>OX465596.1:277245000-278495000 GCA_950022295.1 Bromus sterilis
AAGGATACCGCCTGGATCCAGCCTTGGCCTACTAGTGGCACCGACGTAGGAGTCTGCGACTCATACGGAAGGTGCAAACCTACCGTACGATACAAACTTAGGGTTAGGAAATATTCACTGTAATCTGGGACGGACTCCCCGAGACCTGGCCGACTATATAAAGGCTAGGAGGGGAGACGCCAAGATGAACCAAGACACAATCTGTAACCCTAGCCTTGTGCGCACTAGCCTTGGCCTTCCTGTAATCGCCATCTCCAAGCAATAATACCGAGCAGGAACGTATCCTCCTGTTAGCCGACGAGCTATTGTCCAACCTGTGCCTCTCATGACTAACCCAGGGTCCCTGACCACGGGATTTTCCGGGGTACATCCCCGTCAATTGGTGCCATCTGTGGGAACCGCACAGGTTGGGAAGGCGATCTCGGTGGCCTCGTCACCAGCAACCATCAAGACAGCGACTCCGTCAACACTCGTCTACTCCATGACTCGAGCAGGTTCCGATCTGTTCGGATCCCTCGGCTTCTTCAACAACTACATCAAGATCTACATCAAGCTCACGGAGAAAACAATAAAATTTTCGAGCGCGCCACTCGAAGATCGACATCAACAAAAGCGCTCACGCGCAGCCTACAGGAAAAAAAAACGACCGTGTTGCGGGCACTCGCGATGGCGACTCAGATCTCATCTCGACGATCCCTTCAGTGGAAAGATGCGAAATCCAATTTTCGAAAATCTGTGAAAATTTCAGCGAATTCCAACGGTTGGATCTCCGTCGGCGACTCCCGCACTGAAGCACTCTCGGAATTTGACGGAACTCCGGGCGACTCCAAGCACACAAATCATCCTGCGCCGAGCTCCTTTGTATGGGCTCTCTCGTACCGAGCTCCATCGCGCATGAATCGCCGAATCGACTGCACGCTCCAGCCTCAGAACTCAAGACCATACCACTATCATGGCCGTTCGCCACCTGTGGACTCGACATGGTGGGCCCGCTCAAGAAATCTTCAAATGGAGGAAAAACACACCTGCTAGTAGCAGCCGACAAGTTCACCAAGTGGATCGAGGAAGTTCCCATCACCAGCTCCACATCCCTCACGGAAGTGAACTTTATCAATTCAATAATCTTTAGGTTCGGAGTAGCACAAAAAATCATCACAGACAACGGTACGAACTTCACAGCAGCAGAATTCCAGAACTTATGCGAAGAACTGGGCATCAAAATCAACTACGCATCAGTCGCGCACCCACAGTCCAACGGCCAAGTGGAAAAGGCGAATGGCCTAGTATGTGGAGGAATCAAAAAATGGCTCCTTGCACCACTCGAGCAGGCCGCGGGAAACTTGATAGAAGAAATCCCTGCAGTACTTTGGAGCATGCGCACTACCCCAAATACCGCAACCCAGTACACACCTTTCTTCATGGTGTACGGGTCGGAGGCCGCGCTACCACACGACCTCAAATGTGGGGCACCCCATATCCCGGGGTACGAAGAAGAAGAAGCAGAAGAAGCACTGCAAGATGACAAGGACACCACAGACGAAGCAAGAGACACAGCTCTAGCAAAGTCAGAAGGGTACTAGGACAAGCTGCGCACTTATCAAAGCAGCCGCCTGCGCACCAGAATGTTCAACAAAGGAGACCTCGTCCTGCGACTGATACAAGAGAAAGTCCACAAGCTTTCCTCCCAATGGGAAGAATCGTTCATAGTCTCAGAAGTCATAGGAGGAGGCGCCTATAGACTGAAGAAACCGAAGACTGACAAGGACGTGGGGAATCCATGGAACGTAGCAAACCTACGCCTGTTCTACCCATAGTCTCCACCCGTCATGCTCAACTGGCAACTCATGTAACCATTCGACGCAATAAAATGATGCTGCCCAAATACTACCACCTCAAAGCACTCGGGGGCTCGAGTACAAAACTTCCCCCGAGAGACGCTATCGTCGCTCACGCGATCTTACACCAAAGCACTCGGGGGCTCGAGTACAAAACTCCCCCCGAGAGACGCTATCGTCGCTCACGCGATCTTTCACAAAAGCACTCGGGGGCTCGAGTACAAAACTCCCCCCGAGAGACGCTATCGTCGCTCACGCGATCTTTCACCAAAGCACTCTGGGGCTCGAGTACAAAACTCCCCCCGAGAGACGCTATCGTCTCTCACACGATCTTTCACCAAAGCACTCGGGGGCTCGAGTACAAAACTCCCCCCGAGAGACGCTATCGTCACTCACGCGATCTTTCACCAAAGCACTCGGGGGCTCGAGTACAAAACTCCCCCCGAGAGACGCCATCGTCGCCCATGCGATCCTTCACCAAAGCACTCGGGGGATTGAGTACAACCTCCCCCCGAGAGACGCTATAGTCGCTCACGCGATCTCTACCCAAACCACTCGGGGCCCCGAGCACCATCTCCCCCCCGAGACGCTATCGTCGCTCACGCAGCCCGAAAATTAAAGGGTCCAAGCAAAAACCCCTGACAGGCGCCACCTGCTGAAAACTGTTTGGAATCAAAGGGAAGACACGGCTACAACCAGATGGAACACCAAGTACTCTGGGCAAATATGGATGGAGCACAGGACACAGACAATCCTTTAGTCTTCACCTGATCGCCAACGATCACCTAAAGACTCGGGGGTTACTCCCATCGGGAGCACTGTCGCGCACACGATAATAAAAGACAGTTAAAAGAAGAACGACAAAAGAAGCACATCTCAGCCTACGTTCGACTCTACGACTCGAACGTAGTCTCGGGGGCTACTCCCACCGGGAGCGCTGTCGCGCACCCGATAGAATCCACAGTACAAGAAATTGACGGACTCGAAGACAGTTCTCGTTGAAATACTTAAAGATAGATCCCATCGCAAAGGACTCAAAGACATATTCCATTACAAAGACTCAAACACAGTTCGCATTACAAGGACCCGAAGAACATTCTCAGTACAAAAAACTTGAAGTACATTGGATAGAAGGCAGCTCTGATTACTCGAAGGCACTCCTCATTACATGGAGAACCAACCTAGTTACAAAGATGAAGCAGCGGACAAGATTACATCACCAATCACCCAAGGAATTATGACTTCTACATGTGTGCCCATGCTGGGGAGATTGGCGCCAATACGACAGGCATCATCATAGACAAAGGAGGAGTCGAAGCAGCTAGCTCATGATGTCAATGACATAACAAAAGGTGAAGCTCGACTTATTTGCAGGAGCACCGAAGCCGATGCTCCACCAGCTTCTTCTCGTGCTCCACCAGCTTCTTCTCCAGCTCCACCCGAGCTGCCGGCGAAGATGACGTCGCTGCCTCCAGTTCTACAAGGTCGCCTAGCGTGCCCTCTTGATCGGTGGCTTGACGTCGAGGTCCTCTCCAGAGCCGGAGGGCACAACATCACCACACGAGGAATCACCGGAGGAGGAAGCAGTTGAAGACGCAGGCATAGGACTCCTCGACCTGTCGGGAAACGTCGCTGCTTGTCTCCTGCTAGTACGGATCCATGAGATTGCCACTCGGGTCAAAAGCACGGATGGTAAGAGTATCTTCGCCATCAAAGCGGCAACAGAGAGCGTCATCATCACGCAAGTTCAAACGGCGAGATAACAACTTCCAGCCAAATCCAAGGAAAATCAAGCCGGAACTGTCGGTCTCCAACTCAACATAAGAAGGAGGCCGAGAACACCCCTGAAGACGAAGAAGCAGGTCATCCAGACTACGCTCAGAAAAAATGGCAGCAAACGCAAAAGGAAGAAGAATGCGAGCAGCGTTCCGGCCATGGACGCGTAGGAGAAAGTCATAGCGTCAAAAACCCTCCTCTGAAGACGAGGAGGAAGGCGTCGTCGGTGCACCACGGCGGCCGCCGCGAGAGGAGCGCGGAGTACGACCACCGCGGCCACGGCGAGCACGGCCGTGGCCGGTCACACCTGCACCTCGCTTGGGTCCCATGAGAGGAGGAAGAGAAAGAGGAGCAAAATGAGAAGAGGTCGAACACTATTGCTAGAAGAAGAAGAAGGGTCTATTTATAGCACAAACCCAAGAGCACGCAGAAGCTCAGACGACGGCATCAATTAATTCAAAGACCAAGCGCGCTGGGCGATTCGAATTCCGAGACAAAGATGCCTTCACACGGGAGGCACAGTACGCTGGACGCGTCAAATCTCGTGCGTTTTCAATGCGCTCATCGGTAACTCAACAGGCGGCAGCAACACGTCACCAAAAGCCATCGTTATCACCGGTCATGAAGACTTGACGGTTTGCAGACAGAGCATCTTTGACGGTCCTCCAGCAGGGAGATCATTATCCTTACCAAGAAGAGGTAAATTAAAATGGCAGCGCAAAAAGAAAAACGTAGCCTACAAGCACTGTTTTTACTGACTCAAATACATTTTCAAATATATTTAACTCCCATCGGGAGCGTATCCACCCATGAGAGTTTCCGATGCTCCCTCACCTAGAAGTAAAGACGTGCTCGAGTGACTACTCGCACCCATGATAGTTTCGGGTGCTCCCTCACCACGACACAAGATAAGCAGACCTGCACTCGCCAGATCGTACGGGCCCAAGAGTATCGGGTGCTCCCTTACCCCGAGAGCAAAGGCGATACTTGCAAACTTTGAGTACCCGAGCACTCGACGACCTCCCGAGCAAGTACTCCTCTACATTAATCCTCGCCCGAGCACTCGTCAAAGCTTCGCGAGTGACCGCTAAAACAACTCACTTGATTGTTCATTCCAAGTGGGTGCATCATCAACTAGGCTCTGCGCCTCAATAAAATACATATTCCTGGAACACGATACACTGTGCCCAGATGCCACGCAAGCTTAGCGTGTAGGTAAGACCCCGCTGCGTAGATCGGCCGGGCTGGGACTTGCCGCAAAGCGATTTCACTCCCAATCTTTTCCATGCGCTTGCATGATAGAAAAATCCGGGTGGACGCGCCTAGGCTATGAACTTTACTGGCGGCAATTGATCACTGTAAGACCTGAAGCGGCATGACTTTTCCTCTACACCAGTGTTCCAAGCTCATGTCGAGGGACGTGAGTTTGATTGGGCTACTGCGGTATTTGCCACTAGTGCAATTCACCAAGGCTCGACCAGTTGACTCCTTGGGCCCTTTCAGCTTAGCATTCCCTTGAAACAGGTTTTGTCAAGGCCCCAGACTGCCAGCGACATCACGGTTGAACCGTGCATACATCGAAACAACGCAAGAATTAACGGGCTCGAGTCCGTGCGCGAGTCTTCGAGTCCCCCAGGCACTCGGGGGCTACTGACGAGGGGGTGACCCCACGAGTCCTATGGATGGGCCTACCCTGTGTACCTGAAGACAGAAGGCCCACAAGGATACCGCCTGGACCTATCCTTGGCCCACTAGTGGCACCGACGTAGGAGTTCACGACTCATGTGGAAGGTGCAAACCTACCGTACGATACAAACTTAGGGTTAGGAAATATTCTCTGTAATCTGGGACGGACTCCCCGAGAACTGGCCGACTATATAAAGGCTAGGAGGGGAGGCGCCAAGATGTACCAAGACACAATCTATAACTCTAGCCTTGTGCGCACTAACCTTGGCCTTCCTGTAATCGCCATCTCCAACAAATAATATCGAGCAAGAACGTATCCTCCTGTTAGCCGACGAGCTATCGTCCAACCTGTGCCTCTCATGACTAACCCAGGGTCCCTGACCAAGGGATTTGCCGGGGTACATCCCCGTAAGTGGTTGTCTTTATATAGGTTGCCTGGATGGAAAGTTTACGCAAACATCCTCGGGTTTTCTCTCTCGCGTCCGGTACTCCACGTTTCAGACGAAATCTCGAACCATGCGCTCAGCACGGCGAGCCTGTCAGTCGTACCTCACTTCGATACCGTTCCGAGAACATTTTTCGGGCACCCAATAAAACAATCCATTTAATTATTAAATGGGGTTTTTTATTCCGATGGCGATGGCTGGTCCTGTGCCGGTTGAGACAGTGCTCGGGTGAAACCTCGGTGTCGCAAAGGTCGTGTGCCGTTGGGAAAAGGTTTGGTCCCGCATCCGATACGAGAAAGAGGGGGGAGAATATTCACCGATTAATAAATCAGTGAAGCAAATACATCAAACAATTCTAGCAATCAACAAAAATAAAGCAACAAACAATTTTTTTAAATAGGGTGGAATTTACTGGCTGTTACAATATAACACCACCAACAAGGGATCTCGTCCCAAGATCCTGGACTATCCGGGGGAGAGGGGGGGTAGAGAAAAGAGAGTCGGCAATCTTCAACACCACCAACAAGGGACTCTACTCCATGTCGACGATGACCTTTCGTCGAGAAACTTTCCGCAGAGAGATGGCGACGTCGAAAAACGAATCCGTCAGGAGATCAAGAGGAAGAACGACAATTCAAATCGACGATCAAGGGAAGCATTCTCACTGGAATTGTGAAGATACTGGGCAAGAGGACTGAAGTCAACAGACGACAAAGATGTTATCCGGTGTCGGAGAAGCTAAATGTACTACGTGAATTCCAAAACCTGAGACCGGAATCGAGACAATACGCTGCAAGCAAGGCATTGTAACGGTTCCGATACTCCACTTACTCGAGATCCTAGAGTTTGATAGGGGATAAGTCGAGAGTTAAAAACATTTACGACACTTGTCCTGACAAGAGCATGGGTAAGGAGGAAAAAGAATCCTACTCTCTGATAACTAACTTAGTAGCTAAAAAATAGTTTTTGTCTAGACTCGACTTTGGCCAGAATAGGGATCCTACGGTCGGTAAGGCTCTAATACCAAGTTGTAAGGCCCGATATGCGGTACTGTTCCAGATCTAGATGTTTCCATTCAGATCCGAGGACGAAGCACATATCGGTCCCACCGCGACATATGACAATGTCATATGCCCCGGATTTCCAACATGATATCACAACATTACAGCTACAAGGATACAACATATCATACTCTCGGCATACAACTGCCTTAATACATTACATCAACGGAAGATACATGTCTGAGTACAGACTACAATCAAGTGCCTACTGGCAAAGGGAAAATCATCGATCCCCAGAACCACACGGGTCCAGGCCCTCCGCCGGGATCCGCCTAACTAGTCGTCGTCGAGTCTCCACGTAAAACGTCGATCACCATACCTGTTGTCGATCAAGAACCCTGAAAAGAGTTTGGGGGTAGTATCATGAATACAGAAGTACTCAGGATCCAACTGTAGTGGTCAACTGACCCAGCAAGGACTTCATCACTCGTCATTCTAGGATAACTAGTAGTTTACGGTATGGATGGGGTAAGTGGTGAGATTGCTGCCGCACTAGCATTTATGAAGTGGCTAACGATGTAGAGAGTAAGATAAGAAGCCAAGCATTCGATGAGGAATCGCCTCCAACAAGTCTGCTATCCACCTACTTACGCAAGCATAACACCTATCCTATCCTTGTCCTCTTCTTCGCATCCCGACGAAGAAGAAGCAGTCAAGGAACACACACGTTAATCAAGTTATTAAGATTATCTCAATTGTTGTTGTCTATGAACAAGGAGTAGGTCTCAAGTCGTCCATAACCGGGGACACAGCTTCTCGAAAAGATTTAACCGTGCAGGGTTGTACCAACTGCCCATTACAAGGCTCCGCACGCACGTCCATCTCTCTCAGTTTCTACCCATCACAGGCAGCCATTCTATGATTTAGTTCCGAGAGATCCGAAATGACAGGTCCCTCTAACTAACAACACAAAATCCGGGTGGCCCCCGGGGAGTCGACACCCAATCCAAAAGCCGGCCACGCTCTCGGATCGGACTCTTCCGTATGGCCAAGGTCGCGGTTAGTCTCACCTGAACAACATGGGACTTCCCTAGCTCACCAGTGTGGACAAACAGAGAAACCATGTCTCTTCTGGCCCGAGTTGTTTTAAAATCTGCTGGGGGCGCAACCAAGCACACACATGGTTTCAAATGGTAAATCAGCTTGGGCCACCTCTATTAATGTTTGAAGCTATGTAGGTAAGAAGAGGGGAGCCCATAAAATCCCACACACGATTAGGCATGCTCGTCAAGAGACACAATACCCGGAACTCGGGTCCTAGGGTGACTCGAATCAAACAAAGCGTCGGGGCGGGATAGCCTGGACCTTCCATCCTTCGTCGAATATAGTCAACATTATAATAATCATATCATCCACAACAATATAATAATATGATATCCCAATCCAAGGAGTAACAGGGGGGTAACATTCGTAGCATCCTAAGCATGCATACTAAGAAGGGGCTGAGCAACGAGCAATAGTAACATAGCAGTACAAGGTTTTATGGGAGGGGACATGGCTGTATCGTTTTGAAAGAGGCTGTAAACATGTGGTAGAATCAAACATCGAACCTATCTTAGACTAGCACGCAAACCACTGGTTATAATAGAATGGATCATAAGTAATGTATATTTCTTGCCTGTTGAGAAGTCGGGTTCCGAAGGTGTAGTTGATCGCAAGCTCGCATCGTCTCCGAGAGTATGCGCGGAAGCACACAAGAGGTAAACATTGGAAAGGAAATCAACGAGCAAGCATCTATTACTACAAAGCAATCACGAGCAAGCATCAACAAGAAGACAACACGAGACAACACACTACGGTATCGCATCTATCGCCGAGAGCAGTTATGAACAGGTTAAGTGGAGTAGTCGTCACACAAGACGATACCACACATTTAGAATGGTTTAACTTGTTTAGCTACACAACATGAGCAAAATTTGTTAACATGGCATATCACTCAAGCATGGGGATGATGGTGATGATAATCTCGATGATGCCCGTGACGATGGTGATGACGATGAGGACAATCTTCCCCTCAGGGAGGAATTCTCCCCGGCGGAATTTTCCCACCGGAAAAGGCTTTTCTTCTCTATAGGTTTCCGCCACGGAGCAGCGGCGGAACTCCGGAAACTCTCCCTATTCTAGGATTTTTAGGTCATGAGGACCATATAGGCTAATGGAGGGCACCGAGAGTGGGGCCTACCCCCCAGGCGGCCAGGTGGCGCGTCCTAAGGGGGGGCGCCACCAGGGCGTCTGGAGCCTTGGTGGCGCCCCTCCGGGTGCCTTTCAGCCAGTCTTCGTTATATCTTCTGAAACTTCTTCCCCGTGATTTTCAGGATATTTGGAGATGTGCAGATCTGGCCACTCTATGTGCACTTTTACCTAGCGATTCCTGCGTCTGCTGTTTCGGCATCGAAAAGTTGCAAACCGTGTAAAACAAGCCAAAACACTATAAGAACATCATCACAATATGAAATATATCAATGAATAGAGGTAAATTATGATGTAAAATAGTGATGCATTTTGGACGTATCACGCACCCCTACTAAATGACCTGGGTTGCGATACACTACACCCCATATGCCACGCGAGCTAGCATGTAGGTAACACCCCGCTGATCCGTGGACCGGCCGGGACTTGCCACAACGCGACTTCACTCCCGGCGGTTCCATGCTTGGTGCATGATGAAATTTAACCACTAACGGAGGCGTTAGGGTCGTATTCAGTACGGTAAACTGACGGAATTGATCCTATAAGCCCTCAGCAATATGGACCTTGCTTGACACCAGTCATTTCCAAGTTCGTGTCGAGGGAATCAAGCTTGATTGGGCTACTATAGTATTTTCCGCTAGTGCAATTCACTGAGGCTCGACCCATCGATTACCTTGGGTCCCGTAAGATTAGCATCCCTCTCAAAACTATTTCATTAAAAATCAAACATGTGATTTACAGCTCGCAAAACGACACGCACTAGTACGACTACTGCAGGTTCGATTCCGTGCGCGACTCTCCGAGTCCCCCAAGAACTCGAGGGATACTGACGAGAGGATACCCCCATGACTCCTCAGCATGAGGGTACCTAGTGCGTGTCAAGACGGAAGGCCTACTAGAAACTTCGGCTGGCCCAAGATCAGCCCACCTGAAGCACCAATGGCTGCGCCTACATGGAGTCCAAGGTGGTTCGGAGTCCAGGGCGTGCCGCCAAGACTAGCTAAGATTAGGAAATCACCTTTTTATACCTAGACGGACTCCTAGAGACCTGGCTTAGATCCACCCTTGGCAAGAGAAATCTCGCTGAGACCTCCACCATATAATACATCGAGCAGGAAGTAGGGATTTTACCGATCAAGGGCACTGAACCTGGGTAATCCTTCTCTCTTGTTAGCCGATGAGCATCACCAACCCGCAATCCTCTCTCTACGATCTAAACCCAAGGTTCCTAACCATGGGATTTTCTGAGGCCGATCCTCGTCGGCAGAGGACGGCTTCAACTTCTTCATCTTTGGTGTCTTACGCGCATAGGTATTTGCAGCAGTCTTCTCGGGAGATTTCCTCTTGCGAGATTGTTGCTCGACAAGGCAATCCTTGTGAGTTTTGCACATTTCTGCAACAATCTGCCTGACCTTGCTATTCATAGTCGAGACATTTTGACCTTGCACATGTTTGGGGTCACCTAAGGCAGCGAGTCTCGACTTGTAGAATTTCCTTTTCTCATCATCAGTCTCATTTATCAGGTGTTCCTTGTAGAAAATGTCTTGGTTTTTATCCTTGTGATCCTGGGTGAGATATTCATCCCATTCTTCATGTACTTCGCAACTTGTTCTTCAATCTCCCTCGGGACAAAATATGTCGGGGTGACCTCACGAGGGGTTGTGGCTCCCTTCCATAGAACACGGGTAATTTCAACGACATTACACTCGGCTTGGTGGAAGGAATTTGCTTCATTGGAGCTTCCTTCATCTTCTCGAACCTCAGGGGCAGGATGGTTGACTGGAGCAGCAGGAATAGGTGATGCATATGCATTAGCACGAGAAGTTTGCACAACAGGTGCAACATGAGCAGGGGAAGGATTTTGCTTCAAAGCTTCCTTGGCTTTTTTTCTCATCCTTCTTGGTGGCCTTGGTGTTAGGAACTTTCTTCTTCGCATGCTCGCAGCACCGGGGGCCGGGACTTTGTCGAGCTCAGTAGCAGCGGTAGCAGATTGATGTCTCCTTCGGCAACTTGGGACACACGACACTGAGTGTCGTATTTGGCAGCAACCAGGTGCACTATGCCTAGCTGCTTAGCCACCTCAGCCTTCTTGTGCTCAGAACTAGCATAATAATTCAGCAATTTTGCTTTCTCTAGCTCGGTTGCCTCAAGATATTTTTGTTCGGAAAGCCTGGCATGCCTTTGGTTTACAGTTTCTTTATCCTTAGGTACAATAGTTTGTTTACCATTGGCAGCAATAGTTGGCTTGGTGCGACGAGGGGGAACTGGTGTGGTAGTTGCAAGGGGAGGATCCAAGAGCAGCTGAGTTGTATCAATTATCTCTCGGGGAGCCGTTGCAGCCACGGGCTCTTGGATTGAAATGCCTTTATGTCCAGGCTTCTTCTTTGGAGGACTCTTTTTTGGTGTGTTTTTCTTTGGTGGCATAGGAGGATCAGATTCATCGTCTCCTTTAGCACATTCATCAACTTGCTCGGTGCTTTCTTTGTTGGTGTTAAAGGACACCTAGGGAGGGGAGGCAATGGCAACCTTACTTTGGTGCTTGGCAGATTTCTTTTTGCCTTTGCTTTTGGCACTTGGGCCAACATCTTGAGCAACTTCCTCGTTGCCAGCAGAAGCTGCAACTTTCCTTGCCATGGTTTGCTTCCTATTTTTTGCTCGTTCAGCTCGAGCAGCAACTTCCTTTGGGAAACCAACATCGGTCTTTAGAGTTGATGGATGTGAGTTTGGGGGAGGAAGAGGCCTAGCTTCCCTAGTCCACTTGGGCCTCAGATCAGTGACATCTGACCACGGATCTTCAAAGAAAATAATAATTCCAATCGGGGAATAATTTTCTTGTAAGAATACTATCGAAGGGCTTGCAACCTGCGGATTTCATGGAGTCTGTTTTCTCTCATCTTTGCGTCTTTTTCAGATGAGGGGTCGGGCGTTCTTAGATTTTTTTCTCTTCAATCAGATCATCAGACAATCCTTCGGAGTTGTTTCTGATATTTGCTCTGGCACCAACATGCTTGGGCTTTCTGATATTGCTCGCTTTCCCAGTCATGTTCCTGTGAATAGAGTGAGGCACGAGGGAAAATAGGCAAGATATGAACATGCACAAGCAGCAATTTTTGAAAGAAAAATATTTTGAATGCAGTTATCATACAAAGAGATATGTCTTGATAGCAAGTTTCATGCAAGTGCTAAACTAGATTTCCTACGAGAGTAAATCTAATAAAAAACTTAATTGATCTATGATATTCAGAGCAGATCTATCGGTAGGAAACCGAGCGGAACGATCTATGGTATAGAGATTCATACCTAGATCAGAAGGGAAATCGATGGATATGCTACAGATTTCTCGAAGATCAAATATCCAAGCGGATCAAATAGACTTAGAAAAATCAAAGAGAATCAAGAACAAATCGAGACTCAAAGAACATGAGTTGGAAACGATTCGAGTCAAGCCTCACACATACCCTAGCTTGGTGATGTGAGAGCACTACGGCGACACGGATGATGATCTACGTCGGCGGGGAACTCCTCCGGTGGCGTCCGTCCGGCAGTTAAGCGACGAGGGCGTCGAAGGAGGCGAGGAAGGACGGAGGCGCGCGAGAGCTTGGGAGAGAGAGAGAGAGAGAGGAATATGACGCGGGCGTGGTGCGATGTGTATAAATGCGCCGGGTGGATCAGTATTTATAAGGGGGTCTCTGACATAACTGTCAAATCTAATCCAACGAATCACATCTCGCATCTCTCCAAATTCAACGGACAAATTTTATGGCGGTAATCTCGGGAAAATCACAACGTACCAAAAGAAAGTTTCTCCATGTCTGAGACCAAACTCATCAAATCGCGAGTGAAAACATGAGTAAAGTTTCGACAACATTTCCTTCGTAACTAATGACATTCAAAGGGAAACTGGTTTAGGTAAAATTGTATATGTTTACGAGAGTAAAGCATAGAGTGGGTACGAGTAGAATAGAGGGAAAAAGGGTCTGATACTTAGTCACTCCGAAAGAAAACCAAATGAAAGAAAAACTCAGAGTGGTAAGTTCATAGGACAAAACACTGAGAGAGTAAAAACACAAAGAAAAACATATGAAAAGTCGTAAGAAAACTAATGCAGACATAACTATACATAGAGTAGAGGGTTAAGAGATGTTTCATCTTACTGCACATTGCGTGAGTCTAGAATTTTTAACTCACACCTCAGTGCACAGAACCTTTTCTCATCCAATGGCTTCATAAAAATATCTAACAATTGATCATCGGTTTGAACATGGCTTATGAAAATATCTTCACGTTGAACATGATCTCGAAGAAAATGGTGACGAAATTCAATATGCTTCGTTCGAGACTGTTGCACAGGATTATGAGAAATTTTGATAGCACTCTTGTTGTCACATAGTAAAGGGATTTTCTTCATATGAATACCATAATCTTTCAGCGTCTGTTTAAGCCGGTGAAATTGAGTGCAGCAAGATCGAGTAGCAATATACTCGGCTTCAGTAGTTGATATTGATACGCAGTTCTATTTCTTTGAATCCCAACATACTAGATATCTACCGAGAAAATGACAAGTGTCTGAGGTAGATTTCTGGTCGACATGATCACCAGCAAAGTGAGAACCAGAATATCCAATAATATCAAATTGAGCACCCTTGGGATACCATAAGCCCAAGGTAGGTGTGTGAGCAAGATATTGAAGGATTTTATGGCACCCCAGCTCAGAGTATCAGAACGCCTCATGCTCCAGCCCTGATATCATGTCTTCTGGAACACGACACTGCTTGATATAGAACTGAACAACTTTCTATTACCAATGAAATGGGTACAAGGGGTATATTACAATGCTAGCGGAGCGAGACGGAGAACAAGCTTGCTCCTAATGCTAGCAACGGAGCCATATCAACCAGTGGAATAAATCTTAGCAGCGGAACAACGGCAATGGTGATGGACTCTAGTCCAAAGGGACACTATGTAACAGCCCGGAAATTCCACCCTAATTAAAAAAATTGTTTGTTGCTTTATTTTGTTGCTTGTTAGAATTGCTTGCAGTTTTTTCTTCGCTGATTTATTAATTGGTGAATTATCCCCCTCCTTCTCGTACTGGCATGTGTGACCGACCCTTTCCACCATGTCACACGACCTTTTGCGACACCGGGTTTCACCCGAGCACCATCGCAACTTTCGGCACAAGACCAACCATCGCCATCGGAACGAAAACCCCGTTTATTTAATAAACGGATTATTTTATTGGGCGCTGGAAAATGTTCTCGGAACGGTATCGAAGGTAGAAGTAACCGGCTCTCCGCGCAAAGCGTGTGGTTCGAATATTTACCTGAATCGGTGGTCTTATGGACTCCCGGCGGTCAGAAACGTAAACATCGGACGCACGAACGAGAAACCAGGGGCGTTTGTGTAAAT
Organism: Bromus sterilis; assembly: GCA_950022295.1. Lineage (NCBI taxonomy): Eukaryota > Viridiplantae > Streptophyta > Magnoliopsida > Poales > Poaceae > Bromus > Bromus sterilis. The sequence goes on from OX465596.1 coordinate 277,259,404, forward strand.
TTGCCAGCCAAGTCAACCTATAAATAAAGAACCACTTACTCACACCTATTTTAGGGTTTCCTCTAATACATTTTTCATCCATCCCCTCCAAAAATCGTATCCACCACAAAATAAGCCCCAAATCCAAAACCCTGGATCCAAATTGCCCATCAGATATGGGCAACCCGTAGCCCCGATGGCGCCACATCGCTCTGTATCCTCCTCCCACCTCCAGGGCCGCCGGGCCGTGATACGTCCCAAACGTATCAATAATTTCTGCTTGCTCCATGCATGTTTTGTGGGATATTTCTATGATCTAGATACACTTTCATACACTTTTGATCATACTTGGACTAACTTATTAACTTAGTGCACCACAGTGTCAGTTCCTGTTTTCTGCTGTTTTTTATTCCTGGTTTCCCCCATATTTAAGGTGCTCCAAAAATGCATGAAAAATCGGATAAAAAATCAGAGCAACGAAACCTTCTAGAGCCCCGAAGGAGGGCCAGAGGGGCCTTACTGGTGCCCAGGCGGCCAGGTGGCGCGCCCTAGGGTGGGGCCGCGACGGGTGGCCTCCTGGAAAACTGGTGACCCCCCTGGCTGCCCCCTTCGCCTATTTAATCTCCGTGACGCGAAACCCCCGAAGAGAGAATCCTTTTTCGCGATCTCGCCTCTGTTCCACCGCCGCACTTCCAAGATTGGGAGCGCCATCAGACTTCTTCCCGGCACCCTGCCGGAGGGAGGATTGACCTCCGGGAGCTTCCCCTTCACCATGGACGCTTCCCGGATGTGCCGTGAGTAGTTTTCTTTGGACGATGGGTCTGTGATCGGTAGCTATGTGATGTTCTCCTCCTCTCTTTGTTCTTCATGGTTTAGTCCTCATGAGCTGTCCTACATGATCGAGGAACATATGTAATCTTTCTGCTATTGCTATGCTGAGTTTGCTGGGATCTGATGGATTATGAGATTATGTTCGGATTGTGATTGAGTAATATATTGGTTCTTATCTTTTATGTTTTTGTTCTTAAGTAATTCTTGCATTCTCTATGTTGCTGTTTATTGCTTTGGCCAAGTAGTAGGTAGTGACTCCAAGAGGGAACGTTATGCTCGATTGTGGGTTCATGCCCCCGATGACACGCTTGAGTGACAGAAACATGAGTCTAGGGGATGTGTTGTTGCCACAAGGGGGAAACAACGGTGCTTGTAATCGTGGTTGCAAGGATTGTTTACTTTACGCAAAGTGCTTTTTCATGCACTTGTCTGTTGCTTTGGGTTTACACTTTGGGTGGGGCTCGCAACTTAATACCAGTGAGATGTTCTGGATAGATATCTCAAGGTGGATGATTAGTAGTAGATGCAGTTGGATTTCGGTCTACTTATTTTGGCGTACTGACCATGCTTTCGAGCCTCTTCCTTTCTTTGTAGCATATTTAGCATTGCGGTGCGTTTATATTCCTATCAATTGCCCATCTGTAATTTGTTTACCTCGCATAACAGTTTTATCGTCTTTTGGGAGAGAGACATCACTAGTGAACATCACGGGACGCCTGTTCATATTCTTATCACTGTTTACACGCTCATTTAATTTCCTTATTTTACTTTCTAGTTGCTATCACTATCACCATTATCCCTTGCGTTTGATCCTTTGTAAACAACAAGACCGGAGAGATTGACAACCTCTCTGAACTTCGTTGAGAGCAAAGTTATTTTCTTCTGTGTGCAGGTCCACGTCAGTTGCGCTGCTGACACCTACTTATCATTGCCGGAGTCCTACGGGAGAAAAACCCTATCCTCTACATAGGGGAAATTTGCTGCTATCCTACATCTCACCTTCCACTTGGGGTAACCAACGAAGGGCGAGAAACCATTATCATCATCTCGCACATCAAGCAAATTTCTGGCGTCGTTGCTGGGGACTCCGAGTGCTAAGATAGCGGAGTTGCACACTATCTTTGACCTTTTCTTTTTAGTCTTGTTAGTTTTCTTTCCAGCCTTTGTTTTTGCTTTTGTGTCTTTATGAAAAACCAAAAAAAAGTTTCTAACTTTTTCCTTTGTCTTGCTTTTCCTAGTGATGCTATCCTCACCATGGGTGTTGAACCACCCAAATATGGTAGGATGGACATGTTTCACTTGGATCATCTTTGATCAATTCGTGCTCGCTCTAAAAACCCAACCGACTTGGTTGAGGGAAAATCATTGAATGAGCATGCTCATTATACGCGGCACCGCCTATCTCAGAAAGGGAAACACTTATATGGGATCAAATACATGTTTCTTATTGCCATGCTGAATTTTTGTGCCACATTTATGATTTTACTTTTTGCTCTAATATAGATAATAAACACCTTCCTTTTCAATGTGAGTTGAATGAAAATGAGATATTATCTTCTTATGCTAAAGGTGTTTATGATTACTGTGATGTTGAAAAGATTGAAGAGTTTGTTGCTTTCAAAGGTGCTTATGAGATTGCTTTTTTGATTGAAAAGTATTATGGTACTAGTCAGAAGTCCGAAAACTTTGTATTTCTTGCTTATTGCTTCAAGAATTATACTTCCAATTCTTATATTGAGGATTTAAAAAATAAAATGTTTGCTGCCCAAGAAGAGGCTTATGATTGCTTTGATGAGGAATCCCATGATTCCGAGGACTCACTTGATACTTCCCTTTCTGATGAACTTAATACTTTCTTTTTTGATGGCCATGATGCCAATATGGATTATGCTTGCGAAGATGAACTTTCTATATTTCCTTATGTTAAGCATGAAATTGTTGCTATTGAACCCACACTTGATTGTCCTATTATCCTTTTGAAATCTCCAACTCATATTCCGGAGAACTGTGCTCTTATTGAGGCTCAATGTGATGGGTTGCATTTATCTTATGTTCCTAAAGACCGTGTTGAAAACTACACACGTGTGCTTGTAGATCATGAACAACATGCTTTATGTGATAGTTATATTCTTGATGTTGTTCATGATGCTACTGAAAATTATTTTGAGAGAGGAAAGCTTGGTTATAAAAACTTCCATATTACTAAAACACCTCTGTTTATGATGACATTTTTGAATTTGTTCTTGTTCCACCTTCCTATGCATGTCACTTTGTGATTCTTTGATTTTTTTCTTATAAAATGCCTATGCATAGGAAGTGGGTTAGGCTTAAATGTGTTTCATATTTGCTTCTTGATGCCCCCTTTGCTTAAAACTCTTATTCTCTTGTGAGAGCATCTTCTATAAACTTCGTGCCTAGCTTAAAGGCGTAAAAGAAAGAGATTGTTGGGAGGCAACCCAAGATTTTTTTACTTATGTTTTTAGTGGGCTTGATGATTGTTACTAATGTAGCAAAATCATTGTATCTTTATTTTCAAGCTTTGTGCCAAGTTATAGCCTCATATGATAAGGGAAGCAAAAGTTGTGAAAAGCTGTCCAGAAATAAGATTATGTCTGCTTGACGGAAAAAAATCGGAACCAATCACCAGTTCTTCTTTTTGAGCTGAATTTTTTACACAACATGATCTATACAATTGTGAAACTGTTCTGAGTTTTTTGATTTGAGTTGCAGAAGTGCCTTGAAAAAATTCTCTACTACCTGTTGTTCTGTTTTTCATAGATCCTGCCACGTTTTTCCCTTCCTTACTTTCGCAAAACTTAGTCTTGCTTTTTATTTGCAAAAACCTTTTGGAAATCTTGAGAAACAGCAGCTCTTCAAGAATTTCTGTATATCCAGTGGGGAAATATATTTTATTAAGGGTACTAACCTCTCTAATCAGCTTATAATGAGTTATGTATGAAGTGAGTTTTCAAGTGTGCGAGAGAAGATGATGAAAGAAGATCCAGGAGTGTCAAGCGCTCAAGCTTGGGGATGCCCCCATGCATCCCCAATAAATATTCAAGGAGACTCAAGCGTCGAAGCTTGGGGATGCCCCCGTGCATCCCATTCTCCATCAAAAATCATCAGTTCGTCCTTCGTCTCACTATATTTTTATCACTTCATGCATTATGTGATATGCCTGGAGCGTCTCGCTCTTAGGTTTCTTTTTAGTTTTCTTTAGCTTTGCTTGCTGTTCATAACAAGTTAGACCCAACTTACTTTTTGTGGGAGAGAAACACACTCCACTCCAATCTAGAACACGTCATAGGATTTTTCATGCTTATCTTTCTGCTGTTGTGTGTTCTTTATCTTTTCGTAGCTACTGCCATGTTTAGTTCTAGTGTTAGTTTTTCTTTAGCAAGAGTCTTGGCTTTTTTTTAGTTTGTTGCTGGAACTCTCTTTGGTTTTCATGTTTATCTTGTTAAGAGAGTTGGTTGTTCACTGAGTTGTGTCTTTTCTTGAAAGTAGGCAATTGAGGTTGCTATTTAATTTTAGTAGTAACTTGCAATAGTTTTGAGGTATTGTTGTGAGTAATGGTTGAACTTTTGGTGTCAAGATCTCTAGACTATTAGTGATATGTGTCGTATTTTGGGCAATCCGTGTTTATTTTAAAAACCTACAAAACTAGTTGAGAACTCTAGCTACTAGATGGATCACTAATCTTTTGAGGGATCGGATATTAGAGTACACTCACGTACCATGAGTCGAGGATGCGCAAGGATAACCAAACCCCCATACACTCCTCCTCGGGGTACTTGTCTCTTTGTAAACCTCCTCATTAGATTGAGAGTTACCGATAATAAGTGCATGAGTTCTTCGGACTAATGTAAGTATTGAAAGTTGACACTTCCACCTCCTCATATTTGCTAGCCTCTTATGTACCGTGCATTGCCTTCTTCTCACTTCGAGAGTTGGCTTCCACCTTCGCCGGTACATCCAAACCCTTGGCATGATACGCTCTACCATCATAAACCTCCCTATATCTTTCCTCAAAACAACCACCATACCTACCTATCAAGGCATTCCCATATCCTTTCCGAGATATATTGCCATGCAACATCCATCTCTTCATGACTTGATCTTCATGTCATACATGTTTCTGCTACACTGGCAGAGGCATAGATTTCATACATCATGATATGTACATCTTCTTTATGTTTGAAGTACCTGGTAAAGTGTCAAAGATCTTCTATACCCTCTTGTAAAATAGAGTGTTGCCCTTATGTGACGAAAAGATCCCAAAGTGGACAAAATAAAAGATCCCAAAGAGGACAAATGAGAGTTATATAGAAAGAGCCATTGAGGCCACCAAAATATACAAAAAAATAGAAAAAAGAGAAAAAGAAATAAAAAGAGAGAAAGGGGCAACACTGTTATCCTTTTGAAAGATCCACACTAGTACTCCCTCTTATCCTTGTACTCCATAGAGATGATCATACATGCATATAACTATGTGGGGACCTTCACACTATAGAACTTGGCTTGCATATTCCAAGGATGAGCCTCCTCAAAAGACCTCTAGGTATTCATGAGCGAGCAAGTTGGATGGACCCCCACTAGTTCCATTGGAGAGCTTTCTTAGCTCATATGTGCATCCGTTCCATGGCAATCCCTACTCCTCACATCATATCTATCATTTGGCCTTCTCGTCTCTGATTGTCCTCATTGATGTGAGCCTTTCTCACCCTTTTTATCTTCCTCCTCCGCCATATTTCTCTCTTTGCCATCCTAAGTGCCAACTTTCGTGCTTACGCTCATCCATTGCATGAGTGCTCAAAATATCGAAAAGGAGTGGATCAAATTGACTTCTACCTGGCTAGTGGTCTGGGTACGAGTCAAGATAAGATTCCAAAGAAGACCAAGTGTGAAACTTTAGTAGATTGAGTTCTCAACAAAAATACTTTTTTTCTCGTATTCCCTATCCCCTTTCTGACACGCAAACAACATTTGGAGACATTCGAGTCACGGACAGCGAGAGCTCTTGCACCTAATGTTCTTTTGTTGCTTATTTCAATGCTAATATAGACTCCTGCATGTTATGACTTGAATTGAATCACATACCTTGGTGCCGGCTCTCCGTAATACACGCCTCCCATCGGACTTTAAAGGCCCACGTAAGATCGCAAACTATACAACTGACATGGACCCGACAGCTTGGATCGAAAGTTATGATCTAGCCATGGACATGCTGCAAGCCAGGGAAGGAGTGTGTGCCCGTTATCTCACAATGATGTTCGAAGGGCCGGCTCGCACATGGTTCAAAAATCTCCCGAAGAATTCCATCACCTCCTGGATTGATCTCTAGGAAAAATTCATCCAGAACTTCCAAGGCACATGCCGGCGAGCTACCACGATCGTTGTAACACTCTCACTGTCAATGAACAGTAATCAGGGTTACTGTTCATCTCTACTGTTCAAAATTTTGCTTTAATCAAATGGTTCAGTTCAAATTCAATTTTCCTTTGATATTGTTGCAAGCAAAGTGAACCATGGGCATTGATCATCATGGATGAATACTAAGTCCAATCCATAAACATTTGAAATAAAATCAAATACTCAAAATGCCTTTGATGAAATATTAAAAACAAAGTGGAATATAAACTTTCTCCAAAAATTGTGAAACTACTTTTATAAATTCACAAATATTCATTGGATCACTTCCATGGGTGGATTGGTATTTATTGTGCTATGGAAAATTCTAAACAAATCAAAACAGTGGCCAAAAATCCTATTTAAATCATTTAATATTTAAATCAAATATTAAATGACTTTCGTTGCTACCCAAACTTTTTGTGGCACTGCCTTGTAGTGTAACACTATTTTTGGGTCATCTAAAACATTTTACAAAAATGCCAAAGATAGTAAAACAATTACCAAAAGAAAATACAGAAAAGCAAAAATGGGAGACAAATAAAAAGGGGGCGTAGCCCAAACCCCCCCCACTCCCACTGGGCCAACCGGCCCAGCTAACCTCCCAAAACCCCATCGAATCCAGCCCACCCCGGCCCAGCAGCCCCTCCCTCCCTTCTCTTCTTCCTCTCTCTGCGTGGAGAGCATCCACCGGCTCCATGGCCAGCCGAGCTGCCGTGGCGGCCATCCCGCGGCTCACCGGCGGGATAAGGTCGCCCCCCCACCTCAACCCTAACCCTAGACGCCCATTAGTTCCCCCCGCGCCATCTCCCACTCCTCGCCCTCGCCGCCCTCGACGACGCTGGCGCGGCCACCACGTATCCCAACTCCGGCAGGCCTGTCCAGCCTCTTCATCTTGGACGTCCTCGCCACCTTCTGCAAGCAATCGAGTCGGGGAGCGCGAGGTTGAGCACACGTCCACTTCCCCCTTCCGACTCCGGCGAACTTCGCGACCGAAATTCGTCCCCGTCGTGGCCTCCTCGCGCACGCTGCCACCACGACCGCGCTCCCTGTGAGCTCCCCTTCCTTCCCATATGCTCCTTCTTCCCTCCCCGTCGCTGTACCGGCCGTCGCCATGGGACCAGGCTCCGGCTGCCGCGACCATGGACATAGCCGACGCCATGGTTCGTCGCAGCCCGTGGTTCTGACTCCAGTAGATACGCGGGCTCCCACTGGTTCGATCCCCGCCTTTGCCGCTCCGTTTGGTCGCCGGTGCCGCTCGCTAGCTTCGCCGCCGTCCTCCTGTGTCGCCGCCGGCGTGGGCGCGTCGTGGCTGGCCTGTGGCTAGGCCACTGACGGCTGGGCCCCGCCCGTTTTAGTTAGGCTAATGGCCTGTTAGGAATAAACCCCCCCCCCCCTTATTAAGCTAAGTAAAATTGCTAATAAAAATTGAGCCTATGACATGTGAGCCCGGCCCCTTTTAGTTAATAAAATGATTAGTTAATGTGTGATTAGCCCAGTGTGTATGACAGATGGACCCCACCGTTGTTTAATTAAATAAAATGTTTTTTATAAAATGTGAATATGACATGTGGGACCCACTGGTCAGGTTTGACCAGTCAAACACCCCTTTGTATGACAGTGGGGCCCCACTTGTCAGTGTTGACCAGTCAACACTGTTCTGGATAATGTTACTAAAAATAATAAAAGAAATTATTAAAAAGGATTTTTAATGTTTTAAAATTGATTAAACTTATAAAATCAATATCTTTTAATCCGTATATCGGATCAAAAAACTTTATACATGAAAATTGATCAGAAAAATATAACGGATACGAATACGCTATCCGTATGTCCACCCCACCCCCCTAGCACACCGATCATCGACATTCCCCCCCTCCGGGTTGTCTGTCGATAATTTGCGGTACCGATAAAAAGTACCCGGATGAATTTATTTCGAACACGAAAGTTGTTCGGAATAGTTCAACTAACATGGATACACCCCCTTATGTTTGTCGGATGTCCACGACACCTCCGGCTTGATCCTGCCCCCTCCGGACCCCTGTCCGGTAATCACCCGGAGCTGGTAGTTCATCCCCGGATGAATTCCCGCTCCGAGCAACGTGCATTGCACTGCGTTAGAACACCGTTAACTTTTCATCTGTCATGTCATGCATATGTTTGTATATTATTGCTGTGTATTTACTGTTTCCTCCCCCGCTTAATCTTCGGTAGACCCTGTTGCTACCGCCGACTACACTGCTACCGGGTACGACTACTTCGTCGACGACCCGACCCCTACCGTCGAGCTTGCAGGCAAGCAGAGCCATTCCCTTCCCCAGATATCGCCTATCTTTTCCGTACTTTCTTGCACTAGGCATTCTTACTGCTGCTGCTACGTTATACTCCTATTCAATTGCATAGCCTGATTTTTTCGCCCCTTGATGTGCCTTTCCTTTATCCTATGCTGCCTATTATTACTTATGCATTATTCAGCAGTGAGCCCTGCGCATTGTTAGCTAGGATTAGATAGCGGGCCGTGATCACTCAGGGGAGTGAACACGGATACAATATATACAACTGCACAGGTACGGTACAATGCAGACACCGCCAAAGGCCCCTACCTGGGTTATGCCTAGTCACCTCAAGTGTGAGCTATCCAGGAGTAATCCTTGTACTCCACTCGAGACTGACTTTTTCTTGCCGCCATAGGGTCCTGTACAGTGGTTGTCCTCAAAGGTAAGAAAGTCGGGCGACCCAACGGTGCCCGCGAGCGGTATATCGTCGGGAACGACAGGGAGGGTACGACCGACGTTACTGGCGTGCTTGGCCCCTGCTCGTATCTCGCGAGAGTTACCAAACCACGAAAGTCGAGCTCTACCAAGAGCACACGCGAGACAAGGTAAGGAGACGGTTCACCTTGTTGGTAACCGCAGTGACTTTGTGGGACGACAGGGAAGGCACCAATGTACTGGTGGTCCTGACTGCTGTCGTTGACCGCGGGTCGGTTAAGTCGAGGCAATGATAACGGTTGTCACACAGGTTAATTAAAATGCTAAATGGTTCGGCGGATGACTTGAGAGACCGGTTGGTCTGTTCGCACTACCTACACGTGGGATTACGGTGTGGGCCCTCCGCGTCGTAGTTCGTCCGAAAGCTCTTCAGACGTCAGCAGTACTGCGGCCTGATCGCCGGGAAGTGGTCTTGTCTTTTGCTGCAGCAGGTGTGTTTGGATTTGCTTTTGCTTCACCGGCCAGACTCGCACCGTGCAGGAGCTTGCAAGGGTGAGGGACCTAGACCCCTTGGCGCATAGGATATAGTCCGGCGGATGGCCTCTCTGTTGAGCCTAGGATGGGCTGCGTCGTGTCGGATAGCCTCGGTGGGGCGTTCCCTAACAAGGTTCACGCCACCCTGGAGATCCGAGCGTGCAGGCTGAACAGTAGTGCACCCCTGCAGGGAGTTTAATCTATTCGAATAGCCGTGTCCACGGTAACAGGACGCTTTATGCTGAAGCTGGATCTTACCACTAGAAACTATTATTATCAAAATGTATGGTTCCGGGTTTTCTTCCTCGCAGGGATGTCGAGGAGGTGAACTCGGAGGCATTATTATTATTGTTAATCATTACAACTTATATTATACAATGTTGCAGCAACTTCTGCTTCGTTGTTACTTTATGCTTTATATGAACTGTTGGCTGATCCTTACCTCTTGCTGCAAGACATCGTCGGAAGATGCTAGTCTTCGATAGGCCTAGCTTCTTACCCTTATTCTGATTTCTATCTTGCAGTCCACTATATACAGCCTCTTCTTTCCGTTGATACAATGCATAATGCTTAGTAGCGGACGTAAGACTCGCGGGTATACTAGATACTCACCTTTGCTTTATTTCCCCTTTTTCGCTTTGCCTGATCGGCCGCTGCAGTCGACGTTGGAGCCCAGGAGCAGGAGTACCCCGGAGGCGGATACTACTACGTCGAGACCCCCGCTGACCAGGACCAGGAGTAGTTTCGGAGGCTCCAAGGCAGGAGGCCTTGCCTTTTCGATCTGTATCTCTGATGTTATTTGTGCTAGCCTTCTTAAGGCAAAACTTGACTAACTATGTCTGTACTCAGATATTATGGTTTGTATGACTTATGTATTCGGGTCCGAGTGACCCCCTTTATCGTAACATATTGGTTTATCCTTTTGTGTTTAGTGTTGTGCTGTGATATTCTCACCGTGGCACCCTAATCTCAGCCGTGTACCCTGCGTGTATGATTACTGTACACGGATTGATTTTGGGGGGCGTCACAATCGTCGACCTAGAGCATTGTGTTCAGAAGGAAGGAGAGTCGATCCTGAGCTGGGCGCGACGGGTTGCAGAAATAATCCACTCTTCGGACACTATTACAGCCCAAACAGTCGTCATCGTCTTGGAAAGGAACTGCAAGTTCGAGCCCCTGGTCCACAAACTTGGCCGACTCAAGAGGACGGTCAAGGATATAGGAGAGCTCATGAACGCAGTCATTAAATACACCGAGTCTGACAAAACCAAGGATGCTGAACCTCAACAGGATAAAGCCGGCCAGAACAAGAATGGTGGCAAGACATCCCAAAATCAGAATCAGCAAACCAAGCGACAGCTTGACCGACTACTTCTGACTTGGTAGCCAACACAAATGTCGGCTCCCAAAGACAGAAGCAGGGGGGAAACAACTACCGCTAGCCGGAAGGAAACTTTCGCCCGAACAACTATGAAGCAGCTATGAAGGGTCCTTGCCGGACCGATAGCAAACCCGGTCGACCAGCCCATCACACCTGGGAAGATTGCTACTTCATGAAGGAATTTGCACGACGTGGAAACCAGGGACCTCCGGGGTCTGGTGGGGGAGCAGGCCAGAGTGGCAACAACCAGAATCCTGGCTACCAAGGAGCCGGCGCAATGCCTCAACACCAAGGACCCGGAGGAGGAGCCCAACAAAATCAGTCCGTGCTTGCTGGTTTCCAAGCAAACCCGAAACAACTCCACGACCGTGCAGCATACCACGTTTTCACCACCAGCAGTTGCAGGAGGGATAGGAAGCTGCAACGGAGAGCTGCTATGGCTGTGACCACAGAGCCGGCTTGGCCTAGATGGCTCAATTGGTCAGAACAGACAATCTCTTGGACAAGAGACGACCACCCCCCAGTGGTAGAAAACCCAGGGGCCCTGGCTCTAGTAGTCTCTCCGCAAATTTGAGGATACACACTTGACAAAGTGCTCATGGATGGAGGAAGCAGCATCAACATCTTCTATTATGAAACCTTTCGCAGGATGGGGCTGACACAAAAACAGCTGCAGCCCTCCAACACCGTTTTCCACGGAATAGTCCCAGGCAAGTCGGCACGCCCGATAGGCAAAATCTACCTGGAGACAGCTTTTGGAAACGCCGAGAATTTCCGCTCCGAGCTCATACCCTTTGAAGTGGTAAAACATGAGAGCCCATATCACGCCATTTTGGGCAGACCAGCTTATGCCAAATTCATGGCTCGGCCATGTTACGTCTACCTGAAACTAAAAATGCTGGTTCCTAATGGCCCGATCACCGTCGATGGAAGTCGGTCCAGGGCAGTGGAATGTGACAAACAACATGTCAAGTTTGTCGAGTTGACACGCGCCAAAGAGGACTTGTCAGCATACCAAGAAAAGGTAGACTCGGCAGATCCCACAATCGTGGAGAAACCGAATCCCGACAACAACCCCAAATTTCAACCGGCTTAGGATACGAAGAAAGTCGACTTTTTCCTCGGTGACTCTTCTCAGCAGTTCATCATCGGGACAGAGTTATCTGATAAATAGGAAAGCGCGCTCATCGAGTTCCTCCGTGAGAATCGGGACGTCTTCGCCTGGAAACCCTCTGATATGCCAGGCGTCCCGAGGGAACTCGCTGAGAGCCACCTAAATATAGATCCAAAACTGAAGTCGGTCAAGCAATTCCTTCGTCGCTTCAATGACGAGAGGAGAAATGCTATCGGGGAAGAGATAGCCCGGCTCCTCGCCGCTGGAGTCATCATGGAAGTCTTTTATCCAGAATGGCTCGCAAACCCGGTCCTCGTTTTGAAAAAGAACGGGACCTAGCGCATGTGTATTGACTACACGGATTTAAACAAAGCCTGCCCGAAGGATCCCTTTACGCTACCCCGTATTGACCAAATCATAGACTCGACTGCGGGATGTGAGCTCCTATGTTTCCTTGACGCCTATTCTGGCTATCACCAGATCAAGATGGCCCTGGAGGACCAAGAGAAGACGGCTTTCATCACCCCTTTCGGGATCTACTGTTACACTTCCATGCCCTTCTACCTTAAAAATGCGGGGGGCACATATCAACGAACAGTGCAGAGTTGCCTCAAAGAGCAGATTGGGCGCAACGTGCATGCTTATGTGGATGATATAGTGATCAAGTCCCAGGTGGCCGACTCACTCATCAGTGACTTGACAGAAACCTTCAAAAATCTTCGCAAGTATCAGATGAAGTTAAACCCGGCCAAATGCACCGTTGGGGTACCTGCAGGTAAACTCCTTGGATACATAATATCAGAGAGAGGTATCGAGGAAAACCCAGAGAAAATCAACGCTGTCATGACTCTTCAGAAGCCGACCTCCGTAAAGGGGGTTCAACGACTCACAGGGTGTGTAGCCGCCTTGAGCCGGTTCATAAGCGGCAATCCCTTTGTATCGACTCCTGAGGAAATCAGAAATGTTTGTCTGGGATGACGAAGTCGATCAAGCCCTAGAGTCACTGAAGAAACAACTATCCCAGGATCCAATACTGGCAGCGCCCAAACCAAAAGAACCTATGTTACTTTATATCGCAGCCCACAATCGAGTGGTCAGCGCTGTGGTTGTTGTTGAGCGTATGGAAGCCGGCAAGGAGCACCCTCTGCAAAGACCAGTTTATTATGTCAGTGAGGTTTTAACTTTATCAAAGCAACGCTATCCTCATTGGAAGAAATTGGTTCTTGGTGTATTCATGGCGAGTCAAAAACTTAAACACTACTTCCAGGAGCACCCCATAACTGTGGCCAGCTCAGCACCACTTGCAGATATCATCCAAAACCGGGAAGCAATGTGAAGGATTGCAAAGTGGGCCATAGAGTTGGGGCTTATCACATCAAATACAAGCCGCGAACGGCCATTAAATCCCAGGCGCTAGCCGACTTCATCAATGACTGGACAGAAATCCAGACATCGCCGGAGAAGCCGGTCACCAAATATTGGACGATGCACTTTGATGGAAGCCGGCAGCTCCAAGGGTCAGGAGCCGGTGTGGTTCTTACCTCACCTAAAGGGGATAAATTCTGCTATGTTCTACAGCTGCAGTTCACTTGTACAAACAATGCAGCAGAATATGAAGCCTTGCTCCATGGACTTCGGCTGGCTCGTGAGATGAACATAAATTGGATCCAATGCTATGGCGACTCTGATCTCGTTTCTCAACAAGTGTCAGGAAAATGGGATTCCAAAAATACCATAATGGCAGCTTATTGACGAGAGGTACAAAGACAAGCCGGATTTTTTGTTGGATACCAGGTGGATCACGTGGACCGTAGGGAAAACGAAGTAGCGGATGCTCTCTCCCGACTCGGCTCTCAGCGAAAGCAGGTCCCTCCAAACGTATTCCTGGATACCCTAACAAAGACGTCTGTACAACCGCCAATAGAGCAAGACATAGCAGAGCCAGATCCAGAGCCGGTCTTGGTTGCTGCGATTCATGCTACACCCTCTTTTGTCGTACCTTACTTGGATTACAAGACTCAAGGAATACTTCCTCAAGATGAGATGTTGGCCAAAGAAATTGTCAGAAGAAGCCAATCCTTTGTACTCATCAATGGTGAGTTACACCGGCGAAGTGCGGCAGATGTTTTTCAGAGATGTGTCTCACCAGAAGAAGGTAGAGCCATCCTCAACGAAATACACTCCGGAGATTGTGGAAACCATGCCGGCTCTCGTTCGCTTGTAGCTAAAACCTTTCGACACGGCTTCTACTGGCTTACAGCTCATGCGGATGCAGAGGACATAGTCAAGAAATGTGATGGATGTCAGCGCTATGCAAAACAAGCTCACGTGCCGGCTCAAGAACTCAGGATGATACCTATCACCTGGCCCTTTGCGGTATGGGGACTTGATATGGTGGGACCTTTCAAAAGATCAGCCAACAAGAATACCCACATACTAGTGGCAGTAGACAAATTCACCAAATGGGTGGAGGTAGAGCCGGTCAGTAAATGCAATGATGCAAAAACACTGAAATTCCTGAAAAAAGATCATATAAAGATTCGGCTATTCCCATAGCATCATCACTGATAATGGTTCTAACCTATCAGAAGGGGTTATGCAGTGATTCTTCCAGAATGAGCACATCCGACTCGGCATTGCATCAGTGACACATCCACAGTCCAACGGACAAGCCGAGAGAGCCAACCAAGAGTTGCTCCGAGGCATTAAACCCCGACTCGTTGTACCTTTGAAAAGGACACCGGATTGCTGGGAGGAGGAGTTACCCTCAGTATTATGGAGCATTCGGACGACTCCCAACAGGTCGACAGGTTATACGCCCTTCTTCCTAGTTTATGGAGCAGAAGCCGTCCTCCCAAGTGACATACGTCACGACTCGCCTCGAGTCACCTCTTATGTAGAAGCCGAAAATGAGAAAGCAAGACAAGATGCCTTGGATATTCTCGATGAAAAACGATATTTGGATGCAGCTCAATCGGCTATCTACCAACAAGATCTACGACGCTACCATAGCTGTCACATCAAAAGTCGGACTTTTCAGGAAGGTGATTTGGTGCTCCGACTCATACAGAAAAAAGATGGAATGCACAAGTTATCCTCTACATGGGAAGGACCGTTTGTGGTCAGTAAGAACCTGTACAATGGATCCTACTACCTAGTGGATATACGAGAGAAAGCGGACACGCGCACAAGCATGGAGGAGACTCCCAGGCCGTGGAACATCGCACAACTCGGTCCATATTACACTTAGTAGAAACAGGAACATTACTGTACGCTTCACCAAGTCGACATACGTCGCACTGGCTTTCACCACAATATATATATATATATATATATGTGTGTGTGTGTATATATATATATATACTCCCTCCGGTCCAGAATATAAGGTGTATTGTTTTCCGTGTAATTCAACCATTTAAATGTTTGACCAAGATTATAGAATAAAATATCAACATCTGCAATATGTAGTAGATAAAATATGACACTACTTGCCATGATGGATTAAATGTTATAAAATTTAGTTTTATGGATATTGATATATTTTTCTAAAAACTTGGTCAAACATACACTCGTTTGACTATTGAAGAAACAAATACACCTTATATAAAGGAACGGAGGGAGTATATATATAAGCCGACATTGGTCGTGCCGGCTTTCGCCATCAAAATATACATAAGTCGACTTCTGTCGCGCTGGCTCTCGCCACATACAACTAAGCCAACTTCAAGTCGCAATGGCTATTGTCATACCAAACTCTACTTTAATTTTTTCATGTCATTCATTTTTTGCATCATACATTTGCATACATTGCATTATTATATCTCAGAGACCTGGGGGCTTGATCTACCCCTCTATTGGTACTGAGCATGTATATTGCTTATTCAGGGGAATCGGGGAGTTCGATGACAATCATTGACTCTTTATCCGAAAACTCGGCATATATATGTAAAAATAATTGTGGATAAGCTTATTCAGGGGCAGTAGGGGGCTCGATGTCACTCATCGACTCTTATCCGAAGAAATCCCGGCATATACATGAAATGGAAAAACACGCCCTGGCCTGTATAGCTTATTCTCATACGATCTAAATACGCGAAACCCAGCTAGAAACTCTCAAGAAGAAGTTTTAATGCAAACGGAAAAACGTTGATCAATGTGAGACAACATACAGAGGAGTTCCGACTCATGGATAACCCAAAATTCTTCTCAACAAAGAGAAGATGAGGAAAAGATGAATCCAGAGTCGAATTCTATATGAGCCTTTATATTTTTTCATACATTAGCATCATTACATATTATTTTTCATTTGCATCTTCTGCATGTATAAAGTCGACTTCGGTCACGACGGCTTTTTTCCATACATATACATATCGACATTTGTCGAGCCGACTTTCGCCGACTTATTTACTGGGAATAAAAACCCATCGTGTCATGTCTATATGACTTGACAGATTCAAAGATAGAACTATGTGACTCGACACTGCACACAGACGCACGTACCGACTCATGGGGACTACACTTCAAGGTTTCTTCTCAAAAAAGACTCGGTACATCACCCAGCTGAATATACCGACTCTTGGGGAGTAACACTTCGAAAAATATACAAGAAATTATAAAGTCCCAGGTTGTTGCAGGGAAGACAACCCGACACTTGGGGGCTACACTACTTCGAAGCAAGTTTCATAAAACACAAAGTCTTTTTTGATGACCCGGTACGGCATATAAACATGACCATACCATCTCATGGGGGCTACAAGTCGATCTATCCTATGAGTCGATTAGCAGATACTACATTATTCTGAATCAACTCAGGGGGCTACAGATACATACACTATCATAAGTGGTCGTCTCCCATATACTCCGAGAAAACATTTCAAGTCAGGAATAAAAACCGACTCATAAATTCATGGACTTAGCAAAAGTTCATAGATTTCATTCATTAAAACCAGCTGGATCTTACATCAAAGGAAGCAACCTTAGAAGAAAAAGCCAAACTTGGAAAACTACTACTAAAAAAGAACCTACAGCTTCAAGCATCTTCTCCAGAGTCGGCCTCATCCTCTGTTGAAACATCTTCTTCACTAAGGAGCTATTCATCACTGGAGCTCTCCACACAACAGCAGGCTCGGTCTCCATCCGAGTCAAAGATCCTAGCTGACAAAGTGTCTTCACCATCAAACTTGAAGATAATGGTGTCTCCTCGAGAAATATTCCTGGAGCGAAGAAAAGTTTTCCAACCTTTCTCCAAAAACAAGGTGCCTTGCTTAGAAAAACTAACTTTTACCCAGACAGGCCCATGAGGACATCCATCAGATCAGAGCCAAAGACCTGAAGGCGATGAGTAAAACAAGTTGTGAAAAAGAGTCATGAAGTTTGATCCAGCGACGGATCGTTCGGATATGAACCAAGAATTCATTCCTCTGAGGAGAAGAAGGGGGAGATTCAGAAGGAGAGGCAGCACGAGCACTTCTTCCCCTACTTCTGCCATGGCCACGACCTCTACCGCGGCCACGACCAGGACCACGGCCGCGACCTCGAGTACTTGCACGAGGATCAGGCTCATTTGAGGCCAAAGGCGAAGAGGTCTCTAGCTTAGGGGCCATGGAGAAATCAGGAAGAGGAAGAAAAGGATAGGATGCGCTTGAAAGATCAAGCTATCCAAGGGATATTTATAATAGATTCATGGAGAGGGTCCATTAATGCCACAATAAACAAGGGATAACTACCCAATGTAGATGGCATTTATGAAAAGACTTCTCGATTCCCACTACAAACATCAATGCCTTTAACCGACGTTTCAGGCAGTGTCATCATAAAAAATAAATCGAATCTTTGACCAAAGGTCAAAGCTAAAAAGAGTTAGGCGTCGACTTCTAGTAAAAGCATTAGATGATAACTGGTTCGACTCTATCAGAAGAGCCGGATCCATGAAGCTCAAGGAATTGAAGAAAGATTGAAGAAATATGACCTCGAATCCCAATCAACGACAAGAATAAAGTCGGCCCTTGATCCATGAAGAGCCGGTGGCAATAAAGAAGACATGAAGAAGATTGTTGTGAAGACTGAAGCATCACAACAATCCTGGGGGCTAAAGTCGGGGGGGATGGATCAGGCTCATAGACCCGGCATTAAGAACCTCCGGGCCGACTTACATATGAAGGCCCATAAAGAAGACCCGACCAGGAGTCTGACGTGCCAAGCGTGAAGATTGAAGCCCTAGAAGGAATTCGACTTACCTTGTATAGCACGTAGAAAACTTGTAATGTAGAATAGAACTCCACATCGTATAGGAGTCGGACTCTAGGAATCCCGGGACCCGGCACCTTTATAAACCGAGGACCACGGGAGCCAGAGCCAGAACATACCTCAAGCCAGGTTTAGACAACTCGCTCCAGAGCCTAGATTTCAATGAGACTAAGCCGGCGAAACATCACCACTTTAATCGATACGATCGACTCTTCCTATTCAAGAGTCGATCCCCCTATAGTAATAAAGCAGGAGTAGGTCTTTACCGCGTCGTCGGGGCCAAACCTGGGTAACTCGCCGAGTCTTGTGCCTATGTCGACTTTCCCTTCAAATTCGCCTCGCAGCAAAGGTCCCACGATAAGTCCGACTCTACGGACATCTGCCGTGACATTCCCACGAAAAGTACCCCGGAGGCGCCTACTACGACGTCGAGTTCCCCGTTGACCAGGAGTAGTTCGGAGGTTCCCAGGAAGGAGGCCTTGCCTTTTCGATCTGTATCTCTGATGTTATTTGTGATAGCCTTCTTAAGGCAAAACTTGACTAATTATGTCTGTACTTAGATATTAAGATTGTAAGACTTATGTATTCGGATCCTCGTGATCCCTGGTTTGTAACTTAAACATTTATCTTATTTGTGTCTAGTGTTGTGCTGCGATATTTTCACCGTGGCACCCTGATTTCGGTCGTGTACCCTGCGTGTATGATTACTGTACACAGATTCACTTTTGGGGCGTCACAAGTTGATATCAAAGCCGACTGCCTGTAGGACACCCCCTTTCAACTCCTTGGTCGAAGTCGAGTCTAGTCTTTGCAAAACTAATTTACTAACACTAACGTTGTGGCTTACGAGCCCACATCGCAAACTGGGTGGTATTAGGATCCTTTTCTTCATACCTTTACTTAGGGATTCTACTCTCTTATCCTTTCGGGAAATTTTGCTAACACTGACATTAGGATCTTGTGGTCGCATCTACCCGGAGAGCTGGATTATCTACAACATTCCCCGCCATTGAAATACTCGGTGTACCATCTTGTTCGTGATAACCTGTTGCTAATATTGGGTATCGACGTTGCGGTCGACATCATTAACAAGTTGACCGATGATGAGAGTTGCACCGAGATTGTTTTCCAACCGACGTTCTGCTTCTAAACCCTCTATCGAGTCGTGTTGCAGGAGTTCTGATGCAGATCCCGGACCGCGGATCCCCTTTCTCATTCAGGACAGGCCGTGTGTTCTCTGGCACAATTCCTGTTGCCAACAGTTTTCTTGCGGCGTTATTGACATGGCCTTTTCTATGTCGCGTCGTGTATTCCTTACCGCGGTCTGCGCGCCGCCTAGTGTGTCCTTTTTCCTTAATTCCTACGATGTTATGTTGCCCGATTTTTGGTTGACTCCGTGTGTGGATGTGTATGTCTTGTATGACTACTCCTATATACCCGCGCCTCCTCTTCGTCGTCGCATTACCTCATGCTTGTTTCCAGTATCTCGTTATATTTTCATCGCTGAAATACCCCTATTAAATTTTAGCAGGATGGCTGGTCGTGGTGGTTGTGGTCGTGCTACCAACGACCCACCACCGCTGCCGGATTACATGGTTGCGATAATGCAGCAGTTAGAGCTGAACCGTCAGTTCATGCAGAATAGCATGGCTCAGCTCCCCCAGCAGAACCAACATGGGCACCACCATCAGCATGTCGCAATGACTCTGCACGACTTCACCCGCCTCAACCCCACTATGTTCCTAAACTTTGTTCAGCCGTTGGATGCTGATGACTGGCTTCGCGACATCACTCATGAGCTAGAGTCTGCTAATGTTGATCCAGCCGACTATGTGAACTTTGCGTCCTATCACTTGAAAGGCTCCGCGGCTCAGTGATGGAGCACCCACAAGCGTTCGCTACCAGTTGGAGAAGTCATCACCTGGGATGAATTTCAGTCTACCTTCCGCGCCCGCTACATTCCTCAAGGAATCATGGATCGCAAGAGGGAAGAATTTCGCAACCTCACTCAGGGCAACATGACTGTTGAAGCCTATCAGCGTGAGTTCCTCAACCTCTCTCGCTATGAGGAAGAAGAAATCACCACTGATGCACGTAAACAACAGAAGTTCCGCCGTAGACTCAATGCAGACCTCAGGCTCGCTCTTGCAGTTCATGATTTTTCCAACTTCTCCACCATGGTGAACAAAGCTATCACCGTTGATACTTCCCAGATGGAGCTCAAGGACTCGCAAAAACGCTATCGTGACGTTGGCTCATCTTCGAGCGCAACATAGAAGCGTTGCATCTGGCTCCCTAACAGTGTGACCCAGTCACCTTCCCTTGCTCCAAGGCCTTCTTATGCTGCACCCCGTCTGCCTCCGCCACCACCGATGTCAAGAGCTCTACCTCCACCACCCAATGCTGCACCCCTTTGTCCTCAGGATGGATTATGCTTCACGTGCCGCCACCTGGACATTGTTTCAGAGAATTCCCCCAGAAACGGAATAAACTAGTAGTTCACCTTGCTGGCCGTGGAAATGGTCGTGGCAACAATAGGACCCCCAACTATAATACTGGGTCTGCTGCTCATGCTCGTGGACATGCTTATAACATTGATGTTGAAGAAGCTCAGGCACAACCCGCTACAGTGATGGTTACTCTCCTTGTTAACTCAATACCTACAACTGTTTTATTTGATTCAGGAGCATCACATTCATTTATGTCCGGGGCATTTGCATTTAAGCATGGCATACACCACAAAAATATGCGCACTCCATTATCCGTTAGTACTCCCGGTGGAAAGTGTCACGTTGACATGCTGGCTCCCAACATCACCGTCGAGATTGAAAGGATTGAGTTCCTTGTCTCCCCACATATTCTGAAGACATCCACTATAGACCTTATCTAGGGAATGGATTGGCTGAAAGCTCATGATGCTGCACTTTATTGTGGCACCAAAGTCTTCCAACTCTTTCACCCCTCCGGCGAGGTTTTGAACCATACCGACATAGTGTCGCTGAATTCCGAAGCTCGTATATATTCTCTGAATGCATTGAATGCTTCGCCACTTGAAGGAATTGAGAACATTCTAGTCGTTTGCAATTTTCCCGATGTCTTCCCAGAAGAACTGTCGGGAATACCCCCGACCAGAGAGGTTGAATTCTTCATCGACTTGAAGCCCAACACTGTTCCTATTGCCATGCGTCCTTACAAGATGCCGCCACATGAACTCCTTGAACTTAAGGAGGAAATCGACAAGGAACTTCAAAAAGGATTCATTCGCCCCAGTTCCTCTGCTTGGGGAGCACCTTCGCTCTTTGTCAAGAAAAGCGATGGCACGAACCGGTTGGTCCAAGATTACCGACCTATCAACCAGGAAACAATACAGAACAAGTATCCTCTTCCTCGGATCAACGATCTATACGATCAACTTGTTGGATCTACAGTGTTCTCAAAACTCGACTTTAGATTGGGTTACAATTAGATCCGGTTCCGTAAGGAGGACATTCCGAAGACCGCCTTCATTACTCGTTATGGTTCATACGAGTATACCGTCATGTCCTTTAGCCTAACCAATGCTCCAGCCAGTTTCTCCCGATTGATGAAATATATATTCATGGAATACCTCGACAAGTTCGTCGTGGTTTATCTGGATGATATCTTGGTATACTCCAAGAATGATGAAGAACATGCTGAACACCTTCGTCTTATACTGGAAAAGCTTCAAGAACACAAACACTATGCTAAGTATTCTAAGTGTGAGTTCTGGCTTCCCGAAGTAACCTACCTTGGTCATGTGATTTCCAAGGATGGCATTGCCGTCAACCCAGAACGTATCCATGCTATTCTTGACTGGACTCCGCCCAAGACTGTCAAGAAACTCAAAAGTTTCCTCTGACTCGTTAACTATTGCTGCCGTTTCGTCGAGAACTTATCCAAGATTGCCAAGACTCTGACTAATATGCTTCACAAAGGTGTCAAGTTTGAGTGGACAGACAAATGTCAGGAAAGTTTTCAAGCTCTCAAGGACAAGCTCACTTATCCCCTAGTGCTTGCTCCCCCTGATACTCGGAAGGACTTCGTGATATACTGTGATGTGTCTCATCAAGGATTAGGATGTGTCCTAATGCAAGAGCGACGCGTGATTGCTTATGGCTCTTGTCAGTCGCGTTCTCATGAAGATAACTATCCAACACATGATCTCGAATTGGCAGCAGTAATTTATGCATTGAAGCTGTGGCGACATTACCTCGTAGGTAATCGTTGCGAGATCTACACCTACCACCAAAGCCTGAAGTACCTGTTTACTCATCCAGACCTGAATCTCTGCCAACAAAGATGGCTCGAGAAAATAGACGATTTCAACATGGATATTCATTATACCCCTCGCAAAGCTAATGTGATGGCCAATGCCTTGAGCCGCAAAGCCTACTATAGTGAACTTGAAGTTCAAGTACAACAACCACTTCTGTATGAAGAGCTTCACAAGTTGAACATTGAGATTGTCCCACAGGGACATGTGAAATCCCTGGTTCTTAAATCAGACCTTGTCGATAGCATCAAGATGATACAACAATATGACTCTGACATTACGAAGATTAAGAGCCATATCGCCAGGGAAAAACCCTCATTCTTCACTATTGATGCCAATGATGATGATGGAGTGTACTTCAAGGGTCGCTTAGTGGTGCCGATAATCAAGCCCAACCTAAACTACACCCTGGATATCAAGAAAGAAGCTCACGATACCCCTTTGTCAATTCACCCTTGTAGTACCAAGATGTACCAAGTCCTTCGGCGGCGGTACTGATGGTCTAACATGAAACAAGACATTGCTCGTTATGTTGATGAGTGTGACGTTTGACGTCGCGTCAAAGCAGAACATCAAAGACCTGCTGGAATTCTGCAACCACTCTCTATTCCTGAATGGAAGTGGGACAAGATCGAGATGCACTTCGTTCTGGTCTTCCCAGATCAGAGAAAGGTCATGATGCTATCTTTGTCATCATCGACCGGTTCTCCAAGGTGGCCCACTTTCTGCCAGTGAAGGAGACGATCTCTGCTAGTCATTTAGCAGACTTGTATGTTTACAGAATTGTGTCCCTCCACGGTATTCTGTTGGAGATCAGTTCCGACCGTAGTAGCATTTTCACCTCAAGATTTTGGGATAGTTTCCAAGAAGCTATGGGCACTCACCTAAATTTCAGCACCGCTTATCACCCCCAGTCGCAAGGAAAAGTTGAACGAGTCAATCAAGTGCTTGAAGACATGCTTCGGGCTTGTGTCATCTCATTCGGTAAGAAATGGGAGGAATCCCTTCTGTTTGCTGAATTCTCGTATAACAATAACTATCAAGGTAGTCTGTAGATGGCACCCTTTGAAGTTCTCTATGGACGTAAGTGTCGAACCCCTCTAAATTGGTCAGAAACTGGGGAACGAACCCTCATTGGTCCGGACATTATACAGCATGCTGAAGATCAGGTTCGCGTTATTCGTGAACATTTGAAGGCTGCTCAATCCCGCAAGAATAGGAACTATGACCGCAAGCACAAGGAAATGGTCTATCAACCCGACGAACAAGCTTGCCTTCGTGTCACTCCCATGAGGGGTACTCATCGTTTCGGGATCAACGGAAAGTTAGCTCCTCCTACATCGGACCGTTCCGTATCCTCTCCAGAAGTGGACCAGTGGCATACCGATTGGAATTGCCGCCGACCTCTCCCAAGTTCATGATGTCTTTCACATGTCGCAACTCCCTCGCTGCTTCAAGGATTCTATCCGAGCAGTGGATCATGGAATGATGGAAGTGCAGTAGGACTTGTCTTATCAAGAACATCGAAGCCGCATTCTTGATCAGTCTGAATGTCGAACCCACAACAAGAAAACAAAGTTCCTCAAAGTTCAGTGGTCAAATCATTCTGAAGATGAGGCCACTTGGGAACGCGAAGATCGCCTTCGTGAAGAATACCCCGATCTTTTCCCTCTACCGCTTAAATCCTCGGGACGATAATTCTTGTAGTGGGGGAGATTTGTAACACCCTCAGTGTCATGTAACAGTAATCACTTTTTCTAATGACAATTACTGTTGCTAATCATGCCTTGATCATCTTTGCATTGATCTTTTCCAATGTCCCCTTTGGTTGATATTATAAACAATGTGGCAAATAAATCTTGACCAAAAACTGTGCAACCAATTTTGTTAAATGCCTAAAAATCAGTGAACCTTGATAAACTAACTTTCACTATTTATTAATTTATTGAAAAATACAAACAATTCAAACCAGTGCTAAAACAACTTCATTTGCTAGTTGCAGTTCAAAGACAAATAGTAAATGATTTTAATAAATGCCCAAGCTTTTTGTGGCAACTCCCTAAGGTGAAACACAAATGTACCAACAAGTTTCACCTTGGACAAAAATCATTTGGTAGAAAAAAAATAAACAAAGAAGAAATACACTACAAAAAAGAAATAAAAAAAAGGAAAAAGAAGCCCACATCCCCAGTGCATCAAGTGCACAGTGAGACCCACCTAGCCCACTAAGCCCACCGCGGTCATCCCCTTCGCACTGCTCACCCGAGCCGTGTGTGGCGCCATTGCCGCGGTGCTCGACGCCGGCAGCCGCGTGATGCATGCCACGGCGACGCTACAGTGATGACCTCGCGCTTAAATATGTCGTTGTTGACCCGCCGCGGAACCCTAGATCCCTTTCCCCTCCTCCTCGCCTTGTTCTCATCGGGGGAAAACCCGCCCCAAGCCGCCATCGCCATGCCCGTGGACCTGCGCGGTCACCGACCACCTCACGCCGCGCCACCGTGTCCACCATGCATGCTCGCCATCGTCGACAATGCCAACACACGGAAGGAATCGAGCCCGGAGCCATCGAAAGGACCACGCGCCACCGGTCCCTTTTCCCCGCTTTCGTCGAGTTGCAGAGGAATTCTGGCGCCGTCAAGCCGTCTCCGAGCCCGCTTTAAACGACTACATCACCGTAGTGAGATGCTGAATCTTCCTCAACCACCCCCTTAGCTTCCCGTGCACCGTAGCCCGCTCCGCCGTTGGAGCCGTGGCTACCTCGCCGCCGTTGAGCACGCCCTTGCGGCCTGGCTCATGCTTAAGGCGTGCTTGACGCGTCCCTTTGCTCGCAATGTCCCCAGGAACAAACCCGTGTAGCGCACGCTCATTTTAACCCACAGAATCGAGCTCCTCGTCGACGCCCGTGTCACCGCCACCGCCGCGCTCGACGCCATCGTCGTTCTGGTGACTCCCCGTAGCCGCCACCACCACCAATCAACGTGCGACACGCCCCTTGTTCGAATGCACCCACACGCGCCCCCTCCCGTGCACTGCAGCGAGCTCTCGGATGACCTCGCCGGAGTTGGCCTCGTCGGCGTCGTCCATTGCGGCTGACAAGTGGACCCGTCCAGTCAGATATGTCATTAGCACTAATGACTTTGCCCCACTCACACTTACATCTGGGCCCCCGTGCCTGTTAAAATTAACAGGAATTAACACGGTGAGTCTATGACTTGTGGGCCTGGCCCTTTTAAATTAACCACTGGATTAATTAACTACTAATTTAAACATGTGCCTATGACATGTAGGCCCCACTAGATTATTAGATTAATTAAATTGGATTATAAACAATCAGTGTATGACATGTGGGGTCAGTGCCCTATTTAGAGTATAAAATAAATTGTTTAACTAACCAGAGGCTGACATGTGGGACCCACATGTTAGTTGACTGGTCAAACCCCACTTTTGTGGGCAATGCTTATTTAATAAATAAAAGAAACCCAGAAATTCTTTTAAATTGATTTAAACTTAGAAATTTACTATCTTTTCAACCATAAATCCGATGAAAATATTGTATACATGAAAATTGATAAGAAAAATATAACGAATAAAAATACGCTGCCCGTTTATCCACCATCACCCTCTAACACAACGAACACGAGACGTTGCCCCCTCCGGGCCGTCTGTCGATAATCAACCGGAGTTGCTAGTGCATTCCCCAATGAATTCCGGCTCCGAGCATAACACTTTGCACTGCATTAGAGCATCATTAATATTGCATCTATCATGCCATTCATCTGTGTTGCATATTGTTCGCTTTATATTTATTGTTTCTTACCCCTTCTTCTTCGGTAGACCCCGCTGCTGCTGCCGACTACACCGCTGCTGAGTACGACTACATCTTCAACGATCGTACCCCTACCGTCGAGCTTCCAGGCAAGCAAAGCCACTTTCCTTCCTGAGATATCGCCTATCTTTTCCGTACATTTCTTTCACTAGGAATTACTGCTGCTGCTATTACATTAATTCCTATTCATTGCATAGCCTGTCATTGTCGCCCCTTGATGTACCTTTCTTTATTCTATGCTGCCTATTATTACTTATGCAAGATTGAGCAGTTAGCACTACGCCATATTAGTTAACTAGGATTAGATAGTGGGCCGTGATCACTCTGAGCAGTTAACACGGATATAATATATATAACTGTCATAGGTACGGTACAGTTCAGACACCGCCAAAGACCCCTACCTCAGCTCTACCGAGCCACCATCAAGTATTAGCCATCGAGGAGTAATCCTCGTACTCCACTCGATGTTGAATCTATGTAGCCGTCCTAGGGTCCTGAATAACGTTTTTCTTTAAAGGTAAGAAGTCGGGTGACCCAACGGTGCCTGCAGTGGCATTGCGACGGGACAACAGGGAGGGTATGACCGGTCTACAGGTGTGTTTGGCCCCAGATCGTTGTCCGCGAGAGTTACCAAACCACGAGAGTCGAGCTCTTCCAAGAGCACCCGCGAGACAAGGTAAGGAGATGGTTCACCTTGTTGGTAACCGCGCGCTTTGACGGAACGATAGGGCAGGCACTGATGTAATGTTGGTCCTGGCTGTTGTTCGTTGTATGTTGTGTGAATTAGTCGGGCAACGATAAAGGTTGTCCGTGAGATAATAAAATGACTAAGGGTTCGGTGGATGACTTGAGAGGCCGCCAAGGCCTCTACGCACTACCTTGACATGGGATAAGGAGTTACGGGATCTGCTGCATCGTAGTTCATTCGAAAGCTCTTCAGACATCGGCAGTATCTCGGTCTGATTGTCGGGAAGCGGTGTGTCTTCTTTGCTCGAGCTGTGGTATTTGCTTTTGCTTCACTGGCCAGCCTCGGACCATGCAGGAGCGGGAAGGGTGAGGGTCCTAGACCCTTGAGCGCATAGGATTTAGTCCATCGGATAGCCTCTCTGCTGAGCCTAGGATGGGCTGCGGCGTGTCAAATAACCTTGGTGGGGCATTCCCTAACAAGGTGTACGCCACCATGGAGATCCAAGCATGCAGGCTGAACAGTAGTGCACCCCTGCAGTGAGTTTAATCTATTCGAGTAGTCGTGGCCACGGTAACAGGACGCTTTATGTTGAAGCCAGATCCTACTACTACAAACTACTACTGCTAAACTGATTGGTTCCTGGGTTTTTTCCTCGCTGGGAAGTCGAGGAAGGGATCTCGGAGGCATTGATATTTATGACACCTTACTATTATACAATGATGCAGCAAGTTCTGCTGCATTGTTACTTTATGCTTTATATAATCCGTTGGCTATCCTCTTCTCATGCTGCATGAACCGCGTGAAGATGCTAGTCTTCGATAAGCCTAGCTTCTCATCCTTATTCTGGTTTTATGCAATTCAGTCCACTGTATAGCCTCCCCTTTCCATTGATACAAATGCTTAAATGCTTAGTAGCGGATGTACGACTCGCGAGCATTCTGGATACTCACCTTTTCCTTATTTTCCCCCTTTGTTTTATATACCCGGATTGCTGCAATCAGACGTCAGATCCCATGAGAAGGAGTACCCCGGAGAAGCCTACTACGACGTCGAGTTCCCCGTTGACCAGAAGTAGTTCGGAGGTTCCCAGGCAGGAGGCCTTTCCTTTTCGATATGTATCTCTGATGTTATTTGTGCTAGCCTTCTTAAGGCAAAACATGAATAACTATGTCTGGACTCAGATATTATCAATGTATGACTTATGTATTCGGATCCTCGTGCTCCCTGGTTTGTAACTTAAACATTTATCTTATTTGTGTCTAGTGTTGTGTTGTGATATTCTCATCGTGGCACCTTGATTTCGGTCGTGTACCCTGGGTGTATGATTTATGTACACGGCTTGATTTTTGGGGCGTCACACGCGTAGTCATCTTACCAAAACCTTGTAAGCTTCGCAAGATTACCATCACTTTCACTAAGCCACAGGTGCAACACAATCTCTCATCCATGTCACTGTGATCGAATGGTGTGACTTAGTACGAATTTGTCCCTAACCGAGGACACGGCTATTCGAATAGATTTTTAACACTCTGCAGAGGTTGTGCACTTTACCCACACTATGGACTTCTTCCCTCATCCAGTACCTTGGAACGTCTCCCACAGAATGGACTAGGATTTCTCCAACGAGACAGTTATATCGCGTGCCTCCCTTATCGTATCACCCAAAATATCTTGCAAGTCATGACGTGGGTTGCCCTGTGTCCTCCAGACACCCTCCACCATCGTGGCAAACGGCCACCGAGTGGAAAACAACATTGTACCAAACAGGGACTGAGCTCAATAACCAAACTGACTCTCAAGACTATCGCCGTTTACCGGGCCAGGGTAGTCACGCGCGCATAGCCTTCCCTCCTTGGTGATACAAATAAAAGAACACACCGATAGACCGAGCCAAGGCCTTCACATACAGGCGAGTGTGGCTGCACTGATAACTTTGGTTCGGTGGCATCTGATCAGACACCACGAAGCATGTCTCCAAAAGCATAATCATCAAAGGGTCAGGTGCTATATGAAAATCCATAGTCCAAGTCATAACAATATCCATAAAATAATCCAAGGCACGAACATGGCTATATCATAATCCAAAGCATAATCCGATGAATAACTTAGCCATGTCAGGATGATCAAGGTAATTATAACTATCACAACATGCAGCATAGCAATATCATAATCACATCTAATAGTCATGTATAATCCAAGCATATTCATGGCAATAACATGATGATGGTTAACTTCGAACATGCCATGAACAATCACCGTATAATCTGAAAACTACGACAAGTTTTAGAACCATGTCAAAGCTTTATGAAGATGCAACAGGGAGTTGTGGGTTGCCTTTCACCAAGGTAGTGTGGATATACTCCTGGTCTTCAACACACAAAAAACCCTGCAAAAAGGATTTTCAAAAAGCAACCGCAAAAGTCACATAAAGACGGAACATAGCTCAGCAAAAATCAACAGAACAACATGGCATAAAAACTATGCCAAAATTAAGAGGAGCTCAATAGCTAACCAATGCAAAAAGAATCAACTCAAATGGACTTGTGGTCTAAGAGATAATGGAGGTCAAAGTTTGGTCAAATAATCAATTTAAAAATGATTTAAATTGATTTTTGGAAATTCCCTAGGGTGGCCACGTCGAAGGCGTAAAGGCAGAATGCGCTTTCATTAGGAAAATGATTCGGGAGGGGGCTGAGTGGATGAATGGTGGGCCCTGGTTGTCATACACGAACAGAAATACAGAGGGGCCAGGGCACGGCGGCTCACCGGCGTCGATTGCACGGAGGAGGGCACGGCCGGTGGCGGCGACCCTGGGAATGGAACGTTCAGTCGCAGGCGAGCAGGCCCGTACCCGTGGTTCAACTAGAGGTGGCCGGGCGACGTGCGCAGCTTCTTCTCACGCGGCGGCAAGCTGCGGTCCTCGTCGGAGGTCGACCCAGTCGTTGATTCTGGCGGCGAATCGGAGCGAGGGCGTTTGGGGAAGGAAAATTGGAGCAAGGGGAGTTCAGTGGTGGTCTTGGTGAGGCCGGGGAGGCACTGGAGGGAGGGGGAGGTGGATGCAAGGCCGATCGGCGGAATGCTCGCCAGAGAGGAGGAAGAAGGGCTTGCCGTCTCGATTCCTTGCGCAAGAGGTCGATTGGGAGAGGGTTGAGGCCACTAGTGTCGATCAAAGGGCGGGGGCGATGATTTTTATAGGGGGGAAGCCGATGCAAAGCTCGGGCGCCACCGTGGAGATGAAGACACGGTGAGGTGGTGCGCTGTCGAGCTCGGGAGGGTTCGAGGGGGTTCGAGGGGTAACTAGAGAGGGCAGCAGGCACATGGAGCAGGGGAGGGGGAGATGCCCGTGCTCGGGCGACGCCGAGCATATGCAGCCAAGGCGGAGCACTGTGTCCATGTGCGCTTAAGTCCGGCGACCATTTCCGGTGAGGGGAACGCGGAGCAGGGGACGCGTGTGCAAGTCAAAGCTGAGCGGCACGGATGGAGAAGAAGAAGAGGACGCGGGCATGCTGCAACGCGAGTCGACGTGTCAAGTGGCTCCCAGGCACGCCTAGAGCATGCGAAATGCATGCCAATGGCGTGCTCACCACATGCACCAGTGCACTGGAGGTGACTTGTCGTGGCCAACTATGTCCAGTGGGTAGTCCATTCAATGTTGACCTTCACTGTGCCATTTAATGGTCAAGGGTGGCACTGGGGTGATCTAGTGAGGTCAACAAAGTTTGATACGTCAAACTTGGGGGAGAAGTTGTGCTCAAATGATGAGGATTGGGAGAGGGCCATGTTGTCACAACGGTTTGTTGTTGGAAGGACAACATATCTGTGGAGTTTGATCTCAAATGGACAAGAATTCATTGCACTTCCTTTGTAAAGCACCATTTGGTCCAAAAATGCATTGGTGAAGCTGGCATCACTTTGGCCTCATGGATTGGTCTCAAATTTTGTGGAGAGGAGTTATTTGGGGGTGCGCACAAGTGTGAAAAATTTCAGAGCCATTGGATGTACCTAGCTAGCACTTGCTTAACAAGGTACCCCGCTGACCAGAAATTTGATCTTGAAGATGACCTCACATGGGTGGTTGGATTTATCTAAACCTTGGCGGAGAAGAGTCATTTGGGGGTTGGAACATGTGGGAAAAATTTCAGAGCAAATGGATGCTCTTATCTTGCACTTCCTTCACAATGCCCCTTGCTGCATACTAACTTTCGGAATTTGGTGAGGGAGTTTGGCTAAGCAAATTGAGATGAAATTTGGCATAGGCTACTGATATGATCATAAAAGCTTGCACAAAAAGTTTCAGAAGAAATGGACAAGGATAAATAACACTTGCTTCAAAAAGTACTATTCTGCCCCCATGGAAAAATGAATTTTCTAGGTCAAAATTCACTTGGGCCCTGCAATGTTTTTGGACATTTTGGAAATATATGATATCAAGGACATGTGGGAATTATTTGGGAATTTATGGAGCAATATAAGTAGGGGTTGCCTCAGAATCCTCAAATAAAGTGAATATTCCTTTTATTGGAAAAGGAATATATGGCCTGAAGAAAAATGTGGCTTGGATGGGATGGATCAAGGGAAGATTTTTGGGATCAGAGAATCAAGGTCCACTTGAGCAAGGAAATAAAATATGCTCAAGTTCCAAGTCCAAAGAGTTGCTTCAAATCAAACCAATTGTCAAATCTTAAATAAATCAGAAAAGTTTTTGGAAAGAAAAAGTTGAAACTCCAGGCTGTCACAAACCTAAAATCTCGTCCTCCAGATTTGGTTGCGCAGGGAACCATTGGTAACATACCATCTTAAGGAAACCTATTGCTGCTTCTCGGGTTTCCTTTTTACTGCATAGCGTTTCCTCGGTAGCATCCAAGAAATTTTGGCTTAGGAGGTTTATGTCACTAATTGCCTCTCGCCCCTCGTTGGTTACCCAAAGTGGAAGGTTGAGATGTAGACAGCAGCAAATTTCCCTCGGAGAAGATACCAAGGTTTGTCTCCAGTAGGACTCCAACCACGACAGGAAGGTGACAACGGCGCCAACAATTAGGCGGTTGACGTGGACTTGCACACAACAGATAACTTTTCTCCCAACGAGTACAGAGAGGTTGTAAATCCCTCCGGCCTTGTTGTTTACAAAGGATCAAATGCACGGGATAATAATGATAGCGAGAGCAACAAAAAAAGGAAATAAAGCGGAAAATAAATAGCAGGTGTAAACAGTGGTGGAAATATGGACCGGGGTCCCATGATGTTCACTAGTGATGTCTCTCTCCCAAAAGACGATAAAATAGCCATGCAAGGTAAACAAATTACAGCTGGGCAATTTACAAGATTATGTATGCAAACCAATGCTAACTATGCTACAAAGAAAGGAAGAGGCTCAAAAGCTTGGGAGGTACGCCAAGACAAGTAGACCGAAATCCATCTGCATATACCTACTAATCATCCACCTTGTGATATCTATCCCACCCAAAGTGTAAACACAAAGCAACAGACAACTTCATTAAAGAACTTTACGTAAAGTGAACAATCCTTGCGCCCGCAAGTACAAGCACCGTTGTTTTATCCCTTGTGGCAACTCGCCTAGACTCATGTTTCTGTCAATCAAGCTAGTCATCAGGGGACATGAACCCACAATCATGCATAACGCTCCCTCTTGGAGTCACTACCTACTACTTGGCCAAAGCAATAAATAGCAACGGAGAACATGCAAGAATTACTCAAGAACATAAATATAAAAGAGGAGAATCAAATATATTACTCAAACACAATCTGAACATAGTCTCATAATCCATCAGATCCCAGCAAACTCATCATAGCAACAGCAGAAAGATTACATATGTGCCTCGATCATGTAGGGAAGCTCACGAAGTCTAAACCATGAAAACAAAGAGGGGAGGAGAACATCACATAGCTACTGATCATGGACCCATGGTCCAAGGTGGACTACTCACGGTTCATCCGGCAAGCATCCATGGTGGTGGAGAAGCTCCCGGAGGTGGTTCCTCCCTCCGGAAGGGTGCCGGGAAGAGGGCTCCTGGTGCTCCCGATCTTGGAAGCGCTGCGGCGGCGGAACCGAGGAGAGATCGCGAAAAAGGGTTCTGTCTTCGAGGGTTTCGGGATGAGAGAGATATATAGGCGAAGGGGGGCAGCCAGAGGTCGACCAGGGGCCCCAGGCGCCCCCCTGGCGCGGCCTAGGGGGTGGCCGCGCCAGGTGGCCGCCTGGGCCACCCCTGGCTCCCCTCTGGACCCACTTTGGCTCTTCCCGAAGCTTCCTGTACGCTGATTTTTCCTATATTTTTCCCGGAAATTTTCTGTCACTTTAAGTAATTGGAAAACCTGAAATACAAAAACAGCAGAAAACAGGAACTGGCACTTGGGTGCACTGAGTTAATAGGTTAGTCCAAATATGATCAAAAGTGTATGGAAGTGCATCAATATCATAGCAATATCACACAAAAGATGCATGGAGCAAGCCGAAATTATAGATACGTTTTGGACGTATCAACATCCCCAAGCTTAATTCCTGCTCGTCCTCGAGTAGGTAAATGATAACAAGCATAATTTTTGTGGTGACATGCTACCAACAATATAAGAACTTTTAAGTAAAGCAATCAAGGCATGTAATTCAATTCAAGTCATAACAGGCAAGAGTCTATATTAAAATTGAAACAAGCAACATAAGAACATAAAGGTGCAAGAGCTCTCGCTGTCCGTGACTCGAATGTCTCCAAATGGTGTTTGCGTGCAAGAAAGAGGATAGGGTTATACGAGAGAGTAAAACATAGTTTTTATTGTTGAGAACTTAATCTAATAAAGTTTCACACTTGGTCTTCTTTGAAATCTTATCTTGACTCATCCCCAGACCACTAGCTAGGTACAAGTCAAAATGATCCACTCCCTTTCGATATTTTGAGCACTCATGTAATGGATGAGCGTAAGCAAGAAAGTTGACACTTAGGATGGAAAAGAGAGAAAAATGATGGGGGAGGAAGACAAAAAAGGTGTGAAAGGCTCACATCAATGAGGACAATCATAGGGATTGCCATGCAATGGATGCACATATGAGCTAGGTTAAGCTCTCCAATGGGACTAGTGGGGGTGCATCCAACTTGCTTGCTCAAGAAGACCTAGAGCTCATTTGAGGAGGCTTATCATTGGAATATACAAGCCAAGTTCTATAGTGTGAAGGTCCCCACATAGCTATATGCATGAATGATAATCTCTATGGAGTACAAGATATAAGATGGAGTACGAGTGTGGATCTCTCAAAAGGAATAGTAGTGTGCCCCATTCTCTCTTTTTATTTCTTTTTCTATTTTTTTTCTATTTTTTGTATTTTTTTGGTGGCCTCAATGGCTCTTTCTATTTAACTCTCATTTTTCCTCTTTGGGATCTTTTGATTTTGTCCTCTTTGGGATCTTTCCTCACTTTAGGGGAAACACTCTATATATTACAAGAAGTATAGAAGATCTTTTACACTTTACAAAAGTACTCAACATAAAGAAAATGAAACTATCATGAAGTATGCAAATGTATGCCTCTGCCAGTGTAGCAGGATATGCAATGATACTAGCGCGTCATGTAGAAATGATTAGGGCAAGGCCCAACTAGCATGCGTATCATCGATCAAGCAAAAGCATGTATGCCATGAAGATCAAGTCATGAGAAGGTGGATGTTGCATGGCAATGTATCTCGGAAAGGATATGGAAATGCCTTGATAGGTATGTATGGTGGCTATTTTGAGGAAGGATATAATGAGGCTTATTATGACAGAGCGTATCGTGCCAAGGATTTGGATGCACCGGCGAAGTATGAGCCAACTCTCGAGGTGAGAAAGGGCAATGCACGGTACCGAAGAGGCTAGAAAAATATGGTTAGGTGGAAGTGTCAACTTTCGAATACTCACATTAGTCCGAAGAACTCATGCACTTATTATCGGTAACTCTCACTCGAATTAGGAGGTTCACAAAGAGACAAGTACACCGAGGAGGAGTGTATGGGGGTTTGGTTATCCTTGCGCATCCTCGACTCATGGTACATGAGTGTACTCTAATATTCGATCCCTCCAAAGATTAGTGATCCATCTAGTAGCTAAAGTTCTCAACTAATTTTGTAGGTTTTTCGAAAATAAACATGGATTGCCCAAAATACGACATCTATCACTAATAGGCTAAAGCTGTTGACACCAAAAGTTCAAACATTACTCATGACAATACCTCAAAACTATTGCAAGTTACTACTACAATTGAATAGCAACCTCAATTACCTATTTCAAGTCAAGACACACAACTCAGTGCAACAGGCAAACTCTCTAAACAAGATAAACATGAAAACTCAAGAGAGTTCCAGAAACAAACTAAACAAAAGCTCTTAAAAATATAAGCATGAAAACTAAGAGCTAAACATGACAGCAGCTACGAAAAAGATAAAGAACACACACAGCAAAGATAAGCATGAAAATCCTATGTCGTGTTCTAGGGTGAAGTGGAGCGTGTTTCTCTCCCACACAAAGAAAGCTGGGTTCTAACTTGTTATGAACAGCAAGCAGAGCTAAAGAAAACTAAAAAGGAAACAAAGAGCAAGACGCTCCAAGCATAGCACATAACGCATGAAGTGATAAAAATATAGTGGAACGAAAGACGAACTGATAATTGTTGATGGAGAAGGGTATGCATGGGGGCATCCCCAAGCTTAGATGCTTGAGTCTTCTTGAATATTTCTTGGGGGTGCACGGGGGCATCCCCAAGCTTGAGCGTTTGACCCTCCTGAATCTTCTTTTATCATCTTCCCTCGCACACTTGAAAACTCCCTTCATACATAACTCATCATAATCTGATTAGCGAGGTTAGTACCCACAATAAAATAATTTTTCTCTACTGGAAATAAGGATATTCTTGAAGAGCTACTGTTTTTGAAGATCGCCAAAAAGTTTTTGCAAAGAAAAAGCAAGCTTAAGGTTTGCAAAACGAAGAAAAGGCAAAACAGGACAGAATCTGTGAAAAACAGACCAACAGGTAGTAAATAATTTTTTGGGGCACTTCTGCAACTCAAATCAAAAAGCTCAGAACAGACGCTCGAAATCCAATTATATAGAGCACGCTTTCAAAACAATTCAGATCAAAAGATGATCTGGTGATTTTATTCGAATTTTTCTGTCCAAGGACAGAATCTGTTTTCTGGACAGCACGTCAAAACTTTTGAACTTTCTTGCAATCGGAGGCTAAACTTGGCACAAAGCTGAAAAGTAAAGATACAATGATGTTGCTACAGTCGTAACAAACATCAAGACACAACAAAAGCAAAATAAATCTAATTCGTTGTGGGCTGCCTCCCAAAAGCGCTTGCTTTTATGCCTTTAAGCTAGGAATGATGCAAAAAGAGAAAATCAAGTTTTATCAAGAGTAAGAGAATAGCTAGCCCGTGTAACGGACTCAAAAGGTAACTTAATCTTCTTTCTAGGGAAGTGTTCCATCCCTTTCTTGAAAGGGAATTGTTATTTTATATTCCCTTCTTTCATATCAATGACAGCACCAACGGTGCGAAGAAAAGGGCGTCCCAAAATAATTGGACATGATGCTTCACATTCAATGTCCATAATAGTAAACTCAACTGGAACATAATTGTCATTGACAATGATAAGAACATCATCGATTTTCCCCAAAGGTTTCTTTACGGAAGAGTCAACAAGACGAACGCCAAAAGAACAAGGATCAAAAGGTTTTAATTCAAACATATCATACATTCTTTTGGGCATAACGGAGGTACTAGCTCCAACATCACATAAAGCATAGCAAGAGAAGTTATTCAACTTAATTTTAATCATAGTATCCCAACTATCTTCTAGTTTTCTAGGTATGGAGGCTTCTACCCTAAGCTTCTCCTCCCTAGCTTTAATGAGAGCATTAGTGATATGCTCCGTGAAGGCAAGATTAAGTGTGCTAGTGTGGGGATCTCTAGACATCTTGTGAAGGAAACCAATAACTTCAGGAAGGGTGCAATTATCAAAATCAAGGTCACTACTATCAAGTAAAGTGGTAGTGGTGTCCTTTAGGTTCACTTGTTTGGTAGCTTCTATAGTCATAAGACTTTCTTTTTCTACGGTTGAGGTCATAGCATCACCATTAATAGGTCCTATGGGACTAGGGGTGCATTGGGTGCTAAGAGTTTGGATATCCTCAACAACTTGGATAGTAGCAACGGTATGGTGTGTAGGCAGGCTCTTAATTCTATCTTCTTC
Organism: Bromus sterilis; assembly: GCA_950022295.1. Lineage (NCBI taxonomy): Eukaryota > Viridiplantae > Streptophyta > Magnoliopsida > Poales > Poaceae > Bromus > Bromus sterilis. The sequence continues at coordinate 277,296,652 of OX465596.1, forward strand.
CTCCTTTTCTCTAGCCCATCTCTCTTTAAGTTTAGCCATCATCCTAATGTTTTCATTAATTTGCACTTGAATAGCGTTCATAGGAGTGACCTTCCTCTCCTCAAGAGGAGAAGTTCTAATTTTAATCAATTCTACTTCATGGGCTAAATTGTCTACCTTCGACGAGAGATTATCTAATTTGTCTAGTTTTTCCTCTACACTCTTGTTGAAGGATTTTTGGGTAGTGATGAAGTCTTTAAGCATACTCTCTAGTTCAGAAGTAGAGTTCTTGGTGCTAGGATAAGTGTTGTTGTTCCCATAGTTGTTGGAGGGGAACGGTCTAGGATTGCTACCAAAATTACTCCTATGAGCATTGTTATTGAAGTTGTTTCTAGAGATAAATTTCACATCTACTTGATCTTGAGCAATCAAAGAATTTAAAGGAACATCATGAGGATGAATAGGAGATTGCTTGGTAAGTAGAGACATAATCAAGTCAATTTTTTCATTTAGGGAGGAGATCTCCTCGACAGAGTTTACCTTCCTACCTGTTGGAGCTCTTTCGGTGTGCCATTGGAAATAGTTGGTCATCATCGCATCGAGTAGTTTTGTGGCAGCACCAAGCGTTGTTGACATAAAGGTTCCTCTGTAACATCCCATTTTTTACAAATTTGGATGTTAATAGATCATCATATGCATGGCATGCTGGAGTTTTGCATTTCTTGGATTTTATGAATATTTTAAAGATTTTTCGACTTAAGGCAATTTTATTGGAGAGGATATAATATGACTTATCCCCATTTTATATAAGGTTGAAAGGTGTTGAAAATATTTTTGGGTGTTTATAAATTGTGTCATAGGAATTATAAATGACACAAATTTATTTTTGAGATTTTTATAATTTTTATACGGAGTTTATTGCATAACAGGTATTTATGAAAATTGCTTAGTAGCTGAAATAGTAATTTCGGCAAAAACCATTATTTTTATTAATTTATTTTAATGTTGTGACATTTTTAAAAACCATATTTTATTATTTAAAAATGTTCTCCGTAGTCGGTTGACAAAATAAAAAATAAATAAAAAACCGGTTTTCGTTTTGGGCCTTCTAGCGGCCCAGACGGCTATTTAGCGCTACGTGCAGTTTGAGTCCGTTTTGGACTCAGAAAAAAAAATTGGCTTATATATATTTTTCTATTTTTTTATTTTCGTTTTTTCCAAAACCCTACTTTTCGCCGCAGGACCGCGCCCGAGCCGCCGCCGCCGAGTCCTCGCGCCGCGCCGCGCCGCCTGGAGTCGTCGCCGCCGCCGTCGGGCCGCCGCCGGACCGACGCCGCCGGTACGCCGCCTCCCTGCGTCCCACGCCCCGCCACCACGCCTCGGGCCGCCGCCTCCGTAGCGCGGGCCGTGCCGGCCGCCGCGCGTGCGCCTCGCGCCGCCGCGCCGCGGGGCCCCCGCCGTCGTGGGCTGCCGCCGCCGGCTGTGGACGGGCCAGGCCGCTCCCGGCCGTTGGATCCCGAGTGGATGGCCCGGATCGGATCTGGAGAAAACCCCTGATCTGGATTTGGTTTTTTTGGTTTTTTGTCAGGGTTTCGGTTAACCGTGGTTTATTTAATTAGCGGACGTTCGCCGGAGTGGACGCCGTTCGCTCTGTAGCCTAGGACCTGTTCGCGGCAGAAAAGTTATTTTAATCGCGATTAGGCCCTTTTTCACAGATTTCACCCTAGAACCGTTTTAGCTATATCTTTTAAACCGTAGCTCTGTTTCAGTTAATTCTTTTTGCGTTGCGACCGTTAGAAAAAATCCTATCCAGTAGACCTAAGTTTTCAAAAGTTTTCAGCTTTCAAGTTTGAATTTGTACAGATTTAAATTCAAACTTCCGGTGACCGTATCTTTTATACGGTGTGTCCGTTTTCGCCGATTCTAGTTGCGTTTGGATCGTGGTGACTTGTAGTTATCGTTTAGTTACTTATTCGTTGGTTTTATTGCAGTTCATTTGGTTCTTTTACTGTTGTATTGTATATGTTTTGCATGTGTATTGAATGCATTATTGCTGATCGTGTAGATTGTCTGGAGTGCGGAAAGGATAAAAAATAAGTGTTAGAGTACTTCACACCATTCAAGGAAACTTTCACTTTTGGTTAAGCTTCACTTTTGATTATGCACATACTATGTTTCTATGCATGTGAAGGTCGTTTGATTATGTTGAAACCTTGTAGGATAGCCACATGTTTTGATTGATCATTATATCCAACGTTGTTATGTTGTAGTATTTCTTGTGTTATGCAATTATATACTTACTATTGCAATGATAATCATGGGGGAAATTGTTGTGTTGTTCAAGTGTTGTGACAACTTTATTATTAGTAACATAGTAACTTGCGATTGAGGTACTGTAGAGTGGTATTACATCCTAAGGGCTCTGTGATATTCACTTACGATTGCTTGTCTGGCATTTGCACCCTGAGGGCTCTGCCATGTTCACTTTGTGTCTAGGTAGTGGAACTGTATCCTGAGGGCTCTACAGTGTTCACGATTTGGTGATGTTGCATCCTGAGGGCTCTGTAACAGTCACGAATGTGTTTGTAGTGGCATCGTATCCTGAGGGCTCTATGGTGTCAACGAATAGGAGATACGTGTGCGATTGTATCCTGAGGGCTCTACAATACTCACGAAAGCATGATCCTGAGGGCTATCATGGCTGCCATTAGAAAATCCTATGATCCCGAGGGCTCTCATAGGCGGTTAGTTAGCTGTTGTGCTTTGTGGGTTGATTTTAACTTGAGTTGATAAAGAAAGTTGAGTAGTAAGTAGAAGTAGATGAATACCAACTTTATGTACCACAAACCAAGCTTGATTCATGTTCTTGTTTTGTAATTAGTTGTAGGATTGCTTTATCACTTGTGTTACTTGCCGTACAAATCAGATGTACTGACCCGTGTTCGGGCTGTAACCTTCGTGTTGTAGGTTTCTCAGAAGATTAGTGTGTTATGATAGGGTTGCGAGTCTACACTCAGCATGTCGCTTGTGGATGTTGATGGGACTCCTCACTACTAGTTTTTCTTCCGCTATAGTTATATTGAATAAGCTAGCCTTGAGCTATGCAAGTTGTTATTTGTTTTGAATTATGGATCATATGATGTAATAATGATGCACTTGTACTTTGATATACATCTATTATACTGTGTGTGCTAGCGAGTTCGATCCAGGGACTAGCACTTGATCACAGAGACTCCGATTCTATGTGAATTGGGTCGTTACAGATGGTATCAGAGCAGTGTGTTGACTGTAGGACGTGACCCTAGGAAATGGATTAGAAAAGCCATAGGAGCGAAAACTCTACTTTGCAACTTTTGCCTACTTATTAGACCTTACTCTCGTATTCATATCTTCATTCATTGTTGACTATCTTCTCTTTTAAATTGTAGATGACCCTTGTAATCATATCAGTGTTATATGAGAAAGATTAGTTGGCAGACCACCATTTTTAAGATAATTTATCGTTATGCGTCTAGTTGATATTAGGATTGTTTGTGCTTGTGTGGCTTGTGTGTTTGCGGGAGCCCTATTGTTATTGTGTGCTTATGGGTAGTGATTCCCCTTAGACCTGTTTCTTGCTAAACCTTACCTCTGCTCACCTACCATATGCCGCCGAGACGTGATCCTACGGGCAATGGGAACAACAACAATGAAGTGCCAGCCTACATGCAACAATTACTTCAAGGACAAGCCCAGTTGATCCATTTTCTCACTCAGAATATAGGAAACAACAACAACAATGCGCCACCACCACCACCACTTGTGGACACGCTTGCGAGGTTCCTGAGGCTGAATCCTCAGAGCTTCTCTAGCACTCCTGAACCCATAGTGGCGGATGACTGGCTTCGTTCAGTGAGCCGGAACATGGAGATAGTTGGTTGTACTGAGGCAGAGAAAGTGAGGTTTGGCTCACATTTGCTGGGGGGTCCTGCCGCTGCATGGTGGGACAACTACATGGTGAGTTATCCCATCGACACCATCACTTAGGCGCAGTTTCAGGCTGCGTGTCGCGCCGCACATGTCTCTGCAGGCGCCATGGCTTTGAAGAAGAAGGAGTTCCGCAGTTTGCGCTAGGGAGGTCGCACAGTAGCGGAGTATGTGGATGAATTCAACAAGCTCGCCCGCTATACTCCACGTGATGTCAACACGGATGCAGCCAGGCAGGAGAAGTTCTTGGAGGGTCTCAACGATGAGTTGGGGGTTCAGTTGACTGTGGCCACCTTTGCTAATTGTCAGGAGCTTATTGATAGGGCTATTGTACTTGAGGGAAAGCACCACGCCATAGAAAATCGCAAAAGGAAGTACAACAACAACGATGACAAGCATAACTCAGGAGTTCAGTGGAAGCCTCGTACTACATCAACATACCCTGATGTGCATAATGAACAGGGCAAGCACAATGGCCATGGATATAACCCAAATGGAGGGGACGCTAATCAACCACCCACCCCTTCGACACACAGGAGGGATATGAGAAAAGTAGTTTGTTTCAATTGTAAGAGGCCTGGACATTACGCAAGAGACTGCACTGAACCAGCTAGTGGGAATGGGTATTTTGGAGAAAAGAATCCTGATCTTTTTGAAAGAGAGAATGTGAATCATGTCAACGTGAGGAGATCTGGACGAAAGAGGTGTGATCATGTGGAGAGAGGATATGTGAATTGCGTCGATGTGGGAAATTTCAATAAAGCATCAGACTTGGAATCTGGTAAGATTCTAATTGAGTCCCAGTATTTTGGTCATTCCCTTACCGTAATGGTACATCACCTTGCTCATATCAAGTTGAAAAGAAGCATGGAAGTTTCCATAAGGGGTTGATTTTGGATTTCTCTAGATACCAATCTTTAACCATTGCTAGCCAACTTGAATCTCGAGGACGAGATCCATTTTAAGGGGGGTAAATTTGTAACATCCTAATTTTTACAAATTTGGATGTTAAGAGATCATCATATGCATGGCATGCTGGAGTTTTGCATTTCTTGGATTTTATGAATATTTTAAACATTTTTCGACTTAAGGCAATTTTATTAGAGAGGATATAATATGACTTATCCCCATTTTATATAAGGTTGAAAGGTGTTGAAAATATTTTTGGGTGTTTATAAACTGTGTCATAGGAATTATAAATGACTTAAATTTATTTTTGAGATTTTTATAATTTTTATACGGATTTTATTGCATAAAAGGTATTTATGAAAATTGCTTAGTAGCTGAAATAGTAATTTCGGCAAAAACAATTATTTTTATTAATTTATTTTCATGTTGTGACATTTTTAGAATCCATATTTTATTATTTAAAAATGTTCTCTGTAGTCCGTTGACCAAATAAAAAAATAAAAAAACGGGTTTTCGTTTTGGGCCTTCTAGCGGCCTAGACGGTTTTTTAGCGCTACGTGCAGTTTGAGTCCGTTTCGGACTCAGAAAAAAAAACAAAAAAAGTTGGCTTATATATATTTTTCTATTTTTTTGATTTTCGTTTTTCCCAAAAACCCTAATTTTCCCCGCGGGACCGCGCCCGAGCCGCCGCCGGACCACCGCCGCCGGTACGCCGCCTCCCTACGTCCCATGCCCCGCCACCACGCCTCGGGTCGTCGCCTCCGTAGCGCGGGCCGCGCCGCCCGCCGTCTTGGGTTGCCGCCGCCGTCCGCCGCCGCTCCGCAGGCTGTGGACGGGCCGGGCCGCTCCCGGCCGTAGGATCCCGAGTGGATGGCCCGGATCGGATCTGGAGAAAACCCCAGATCTGGATTTGGTTTTTTTCGGTTTTTTGTTAGGGTTTCAGTTAACCGTGGTTTATTTAATTAGCGGACGTTCGCCGGTTTGTTCACCGGAGTGGAAGCCGTTCACTCCGTAGCCGAGGACCTGTTCGCGGCAGAAAAGTTATTTTAATCACGATTAGGCCCTTTTTCACAGCTTTCACCCTAGAACCGTTTTAGATATATCTTTTAAACCGTAGCTCCGTTTCAGTTAATTCTTTTTTCTATGCGACCATTACAAAAAATCCTATCTAGTAGACCTAAGTTTTCAAAAGTTTTCAGCTTTCAAATTTTAATTTGTACAGATTTAAATTCAAACTTCCGGTGACCGTATCTTTTATACGGTGTGTCCGTTTTCGCCGATTCCAGTTGCGTTGGGATCGTGGTGACTTGTAGTTATCGTTTAGTTACTTTTTTGTTGGTTTTATTGCTGTTCATTTGGTGCTTTTACTTTTGTATTGTTTATGTTTCGCATGTGTATGGAATGCATTATTGTTGATCGTGTAGATTGTCTGGAGTGCGGAAAGGATCAAAAATAAGTGTTAGTACTTCAACACCGTTCAAGGCAAGTTTCACTTTTGGTTAAGCTTCAGTTTTGATTATGCACATACTATGTTTCTATGCATGTGAAGGTCGTTTGATTATGCTGAAACCTGGTAGGATAGCCACATGTTTTGATTGATCATTATATCCAACGTCGTTATGCTGTAGTATTTCTTGTGTTATGCGATTATATGCTTACTGTTGCAATAATAATCATGGGGGAAATTGTTTTGTTGTTCAAGTGTTGTGACAACTTTATTATTAGTAAAATAGTAACTTGCGATTGAGGTACTGTAGAGTGGTATTACATCCGGAGGGATCTGTGATATTCACTTACGATTGCTTTTGTGGCATTTGCACCCTGAGGGCTCTGCAATGTTCACTTTGTGTCAAGGTAGTGGCACTGTATCCTGAGGGCTCTACAGTGTGCACGTTTTGGTGATGTTGCATCCTGAGGGCTCTATAACAGTCACGAATGTGTTTGTAGTGGCATCAAATCCTGAGGGCTCTATGGTGTCCACGAATAGGAGGTACGTGTGCGATTGTATCCTGAGGGCTCTACAATACTCACGAAAGCATGATCCTGAGGGCTCTCATGGCTGCCATTAGAAAATCCTATGATCCCGAGGGCTCTCATAGGCGGTTAGTTAGCTGTTGTGCTTTGTGGGTTGATTTTCACTTGAGTTGATAAAGGAAGTTGAGTAGTAAGTAGAAGTAGACGAATACCAACTTTATGTACCACAAACCAAGCTTGATTCATGTTCTTGTTTTGTAATTAGTTGTAGGATTGCTTTATCACTTGTGTTACTTGCCGTACAAATCAGATGTACTGACCCGTGTTCGGGCTGTAACCTTCGTGTTGTAGGTTTCTCAGAAGATTAGTGTGTTATGATAGGGTTGCGAGTCTACACTCAGCATCTCGCTTGTGGATGTTGATGGGACTCCTCACTACTAGTTTTTCTTCCGCTATAGTTATATTGAATAAGCTAGCCTTGAGCTATGCAAGTTGTTATTTTTTTTGAATTATGGATCATACGATGTAATAATGATGCACTTGTACTTTGATATACATCTATTATACTGTGTGTGCTAGCGAGTTCGATCCAGGGACTAGCACTTGATCACAGAGACTCCGATTCTATGTGAATTGGGTCGTTACAGATGGTATCAGAGCAGTGTGTTGACTGTAGGACGTGACCCTAGGAAATGGATTAGAAAAGCCATAGGAGCGAAAACTCTACTTTGCAACTTTTGCCTACTTATTAGACCTTACTCTCGTATTCATATCTTCATTCATTGTTGACTATCTTCTCTTTTAAATTGTAGATGACCCTTGTAATCATATCAGTGTTATATGAGAAAGATTAGTTGGCAGACCACCATTTTTAAGATAATTTATCGTTATGCGTCTAGTTGATATTAGGATTGTTTGTGCTTGTGTGGCTTGTGTGTTTGCGGGAGCTTGATTGTTATTGTGTGCTTATGGGTAGTGATTCCCCTTAGACCTGTTTCTTTCTAAACCTTACCTCTGCTCACCTACCAGATGCCGCCGAGACGTGATCCTACGGGAAATGGGAACAACAACAATGAAGTGCCAGCCTACATGCAACAGTTACTTCAAGGACAAGACCAGTTGATCCAGTTGCTCACTCAGAATATGAGAAACAACAACAACAATGCGCCACCACCACCACCACTTGTGGACACGCTTGTGAGCTTCTTGAGGCTGAATCCTCAGAGGTTCTCTAGCACTCCTGAACCCATAGTGGCGGATGACTGGCTTCGTTCAGTGAGCTGGAACATGGAGACAGTTGGTTGTACTGAGGCAGAGAGAGTGAGGTTTACCTCACATTTGCTGGAGGGTGCTGCCGCTGCATGGTGGGACAACTACTTGGTGACTTATCCCATCAACACCATCACTTGGGAGCAGTTTCAGGCTGCGTTTCGCGCCGCACATGTCTCTACAGGCGCCATGGCTTTGAAGAAGAAGGAGTTCCGCAGTTTGCGCCAGGGAGGTCGCACAGTAGCGGAGTATGTGGATGAATTCAACAAGCTCGCCCGCTATACTCCAGGTGATGTCAACACGGATGCAGCCAGGCAGGAGAATTTCTTGGAGGGTCTCAACGATGAGTTGGGGGTTCAGTTGACTGTGGCCACCTTTGCTAATTGTCAGGAGCTTATTGATAGGGCTATTGTACTTGAGGGAAAGCACCACGCCATAGAAAATCGCAAAAGGAAGTACAACAACAACGATGACAAGCATAACTCAGGAGTTCAGCAGAAGCCTCGTACTACATCAAGATACCCTGATGTGCATAATGAACAGGGCAACCACAATGGCCATGGATATAACCCAAATGGAGGGGACGCTAATCAACCAACCAACCCTTCGACGCACAAGAGGGATATGAGCAAAGTAGTCTGTTTCAATTGTAAGAGGCCTGGACATTACGCAAGAGACTGCACTGAACCAGCTAGTGGGAATGGGTATTCTGGAGAAAAGAAGCCTGATCTTTTTGAAAGAGAGCATGTGAATAATGTCAATGTGAGGAGATCTGGACGAAAGAGGTGTGATCATGTGGAGAGAGGATATGTGAATTGCGTCGATGTGGGAAGTTTCAATAAAGCATCAGACTTGGAATCTGGTAAGATTCTAATTGAGGCCCAGTATTTTGGTCATTCCCTTACAGTAATGGTACATCACCTTGCTCATATCAAGTTGAAAAGAAGCATGGAAGTTTCCATAAGGGTTTGATTTTGGATTTCTCTAGATACCAATCTTTAACCATTGCTAGCCAACTCGAATCTCGAGGACGAGATTCATATTAAGGGGGGTAGATTTGTAACATCCCAATTTTTACAAATTTGGATGTTAATAGATCATCATATGCATGGCATGCTAGAGTTTTGCATTTCTTGGATTTTATGAATATTTTAAACATTTTTCGACTTAAGGCAATTTTATTGGAGAGGATATAATATGACTTATCCCCATTTTATATAAGGTTTAAAGGTGTTGAAAATATTTTTGGGTGTTTATAAACTGTCTCATAGGAATTATAAATGACTCTAATTTATTTTTGAGATTTTTATAATTTTTATACGGAGTTTATTGCATAAAAGGTATTTATGAAAATTGCTTAGTAGCTCAAATAGTAATTTCAGCAAAAACAATTATTTTTATTAATTTATTTTAATGTTGTGACATTTTTAAAACCCATATTTTATTATTTAAAAATGTTCTCCCTAGTCGGTTGACCAAATAAAAAATTAAAAAACGGGTTTTCGTTTTGGGCCTTCTAACGGCCTAGATGGCTATTTAGCGCTATGTGCAGTTTGAGTCCGTTTCGGACTCAGAAAAAAACAAAAAAAAATTAGCTTATATATATTTTTCTATTTTTTTATTTTCGTTTTTTCCAAAAACCGTAATTTTCGCCGCGGGACCGCGCCCGAGCCACCGCCGCCGAGTCCTCGCGTCGCGCCGCCGCCGTCTGGAGTCGTCGCCGCCGCCGTCGGGCTGCCGCCGGTATGCCGCCTCCCTGCGTCCCACGCCCCGCCACCACACCTCGGGCCGCCGCCGCCGTAGGGCAGGCCGCGCCGGCCGCCGCGCGTGCGCCTTGCGCCGCCGTGCCGCGGGCCGCCGTTGCTCCGCCTGCTGTGGACGGGCTGGGCCGCTCCCGGCCGTAGGATCCCGAGTGGATGGCCCGGATCGGATCTGGAGAAAACCCCAGATCTGGATTTGGTTTTTTTTTCTGTTTTTTGTTAGGCTTTTGGTTAACCGTGGTTTATTTAATTAGCGGACGTTCGCCGGTTCGTTCGCCGGAGTGGACGCCGTTCGCTCTGTAGCCGAGGACCTGTTCGCGGCAGAAAAGTTATTTTAATCGCGATTAGGCCCTTTTTCACAGATTTCACCCTAGAACCGTTTTAGCTATATCTTTTAAACTGTAGCTACGTTTCAGTTAATTCTTTTTGCGTTGCGACCGTTACAAAAAATCCTATCCAGTAGACCTAAGTTTTCAAAAAAATTCAGCTTTCAAATTTGACTTTGTACATATTTAAATTCAAACTTCGGGTGACCGTATCTTTTATACGGTGTGTCCGTTTTCGCCGATTCCAGTTGCGTTGGGATCGTGGTGACTTGTAGTTATCATTTAGTTACTTTTTAGTTGGTATTATTGCTGTTCATTTGGTGCTTTTACTGTTGTATTGTTTATGTGTTGCATGTGTATTGAATGCATTATTGTTGATCGTGTAGATTGTCTGGAGTGCGGAAAGGATCAAAAATAAGTGTTAGAGTACTTCAACACCGTTCAAGGCAAGTTTCACTTTTGGTTAAGCTTCACTTTTTATTATGCACATACTATGTTTCTATGCATGTGAAGGTCGTTTGATTATGATGAAACCTGGTAGGATAGCCAAATGTTTTGATTGATCATTATATCCAACGTTGTTATGATGTAGTATTTCTTGTGTTATGCGACTTACTGTTGCAATGATAATCATGGGGGAAATTGTTGTGTTGTTCAAGTGTTGTGACAACTTTATTATTAGTAAAATAGTAACTTGCGATTGAGGTACTGTAGAGTGTTATTACATCCTGAGGGCTCTGTGATATTCACTTATGATTGCTTGTGTGGCATTTGCATCCTAAGGGCTCTGCAATGTTCACTTTGTGTCTAGGTAGTGGCACTGTATCCTGAGGGCTCTACAGTGTTCACGATTTGGTGATGTTGCATCCTGAGGGCTCTGTAACAGTCACGAATGTGTTTGTAGTGGCATCGTATCATGAGGGCTCTATGGTGTCCACGAATAGGAGGTATGTGTGCGATTGTATCCTGAGGGCTCTACAATACTCACGAAAGCATGATCCTGAGGGCTCTCATGGCTGCCATTAGAAAATCCTATGATCCCAAGGGCTCTCATAGGCGGTTAGTTAGTTGTTGTGCTTTGTGGGTTGATTTTAACTTGAGTTGATAAAGAAAGTTGAGTAGTAAGTAGAAGTAGATGAATAGCAACTTTATGTACCACAAACCAAGCTTGATTCATATTCTTGTCTTGTAATTAGTTGTAGGATTGCTTTATCACTTGTGTTACTTGCCATACAAATCAGATGTACTGACCCGTGTTCGGGCGGTAACCTTCGTGTTGCAGGTTTCTCAGAAGATTAGTGTGTTATGATAGGGTTGCGAGTCTACACACAGCATGTCGCTTGTGGATGTTGATGGGACTCCTCGCTACTAGTTTTTCTTCCGCTATAGTTATATTGAATAAGCTAGCCTTGAGCTATGCAAGTTGTTATTTGTTTTGAATTCTGGATCATACGCTGTAATAATGATGCACTTGTACTTTGATATACATCTATTATACTGTGTGTGCTAGCGAGTTCGATCCAGGGACTAGCACTTGATCACAGAGACTCCGATTCTATGTGAATTGGGTCGTTACATCCTCCCGCGGCGGAATCTAGCAAGTTTCGCGAGGTAAAGTTCAAGCCTGCATAAAAAGTTTGGATAACCATCCAAGTAGTCAAACCATGCGTAGGGCAATTCTTGACAAGAGATTGCATGCGTTCCCAAGCTTGGGCAACATGCTCATTATCCAATTGCTTAAAATTCATAACATTACTCCTTAATTGGATAATCTTAGCTCGGGGTAGAACTTCCCAATAAAAGCATCCTTGCACTTATCCCAAGAATCTATGCTATTCCTAGGCAAGGATTGAAACCAGATTTTAGGTCCTCCTCTCAAGGATAAAGGAAAAGGCTTAAGCTTAACGATATCACCATCTACTTCTTTGTAATTTTGCATATCACAGAGCTCAACAAAACTATTTAAGTGCAAAGCAGCATCATCTCCAGCATCGGAGAATTGATCTTTCATAACAAGGTTCAGCAAAGCAGGTTTAATCTCATAAGAAGGTGCTGAAGTGGCAGGTGGAGCAATAGGAGTGCAGATAAAGTCACTGTTGTTATGACTAGTGAAGTCACACAACTGGGTGTTCTCAGTGGAACCCATAGCAGCAGCAAGCAAGGTAACTATTTTTTGATTTTTTGATAAGGGACACTAAAGCAAAAACTGAAAGGTAAACTAACAAGACTAAAAAGCAAAGATAAAAGATAGTGTGCAACTCCCCTATCTTGAAGAGTGGAGTCTCCGGCAACGGCGCCAGAAATTAGCTTTGATGGATTCTCGCCCCTCGTTGGTTACCCAAAGTGGAATGTTGAGATGTAGACAGCAGCAAATTTCCCTCGGTGAAGATACCAAGGTTTGTCTCCAGTAGGACTCCGACAACGACAGGAAGGTGACAATGGCGCCAACAATTAGGCGGTTGACGTGGAGCTGCACACACAACAGATAACTTTGCTCCCAACGAGTACAAAGAGGTTTTCAATCCTTCCGGCCTTGTTGTTTACAAAGGATCAAACGCACGGGATAATAATTATAGCGATAGCAATAGAAAAAGAAATAAAGCAGAAAATAAATAGCACGTGTAAACAATGGTGGAAATATGGACCGGGGTCCCATGATGTTCACTAGTGATGTCTCTCTCCCAAAAGACGATAAAATAGCCATGCAAGGTAAACATATTACAACTGGGCAATTGACAGGATTATGTACGCAAAACAATGCTAACTATGCTACAAAGAAAGGAAGAGGCTCAAAAGCTTGGGAGGTACGCCAAGACAAGTAGACCAAAATCCATCTGCATCTACCTACTAATCATCCACCTTGAGATATCTATCCGGAACATCTCGCTGGTATTAAGTTGCGAATCCCACGCAAAGTGTAAACTCAAAGCAACAAACAACTGCATTAAAGAACTTTGCGTAAGGTAAACAATCCTTGCACCCGCAAGTACAAGCACCATTATTTTCTCCCTTGTGGCAACATCACATCCCCTAGACTCATGTTTTTGTCACTCAAGCTAGTCATCAGGGGGCATGAACCCACAATCATGCATAACTCTCCCTCTTGGAGTCACTACCTACTACTTGGCCAAAGAAATAAACAGCAACGAAGAACATGCAAGAATTACTCAAGAACATAAATATAAGAGAGGAGAATCAAATATATTACTCAAACACAATCTGAACATAGTCTCATAATCCATCAGATCCCAGCAAACTCGGCATAGCAATGGCAGAAAGATTACATACCTCGATCATGTAGGGTAGCTCACGAGGTCTAAACCATGAAGAACAAAGAGGGGAGGAGAACATCACATAGCTACTGATCATGGACCCATGGTCCAAGGTGGACTACTCACGGTTCATCCGGGAAGCATCCATGGTGGCGGAGAAGCTCCCAAAGGTGGTTCCTCCCTCCGGCAGGGTGCCGGGAAGAGGGCTCCTGGTGCTCCCGATCTTGGAAGCGCTGCGGCGGCGGAACAAAGGAGAGATCGCGAAAAAGGGTTCTGTCTTCGAGGGTTTCGGGACGAGAGAGATATATAGGTGAAGGGGGGCATCCAAAGGTGGACCAGGGGCCCCAGGAGCCCCCCTGGTGCCGCCTAGGGGGTGGCCGCCTGGGCCACCCCTGGCTCCCCTCTGGAGCTACTTTGGCTTCATGTACGCTGATTTTTCCTATATTTTTCCCGGAATTTTTCTGGCACTTTAAGTAATGGGAAAACCTGAAATAAAAAAACAGCAGAAAATAGGAACTGGCACTGGGGTGCACTGAGTTAATAGGTTAGTCCAAATATGATCAAAAGTGTATGGAAGTGCATCAAAATCATAGCAATATCACACAAAATATGCATGGAGCAAGCAGAAATTATAGATACATCTTGGACGTATCATTCACCCAATCCATATTGACGATATCCTCATGTCTGTTGACTTGTATGATAGCGATGTATCTTGTCGTAGGTTGGATGTTGAAGATATCCCTACTATCCTCGGGGGTATCTCGGGCCTTATCTGCGGCACATTCTGGAATCATTTGTAGTGGACTCTTTGAGAATAGACTTAGCTTTCATGAGGAGCTCTGAAACTCAGAATGCTCCTCATGGTGATAGACACTTGTCTAGAACTTTAACTACCTTCAAATGGTGTTGCATCACTATGCTTTTGGCTCATCCATATTGAGCATTAATTCTGACCGGGGGCACAAACTTTGAACCTTTACTCACGCTGAGATTTACTTGGCACGTTGCCATATCCGTGTGTGGCGATAGGCCGTGTTATGCTTCAACCCGGTACTTGTAATAAAAATGTTGAGTTGGGTAGGGGATCCTTAGCGAAACAAACTAGAGTGTCTCAGCACTTACCGACAATTCCAAACATGTGCAACTGCACAAGCTGGCTGGCTTGATACTTGATCCCTTCCCATATGAAATGAGATTTCTAAGGTTTGGGTGTCCATGGTGAACCATATGGAGACATGGTTTCGATTGACCGAGGTGAACTTGACCATGGAGTCCATGCAATTATCCTTTTTCCTTACGTGTCGAACTCGCGAGGGTTCTATACTTTTGACAGCTTATGCGTATAGCACTAACTCTTGTGACACATATCGCGGCAAGGTTCAACATACGCCATGTCTGTCTTCCTTGGTCCTTGCTACTGCAACAATCACTATTTTTAGGTACTTCTCATATACCGACTTTTCTTTTGTAGGAATCCTTTCTGTGAGATGGCTGGGCTGCCGTCATCTTTTGTCTCTTGGAAAATCATGATGATTCTTGGTTGCAATAAATCTGGCCTCAAGATTTTCCTCCTTCGGGGCCTTATCGGATGTGAGGCGCTGAACCTCGTGGTTGTAGTCAAGACCAAAGGCTTAACCATTTCCTTTCCTTAGGGTGTTCCTTCATGACTTGTCAATCTTCATACCAGGCTAAGGTGTGTATCTGATTCTTCTACTTGATTTTCTCGCATGTGTTACGACTCTTACCGCTTTCTATGTGTATAACTCACTTAATTACGAGCATGGTTGTATCCATACGGGAGTAGCTCACATAACTTGAGAAGTATGCTCATAAAATGTGCAGATCCATATGTAATTGTCTAGGTGGAATTCTCATTTCTTTTGAAAAGTCGGGTTTCTTATAACACTGTTGCAGGCACGATGGCTTCTCGGAGAAGACTTGGTAGCTTATCCTCGAAGCTTTGCGGGGGTAGCATGCTGAAGAAGGTTGGGTACCGTATCACATTGTCGAGAACCGGGGTTAGCGTATGCAAGTCCCGCTACGACATAGTCATATGGAGAGTCGAGAACCGTACCCACTTGTTTAAGCAGACAAGGCCAAGCACAGAACGTTCTCGGAAAGCATCGTACGTGAGGGGCATCCCATCCATGCCGGATGATCAACTAAGATGGGTCCTCATCGTCCGCACAAAAGTCTAATGACATGGGTGATGAACTCCCATATTCACAGACAAGTCGCCTCAACCATACTATCGACTATCTCATAACTCTTACATAGACTTACTCCATCCTGATCACTTAGTCGGGGTCTAGGGCGGGCTCGATCATACAACAAAGTGTGCACGAGACAGAGTCTCGAGCAATCGCATCGCGATGCCCCAAGCTGCGCACATCTAAGGGCCACTTGGTGTATAAAAGACCGCCAGCCAGATCACAACTAAGGTCTCGAAAACCCATAAAAAGATATGCATGTTATAAACATACACGCAGCACACATGCCTTGCATGAACAGCAGGTATCATCGCAATTCTCTACAAAGTATACATTTTATTGATAACTCTCACAGAGTGCACACAAAGATCACAAGTATGTGATCCAACATTACAACATTCAACGGAAGCAGAGTAGGTCTGAGTACAGACAAACTTAAAAATGGCTTAAGAAGCCTTATTTAAACACAAACCCCTCCACGAGGGCACCAGTCTGCTGACTGGGACTACACTAGCATGGTCTTCAATCATCGAGCTCGAGGAAGAATCCACCTTCGGGGTCAGTGGGTTCATCTAAAACATAGAATAAGAAAACGTGAGTACAAAGTCGTACTCAGCAAGACTTACATGGGAACTATACTACTCATGCTCATGTATCAAGGTAAAGGGAGGTGGGGTTCATAAGCAGAAGTGTCAGCTTTGACTTGGCTAGGCCTGAACTACGAGTACCAGACTTGAGGTAAGAAGCGTACACGAGTCCACTACATCTCCAATCAATTACACCACTATGGTGCCTTCCTCGACTTTCCCACGAGAAAGCACGCCATAGCACTCACACTTATCTTGGTAAGTTTGATAAGTATCCAGTTCAAGTTGTCTAATAATCAAGCTAAGCTTTCAAGTAGTCCATAACCGCGGACGCGGCTATTCGAATAGTTTTGTTAACCCTGCAGGGGTGTACCGCTACACACACATGATCATCAGTTACCGCCTTTGATCTCGACACCATTCAAAGGGTGTCAGCGAGGATGCTCACCACAACTGTTACCTCATAGTTTTGTTAACCCTGCAGGGGTGTACCGCGAGCACACATGAAAGGGGGCAGCCAGAGGTGGGCCAGGGGCCCTAGGCACCCCCCTGGCGCGGCCAGGGGTGGGGCCGTGCCGAGTGGCCGCCTGGGCCCCCTGGCTCCCCTCTGGCCCCTCCCGGGCTCTTCTCGAAGCTTCCGTCACGCTGATTTTTATCTGAATTTTCCCGAATTTTTCTGGCACTTTATATGGGGGAAAACTGAAACAGAAAAACAGCAGAAAACAGGAACTGGCACTGGGGTGCACTGAGTTAATAGGTTAGTCCAAATATGATCAAAAGTGTATGAAAGTGTATCTAGATGCTCCTGGGTCATGAATGAATGAGATGCTCCTGGGTCGAAAAGAACGGAAGTAGGAACATAATTGACTGGGAGCGTACCAAGAATGACATCAGTGGTGTCGTCGGTCTCTTCGGCGGCAATCTGATTCACACGTCCACGAGTGGCGGGAGGAGCGGGTTTGGTGGTGTAGACCTTCGGGGGTGGCTTGCCACGACCATTGTTGTTACCTCCGGCACGGGGTGGAGCATTCTGATTCTGGAGCTGGTTCTGGGGACACTCGCAGGAGTAGTGGCCTGCCTGATCACACTTGTAGCAGGCTCCAAAGACAGTGCGTGGAGCTGGGTTGTTCGGTGGAGCTGGGTGGAACGAAGCTGGTGGACGAGGCGCCACATAGGATGGCCTCGGTTGGTTGTTCTGGCGAAACATGCCGTTGGGGATCCAGATCTTGAGCTTTCGAGAGCCTGAGCTGGATGAACCATCGTCTCTAGGGTTTTTGCGGAAGTCATTGGGGGTATTCATGTCCTCTGCCTTGATAGCCTTGTTGACAAGGACCTGGAAGGTGGCAAAGTCATGTAGGTTGAGCTCACGACGGAGTCCAGAATTGAGTCCACGATGGAACCTCTCTTGCTTCTTGGCGTCGGTGGATACCTCTTCAGTAGCATAACGAGCCAGTCGGTTGAACACACGACTAAACTCGTCAACAGTCCTTCTACCTTGGGTGAGGTTGCAGAACTCCTCACGCTTGCGGTCCATAAGACCGTTTGGAATGTGGTGCTCACGGAATGAAGTGCAGAACTCATCCCAAGTAGTGGGCGGTCCAACGGGACGCATGTTCAGGAAATTCTCCCACCAAGAGCTAGCTGCACCCTCGAGGTGGTAAGGGGCATAGCTGACCCTGTCACCATCTGCAACATGGCCTGCCTGGAGCTTCCTCTCGATGCTGCGAAGCCAGTCATCGGCGTCAAGGGGCTCGGTGGAGTAGCTGAAAACCGGGGGATGAAGTCGGATGAAGTCATTCAAGGACACCAACTCGTTGTGCTGCTGAGTGGTGTTGCGGGCAATGACCTCCAGCAAATGGTGAGATTCTCGACGGTTCCTCTCAACCTCCATCAGAACCTGAGCCATCGTGGGTGGGGGTGGAATATTGCCTTCCTCCAGTTCATTCCCACGACCATGGGCACGACCAAGCTGGCCACGGGTTCCTTGAGACATCCTGAAGGTGAAAACCAAAGTCAAACAGAGTTGATTGGAAGAGTATAAACAAGGTATTGAAGGTACTGGAAGAATCACAGAGAAAAGGAAGTAATCATCTTGACAACATGGTGATAAAAGCATACAATCCATATATTCACAAGCTGTCATACAAACCATACATCGTTTTAGTACAGGCGCCAAGCTAATACAAACATGATGAAGATGATACATCCTTCAGAGGCACTCTGACTTCCTATACATTATTTATCTAAGCCTCTGGAACTTAGAACACCTTGCGTACAATATACTAAAGACACTACTACATCCTCACTAAATAAGACCACAGGCGGTCTCACTCATCTCCATCTCCATAGTAGTCCTCGTAAAAGTTACCCGCGTAACCCGGTAGCTAAAGGTGACCATCGGAAAACACGGAGGCCTGTGGACACTCATATCCATTTGGGAAAGGATGGGGCCTAGGTCCAGCGTAGGGTGGAAGCAGAGGACCACGGGGTGGAAAAATGCCTCCAATCTCGGGCCAAGCAACTCGAGAAGGCATCTGTGTCCTGGCTGGGTAGATAGCATCATAATGCACTGATCCAACACTCACAAAAGGAGCCAGGAGTGTAAGTGCTCGATACAGACGGACACGGGTGGCGTGAAGCTCAAAACGAAGGGCACGTGCATCCCGATCTCTATCACAAGCGTGCCGAGCAGTGATTTGAAGCAAAGTATCCTCCAGGGAGTGATCTGTTTGCAATCCGGTGTAATACCCCTCTTCTCCTGGAAGTTCAGCAGGGATATAGAGGAAAGGTGATCCTGCAAGCAGTGCATGCTCCTCTCTCAGCAGGGTAATACATGAGTATGCAGCATCCTACACAACCATGTTCTCGGTGACACCAATGCCATGTCCAAAAAAGGACAGGCTGAGAGACTCCAATGTGGTGCGGGTAAATCTTGACAGTGCAGTGGAACTGAGTCTGGTTGAAATCAATGAACTGCTCCTCAATGGTGTACTCAGGATACCATCGATAGCCAATGAAGGACATCGTCTCGGTGAGCATGGCTGGATGCCCACGCACATCGAGGCACCTGGTCAGACGAACAATCTGCCGAGGGGGAAGATCCGCCATCTGAAACAGAAAGAAGGAGTTTGCAAATGCATCAGATTATGAAGAAACTTGGAATGACTCGGCCAGCATAACGGCTGTAATTGAAAGAAAAGACAATTTCTTACAACATGAAAACAACACTTACGTACGATGTAAGAAATCAGGAAGCACAACAACTCTAGCAAACCGAACACAACTTTCCTACGGCTACAAGGAAGCAAACAACGAGATGTTCTAGTAAGATATAGATGAGCCTAGTCCTATATTCCCGTAGAACAAGATGAGGGTGACGCAGAACTCAGAACGATGAAGGTAAGGAGAAAAAAGAAGCCTTATGTTGTTCCCTTATATACCAGAGTAATTATATAACTATAGCAAGCTAGACTCGACTTCAGCCAAGGCTGATAATCCTACAGTCAGTCCTGCTCTGATACCAAGTCTGTCGGGACCCGGGGTTAGCGTATGCAAGTCCCGCTACGACATAGTCATATGGAGAGCCGAGAACCATACCCACTTGTCTAAGCAGACAAGGCCAAGCACAGAACGTTCTCGGAAAGCATTGTACGTGAGGGGCATCCCATCCAGGCCGGATGATCAACTGAGATGGGTCCTCATCGTCCGCACACAAGTCTAATGATATGGGTGATGAACTCCCATATTCACAGACAAGTCGCCTCAACCATACTATCGACTATCTCATAACTCTTACATAGACTTACTCCAGCCCGATCACTTAGTCGGGGTCTAGGGCGGGCTCGATCATACAACAAAGTGTGAACGAGATAGATTCTCGAGCAATCGCATCGCGATGCCCCAAGCTGCGCACATCTAAGGGCCACTTGGTGTATAAAAGACCGCCAGCCAGATCACAACTAAGGTCTCAAAAACCCATACAAAGACATGCATGTTATAAACATACACGCAGCACACATGCCTTGCATGAACAGCAGGTATCATCGCAATTCTCTACAAAGTATACATTGTATTGATAACTCTCACAGAGTGCACATGGATATCACAAGTATGTGATCCAACATTACAACATTCAACGGAAATAGAGTAGGTCTGTGTACAGACAAATTTAACAAATGGCTTAAGAAGCCTTATTTAAACACAAATCCCTCCACGAGGGAACCAGTCTGCTGACTGGGACTACACTAGCATGGTCTTCAGTCGTCGAGCTCGAGGAAGAATCCACCTTCGGGGTCAGTGGGTTCATCTAAAACATAGAATAACAAAACGTGAGTACAAAGTCGTACTCAGCAAGACTTACATGGGAACTATACTACTCATGCACATGTATCAAGGTAAAGGGAGGTAGGGTTCATAAGCAGAAGTGACAGCTTTGACTTGGCTAGTCCTGAACTAAGAGTAACAGACTTGAGGTAAGAAGCGTACACGAGTCCACTACATCTCCAATCAATTACACCACTATGGTGCCTTCCTCTACTTTCCCACGAGAAAGCACGCCATAGCACTCACACTTATCTTGGTAAGTTTTATAAGTATCCAGTTCAAGTTGTCTAATAATCAAGCTAAGCTTTCCATGCAGTCCATAACTGCGGACGCGACTATTCGGATAGTTTTGTTAACCCTGCAGGGGTGTACCGCTACACACACATGATCATCAGTTACCTCCTTTGATCTCGACACCATTCAAGGGGTGTCAGCGAGGATGCTCACCACAACTGTTACCTCAAAGCCGATCTAGTCCAAGAAAGCCGCCTACCTGGGTTGGCTACCACTATCGTGAACCCGGCCGGTTTACCGAAGTGGATCCAGATGATGTGTGCGTGGTGCATAAGCCGGTCTCGGGTTAGTCGTTCTCTAACTTAGCAGCCAGGCCACAAACCTACCAGAACTGCAAACTACTGCGACATCTGGACATCGAAAGGGATGAGTTAATAGGTTGAGAGGGGTCAGTGAGCCCAATGTGTGGTTGTACTCTTCATCTTGGATCACCACACAAGAACTCAGACTTAGGGCGGTGTTCAACGAGACAACCCACTGTGTTCTCCTACACAGCCTCTCATCGTTCACCTTGTATTAGGGTAGATTCACCAACACATTTCCACCAACATCAACATGATCACTACCATCCCGACTCACATAACAGTAACAACATTGTATCACTCTAAGCATGCAATAAGCACTAACAATTGCAGGGGCCACATGATATCAACCAACTCCTACATTTGCTAGGATTGTGGTTTGCTTACTACTGTGACAAATGATAGGTTATGCAAAGGAAGGGGTTCATCTATGCGGTATAAACGTAGCATGGTAATCATCCTAATCAATGCATAAGCGAGACATGAGAGGGAAGTGGGATTTTATCGACATGATCAATGGGGGTTTGCTTGCCTTGCTGACGAGGTTCAGTCTCGGGATCTTCAACGAAGGGGGCAGCCTCCTGTTCCGGTTTAACTTCTACTCGACAAACAACAAACAAGGTAGCAAAGTAAATACAATGCACAAGCACATGGTTGAAGGTTGAAACTTGGTTTGCATGCTTCTGATGTGTGAGGAAATTCCATTTAAATGGTGTATATTGCAAATGAATTGCAAATTCAAACTCCAATTTGAATTCAATTTAGCCAAGTTAAAATCCTATTGTTTGATCAATGTAATTCATCTTGAAATGTATATGATATGCCTCTGATGTTCAAGTGAAATGTGGCATGTTGCTAAGGTTCAAATTGCAAAAGCATTTGAATTTAATTTGATTAAATTCCAATTAAACCAAATAGAAAATGCTACTGGTCCCATTTTAAATTCAACTCAAACATAGTTGAAAGTTGTATATTTGGATAGATTATTTTCTCCTGATAATTTTTCATATATTATATGCTAAATTTGGAGTTAATATGAATTTTCTATGAATTTCCAAAGTTTAAGCCTTTTTCTGGAATTTTTTGAATTTCTTTAAATTGGAAAAAGGGTTTACTGCGTAGGCATGACGTCATAGTGACATGGGGGGGGTGCTGACATGTGGGGCCTCACTGTCAGTGGGTTAGTTAACTAACCCGGTTAGTTTAAACTAACCAGGGATTAGTTAGTGGCCTAGGCCCACTGGTCAGTGGCCCAGGGGTTGGATTAGGGGCTAATCACGCCGGACACGTCAGCCTCGCCGGCAGCTAGTCACCGGCGACGTCCAGGGACGGCGGTGTCCGCAGGGACGGCGTTCCCGTGGTCCAAATCGAGCGCTGCTTCCACCAGGTTGAAGCCCTTGTCGTCGCGCTTAGATTGGAGCAAGCTGGGGGTGCTGGGGTGCTCTGTACGCTCACCGGCGTCGAGCTTTGCGGCGTCGGAGCCACGACTGCGAGGTGGATTCGCCTACGGGGCACTAAAAGGAGCGGGGTTAGGCGCGTTTGAAACAGAGGAGCACGGCGGTGACAACAGGCAAGGTGGCGGGGTCGATTGCATAGTGTAGGCTCGTCGACGACGAGCACAGCGGCTCTGTACTCCGGCATCCATGGAAGATCGAGCTAGAGGAGGGGAAGGGAGCCACGGCTTGAGGGGAAACGCTCACCAGTAATCAGGGAGCACGACGAGGCAAACGGGAGCGGCGGGGAGGCTTCAATGGTGGCGAATCGAAGACGGCGAGATCGCGGTTCCGGCGGCGATCCGATGAACCCCGCGTCGCGTGTGGTCCAAATTGAGGCGCCTCCTTCTGCTAGTCGACGAAGCCGATGACGGGGAGCACGGGAGTCATCTTGGCTGGGCTCCTCGACGTCGAAAGCCACGCGGGGGCGCTTCGGTGCTCCGGCGATCTCTCCTGTCGACAACGAACACGGCACGGGAGGAGGGGGAAGTTGCGCTGGAGGGGGAGGAACGGATCGGGACGTCTCCCAGACGTCTCCAGGCGAGGGGATAAGCCCTGGGCAGGCAGGCAGCTGCCTGGCGCGCCCACGGCGCTCGCCGGCGACCTGGGTGCCTGCCTCGCCGGGGTTGAAGACGCATGTGCCCCTGTGGGCTGGGCTGGGCCAGGCTGGGGGGATGAGTTGGGCCCCTTCACAGGTAGGCCTCTTTTCTTTATTTCTTTCTATTTTCTTTTCTGTATTTTTATTTTGCTGTGCTAAATAAATAGCTAGGCATTTTATTAAATGCGAAAACTTTTTACATGGCCCTATAATAATATATACTAGCCATTTGCAAAGTTTGGCACTTTTAAAATTCAAATTAATTGAATCTTAAATCAAATAGGTGTTTTTGAATTAATCCAAGGTCCTGTTTGAATATTTGAAAAATCCATGAGCATGGGGTTGGTCCCACATCACTTGATATGTGATCACACTCATTTATAAGACTTTTCAAAAATGCAAAAGGAATTTTTGGAGAAGATTTATTTATGGCCTTTTGAATTAATTCATCTCGGGGGTTCCTTCTCCCATTTTTCATTTGAATTTGATTTCAATTGATTTCTACTGAAATTCTTAACATGATGCAAAGTGACTTGCTAATTCTAGATCATACCTAACTTGGGGTTGTGACACACATAAGATTTTGTTTGCTGGCGTAGTGAGAAAGGTTGGGTGTCGTATGCAGGAAGCTTCTCTCATAGCTTACTGAAGAAGACTGGGTGTCTTGCCTCAGAAGTTTTCCCTTTGTACTATGGATGTACAGGATCCTTGTGCTGGAAGTTTCTGCGGTAGCTCACTGTAGACAGTTGGGTAACTTGTGCTGGAATCCATCCATGTGGCCTACTGAGCACGATTGGTTTCCTTGTACTGTATGCTTCTCTCGGTGGCTTGTGGTAGAAGGATGGATGTCTTGGCCGAGAAGCTATCCAGATAGCGTACCGGGGAAGCTTGATGCATTGTACATCTCGGTTGTGTCCGATATCTTACCAAAGAAGGATGGGGCTCCTTATGGCTGAAGTTTTCCCATGGTAGCGTGTGGACAAAACTGTATATTGTGCATGGTAATTTACTAACTTACTGACTGCTGACTTGTCTAGGAGAACATTTTCCTCACTCATTTCCTTGCTGGGTATTGGTCTCATGACACATTCTGACTTTGTTCCGGAGTATACCATAATATAATCACTTGTGTATGACAAGATTGCAGCTTGTATATGGCATACCTTTGAATGAAGCTGTTCAGGGGGTTATGAACACCACTTATTCTTTTCCTTTGCTTGAATCTTCACGGCTGTAACAGTTGATGTAGACTTGATTAAAATTATTCACCCAGGTAGAATTCATACTTGAGCCAAATATTCCCAATACAATCGGGCGTGAATCTTTCTTGACTTGCTGATTTCCCAATTCTTTGCGGTCTTTCACTGATTCTTCGAGGTATGTGGTGGGTTAATGAGCAACTTTCCATGAGGGTAGATAAGGCTACACCAAATGAAGACCGAATGAAAAATGAGGCGAACAACGAAACAGTTTCATGGAAAACACGTAGAGGATATCATGACTGGCACTTCTCACACGGCAGTTGACGATATGCATAGGACTTTGATGCATACTCACATCGATAGAAAATTCACCACTTCGCAAGTTCTAACGATAGTCGATGACCATCAGAACCCCTTGCATGAAACCAGCAAGTAAACCAGTAGCCACCAGAACAGTCTTTACAACTCAGATCTAGGACGTTACTGGAATAACTCAACCACTGCTCAAGATGGCCGAAAACAGCTCAGAGCATGAGACATCATTGATAAAAAGAATGTGGTGGTCCCCCAAGATGGCTGAAAAACAGCTCAGAGCATAGGGTCTCCACTGCGAAAAGAAACTCAACAACTGCCCGAGACGGCCGAAAAGCAGCTCAGAACACGGGTTGGTTGTTGAAAAGAGAAATATAAAGTTGGCATCCACCCCGGACGGCCGGAAGGAGCTTAGAACACAGGCATGGTGTCGATATTAAAGAAAAGAAAGAAAGCGTCCGTCAGAGTGGACTGGTGGGGTGGTCATCCCCTTGTAATCATGTAACCTATTATTCTTTTATTTAATTGAAAATGGAGAAAAGACAGTAGGAGCCTTTCCTTCTGTCCAATGCTTCAAAAAAAGGGTCCATCAGAATCACATACCACCTACTAAAACATATTCATAAGGGTAGATAAGATAACATTGAAGAACCAAATAAAGAACCAACAAAGAAATTCAACAAAGAAAAAATCAATAGCACTGAAAAGGAATCAAGATCACACACAAACAAGATCACATCTTATTGCTACACACAACAACGTGCAACAGGCAACATGTAAGACTACTACTACTTATCAGATCAGATTGTTAGCAAAAAAGAATGCTATCTATATGCATGCTATGCGGCAAAGAAATGCAGCAATCAAATGCATCACACAAGCAAGTATATACTCTAGCTCTAAAGTCATTCTAACGTCCACGCTAACTAGGGTGTCATACAATCAGTCCTTGAAAGCTCAAGAATGATCAGAGGGGGAGGGGGTGAATGATCACTTCTAAAATTTCTACGGAACTTAGAAGGAAAACACACAAACAGCGAAAGACTAAGTGTAGCTCGAGGGAATATGCATATCGAAAGACATGCTTAAGTCAAAAGGAAATGGAACGAGGGGAAACATCAAAGGCAAACAGGCACTAGAGTAGCTATTTAGAGTAAATACAAGTAAGAGAACGAGCTTGACACATCGATGTTTGGTGAACCTGTTCACGCTCTGCAAAGCGCTACGTCTGGTTGGAGGGATTGGTGATTGAACACCTGGAGAAAAACTCTCTTCGTACTATTCTCCACTGCAACAAACTCCTTGAGTTTGTCCAGTTCTTACTCGGGGTAGATGATTCAGGACATCTCCGAAACCTTGACAAACTTCCTTCAGCAGCGATAATTTATCTTTGAATGCTTTACAGGCGACACCTAACCGTCTTGGAGACTTGCAGATATCCAAGATAAAAAAGGTCGGCTAATATCAACCTATGTCTCTGTGAATTTATCAACTCAGTTTGGGACTTGGGGTTGGTTTTCTCTTGAGATCATTCTTGGGATGCTCATAGCTCTTCTGTCTCGGAATATTCAGTGGAGCATCCAACCGCAAATGGCGGGTGGGTGCGGGGTATTTATAGGTGGCAATCCCGATGGTGAAATGACTGAAGTGACCTGATTCAACCGCTTGACGCGCGTCCATAACGGTCGGATTTTCAATCACTATGCAACTTTTCTTGCGGGGCAAGTAAGCTGACTTACCGAACGAGTTCTCTCTCGAAGGAACAAAGTGCGATGACTTTACCTTCGAGCTATTACTCGAATCAGTAAGATTTCTCTCGGTAGGCTATCTTTCGTTTTGAAGTTGACTATAGAAAATTCACTGTGACTAAGATTTCAACTAGCAAACCCCTCTTGATAGTACGGTGTTTCCTACGACTTAAGAAAGTAAAAGAGAAACTAGAAAAAAGACTAGGCCCTGTTTGTTTGGGATTTTTCTTCTGCTTTTGCAGCTTTTCTGTTTTGGCCAAGAAGCCATAAAAACTCCAAAAGAACCTATTTAGGAGCTTTTATGGCTTTTGATGAATCAATATAACAATATTTAGCTCCAAAAGCCATAAAAGCTCCAAAAGCACCTATTTAGGAGCTTCTATGGCTTCTTGGCCAAAATGGAAAAGCTGCAAAAGCAGAAGCAAAAGCCCAAACAAACAGGGCCTAAGTCTTCGTCCAGCTTCAGCTTTCTCCTCGTTGCGATTCTACTTGAGAGCATATTCTTTCTCGAAGACATTTTTAGGGGTTGTCTTCCTTCAAAGGCTTGAACGGCGATGCAGCACATTCTCTCCCCTTTTGTCAAAAATTGAAAAAAAAGTTCGAGACGGGGTCGAAAGAAATCCTACTCGCTTGAACATCGATGATGTCGAAAGAAGTGCATGGCCTTGTCGAAGGAAGACGTCGGTAGGGGTGACCACCACGAGGAGTAATCTTCGTGCGGAAGGAGTGCTGATCACCAGAAGAATTGAGATGCGATTCGGGTGGAGTCTTGGTGCTTCATGGAAGTGGCGAGTAAACTCTTGCGGTGCGGCGTTCTTCTTCGGGCTGGAGTCGAAGGAGACAATATCAAGGGTAATGTGGTAATAGTCATCCACGCAGAGCACATATTTGTTCTTCAGCATCATGGGAATGTTGGAATCTGGAAAATCTACTCAATCATCATTTCTCCAGTGCCTTTGCAGATGAGGAGGATGTTCTTCGAATCCACAGCGCTGCAGCTGACCGAGAGAACTGAACTTCCTGAGTACTTTCCAGTCCCTTCGAAGGCATTCTCAAAGAAGTTGATTATCGTTCATTGCAATATTTCGCAAGTGATTGATCTCATTCATCATCTTTTGCTTCTACACAAGATCTTGATCGATGTGGTGCTGGAACATTTGTTGATTACGAAGGGAAATCTCCATATGATGAACTAGCTTGATAAACTTCGAGCGAATGTTCCTTTCAGTCATATGGGCCCTTATGCATGTGTGCTCAGCAAATGGATCATTGGGTCGAGCAACAACCTGCAACACTTACCTAACTGGTGGAGTCAAAATCTTGGGGAATATAGTTACGTGGAATGGCATGTCCCGAGAGTAATTTTAGATCTCCATGAGTCATGGTGCATAGGGCCTGAGAGCAATGTGATCATCCGCACACGACACCATGGTGCGAATGAAGTAGTCTTAAAAATCGAAGGGAAGTCCATTGGCCAGCTTCATTATAGCATGTTGCACGTCGTTGGGAATGAAAAAATCATCGTGGACATCCAACATGGGCATCAGTGTCTTTGACAGAATATAGAACCAAGTGTGGTCTTCGAAGATCAAATGCTTGGCTTGGGTTCTTCAGGGTAAAGATCTCCTACGACATCTAGGTTCATCAGCGTAGAGAATTCAGCTAGAATCATGGCTGGCAGATCATGCAGGTTGTGTGGTAAACCTTCCAGATCTAGATTTTTTCCATCCAGATCCGGGGACGAAGCACATATCGGTCCAACCACGACATATGAAAATGTCACATGCCCCGGATTTCCAACATGATATCACAACATTACAGCTACAAGGATACAACATCTCATATAGTCGGCATACAATTGCCTTAATACATTGCATCAGCGGAAGATACATGTCTGAGTATAGACTACAATCAAATGCCTAGTGGCAAAGGTAAAACACACCATTCCCGTAACCAGACAGGTCCAGGCTCTCCGCCGGGATCCGCCAAACTAGTTGTCGTCGAGTCTCCGCGAAGGCGTCCAGAAGAAGGGTCGTCGAGCTCCACTGTAGGCCAAGATCGGTTGCATAACGTGCGTAAAAGAGAAAAGAAGGGGTGAGCTATATCAACAAGTCTTGTAACTAACTTCTCACGGTAAGATGGGGGTAGTGGTTGAGGTTGCAGTCGCACTAGCAATATATGAAGTGGCTAACGATCTATTTAGAGTAAGATGAGAACCAAGCAGTCGATGAGGAATCGCCTCCAACAAGTCTGCTATAAGCTACTTACGCAAACATAACACCTATCCTATCCTTTCCCTTCCCTTTGCATCCCGACGAAGAAGAAGCAGTCAAGGCACACACACGTTGATCAAGTTATTAAAATTATCTTAGTTGTTGTTGTCTACGAACAAGGAGTAGGTCTCAAGTCGTCCATAACCGTGGACACGGCTTCTTGAAAAGAGTCAACCCTGCAGGAGTGTACCAACTGCCCATTACAAGGCTTCGCACGCATGCCCATCTCTCTCAGTTTCTACCCATCACAGGCAAACATTTTATGATTTAGTTCTAAGAGATCCGAAACGACAGGTCCCTCTAGCTAACAACGAACAAATCCGGGTGGCCCCCAGGGAGTCAACATCCAGTTCAGGAGCCGGCCGTGCTCTCGATCTGGTCTCTACCGTATGCCTCGGGTTTGGATTGCCGGTAAATTCTCACATGAGGCCGGGTCCTCAGCTGGACAAGTTGGACCAACAAGGAAACCATTTCCCCGCTGGCCCTGGTTGGTTTAAAGGATGTCTGCTAGGAGCGACCCGACAGACATATATGCATGGTTTTCAAATGGTAAATCAGCTTGGGCCACCAGAGGATCGATGGATTGTCATGAAGACCCAAACCTAACCTTTTCTTTCTAGCCTTTTCGAATCTCGAGGACGAGATTCCTTTTAAGGGTGGTAGTCTGTAACATCCCAAAAATTTCCAAATTTTGGAATGTTAATAAATTAATTATAATAATGATTGTTTGCTTGATATGTTTGATTTTCACTAAGACTTAAAACTTTTGGAGTTGAATTGAATATTAAAAATGAGAGGGGATAAAAGGACTTTCCCCTAATATTCATTTCTGGTGTTTTGGAATTTATATTTAAAACAAATCCAACTAAAAATAAAATGAGAGAAGGTAAAATGACTCCTTCATTATAAAAGAAAGTTGGAAATGTTTTAAATATATTTTTATTTATTTTAATTGGAGTTATTTAAATAATTTTCCATTCAAAAATAATAAAAACTTGAGAGAAGATAAAATTACTACTTCAAAAAAATGGAGTGAGAATTATTTAAATAATTATTAGAACTTTTTGTTGATTTTTGAAATATTTAATAAGCAAATAAAGTTATTTAAAAATGTCTTTATTTTTATTTATCTTTTTGGAAAATGTGATCATTGCATAATTTTCTTTAGATTATTTGACGAATTTAGGAATTTATTTCATATTTTTCTGATGTGTATTTATTTTTGTAATATTGTTTGAAGTTTCGGATTTAAAGAAAAAAAACTGTACCCAGCCGGCCCAGTAGCCCTTTCTCGTCGCGGGCGCAATTTGAGTCCGAGACGGATTTCAAAAAAAAATATTTTTCTTTTCGGGCTATATAAGATTTCAAAAAAATTCTTTTTCGTTTTTCT
Organism: Bromus sterilis; assembly: GCA_950022295.1. Taxonomy (NCBI): domain Eukaryota; kingdom Viridiplantae; phylum Streptophyta; class Magnoliopsida; order Poales; family Poaceae; genus Bromus; species Bromus sterilis. Next base: position 277,326,842 of record OX465596.1, read on the forward strand.
TCAGAAACCCTAAATCGTCCCCGCCTCGATTTCCGTGCAGTCGCCAGCGAACCTCGGGATCCGCGCCAACGACGAGCTGTCTCGATTTCCGCATTGGTGAACCTCGATTTCCATGCCGCCACCGCCTCGGTTTCCGTGTCGTCGCCACGTCAACATCGGTGAGCTGGTCCTATAGCGAAAAGGACCTGTTTGCTATGAAGTTTATTTTCTTATTCACGATTTAGTACTGTTTTTCACAGATTAGTCCCCAGTTTTGTATTAGCCATATCTTTTACACCGTTAGTCCGATTCAGGTGATTCAAAAGCCTAAATTTATCTTTTGAGATTCTATATCCAGTAAACCTATCAAAACAACTTTTCAAACTATTTGAATTTGAATTTATTTAGATTCAAATTCAACCTTCTGGAGACCGTATCTTTTATACCGTTGATCCAATTCAATTGATTCTTTTTGCGTATGATCACTCGTATCATATACTTGTTGTCTATATCATTTTTCTACCATATTCAAATACTGTTTGCTCTGTTGAATTTAAATTTAATTCAAACAGCACTTTACTATAACTTGTGTTGTAGTATTCCGTTTCATGTGATTCTTTTTGCATATTGGATCATTTTAGACATCCTATCGGCTATATCCACACACCCTTCATGTTGGCATGATATTCACCTTGAATTCATAATGTCTTTTAGTCATAACCTTTTATATCAATAATTGTTTATCTGTTGACTCTCTCGAGTTCACCTTCCACCTGTCACCTTCGAGCACATCGACACTAGTACCGTGTCAAGCTTTTTGTTTTTGTTTTGTTGATAAAACATTTGTGTTTGATTTGTTAATCTTTAGGTTCCTTTATGTGCGATTGCTTACATGGTAACTTTCCTTTACGATAGATTGCTCGGAGTGTGACGGGTAGAGTTATCTGGATCGTGAGAGTGAAGAACTTCATCGAATGTATAAGGCAAGTTACACTTTGACCATATATCATCCTATATTTTTCATTATGCATGTAGCCACTATCACCCTATGCATGTGTAGGACTAGTATATATACTTGCTGCAAACCTGGTAGGGTAGACATATGATCTTATGCTGTTTGCTTAGACAACCTAGCACGTCCTTGCTATATATTTTCTATGCTTGTAGACGTGGATTGGTTTGAGATTACATTGAGCTATGTGAGGATTTAATGACTTGACTAGCAAACCTTTAATTAGAATACACCTCTGGACGGGAAGGGAGTGCTTCCTGGGGGCTCGTGCCTTATCTAAGGCGAGACCAGGTTGTACCCCTAATGGTTGGTTTTGGTGGTCGACAGTACGTCATGGTATCTACCCTCTGAACGTAAGTGGGCGCCGTCCAGGCTCAAAAAGATCAGACATACTTGGTGACTAGGAGCTTCCATGTATAGCCACTGTGAAGGGTTCGTAGCAAGGAAAACAAAAAAATTTCCTATGCATAAAAAACCAACAAGCCAAGATCTAATCTAGGAGATGTAAGCAACGAGTAGGATGTCATAGAAGAACTCACCCTCGAAGACTTAAAACGTTACGAGATCAAATCTCGTGGATGATGTAGTGGTTCACTTGCCGATCTCAAGATCGCGATGATGTACGCTGAGCGTCTCCGTGCTCGGTCACAAGTACAGCTTGATAACGACCTCCGTTCCCTCGATCCAGCGGGGCAGCGGAAGTAGAGGATCCCCGGAAATCCAGCAGCACAACAACGTGATGCGGTGAAGAATCCCACGGTCAGGGCTTCGCCAAGCAGAAGACCATGGTATGGAGAAGCGGGTGGAGTGGAAGGGAGGTGAGTCAAGTCTATGGGAGGGGAAGCCCTCACCCTCCTTTTATAGGGGAGGAGTGGGCAGCCCAAGAGGGGGGTGCGGCCAACTCATGGTGCCTCCACCTCTTCCCCTCTTGATGTGAGTGGAAGCCACACTCACACCCACCCATGCTCCCTTAATTGTCCACTTGGAAAATCCAAAGGTTTTCTTTAATAAATAAATAAAACATTTCTATTTCTTTATTTAATATTTGTTAATCCTATTAACAAACATTTGCACATTGCACCTCGAATCATTTGTTAATTCTATTAACAACCATCCGACAAAAAACCCTTGAACTATTTCAATTTTACCCGAAACAATTTTGGTGCTGTCCAAAACATTCTTCAATATTCCTTATCCTCTCAAAATGCATCATCAAACCTTAAGTGTGTCACCCTACGGTTCGCGAATAATACAGACATGATTGAGACACCTCTCCGATCAATAATCAACAGCGGGATCTGGAGATCCGTGATGACTCCTATATATTCAACGATGAATCTTGTGATCGTGTGAACCATCAACGTCGTAACTAATTCCCTTTGTCTCGCGATATTTTACTTGTCCGAGATCCGATCATCGGTATCAACCATACCTTGTTCGATCTCGTTTTCGACAAGTACTCTTTTACTCGTTCTGTGATATGACATTCTTGTGACCTAGTCACGTGCTTGCAAGCGGTGTCAATGTGATATCACCGAGAGGGCCCAGAGTATATCTCTCCGTCATTTTGGATGGACAAATCCCATTATTGATCCATGAGCCTCAACTAATACTTTCCGAATACCTAACACCACCTTTATAGTCACCCTGTTACGGTGTGACGTTTGATGTCATTGAAGTATTCTTTCGGTATTAGTGATTGACATGATCTCATGGTCTAAGGAACAAGATTACTTCAGATGCAAGATATAACAATATAAACTAAATGACTTGATCGTATTGTTATACTTAGTTTGGGTATATATTCATCACATCATTCTCCTAATGATATGATCCCGTTATTAACAACATCCAATGTTCATGATCAGGAAACCTTGATCATCTGTTAATCTACGAGCTAGTTAAAGGAGAGGCTTTACTAGGAAAAATTGTTTGTTTATTAAACACACATGTATCAACGTTTCCGGTTAATACAATTCTAGCATGAGAAATAAACGTTTATCATAAACAAGGAATAATATAATAAACACTTTATTATTTCCTCTCGGGCATATTCCCTTCAGTCTCCCACTTGCACTAGGGGCAATAATCTATATTACATAGTAATGAATCTAACACCTATGGAGTTCTGGTGTTTATCATGTTTTGCCTTTGGGAGAGTTTTAGTCAACGGATCTGCCACATTCAGATCTGTGTGTACTTTGCAAATCTTCACATCCCCATCCTTGACATACTCACGGATGGAGTGAAAACGGCGCTTGATATGCTTGGAATTCTTGTGAGACCTTGGTTCCTTAGCATTGGCAATGGCACCATTGTTGTCACAATAGATAGCCATTGGATCCAAAGCACTCGGAACCACACCTAGTTCGGATATGAACTACTTCATCCAAACTGCTTCATGTGTTGCCTCTGAGGCAGCAACATATTCCTTTTCTGTTGATGATCCCGCTACCACAGATTTCTTGGAACTCCTCCAGCTTACTGCTCCTCCATTCATAATAAATACGTATCCGGATTGTGACTTAGAGTCATCCGGATCAGTGACGAAGCTAGCATCGACGTAACCTCTTGTGACTAGCTCTTCTTCACCGCCATACAGGAGAAACATATCCTTAGTTCTTCTCAAGTACTTAAGGATATTCTTGACCGCCGCCCAGTGTTCCAAACCTGGATCGGATTGGTACCTGCTAGTCAAACTAACAACATGTGCCACATCTGGTCTTGTACATAGCATAGCATACATGACAGAACCTATGGCTGAAGCATAGGGAATCTAATTCATTTCCTCTCCATCTTCTGTTGTAACTGGACATTGATTCTTACTCAACGTCTTGCCTTGCAACATTGGTAAGAACCCCTTCTTACTTTTATCCATTCTGAACTTCTTCAAAATCTTGTCAATGTATGTACTTTGCGAAAGTCCAATTAAGCGTCTTGATCTATCCCTGTAGATTTTGATGCCTAATATATAAGCTGCTTCACTGAGGTCTTTCATCAAAAAACTACTGTTCAAATAACCTTTTACACCTTTTAACAATTCTATATCATTTCCAATCAACAATATGTCATCCACATACAGTACTAGAAATGCTACAGAGCTCCCACTCATTTTGTTGTAGATACAAGCTTCTCCGTACGTTTGATCAAATCCAAACTCTTTGATCACCTTATCAAAACGGAGGTTCCAACTCCGGGATGTTTGCTTCAGTCCATAAATGGAACATTGAAGCTTGCATACCTTGTCAGCATCCTTAGGATCAACAAAACCTTTGGGTTGCATCATATACAACTCTTCCTTAATGTCACCATTCAGGAATGCCGTTTTGACATCCATCAATTGCTAACATAATCCTAACTGACTTCAGCATCGCTACTGGTGAGAAGGTCTCATCGTAGTCAACTCCTTGAATTTGTCGAAAACCTTTTGCGACAAGTCGAGCTTTATAGACGGTCACATTACCATCAGCATCAGTTTTCTTTTTAAAAATCCATTTGTTCTCAACGGCCTTACGGTCATCGGGTAAGTCCACCAAAGTCCAAACTTGGTTTTCGTACATGGATCCCATTTCGGATTTCATGGCTTCAAGCCATTTGTTGGAATCTGGGCTCATCATTGCTTCATCATACGTCGCAGGGTCATCACTTCCATCTACCATGAAGTTTAAGACGGGATTCCCATACAGTTCAGGAGCTGTACGTTCCCTAGTTGACCTGCGAAGCACGGTAGTTTCCTCTTCTGGAGTTTCATGATCTTGATCATTAGTTCCCTCTTCAACTGACGGAGTCGGCACTGGAACAACTTCCGGTGCTGCGCTACTCGCCATTCCAAGAAGAGAAGGTTCAATAACCTCATCGAGTTCTACCTTCCTACTATTCACACCTTTCGAGAGAAACTCCTTCTCTAAAAAGGATCCATTCTTGGCAACGAAAACCTTGCCTTCGGATCTGTGATAGAAGGTGTACCCTATTGTTTCCTTAGGGTATCCTATGAAGATGCATTTTTCCGCTTTGGGTTCGAGTTTATCAGGTTGAAGCTTCTTCACATAAACATCGCAGCCCCAAACTTTTAGAAATGACAGCTTAGGTTTGTTTCCAAACCATAATTCATACGGTGTCGTTTCAACGGATTTAGATGGTGCCCTATTTAAAGTGAATGCAGCGGTCTCTAGTGCATAACCCCAAAATGACAGTGGCAAATATGTAAGAGACATCATAGATCGAACCATATCCAATAAAGTACAATTACGACGTTCGGAAACACCATTACGCTGTGGTGTTCCGGCAGGTGTGAGTTGTGAAACTATTCCACATTGTTTCATATGCATGCCAAACTCATAACTTAAATATTCACCTCCACGATCAGATCGTAGAAATTTAATCTTTCTGTTACGATGATTTTCAACTTCACACTGAAATTCTTTGAACTTTTCAAACGTCTCAGATTTGTGTTTCATTAAGTAAATATATCCATATCTACTCAAATCATCTGTGAAAGTAACAAAATAACGATATCCACCGCGCGCCGATACACTCATTGGTCCACACACATCAGTATGTATGATTTCCAGTAAGTCTGTCGCCCGTTCCATAGAACCTGAAAACAAGGTTCTAGTCATCTTGCCCATAAGGCATGGTTCACACGTTTCAAATGATTCATAATCAAGTGATTCTAAGAGTCCATCAGAATGGAGCTTCTTCATGCGTTTAACACCAATATGACCTAAGCGGCAATGCCACATGTAAGTAGCAATATCATCATTTAACTTACTTCTTTTGGCATTCACACTATGAATATGTGTATCAATACTATCAAGATTCAAAAGAAATAAACCATTCTTCTCAGGTGCGTGACCATAAAATATATTATTCATATAAATCGAACAACCATTGTTCTCGGACTTAAAGGAATAACCACTCTGCATTAAGCAAGATCCAGAAATGATGTTCATGCTCAACGCAGGCACCAGATAACATTTATTCAGGTTTATAACTAATCCAGACGGTAAACGAAGAGGTAGCGTGCCGACGGCGATCACATCAACTCTTGATCCATTCCCGACGCGCATCGTCACCTCATCCTTTGCTAGTGGTCGCTTATTCTGCAGTTCCTGTTTCGAGTTACATATGTGAGCAACCGAACCAGTATCAAATACCCAGGCGCTACTGCGAGTACTAGTAAGGTACACATCAATAACATGTATATCACATATACCTTTGTTCACTTTGCCGGCCTTCTTATCTGCCAGATATTTGGGGCAGTTTCGCTTCCAGTGGCCAGTGCCCTTGCAATAGAAGCACTCAGTCTCAGGCTTAGGACCATTCTTGGTTTTCTTCTCAGGTGTAGAAACAGATTTGCCAACCTTCTTGAAGTTGCCCTTTGGCTTGACTTTCTTGCTTTTCTTGAAACTAGTGGTCTTATTGATCATCAACACTTGATGCTCTTTCTTGATCTCCACTTCAGCGGTTTTAAGCATCGAGAGAAGCTCAGGAAGAGACTTCTTCATGCCTTGCATATTATAGTTCATCACAAAGTTCTTGTAACTAGGTGGCAGAGATTGAAGAACACGATGTATCCCTAGCTCATTGGAAAACGTTATTCCCAAGGCTATGAGCTTATCAGCGTACGAAGACATATTGAGTACGTGCTCACTGACGGAGCTGTTCTCTTCCATCATGCAGCTAAAGAACTTTTCTGAAGCATCATAACTCTCAACTACAGCATGGGTATCGAAAATCATTTTCAATTCTCCCATTGTAGCATAAGCAGTGCTGTTCTCGAAACGTTTTCGCAGCTCTGGTTCTAATCCATAAAGGATGCCGCAATGAACTATATTGTGGTCTTCTTTTTGAGTCAGATAAACATTTTTATCTTCATCAGAAGCATCATCAGCGGGCTGGTCACGTAGCGGTGCATCAAGCACATAGAGCTTCTTGCAAGCGGTGAGGAGAATCCTCAGGTTAAGTTCCCAGTTGGTAAAGTTGCTACCATTGTTCGCTAGCTTTTCTTTCTCCATGAACATATTGAAATTGAAGGTAGGTGCAGCCATGATCTACAACATATTTGCAAAGACTATTTAGACTAAGTTTATGATAAATTAAGTTCAAGTTAATTCAAAAATTATCCCATGAACTCCCACTCAAAAACAACATCCCTCTTAGTCGTTTTGGTGATTACACAAACCAAATTCACTACACCAAAACCGATCATCACGTGAGATGATGTAGCTGCAAAGGCGAACATCGACATGTTCATCATATCATCCATACTACTTATGCTTTACCTTTCGGTTCGTGTTCCGAGTCCATGTCTGTACATGCTAGGCTCGCCAAGTAGAACCATTGTATTGCGTGTGTTTCAAGGCCATGTCTGTACATGCTAGGCTTGAAAACACCCGTTGTATGCGAACGTAGAGTCTATCACACCCGATCATCACGTGGTGTCTCGAAACGACGAACTTTCTTAACGGTGCATACTAAGGAAGAACACATTATTATCTTGATATTAATTGAGAGGGATCATCTTATAATGCTACCGTCGCCGTCTAAGCAAAATAAGATGCATAAAAGGATTAACATCACATGCATGGATAATGTGATATGATATGGTCCTTCTTGCACTTGATCTCCATCTTCTGCATCATGGTATGATCTTCATCATCCCACCGGTGTGACACCAAGGTCCATGGCACCTCCATCTTGATTGTCCATCAAATTACAACATATCACATGGATATGATATACAGCACGCAGGCCATAAATAATAAAACAACCATATGGCTCCTGCCGGTATGTCAATAACTTACAAAATGGATCATCTCATACATCAAATTTGTAACATTGACCATATCACATCACATGCCCTGCAAAAACAAGTTAGACGTCTCTAATTTATTTTTGCATATTTTACGTGGCTTGGGCTTACGAAGATAGAACCGTCCATACCTACGAACATAAACCACAACGTTGATAAAACATATTTTTAACAACCCGTTGTAGATTAGGTCCTAACTATAGTGAGAGAGACAGACACCCGCCAACCACTTATGCAATACAAGTTGCATGTCAGTCGTGGAACAAGTCTCATGTACGCGGACATGTAAGGTTAGTCCGGGCCGCTTCATCCCACTATGCCACTAGGATCCAAAATACAAAAGGAGGAAAAACCATGATCATCAACGCCCACATCCATATGTGTTCTACTCGTACAAACCATCTACGCATAGACGAGGCTCTGATACCACTGAAGGGTTCGTAGCAAGGAAAACAAAAAAATTTCCTACGCATAAACAACCAACAACCCAAGATCTAATCTAGGAGATGTAAGCAACGAGTAGGATGTCATAGAAGAACTCACCCTCGAAGACTTAAAACGTTACGAGATCAAATCTCGTGGATCATGTAGTGGTTCACTTGCCGATCTCAAGATCGCGATGATGTACGCTGACCGTCTCCGTGCTCGGTCACACGTACAACTTGATGACGACCTCCGTTCCCTCGATCCAGCGGGGCAACGGAAGTAGAGGATCCCCGGAAATCCAGCAGCACAACAACGTGATGCGGTGAAGAATCCCACGGCCAGGGCTTCGCCAAGCGGAAGACCATGGTATGGAGCCGCGGGTGGAGAGGAAGGGAGGTGAGTCAAGTCTATGGGAGGGGAAGCCCTCACCCTCCTTTTATAGGAGAGGAGTGGGCAGCCCAAGAGGGGGGTGCGGCCAACTCATGGTGCCTCCACCTCTGTAACACCCCGGGTGTCATGCTACAGTAACCCAACAGTAATCACTGTTGTTGGAACAGTAATCACTGTTGTTGGAACAGTAATCCTTTTGCTACAGTCAAATCACTGTTGCTAATTTCACTTTGATCACCTTTGCATTGATCCTTTCAATAATCATGTTGGGTGATATTCAAAAGCAATGTGATCGTGGACCTTGTTTATCATGAATCAATAAAAAGTCCAACCCTTTTCATTTGAATTCAAATCAAATCTTGAAATGCCTTGGGTGCAATATTAAAACCTAGGTGAAAATTATTAAAATCGTAAAAGACATATTTCTATCAATAAAATAAATGGCAGAAACAGAGATGAATTTCATAGCTACTTTAGGGCTATGAGTTAACAAGTTGAAGAAATGTTTTATGCAAGATTGAACCCATGGCATGCTAGTATAACTATTGTGTTGCAAATCATCTATTGGGAGTACCCCAATTGGAGCATTAGAGCAATAGCTATTATCTTACAAAGTTTTGATAAAGTAACAGTCATCTGTGGTTAACAGTTTGTGGTCCTATTTAGGCAATGTCTTAACTATGTAAATGAAATGTTTTAAGATTGAAACCTGTACCACATTAAAGACCATCTAAAACTAATTAGTTTTGGTATAGGGCACTAGTTCATAGGAATTATAAATCACTAGTTGTAACCATTTGAAAACTGCTAAAAGTATTAATAATCTCAGACTTAGCAAAATTCAGAGAAGTCTAAGCCAGCCAATGACACCTGGGGCCCGTGTTGACTGGCCCCACTGGCCCCACATGTCATTGACTGTGGCTGGCTCAGTCCGGATACAAAAATATTTAACTAAATATTTGTGAATTGAAATAATTCCCGACAATAAAGAAAATCATTTAAAACTTTAGAAAATAATATAAAATAAACCATAGCTCAGATCAAAATACTTTCTATATGAAAGTTGATCAGAATAATACAATGAGTACGGATACGCTACCCATACCCCCACCGCACCCATCTAACATACCGAACGTGGTGCCTTTCTCCTCTGGTTCATCTGTCTGTCAGACGACCGGAGCCGGTAAAAATTTCCGGATGAAAATGTTTTGTATACGAAGGTTGTTCAGAATGGATCAACTAACACGGATGCACCCTCAGTATGTTTGTTCGATGTCCACGACACCTCCGGCATGGAACCTTCCCCTTCCGGATCATCGGTCCGGTAATCAATCGGTACTGATGAGTCATCCCCGGATAAATTCCCGCTCCGACTAAAATACTTAACACTGCGTTAGAGCCCCGTTGCTTTATAACTGCTATGTTTTGCATCTGTATTGCTATTATTGTTGTGTATTTATTGTTTCTCCCCCCTCTATTTTCCGATAGACCCCGTTGCTGCCGTCGACTACACCGTTGCTGAGTACGACTACTTCGTCGACGACCGTACCTCTACCGTCGAGCTACCAGGCATGCAGAGCCATTCTCTTCCCAAGATATCGCCTATCTTTCCGTACATTTCTTGCACTAGGCATGGTTACTGTTGCTGCTACGTTACAATCCTATTCAATTGCATAGCATGTTTTTGTCGCCCCTTGATGTACCTTTCCTTTGTCCTATGCTGCCTTATAAATATATATATAATATTCAGCAGTAAACCCTGCGCATTGTTAGATAGGTTTAAAATAGCGGGTCGTGATCACTCTGGTGAGTGAAAGCGGATTACAAATATTATAACTGCAACAGGTACGGATCAATGCAGACGCCCTAGGGAACCTACAACGGCGAGACTCTGTCGAGTCGCTTCGAGTTTGACTTACGAGTGGAAGGACTCGTATTTCACTCTCGTCGGCTCAATAGCGTAGCATCACTGGGATGATACGAGGGTATTCCTCTTTAGTTCATTCCGCTGGTGTCTCGGCACCACCGGGGTGATACGAGAATATTCCTCTTTAGTTCATTTCGCTGATGTCTCTGTCGAACCTCTTCAAGTGTACCATCGAGGGTGATTCCTCCTGGTTTCACTTGATGGTAGGCACTCGAATCAACTGGTGTCCTTACAGGTAAGGAGTCGGGTGACCCAACGGTATCCGCGCAGGTTATCTTAACGGAACAACAGGTCAGGTGTAATCCACCGGTGTGCGGCGGGCCTGGTACTGTTCGTGGCCGAAGGATTTCCTGTTGTACGAAAGTCGAGCTCTTCGGAGCAAACGCGATACAAGGTAAGGAGACGGTTCACCTTGTTGGTAACCACACGAGTTCGTGGGACGTCAGGGCAGGCACCGACGTTACTGGTGGTCCTGACTGCTGTCGTTGTCCGCGACTCATTCAATAAGGGGCAACGATAACGGTTGTCTCGACAGAAAATCATGTTGAGCATGAAGCCACTCCTGAACGTGAAGTTCGCCTTCGCGAAAAATATGGATTTTTTTTCTTCTACCACTCAAATTATCGGGACGAGAATTCTTGTAGTGGGGGAGATTTGTAACACCCCGGGTGTCACGCTACAGTAACCCAGCAGTAATCACTGTTGTTGGAACAGTAATCCTTTTGCTACAGTCAAATCACTGTTGCTAATTTCACTTGGATCACCTTTGCATTGATCCTTTCAATAATCATGTTGGGTGATATTCAAAAGCAATGTGATCGTGGACCTTGTTTATCATGAATCAATAAAAAGTCCAACCCTTTTCATTTGAATTCAAATCAAATCTTGAAATGCCTTGGGTGCAATATTAAAACCTAGGTGACAATTAAATATTGCCAAAAATTGTGAAACCACTTTTATAAAATCACTAATAATCAGTGGGCCATGTCCACGTGATTGTGGTTATTCGTTATGCCTCTGAAAAATCCAAACAATTCTTTATGGCAGCAGGACAGCACCAATTGCCATTTGCAAATTCCAAACAATTATTAAAAGAGTTTATTAAAGCCCCATTCTTTTTGTGGCACTCTTGTATGATGCGGTACTAATTGTAGCGCATGCATTGTATTTTATAAAAATGCCTAGCCTATTAAAATAATTACAAACAAAAATGATATAAAGAAAAAAAAAGAAAAAAAAATCTAACCTAAAAACCGCCCATGGGCAACCACCCCCCCAGCCGGCCCACTCCCTCTTCTGATTTTTTTCTTAACCCCCCCTCCCGAGCCCCCCGGTCAACTCCCCATCTCTCTCACATCTCTCCCCTTCCTCTCCCTCGACCTAACCTCCCTCCCGACCCCCCTCTCCCTGGACGCCGAACGGGACCCCGATCCCGACCCCGCCCTCGCTCCACCTCGGGCCGCCGCGGCCATTGCCGGCGTGTCGCTGCTCCGGCAAGCCGCAACGCCCCCTCGAGCCGCGCCCCCCTCCTACCGCGGGCACGTCGACCTAGCCGCCCCGGCTTGCTAGGGCACGGCGCCGCCGTGGCCAGGCCGACTCCGGCTCCTCCGCGCACTCGCCCCCAATCCTGATGGCGCCGCCTTCCTCCCCCCCCCCCCCCACGCATGGCACTCGGCCCCCGGCCGCCCTCCTCTGCATCGAGCACCCTCCCGCGCCGTCGACCACCGAGGCTCCCTGAGCTCCCATCCCCCCACCGTGAGACCCCTCCCTCCGTCTCCCCTCGCCTCGTAGACGCACTCCGGCCACGCCCCGGCCGTCCCGTAGCCGCGCTCCCGCGCGTCGGCCATCCTTGGCCGCATTCCCCCCCGCAAGCCCTGCGCCCGGCCACGCCGTGGTGCGCGCGCGCACCTGCACGCGCATGGCCGTGCTCCCTGCACGCCCTGCTGTCCGAGCCCTGCACCATCCCTGCTTGAACTACAACTGTGGTTGTTTCTGAAGACTGATGATGTGGGCACCCCGGATTATATGTCCGGAGCGGCCAGCTGTGCATACCTTCATGCTCCCATGATCAGTGTCGCACGACGCACAACTCGACAATGGATATCACAGTCACAAGTTCATACAGTACCGAATACAAAGTCATACATAAACATAGTCTTACACAGCCTCATCGGGCTGAAATGGCAGCGGAGTAAGCAAAAGCAAGATAGATAGCAGGATCACAATCCACAGGCAAAGTTCAGAGCATAGCACATCCTAGTACTCGTCAGTCGCGTCATCGTCAAATACCTGCTCCTCCAAGCCTGGCCGATTGAATAACCAGGGACAAAGCCGTGAGTACATACAAAGTACTCGCAAACCACCTAAAGAAAGGAACCAAAGATTTTTGTACAAGAAATTAATGGGATGGCTATATGGTGGGGTTTAACATGGGGGGAACCTAACTACTCAATATTAGTTAAGTTGGCAATATTTTACTCTTGAAAATTTTTAAATCCCACAATTTATATTTGATTAAATCGCGTCCAACCCTTTTCATAATACCAACATCATCATCGTGAACCATAATCTCAGTACTAGAATTTCTCATCTATTCCCCACAAAGTGTGGCCTCACTAGCTCTCCATGACCGTGGACTCCGGCTACTCGAATAGTTGTCACTCTGCAGAGGTTGTACACTTTACCCACAACATTCGATACATCCGCCGTGAGTTCCCACGGTTTGTCATACCTCAGTATGCGGTTTTCGGATAATCGACCGTAGTCTTTCCCTTGCCTACCCTAGTACAGGTGATCTACCCGATGCCCACATCCTGAACTGTCCGCGTGCAAGGTCATGCTCCTTGTGGACGCAAGCCTTCACCGTAGTAGAGGTGCGGCAAAGTTCCGTACCGACACTGATATAGTCCAGCATATTACACCCCCGACGCATCGGCAGGATTCCGGCTTCTGGGTACCATCGTGTACCTCACTCATGTAGTTATGAGATGCCCGTACTAAGATAAGCAAGCTTCCAACTAGCCCTGTCCCATACCAGAGTATTGTGGTTGGACTGTAATACTAGGTTTTGGCGGCACTTATAGAGAGTCCCTCTAGACTTTGAATATGTTCAACGATGTTTCCAACAACCACAACCTTGGCCATCACATCTTCTTAGATGTATGCCAATACATTAAGGGGGGGAGCAAGATTAACCAAATTATTATGTTGTCACTAGTTCATTAGCAAGGCTTGTAATAGTACCAAGATTATCGGTGTCTAGTTTATTTCTCCCAAATAGGTAGGCTTACAAGGTATGTGGGGTTTCACCTAAACTAGTACAAATCCCAACCCAAAATGACATAATAGTAGCATGATATATAATATGGTACAAAGAAAGTAAAAAGTAGGACAAGGGTTTGAGTTTTTGAAGATGGCTTGCCTTCCTCGGCGGTGTCTCCCGGTACGGCTTCTTCGACTTGGAAGGAGTCTTCACCTGCAACGTCAGGCGTCTCGACTACACGTTGCGGAAAAATAACACTCATTACTATCACTTTAATTCCAAGCAACACTCAACCAACATAAAAATCACTTGGCACCCACTCAAACAACAAATGAGGCATACCAATCAATCATACTAGTGAGAAGAAATTTTAGTGGTGATGTAACAAGTTCATAGGGCTAAGCAAAATTTATGCCATACACCACAAGGGATTTTACACAAGTTACTTTTGTGTAACTTTAGATCATGCTTAAATTTATTTCAATACAACCATAATTAGCTACTGTCCAAAATACAAGTGTAATCAATTTTTAGCCTATTTGATTGATTAACAAAGAATAAACTAAAATTATCCTAACATGGAATGCTAGCAATAATAGTAATATGATCATTAATTTTATTTAAACAATCAACAATTCTAATCATACAGAAAAATAAAGTATAATCATAGGAATATAAACAAGTCAACAACACATTTTTAGAGTCAACAAGGATTTAACTAAAACTATTCTTAGCTGCTAAAAAGCACAATAAATTAATAAAAACTAAAGCAATTATTTTGGCACTGCACAAAAATTATTCTAAACATGCAGAATCATATATATTAATTTTATGCACACAACAAAATTTATTTCACTGAATTTGGAGTTGTAGTTATTTTTCTATAAGTAAAACAGGGGTACAGATTAAAAGAAAAAGGAAAAGAACAGAAGGCCGGCCCCGCTATCAAGCGCCCACGGCGCTCCCTTCAATTTTTTTTTCTAAACGGGCCGAGCCCAGCGTAGCGCAGCAGCGTTTTTTTTTTAAACGAAGGGGTAAGTTCTAACTTGGGCCGTTGGATTGTCCCTGATCGGACGGCCGTGGGGTTTCTTCCCCACGAGCACGTCACGAACGGGAGGCCTCCTGGCCATGGCGGCTGGGAGGGCACAGGGCCTCGCCGGAGCACCTCCGGTGGCCGGCGGTCGAAGTCAGGGGGCGGCGGAGGTATGGGAGGTCTAGGGGGATCCATTTTTGTCCTAAAACATGGCATGCATCGCGGAAAAAAAAACGGCGCCATGTGTACAGCAGGGAACGGGAGCTCACCGGGGGAGCCGTTCCGGGCGGCTGCAGGCGACGGCGAGGTGTGTCGGGGGCGCGGCGCGACGAGGGGGTTCCGTTTTTGGGGCTCGGAGGCGGCTGCGGACGTCGGAAGCGGCGCCGGCTCGGGGTAGGTGTCGTCGGGGTAGCACGGGCTCGGGTAGGGCGTCGCCTCCTCCTCCTGGCCGGTGGCTCCGGCGTGAGTGAGGCAGAGGGGTGGGCTCGCCGGCCTCCCCTCCTCTTCCTCCTCCGGTCTCCCTCTTCCTCCTCTTCTGGTCTCCTTCTTCCTCCTCTTCGCCTCCCTCTCTTCCTTCTGTTCGGGCTGGCAAAACGGACGAGCAGGGGGGGTGTGGCTGGGTGGTGCTGTGGTGTGTGGCGAGTGGGGAGAGGAGAGCCGGGGTGGCCTCCTTTTATAGCCGAGAGGAGCGGGGCTGCAACGGGAGGGAGAGCCATGGGGCGATCCGTGGCCTCGGGCGCCATTGGAGAAGGTGGGCGGTGGGAGAGCTCGTGAGGGTGCTCCGGTGGGTCGGTTCCGACGTGGGAGCTCGCCGGTCACATCGCAGATGGGGGTTGGGGGGTATACTCGGGGTGCCAGGCCACGGGGGCGATCCTTGGGTTCGTCTCTGGTTGGGCAGTCGGGGCATGGTGCATGGGTGGCTGACAGGGGGCTCGGGAGAGAGAGAAGAGAAGAACGAGAGAGGGAGGTTATGAGAGGGGGAGAGACTCTCTCTGCGTGGGGAGAGGAAGAGAGAACGTGAGAGAGAGGGAAGTTAGAGGGAGAGAGATTAGGGAGATTAGGGGGGGGTGGTTAGGATTAGTTTCCTTTTTTTTAAAGCACCAAACACCCATTAAAAAATAGATATATAACTCTCTCAATATTAGTATTATTGTTATTGTTGTTATTATTATTAGGTTAGATATAAAGATCATGCATGCATTTCCTTATGATTTTATGTAGTTAGGAAATCTTATTGATAAACATTTTAGTTATTAGCAAACAACCAAAAAGGTTGATGCCAAAGGATTTTTGTGGTGGCTAAAACTTTTAGTATTAATACTCTACAGAAAATTTACTAGGTGTTAGCACCAAGGGTTTTTAAAATTTGACAAGTTACCATTTTTAAGATAATCTCAAGAGGAGTTGCATGCTTGGCAGACATTAGGCACATGCAACACAAAATGACCATCAACAAAAGTGCATCATCAAGCAACAACATGACTAACCCTAAGCACACAAGTTCAAGCATTGAAACACAACCTAAGATTTCATGCAAGGTTTTTGTTGGCTCTAATTTTTGGTTAACTAGATTAACAAGAAGGGTAAAAATTGGGATGTGACAGACCTTCCCCCCTTAAAAAGAATCTCGTCCCCGAGATTCAAAAGCTAGTGAAGAGATGCGGGAACTCGAGCTTGAGGTAGTCCTCCCGTTCCCAGGTGGCTTCCTCCTCAGTGTGGTTGGTCCACTGGACCTTGTGGAACTTGATCGCGCGTTTTCGGGTGACTCGGGTTGCTTCTTCCAGGATACGGAGGGGTGTCTCGCGGTACGTGAGATCCTGGTTGATATCCACCGTGCGGTGATCGATGTTTTTGAAAACATCGGGCTTGTCCGGCACCTCCAGACACTTCCGGAGCTGCGAGACGTGGAATGCATCGTGCACATCGGATAGTTCTGCTGGCAGTCTCAACGGATAGGCAACTTGACCTCGTCTGGCTATCACCTCAAATGGTCCGATGTATCGTGGTGCTAACTTCCCCTTCACATGGAATCGCTGCATTCCCTTCAATGGGGTGACTCGGAGATACACAAAGTCTCCAACTGCAAAAGTCACCTCTCGACGCTTGGGGTCGGCATAGCTCTTCTGACGGGACTGAGCGGTCTTGAGGCGCTCACGAATCAACTGGACTTGTTCCTCAGCTTCCTTCAAAACATCGGGTCCAAAGATCTTCCCTTCCCCGGTCTGAGACCAGTTTAGGGGCGTGCGACACTTCCGTCCATATAATGCTTCAAATGGGGCCATCTGCAGACTCGACTGATAATTGTTGTTGTAGGAGAATTCTGCATACGGCAAGCAATCCTCCCACTTGGAACCATATGCTAGAGCACATGCGCGGAGCATATCCTCTAATATCTGGTTCACTCGTTCGGTCTGGCCTCCAGTCTGCGGGTGATAGGCTGTGCTGAAAGTGAGCTTAGTGCCGAGTGCCTCCTGGACTCGCTTCCAGAATCTTGAGGTAAACTGGGTGCCTCGGTCAGACACAATCTCCTTCGGAACTCCATGCAGACAGACTATCCTTGACATGTACAAGTCTGCCAGCTGGTCTCCTCGATAGGTGGTTCGCACTGGAATAAAGTGTGCTACCTTGGTGAGTCGGTCGACGATGACCCAGATAGAGTCATGACCCTTGCTCGACCGCGGTAGTCCTGTGATGAAGTCCATGCCTATCTGTTCCCACTTCCATTCAGGAACTCGGAGTGGTTGCAGCAATCCTGCAGGTCTCTGATGTTCTTCCTTCACCCTTTGGCAGATGTCGCACTTGGCAACATACAAGGCAATCTCACGCTTCATACCGTGCCACCAAAACAAGTCCTTCAGGGCTTGATACATCTTAGTCCCTCCGGGTGGATGGAGTAAGGTGTATCGTGAGCTTCCTTCAGGATAGTGAGCTTCAACTCCTCCACATCAGGCACACATAATCGGGCATCAAACCAAAGAATTCCTTCATCATCCGTCGTGAACTTCGGGGCCTTGCCGAGGGGCATCTTCTTCTTGATTCCCTCGATACTGTCGTGTCCTTTCTGTGCCTCCTTGATCTGGTCAAATAGAGTCGGAGTCAGCTCGAGGTGAGCCAGAAAACCGGGTGTAACAAGTTCCAAACCCAGCTTCTCGAACTCCTCGTGCAGAGCTGGCTGCGTCTCTCTGATTATTGCGTTAAGTGTGCACGGCTTGCGGCTGAGGGCATCTGCTACCACATTGGCCTTGCCAGGATGGTAGTGGATTTCAAGATCATAATCTTTGATTAGCTCGATCCATCTCCTCTACCTCATGTTCAACTCCTTCTGCGAGAAAATGTACTTCAGGCTCTTATGGTCTGTGTATATGTCGCAACGGTGACCCATCAAGTAATGTCTCCACCTTTTGAGAGCAAGCACAACTGCGGCTAGCTCCAAGTCATGGGTGGGGTAGTTCAACTCGTGCGGCTTCAACTGTCGAGACAGGTACTCAATCACCTTGCCCACTTGCATAAGGACACAACCCAAACCAATCTTTGATGCATCACAGTACACATCAAAGCTCTTGGTCAGGTCAGGCATAGTCAACACTGGGGCAGATACCAATCTCCTCTTCAGCTCCTGGAAACTGGCTTCACACTTTTCTGTCCACACAAACTTCTGGTCCTTCTTCAACAACTGGGTCATGGGACGGGCAATGCTGGAGAAGCCTTCCACGAACTTGCGGTAGTATCCCGCTAGTCCGACGAATCCTCTCACTTCGGTCTGAGTTGTCGGAGCTGTCCAGTCCATGACAGACTGAATCTTGGCGGGGTCGACGGATATTCCTCCTTCTGACAATACATGTCCCAAAAATCCAACTTCCTTGAGCCAGAACTCGCACTTGCTGAACTTGGCGTACAGCTGGTGCTCTCGCAATGTCTCGAGGACTAAGCGTAGATGCTCGGCATGCTCTTCCTCCGTCTTGGAATATATCAGGATATCATCAATGAACACCACTACAAACTTGTCAAGGTACCTCATGAAGATCTTGTTCATGAGGTTCATGAAATAGGCCGGGGCATTGGTAAGTCCGAAGGACATCACAGTGTACTCAAACAATCCATAGCGGGTCGTGAAGGCGGTCTTGGAGATGTCCGACTCACGGACCTTCAGCTGGTGGTATCCGGTCCTCAGATCGATCTTGGAGAAGACTCGGGCTCCGTTCAACTGGTCGAACAGATCCTCGATCTTGGGGAGCGGATACTTGTTCTTGATGGTTACTTCGTTCAGCTTACGGTAGTCCACACACATGCGTATGGTGCCGTCTCTCTTGTCCACGAAGAGAACTGGCGAACCCCAGGGTGAAGCACTGGGTCGAATCAGTCCCTTCTGGAGCATGTCATTCAGCTGCTTCTTCAATTCAACCAGCTCTTCGACATTCATCCGGTAGGGTCTCTGTGCTATTGGGGCTGTGCCAGGCACTAACTCGATGATAAACTCGATATCCCGATCAGGCGGCATACCGGGTAACTCCTCGGGAAAGACATCCGGGAATTCACATACCACCTTCACTTCTTCAAGGGATGGCACCGAGACACTCTGATGACAGCAGGCTCGGGTCTTGCCGGTCAGGTCTGAGTACTCTATCCTACATCCTTCAGCTCTGGTGAGGGTGATTGTCCTCTCTGCGCAATCTATCCGACCTCGGTACCTGGACAACCAGTTCATGCCAAGTATCACCTCTATCCCTTCTGTTCCCAGCACAATCAATTCTGCCGGAAACATGACTCCTTGGATCTCTACGGGCACACCATAACATGTGCGAAATGCCTTGACTCTAGACCCTGGAATTTGCACGCTCATGGACCTCCTCATGGGCTCGGACCTCATCCCACTTCTATTCACAAATGACGTCGTAACAAACGAGTGGGATGCACCAGAATCAAACAATACTTGGGCAGGTACTGAATTAACTGAGAACGTATCCAAGATGACGTCTGCGGCCTCCTGGGCTTCCTCGGCTTGCACATGATTCAGACGTCCCTTCGCGGCGTTAGACGCACCGCGTGGGGCATTGTTGCGGCCGGGGTTCCCTCTAGCTGGCGCTGGTGCATTGGGGCGTGGAGCAGCATTCTTCTTGTTGGGACACTCTGTCGAGTAGTGGCCCTTTTGACCACATCCAAAGCAGATCACTCCAGGGTTGCGGGGAACTCCGCCTGCTGGACGAGGAACTCCAACAGGGCGGGTAGGAGCATTGGGGCGTGGCGCTGGGTAAGGGCTCCTCTGAGGCTGTGGTGCTGGTCTTGGCGGCTGTGTCGGACACAGTCGGGGGTTGCTGGATCCACCCTGCTGCATCATGCGGCGCTTGCGGTTTTCAGCGGCCATCTTGAGTTTTCCCTCCATCATAATAGCAGCATCAGCAAGAGACTCAAGATCAGGGAACTGCATGGCCACCAGAACAACCTGCAACTCATCGTGAAGTCCATCCAAGAAACGGTCCTTCCGCTTCTCCTCGGTGTCCACCTCCTCCGGGGCATACCTCGACAGCTGAGTGAATCGGTCAAGATAACCGACAACAGTCATACCCCCTTGCTTGAGGTGGCGGAACTCATCCTTCATCCTCCTGATCAGTGCGGTGGGGATGTGCGCCTTCTTGAACTTGGCGGAGAACTCCGCCCAGGAGAGTACTTGCCCTTCAGGAAGACGGGCACGCACTCCTTCCCACCAGCTCCTAGCGGTGCCGGAGAGGTAGTGGGTGGCGTACAGGACCTTCTCGTTGTTGCCAACAGCGGCGACAGTAAGGTTGTTCTCCATGGTGCGGAGCCAATCCTCAACATCCAGAGGCTCCTTCGTCTGCGAGAACACGGGCGGGTTGGTGTTCTGAAAATCTCGGAGCCGAGACCTGGGCTCCTCATTCCCACCAGCTCCTCCGCCTCCTTGATTGGCATTGGTGGCGGCCTGGACTAGCTGCTGGAGTGCAGCCATGTTCGCCTGACGCTCGTCACGAGCAGCCTGGCGCTCCTCCATCAGTAGTCGCAGAAGTTGCGCCATGTTCGGGTCGGGTGGTGGCGGTGGCACATCACCGGATCCACTCGGGTTGCTGCGGGTGTGCCTCGACATCCTGAGGTTATGGCGTAAGATAAGAGGGAATTTAGTCTACAAGGGGGGGTAAGTTCCTAACAATTTAGTTATCATACACAAGCAAGACATATAAGATAGACAATAAACTTGCAACTAGTAAATCAGTACATGGTAGCATAACGATAGCATAAGTCTCATACATAACCAAGTCTTACAGATAACCAGCCACACAATCATCAAACCGAGCCACGACTAAACCCAAAAGTGGCAACTACTCAATGGGACACCTCCTACGCGTCACTCTCCTCCTCATCGTCGATGAAAGCACGATCCTCGGAGTTCGAGACGTCCTCCTCCTCGTCGTGGTCCTCGTCAACACTAAGGTAGGCATCATCCTCCTTCCGGATGTCCTCGCCATCATCCAGAGCGGCAATCTCGTCCTCCAAATCCGCGCGCTTGCGCTTCAGGCTCCTGGTCCTCTTCCTCAGCATCTCATTACTCTCCTCTAGACGGACGACCTGGCCCTGCAGCTCCTCCATAATCCAGTCCCGGGACTCTAGATCGATGGGGTCGATGTGGGCGTGACCCCCTGTCTGGAGGTTTTAGTCGTACTTAAACCGGGCTTCATCCAGCTGAGCCTCAGTCAAAGCCAAGTGCTTCTCCATAGCGATCAGGTGATCCCCCATGATCGGGTGAGGAATGCCGGGACTGGGATCTCCCTCGCCATCGCGCATCCCGTAGTGACAGAACCGTGTGGATCTCAGCTCGTACTGGTGGAACCTCACAAGGCGAGCAATCGCCTCCTGACAAGCTCGACGCAGACCCTCCTCCCAAGTACGGGCGTACAGCACAAAGGCGATGGTGTCCGACCGCGGAGTAACATCCGATCCTCGGAGCGCACATCGCATAACTAGGCGAGCCTCCACATCCTTCCTCCCGGAGATCTCGTAGGCCCAGAACTCTGCAACGGGGCGGCGAACAAGCTGAAGCAGCTCGATCAGATCCTGAGCAAAGAGCGTATCCCCAGCCTGAGTCAGCTGCAGGTGGTGCACCGGAACTCCAGCCATCTAAAATTTTTATAAGTTTAAGTTAGATGACAAGTGTGCAATATTTAAACATAACAAAATAGTTATAACTGGTTTACTATAGAAGGGGTAAGAGAGGTAAGCATTTTATACTATGCAGATTACCATCTCTTTATTTTAGAAAATAGTTTTTGATTTTCCCCCATCCTATCTATCGTCCATTCTAACTAGGCTGCTACGGTCGGAACAGGGGCTCTGATACCAAGTCTGTGGGCACCTCGGATTATATGTCCGGAGCGGCCAGTTGTGCATACCGTCATGCTCCCATGATCAGTGTCGCATGACGCACAACTCGACAATGGATATCACAGTCACAAGTTCATACAGTACCGAATACAAAGTCATACATAAACATAGTCTTACACAGCCTCATCGGGCTCAAATGGCAGCGGAGTAAGCAAAAGCAAGATAGATAGCAGGATCACAATCCACAGGCAAATTTCAGAGCGTAGCACATCCTAGTACTCGTCAGTCGCGTCATCGTCAAATACCTGCTCCTCCAAGCCTGGCCGATTGAATAACCAGGGACAAAGCCGTGAGTACATACAAAGTACTCGCAAACCACCTAAAGAAAGGAACCAAAGATTTTTGTACAAGAAAATAATGGGATGGCTATATGGTGGGGTTTAACATGGGGGGAACCTAACTACTCAATATTAGTTAAGTTGGCAATATTTTACTCTTGACAAATTTTAAATCCCACAATTTATATTTGATTAAATCACGTCCAACCCTTTTCATAATACCAACATCATCATCGTGAACCATAATCTCAGTACTAGAATTTCTCATCTATTCCCCACAAAGTGTGGCCTCACTAGCTGTCCATGACCGTGGACTCCGGCTACTCGAATAGTTGTCTCTCTGCAGAGGTTGTACACTTTACCCACAACATTCGATACATCCACCGTGAGTTCCCACGGTTTGTCATACCTCAGTATGCGGTTTTCGGATAATCGACCGTAGTCTTTCCCTTGCCTACCCTAGTACAGGTGATCTACCCGATGCCCACATCCTGAACTGTCCGCGTGCAAGGTCATGCTCCTTGTGGACGCAAGCCTTCACCGTAGTAGAGGTGCGGCAAAGTTCCGTACCGACACTGATATAGTCCAGCGTATTACACCCCCGACGCATCGGCAGGATTCCGGCTTCTGGGTACCATCGTGTACCTCACTCATGTAGTTATGAGATCCCCGTACTAAGATAAGCCAGCTTCCAACTAGCCCTGTCCCATACCAGAGTATTGTGGTTGTACTGTAATACTAGGTTTTGGCGGCACTTATAGAGAGTCCCTCTAGACTTTGAATATGTTCAACGATGTTTCCAACAACCACAACCTTGGCCATCACATCTTCTTAGATGTATGCCAATACATTAGGGGGGGGAGCAAGATTAACCAAATTATTATGTTGTCACTAGTTCATTAGCAAGGCTTGTAATAGTACCAAGATTATCGGTGTCTAGTTTATTTCTCCAAAATAGGTAGGCTTACAAGGTATGTGGGGTTTCACCAAAACTAGTACAAATCCCAACCCAAAATGACATAATAGTAGCATGATATATAATATGGTACAAAGAAAGTAAAAAGTAGGACAAGGGTTTGAGTTTTTGAAGATGGCTTGCCTTCCTCGGCGGTGTCTCCCGGTACGGCTTCTTCGGCTTGGAAGGAGTCTTCACCTGCAACGTCAGGCGTCTCGTCTACACATTGCGGAAAAATAACACTCATTACTATCACTTTAATTCCAAGCAACACTCAACCAACATAACAATCACTTGGCACCCAATCAAACAACAAATGAGGCATACCAATCAATCATACTAGTGAGCAGAAATTTTAGTGGTGATGTAACAAGTTCATAGGGCTAAGCAAAATTTATGCCATACACCACAAGGGATTTTACACAAGTTACTTTTGTATAACTTTAGATCATGCTTAAATTTATTTCAATACAACCATAATTAGCTACTGTCCAAAATACAAGTGTAATCAATTTTTAGCCTATTTGATTGATTAACAAAGAATAAAATAAAATTATCCTAACATGGAATGCTAGCAATAATAGTAATATGATCATTAATTTTATTTAAACAATCAACAATTCTAATCATACAGAAAAATAAAGTATAATCATAGGAATATAAACAAGTCAACAAAACATTTTTAGAGTCAACAAGGATTTAACTAAAACTATTCTTAGCTGCTAAAAAGCACAATAAACTAATAAAAACTAAAGCAATTATTTTTGCACTGCACAAAAATTATTCTAAACATGCAGAATCATAGATATTAATTTTATGCACACAACAAAATTTATTTCACTGAATTTGGAGTTGTAGTTATTTTTCTATAAGTAAAACAGGGGTACAAATTAAAAGAAAAAGGAAAAGAACAGCAGGCCGGCCCGGCTATCAGGCGCCCACGGCGCTCCCTTCAAATTTTTTTTTCTAAACGGGCTTAGCCCAGCGTAGCACAGCAGTGGGTTTTTTTTTAAACGAAGGGGTAAGTTCTAACTTGGGCCGTTGGATTGTCCCTGATCGGACGGCCGTGGGGTTTCTTCCCCACGAGCACGTCACGAACGGGAGGCCTCGTGGCCATGGCGGCTGGGAGGGCACAGGGCCTCGCCGGAGCACCTCCGGTGGCCGGCGGTCGAAGTCAGGGGGCGGCGGAGGTAGGGGAGGTCTAGGCGGCTCCATTTTTGTCCTAAAACATGGCATGCATCGCGGAAAAAAAACGGCGCCATGTGTACAGCAGGGAACGGGAGCTCACCGGGGGAGCCGTTCCGGGCGGCTCCAGGCGACGGCGAGGTGTGTCGGGGGCGCGGCGCGACGAGGGCGTTCCGTTTTTGGGGCTCGGAGGCGGCTGCAGACGTCGGAAGCGGCGCCGGCTCGGGGTAGGCGTCGTCGGGGTAGCACGGGCTCGGGTAGGGCGTCGCCTCCTCCTCCTGGCCGGCGGCTCCGGCATGAGCGAGGCAGAGGGGTGGGCTCGCCGGCCTCCCCTCCTCTTCCTCCTCCGGTCTCCCTCTTCCTCCTCTTCTGGTCTCCTTCTTCCTCCTCTTCGCCTCCCTCTCTTCCTTCTGTTCGGGCTGGAAAAACGGACGAGCAGGGGGGGTGTGGCTGGGTGGTGTTGTGGTGTGTGGCGAGTGGGGAGAGGAGAGCCGGGGTGGCCTCCTTTTATAGCCGAGAGGAGCGGGGCTGCAACGGGAGGGAGAGCCATGGGGCGATCCGTGGCCTCGGGCGCCATTGGAGAAGGTGGGCGGTGGGAGAGCTCGTGAGGGTGCTCCGGTGGGTCGGTTCCGACGTGGGAGCTCGCCGGTCACATCGCAGATGGGGGTTGGGGGTATACTCGGGGTGCCAGGCCACGGGGGCGATCCTTCGGTTCGTCTCTGGTTGGGCAGTCGGGGCATGGTGCATGGGTGGCTGACAGGGGGCTCGGGAGAGAGAGAAGAGAAGAACGAGAGAGAGAGAGGTTATGAGAGGGAGAGAGACTCTCTCTGCGTGGGGAGAGGAAGAGAGAACGTGAGAGAGAGGGAAGTTAGAGGGAGAGAGATTAGGGAGATTAGGGGGGGTGGTTAGGATTAGTTTCCTTTTTTTTAAAGCACCAAACACCCATTAAAAAAATAGATATATAACTCTCTCAATATTAGTATTATTGTTATTGTTGTTATTATTATTAGGTTAGATATAAAGATCATGCATGCATTTCCTTATGATTTTATGTAGTTAGGAAATCTTATTGATAAACATTTTAGTTATTAGCAAACAACCAAAAAGGTTGATGCCAAAGGATTTTTGTGGTGGCTAAAACTTTTAGTATTAATACTCTACAGAAAATTTATTAGGTGTTAGCACCAAGGGTTTTTAAAATTTGACAAGTTACCATTTTTAAGATAATCTCAAGAGGAGTTGCATGCATGGCAGACATTAGGCACATGCAACACAAAATGACCATCAACAAAAGTGCATCATCAAGCAACAACATGACTAACCCTAAGCACACAAGTTCAAGCATTGAAACACAACCTAAGATTTCATTCAAGGTTTTTGTTGGCTCTAATTTTTGGTTAACTAGATTAACAAGAAGGGTAAAAATTGGGATGTGATAGATGAGTTTTGCAATGTCTGAAAATTTGGCTGTGTTGAAAACTGGTGCTAGCTACTACCCTGGACAACCCCAAAACAGTAGCAAAAGAGATCCAATAAAAATGAAGTTATGCAGACATGTAGTAGAAGCTACAGAGATCAAATGTCTCCATTACACCCAATTCAAATGATGCATGGATTTAATCCTACGAAATCGCAAGTTGTAACTTGTTGCTAATTGGGCAGAAAACAGAAAACAGAATTACCTGATAGCTATATTAGGGCTGTTAAAAATATAATTTCCAGAAGTGTTTTACGACAATTAAACCAATAGCATGTGAGTAGACATAACAAGCTTCGTTTTCTTACATTGGACCGACTCCCGGAGTTGCACGGATTAAATCCAACAAAAATCGTAAAAGACATATTTCTATCAATAAAAGAAATGGCAGAAACATAGATGAATTTCATAGCTACTTTAGGGCTATGAGTTAACAAGTTGAAGCAATGTTTTATGCAAGATTGAACTCATGGCATGCTAATATAACTATTGTGTTGCAAATCATCTATTGGGAGTACCCCAATTGGAGCATTAGCGCAATAGCTATTATCTTACAAAGTTTGGATAAAGTAACAGTCATCTGTGGTTAACAGTTTGTGGTCCTATTTAGGCAATGTCTTAACTATGTAAATGAAATGTTTTAAGATTGAAACCTGTACCACATTAAAGACCATCTAAAACTAATTAGTTTTGGTATAGGGCACTAGTTCATAGGAATTATAAATCACTAGTTGTAACCATTTGAAAACTGCTAAAAATATTAATAATCTCAGACTTAGCAAAATTCAGAGAAGTCTAAGCCAGCCAATGACACCTGGGCCCCGTGTTGACTGGCCCCACATGTCATTGACTGTGGCTGGCTCAGTCCAGATATAAAAATATTTAACTAAATATTTGTGAATTGAAATAATTCCCGACAATAAAGAAAATCATTTAAAACTTTAGAAAATAATATAAAATAAACCGTAGCTCAGATCAAAATACTTTCTATATGAAAGTTGATCAGAATAATACAATGAGTACGGATACGCTACCCATACCCCCACCGCACCCATCTAACATACCGAACGTGGTGCATTTCTCCTCCGGTTCATCTGTCTGTCAGACGACCGGAGCCGGTAAAAATTTTCGGATGAAAATGTTTTGTATACGAAGGTTGTTCAGAATGGATCAACTAACACGGATGCACCCTCCGTATGTTTGTTCGATGTCCACGACACCTCCGGCATGGAACCTTCCCCTTCCGGATCATCGGTCCGGTAATCAATCGGTACTGATGAGTCATCCCCGGATAAATTCCCGCTCCGACTAAAATACTTAACACTGCGTTAGAGCCCCGTTGCTTTATAACTGCTATGTTTTGCATTTGTATTGCTATTATTGTTGTGTATTTATTGTTTCTCCCCCCTTTATTCTCCGATAGACCCCGTTGCTGCCGTCGACTACACCGTTGCTGAGTACGACTACTTCGTCGACGACCGTACCTCTACCGTCGAGCTACCAGGCATGCAGAGCCATTCTCTTCCCTAGATATCGCCTATCTTTCCGTACATTTCTTGCACTAGGCATGGTTACTGTTACTGCTACGTTACAATCCTATTCAATTGCATAGCATGTTTTTGTCGCCCCTTGATGTACCTTTCCTTTGTCCTATGCTGCCTTATAAATATATATATAATATTCAGCAGTAAACCCTGCGCATTGTTAGATAGGTTTAAAATAGCGGGTCGTGATCACTCTGGTGAGTGAAAGCGGATTACAAATATTATAACTGCAACAGGTACGGATCAATGCAGACGCCCTAGGGAACCTACAACGGCGAGACTCTGTCGAGTCGCTTCGAGTTTGACTTACGAGTGGAAGGACTCGTATTTCACTCTCGTCGTGTCACAACCCCAATTTAGGTATGTGCTAGGATCAAGTGTTCCTTTGCATCATGCAAAAATTCAAAAAGAAAATCAAAATTAAGGAAAAGAAAAGCCCTGAGAATTTAAATCAAAAGGATAGATAAAAATCTTCTCCAAAAATTCATGTTAGATTTTTGAAAAGTCTTATAAATGAGTGTGATCACATATCAAGTGATGTGGGACCCACCCCATGCTCATAGATTTTTCAAATATTCAAACAGTGCCTTGGAATAAAAGAAATACCCCTATTTGATTTAACATTCAAATTATTTGAATTTTAAAAATGTTGAAAGTTTATAAGTGGCTAGTCCATATTACTATGAGGCCATATAAAAGTTTTCAGCATTTAATAAAATGTTTAGCTATTTTATTTAGCTAAACAGAACAAATGTCAGAAGAAAACAGAAAAAGGAAATAAGAAAAAGGAGCAGGAAGCTTACCACTCGCCCAGGGCGAGGCCCAGCAGACGGCCCAGCAGCCTTCTCCGTTGTCTTCTTCCTCCCCGCCCCTCCAAGCACCTCGCTGGAGAGGCAGAGCGCGGCGACGACGCCACGGCGACGCCTGGCCCTTCTAGGCCTCTCCCCTCGCACCCCAGAGCGCCACGCCGCTCCATAGCCCCCCCCCCTCGCATCCCTCGCCTCGCTCTGACCCCTCCTCTCTCTCTCTCCGGTGAATACCCGCGAAGAACCGAGCGCACGCCGGAGCACCGCCGTCGAGCCTGCGTGGCCGTCATCCTCCTCGAGCTGCACCACGATGTCCAGAAGACTCCTCGATGACGCCTTCGTCTTCACGCGTGAGTAATCGAGCCCGGAGGCCCCAGAGACGCCGACCCCTTCTCCAGTTCGCCGCCGGCCGCCGACGAGCTCGAGCTAAAATTTACCACAGTCAAGCACTCCGCAGCTCCGCCGTCTCCTCCATCCCACTCACGGTGAGCTGCTCGTCCGTTTGACCTATCCCCACCTCCTCCCGAGCCCTCTCGCGCAGTTCCGGCGATTGCCGAGCCAAGCTGCCGTCGCTCGTCGACGTAGTCGCGCCCCAGAGCCCCTGTTTGAACCCCCGTTGGCACCACGCAATGCACGACTTCGCGCTGAGCCCGGCAGTGCCCTCCAGAACCCTCCCCGTGGCCTCCTTCGCCTTCGCCGTAGTGCTCCGTCTCCGGCCGCCGCAGACGACGTCGTAGCCGTGGACCTGAAGCTCCCCGTGAAACCCCGACCACTCCACTGGACGCGGAAGACGACGAGGAGCAAGCCCGTGCCCTCCAAGTCCCTCCCCGCGCCCTAGAACCCAACTCCGGCGAGTCTCCGGCAGGATTCCGGCGGCTCCCCGGCGAGCCACCATTAGCCCCCCCCCCTAATGACCCTCTTAAACCTAACCCAGTGGCTGACAAGTGGGGCCAGCCACAATTTAACCCCTCGGGTTAATTTTAAGCAAGGGGTTAACCCCCACTGTGGCTGACAGGTGGGGTCCCCTAGTCAGTTTGACTGGTCAGCACCCCCTGCTGACGCAATAATTGAAAAAGAATTAAAAATAATCAGAGAAATTCCAAAAATTGAAATAAACTTTGGAAATTCATAATTAATTCATCCTAACTCCAAATATAGCAAATAATATGTCTAAAATTATCAGAAAAATACAAGGATTAAGAATATGCAATTTGTTTTCATGTTTGACCATTTTAAAATGGGTGAACAGTAGCAAACATGCATATGGATCCTTTTCAAATTCAAATTTGGGGTGATTTTGCAAATGATTTTGCAACACCCTTAATGTCACAACCCCAAGTTAGGTATGTGATAGGATCAAGTGCTACTTTGCATCATGTGAAAATTTCAAATGAAATTCAAAAATGGGGAAGCAGAAAGCCCTGAGAAATTATTTGAAATAGCCAGAGAAAAATCTTTTTCCAAAAATCTTTTGAACATTTGGAAAATTCCTATAAATGATGCTGATCATTTTAAAAGTGGTTTGGGATCAATCCCATGCTCATGCAATTTTCTAATATTCAAACAGTGGCTTTGGAAATTAAATAAAACCCTATTTGATTTGAAATTCAAATTATTTGAATTTCAAAAATGCCCGAAAAGTTATGAGTGGCTAGCTCTCTATTTTATGAGGCCACATAAAAATTTGGGGCATTTAAAAAAATGACTAGGTATTTTTTCCTAGGCAGAACAAATAGAACAAAATTAAATAAAAAGAAAAGGGCAGGGAAAGCTTACCTCTCGCCCAGGGCGAGGCCCAGCAGCCTTCTCCCTTGTCTTCTACCTCCCCGCGCCCCTAAGGTGCTCGGTGGAAAGCCACCGACGCCACCGACGATGCCACGACGACGCTGAGCCGCTTCCAGAGACTCCCCCTCCTCCTAAGCGTGCCACGGAGATGCCCAGAGCCCCGCAGCACTTCTCCCCCTCGCCCGGCTTCCTCTACCTCTCTCCCTCGTCGATTTCCTCTCTATCCCGAGCCCGCCGGACAACACCGCCGCCGCCTAG
Organism: Bromus sterilis; assembly: GCA_950022295.1. Lineage (NCBI taxonomy): Eukaryota > Viridiplantae > Streptophyta > Magnoliopsida > Poales > Poaceae > Bromus > Bromus sterilis. The sequence continues at coordinate 277,357,362 of OX465596.1, forward strand.
TCGTGGCCAACGGCAGCCTTACGCCGAGCTAGCCTGTCCAGACGCATCGCAGACGTCGTCTTCGTCTTCAAGCACAAGCAATCGAACCAGGAGACCCCGGAGACGACGCCAGCTCCAACCTCGTCTCGCCGGCCGCCGCGGAATCTTCGCCGAAATTCGTCACCATCAACTCCCCTACGACCTCGCCGTCCCCTCCAGTAGCTCCAGGGTGAGCCCCTGCCTCGAACCCCTCTCTCCGCGCCCTTCCCCGTGGTCTCTTTCGTCTTTCCACGATGGCCAGGCTATGGCCGCCGCCCGACCACGTCGCCGGCGAGGCTCTGGCGACCCCTAGGACTCCTCGTGGGTGCAGGGTGATGCGGACGTGCACGGGCGTCCTGTTGGTGGTCGTGGCGTACCAATTCGTGGCCGGGATCTTCATCCCGTGTGCGCCGCCGTGCACTGGAGTCGCCGGCGTTGAGCCGCCGGTGAGCCCGTTTAGTTTAGGAGTTAACCCACCCCTAATCACCCCCTAATCCCACTGACTCGTGGGCCCAAGGCCACTAACTAATCCCTGCTTAGTTTAACTAACCGGGTTAATTAACCCCCCCCACTGACAGCCCGGACCCACGCGTCAGCAGCCCCCTGACGTCACCCTGGCATCAGGCTGACGCAGTAAATCAGTTAAATGGTTTATTTAATTCAGAAAATTCCAGAAAATACCCAAAACTTCAATAATTCATAATTAATTCATCCTAACTCCAAATATAGCAAATAATATGTCTAAAATTATCAGAAAAATACAAGGATTAAGAATATGCAATTTTTTTCATGTTTGACCATTTTAAAATGGGTGAACAGTAGCAAACATGCATATGGATCCTTTTCAAATTCAAATTTGGGATGATTTTGCAAATGATTTTGCAACACCCTTAATTCCAATGGTTTCATCCACACATCAGAAACATTACTTCAACTATACCACATCACGTCATGATCAACAAATTTAAATGAATTTTCATGCATTCAAATGCATTTGAAATTCATCGATAAATCAAATGGAGTTTGAATTTTCATTTCAAATGCAATATACTCCTTTTAAATGGAATGCTCAACACATCAGTACCATGAACATCACCATTTCAATCTTATTCATGTGATTGTGCATTTTACCTTATGTTGATCCTATGATTGTCATGTTGCTGATAGACGTGGAGCCGTAACCCGAGATCACCCCCTTCGTTGGAGACCCCTTGACTGAACCCCGTCAGCAAGGCAAGCAAACCCCCATTGATCATGTCGATAAAATCCCACTTCCCTCTCATGTCTCGCTTCTGCATTGTTTAGGATGATCACCATGATAATGTTTCTACCGCATAGTTGAACCCATATCCTTTGCATGACCTATCATCTTGTCACAGTAGTAAGCAAACCACAATCCTAGCAGAAGTAGGAGTTGGTTGATATCATGTGGCCCCTGCAACTGTTATTGCTTATTGCATGCTTAGTGGTACAATGAGGTTGCTTATGATGTGAGTCCGGATGATGATAAACATGGTGTTGATGAAAGTGAAACGTGTTGGTGAATCTACCCTAATACAAGGTGAACGATGAGAGGCTGTGTAGGAGTACACAGTGGGTTGTCTCGTTGAACACTGCCTTAAGTCCGAGTTCTTGTGTAGTGATCCAAGAAGAAGAGTACAACCACACATTGGGCTCACTGACCCCTCTCATCCTAGTACCTCACCCCGTTCGAACCCCAAGAGTCGCAGTAGTTCAGAGTTCTGGTAGGGCTGTGGCACGGTCAGCGAAGTGGATGAACAACTTTTCAAGACCGGCTTGGGACCCTGCACACATCGTTTGAGGCTGTACTGGAACCTCGTCCGGACTTCCATACGGATCCCCCTCAGATAAGCGACTCTCTGGACTAGAACAGAGTTGTGGGCGAAGTGTTGTGGTGGCATCCTCGCTGTCATCTCTTGAACGGTGACATGCAAAAGGCGGTAACTGATGACACGTGTGTGTAGCGGTACACCCCTGCAGGGTTAACAAAACTATTCGAATAGCCGCGTCCGCGGTTAAGGACTGCTTGGAGAGCTGTGCTCGATTATTAGACAACTTGAATCGGATACTCCTAAAATTCACCAAGATAAGTGTGAGTGCTATGGTGTGCTTCTCGTGGGGAAGTCGAGGAAGTAACCATAGTGGTGTAATTGGTTGAAGAGATGTAGTGGACTCGTGTACGCTTCTTACCTCAAGTCTGGTACTCGTAGTTCAGGATTAGCCAAGTCAAAGCTGGCACTTCTGCAAGTGAAACCCCACCTTCCTTTACCTTGATACATGTGCATGAGTAGTATAGCTCCTATGTAAGTCTTGCTGAGTACGATTTTGTACTCACGTTTGCTTAATCTATGTTTTAGATGAACCCACCGACCCCGTTGGTGACTTCTACCCGAAGCTCGAAGAATGAAGACTCAGACCAAGACCAAGCTAGTGTAGTCCCAGTCAGACGACTGGTTCCCTCGTGGAGGGCTTGTTATTAGATAAGGCTTCTCTAAGCCATTTGTTAAACTTGTCTGTACTCAGACCTACTTTGCTTCCGCTTGTTTGTTGTAATGTTGGATCACATGCTTGTGATCTCTGTGTGCACTCTGTAAGAGTTATTAATAAAGATATATACTTTGTAGATAATTGCAATGATACCTGCTGTTCATACAAGGCATGTGTGCTGCGTGTATGTTTATAACATGAATGTCTTTGTATGGGTTTTTCATGACCTTAGTTGTGATCTGGCTGGCGGTCTTTTATACACCAAGTGGCCCTTAGATGTGCGCAGCTTGGGGCATCGCGATGCGATTGTTCGAGACTCTGTCTCGTGCACATCTTGATGTATGATCGAGCCCGCCCTAGACCCCGACTAAGTGATCGGGCTGGAGTAAGTCTATGTAAGGGTTATAATACAATCGATAGTATGGTTGAGGCGACTTGTCTATGAGTATGGGAGTTCATCACCCATATCAATTAGACTTGTGTGTGGACGATGAGGACCCATTTCAGTTGATCATCCGGCCTGGATGGGATGCCCCTCACGTTCAATGCTTTCCGAGAACGTTCTGTGCTTGGCCTTGTCTGCTTAGACAAGTGGGTATGGTTCTCGGCTCTCCATATGATTGTGTTGTAGCGAGGCTTGCATACGCTAACCCCGGGTCCCGACAGACTTGGTATCAGAGCAGGACTGACTGTAGGATTATCAGCCTTGGCCGAACTCGAGTCTAGCATTCTATAGTTATATAGTTACTATGGGTATATAAGGGAACAACGTAAGGCTTCTTTTTTCTCCTTACCCTCATCGATCTGAGTTCTGAGTCACCCTGACCTTTTCTACGGGAAGATAGGATTAGGCTCACCTCTGTCTTACTAGAACATCTCGTTGATTGCCTCCTTATAGCCGTAGGATGGTTATGGTTGTCCAGAGTCTTCGTATTTTGAGTTCCTTGAAGAAGTTCTGTCCAATTTCTTCGAGGTTGTTTCATTTTCCATCCCAGTGTAGCCGTTATGCTGCCGGATTTGTTCCGTTTTTCTTTGAATCATTGCCTTTGCATTATAGTCTTCTCCTTCTGAAATCGTATCCTTTTATCCTTGACTCCATCGAAGAACCTGTTCTGATTGTTGATTTTTATCACACAGGATGTCAGGTGGAACTCGTAGTGCTGTTCTTCGGAATCGAGACCGTGATCGGAATCGAAATGATGATGAACCTCTACCATCGCCTTCTGCGGCAGAAATCATGATGGAAGCTGAGCGGAATAGACGTGATCAGACACGCCTTCTGGAGCTCATCGAGCAGAATACCGTCCACCATCGTAATATGGTGGTCAGCATTCAGGACTTCATCCTCCTCAAGCCACCGGTATTCCGATGTTCTTCTAAGCCCCTTGAAGCCGATGATTGGCTCCGTTCCATCGAGCGTAAGCTTGATACTGTACATGTTGCTCCCGATGACCGAGTTGTTTTCGCGGTATACTTCTTGGAAGGTGCTGCTCTTCAGTGGTGGGAGAACTATGTTGCAATGCAGCCAGACGGTCACGTAGTGACTTGGCAGGAGTTCTGTGTTGCCTTTCGAGGGTACCACATTCTGGATGAGTTGATGGAGCGCAAGAAGGAAGAGTTCTGGAATCTGAATCAAGGAGAGATGTCCATTCATGAGTATGTGAGGGAATTCAACCGTCTTGCTCGTTATGCCCAGGATGAGATCACCACCGATGCCAGAAAGTAGGCAAGGTTCCGCAAGGGACTTAGCCCCATCCTTCGTCATGATCTCAACCTCATCGAATTTTCCACCTTTGAGGATTTAGTCAACAGATCCTTCAGAGCTGAGCATGGCAATGAAGTTTTCGAGAAGTCTCGCAAGCATGCTCTTGAGCTTGCCCCTTCTTCCAGTTCACGCCCTCAGAAGCGTATGATCTGGATTCCTCACAGTTTGATCCACCAAAACAACCCACCGAGGACATCACTTGTGCCGCCTCGTCCACCAGCTCCACCAAACAACCAGCTCCCCGCGCCATCTTTGGAGCCTGTTTCAGATGTGGCCAGCCTGGTCACTACTCTTGTGAGTGCCCCGTCAACCAAAATGCTCCACCCCATGCCAAAGGAAAATCCACTGTACGTGCCAAACCACCTCCAAAGGTTCCCACCGCTAATCCATCCACCTCAGAAAATCTTGGAAGTGTGAACCAAATCTTAGCTGAGGAAACTGATGGTACTTCTGACGTCATTCTTGGCACACTCCCCGTCAATTTTGTTCCCACTTCTGTTCTTTTCGATCCAGGAGCTTCTCACTCATTCATGTCGGAAAGTTATGCACTTCGACATGATGTATCCTTTGAAGAAATGTTCACCCCGATGATCATTCGAACTCCTGGTTCAAAATGTCAAACTAATAGAGTAAGCCATGGTAATCAAATTGCAATTGAGGGTTTAGTATTCCTTGCTTCACTGATAGCCCTCAAGTCTTGAGACATTGATGTCATCCTTGGTATGGATTGGTTATCAAGACAACATGCTTTTCTTGATTGTAAAGCCAAGTCAGTTAGACTTACACACCCTTCAGGCCAGACAATAGATTACTCCTCACCCAGAACAAGAAACCAAGTACAATCTTTGAATGTGCTTCCCCTTCCCGACCTTGAAGATGTTCCGGTGGTTCGTGACTTCCCGGATGTCTTTCCTGAAGAGCTGCCGGGAATGCCACCTGACAGATGTGTAGAATTCATAGTGGATCTTGCCCCAGGAACCGCACCAATTTCCAGACGCCCATACAAAATGGCCCCACGTGAGTTAGCTGAGCTTAAAACCCAACTGGAAGCTTTGTTGGAGAAAGGCTTCATCCGCCCTAGCTCATCGCCATGGGGTTGCCCCGTTCTGTTCGTAACGAAGAAAGATGGAACAGAAAGGATGTGCGTAGACTATCACCCGCTAAATCTAGCGACGATAAAGAACAAGTACCCATTGCCCAGGATCAATGATCTTTATGATCAACTTGCAGGATCCTCTGTCTTCTCCAAGATGGATTTGAGATTAGGCTATCATGAAATCAAGATCCGAAACGAGGACATTCCCAAAACGGCTTTTACTACTCGTTATGGTCTTTACGAGTAGACCGTCATGTCCTTTGGTTTAACCAATGCCCCCGCCACTTTCTCACGCATGATGAATTCGATCTTCATGGAGTATTTGGACCAGTTCGTCGTGGTTTACCTCGATGACATCCTTATATACTCGAAGAACAAAGAAGAACATGCCGAACACCTAAGGCTGGTATTGATGAAACTTAGAGAGCATCGCCCGTATGCTAAATTCTCCAAGTGTGAATTTTGGCTACCAGAAGTGACCTACTTAGGCCACGTGATTTCTGAAAAAGGCATTGCTGTGAATCCCGAGAGAGTTCAGGCCGTCGTTGACTGGACTCCACCTGAATCGGTTAAGCAAGTTAGGAGTTTTCTTGGCCTAGCCAGCTATTGCCGTCGCTTCGTCGAGAACTTTTCTAAAGTTGCAAAGCCTCTGACTGAACTCCTCAAGAAAGATAAGAAATTCCTATGGACTCCCAAGTGCGAGGAAAGCTTTCAAGAGCTAAAAAGGAGATTGACTTCTGCACCCGTACTTGCACCTCCAGACACCAAAAAGGATTTCAAGATCTATTGTGATGCCTCACTGCAAGGGTTAGGATGCATACTTCTGCAAGATCGACATGTGGTAGCTTATGCTTCACGCCAGTTGCGGCCACATGAAGAGAACTATCCTACCCACGATCTTGAACTCGCTGCCGTAGTTCATGCCCTAAGAACTTGGCGACATTACCTCCTTGGTAACCGTTGCGAGATTTATTCCGACCACCAAAGCCTCAAATACATTTTCACCCAGCCAGATCTTAACCTCAGGCAAAGACGCTGGATTGAGTTGATAAAAGATTATGACTTAGGAATTTCTTACACCCCAGGCAAAGCCAATGTCATGGCTGATGCACTAAGTCGTAAGTCGTATTGTAACAACCTCATGTTACAACAGTATCAACCACTTCTTCATGAGGAATTTCGCAAGCTCAATCTTGAGATTATTCCTCATGGCTATCTTTCTACCTTGGTGGAGAAACCAAACCTTGAGGATAAAATCATAGCCGCCCAGAAACGTGATAGTGGTATTCGAGAGATCAAGAAGAACATTGCTAGCGGAGTTGCTAAATGTTTCTCCATAAACTATCAAGGTGTTGTTTTCTTTGGCACTCGATTGGTTGTACCACGAAAACACAATCTTAGGAGGCTAATCCTCAAAGAAGCTCACGACACTCCCCTCTCAATTCATCCTGGTAGCACAAAGATGTACCGAGATCTACGCCAGAGATTTTGGTGGACTAGGATGAAGAGAGAAATTGCTAAGTTCATTGCCGAATGTGATGTTTGTCGTCGCATTAAGGCCGAACATCAAAGACCTGCTGGCACACTTCAACCTTTGTCTATTCCAGAGTGGAAATGGGACAAAGTCGGTATGGACTTCATCACCGGCTTTCCAAAAACCCAGAAAGGAAATGATGCCATCTTTGTTGTCATTGATCGACTTTCAAAAGTTGCTCACTTCCTTCCAGTTCGCGAGTCTATAACTGCTAGCCAGTTAGCGGACTTGTATGTCTCTAGAATTGTATCCCTTCATGGTGTTCCTTTGGAAATCAATTCTGATCGTGGTAGCTTTTTCACCTCTAGATTTTGGGGAAGCTTCCAACGTGCTATGGGAACTCATCTATCCTTTAGTACAGCTTTCCATCCTCAGTCTAGTGGTCAAGTCGAAAGGGTTAACCAAATTTTGGAAGACATGCTCAGAGCTTGTGTTATATCATTCGGAAAGAATTGGGAGAAATCTCTTCCATTTGCCGAATTTGCTTATAACAATAGTTTTCAATCTAGTCTGAACATGGATCCTTTTGAACTCCTATATGGACGACGATGTCGAACACCCCTTAACTGGTCAGAAACCGGTGAAAGACAATTCTTTGGACCGGACATGATCAAGGAAGCAGAAGAGCAAGTTCGCATTGTTCGTGATCAATTGAAAGCCGCACAGTCTCGTTAGAAAAGCTACTATGATCGTCATCATAGGCAGGAGAGCTACAATCTGGATGAGAAGGCTTACCTTCGGGTTACTCCTCTGAAGGGAACCCAACGTTTCGGTATCAAAGGCAAGTTGGCCCCACGTTATATCGGACCTTTCCGCATTCTTGCTAAACGTGGAGAAGTTGCCTACCAACTTGAACTACCCCTGCACCTTTCCCGAGTACATGATGTATTCCATGTGTCACAACTCAGGCGTTGCTTCAAGGACCCCATCCGCGAAGTCGACCATGAAACGCTTGATCTACAAGATGACCTTTCTTATCGAGAATACCCTGTTTGTATTCTTGATTCAGCAGAGCGTGTCACTCGCCGAAAGAAGATCAAGTTTCTGAAAGTTCAGTGGTCACACCACTCAGAGAAAGAAGCCACGTGGGAAAGAGAAGACCGTCTCACTGCCGAGTACCCCTCCTTCCTCCTGCAGACTTCTGAATCTCGGGACGAGATTCTTTTGAGTGGGGGCGAGTTGTCACAACCCCAAGTTAGGTATGTGCTATGATCAAGTGCTACTTTGCATCATGTGAAAATTTCAAATGAAATTCAAAAATGGGGAAGCAGAAAGCACTGAGAAATTATTTGAAATAGCCAGAGAAAAATCTTTTTCCAAAAAACTTTTGAACATTTGGAAAATTCCTATAAATGATGATGATCATTTTAAAAGTGGTTTGGGATCAATCCCATGCTCATGGAATTTTCTAATATTCAAACAGTGGCTTTGGAAATTAAATAAAACCCTATTTGATTTGAAATTCAAATTATTTGAATTTCAAAAATACCCAAAAGTTATGAGTGGCTAGCTCTCTATTTTATGAGGCCACATAAAAATTTGGGGCATTTTAAAAAATGCCTAGGTATTTTTTTCCTAAGCAGAACAAATAGAACAAAATTAAATAAAAAGAAAAGGGCAGGGAAAGCTTACCTCTCGCCCAGGGCGAGGCCCAGCAGACGGCCCAGCAGCCTTCTCCCTTGTCTTCTACCTCCCCGCGCCCCTAAGGTGCTCGGTGGAAAGCCACCGACGCCACCGACGACGCCACGACGACGCTGAGCCGCTTCCAGAGCCTCCCCCTCCTCCTAAGCGTGCCACGGAGACGCCCAGAGCCCCGCAGCACTTCTCCCCCTTGCCCGGCTTCATCTACCTCTCTCCCTCGTCGATTTCCTCTCTATCCCGAGCCCGCCGGAGAGCACCGCCGCCGCCCAGTCGTGGCCAACGGCAGCCTTATGCCGAGCTAGCCTGTCCAGATGCATCGCAGACATCGTCTTCGTCTTCAAGCACAAGCAATCGAACCAGGAGACCCCGGAGACGACGCCAGCTCCAACCTCGTCTCGCCGGCCGCCGCGGAATCTTCGCCGGAATTCGTCACCATCAACTCCCCTACGACCTCGCCGTCCCCTCCAGTAGCTCAAGGGTGAGCCCCTGCCTCGAACCCCTCTCTCCGCGCCCCTCCCCGTGGTCTCTTTCGTCTTTCCACGATGGCCAGGCTACGGCCGCCGCCCGACCACATCGCCGGCGAGGCTCCGGCGACCCCTAGGACTCCTCGTGGGTGCAGGGTGATGCGGACGTGCACGGGCGTCCTGTTGGTGGTCGCGGCGTACCAATTCGTGGCCGGGATCTTCATCCCGTGTGCGCCGCCGTGCACTGGAGTCGCCGGCGTTGAGCCGCCGGTGAGCCCGTTTAGTTTAGGAGTTAACCCACCCCTAATCACCCCCTAATCCCACTAACTCGTGGGCCCAAGGCCACTAACTAACCCCTGGTTAGTTTAACTAACCGGGTTAATTAACCCCCCCCACTGACAGCCCGGACCCACGCGTCAGCAGCCCCCTGACGTCACCCTGGCGTCAGGCTGACGCAGTAAATCAGTTAAATGGTTTATTTAATTCAGAAAATTCCAGAAAATACCCAAAACTTCAATAATTCATAATTAATTCATCCTAACTCCAAATATAGCAAATAATATGTCTAAAATTATCAGAAAAATACAAGGATTAAGAATATGCAATTTTTTTTCATGTTTGACCATTTTAAAATGGGTGAACAGTAGCAAACATGCATATGGATCCTTTTAAAATTCAAATTTGGGATGATTTTGCAAATGATTTTGCAACACCCTTAATTCCAATGGTTTAATCCACACATCAGAAACATTACTTCAACCATACCACATCACTTCATGATCAACAAATTTAAATGAATTTTCATGCTTTCAAATGCATTTAAAATTCATCGATAAATCAAATGGAGTTTGAATTTGCATTTCAAATGCAATATACTCCTTTTAAATGGAATGCTCAACACATCAGTACCATGAACATCACCATTTCAATCTTATTCATGTGATTGTGCATTGTACGATATGTTGATCCTATGATTGTCATGTTGCTGATAGACGTGGAGCCGGAACCCGAGATCACCCCCTTCGTTGAAGACCCCGTGACTGAACCCCGTCAGCAAGGCAAGCAAACCCCCATTGATCATGTCGATAAAATCCCACTTCCCTCTCATGTCTCGCTTATGCATTGTTTAGGATGATCACCATGATAACGTTTCTACCGCATAGTTGAACCCATATCCTTTGCATGACCTATCATCTTGTCACAGTAGTAAGCAAACCACAATCCTAGCAGATGTAGGAGTTGGTTGATATCATGTGGCCCCTGCAACTGTTATTGCCTATTGCATGCTTAGTGGTACAATGAGGTTGCTTATGATGTGATTCGGGATGATGATAAACATGGTGTTGATGAAAGTGAAACGTGTTGGTGAATCTACCCTAATACAAGGTGAACGATGAGAGGCTGTGTAGGAGTACACAGTGGGTTGTCTCGTTGAACACTGCCTTAAGTCCGAGTTCTTGTGTAGTGATCCAAGAAGAACATTACAACCACACATTGAGCTCACTGACCCCTCTCATCCTAGTACCTCACCCCGTTCGAACCCCAAGAGTCGCAGTAGTTCGGAGTTCTGGTAGGGCTGTGGCACGGTCTGCGAAGTGGATGAACGGCTTTTCAAGACCGGCTTGGGACCCTGCACACATCGTTTGAGGCTGTACTGGAACCTCGGCCGGACATCCATACGGATCCCCCTCAGATAGGCGACTCTCTGGACTAGAACGGAGCTGTGGGCGAAGTGTTGTGGTGGCATCCTCGCTGTCATCTCTTGAACGGTGACATGCAAAAGGCGGTAACGGATGACACGTGTGTTTAGCGGTACACCCCTGCAGGGTTAACAAAACTATTCAAATAGCCGCGTCCGCGGTTAAGGACTGCTTGGAGAGCTGTGCTCGATTATTAGACAACTTGAACCGGATACTCCTAAAATACACCAAGATAAGTGTGTGTGCTATGGTGTGCTTCTCGTGGGGAAGTCGAGGAAGTAACCATAGTGGTGTATTGGTTGAAGAGATGTAGTGGACTCGTGTACGCTTCTTACCTCAAGTCTGGTACTCGTAGTTCAGGACTAGCCAAGTCAAAGCTGGCACTTCTGCAAGTGAAACCCCACCTTCCTTTACCTTGATACATGTGCATGAGTAGTATAGCTCCTATGTAAGTCTTGCTGAGTACGATTTTGTACTCACGTTTGCTTAATCTATGTTTTAGATGAACCCACCGACCCCGTTGGTGACTTCTACCCGAAGTTCGAAGAATGAAGACTCAGACCAAGACCAAGCTAGTGTAGTCCCAGTCAGACGACTGGTTCCCTCGTGGAGGGCTTGTTATTAGATAAGGCTTCTCTAAGCCATTTGTTAAACTTGTCTGTACTCAGACCTACTTTGCTTCCGCTTGTTTGTTGTAATGTTGGATCACATGCTTGTGATCTCTGTGTGCACTCTGTAAGAGTTATTAATAAAGATATATACTTTGTAGAGAATTGCAATGATACCTGCTGTTCATACAAGGCATGTGTGCTGCGTGTATGTTTATAACATGCATGTCTTTGTATGGGTTTTCGAGACCTTAGTTGTGATCTGGATGGCGGTCTTTTATACACCAAGTGGCCCTTAGATGTGCGCAGCTTGGGGCATCGCGATGCGATTGTTCGAGACTCTGTCTCGTGCACACTTTGATGTATGATCGAGCCCGCCCTAGACCCCGACTAAGTGATCGAGCTGGAGTAAGTCTATGTAAGGGTTATAATACAATCGATAGTATGGTTGAGGCGACTTGTCTATGAGTATGGGAGTTCATCACCCATATCATTTAGACTTGTGTGTGGACGATGAGGACCCATTTCAGTTGATCATCCGGCCTAGATGGGATGCCCCTCACGTTCGATGCTTTCCGAGAACGTTCTGTGCTTGGCCTTGTCTGCTTAGACAAGTGGGTATGGTTCTCGGCTCTCCATATGATTGTGTTGTAGCGAGGCTTGCATACGCTAACCCCGGGTCCCGACACTTAATTCCAATGGTTTCATCCACACATCAGAAACATTACTTCAACTATACCACATCACTTCATGATCAACAAATTCAAATGAAATTTCATGCATTCAAATGCATTTGAAATTCATCGATAAATCAACTGGAGTTTGAATTTGCAATTCAATTTGCAATATACTCCTTTTAAATGGAATGCTCAACACATCATTACCTTGAACATCACCGTTACAATCTTATTCATGTGATTGTGCATTGTACATTATGTTGATCCTATGATTGTCATGTTGCTGATAGAAGTGGATCCGGAGCTCGAGGCCACCCCCTTCGTTGAAGACACCGTTATCGAAACCTCGTCAGCAAGGCAAGAAAACCCCCATTGATCATGTCAATAAAATCCCACTTCCCTCTCATGTCTCTCTTATGCATTGTTTAGGATGATCACCATGATAACGTTTCTATCGCATAGTTGAACCCATATCCTTTGCATGACCTATCATCTTGTCACAGTAGTAAGCAAACCACAATCCTAGCAGATGTAGGAGTTGGTTGATATCATGTGGCCCCTGCAACTGTTACTGCTTATTGCATTCTTAGTGGTACAATGAGGTTGCTTATGATGTGAGTCGGGATGATAAACATGGTGTTGATGAAAGTGAAACGTGTTGGTGAATCTACCCTAATACAAGGTGAACGATGAGAGGCTGTGTAGGTGTACACAGTGGGTTGTCTCATTGAACACCGCCCTAAGCCCGAGTTCTTGTGTGGTGATCCAAGAAGAAGAGTACAACCACACATTGGGCTCATTGACCCCTCTCGACCTAGTACCTCACCCCGTTCGAAACCCAGAAGTCGCAGTAGTTTGGAGTTCTGGTAGGGCTGTGGCACGGTCTGCGAAGTGGATGAACGGCTTTTCAAGACCGGCTTGGGACCCTGCACACATCGTTTGAGGCTGTACTGGAACCTCGGCCGGACTTCCATACGGATCCCCCTCAGATAGGCGACTCTCTGGACTAGAACGGAGCTGTGGGCGAAGTGTCGTGGCAACATCCTCGCCGGTACCCGCTTGAAGGGTCCCACTCCCAGACGGTAACTGATGAGTGTGTTTGTGTAGCGATACACCCCTGCAGGGTTAACAAAACTATTCGAATAGCCGCGTTCGCGGTTATGGACTGCTTGGAGACTTGTTCTCGATTATTAGACAACTTTAACTGGATACTTCTAAAATACACCAAGATAAGCGTGAGTGCTATGGTGTGCTTCTCGTGGGGAAGTCGAGGAAGTAACCATAGTGGTGTAATTGGTTGAAGAGATGTAGTGGACTCGTGTACGCTTCTTACCTCAAGTCTGGTACTCGTAGTTCAGGACTAGCCAAGTCAAAGCTGCCACTTCTGCAAGTGAAACCCCACCTCCCTTTACCTTGATACATATGCATGAGTAGTATAGCTCCTATGTAAGTCTTGCTGAGTATGATTTTGTACTCACGTTTGCTTAATCTATGTTTTAGATGAACCCACCGACCCCGTTGGTGACTTCTACCTGAAGCTCGAAGAATGAAGACTCAGACCAAGACCAAGCTAGTGTAGTCCCATTCAGACGACTGGTTCCCTCGTGGAGGGCTTGTTTTTAGATAAGGCTTCTCTAAGCCATTTGTTAAACTTGTCTGTACTCAGACCTACTTTGCTTCCGCTTGTCTGTTGTAATGTTGGATCACATGCTTGTGATCTCTGTGTGCACTCTTTAAGAGTTATTAATAAAGATGTATACTTTGTAGAGAATTGAAATGATACCTGCTGTTCATACAAGGCATGTGTGTTGCGTGTATGTATATAACATGCATGTCTTTGTATGGATTTTTCGAGACCTTAGTTGTGATCTGGCTGGCGGTCTTTTATACACCAAGTGGCCCTTAGATGTGCGCAGCTTGGGGCATCGCGATGCGATTGTTCGAGACTCTGTCTCGTGCACACTTTGATGTATGATCGAGCCCGCCCTAGACCCCGACTAAGTGATCGGGCTGGAGTAAGTCTATGTAAGGGTTATAATACAATCGATAGTATGGTTGAGGCGACCTGTCTATGAGTATGGGAGTTCACCACCCATATCATTTAGACTTGTGTGCGGACGATGAGGACCCATTTCAGTTGATCATCCGGCCTGGATGGGATGCCCCTCACGTTCGATGCTTTCTGAGAACGTTCTGTGCTTGGCCTTGTCTGCTTAGACAAGTGGGTACGGTTCTCGGCTCTCCATATGATTGTGTTGTAGCGAGGCTTGCATACGCTAACCCCGGGTCCCGACAGACTTGGTATCAGAGCAAGACTGACTATAGGATTATCAGCCTTGGCCGAAGTCGAGTCTAGCGCTCTATAGTTATATAGTTACTCTGGGTATATATAGGGAACAACGTAAGGCTTCTTTTTCTCCTTACCCTCATCGATCTGAGTTCTGAGTCACCCTTACCTTTTCTATGGGAAGATAGGACTAGGCTCATCTATGTATGATTAGAACATCTCGTTGTTTGCCTCCTTATAGCCGTAGGATGGTTGTGGTTGTCCAGAGTCTTCGTGTTTTGAGTTCCTTGAAGAAGTTCTGTCCAATTTCTTCAAGGTTGTTTCAATTTCCATCCCAGTGTAGCCGTTATGCTGCCGGATTTGTTCCGTGTTTCTTTGAATCATTGCTTTTGCATTATAGTCTTCTCCTTCTGAAATCATATCCTTTTATCCTTGACTCCATCGTACAACCTGTTCTGATTGTTGATTTTTATCACACAGGATGTCAGGTGGAACTCGTAGTGCTGTTCTTCGGAATCGAGACCGTGATCGGAATCGAAATGATGATGAACCTCCAACCCCGCCTTCTGCGGCGGAAATCGTGATGGAAGCTGAGTGGAATAGACGTGATCAAACACGCCTTCTGGAGCTCATCGAGCAGAATACCACCCACCATCGTAATGTGGTGGTCAGCATTCAGGACTTCATCCTCCTCAAGCCACCGGTATTCCGATGTTTTTCTGAGCCCCTTGAAGCTGATGATTGGCTCCGTTCCATCGAGCGTAAGCTTGATACTGCACATGTTGCTCCCGATGACCGAGTTGTTTTCGCGGTATACTTCTTGGAAGGTGCTGCTCTTCAGTGGTGGGAGAACGATGTTGCAATGCAACCAGATGGTCACGTAGTGACTTGGCAGGAGTTCTGTGTTGCCTTTCGAGGGTACCACATTCTGGGTGAGTTGATGGAGCGCAAGAAGGAAGAGTTCTGCAATCTGAATCAAGGAGAGATGTCCATCCATGAGTATGTGAGAGAATTCAACCGTCTTGCTCGGTATGCCCAAGATGAGATCACCACCGATGCCAGAAAGCAGGCAAGGTTCCGCAAGGGAATTAGCCCCATCCTTCGTCATGATCTCAACCTCATCGAATTTGCCACCTTTGAGGATTTAGTCAACAGATCCTTCAGAGCTGAGCATGGCAATGAAGTTTTCGAGAAGTCTCGCAAGCATGCTCTTGAGCTTGCCCCTTCTTCCAGTTCACGCCCTCAGAAGCGTATGATTTGGATTCCTAACAGTTTGATCCACCAAAACAACCCACCGAGGCCATCCCTTGTGCCGCCTCGTCCACCAGCTCCACCAAACAACCAGCTCCCCGCACCATCTTTGGAGCCTGTTTCAGATGTGGCCAGCCTGGTCACTATTCTCGTGAGTGCCCCATCAACCAAAATGCTCCACCCCATGCCAAAGGAAAACCCACTGTTCGTGCCAAACCAAACCCGAAGGTTACCACCGCTAAGCCATCCACCTCAGAAAATCTTGGACGTGTGAACCAAATCTCAGCTGAGGAAACTGATGGTACTTCTGACGTCATTCTTTGTACGCTCCCAGTCAATTTTGTTCCCACTTCTGTTCTTTTCGACCCAGGAGCATCTCACTCAGTCATGTCGGAGAGTTATGCACTTCGGCATGATGTATCCTTTGAAGAAATATTCACCCCTATGATCATTCAAACTCCTGGTTCCAAGTGGCAAACTAATAGAGTAAGCCATGGTAATCAAATTGCAATTGAGGGTTTAGTATTCCTTGCTTCACTGATAGCCCTCAAGTCTTGAGACATTGATGTCATCCTTGGTATGGATTGGTTATCAAGACAACATGCTTTTCTTGATTGTAAAGCCAAGTCAGTTAGACTTACACACCCTTCAGGCCAGACAATAGTTTACTCCTCACCAAGAACAAGAACCCAGGTGCATTCTTTGAATGTGCTTCCCCTTCCCGACCTTGAAGATGTTCCGGTGGTTCGTGACTTCCCGGATGTCTTTCCTGAAGAGCTGCCGGGAATGCCACCCGACAGATGTGTAGAGTTCATACTGGATCTTGCCCCAGGAACCGCACCAATTTCTAGACGCCCATACAAAATGGCCCCACGTGAGTTAGCTGAGCTTCAAACCCAACTGGAAGCTTTGTTGGAAAAAGGCTTCATCCGCCCTAGCTTATCGCCATGGGGTTGCCCCGTTCTGTTCGTAACGAAGAAAGATGGAACAGAAAGGATGTGCGTAGACTATCGCCCGCTAAATTTAGCGACGATAAAGAACAAGTACCCACTGCCCAGGATCAATGATCTTTATGATCAACTTGCTGGATCCTCTGTCTTCTCCAAGATGGATTTGAGATTAGGTTATCATCAAATCAAGATCCGAAGCGAGGACATTCCAAAAACGGCTTTTAGTACTCGTTATGGTATTTACGAGTACACTGTCATGTCCTTTGGTTTAACCAATGCCCCCGCCACTTTCTCACGCATGATGAATTTGATCTTCATGGAGTACTTAGATAAATTTGTTGTAGTTTATCTTGATGACATTCTCATCTACTCGAAGAACGAAGAAGAACATGCCGAACACCTAAGGCTGGTATTGATGAAACTTAGAGAGCATCGCCTGTATGCTAAATTCTCCAAGTGTGAATTTTGGCTACCAGAAGTGACCTACTTAGGCCACGTGATTTCTGCAAAAGGCATTGCTGTGAATCCCGAGAGAGTTCAGGCCGTCCTTGACTGGACTCCTCCTGAATCGGTTAGGCAAGTTAGGAGTTTTCTTGGCCTAGCCAGCTATTGACGTCGCTTCGTCGAGAACTTTTCTAAAGTTGCAAAGCCTCTAACTGAACTCCTCAAGAAAGATAAGAAATTCCTATGGACTCCCAAGTGCGAGGAAAGCTTTCAAGAGCTAAAAAGGAGATTGACTTCTGCACCCGTACTTGCACCTCCAGACACCAAAAAGGATTTCGAGATCTATTGTGACGCCTCACGGCAAGGGTTAGGATGCATACTTCTGCAAGATCGACATGTCGTAGCTTATGCTTCACGCCAGTTGCGGCCACATGAAGAGAACTATCCTACCCATGACCTTGAACTCGCTGTCGTAGTTCATGCCCTAACAACTTGGCGACATTACCTCCTTGGTAATCGTTGTGAGATCTTTTCCGACCACCAAAGCCTCAAATACATTTTCACCCAGCCAAATCTTAATCTCAGGCAAAGACGTTGGATTGAGTTGATAAAAGATTATGACGTAGTGATTTCTTACACCTCAGGCAAGGCCAATGTCATGGCTGATGCACTAAGTCGTAAGTCGTATTGTAACAACCTCATGTTACAACAGTATCAACCACTTCTTGATGAGGAATTTCGAAAGTCCCTGATCTCGATCGTGTACCTTGCGTGTATGATTACTGTACACGGTTTGATTTTGGGGGCGTCACAACCTCTTCCCCTCTTGATGTGAGTGGAAGCCACACTCACACCCACCCATGCTCCCTTAATTGTCCATTTGGAAAATCCAAAGGTTTTCTTTAATAAATAAATAAAACATTTCTATTTCTTTATTTAATATTTGTTAATCCTATTAACAAACATTTGCACATTGCACCTCGAATCATTTGTTAATTCTATTAACAACCATCCGACAAAAACCCCTTGAACTATTTCAATTTTACCCGAAACAATTTCGGTGTTGTCCAAAACATTCTTCAATATTCCTTATCCTCTCAAAATGCATCATCAAACCTTAAGTGTGTCACCCTACGGTTCGCGAATAATACAGACATGATTGAGACACCTCTCCGATCAATAATCAACAGCGGGATCTGGAGATCCGTGATGACTCCTATATATTCAACGATGAATCTTGTGATCGTGTGAACCATCAACGTCGTAACTAATTCCCTTTGTCTCGCGATATTTTATTTGTCCGAGATCCGATCATACCTTGTTCGATCTCGTTTCCGACAAGTACTATTTTACTCGTTCTGTGATATGACATTCTTGTGACCTAGTCACGTGCTTGCAAGCGGTGTCAATGTGATATCACCGAGAGGGCCCAGAGTATATCTCTCCATCATTTTGGATGGACAAATCCCATTCTTGATCCATGAGCCTCAACTAATACTTTCCGAATACCTAACACCACCTTTATAGTCACCCTGTTATGGTGTGACGTTTGATATCATTAAAGTATTCTTTCGGTATTAGTGATTGACATGATCTCATGGTCTAAGGAACAAGATTACTTCAAATGCAAGATATAACAATATAAACTAAATGACTTGATCGTATTGTTATACTTAGTTTTGGTATATATTCATCACATCATTCTCCTAATGATATGATCCCGTTATTAACAACATCCAATGTTCATGATCAGGAAACCTTGATCATCTGTTAATCTACGAGCTAGTTAAAAGAGAGGCTTTACTAGGAACCACTGTTTGTTTATTAAACACACATGTATCAATGTTTCCGGTTAATACAATTCTAGCATGAGAAATAAGCGTTTATCATAAACAAGGAATAATATAATAAACACTTTATTGTTGCCTCTCGGGCATATTCCCTTCACGCTGGCCATATGAGATCTGGCTTAGTTGAGTACGATGTAGGAAGCCTCTCCCGTGCAAATCTAGCAGATGTAGATGTGATAGGTGGTACCGTCTTGCCATTGGGTGTAGGTGACCTCTTCTGAAAGACTTCGTCTCAATCTTCGGGTTGAGTCCAGCGGGAAAAGTGTACTAACCTCTGCAGAGTAAAAACTAATCATGATTAGTCGTGTCCCCGATTATGGACATCCTTGAGCTACTAGACATTATTGTTAGTCGAGGATCTTGACAGATGAATCACCATAATAAACTTGAGTGGGCAAGATTTAATAAAGGGTGTGGATTGGAACTGGTGTGCCCAGTTCAATCTTAAGTAGTAAGTTAAACTAAAATTTTGACTAGGTAGATTGGGAAAAATCAGCTTTCTGCAAAACAAAACCATAAGCCTTTCCTTTGACTTACCTTGCATGTAGACGTAGGTCTGCTATATACTTTTTCGTGTGACTTGCCGTACAAATCAGATGTACTGACCCGTTGTCGGGCTATAACCTTTGGTGTTGCAGGATTGTATACGACGAGTAAGTGATGCGTTGTAGGGTTACGATGTCCATACTCAACTGTGCCGGTGGAGTTGATCGACGCCATGAAGCTTTTATTGTTTTTCCGTTGTATTTTAATGTAAGCTAGCTTTGAGCTATGCAGGTATGCTATATTGTAATACTGGATCTTCGATGTAATATATATATGACATGTGGTTTATTCTTGATATTACATCGTGTATTGTGTGTGCTAGCTATTGATCCAGGGACTAGCACAGAATGCACAGAGACTTGGATTCTTAGCGAATCGGGTCGTTACATAAAACCCAAGTATAGCGAGAGAAATCATCAACAATAACAAGGCCATGCTTGTTGCCTCCAAGACTAGAATAATTTTGAGGACCGAATAAATCCATATGAAGCAATTCAAGAGGACGAGTAGTGGTCATGATTGTCTTTGTTGAGTGATGTTTCTTGGTAATCTTTCCATCTTCACAGGCACTACATAAGCGATCTTTATCGAATTTCACATTATCAAGACCAATGATGTTTTCCTTCGAGATGAGAGTCTGAAGATTTTTCATTCCAGCATGACCAAGTCTTATATGCCACAGCCATCCAGAAGTGGCCTTTGCCATTAAGCATGTGGACACAGTAGGTCCCAAAGAAAAATCAACGATATAAAGATCACCTTTGCGACATCCTTCAAAAACAAAGGTATAATCATCCTGTGAAAACACAACACAGCGAGAAGAAGAGAACAATACCAGCATACCCGTATCACAAAGTTTTGATATACACATAAGATTATAACCGAGATATTGAACAAGCATAACTTTTTCAATATGCTTATCCTTCGATATAGCAACCTTACCTAAACCAAGTACTTTTCCTTTGTTGTTGTCACCGAAGGTAATATATCTCTGACAGGATTGAGTAAGTTTGTCTTCGGTAAACAACTCTTTGACTCCGGTCATATGATTACTGCAACCACTGTCCATGACCCATTCCAATCTACTGGAGACATAGCCATTTTCCTTGGCCACGAAGCAGTAAGAAGGATTTTCATCTTCATGTTGTGGTTGGTGAAGAATGAGCTTGGTGCTTTGTTTGAAGCAGATGCTAGACCAGCAACACCATCAGACTCAGAGCCAGAAGCAGACCCTGATTTTGATTCAGCTTCGGACTCAGAGGCATTATCTTCAGAGTTCATCTCTTTACCCAGATAGGCCTTGGCACGGTGAGAATTCTTGCACCGAGAGGAATGAGACTTCGAGGAAGAACTCTCGCGCTTGTTGTGATACTTCTTCTTCTTATAATCATCAGAATCATCTTTCTTGTCTCTTCGGGACTTTGAATCATATTTCTTCGACTCATCGTTTTTACTCGACCTGTAAGACTTGCTCAACGAGTTATTGTGTGAATGTTTGGATCTATTTTCAATTTCCTAGAGGGGACAATCAGCGATGAAATGACCTGGTTTCTTGCACTTGTAACAACAATTTTCCATCGCTGAAGAGTTCCTTGATGATAATCGATACTACGAGGAATTACTTGTATGTCTGGAGGAGTAACTTTTCTTCGGTGAAGAGGAATTCTTTTTCTGGAAGCGGTTGAACGGTTTCATTATGAGTGCCAGATATTTTCCAATATTATCGGGGTCATTTGAGGCACCTCCAGAATCAGAACTAACGTCAGGAGATGAGTGGCGCGAGGCTTTTGCCTTGAGCGCATGAGTTCTTCTTCGAGTTCCGTTCACATCACTCTTCTCTTTTTCTTCCATCTCAAAGGTAGTGAGTCTCTCAAGAATATCAGCAGTGACAAGGTTTCTAAAATCAGTCCTCTCTTTGGTCATCATCACAATGTGATCGAAGGAATCATCAAGAGATCGAAGCAAAGTTCTAACCACAATGTGACTCGTGATATCTTCAAGGGAAATCAACTCATTTGAGAGAGCATTGACTCTGTTGTAGATGAATGTAACCTTTTCTCCCTCGTTTCGCTTTAAACGATAGAATTTCCTTTGAAGAGTGTCAATGCGGGCATCTTTCTGAGTAGAGACACATTCTCCAATCTTCTCAAAACATTCCCAGACACCTTTGGTCGAAGGAATATTCTTCACCTCATGATATTTTTCTGGAGTGAAGTGATTGGTGATGAATACCCAGACTTAAGAATCAAGAGCCATATTCTTCGACTCATCATCGGTGATAGCAGCATTGTCCTTAATTTGAACTCCATTCATGAAAATTTCCCAAGTAGCAGAATTGATGGACATGATGTTTCTCTTCATCGTTTCCTTCCAATAAGGATAGTCCTTCCCATTGAAAACGGGAATAGGTTCGCCCGAGCGAACAGCTACAAACAACATTCTTGACAACACTCCAGGCGGTTAGACCAAAATACGCAGAGCGTAGGGAGTTCCTAGCTCTGATACCAATTGAAAGCTCAAGAATGATCACAGGGGGAGGGGGTGAATGATCACTTCTAAAAATTCTACGCAACTTAGAAGGAAAACACACAAACAGTGAAAGACTAAGTGTAGCTCAAGGGAATATGCATATCGAAAGACATGCTTAAGTCAAAAGGAAATGGAACGAGGGGAAACATCGAAGGCAAACAGGCACTAGATTAGATGCTTAGAGTAAATACAAGTAAGAGAACAAGCTTGACACAATGATGTTTGGTGAACCAGTTCACGCTCTGCAAAGCGCTACGTCTGGTTGGAGGGACTGGTGATTGAGCACCTGGAGCCAAACTCTCTCCATCCTATTCTCCACTGCAACAAACTCCTCGAGTTTTTCTAGTTCTTACTCGGGTTGGATGATTCAGGACATCTCCGAAACCTTTACAAACTTCCTTCAGCAGCGACAATCTCTGTTCGACTACTTGACAGGCAACACCTAACCGTCTAGGAGACTTGCAGATCTCCAAGATAAAAAAAGGTCGGCTAATATCAACCTAAGTCTCTGTGAATTTCTGAACTCAGTTTGGGACTTGGGGTTGGTTTTCTCTCGAGATATTTCTTGGGATGCTCACATCTCTTCTGTTTCAGAATATTCATTGGAGCGTCCAACCGCAAATGGCGGGTGGGTGCGGGGTATCTATAGGTGGCGATCCCGATGGTGAAATGACTGAAGTGAACTGATGCAACTTCTTGATGCGTGTCCATAACGGTCGGATTTTCAATCACTGCGCAACTTTTCTTCCGGAGCAAGTAAGCTGACTTACCGAACGAGTTCTCTCTCGAAGTCACAAAGTGCGATGACTTTGCCTTCGAGCTATTACTCGACTTAGTAAGATTTCTCTCAGTAGGATATCTTCGGGTTTTAAGTTGAGTAGAGCAAATTCACTTTGACTAAGATTTCAACTAGCAAACCCCTCTTGATAGTACGGTTTTTCCTACGACTCAAGAAAGTAAAAGAGAAACTAGCAAAAAGACTAAGTGTTCGTCCAGCTTCATCTTTCTGCTCATTGCGATTCTACTCGAGAGCATCTTCTTTCTTGACGACATTTTTAGGGGTCGTCTTCCTTCAAAGGCTTCGGTAAGAGTCTGCAACTTCGCTGGACTGAGTTGTCCTTCGACCTTCCACATGAACCTAAGCATTTTTTTGTACTCGAAAACAATGTTAGTTCCTCTACTTCTTTTTCCAACAATCTCCAAAACCTTCGGGAGCAAGACTTTCTCTTACAGTCCTGCTCTGATAACAAGCGTTGTGGCACCCTGGCTCAGAGTACCGTAACGCCCCGTGCTCCAGCCTAGAGATCATGTCTTATGGAACACGGCACTGCTTGATATAGAACTGAACAACTTTTTGTTATCAATGAAATAGGTACAAGGGGTCTATTACAATGCTAGCGGATCAACACGGAGAACAAGCTTTCTCCTAGTGCTAGCAACGGAACCACATCAAGAAGTGGAATAAATCTTAGCAGCGGAACAACGGCGATGGTGATGGCCTCCACTCCAAAGGGACACTGGCTGGGACACCTCCTTGCTTGCGAACATCAGGAATGTCGTCCTACGCAACCACAGCATTGCCTGCAAATCTGGCATGACACACCAGGTCAGTACATTGAATGTACTTGCAAGCTCACAACAACCAAAGCATCAAGGAAAAACAATAACATAGAAAGCAGGTTAGAGTATATTAATGAATTAAGCATGTGAGGGCCACGGTAATGTAAGCTAGTATTGTAAAGTGGATAACCATCATGTAACTCATCCGAGATCACCTTACTCATGATCACTTGCAACATCTCATATCGGGATCACTCCGGATCCATAACTCGGGATCACTCCGGATACACAATTATCTCGTAGCTACTGCGTAGTCATCTTACAAACATCTCGTAAGATTCGCAAGCTTACCATGACTTGCACTAATCCACAGGTGCAACAAATTCTCTCATCCAAATCATTGTGATCGATCGGTCTGACTTAGTACAAACTTGTCCATAACCGAGAACGCGGCTATTCGAATAGATTTGTAACACTCTGCAGAGGTTGCGCACTTTACCCACAGTATGGAGTTCTTCCCTCATCCAGTACCTTGGAACGTCTCCCACGGAATGGACTAGGATTTCTCCAAAGAGACCGTTCTAACGCGTGCCTCCCTTACCGTATCATCCGACATACTTCGCAAGTCATGCGTGGGTACCAAACTGTCTCACAAGACTATCGCCGTTTACCGGGTCAGGGTAATCACGCGCGCATAGCCTTCCCTCCTTGGTGATACGAATAAAAGAGCACACCGATAGACCGAGCCAAGGCCTTCCCATACAGGCGAGTGTGGCTGAACTAATAAGTTCGGTTTGGTGGCACCTGATCACACAACACGAAGCATGTCTCCAAAAGCATAATCATCAAAGTGTCAGGTGCTATATGAAAATCCATAGTCCAAGTCATAGCAATATCCATAAAATAATCCAAGGAACGATCATGGCTATATCATAATACGAAGCGTAATCCGATCAATAACTTAGCCATGTCAGGATGATCAAGGTAATTATAACTATCACAACATGCAGCATAGCAAGATCATAATCACATCTAGTAGTCAAGTAGAATCCAAGCATATTCATGGAAATAACATGATCATGGTTAACTCCGAACAGGCCATTAACAATCACCGTATAATCCGAAAACCACGACAATTTTTAGAACCATCTCAAAGCTTTACGAAGATGCAACGAGGAGTTGTGGCTTTCCTTTCACCAAGGGCGTGTGGATATACTCCTGGTCTTCAACACAAAGAAACCCCTGCAAAAAGGATTTTCAAAAGGAAATCGCAAAAGTCACATAAAGCCGGAACTTAGCTCAGCAAAAGTCAACAGAACAACATGGCATAAAAACTATGCCGCAATGAAGAGGAGCTCAAGATCTAACCAATGCAAAAAAGAATCAACTCAAATGGACTTGTGGTTTAGGAGATAATGGAGATCAAAGTTTGGTCAAATAATAAATTTAAAAATGAATTAAATTGATTTCTGGAAATTCCCTAGGGTGGCCACGTCGAAGGCGTAAAGGCAGAATGCGCTTTCATTAAAAACGATTTGGAAGGGGGCTGAGTTGCTGACTGGTGGGCCGTGTATGTCATACACGAAGAGAAACAAAGAGGGGCATGGCACGACGGCTCACCAGCGTCGGTTCCACGGCGAGGTGGGCACGACCGGTGGTGGCGACCCTGGAAATGGAACGGTTAGTCGCAGGCGATCAGGCCAGTACCCGTGGTTCAACTGGAGATGGTCGGGTAACGTGCCCAGCTTCCTCTCAGGCGGCGGCAAGTTGTGGTCCTCGTCGAAGGTCGACCCAGTCGTCGATTCCGCTGGTGAATCGGAGCGGGGGCGGTTGGGGAAGGACAAGTGGAGCAAGGGGAGTTCAATGGTGGTCTTGGTGAGGCCGGGGAGGCACTGGAGCGAGGGGGAGGTGGCTGCAAGGCCGAGCGGCGGAATGCTCGCCGGAGAGGAGGAAGAAGGGCTCGCTGGCTCGATTCCTTGCGCAAGAGGTCGATTGGGAGAGGGTTGAGTCCACTGGTGTCGAGCAAAGGGCGGGGGAGACGACTTTATAGGGGGAAGCCGATGCTAAGCTCGGGCGTCACCATGGAGATGAAGACACGACGAGGTGGTGCGCTGGCGAGCTCAGGAGGGTTCGAGGGGGTTCGGGGGTGACTAGAGAGGGCAGCAGGCACATGGAGCAGGGGAGGGGGGATGCCCATGCTCGGGCGGCGCCGAGCATATGCGGTTGAGGCGGAGCACTATGGCCATGTCCGCTTAGGTCCGGCGACCGATTCCTGCGAGGGGAACGCGGAGGAGGGGGCGTGTGTGCAAGGAAAAGCCGTGCGGCGCGGATGGACAAGAAGAAGAGGACGCGGGCGTGCTGCAGCGCGAGTCGACGTGTCCAGTGGCTCCCGGGCACGCGCAGAGCACACCAAGTGCATGCCAACGGTGTGCTCACCACGTGCACCAGTGCACTGGAGGTGACTTGTCGTGGCCAACTATGTCCAGTGGGAACATGTGGGAAAAATTTCAGAGCAAATGGATGCTCCTATCTTGCACTTCCTTCACAATGCCCCCTACTGCATACAAACTTTGGAAATTTGGTGAGGGAGTTTGGCTTAGCAAATTGAGCTGAAATTTTCCATAGGCTAATAATATGATCATAAAAGCTTGCACAAAAATTTTCAGAAGAAATGGACAAGGATAAATAACACTTGCTTCACAAAGTGCTATTCCGCCCCCATAGACAAATGAATTTATCTAGGTGAAAAATCCACTTGGGCCCTACAATGTTTTTGGATATTTTGGCAATATATGATATCAAGGACATGTGGGAATTATTTGGGGATTTATGGAGCAATATAAATAGGGGTTGCCTTGCAATCCTCAAATAAAGTGAATATTCCTCTTATTGGAAAAGGAATATATGGCATGAAGAAAAATGTGGCTTGGATGGGATGGATCAAGGGAAGATTTTTGGGAAGGTTCAGAGAATCAAGGTCCACTTGAGCAAGGAAATAAAATATGCTCAAGTTCCAAGTCCAAGTAGTTGCTTCAAATCAAACCAACTGTCAAATCTTGAAATAAATCAGAAAAGTTGTTGGAAAGAAAAAGTTGAAAAATACACAGTGTCACAGATTTTCTTGACTGCAATATGATGTGATTATTTAGGATTTTCCTGAAATCGAGGATAGATACAAACGGAAAGAACTATGTAAGGTCTAGATGCACAAAGGTAAAGGAGTGATCCGATCATTGAGCGATATTTCTTCTTATTGAAGGGTTTCACTTCTCAGCTGCATCTAGGTGCACATTCGTAGGCATTGGATTCTTGATAGTTTTACAATCAGTGAGTTCAAACTTCTTTAGGAAATCCTTGAGATATTTTACTGGAGAGATGAATGTCCCATTCTTCTGTTTATGGATTTGAAGTCAGAGAAAAAAATTCAATTCACCCATCTTAGACATCTGATATTTCTTTGACATCATTCGAGAAAATTCTTCACTAATATCATGGTTACTACATCCAAAAATAATATCATCGACATAAATCTGACACACAAATAGATCACCATTATAGGCACGAGTGAAAACAGTTGGGTCATTAGTTCCTTGTTTGAAGCCCTTCTTGAGAAGAAAATATTTAAGAGTTTCATACCAAGCACGAGGTGCTTGTTTTAACCCATAAAAAGCCTTGTGTAACCTGTAACCCATATCAGGATTCTTCGGGTCTTCAAAAGCAAGTGGTTTCATAACATATACTTCTTGTTCTATTTCACCGTTAAGAAATGCACTTTTGACATCCATTTGATATAGCGAAATACCATTGTAATATGCATAGGCAAGTATAACACGACTGGATTCAAGACGAGCTACTGGGGCATAGGTCTCACCAAATTCAATACCTTCTACTTGGGTATAACCTTTTGCAACCAATCTTGCTTTGTTTCTTACCACGGTACCATCTTCGTCTTGCTTGTTGCGACTTTGTACCAATGATGTTATGCTTCATGGGATTAGGTCTCTCGACAAGTGAGTTCTTCGTTCATAGCAATCAACCAGTATGGATACATCATGGCTTCATCGAATTTTGATGGTTCTAACATGGAGACAAACGAGAAATTTCCACAAAAGTTAGCTAATCGAGTACGAGATCGAGTAGTGGGACGACTTGGTTGACCAATTTCTTCGAGGATTGAGTCAACATCCACTCTACTTCCGACTCGAGGTAAAGCGACTTCATTCGCTTGTGTCTGTCCTTCGGGGTCATCTTGTCCTTCGGGATTAACTTGTCCTTCCAGATTACCATTTTTTCGTTCTGAGGTTCTTCTTCTTCATGTCCATCGTTGTCTTCGGTATTATGATCTCCGGTGCCCCGAGCTATGTGTCGGAACATTGGACCATTATCATCCCTATCATCTCGACGAGGATTTTCTTCGATAGGTAGAATATATCCAATGGACATGGACCTAATCACTTCATCCAAAGGAGGTCATCTCGATCATGAGGCAAATGCTCCTTTTGAGATCCATTATTTTCATCAAACCTCACATTTACAGTTTCTACAACTTTACGAAGGTGAGAATTCGAGCCATAAACTAAGATAAAACCTGCATGGGCCTTAGGGACAAATTTAGAGCTATGATTCATATCTCTAATATAGCATGGAGCACCAAACACCCTAAGGTAAGATACATTGGGTTTGTTACCAGTGAAAAGTTCGTGAGAAGTTTTCTTCAGAAACTTATGAAGATAATCCTTGTTGATGATATGGCAGGCAGTGTTAATTGCTTTAGCCGAGAACCTGATGGAAGTCTTGTATTCAGTAAGCATAGTTCTGTCCATTTCAATAAGAGTACAATTCTTTCTTTCAACAACACCATTTTGTTGCAGTGTGTATGCAGCAGAGAATTCATGAGTAAAACCATAATCATCAAGAAATTGTGTGATCTGAGTATTCCTTAATTTTGTCCCATTATCACTTCATATGTCGTCAGAGTGAGTTCATACTCAGTTTGAGCTCTTTTTCAAATGTCTTGACTATTTTGACAACTTTGTTTCATACTCCGTTTGAGCTCTTTTTCAAATGTCTTGAATATTTCGACAACTTTGCTTTTGTCATCTATAAAAAAAGTGAAGCGAGAGAAATCATCAACAATAACAAGACCATACTTGTTACCTCCCAGGCTAGCATAATTTTGAGGACCAAATAAATCCATATGAAGCAATATTAGTGGTCATGATTGTCTTCGCTGAATGATGTTTCTTGGTTACCTTTCCAGCTTCACATGAACTGCATAGACGATCTTTGTCAAATTTTACTTCATTAAGACCAACAATGTGTTTCTTCGAGAAAAGGGTCTGAAGATTTTTCATCCATGCATGACTAAGTCTTCTATGCCACAGCGACCCAGAAGTAGCTTTAGCCATTAAGCAAGTGGAGAGAGCAGGGCCAGAGGAAAAATTAACAATATAATGATCTCCATTGCGATAGCCCTCGAAGTTATATGAGTAGTGATCCTGTGAAAACACAACACAACGAGAAACAAAGAACAATACAAGCATACCCATATCACATAGTTTGGATATTGATGTAACATCCCAGATTTCACAAAAAATAAAAATTTTGTTTTCGGTGCGAATTGGTTGATTGTCTGCTTTGTTTGCGGTGTTTGCATCCCCGATTTATCGATCGGCAATTATTTTCTCCCTCTTATCTCGTACCGAAAGGAGACCGACCCTTGCCACCCTGACACTCGACCATTGCGACACCGGGTTTCACCCGATCACCGTCGCAAAAACCGGCACAGGACCAGCCATCGCCATCGGAACGAAAAAACCCCATTTAATAATTAAAAGGGTTATTTTATTGAGCGCCAGAAAATGTTCTCGGAACGGTATCAAAGTGAGGTACGACTGTCGGGCTCGACGCGCTGAGCGTGTGGTTCGAGATTTCTTCCGAATCGGAGGTCGTATGCACTCCCGGCGGTCAGCAACGTGGAGCATCGGACGCGCGTGACAAAGACCGGGGGCATTTACGTAAACCTGCCATCCAGGCCAGTCTATATAAAGACCACCACTCCCCCTACCCTTCTAGGGTTTCTCTAGCCTAAAAATTGCAGCCACCCCCCTGAAATTGTCTCAGATCTGCCCCCAAACCCCTATAACTCCTGAAACCTAGCCCCAGCTGCTCTCGACCGTCAAATCAGGCGGTCGGAGGGATGCGGTTGCGCCACGTCGCCCAGAAGGGGTCTTCTCCCACCTCTAGCCATCCCCGATCCGGGCCCTGCAGGGCCTGGAGGCGCCACCACGGGCCGCCCCGGCCCGATCTGGACAGTGCCTCACCTCCCGTGGAGCTCGCTGCCCGCCCCAACTCCGGCAACCGCCGTCTAGGCCGCGCCCCTGCCGGTGATCCAGCCCCGCCGTGTCACCCTGCATTCTCCCTCTCCTCACCTCGGTTTCCCTCTGTCCCTCTCTCATAGGTCGCGTCGAAGGCCGCCGCCGTGGACGGGCCGAAGACGGCTCGAGCTCCGTCGCCGCTCGACACTCGCCAACGGGGGGCCCCGCCAAGATCCTTCAAAGGGCCGGCCGGATCCGGCGTCCTGGGCCTGATCCCGCCGCCCCTGCCTACCTCACGGAGCCTGGCACCGCCGCCGCCAGCAGCCGGCCCTGCTCCGCCGCCGTGCACGTCGGGAGGGACGAGGTCCCGTCCCCGCTTGATCCCGCCAGGTGGGCCAGATCCCCTGGCCCAACACGCAGCGCGCCTCCAGCGGCCCATCCTCCCCGATTCGGTCTGTGGCTATACGTCGCCTAGGGCGATGGCGCGCTAACCGTCACCCGCCCACGTTCCTGGGCCGAGCCCAGAGGTGAGGCGCCCCCGTCCCCCTTTTTTCTGCTAGATGTTGGGCTAGGCCGAGTAATATTGGCTGCTGTGTAGCGCCCTAAGCGCCTTTTAGTATCTAGCGTGCCCCGGTATAGGCCCAATAGCCTAGTTTCGGCCTGGTGCATGTTTTTTTCTCTTTCTTTCTGAGCATATTTATGGCAGATTATATAGTTTTTTTTGCGATGCCCGTATCTTTTTAACGGTAGCTTGGATCTCGACACTTTAAACATGAAAGTTGCGTAAAATTTTGTGTAAATTAGTAAAATGTTCTTTGTTGCCATGTTTGAACTTGTTAACTTGTTGTTTTACTGTTATTTACATGTCATGCCACTATAAACTGTAATTGTCATAATTTTTTAACCGTTGCTCCGATTAAAATGTTTCTTATATGTAACTTGACTAGAATTTTGTGTAGATTGTGTTTATTCTGCTCTTGCTTGCTAATAAAAATAATAAAATATTGTTTAGGGCAGAACAGTACCAAATGTTATAATTTCCGTGGGGTAAATAGTGATAAGCATGTTTAGGAGTTTGCCCCCACATAACCTGACTAGCTTAGATAACTTACTTTTGCTTCACCTTTTGTCATGGTTGTGTGCTATGCCATGCTTGATTGAGATGCCATGTTAATAAACTATTCTCATTTTGTGTAGCTAAACAAATTGAACCATTCTAAATGTGCGGTATCGTCGTGTGTGACGAGTACTCCACTTAACCTGTTAGTAACCGCTCTCGACGGTAGATCTGTATTGTATTGCATTGTCTCGAGTTGCCTTCTTGTGACTTGCTCCTGATTTCTTCATAGTAATAGATGCTTGCTCGTTGATTCTCGTTTACAGTGTTTCCTTCCTGTGTGCTCCCGCGGTTACTCTCGGAGACGATGCGAGCTTGCGATCAACTACACCTTTGTAACCCGACTTATCAACAGGCAAGAACTATACATTACTTATGATCCATTCTATTATAACCAGTGGTTTGCATGCTAGTCTAGGTTAGGTTCGATGTTTGATCCTACCACATGTTTACAGCCTCTCTTAAACCGATACAGCCATGTCCCCTCCCAGCAAACCTTGTACTTCTATATTACTATTGCTCGTTGCTCAGCCCCTGCTTAGTATGCATGATAGAGGTGGGGTGTCCGATCTTTCGATGAGATATAACTTTCGATTTGGTGGAGACGACTTTGACGATCCGACTATAAACGTGCAACAACGTCGCGCCTTAGCAATCGCTAAACCAATCTCTGGAGGTTATTGACCACGTCGGAGCACGATCAACCTGACCACGAAGGTCGAGTGCCTGCAAGCAATCGAAGAACAAGCAAGAACTATGATAAAGCAATCTTAATATTGCGAATATGTAGATGAAGTATGAATAAAGTTGGGATTCCAAAAGCGGTCTTGATCCGGTCGTTGGACACAAACCGAGTACACGAAGATGCGGCAATTAGCTAAGCAGTCTTTTTAACTAAAAGAAATCCCAAAGAAAAACCCTAGGGGTTGATCTACTTATATAGGACTAAAGGGTGGAGGCCAAGGGGGTGGAAGGACGTCCCAAGGAGTCCTAAAACTAAACCTAGGTCGTACAAGGCACTTGGGCCCATGTGGAGGTGATGCAACACCTATTGAGTTGGACTTTGATTCGGATTCTGCTGCTGGTTCGCACCGTTTTTGTAATATCTCCACGCTCCGAAGGAATTTGAAGGTGAAACAAATTGTATTGGAAACTAGACGAGATAAGCTATCACCAGAAAAAAGAATCACCCAATTTGGAGTTCGTTTGTAGAAACGGAGGCTGTTTGAAGTTGGGTATATCTCTGTAGTCCGAATCTGAGTCCATGACGTGAAAGACTTGGTCTCTATCTTCTCTTGGCCCAAAAGTGACGTGAAATAACTTCTTGTACAGCACACAATCATGCCCCTTTGTATTGACTTCATTTCTTGATCAAATATAGAGGAATTAATGGTCATATCCATGATAATTATGTCATCGTCATCTTCATGCTTGAACATGCTCCAATGCTCATCCTTCTTGTCCATGCTAGGTCCTTCATTTGTCAGCAACAGAAATATATCGACGTTAGGCAGCATCATATTCACATGAACATTAGAAACATTACCAAGAAGCGAAAGTACCTGATAATTTAATTGGTGTGCACGATCTCTCGTAATTGGTCCAGTAGGTATATTAGCAGGGGTTGTGGCTGTAACTATGATAGTCATGTCCTCATCATCCTCCCCTTCTTGAAAATAAAGCCGTCCCCGGCGTTTCTTAATCTGAAATTTGTCTAACAAAAGAGACAAGGTGTACATGTTGTATATATATATATGTCATCCATTCTTACTTCCCTTAGTTTTTGGACATGTAACACATGTATATATGAGTAACTTTCGTATGTCGTGAAATATAAACATATATGATCATCACAATACATAAACGACATGAAAGTATTGCAACTCAGTTTGCATATATAAGTGAAGCTCTTATTCATATCTAAAGATGTACAATGCTCATCATTAAACCATCCCAATACGTTGAAGAAACGTTAATGTTTTTCGAAGGACATGCTACAACAGGCTTAACTAAGTAGTCATGCAACAAGTCATTCGACGCAGAATCATCACCAAGATTAGAGGTCATATCAAAATGATTAAGCATTGGCAGTTTCATAATAGTAACATGATTATCCAAAATAGATGGTGAGCTTAAATCAACAGGTAACTCAAGACATGATGTATTCAAGTCTATTAGGCAAGCAACATCTTCATGTGAAGTTATGACATTCTCGAAAATTGGTTGTGTGATGAAACTACTTGATAGCTCAACACATGTTGCTTTTAAATCAGCAAGGTTCTCATGTGGAGGGGAAAGATCCATACCTTTGTCATTACCTTTTTGTGATGATAGATCAGATATTGGAGGAGTGCTTACGACAATTGATGTGGTTATGGTAGTGCTCATAGTGGTTGAAGGAACAACCTTCTCAACTTGTGGTATTTGCACATTTCGCTTGTTCGTCTTCTGGGCAACATGTCTATCGATTTCCTTTTCAGCTTTACAAGCAAGACGAAAAAAACGATCCATAGGATAACACTTTTCATGAATTAGGATATCCTGAATGTCACGGTTTAAACCTTCCCAAAATATGTCCATGAAATATTCTTCACTTTCCTCTAAAAGAGAATGCAAGAACGTAGTTTCTAAAGCATCATAATATTCTGAAACAGTTTTAGTACCTTGTTTTAAAATTTTCAATTTCCTAACCTTGTCACGAGTATAATAAGAGGGAACGAATCTATATCGCATAGCAAGTTTGAGATCATTCCAAGTATTAAGTATATAATCAGGATATAAACTACAATATTCATTCCACCAAATAGAAGCAAAATCTTTGAAAGCACTACTTGCAGTTTTTACTTTCTTATGCTCAAGAAAATTATGGGAAACAAATATATCATTTATTTCAAACTCCCACTCAATGTATAAATCAGGTCTTAGACGTCCATGAAAGTGTGGCATAGAAACAATAACCTGATCATGTGCATGCTTATGTGTGTTTACCTTTTGCAGTGACTGCTGTGTAGTTGTAGGTGGTGGGAAATCTCCAACTATAGTTGCCGCCCAAGAAGATCTAACTCCAGAACCTGCCATGATTAGTAGAAAACAAGAAACAAATCACAAGTATATGTCCCTATGAACTACTAGGATGTGGTGGTAAAACGCTCACAGGATAGCAAATATCAATGTCTTACTAGTTCTTACCATGCAGCAGGTGGTGATCGGCAACCAACGGTGTCAAAGAACTCCAAAGATTAAGTAGAGAGATTGCTAGGTGAACGCACGTATACACGATGTAGAAATATGTGGAGCTTGGAAGGCTTTAATATGGTGGCAAAAATATCAGCAATAATCAATTCAGAGATGCAAAATTGAATTAACGCTCAACGACGATACTGTGCTGGTCCTAGTCTAGATCGGACTAGAGACGCGAGCCTAGAACACTAATGTGGTCATGACGTAGCACAACTAGCAGCAATGAATGATATGAAGTAGCTCTGGATAGCAAGATATAAGGGAAGATCATCAAGAGAGCAAAGATAATGGTGAAAATAGGCTCCAAATCAAGATACACCAATATTCTCGCTACAACTTTCCTCTGAAATATATTTTCTAATTTTTTGATATTTTTCCTCCAATAGGGCACTGACTTAAGCTTTCCGACGCAATAAGAATCACTCAATTTAGAGTTCGGATGAGGTGTCAAAAAAATTGAGAATCATCCCGAAATCTGACAAAAACTGTGTTCGGAAACTTTAGAGGTCAAAAAGTCCGTCTTAGAAGCCGATCTAGAGTTTCAAATAACACACAAGCTCCAGAACTATTTAGAAGAGGCTCGGAAATATCTTTAATTTGAGTACTCGTGGAGCCAAAACGGACTTCGGATGACAAAGTTATGCCCGTTTTAGTGGACACTGCTCAAAACTGATTCCGACGAGATTTCAAATACGAGTTCAACTAGAGATAGATCCGAATTTTTTCTTCTTTTTTCTCTTTTTTCCTTTTTTCTTTCTTTTTTCCCTTTTTATTTTTTATCTCTTTTTTAAACTATTTTTCTCTCTTTTTCTATGGTGGATGGTAGAAGTAGGCAGCGGATGGGATGATGGTGCAGCGGCGGCGGTGACTAACGTGAACAGAACTCGAAACTCTAAAGGACTAGATACTAAGACCAGCAACTGAACACGACGATGCAACCGATAATTCAATAAAGCAAAGCACCGAAAAGAAAATTGCGAAGTATCAAATTGGTTTGGATATGATGATCTAATCCTATTTTTATGGCTTTTTGTGTGGATGATAGGTGATAAAAAAACAGATCTAATATATGGATGTGGAATTCTCACCGAGCAACCTGAAAACTGATACCACTTGATAGAGGTGGGGTGTCCCGATCTTTCGATGAGAGATAACTTTCGATTTGGTGGAGACGACTTTGACGATCCGACTACAAACGTGCAACAACGTCGCGCCTTAGCAATCGCTAAACCAATCTCTGGAGGTTATTGACCACGTCGGAGCACGATCAACCTGACCACGAAGGTCGAGTGCCTGCAAGCAATCGAAGAACAAGCAAGAACTATGATAAAGCAATCTTAATATTGCGAATATGTAGATGAAGTATGAATAAAGTTGGAATTCCAAAAGCGGTCTTGATCTGGTCGTTGTACACAAACCGAGTACACGAAGAGCGGGAATTAGCTAAGCAGTCTTTTTAACTAAAAGAAATCCCAAAGAAAAACCCTAGGGGTTGATCTACTTATATAGGACTAAAGGGTAGAGGCCAAGGGGGTAGAAGGACGTCCCAAGGAGTCCTAAAACTAAACCTAGGTCGTACAAGGCACTTGGGCCCATGTGGAGGTGATGCAACACTTATTGAGTTGGACTTTGATTCGGATTCTGCTGCTGGGTCGCACCGTTTTTTCAATATCTCCACACTCCAAAGGAATTTGAAGGTGAAACCAATTGCATTGGAAACTAGACGAGATAAGATATCACCAGAAAAAAGAATCACCCAATTTGGAGTTCGTATGTAGAAACGGCGGCTGTTTGAAGTTGGGTATATCTCTGCAGTCCGAATCTGAGTCCATGACGTGAAAGACTTGGTCTCTATCTTCTCTTGGCCCAAAAGTGACGTGAAATAACTTCTTGTACAGCACAAAATCATGTCCCTTTGTATTGAATTCATTTCTTGATCAAATATAGAGGAATTAATGGTCATATCCATGATAATTATGTCCTCATCATCTTCATGCTTGAACATGTTCCAATGCTCATCCTTCTTGTCCATGCTAGATCTTTCATTTGTCAGCAACAGAAATATATCGACGTTAGGCAGCATCATATTCACATGAACATTAGAAACATTACCAAGAAGCGAAAGTACCTGATAATTTAATTGGTGTGCACGATCTCTCGTAATTGGTCCAGTAGGTATATTAGCAGGGGTTGTGGCTGTAACTATGGTAGTCATGTCCTCATCAATCCATTTTAAGGATGCTAGGATTGTTACCCCCTGTTACTCCTTGGTTTGGGATATCGCCTTATTATATTGTTCTGGATGATATGATTATTATAAATGTTGACTATATTCGACGAAGGATGGAAGGTCTAGGCTATGCCGCCCCAACGCTTTGTTCCATTCGAGTCACCTAGGACCCGAGTTCCGGGTATTGTGTCTCTTGACGAGCGTTCCTAACCGTGTGTGGGATGCTATGGGGTCCCCTTTTCTTACCTACCTATCTTCAAACATTTCCAGTGGTGGCCCAAGCTGATTTACCATTTGAAACCGTGTGTGTGCTAGTCGGCTGCCAGTAGTTTTCAAACCAACCCGAACCAGTGAGGACATGGTTCCTTGCTGGCGCATCATGACCGGCCGAGGACCCAGTCTCATGTGAGATTAACCGGCAATCCAAACCTGGAGTCATACAGTAGAGACCAGATCGAGAGCACGGTCAGCTCCTGAGATGGATCTTGACTCACCGGGGGCCACCCGGATTTGTTCGTTGTTAGCTAGAGGGACCTGTCGTTTCGGATCTCTCGGAACTAAATCATAAAATGGTTTCCTATGATGTGTAGCAACTAAGAGAGATGGGCGTGCGTGCGGAGCCTTGTAATGGGCAATTGGTACACCCCTGGAGGGTTAAATCTTTTCAAGAAGTCGTGTCCACGGTTATGGACGACTTGAGACCTACTCCTTGTTCATAGACAACAACAACTGAGATAATGTTAATATAACTTGATCAACGTGTGTGTGCCTTGACTGCTTCTTCTTCGTCGGGATGCGAAGAGGAGGACAAGGATAGGATAGGTGTTATGCTTGCGTAAGTAGGTGGATATCAGACTTGTTGGAGGCGATTCCTCATCGAATGCTTGGCTTCTTATCTTACTCTCTAGATCGTTAGCCACTTCATAAATGCTAGTGCGGCAGCAACCTCATCACTTACCTCATCCTTACCTTAAACTACTAGTTATCCTAGAATGACGAGTGAAGAAGTCCTTGTTGGGTCAGTTGAACACTACAGTTGGATGCTGAGTACTTCTATACTCATGATACTACCCCAAACTCTTTTCAGGGTTCTTGATCGACAACAGGTATGGTGATCGGCGTTTCATGTGGATACTCAACGACGACTAGTTAGGCGGATGCCGACGGAGGGACTGGACCTGTGTGGTTGTGGGGATCGATGATTTTCTCTTTGCCACTAGGCAATTGATTGTAGTCTGTACTCAGACATGTATCTTCCATTGTTGTATTGTATTAAGGCAGTTGTATGCCGACTTGTATGAGATGTTGTATCCTTGTAGCTGTAATGTTGTGATATCATGTTGGAAATCCGAGCCATATGGCATTGTCATATGTCGCGGTGGGACCGATATGTTCTTCGTCCCCGGATCTGGATGGAGACATCTAGATCTGGAACAGTACTGCATATCGGGCCTTACAATTGACTTAAGATTATATCCAAGGGATTGAACAATCATAACTTTTTCAATATGTTTATCTTTTGATACAGCAACCTGACCCAAACCAATTACTTTCCATTTTTAGTTGTCACCAAAGGTAATGTAACTCTGAGAAGATTGAGTAAGTTTGTCTTTGGTAAACAACTCTTTGTCTTTGGTCATATTATTAGTGCAACCATTGTCCATGATCCATTTGGATCCACCGGAGACATATCTCTGCAGAATAATTAGTTCTTTTTAACCACCCACAAACGAGAAGGTGACTGAGAAGGAGCAGATGTACTGGTAGATGTAGTGGAATTATTGCGGGTAGAGGTATTTATAAGAGTGGAACCATCAAGTACGCCATAAACATAATTCCTCGATGAGGGGTTAGAATGTTGGTGAGCATAAGCAAAAATAATTGAAAATAGGAACTGTAAGGCTTAGTGCCCCACAACATTTTATTGAAATTGAATATTTATAGATGTACAAGGTGGTCTACGAAGAGTAGAAGCCAGGAAGAAAGAAAAAAACCGAAATGAAAATACAATCAAGGGGGTAGAAAGTCTATCCATCTAAGCAACTCATACTTAAAACGGGGCTTGATCCTATGGGAAAGTAGAGTGGGGTCGTGCACAAACCCACTCCTCCATCTTGCAAAAGAGTGCCTCTCATGCTTGAACACCCTTGCATTCCTTACCATCCAGATATTCCACCATGTTGTGAGAACTACCTCAGCAAAAAAAGGTTTATTGAAAGCCGTCATGGCTTGTTGGGCTATCTGAGTCATCTAAGTGCCAGGCAACCACTCTATTTAAAGGTAATTCTAGACTCTACATCTGAAATTACACAAAAATAAAAGGTGATTCCTATCCCCCAAAAGATGAGCATGACAAAGGACACAATCCGGGCCATCATTAATTTTCCAATGCCTGCGCTGAATCATGTCATTTGTGTTTATTTTATCCATCACCACAAGCCAAGAAAACACTTTCGACTTCATGGTGCAACAGCTCTTCCATACCCATTGCAGAAGTTGATTAGACTGTATAGGAGCATGGACTAGATCGTAGTACCTTTTGGTAGTGTATCTCACCTTCAGCCCACCTTTCCAAAGCCATTTGTTATTCAAAGCATCAACCGAGACTGGGGCCATCATTTCTTGCAACTTTGTGAGTTCGGTGTATGCCTGAACGGACAGTGGCAAATTAAACAGGCTGACATCTGGTGTGGACCTTGTAGTAGATTGCGCAATGGAAAACAAAATTTTTCTCTCACATGCGGAAGCAACATCCAAGATCTAATCAAGAAGATGCTAGTAACGGGGAGAGTAGATCATCATACCCTCGAAGAACACACGCGTTGAACGTTTATTTCAACTTAGCTTGGTGAAGTTGTTGGTGAAGTTTGATCTGATCAACACTGCAAACGAGAAGTACCTCCGAAGGCTTGCACACGTACAGCTCGATGATGTCTCCTTATTCTTGATCCAGCAAGAAAGAGGAAGAAATAGATGGGATCGATTCCAGCAGCAAAACGGCGTGGTGGTGGATATGGTGAAGAGTTTCCCGCGGGCAGGGCTTCACCAAGCGATGCACAAAAGGGAGGAGGAAGTGTGGAAGGACTTGGGGATTCTGGTGAGCCTCTCCTCTATCTTATATAGGCAAGGAGGATGTAGCCACTTCAATTCCCAAGTGAAAACCCCTCTCTCATTTAAAAGTTGGTAACACCTTTGTTTTAAGAGTGGTAACCCTCCCATTGAAGGGCTTCCCATCTATTGGCATAATAAACCGAGGAGGTCTGGTCACATGGACTAGTGGATCACCCTTGCTCGTCCAAAACAGGTGGGGGCCATAGTGGGACCCTCCAGAACCTTCTAGAACATTCCGACACTGCCGAAAAAATCCCAAACTTTTCCGGAACCCTAAAATCAACTTGCCTTATATAAATCTTTACCTTCGGACTCTTCCGGAGCTCCTCGTGATGTCTAGCATCTCATCCGAGACTCCGACGATATTCTAACACCATTAATAAAATTATCCCAGAGCTATTCTAGCGTCACCGAACATTAAGTGTGTGACCCTACGGGTTCGAGAACGTGCATACATGATCGAGACATCTCTCTGATCAATAACCATATGAGGGACCAAGATATCCATAATGACCCCCACACATTCAACGAAGATCTTTATCGATTGAACCACTATGTCGTGGACTATTATAATACGTACACAATTTCCTTTGTCACATGATATTTTACTTTCCCGAGATTCGATCGTCGGTATCGCTATACCTAGTTCAATCTCGTTACCAGTAAGTACTCTTTACTCGTTCTGTAATACAACATTCTCTGTGACTAACTCATTAGTCACGTGCTTGCAAGCTTTACAGAATGTGCATTACCGAGTGGGACCAGAGTATATCTCGACGTCACACGGAGGGACAAATCCCAGTTTGATTCATGTAATTCAACAAGTAATTTCAGAGATACCCATAAGACATCTTTATGATCACCCTGTCATGATGTGATGGTTGATGTCCCCAAAGTATTCTTTCGGTACCCAGGAATAACATAATCTCATGGTCTAAGAAACATGATAATTGACAATAAAAGGCATGATAGTATAAACTTAATGAAACGATCAATATTGGTATGCTTAGTTGGGTCTGTCCATCACGTCATTCTTCTAATGACATGATCCCATTAATTAATAAACAACTCATGTTCATGGTTAGGTAACCATAACCATCACTAATTAACGAGCTAGTATAGTAGAGGCTTACTAGGGACGCGGTGTTGTTT
This sequence comes from Bromus sterilis, assembly GCA_950022295.1. Taxonomy (NCBI): domain Eukaryota; kingdom Viridiplantae; phylum Streptophyta; class Magnoliopsida; order Poales; family Poaceae; genus Bromus; species Bromus sterilis. Next base: position 277,397,957 of record OX465596.1, read on the forward strand.
ATGCAACCACACATGCATTATGTTTCTGGTAAATACAATTATAGCATGGAAAATAAACATATATCATGAACACGGAAATATGATAATAACAATTTTATTATTGCCTCTGGGGCATATTTCCAATAGTCTACCACTTGCACTAGAGTCAATAATCTAGTTTACATTGGCAGAAATCTAACACCCATGGCATTCTGGTGTTGATCATGTTTTGTTTGTGGAAGAACTTGAGTCAATGGATCCGCGATATTGTGATCCGTATGTACTTTGCTAATGGTAATATCTCCTTCAATGACATGCTCACGAATTTGATGAAACCGACGTTTGATATGCTTGGAGATCTTGTGACATCTTGTTTCCTTAGCTAGAGCAATGGCACCAGTGTTGTCACAAAAGTTCTCCATGGGATCCAGCGCATTCGGAACACCGCCGAGTTCAGTGACAAATTCCTTCAGCCATATCCCTTCTGTCGCTGCTTCAAAAGCGGCCATATACACCGCCTCTAATGTAGATCTCGCAATGACGCTCTTCTTAGAACTCCTCCAGCTAACCGCAACTCCGTTCAAGATAAAGACATACCCTGTTTGATATTTCGAGTCATCTGGATCAGTATTGGAGCTAGCATCGACGTAACCTTTTACGAAGAGCTCTTCATCACCACCATAGACAAGAAACATGTCCTTAGTCCTCTTTAGGTACTTAAGGATATTTTAAACTGCTCACCAGTGAGCCTCTCCAGGATCACTCTGGTACCTGCTCGTCAAACTAAGAGCATGGGATATATCTGGTCTAGTACACAACATGGCATACATAACAGAACCTATGGCCGAGGCATAGGGGATTTTATTCATCCTTTCCCTTTCTGTTGTCGTAGTTGGACACTGAGTCTTACTCAATGGATTACCTTGTAACATGGGCAAAGAACCTTTCTTTGCATCCTGCATATTGAATTTCTTCACTATCTTCTGAAGGTATGTACTTTGACTAAGTGCTATTAAGCGTCTTGATCTATCTCTATAGATCTTAATGCCTAATATGTATGCACCTTCACCAAGATCTTTCATTGAAAAACTATTATTCAAATAATCTTTCACACTGTTAAGCAGCTCCACGTCATTCCCAATTAGTATTATGTCATCTACATATAAAATCAGAAATGCAACGAGCTCCCACTCACTTTCTTGTAAATACAAGCTTATTTATAATTTTGGACAAATCCAAAACCTTTGATAACCTCATAAAATCAAAGATTTCAACTCTGAGATGCTTGCTTTAGTCCATAGATGGAACGCTGAAGCTTGCACACTTTACCAGCATCCTTAGGATTGACAAAACCTTGGGGTTGTACCATGTACAACTCTTCTTCAATGTTTCCATTGAGGAATGCAGTTTTGACATCCATCTGCCAAATTTCATAATCGAAATAAGTCGCAATTGCTAGTAGACCCCAAACAGACTTAAGCATCGCTACGGGTGAGAAGGTTTCATCGTAGTCAACTACTTGAATTTGTCGAAAACCTTTTGCGACAAGTCGAGATTTATGTACATTAACTTTACCGTCAACGTCTGTTTTCTTATTGAAAATCCATTTAAATTCAAAAGCCTTGAGGCTATCAAGAATGTCAACCAAATTCCACACTTTGTTTTCTTTCATGGATTCCATTTCAGAGTTCATGGCGCCTTGCCATTTTCAAAAGTCTGGGCCCATCATCGCTTCCTCATAGTTTGTAGGTTCGTCATTGTCTAACAATAAAACATTCATGACAGGATTACCGTACCACTCAGTAGTAGTATGTAACCTAGTCGACCTACGAATGGGAACTTCGACCGAAGCTTCATGATCATTATCATCAGCTTTTTCCTCTCTAGCTGGTGAAGGCGGAAGGAAAAGATCCAAATCTTCTTGCGCCGCGCTACTCTCCAATTCGGGAGAAGGTTCAATAACCTCGTCTAGTTCTATTTTTCTCCCACTCAATCCTTTCGAAAGAAACTCCTCAAGAAAGGATTCGTTCTTAGCAACAAAGACTTTGCCTTCGGATCTGTGATAGAAGGTATACCCAATAGTTTCCTTAGGGTATCCTATGAAGACACATTTTTCCGCTTTGGGTTCGAGCTTATCAGGTTGCAACCGTTTGACATAAGCCTCGCACCCCCAAATTTTAAGAAACGATAATTTAGGATTTTTTTTCAAACCACAACTCATATGGTGTCGTCTCAATGGATTTAGATGGTGCCCTATTTAAAGTGAAAGTAGATGTCTCTAATGCATAGCCCCAAAATGACATTGGTAGATCGGATAGAGACATCATAGAGCGCACCATATCTAATAAAGTACGATTATGACGCTCAGACACACCATTACATTTTGGTGTTCCCGGTGGTTGAGTTGGGAAACAATTCCAAAAAAATTCAAGTGAATGCCAAACTCGTAACTCGGATATTCCCCTCCATGATCAGATCGTAGAAATTTGATCTTCTTGTTACTATGATTTTCTACTTCCTCTGAAATTCTTTCAACTTTTCAAATGTTTCAGACTTGTGTTTCATTAAGTAAATATACCCATATCTACTTAAATCATCAGTGAAATTTAGGAAGTAATGATATCCACCACGTGTCGAAATGCTAATTGGTCCACACACACATCAGTATGTATGATTTCCAACAAGTGACTCGCCCGTTCCATTGTACCAGAAAACGGGGCCTTAGTCATCTTTCCCATGAGGCATGGTTCACATGTGTCAAATGATTCAAAGTCAAGTGACTGGAAAATTACATCAGAATGGAGTTTCTTCATGCGTTTTACACCAATATGACCTAAACGGCAGTGCCACAAGTATGTGGAATTATCATTATTCATTTTGCATCTTTTGGCATCAATGTTATGGATGTGTGAAGTACTACTATCGAGATCCAACAATAATAAACCATTTACGTCGGGTGCATGACCATAAAAGATATTACTCATAAAAATAGAACAACCTTTATTCTATGATTTAAACAAGTAACCGTCTCGCAATAAAGAAGATCCAGATATAATGTTCATGCTTAACGCAGGCACGAAATAACAATTATTAAGGTTTAAAACTAATCTCGAAGGTAGATGAAGAGGTAACATCCAGACGGCGATGACATCGACCTTCCATGCATTCCCGATGCGCATCGTCACCTCATCCCTCACCAGTCTCCATTTATTCTGAAGTTCCTATTTCGAATTGCAAATATGAGCAACCGAACCAGTATCAAATATCCAGGCACTACTACGAGAACTGGTAAGGTACACATCAATAACATGTATATCAAATATACCTTTGACATTGCCAGCCTTCTTATCCGCCAAGTACTTGGGGAAGTTGCGCTTCCAATGACCTTCTCCCTTGCAGTAGAAACGCACAGTGTCCGGCTTAGGACCAGCCTTGGGCTTCACAGGCGCAACAACAGGCTTGCCGCCCCAAGAGGCAGCTGACTTGCCACTCATCTTGAAGTGTCCCTTTTTGGCTTTAGACTTCTTGAAACTTGTGGTCTTATTGACCATCAACACTTGATGTTCTTTCTTGATGTCCACTTCCGCAGATTTCAGCATCGCGAAAAGCTCATTGAGAGTCTTATGCATGCCTTGCATGTTATAGTTCAGCATAAAGCCTTTGTAGCTCGGAGGGAGCGACTGCAACACCCTGTTAGTGATTAACTCATCTGGGATCACACATCCCATCTGAATTAGGCACTGTATATAGCCTCCCATTTTTACAACATATTCACAGACAGAGTTTTGCTCCTCCATCGTACATTTATAGAACTTATCAGAGATCTCATATCTCTCAGCGCGGTTCTGAGTCTGAAACATGGTTTTCATCTCTTCAACCATCTCATAGGCGATGTGATGTTCAAAACTTTTCTGGAGATCAGTATCCAGAGATGTAAGGATGGCACAAGAAACTATAATGTGGTCATCTTTGCGTGTCTCAAAGACGTTATGTTCTGCTTCTGGAACATCTTTTGCAGGTGGGTCACCTAGCGTAGCATCGAGCACATATTTCTTCTTACACCCAATAAGGATAATCCTCAGGTTGCGGTGCCAGTCATTGAAGTTTGAACCAGATGATTTTAGTTTTTCTTTCTCAAGGAATGCGCTGAAGTTAAACTGAGCTATGCGGGCCATGATCTACAACATTTTAGAAAATAAAATTTTAGACTATGTTCATGATAATGATTTCAGTTTAATCAAATTACTAACGAACTCCCACTTAAATCAACACCCCTCATAGTTGTCTAATGGTACACGATCCAAATCCACTACACCAAGTCCAATCTTCACGAGATAAGATGTAGTTTCAATGGTGAACATCGAATTTTTATCATATCATTCATATGACTCGTGTTTAACCTTTCGGTTCATTGCGTTCTGAGGCCATGTCTGTACATGATAGGCTCGTCAAGTTAACCAAAGTATTTTTGCATGTGTAAAACTGGCTTACACCCGTCGTATGTGAACGTAGAGTTTACCACATCCGATCATCACGAGATGCTTCAAAACGACGAACTTTCGCGACGGTGCATACTTAGGGAGAACACGTTTATCTTGATATTTAGTGTGAGGGATCATCTTATAATGCTACCGTTGTGCACACGCAAAATAATATGCATAAAAGGATAAACATCACATGCAAAAAATATGTGACATGGTATAGACTTTTATTGCACCTTGATCTCCATCTTGAACGCACCAACAAGATCTCCATTATGGCACGATGTTGGTCTCCTCCTTATGGCATCTTGGTTGTCTACACCACGTTGCATCTACAACTACTGCTAACTTATAGAAATAAAGTAATGCAATTACATGGCGTTTGAAGTTGACATGCAGGCCATACAATAAATAATTAAGACAACCATATGACTACGGCCAGTTTCCATACTCATCGACATGAAAGTTGTGAACATTACAAAACATGATCATCTCATACATCACAAATATATCATATGAACATTTTGGGCTATACCACATCGCAAGCACCCCTGCAAAAACAACTTAGACACCTCTCCCTTATTATTTGAAATTTTACATGGCTTCTAGGGTTTTGCATAAGAACCGTTCTTACCTACACAAAAAACACAACATTGATATAACAAATTTCTTCTTAATCCCATAAGAGCCCTCCTTTGTAAATGTGGTTAATACTATGGTAAGAGCGACTGACGCCCGCAGGCCGCATGTGCAATACAAGTTGCACGTCAAGTGCGGAACCGGTCTCAATCTGAAGATTGTAAAGTTGGTCCAGGTCGCTGCATCAAACCATACCGCAAAACCAAAAATACACATGTGAGGGTAGCCACAAGAAGATCAATGCCCACAACTCATTGTGTTCTAATCATACAAAGCATCTACGCATAGAACTAGCTCTGATACCACTCTAGGAGATTGCGCGATAGAAAAAAAAATTCTCTCACATGCGGAAGCAACATCCAAGATCCAATCTATAAGATGCTAGTAACGGGGAGAGTAGATCATCATACCCTTGAAGAACACGCGCGTTGAACGTTTAATTCAACGCAGCTTGGTGAAGTTATTGGGGAAGTTCGATTCAATCAGCACTGCAAACGAGCAGTACCTCCGGAGGCTTCGCCAAGCAATGCACGTAAGGGAGGAGGAAGTGTGGAAGGAATTGGGGATTCTTGGTGAGCCTCTCCTCTCTCTTATATAGGCAAGGAGGCTATAGCCACTTCAATTCCCAAGTGAAAACCCCTCTCTCATTTAAAAGATGGTAACACCTTTCTTTTAAGGGTGGTAACCCTCCCATTGAAGGGCATCCCATTTATTGGCATAATAAACCAAGGAGAGCTGGTCACATGGTGATACGTCCACAACGTATCTATAATTTCTGCTTGCTCCATGCCTCTTTTGTGTGATATTGCTATGATATTGATGAACTTCCATACACTTTTGATCATATTTGGACTAACCTATTAACTCAGTGCACCCCAGTGCCAGTTCCTGTTTTCTGCTGTTTTTCTATTTTAGGTTTCCCCCACATTAAAAAATGCTCCAAAAATTCAGGAAAAATCCAATAAAAATTAAGCACAGAAGAAGCTTCGGTAATCAACGAGGGGGCCAGAGGGGACCCACCAGGGCCCCAGGCGCCCTCCTGGCGCGCCCTAGGGTGGGGCCGCACCAAGGGGCTGCCTGGAGCCCTGGTGGCCCCCCTGGCTGCCCCCTTCGCCTATTTATTCCTCGTGACGAGAAACCCCCGTGACGGCAAACCTTTTTCGCGATCTCTCCTCTGTTTCGCCGCCGCCGCGCTTCCAAGATCGGGAGCACCAGAAGACCTCTTCCCAGCACCCTGTCGGAGGGAGGAACCACCTCCGGGAGCTTCTCCACCACCATGGATGCTTCCCGGATGAACCGTGAATAGTCCACCTTGGACCATGGGTCTATGATCAGTAGCTATGTAATGTTCTCCTCCCCTCTTTTTTCTTCATGGATTAGACCTCGTGAGCTGCCCTACATGATCGAGGCACATATGTAATATTTCTGCTGTTGTTATGCTGAGTTTGCTGGGATCCGATGGATTAAGAGATTATGTTCAGATTGTGTTTGAGTAATATATTTGATTCTCCTCTTTTATATTTATGTTCTAGAGTAATTCTTGCATGTTCTCCATTGCTGTTTATTGATTTGGCCAAGTAGTAGGTAGTGACTCCAGGAGGGAGCGTTATGCATGATTGTGGGTTCATGCCCCCGATGACTATCTTGAGTGACAAAAACATGAGTCGAGGGGATGTGTTGTTGCCACAAGGGGGAAAACAATGGTGTGTGTACTTGCGGGTGCAAGGATTGTTTACTTTACGCAAAGTTCTTTAATGCAGTTGTCCGTTGCTTTGAGTTTACACTGTGGGTGGGATTCGCAACTTAATACCGGAAAGATGTTCTGGATAGATATCTCAAGGTGGATGATTAGTAGGTAGATGCAGATGGATTTCGGTCTACTTGTCTTGGCGTATCGCCCATGCTTTTAAGCCTCTTCCTTTCTTTATAGCATAATTGGCATTGGTTTGCGCACATATTCCTGTCAATTTCCCAGCTGTAATTTGTTTACCTCGCATGGCTATTTTATCGTCTTTTGGGAGAGAGACATCACTAGTGAACATCATAGGACCCCGGTCAATATTTCCAATACTGTTTACACCCACTATCAATTTACTGCTTTATTTAATTTTCCGTTGCTATCACTTAATTATTATCCCGTGCGTTTTATCCTTTGTAAACAACAAGGCCGGATGAATTGACAACTCCTCTGTACTCGTTGGGAAGCAAAGTTATTTGTTGTGTGTGTAGGTCCAGGTGAAGTAAGCAACTTTGTTGTAAACGGCGCCATTGTTCACTTCACCAACTTCTTGTATCTGTTGGAGTCCTACTGGTCGACACTCAACCTTAGCATCTTCGCTAAGGGAAACTTGCTGATGTCTACATCTCAACCTTCCACTTTGGGTAACCAACGAGGGGGCGTTAATTCGTACCATCAAAATCAATTTCTGCCGTCGTTGCCGGGGACTCCACTCTTCAAGATAGGGGAGTTGCACACTATCTTTTATCTTTGCTTTTTAGTCTTGTTAGTTTACCATTCAGTTTTTGCTTTAGTGTCCTTTATCAAAAATCCCAAAAAAATATTGTATGTCTAGTTCCTTACTTGCCAATCAATCTCTAACTTCTTTGAAACCAGATCTTATTGGCCTGGAGGATTCACCGAGGATCAACAAAAGTGGTACAAGGAACACCGCTTGTCTCAAAAGGGGATACACTTATGGAAACAAATACACCAGTTGTACGAGTATGCTAGAAACTTGTGCTCAATATATAATATATCTTTCTGCAGGGATGAATCTTGTTGCTTTATGAGGCACAAACACCTTTCTTTCCAATGTGAGTACAATGATGATGAAACCTTAGCTTCTTATGCTAAGGGAAACTATGATTTTTATGATACAGAGCCAATAGAAGAATTTGTTGCTTATAAGGGTGCCTATGAAATTACTTCTCTTCTTAGAAATATTAATGATGCCCCTTAAAAATTTGAGAGTCTTGCTATACTTAACTATTGTTTGGAAAATTATGATGCAAATTATTATATTACTGATCATCTTGAGAGAATCTCTCCCCCAAAGGAAGAGACTAATGTTTTGCAGGACTCTATGAAAGAAGAAATTGATGAAACCGAAAGCTCCTTGGATGAAAAATAGTAGGAGAGTGACGAACAAAAGGAGGAAGAATGGAGCCATCCATGTCTACCTTCTAATGAGATTAACTATTTGAATCTTACCTTATATGAGTGTTATGATCCTATGGATTCTTTTGAAATATCCCTTTTTGATGAAGTTGATGCCTTCTATGCTTATGGCCATGATGCCACTATGGATGATGCTTACGGAGATGAACTTTCTATAGTTCCTCATGTTAAGCATGAAATTGTTGCTATTGCACCCACACTTGATTTTCCTATTACCATTTTGAAATCTCCAAATATTCTGGAGAGTTTTGTCCTTATTAAACGTCAATGTGACAGGTTGCATTTATCTTATGATCCTAAAGACCGTGTTGAAAACTATACACGTGTGCTTGCAGGGCATGAACAACATGATTTATGTGATAGTTATATTCTTGATGTTGTTCATGATACTATTGAAAATTACTTTGAGAGAGGAAAGCTTGGTTCTAAAATCTTTCATGTTACAAAAACACCTCTCTTTTTGATGAAATTTTTAAAGTTGCCCTTGTTCCACCTTCCTATGCTTGTCACTTTGTGCTTCTTTGATTTATTTTCTTATAAGATACCTATGCATAGGAAGTGCGTTAGGCTTAAATGTGTTTCATATTTTCTTCTTGACGCTCTCTGTTGCTTCAAGTCCTTATTCTTATGAGAGCATCTTTTATAATCTTTATGCCTAGCTTAAAGGCATAAAAGAAAGCGCTTTCGGGAGGCAGCCCACAACGAATTTAGGATTTCCTTTTTTTATTCTGTTTTTAGTGGTCTTGATGATTGTTACTACTGTAGCAACATCATTGTATCTTTACTTTTCAAGCTTTGTGCCAATTATACCCTCATTTGACAAGGGAAGTGAAAGTTCTGACATGCTGTCCAGAAAACAGATTTTGTCCTCGTGACGGGAAAAATCATAGAAAAGCACAGTTCATCTTTTTGAGCTGAATTTTTTACACAGTTTACTCTATACAATTACGGAACTTTCGTACGTTCTGAGTTTTTTTATTTGAGTTGCATAAGTATCCCTAAAAATTCTTTACTACCTTCTGGTCTATTTTTCACAGATTCTGTCCTGTTTTGCCTTTTCTTCATTTTGCAAACCTTAAGCTTGATTTTTCTTTGCAAAAACTTTTTGGAAATCTTGAGAAACAGTATCTCTTCAAGAATATCTTTATTTCCATTAGAGGAAAAAATATTTTATTATGGGTACTAACCTCGCTAATCAGATTATGATGAGTTATGTATGAAGGAAGTTTTCAAGTGTGCGAGGGAAGATGATGAAAGAAGATTAAGAAGTGTCAAGCGCTCAAGCTTGGGGATGCCCCCATGCATACCCAAGAAATATTCAAGGAGACTCAAGCGTCTAAGCTTGGGGATGGCCCCGTGCATCCCCTTCTCCATCAACAATTATCAGTTCGTCTCTCGTTTCACTATATTTTTATCACTTCATGCGTTATGTGCTATGCTTGGAGCGTCTCGCTCTTAGGTTTTATTTTTAGTTTTATTTAGCTTTTCTTGATGTTCATAACAAGTTAGAACCCAGCTTTCTCTATGTGGAATAGAAACACGCTCCACTTTCAAAATCTAGAACACAACATAGGATTTTTCATGCTTATCTTTGTTGTGTTTGTTCTTTATCATTTTCATAGCTACTGTCTTGTTTTTCTCTTAGTTTTCATGTTTATATTTTCAAAGAGCTTTTGTTTAGTTTGTTTCTGGAACTCTCTTCAGTTTTCATGTTTATCTTTTTTAGAGAGTTTGCCTGTTGCACTGAGTTTTGTGTCTTGACTTGAAGTAGGTAATTGAGGTTGCTATTCAGTTGTAGTAGTAACTTGCAATAGTTTTGAGGTATTGTTTTGAGTAATTTTTGGACTTTTGGTGTCAAGAGATTTAGCCTATTAGTGATAGAAGTCGTATTTGGGGCAATCCATGTTTATTTTCAAAACTTACAAAATTAGTTGAGAACTTTATCTACTAGATGGATCACTACTCTTCCGAGGGGTCGAATATTAGAGTACACTCATGTACCATGAGTCGAGGATGCGCAAGGATAACCAAACCCCCAGACACTACTCCTCGGGGTACTTGTCTCTTTGTGAAACCTCCTTATTAGATTGGGAGTTACCGATAATAAGTGCATGAGTTCTTCGGACTAATGTGAGTACTCGAAAGTTGACACTTCCACCTTCCCATATTTTTCTAGCCTCTCATGTGCCGTGCATTGCTTTCTTCTCACTCCGACAGTTGGCGTCCACCTTCGCCGATACATCCAAACCCTTGGCATGATACGCTTTTTCATCATAAACCTCCTTATATCCTTCCTCAAAACAGCCACCATACCTACCTATCAAGGCATTTCCATAGCCTTTCCGAGATACATTGCCATGCAACATCCACCTTCTCATGACTTGATATTCATGTCATACATGCTACTTGCTTGATTGATGAGCCACATGCTAATTGGGCCTTGCCCTAATCATTGCTACATGACGCGCTAGTATCATTGCATATCCTGCTACACTGGCAGAGGCATACATTTGCATACATCATGTCAGTTACATCTTCTTTATGATTTGAGTACTTTGTAAAGTGTGAAAGATCTTCTATACTTTTTGTAATATATAGAGTGTTTCCCCTAAAGTGAGGAAAAGATCCCAAAGAGGACAAATTAAAATATCCCAAATAGGACAAATTAAAATATCCCAAATAGGACAAATGAGAGAAATAGAAAGAGCCATTGAGGCCACCAAAAGATACAAAAAATAGAAAAAAAAGAGAAAAATAAATAAAAAGAGAGAAGGGGGCACACTACTATTCCTTTTGAGATATCCACACTCGTACTCCCTCTTATATCTTGTACTCCATTGAGATTATAATTCACGCATATAGCTACATGGGGACCTTCACACTATAGAACTTGGCTTGTATATTCCAGTGATGAGCCTCCTCAAATGAGCTCTAGGTCTTCTTGAGCAAGCAAGGTGGATGCACCCCCACTAGTTCCATTGGAGAGCTTGCCTTAGCTCACATGTGCATCCGTTGCATGGCAATCCCTACTCCTCACATCATATCTATCATTTGTCTTTCTCTCGCCTATGATTGTCCTCATTGATGTGAGCCTTTCACACCCTTTTTGTCTTCCTCCACCATATTCTCTCTTTTCCATCCTAAGTGTCAACTTTCTTGCTTACGCTCATCCATTGCATGAGTGCTCAAAATGTCGAAAATGAGTGGATCATTTTGACTTGTACCTGGCTAATGGTCTGGGGATGAGTCAAGATAAGATTCCAAAGAAGACCAAGTGTGAAACTTTAGTAGATTGAGTTCTCAACACCAAAATACTTTTTCTCGTATATCCCTATCCCCTTTCTTGCACGCAAACACCATTTGGAGACATTCGAGTCACGGACAGCGAGAGCTCTTGCACCTTTATGTTCTTACGTTGCTTGTTTCAATGCTAAATATAGACTCTTGCCTGTTATGACTGGAATTGAATTACATGCCTTGATTGCTTTAGTTAAAAGTTCTTATATGGTTGTTAGCATGTCACCACAGAAATTATGCTTTTATCATTTACCTACTCGAGGACGAGCAGGAATTAAGCTTGGGGATGTTGATACGTCCAAAACGTATCTATAATTTCTGCTTGCTCCATGCCTCGTTTGTGTGATATTGCTATGATATTGATGAACTTCCATACACTTTTGATCATATTTGGACTAACCTATTAACTCAATGCACCCAGTGCCAGTTCCTGTTTTCTGCTGTTTTTCTATTTTAGGTTTCCCCCATATTAAAAAAGTGCTCCAAAAATTTGGGAAAATCCAATAAAAAATCAGCGCAGAAGAAGCTTAAGGAATCACCGAGGGGGGGCAGAGGGGACCCACCAGGGCCCTAGACGTCCTCCCGGCGCGCCCTAGGGTGGGGCCGCACCAGGGGGCTGCCTGGACCCCTGGTGGCCCCCCTGGCTGCCCCCTTCGCCTATTTATTCCTCGTGACGAGAAACCCCCGTGACGGGAACCCTTTTTCGCAATCTCTCCTATGTTCCGCCGCCGCCGCGCTTCCAAGATCGGGAGCACCAGAAGATCTCTTCCCGGCACCCTGCCGGAGGGAGGAACCACCTCCAGGAGCTTCTCCACCACCATGGATGCTTCCCGGATGAACCATGAGTAGTCCACCTTGGACCATGGGTCTATGATAAGTAGCTATGTAATGTTCTCCTCCCCTCTTTGTTCTTCATGGATTAGACCTCGTGAGCTGCCCTACATGATCGAGGCACATATGTAATATTTCTGTTGTTGCTATGCTGAGTTTGCTGGGATCCGATGGATTATGAGATTATGTTCAGATTGTGTTTGAGTAATATATTTGATTCTCCTATTTTTATATTTATTTTCTAGAGTAATTCTTGCATGTTCTCCATTATTGTTTATTGCTTTGGCCAAGTAGTAGGTAGTGACTCCAAGAGGGAGCGTTATGCATGATTGTGGGTTCATGCCCCCCTATGACTACCTTGAGTGACAGAAACATGAGTCTAGGGGATGTGTTGTTGCCACAAGGGGGAAAACAATGGTGCTTGTACTTGCGGGTGCAAGGATTGTTTACTTTACGCAAAGTTCTTTTATGCAGTTGTACGTTGCTTTGAGTTTACACTTTGGGTGGGATTCGCAACTTAATACCAGCGAGATGTTCTGGATGGATATCTCAAGGTTCATGATTAGTAGATAGATGCAGATGGATTTCGGTCTACTTGTCTTGGCGTACCTCCCATGCTTTTGAGCCTCTTCCTTTCTTTATAGCATAATTAGCATTGGTTTGCGCACATAATCCTGTCAATTTCCCAGCTGTAATTTGTTTACCTCGCATGGCTATTTTATCGTCTTTTGGGAGAGAGACATCACTAGTGAACATTATAGGACCCCGGTCCATATTTCCAATACTGTTTACACCCACTGACGAGGGGGTGACCCCACGACTCCTACGGATGAGCCTACCTGGTGTCCCTGAAGACAGAAGGCCCATGAAGATACATCCTCGGCCTGTTAATTGGCACCGACGTAGGAGTCTTCGACTCACAAGGAAGGTGCGAAGACCTGCCGTACGGAGCAAGCTAGGGTTAGGAAAGCTTACCTGTAAACGTAGATGAACTCCCCGAGACCTAGCCCAGTATATAAGGGCTAGGAGGGGCGACACAAGAGACATCTAATATCACCTGTAACCCTAGCCTTGAGCGCTCCAGCCTTGGCATCCACTGTAATCGCATCTCCCCCATCAATAATATCGAGCAGGAGTGAGCCTTCATGTTTGCCGACGAGCTATCGTCCAACCTGTGCCTCTCATGACTAACCCAGGGTCCCTGACCATGGGATTTGCCGGGGTTGATCCCCGTCAATTGGCGCCATCTGTGGGAACTACACGGGTTGGGATCACGATCTTAGCGGTCCCGTCTTCAGCAAGCCACAACTCAAGGGAAAGAACCAGATCTAGCCCACTCGAAGGATTCAAGATCACGGCGGACATCTCCGCCACCCCATCAAGACCACTCGAGCTACAGTTGTGCCAGGACCGATACTACAGTAACGTCCAAGTGTAGCGCCAGCGCCGAAGGAATCGACGACCCAGAAGAACGGCGAGGGGCCTCTACGAAGGAACTCCACTCGACGAACCGCGACACACAGCGGAAGACTCGTGAATCCTTCGACAACCCACCGCCGCCCGGGCACCCGCCGCACATCAAGACGGCGACTACGAGATCGAAACCAGCGACCAGCAGAACCATCACCAAGGAAGGAGGAATCGACGACCCAAAAGGCACCCACGGGAGATCTACGGCGAGGCTGCAGCGAACGAGCCACGTCACGCAACCGTACAACCGACGACCACTCGATGACACGCCGTCGCAGGAGCACCTGTCGCCAACCAGGACAGCGACTCTGAGACACCTGTGGGCGAGTACTATGACCCAGATCGAAGGCCGGATGAATTCGCCAACCTCATCAAGAACCAAGACATGAGCCGAGGAATCGAAACCGACCCTCGCTTCCACGAACACCCGGAGGATCACGAGCAAATCTTCAGAATCTCAAGAAGGAAGAGGCACGCCGGATCTAGCAAACTCACGGCTAGAGAGCAGCTGGCAGGACCCTGCACGATCCACAGTTTCGAGGATGAATGGGGACGCGTCAGGTCAGATCACACTTTGAGAGACTGCCGCCTGTTCAACGAGCTAGCCGACGACCTCAAGAAGGAGAAGCAGAAAGAAGACAGGCGCAACCGGCGACCCGAACAGTCGCCGCCCTCAAGCCCGGAAGGACGTCACAGCCCGCCGCAAGGACAGGTGCTCATGATCCAAGAGGGAAGGGTGTCGCAAACACAACGCGACGCCTACACCCTGCAAGCCAGAGCAGCCGAGAGCATAAACATAGTCGAGGTCTACCAGCTGCATGATACGGAGACCAGCATCACGTTCTCACAAGACGACCATCCACCCGCAGTCCCAAGACCGGGACACGCGCCCTTGGTGCTCGATGCACAAATCGGAGGATACGACATGGATAGGGTCTTCATGGATGGAGGCAGCAGCATGAACATCATCTTTTCCAGCACCCTACAAAAGATGCTGATCCCACGATCAGTATGGAGAAAATCAAGCACCGAGTTACACGGGGTAGTCCCAGGAGAAGCAGCCACATCCCTCGGAGTCATCGAACTCGAAGTTGTCTTCGGCAACCGACGCAACTTCGCAAAGCACGTCCTCGAGTTCGAGGTACTCGACTAGCAATCGCATACCACGCCATATTGGGACGGCCAGCATTCGCGCAGTTCATGGCGGTACCACACTACGCCTACCTCAAACTCAAGATGCCAGGATCAGCAGAAGTCCTCACGATCAACGGAAGCTTCATCAAGTCAGATCAATGTGATCGTGACTTCCACAGAATCTCCGACACATTCGGAGCGGAACAAGAACTCAGAGAAATAGCCATGGTGAAGGACAAGAGTACCTTCCCATTGGTAAACAGAAGCGAATCCAGAGAGTACGGACGCGACTTCAGCATCGACAGCGACACAGTCATTCACCAAGTGCACCCGACGGACCCGGACAAAACAGTCCACGTGTACGCCCACCTACCTTAGGAGCAGGCGACGGCTCTCGTCGCTTTCCTTCGAGAGGAGTGGGAAATATTCGCCTGGTGCCCAGCCGACAAGCCTGGGATAGCACGCGAATTCGCGGAACACGCCCTACGCATCAAGCAAAACATGAAGCCGGTGAAGCAAGCGCTGAGATGATTTTCGGAGCCCAAGCGCAGAGCAATCGGAGAGGAAGTCAATCGGTTACTTGACGCCCAGTTCATCTGAGAAACAAAGAAAGCCACCTGGATAGCCAACCCAGTGCTGGTGCCCAAGAAAGACACGACCGTGCAGCGCATGTGTGTCGACTACGGACCAGTAAACAAGCATTGCTCGAAGGACCACTTCCCCCTGCCTAGAATCGATCAGATAATCGACTCGACAGCAGGGTTCGATCTACTTTCCTTCCTTGATGCGTACTCAGGATACAACCAGATCAGGATGAAGGAAGAAGACGAAGAGGACACATCGTTCATCACCCCCTATGGCGTATTTTGCTACAGGACCATGCCCTTCCGGCTCAAAAACGCAGGCGTCACCTACCATCGAATGATGCAGGCCTGCCTGAAGGAGAAAATCGGAAGAAACGTGCAAGTCTACGTGGACGACATCGTCATCAAGACCTACAAAGCAGCCACACTACTCGACGACCTGTGCGAAACCTTCGCGGCGCTCAACAAATTCAGAATCAAACTCGACCCAAAGATGTGCGCATTCGTCGTACCGGCGGGGAAGCTGCTTGGCTATATGGTCTCTGCCCGAGGGATCGAGGCAAACCCTGAGAAAGTCCAAGCCATCACCCGCATGCAAGAACCAAACAACGTCAAAGGAGTACATCAGCTCACTGGAAAACTCGCAGCCCTAAGCCGCTTCATCAGCAGGCTGGGAGAACGCACGATGCCTTTCTATCTGCTGCTCAGGAAAGGAGAGAAATTCGAATGGACGGAGGAAGCCCACCAAGTATTCGCGGATCTGAAAAAGACACTCTCGAGCCCACCAATCCTGGCGGTACCCAAGGAACGAGAGAAGCTATACCTCTACGTGGCAGCATGTAGCAGTGTAGTAAGAATAGCGCTCGTTGTCAAACGCGCAGAGGAAGGCAAGGTCCAGAGCATCCAGAGACCAGTCTACTACCTCAGCATGCTCCTGACCAAATCCCAGCAGCGGTACCCGCACTATCAGAAGCTACTACTGGCCATCGTCGTGACCTCAAGAAAGGTGTCCCACTACTTCGACAAGCACCCTATCACAATCGTGAGCAGCGCACCACTCGCTGACATACTCAACAACCCTGGAGCAACCGGGCGAGTCGCCGAGTGGAACATTGAGCTCAGCCCACGGGACCTGCAGTTCAAGCACCCAACAGCTATCAAAGCCCAAATACTCCCAGATTTCCTGGTCGAGTGGACGGAGGTTCAGACACCAGGCCCCCGAGACCTATCAAGCTCATGGTCAATGTTCTTCGATGGGTCCAAGAGACAACAAGGAGCTAGGGCAGGAGTTGTGCTCATCTCCCCCAAAGGAACAAAGCTGAAATATGTCCTCCAGATCAACTTCAGTCACGCCTCCAACAACAAAGCAGAATACGAGGCACTCCTCCATGGCATGCGCATGGCCAAAACATGCGGAGCCACTCGCCTCATAATTTACGGGGACTCCAATCTCGTCGTCCAGCAGACGATGAGAAACTGCAACGCAATAGCCGACAACATGGCGGCCTACCAAAAGCTCTACAACGAACTCGAAGGAAGTTTCGACGGTTGCGAGCTCAACTACATCACTAGGGACAACAACACAGAAGATGACGAGCTCGAGAACATCGGTTCGACCCCGGGACCTGTACCACCCGGCGTTTTCCTCGAAAGCATCAGCCGGAGATCCATCAAGGTACAGGAAGCAACACCTGACGCAGTCGTGGACGGCGAAGGCGCATCAGAAATGGCCCAGGTGGCAGTAGCAACCCCATCAGAAGGCACAAGCACCAGCACATCCGACAGCATAGCTCCGACAGAGCTCGAAGGACCCGTCTGGACAAAACCGTTCCTCCGATTCCTAATCGAAGGCACGCTACCACAAGACGTGGCCGAAGCAGGATGCATCAGCCGACGATCCAAGGCGTTCACGGTGATCAACAGACAACTATACAAGCGCAGCATCACCCAGATACTCCAAAGGTGCATCGACGAAGAGGACGGCAAAGCCCAACTGCTCGAAATCCACGAAGGCACCTGCGGGCACCACGCGAGTAGTCGAGTACTCGTGTCCAAAGCATTCCGAGCTGGGTTCTACTGGCCCACAGCCATGAAAAACGCAGAGGAAATCGTGCGACGTTGTGTCGCTTGCCAGAAATTCGCCAACAGACCACACGCTCCCGCTTCAGATCTTAAGACCATACCACTATCATGGTCGTTTGCCACCTGGGGACTCGACATGGTGGGCCCACTCAAGAAATCATCAAAGGGCGTAAGGACACACCTGCTCGTCGCAGTCGACAAGTTCACTAAATGGATCGAAGCAGTGCCCGTCACCAGCTCCACAGCCCTCACGGCTGTCAACTTCATCAAGTCAATCATCTTCAGGTTCGGAGCGCCACACAACATCATCACGGACAACGGTACGAACTTCACAGCTGCAGAGTTCCATAACTTCTGTGAAGAACTGGGCATCAAAATCAATTACGCATCAGTCGCGCACCCGCAGTCCAACGGCCAGGTGGAAAAAGCAAACGGCCTTGTATGCGGGGGAATCAAGAAACGGATCCTCGCACCACTCGAGCAAGCCACCGGCAACTGGGTAGAAGAACTCCCCGCGGTCCTATGGAGCCTACGAACTACACCAAACACCGCAATCCAGCACACACCCTTCTTCATGGTGTACGGGGCAGAGGCAGTCCTACCACATGACATCAAGTTCGGAGCACCTCGGGTCACCGGATACGAAGAAGACGAAGCAGAAGAAGCACTACAAGATGACAAAGATATGGCTGACAAAGCAAGAGACACAGCCCTGGCAAAATCAGAGGGGTACCAGGACAAGCTACGCACCTACCAAAGCAGTCGATTGCGCACTAGAACCTTCCACAAAGGTGACTTAGTCCTACGACTGATACAAGAGAAGGTCCATAAACTTGCCCCCCAATGGGAAGGACCATTCATAGTCTCCGAAGTCATCGGAGGTGGCGCCTACAGGCTGAAGAACCCGAAGACAGACGAGGACGTGGGCAACCCATGGAACGTAGAAAACTTGCGACTGTTCTATCCATAGTCCCCGTCGGTCGGACATGACTGGCAACTCATGTAACCGCTCGACCACAATAAAATAAATGTTGCCTAAATACTGCCATCTCAAAGCACTCAGGGGCTTAAGTATAAAATCCCCCCGAGAAACGCTATCGCCTACGCGATCTTAACCAAGCACTCGGGGGCTTAAGCATAAAATCCCCCCGAGAAACGGTATCGCCTACACGATCTTAACCAAGCACTCGGGGGCTTAAGCATAAAATCCCCCCAAGAAACGCTATCGCCTACGCGATCTTAACCAAGCACTCGGGGGCTTAAGAATAAAATCCCACCGAGAAACTCTATCGCCTACGCGATCTTAACCAAGCACTCGGGGGCTTAAGAATAAAATCCCCCTGAGAAACACTATCGCCTACGTGATCTTAACCAAAGCACTAGGGGGATTAAAATATCAAATCCCCCCGAGAGACCTATCGCCTACGCGATCCTAACCAAAGCACTCGGGGGCTTAAGCATAAAATCCCCCTGAGAGACGCTATCGCCTACGCGATCCTAAGCACTAGGGGGCTTAAAATATCAAATCCCCCCGAGAGACCTATCGCCTACGCGATCCTAACCAAAGCACTCGGGGGCTTAAGCATAAAATCCCCCCGAGAGACGCTATCGCCACATACGCGATCTTCATCAAAGCACTCGGGGGCTCGAGTCCAACCTCCCCCCGAGAGACGACCATTGTCGCTAAAAAAACACTCGGGGGCTCGAGCACAAAAACTCCCCCCCGAAAGACGCTATCGTCGCTCACACGAACTCTACATCCAAGCACTCGGGAGATCAAGCACCACCTCATCAAGACCTCTCATGCAGTCTGAAGCTTAAAAAACCCAAGAGAAAAACACCTGGCCAGCCCCACCTGCCGAGAGCAAGGCTCAAAAAACATGGCCACAATCAGATGGAGCAGGAAGTACTCTGAAGAAATTCTGAATGGAGCACAAGACACGGACTCCTCTTAGTCTTCCTCTGATCACCAACGATCACCTAAAGACTCGGGGGCTACTCCCATCGGGAGCGCTGACGCGCACCCGATAAAAGGACAGAAATTAACAGAAGAACGACAAGGGAAGAAAATCTAAAGCCTACGTTTGACTCTACAACTCAAACATAGCCTCGGGGGCTACTCCCATCGGGAGCGCTGCCGCACACCCGATAGAACTCACTAGAAAGCTAAAGTCAGTGCATCGTAGGAGGAGCCGAAGACACTGCATGCCATCAGTTGAAATCAAAGACATTCTGCGCTATCAGAAGGAGTCGAAGACACGGCACCACAGGAGTCGAGAACACAGTTTCTAACAAGATCCCAACCACAACTAGAATTCAACCATACAAGGATTAAACTACATTTGGATAGAAGGCAGATCTGATCACTCGAAGGCAATCCTCATTACAGCAAGAGCTAACCTAGTTACAAAAGACACAAGCAGTCGATAAAGCTTACAGCCTCAATCACCCAAGGAATTATGACTTCTACATGTGCGCCCATCCTGGGATGATTGGCACTAAGACAGCAAGCATCATCACAGACAAAGGAGGAGTCGATGCAGCAGGCCCATGATGTCAATGACATAACAAAAGGTGAAGCTCGACTTATTTGCAGAGCAATTGAAGACGATGCTCCACCAGCTTCTTCTCCTGCTCCTCTAGCTTTTCTCCAGCTCCGCCCGAGCTGCCGGCGAAGATGACGCCGCTGCCTCTAGTTCTACAAGGTCGCCTGCCGCGCTCGTTTAACCGGTGGCTTGACATCGAGGTCCTCTTCAGAGCCAGAGGGGGAAGCAGTTGAAGATGGCTCACCACCAGCACCAGAAGATTCCCCGGAGGAACAAGCAGTCGAAGACGCAGGCGAGGGACTCCCCGATTTTGTGGAGCTGTCGCTGATCGACTCCTGCCAGCGCGGATCCATGCGGTTGCCGCTCGGGTCGAACGCATGGACAGTGACAGTGCTTTCGCCGTCAAAATGACAGCTGATCATATCGCCATCTCACGAATTCAACCGCCGAGCAAACAAACTCCAACCAGAGCCAAGGAAAATCAAGCGGGAGCTATCAACCTCCAAGTCAACATAAGAAGGAGATCGGCAGCTCCCTTGAAGATGCAGAAGCAAGCCATCCAACCCACGTTCAGAGACAATGGCGGAAAAAGCAGAAGGAAGAACAACGCGATTGGCACTTTGGCCACGAACACGTAAAATAAAGTCATAGCGCCAGAATCCCTCCTCCAAGGGAGAAGAGGAAGGCACTGGCGCCGCACAATGACGACCACCACGACATGAGCGTGGTGTATGGCCACCACGGCCACGACGAACACGGCCACGGCCAACACCCTGCTTGGGATCCATGAGAGGAACAAGATAAGAAGGAAGAGGCAAAGCAGCAAGATGGATAGAGGCGGAACGCTGATGAAGAGAAAGGCTTATTTATAGAACAACAATCCTCAAGCACAGAGAAACCAAGACGACAGGAGCAATTAATTCAAAGACCAAACGTCGCACACGTCTCGAACTCCAAAGACCAAGATACTTTCCCACGAGACGCACTGTGCGCAAGACGCGTCAATTCACGCGCGTTTCCAACGCGCGTATTGGAAAATCAACCGGCACCTGCCGCAAGCCACAGCAGCCATTATTATGACCGGTCATGAAGACGTGACGATTCACTGGCAGAGCATCCCTGACAGCCATCAAAAAGAGGCATCGCTATCCCTGACAAGCGACGAAGAAAACCAACAGACATCAAGGCCCTGAGATTCCATCTCTCAGATCTTTTTCGCGATGAAGAAAAAACATCTTACTCCCATCGGGAGAGTACATCATAAGAGTCCCGGGTGCTCCCTCACCTAAAGGTCAGCAATGTGCTCGAGTGACCACTCGCACTCACGAAGAGTCTCGGGTGCTCCCTTAATCTGACGCAAAGACAAACATGCATTCGCCAAGATCATATGGCGTTAAGAGTCTCAGGTGCTCCCTCACCTCAAGAACCGAAATGACATTCGAGTGACTACTCGCAAAAAACCCCCCGTCTGAGCACTCGAAACAAGCTCCACGGGTGCATGAGTGAACAGCTCGCTTGATGTTTTGTGCCAAGCGGGTGCAATGCTATAAGGCTCAGCGCCTCAAAAACACACATTCCGGGAACACGATACACCGTGCCCAGATGCCACGCAAGATTAGCGTGTAGGTAAGACCCCGCTGCATAGTACGGCCGGGCTGGGACTTGCCGAAGAGCGATTTCACTCCCAACCTTTTCCATGCGCTGCGCATGATAGAAAAATCCGGGCGGACGCGCCTTAGGCTGTGCACATTACTGGCGGCAAATAAACACCGTAAGACCTAAAGCGGCCGGACTTTTGCTCGACACCAGTGTTCCAAGCTCACGTCGAGGGACGTGGGTTTGATTGGGCTACTGTGGTATTTGCCCTAGTGCAATTCACCAAGGCTCGACCAGTCGACTCCTTGGGCCCTTTCAGCTTAGCATCCCTCGAAACAAGTTTTGTCATGGCCACCAGACTGCCAGCGACCCGCGGATGTACCGCGCATACTAATAACCGACAAATGAATGTACTCGAGTCCCTGCGCGACTCTTCGAGTCCCCCAGGCACTGGGGGGCTTCTGACGAGGGGGTGACCCCACGACTCCTACGGATGAGCCTACCTGGTGTCCATGAAGAGAGAAGGCCCATGAAGATACATCCTCGGCCTGTTAATTGGCAACCGACGTAGGAGTCTACAACTCACAATGAAGGTGCGAAGACCTGCCGTACGGAGCAAGCTAGGGTTAGGAAAGCTTACCTGTAAACGTAGATGTACTCCCTGAGACCTAGCCCAGTATATAAGGGCTAGGAGGGGCGACACAAGAGACATCTAATATCACCTGTAACCCTAGCCTTGAGCGCTCCAGCCTTGGCATCCACTATAATCGCATCTCCCCCATCAATAATATCGAGCAGGAGCGAGCCTTCCTATTTGCCGACGAGCTATCGTCCAACCTGTGCCCCTCATGACTAACCCAGGGTCCCTAACCATGGGATTTTCCGGGGTTGATCCCCGTCACCCACTATCAATTTACCGCTTTATTTACTTTTCCGTTGCTATCACTAAAATTATTATCCCGTGTGTTTTATCCTTAGTAAACAACAAGGCCGGAGGAATTGACAACTCCTTTGTACTCATTGGGAAGCAAAGTTATTTGTTGTGTGTGCAGGTTCAGGTGAAGTAAGAAACTTTGTTGTAAACGGCGCCATTGTTCACTTCACCACCTTCTTGTATCTATTGGAGTCCTACTGGTCGACACTCAACCTTAGCATCTTCGCTAAGGGAAACTTGTTGCTGTCTACATCTCAACCTTCCACTTTGGGTAACCAACGAGGGGGCGTTAATTCGTACCATCACATGCACTAGTGGATCACCCTTGGTCGTCATAAATAGGTGGGGCCCATAGTGGGACCCTCCGAAACCTTCTAGAACATTCCGACACTGCCGAAAAAATCCCAAACTTCTCCGGAACCCTGAAATCAACTTGCCTTATATAAATCTTTACCTGCAGACTCTTCCGGAGCTTCTCGTGATGTCTAGGATCTCATCCGAGATTCCGAACAATATTCGAACGCCATTAATAAAATTATCCCAGAGCTATTCTAGCGTCACCAAACGTTAAGTGTGTGACCCTACGGGTTCGAGAACGTACAGACATGATCGAGACATCTCTTTGATCAATAACCATTAGAGGGAGCAGGATATCAATAATGACTCACACACATTCAACGAAGATCTTTATCGATTGAACCACTATGTCGTGGACTACTATAATCCATACACAATTTCTTTTGCCACACGATATTTTACTTACCCGAGAATCGATCGTCGGTATCGCTATACCTAGTTCATTCTCGTTACCGGTAAGTACTCTTTACTCGTTCATTAATACAACATTCTATGTGACTAACTCATTTGTCACGTGCTTGCAAGCGTTATCGAATGTGCATTACCGAGTGGGCCCAGAGTATATCTCACCGTCACGCGGAGGGACAAATACCAGTATTGATTCATGTAATTCAACAAGTACTTTCAGAGATACCCGTAAGACATCTTTACGATCACCCTGTCACGATGTGATGGTTGATGTCCCCAAAGTATTCTTTTGGTATCCGGTAATAACATAATCGCATGGTCTAAGAAACATGATACTTGAAAATAAAAGGCATGACAGTATAAACTTAATGAAACAGTCAATATTGTTATGCTTAGTTGGGTCTGTCCATCACGTCATTCTTCTAATGACGTAATCCCATTAATTAATAAACAACTCATGTTCATGGTTAGGAAACCATAACCATCACTAATTAACGAGCTAGTATAGTAGAGGCTTACTAGGGACGCGGTGTTGTTTATGCAACCACACATGCATTATGTTTCCGGTAAATACAATGATAGCATGGAAAATAAACATATATCATGAACACGGAAATATGATAATAACAATTCTATTATTTCCTCTAGGGCATATTTCCAATAGACCTAAACTTCAAGAGGGACATATGGGGATCCTTAACAAAGGAAAAGAACCGACTGAAACGTTGTTGGATGGTGCCAGTACAGTTATCCAAACACTAGTTGTCAGACGAAAACAACATAGTGTCTCCAGGACCAGGCACAATGGTAGAACAAGCCCTGAATTTTTCCATCAATTTACTCGCATCCTTCCACCAAAAGGAACCGCGTGTGGCTGTTGCATGAGGAACCCTATTGAAATAATAGGATTTACACATCAGGTTGACCCATGGCACATCCACTTTGTTATAGAATGTATCCAAGTGTTGCATGAGCAAAGCCTCATTCTGCAGACTGAGATTAAGAATGCCAAGGCCACCTTTTTTCTTTGGTCTGCAGATTAAGCCCCAAGCAGCTAGTGAATGTCCATATTCCTGATCTTGTTTTCTCCATAAGCATTGCCTCTGAATTCTCTCCGGTTGTTTAATGATCCCTAGAGGAATATGCAAGGAGCAAAGGAAGTATATGGGCATGGAAGAAATAACCGAGTTGAGGAGCTGCAACCCACCCCCATGGGTAAGAAACTGAGAGCTGGATGTGAGCCTCCTTTCCATGCAATCCACCAAAGGCATGAAATCAACCATCTTGGGTCTAGTAGTGCCAACAGGTAAACCCTGGTATGTAAATGGAAAAGTTCCCACTTTACATCCAAACACTTGAGCAAGGTCTGCAAGCCTCTGATCTGGAAAATTGATTGGGATCATACATGACTTATGATAATTAATCTCTAGCGCGGTAGACTCAGAGAAAAGTTTCAGAGACTCTTTCAGAGCAGTGAGTTGGTTGCCATCAGATTGCATGATTAGGACGGTATCATCATCATATTGAACAATTTGAAAGTCAAATCATGGCTTGGGAAGGGAATTTGTATCATGCCATCATGCAAAAATTTATTAACCACTGACTGGAGCACATCAGCAGCCAACACAAAAAGCAATGGGAGAGGGGATCCCCTTGCCTACCACCTCTCCTTCATTTAAGTTGTTTACCAGGAATTCCGTTTAGAAGGATAGCTGAGGATCCAGAATCTAGTAGTTCCTTGACCTAACTAATCCATGTGTTCTTGAACCATTTATGCTGTAAAATTTCCAGAATTGTTGAGTGCTCAATGGAATCAAAGGCTTTTTCAAAATCCAACTTGAGCAGTACAAGAGGCCTCTTTTACTGATGACTTTGATGAAAATGTTCAAAAGTCCAAGCAAGACAGTCCTGGATGGTCCTGGATTTTATGAAGCCATACTGATTTTTATGGATACACCTCATAATTTCCTGAGGAAACCTGTTGGGCCCCATTTTAGTCAAAAATTTAAGTCCCACACTTGTTAAGGAAATGGGTCTGAAATCATTGACCAATTCTAGGTTTGGATTTTTTGGAATTAAAGTACTATATGAACCATTTAGGTTTTCCAACCTTGCCTCGCCACTGTGGAAAGCCCTTGCAAGTTCATAAAAATCCTCATAGATAATTGACAAGTATTTCTTCAAAAACATGCCATTAAAGCCATCGGGCCCAGGTGCTTTGTCAGTGGGCATATGCTTGACATCATCATCCATTTCCTCCTTCTCAAAAGGCTTAGTCAGGACCTCTAGACCTTCCACTGGGGACAGCAAATTGGATAAATAAGATCCCATTTGTATCCCTCGAGTTCTCCCATTCTGCTTCTGAAGGAATCATAGAAAGCCTTAGCCAAACCATCATGATCAGAACATGGGGTACCATCAGGTAAAGTGAGAGAAGCAACAATATTCCTTCTGTGTCTCTTAGTGACCATGGCATGGAAGAATTTAGAATTTTCCTCCCCAACCTTTATGAACCTCTGTGTACATCTTTTCTTCCAATATAGATATTGGAAATGTAAAAGCTTCTGATGGTGCAATTTAACAGTCTTCCTGAAATTTGACTAAGGAATAGATAGAGGTCTTAACTCCTCCAAGCAATCCAAAATAAAAATAACCTAGTGCATTTCTAAATAAGAAGCTTCAGGTTTGAGATATTTATTTGCCAAACTTTGAGGTCTCTTCTGAGGCTCTTGAATTTATCCACCAATCTGGCTGTAATGTGTGGTTTAAAAGAGGTATAGGCCCAAGATTTATTCACATAGTCCATAAAGCCTTCTTGTTCCACCCAGAAATTCTCAAATCAGAAGATGTTGGACTTTGGTATGGCAGTACCAATGGAGACAACACAAGGTACATGGTCATAAGAAGTCTTGGAAAAAGGGAGTACCTATGTCATAGGATAATCTGAAATCCAATTAGCAGTGGTAAAAAACCAATCCTGATGCTCCACGAGAGGGTCATCCTGCATATTAGACCAAGTGTAACTTCTCCCCTTGATAGGAAGTTCCAAGAGTCCCAGGTGGTCACTGATCTCATTACAAATAAGCATATCATTAGTATCCCCACCAGGTTGATTTCTATTGTCTATAGACCTAATGAAGTTAATATCCCCCAGAATTAGCCAGTTGTCATCATATGGGATAGAAAGATAATATAACCGTTGCACAAATGCATCCCTCCTAATGGTATCACAAGGACCATAAACATTAACCAAGGTCCAGAGAGCATTATTGTGGGAGGATGTGAATTGCACCATCAGTCCAAAGGGTTGAACATCCAACAGCGCCCCAGAAAACCAGCCAGAATTCCAAATCACAGCCACCCCCACCTAAGGCTCCAACCGAGGGAGAAAACACAAACTGATCAAATCTCCTAGGACAACAAGCCCTGAGAGTTGTTAGGTCAAAAAATTCCATCTTAGTCTCTTGTAAGCAGATAATCTCACATTGACTTTCCTCCACCTTGTTTTGAACTGCTCTCTATCTGGATTCAGAGTTAAGGCATGTGAGATTCCAGCATAGGACTTTCCAGCATCTATTTGTAATCATGGTAAAACATAGAAAATCAGTAGCAACTAAGTAAAAGCATACAATGCAATTTCCACATCATCCATGTACCAAAAGCCACAAAAGGAAGACATGTAAATTGTATCACAACTGGCCAATTTATGGGCCTGCCAAACCCTGAATAAAAAGGAGAACTAATCATTTGAAGGATTGTTAACAAAGTCATGTGGATTAGCCATAAGCTTCTCCTTGGTGAGCTGATTGGCAGGGATCTGAAGATCTTCCCCAATGGCCTGCATCACCTTAATGGGAGTGGGAGGGATGGTAGCCTTCTGCTGCTTCTTCTTGGAGTCATCTTTAGGCATCTTGGGTTGGTGGGCTGGAGAAAAGGGCACCATCTCCATGGGCTTGGACTTGGGCTTCTTCTTCTTGGGCTGCAGAGAGAGCTCTTGAAGAGAAGTAGCTTTGAAACCAGCATTCTTTGTCGCTCTCCTAGTGCATCGCCTGACAGATGTGTCCACAAGAGGAGTCTTGGAGGACTTGCTCGTGCACTTGGCCTTTGGAGCAGGGTTAGCAGCAAACACTTCCACCATTGGCACTGCAGGTGGTTCTGAGGGGAAGAGCTCATGTGAAGTGGGAAGTTGATGCAATGGAAGAGGAACCTCATCGTCAATGAAGATGGACGAGGTGGACATGGACTGTTCATCGAAAGCCACATGCCACAACGCTTGGAGCAGATGATCGGCAGGATGGGTTGAAGAAACAAAGGCCTTGGAACTTCCATGGATCTGATTTCCTCAAACAGCGAAGAAAAAGTTCATCACCAGATCATTGCAGGTGGGAGAACAGGTCCAATGACAATTCTTACCATGCCCAAGATGACATTCTCCTAATGAATTGGCAGATGCTGGTATGGCACTATGGCCAAAGCATTGTCAGGTAAAAAATTATCAACGGGCAACTGAACTTCTGTTTGAGCCACCTCATCCTCTATGACAATGACTGGATCCACCGAGTAGGATTGGTCCGGATGATCGAGCACCATAGATTATTGCTCCTCTGGTTCAGGCACTGCAGGATCCTGCGCTGCAGGTTCAGGTTGAGCCTTGACAGCTTCCTCCCATGATTCCCCTTCATCCCAAATAGTATGTCCCCGGCTGGGTGCATCATTCACCGACACCTCTGGTGGTGCAGGGACATCGTTCCAGCCGATAGTCGAATACTTTAGAAGCACAAAATTTAAATTGTTTGGTTGAAGCTGACCTGGCAGTGGGTGCGGGTTCCCATCCAGAGGCATGGTATCTTCTTATTGCGACAGATGATTGTTCCAGTTGGCTCCCAAAATGTAACATGTTGCAGTCCAACTGACCTTAGCTCCTCCCCATTCAGCAAAGTCATTGTAGACAACATCACGAGGAACAAGGTTCGTGTCAGGAAAGGAGGCATATACCATGGTGCGGATAAGATAAGGATCCTGCTCATCCCAGTAGTGAAACTTGCCAAACGTGTTGATCGCCTCCCTGATGTTGTTGACATTGCGATAATCAAGCGGCATCCCCACAAACATCATTCTACCAGACCTAGTATCTGTCATCGCACGAAAAACCTCACCCTTTTCATGGTTGAAAAAACGCACAAAGTGCTAATCACCCAAATTGAAAGGGGCATTCTGAGTAAGGGAATATTGCACAGCAGGATCACGAACCTCAAACAGGTCGACGCATGTGAACCATGGATGAGAAGACCGGAACTGCACACCACGGTGTTGGAGAAACTCCACCACCATCCCCCGCATCGGGCCCATCTAGCCAGGCTCCGGAATCGGCACCACTTCCGCCACCATGAAGGTCTCGTGGGGGTGCGAGCAGGCCTCACCGTCGGCGTAACATAGGTCCGCGGTAATCTGTTAGCACCACCATCAATAATCTCATGGCCCGCCAGGAGAAAGCACAATAGGTCAACCTCATGGACCGCCATGTGCTTGGTTATCTTGTATGCCAGGCAGGGTCCGAGCCGAGCGGCAGGCGGTGGATGGTGTTTTCTCGAGATTGGGGTTATTTGGTTCAGGGAGCTTGAAGCATCGGGACAAGGTTCTTGGGTGGCGCAAGAACAAAAGGCAGGCGGAGGGGGTGTTAATATCCGACATGCCATGTGAATCAGTTCCCAAACTAGCCCCTCCCGCGGAGAAATTCCTGAGAAGTCACGTCGGCGATGCCCAAGCCTACCACCAGCGTTACAAACTTGTTTTGTTGGGAAGCTGGATGACAGGTGGCCCTGTATGTTGCATGCCTAACACGTCAAGATGCGGTCCACCATGTCATTGACCATAGCTTCAAACGCATCCTTTGAATCTTGTGAAGATAAAATGGTAGAGGACAGGATAGCCACCAAAATCTCAGGCGTTGGCATGTTAGGAATTGGAACCGAAACTTGTTGTGTATCCTGGTGGTGAGATGTCAGCTGGCCTTTGGGTCCCACATGGGCAGTCGCATTGAAATCATGACGGTGAGACCAGCTAGCCTATGGGTCCCATAGGGGCGATCGCATACAGATCATTGTTCCTGCGAGAGGCGTCAGATGAACTCGACCCCAAAGGTGGCAACGGATCCAGCGGATCCATCGTAATCGCGGGATTGTTGGGAATGGCCGAAAATTGCGGGGCCGTACCAAATTGGATATGAGGGAGAGGCACCGTGTAGCTCACCGGCAGTGGTGTGTCCGGCAAGATGGCTGGGTGATTAGGCGATGGTGGTAAACATTCTCCAGGCAGCAGATCATAACCAGCTTCAATCCAATCTTCAGTAGAGAAGGATCAACCGGTGAAACGTAGCCTTTGCTGATCTTGTAACCAATTATCGTAGAAAAGCGTAACGATTTCGATGCCGCCGGACCCCGACGTAATGCAGGCTTTTTAGGAGCAATACGCATAGCATTCAAACCGAGTTGAGCACGGCGTTTTGAAGGACAAACCAAAGACCACTCCATGTTGCATTGCTTTTTCCAGAGATCGAATTCATATTGCCAGTTTGGACCACCATAATTCCACAGATAAAAGTAGCAAATGAACTTGGGAGAGACAAATTTTCTCTTGTTGTAGAGGAAGAAACCAACCTTCTATGTGCCACCGTGAACGAGAAGACTCTTTCTTCGAGAGCAGAAACTTCCAGCGCATCACAACGGCCACCAGTGATGGATTCAAGTGCCACCGCACCAGAATCCTCATCCAACTTGAACGAGGAACGTACGAAGTCGACAACCATCATGAAATGACCATATTCATATGTAGGATGCACCGTGGAAAAGAAACGGCGGCGAACCTCCTCTGAAAACTCCTTACCAGGCGCCAGATCCAAGCCCATCTGGAGGGATGCATACACCGCCATGAGATGGTGATCAATGCAGAGAGGAGGCAATGCCGAAGCGGATGATTGGAGCCAAACATCAATGAGAAGGATCAATCACACAATATCTGGGATCAAAGTACTAGGGTTTTGGTCAGGGGACGTGGGGATGAGAGAGCGCAATTTTTTACAATTATGTTGCTTCTAAATCTAGCAGAAGCAAGTTTATCATTGTTATCACGATGGCGATAAACATTGCAATCAACTCATTAGTATTCCTTTTGGGGAACATTTTTTGCGGGCACCAGAGGATCATTTCTCTCTTCGAGAGAATAGAAGTGTCTCGGTGGCACCGTAGACTTTCCTTGAATAGAATGGTTAGTAGGCAATTTCTCTACGAGGTATTTGCGAACCCAGATTTTTCTATAGAAACCATTCTTGGGAGGAGTACCAACGAATTCAGTGGAAATTTTTCCTTCCTGGTGTTTGATAAGCTTGTAGTCAGAATCAAGAGGTTCATCTGGGATTTTTTCTTTTTTAGAACCCAGAAAGTTTTTGCATACTACTCGGGTCCCTAGTAAGTGCATCAGGGTTCAGTTTCCTTTAGAAACCTACACCTTCCTTTCGAGGATTCCTGTGAAGGAGGGCCTTCTTTAGGATATCACATAGGTATAGGTGTCCCTAAACACTTTTGAACATTCATGTATCAAATAAATCTTTCAATCTGAGGATTTCCTCGGTAACAACGGCATTTTCCTCGACAGAGGAGTTAGTATATCAATTATAATAGGTTCTTTTCCTTTCGATTGCTTAGAGGTAGACTCAACTTTACTTCGTTCCAAAAAATTTCAGCACGGAGAGACTAAGTCACTTTTAGCATTGGGATCTTGTTGAGCAATGAGAGTGAGATTGAAAATTTCCAACTCTTCATGAGCCTGCTTCAATTTCTCGAGAGCCATTTTCCATTGAAGGAATTCATAGGTGAGCTTCTCATAGTCCACTGAAAGAAGATCATGCTGAGAGGAAAGCTCTTCAAATTTTTCTTTCATAGCAGCATGCTCATTAGTCCACTAGTGCGGGGCGTAGCTATCAAAACGGTTTTTGACCGCTATCGCCTACTTGAATCGGAACCGTTGCCTTGCCTTCGATTGCGATAGGGGGGCCTACTCCAAACAATAGCCAGAAGTCGTTGCCTATGGACTAGTTCGCGAAGACGCACATGATAAATTGAATGTTTGTGTTCAGTATACTATCCCAAACACATACATATAGCACACGTTTGTGTTGTTCACACCTAAACAAACATGTGTGCACGAATGTTCGTGTGGTTTAAGAATTAAATCCCAAACGTTGTTTTCGGCCGAACTGTGTGTGATGTACGTGGTGCAGGCATAAATACCCAGCGTTTATTTCTTATTGAGCGTGTGTGATATGCATAGCTATCGTAACGAAATTATATGCAGAACCGTGTGCCAGAAGCTAATCACTCGAAGTTTAATTAGCATTGTATCTATCTAAAATATTTTAGGATATTTTTTAATTGCTGATACAATCACATTCATATATATAACACAATATCTTTCATATGCTTATGATGGTCTTCAGGATTTTCATAATTACTGAAATCAAAGTACAACCAGCAGCTAGTAAAGCAAGCCGCAATACAGAAACACGAAATCAATGGTAATAACTAGCAGATAGTACACCAGGCCTTAATACAGAAATACCAAGTCCATAGTATGACAACCTTTGCAAAGTACAGCATCATAATTGGTAGATAGATAGATGAATCACATCTGGGAAGTTGTCGAAGCGGAATGCAAAAATTTCCCCTTCGAGAAAGTTGAATGCTTGTGCAACTTTAGCCCAGCGCATGTTCATGATTGCCAGGCCATCCTTTGACCTCTTCAGGAAGACTTCAATAGTATAGCGTGGGTGTTGTACAAATGCCTTTCTTGCCTCTTGACCATACAGGTGGGTTGAAAGGTAATCATCCGTGAACTGCTTAGGAAAAAACTGAATACAAAGATAGGCATAAATATCATTTCTCAGCATTGAAACTGTGTGCATGTGTAAGGTAATATAGTACGGAGGTAAATAGGTTCCATCCTATAGCTGACTGAAGTCTTCTCCATTGTGCAGACAAAGAGTTTGGTGTCTTTCGTGGCGAGTTTCTTTATCCTAACAATCTTTCTAATTTTCTTGACTTGGTTCTTGGTCATGGTCACCTCATTTCCCCAAATGCAAAATGGGTCAAAGAGTGGATCTAAACCTCTGGCTAGATGAGCTACAAGCAAGATGTAAATATTAGAACCCAAACACTCACAGTTTTCATTCACTTGTATAGTAAGGGGGTATAAGCCATTTAGACCAAGTACATACCTCGGTTGTAAATCTCAGAGTCGCCAATTGCTACCATGCAATTGCCTAGAGTACATAATGAGATCAAGCATTAGAACAATGCTACAAGCCTACAAGGATAATGAAAAAATCGATCATGTGGTATGAATAATATGAAACTGAAATTTACAATAGAACCTGACCATAAAAACATATGATCGAACAGATTCAAGACATCGACAGTCCATGTAAGTAACTAAATCATGAGCATCGCAGTGCATGCTAACATTTTACAGTGTACGAGTTCAGTTACTTGAAATTATAGACGCAATCCAATCTAACTAAACATGGTCTGGCGGTCGAGCCATATATGATCGATGGAGGAGTAAGAGCATGAGCATGTGGATGACGGTCGGGATCTGACCGGAACAGGGTGAGAGGTGAACCGAAGATGCGCGGCTAGAAGGGAGGGGCCCGGCCGGCCTAAACACTCTAGGCTACCACGCGCGGTATACGGAAGAGGGTTGCTCCATGTAGGCCGCCGCGCGCGGTATACGGCTGGGGCGGCGGGGCTGCGCCTTATTAGCCGTCGTGGTAGTTGCCGGCGTCGTCTAGGCCTCAGCGCTAGGAGGAGAAAGTGGGGATTTGAACAACAAAGGGGGATGAGCGGCACCATTTGGTGGTGGGCGGAGGGGGGAAGGTAAGATATTTGACTACTGTTGGAGAAAATTTCCGCTTGTGGGGGGGAGAGCACTGGCGGGATATGTTTATCGCAAACAGACATTATTATTTACCCGAATGAGATGATACGAGAAACTTTCGGTCGGTAGGTTGCCACCAGTACATGGCAGATGATCACAAACGTTGATGAAATATAAACTGTTTGTAATATACTAGAATAAATATCCAACCAATCAGGTTGCATCACCAGCTTCTCACGGATCGTGGTAAGATCCAACGACTATTGTTTGGTGCTACGGTTACATCCAACGGCCATAGTTGTGAGCTAGGATTACGAGATATCCTCCAGGGTCTTGAGACAGTCCAATCAGGTCGCATAACCAGCTTCTCGCGGATCGCGGTAAGATCCAACGACTATCATTTAGTGCAACAGTTACATCCAACGGCCATATTTGTGCGCTAGGGTTACGAGATAACCTCCAGCGTTTTGATACGGTCAACGGGGTTTTTCATTGTTTGACCACCATTCAACTAATGCATTTTGTACACGAAGCGTATCTAATTTTGATGATAATCCTCTCAAATTTTTATCAGGTACCATGTATGTAAAATAACGACATCATGCCAAGTCGCATCCTTTTTAGAGGCCGTTTGAATTGATTTTCAATGTAGGGCCATTTTGATCAAAAATAAATCATTTAATGCGTTTAAATTGCCAAATGAAGTCAGAAACATTTGAAATATCAGGGTCTTAGTGTGAATGATTAGTGTTGAACACATAAAAAGTTTGGGGTTTAAAGGATTTAGAAATAATGTGATGTCTTTGTAATTTTGTTGATTCTGATTGAATCCCCGGTACTTGGAAAGGAATGGTCTAGTTTGTACACAAAGAGTATCTGATTTTGATGATAATCCTCTCAAATTTTTACCAGCTAACATGTATGTAAAATAACAACACCATGCCAAGTCTCATCCTTATTAGAGGCCGTTTGAATTGATTTTCAATGTAGGGCTATTTTGATCAAAAATAAATCATTTAATGCGTTTGAATTGCCAAATAAAGTCAAAAGCATTTGAAATTATAGGATCTTAGTATGAACGATTAGTGTTGAACACATAAAAAGTTTGGGGTTTAAAGGATTTAGAAATAATGTGATGTCTTTGTAATTTGGTTGATTCCGATCGAATCCCCGGTACTTGGAAAGAAATGGTCTAGTTTATACATGAAGCGTATCTAATTTTGATGATAATCCTCTCAAACTTTTACCAGCTACCATGTATGTAAAATAACGACACCATGCCAAGTCCCATCCTTTTAGAGGTTGTTTGAATTGATTTTCAATGTAGGGCCATTTTTTATCAAAAATAAACCATTTAATGCGTTTAAATTGCCAAATGAAGTCAAAAACGTTTGAAATTTCAGGATATTACTGTGAATGATTAGTGTTGAAAATATAAAAAGTTTGGGGTTTAAAGGATTTAGAAATAACGTGATGTCTTTGTAACTTGGTTGATTCCCATTGAATCCCGGTACTTGGAAAGGAACGGTCTAGTTTGTACACGAAGCGTATCTAATTTTGATGATAATCCTCTCACATTTTTACCAGCTACCATGTATGTAAGATAACGACACCATCCCAAGTCTCATCCTTTTTAGAGGTCGTTTGAATTGATTTTCAATGTAGGGTCATTTTGATCAAAAATAAATCATTTAATGCGTTTAAATTGCAAAATGAAGTCAGAAACGTTTGAAATTTCAGGATATTACTGTGAATGATTAGTGTTGAAAACATAAAAAGTTTGGGGTTTAAATGATTTAGAAATAATGTGATGTCTTTGTAATTTGGTTGATTCCGATTGAATCCCGGTACTTGGAAAGGAATGGTCTAGTTTGTACATGAAGCGTATCTAATTTTGATGATAATCCTCTCAAATTTTTACCAGCTACCATGTATGTAAAATAACGACACCATCCCAAGTCTCATCGTTTTTAGAGGTCGTTTGAATTGATTTTCAATGTAGGGTCATTTTGATCAAAAATAAATCATTTAATGCGTTTAAATTTCCAAATGAAGTCGAAAACGTTTGAAATTTAGGGATCTTAGTGTGAATGATTACTGTTGAACACATAAAATTTTGGGGTTTAAAGGATTTAGAAATAACGTGATGTCTTCGTGAAGTAGGGGCGGACGGGAAAAGTATAGGATAATCCCAAACGGGCATTATTGTTTACCCGGATGAGATGATACGAGAAAATTTTGGTGGGGGATTGCCAGTACCTGTAAGACGATCACAAACGTTTATGCCATATAACCTGTTTGTAATATACTTGAATTAATATCCAACCAATCAGGGCGCATAACCAGCTTATCGCGGATCGCGGTAAGATCCAACGAGTATCGTTCGGCGCTCCTGTTACATCCAACGGACATAGTTGTGCGCTAGGGTTACAAGATATGCTCAAGGGTCTTGACATGGCCCAATCAGGTCGCATAACCAGGTTCTCGCGAAATCGCGATAAGATCCAACGAGTACCCTTCGGCGCTACGGTTACATCCAACGGCTATAATTGTGCGCTAGTGTTACGAGATATCCTCCATGGTTTTGAGACGGTCCAAACGATCACATATGATGAACTATTTGCAATAAAATCATGCACTAATTTTAATTTACAAAGCACATGTGTGCTTCAGTTACATAAATGCGTCCCTTACATATACTAAGGATGGAACTGCTACACTTTCATACGTTCTGATCCCGGTTGGTCCAACCCTTGAAGTTTTTCAGCGACGACACTATCCACATACATTCTTACTGGTCATTATTGCAGTAGGCCTTGTGGTTTGGGTTCAAATCACAACCCAGCATAGGAGAGCCGTCCAACTGAAAATGACATATATCAGGTATGTTCTCAAAGACAGAGTTGTGAGAACTAGTAAGGAAAACATAACCAGGCTTAATGAACGTTCCTCCATCATGGCCAGTGCGCTCCGGTGATATTTTCAGCAGGCAGGGATAAATATGGCCTAAAAAGATGGATTGATCTCCTAAGTCGCTGATTGTCTGAAATTGTACTTCTAGGTCCAATCGAGGTGACCATACATCAACCCCGTAGACGTCCCAGACTGCATTTTCGCAATATCGAAATCTCTGGTTCAGTCAAATTTCAGATAAGTCCCTGGAGGCTTCTACAGCAACAAGCACGAGTAGCAACGTGCGTACTGAAAATTCGCCATCAACAGGAGTGAGGTACCATTGCACACCCCATTCATCTTCCCAATCGTACATCCGGCTGTCAGAGTCCTCAAATTGATGCATCCCTCGAATTAAAAGTGTGGGCTGCATCGAACCTGCAATTCAAACGATGCAACATTTGACTAAAGTATGAACCAACAATGAAGCAAATAATATATATATAGGGTAGATCTATTCTAACAACACCCCTTAAGAGTCTTATTCTAACAACGAAACCTTATTCTGACAACACCTTCTACAGTATCCCGCGTCGTCGAAACGAACAAAACCAGCAGAAAAAAGCCTACCCCACCACTTCCTCTCTCATCAGTCAAACCCATCCCACCCCCGAACGATCCCCACTTTCTCTCCACCGCGCCTCCATCTCCTTCCTCCGGTGCACCTACTGGCCGGCGTCAACCCCCCCCCCCCCCCACCCCAATCCTGCCGCCGGGATCTCGCCTCGGGCTCCACACCGTGCCTCCATCCACTGTTCGCCTCCCCACCCCCGGTGGCCGCCGGCCCGGATCGAATTGACGAGCACCCACCCGGATGCACGGCGCCGCCCTCTCCTACCCCGGTGGCGCGCCGGATCCCTGCCGTCTCCTACCCCATGGCGCACCGGAGCCACGCCCCTCCTACCCCCATGGCCCCTTGGAGCCCCGCCGTGGCCACCCCACCACCGGCCCGCCACAACTCCCTGTTCAGATCCGTTCTGGATCGAGATGGGGTGCTGACCTGTCGCGCGTTCCTCAACACGAAGCGCGCCAGATCTCCACCAACACGCTCCTCTCCGCCATGGCAACGGCAATGGCCGCGCTACCCCGCCCCTCCTCCTCACGCGGCGGCCGCGCCGCCTCCTCCCCGAGCTCTCACCTCGCTGGAGCGAGATGAACTGGCAATGGCCGGCCCTCGCTCGGCTCCGGCTTCCTCCTTTCCCCGCCTGGCGCCGCCTCCGTCCCCATCCCGGCGCGCGACTCCTTCCCCCACCCAGCTCCGCCCACCCCGGGCTCCACCTCGCCGCCGGCAGGCCGGGCTTCTCCTCGAGCCATGGGCTCTTCATCGCGTCGCAAGCCGCCCTGGAAGTCGTGCCTCTTCAGACAGCGCGGACGCCTCCGCTGGATCTGGGCACACTCCCCCTCCTCTGCTACACAATGGCCTCCTGCGAAAAAATGTTTTTGGTCACATTTTGATTTTTGTGTGTGTTCTGATTCACAATCCAGTGTGGTGCAATCTAGTTTAAAGAGGTACTACAGTGCAGTTCATTTGTATTTTTGATGATGTTTTTGTACAGTGCAACGCTGTTGATGATGCCTGAGTGTGCGTAACTAAATGTATAATTAAAAAATTGATGCAACTCATTGGTCTTGAGCATGTGGGTCAGAAAAGGCTACAAAAAATGTATTTTAGGAAGAAAAAATCATGCATTTTTTTAATTAAAATTATTGCAGTGCGGTTTTTCTGTCCGATGCAATATAAAAAAGACATGCCTTGAGGAAAATGCAGTTCACAAGCCTCGACCATTCGATTTAAATGACTTTGCATAAAAGATTAAAAAACAATGCAGTTCGCTTTGGTTGTGCCCCACGATTCGTTTCCTCCAAAACCAATCTGTGACAATTTTGTGAGCAAAAATAAAAACCACGTGCAGTTCTTATTTTTCGACACTGCAATATGGTCGACAAATGCGGTGCGGTTGCCCCGACGGATGCAGTTCGCTTCGCCGATTTTGGATCTACGAAAAACATGTGTGCTCTGTTTTGCGATAATGCAGTGCGTTTGCCCGTCGGATGCGGTGCGGTTGTCCCGTCTGATGCAGTTCACTACGCCCAATTCCGGTTCCGTGAAGAACATGAGCGTTTTGTTTGGCGATAATGCAGTGTGCTTGCCAGGCCAATTCAGTTCGCTTCGTCGATTCCGGGTACGCGGAAAAAAAAGTTACGTGATTTACTAAAATCGACACAACTTTTAAACCGTAAGGAATTAGAGGATGTGTTTTACATACAAATGGACGCCTCAACGATAGCTATCCAATGGTGTATCAATTGAAGCGATCGGACGAACGAATCAAACGAATTTAAGCAAAAACTCCCGCTGCCCAAAAGAGGGCAGCATCATCGTTTTTCAAATTACTTCAAAACCGTGTAGAATATGGAGAAGTGTTCAACATATGGATTAATCTACTACTCCAGA
Organism: Bromus sterilis; assembly: GCA_950022295.1. Classification (NCBI taxonomy): domain Eukaryota; kingdom Viridiplantae; phylum Streptophyta; class Magnoliopsida; order Poales; family Poaceae; genus Bromus; species Bromus sterilis. Next base: position 277,436,807 of record OX465596.1, read on the forward strand.
AGAATCCAACGGTGTATCATACGCATCGATCGGACCAGCGGTTAAAAAGTTGTACTCTCTACAAGATCCGAAAACAAAAAACAGAGTTGCTGCGTTGTTTTGCGGCTAGATTTCTCTCAAATCCGTAGAGAATTAGACAAAGTGTTCTGCATATGGATGGAGTGCCTAATCGATATATTTCCAACGCTATATCTTTTGCATCATTCCGATGAACGGTTTAAGAGAAATCGCAAAAATACGCCCGCTGCAAAAGTGGGTCATCGCACCATTTTCGAAACTGTTCTTAATCCGTGAAGAATCAGGGGAAGTGTTCAACATACGGAAGATGCTCCTTTTCCATGCGAATCCAACGGTGTATCGTACGCTCAATTCCGGCAAACGTTTAAAAATTTGAAGCAAAAACGGTGCATGTGGTTCTGTTTTACCCGAACTGCAGTGCTCCGAATTCAGCAGTGCGGTTCTCTTTTGCGATACGTTGTAGTTCGGAATGTTGTCAGAATAGTTATTCTGACATCGATGTCAGAATAGACCGGCAGTATATATATATATATATATGTGTGTGTGTGTATATATATATATGTAAAAGCCTTGTTACCTCCATCATATGGATCCCACATGTAAAAAGTACCGCGGTTCGTCACGACGTAGTACTGACCCGAAAAAACGGCATATTCAAACTCCCAAGGACTGAGATGGGGTGTGCCGAGCATGTACCATCTTAATTTTTCGTCGGCAACCATGCCTCTTCCAGTGACGAGAATCCTTTTGTCGAAGACGGCAATGAGATCATAGTCGTCTTCGGTGCTGCCACGATGGAATGGTGGATGTACAATGGCTACCTTCTTCAACAAAAGTTCTATGAGATCATAGCTGAAACACCGTCTCAATTCACTGCCCCCAGCGTGATGAACACCAAGAGATGTGAATGGAGGCACATCAACTGCCATCCCAATGTACATGTTCTGGAACTGGATGCGTCCGTTACCTAGAAGCAAGGCTAGTCAGTCACAATTCGCATCAACCCAAGCCTGTCGTGCAGTTGGATCATCAAAAAACTTGACAGGTTGAGAGAAATGATTTTTTTGTAAAGAAAGACGACATACGTGAGATCACCTACCTGAGGGCGGGAGAGAATCGTCGTTAGAAAAGGAGTGTTATCAAGAGGGGTGTTGGTGCACTTGTCGCTATGTGGTTGTTCCTGCTCCGATGCCATATACAGATCATGTACTACAGCTTGCTCAATTATGCAGGGAAGCCCGAGCACGGAGTTCATCTCCTTAATTCGACCTAGGACGAGGCGCATAACCCCCGGGCCACATGATGCAAACCTTGTGACGCTCAACATGTCCGCTCTAGTGTTGTTGGAGACCAAGGTTGTAAGAGTATCATCGTCGATTTCTTCTAGGCGACGTTTGTGGTTGTTCCTGCTCTGACTCCATATACAGATCACATACTACAGCTTGCTCCATTATGCAGGGAAGCCCGAGCAAGGACTTAATCTCCTTAATTCGACATAGGACGAGGCGCATAACCCCCGGGCCACATGATGCAAACCTTCTGACGCTCAACATGTCCTCTCTAGTGTTGTTGGAGACCAAGATTGTAAAAGTATCGTAGTTGATTTCTTCCAGGCAACGTCTTTGCGTCGGAGGGGAACCGTCGATGTCCATCACGGGCTTTCGCTTCGAGCCGAGTGGCTGACCTGGCGCTGTGGACGAATAGGACGGAGCTGGCTCATCAGTGGCTAGAGGTTGGTCATCAGATTAGTAATTGGGGGGGGGGGTTGGGGTTGGTCGAATATGCCATTCGGCAGGGCTGGATGTGGTGGAAGCGGCGGCCTGCCCTCAGCGCCGGTGGTGGATATGAAGGGGGCATGAGGGAGTGCGCACCATCGTCGATGCTAGTGGGATTGTTAGATTTCTAGTGTTCGAAGGCAAATTGCAAGGAACTGATCCTTATATTGAGCAGTTGCCTAGTGTGGAATGGTGTGCACATGAACTGGTTGGGCCGCCTCCACAACCGAGGGTAATTGAATAAGGATGCGAGGAGGCAAACGGATCTGAGGCCGTCCATCATCCGACGGTCCAAACAATGATTCCATATGGCCATGAAGGGGGCCAATCAGTGGCGGCGCGTCAAGCTGTACGCGTGACACCGTGACACTTCGGAAGCGGTGCCGGAGAGGTGGACTGGAGGAGCGGGTGGCGGGCCTAATTAAAGCTTGGTCACCCGTCCATTCGAGTTAGCTAGTACCAACAGAAGGATTTTCAGAATCGTGTCTGAAAGTTTACATCCCACGCATTTTAGTAACATCAAACGATTGCGAAGAAGGTCTAGCGGTCCATTGTTTGCAACCATGGGCAAAATCAGTACCAACAGAAGGATTTTCAGAATCGTGCCTGGAAGTTTACATCCCACACATTTCAGTAACAATGAACGAGTGCGAAGAAGGGCTAGCGGTCCATTTTTTGCAACCGTGGGTTTCACTCCACGTATAACGGACAATAGATTTGATCAACTGTCAGTCGTACATCGCCCACGAAATAATTTTTATAATGGTGGATGATGGCATACGTTTCCCAGACGGGTCAGTTTCGAGCACACGGATTTTTTTATACCATTTGCATCGATAGCATCGCAAACAGTTTCTGACAAGGGACTAGGAAAGGAGTATCGTGTTAGCACCTCTTTGCACTAGTGGTCCAAGTTTGGACTTTCTCAATTTCATCGATCAACAAGGTCTCAGATTTCTTAATAGTTTCGCTCAGAGAATGAAGTTCATCTTGTTGCATGGAAGCAATTTTAGAAAGTTTGGCATAGCTTACCCTACATCTAATTTCATAAGCCGAGCCATCAGAAGTATCATAGGCAGCTTTAGAGGAAGATACCTTGTCCTTGGCCAAGAAGCAGTATGCAGGAGTTTCGTCTTCACTGTTTTGGTTGGTGAAGAAAGAGCTCGATGCTTTGGTCGAAGCAAATTCTAAACCAGCAACACCATCAGACTCTGAACCAGAACTAGACCCTGAGTTTGATTCAGCTTCGGACTCAGATGCATCATTCAGAGTTCATCTCTTTACCCAGATATGCCTTGGCACGGTGAGAGTTTCTTTTACGAGATGGATGAGACTTCCATGAAGAATCCTCATGCTTCTTATGATACTTCTTTTTTTCATCATCAAATTCATTCTTCTTGTCCCTTCTGGACCTTGATTCATGTCTCTTTGGCTCATAGTTTTTTTCGATCTATGAGACTTGCTGGAGGAATTGATGTGTGAGTGCTTGGATCTATTTTCAACTTCCCAAAGAGGACAGTGTTCGATGAAATGCCGGATTTCTTGCACTTGTAGCACGCGTCATCCTTTGCTGACGAGTTTCTTAACAATGAGCGGTGATGAGAGGAGTTGCTTGAGTGTCTGCAGGGATAATTCTTCTTCGGTGATAAAGAGTTCTTTCTCTGAAAATGATTGAAGCGTCTCATGATTAGAGCAAGATCCTTTCCAGTGGTTGAGGGGTCATCGGAATCAACACCAGAGGCAGAACTAGCATCCGAGAAAGAATGTCTTGAAGATTTTGTTATGAGAGCTTGGGTTCTTCTTCGAGATCCATTGACATCTTCTTTTTTCTCTTCTTCCATCTCATGAGTCTTGAGTCTTTCTATTATATCATCAGGAACAAGATCTGTGAAATCACCTCTCTCCTTGATCATTAGCACAATGTGAGAAAAGTAATCATCCAGGGCGCAAAGCAGAGTTCTCACAACCATGATGTTAGTAACATCTTTGGCACCGAGGGAAGTGAGCTCATTTTACAGGGCGGTGAGTGTGTTGTAGATGTCAGACACATTTTCACCCTCTTGACGCTTGAAGCGGTGGAATTTCCTTCAAAGAGTATCAATTTGAGCATCTTTCTGGGTAGTGAGACCTTCTCCAATCTTCTCAAGATAGTCCCAGACTTCCTTTGCCGGGGGTATATTCTTTACTTGGTTGTATTGCTCAGGTTCGAACTGGTTCATGATGAATACCCAGACTTGAGCGTCGAGAGCTTGCTTCTTTTTCTCTTCTTCAGTTGGAGAAGTAAGGTCGACAACAATGACTCAGTCCTTGACAACCTTCCAAGCAGCAGGATCAATGGAGATAATATTTCGCATCATCTTGTCCTTCCAGTATGGATAGTTAGATCCATTGTACACAAGAATGGGTTTGCCGAAGAGAACGGCTGCAAACGACATTCTTGACAATACTCCAGGAGGTTAGTCCAAAACACGCAAAGCGTACGGAGTGCCTAGCTCTGATAGCAATTGAAAGCGCAAAAATGTGACCAGAGGGGGAGGGGTGAATGTTCACTTCAAAATTTCTCCGAAACTTTGAGGTAAAACAGGAGGGCATCAGAAAACTAAGAGGGATACGAAGGAAATGCAAGACAGAAAAACATATCGAGACAGAACATAACAAAACTAAACTAGTCGAGGGGAAACATTGAGAGTAAACAAGCAATAGAGTAAATACTGAATGTAAGTGTGGGAAGGAAAACGAGCCTGACTCAGCAATGTTTGGTAAACCAGTTCACACACTACAAAGTGATACGTCTAGTTGGAGGGAGTGGTGATTGAACACCTAGAGCAAAACTCTCTCCGTCCTATTCTCCAATGGAACAAACTCCTCGAGTTTGTTCAGTTCTTACTCGGGTTAGAAGATTCAGGACATCTCCGAAACCATCACAAACTTTCCCTTCGCAGCGACAATTATTCTTCGACTGCTGAAAGGCGACCACAAACCATCTAGGAGACTTGCAGATCTCCAAGATAAAAAGTCCGGCTAATATCAACCTAAGTCCTTATGAATTTCTCAACTCAGTATGGGGCTTGGGTTTTTCATTCGAGATCTTTCGTGGGATGCTCACAACACTTGTGTCTGAGAATATTCAACGGAGGAGCCAACCGCAAATGGTGGGCGGTTGCGGGGTATTTATAGGTGGCGATCCCAAGGGCGAAATGACTGAATTAACCCGGCGCGACAGCTTGACACGTGTCCACAACGGCCGGATTTCAAATCAATGCGCAACTTTACTTGAGGAACAAGAAAGATGACTCACCGAATTAGTTCTCTCTCGGAGGCACAAAGTGCGATGACTTTGCCTCTCAAGCTATAACTCAACTCAGTGAGATTTCTCTCGGTAGGCTATCTATCTAGGTTTTGTTTTGAGCTGAGCAAGTTCACTTCAACCTAGATCTCAACTAGCAAACCCCTCTTGATAGTACGGTTTTTCCTACGACTCAAATAATACAAGAGACTTAGCAAAAAGACTACATCTTCGTCCAGCTTCAGCTTTCTCCTTGATGACTTCTTCCTCGAGATCTCCTTCTTCCTCAAGGATATTTTGGGGGTCGACCTTCATCAAAGGCTTCGGTGCCAAGGTGCAGCTACGCTGACTTGAGTTGTCCTTCGACTTTCCACCCTTATCCTTTAATCTTCATGAAACCAATAATTTGTTTATACTCGCAAACAACATTAGTTCCTCTACTACTTTGTCCAACAATCTCCAAAATCTAAGGGGCAAAACTTTGATCTTACACAAATAAAATACTATACCCATCAAACGGTGCCATCAACTATGTGAGGTGCATAATCACGTCTTTTCCTCTCATGATGTATCTCCATATGTTCTTCTTCTTGCCTTGTCAACCGTGCTTCAGTATCATATTGTTGTGGTTGAGCAAGGATAGCCTCTTGTGCTTGGTGAGCGTGCTCTTGGCAATGGGATTCACGTTGTTCGCGTTGCTCTCCATATTATTGTTCTTCCCTTGCTAGGCGTTGGTGCATTTCATGATCTAGAGCTCGATCTTGGAGTCTAGTGAAGCCAGATATGTGGGCATCCAAAATCAAAGCCGGACACACAACAGGAAGCGCAGACGCAACCAGACCCCACCGGAACACAGTAGAAACCACTCCCAGAATCACGAGTAGCCACCAAGGCAGGTTATAAGACACCGAGACTGCGATAAAGTCATGAAGAAGCTTTCCCAAGTCACTCCAAACCGGTCCGCCTTGCTAATCATACCTGGGACCAGTGCTAACTCATGCAAGAATACAGACGCCAAGTCGATAAAAACGTCCTAAAGGCAAGTCAGTACGAGGACGGTTCAACGGGCTCATACATTTACAAGAGGTCAAGAACATGGACTCTTCCACAATAAAGAGTCGGTTCGGGTCATCAAACCCAGGAAACAGGCCAAGAACGAGACACGTCAACACCTCATCACAGTAAGTATAACTACCACTCTATAGAGCCGGTGCGACGGAGGTCGACTTATATATTAGGCGATAGCCAATGCGACAAAATTCGACTTATGTATATTATATGGTGAAAGCCAGTGCGACAAATGACGACTTATATAAATGTACAATAATGTTCCTGTTCTACTCAAGTATAATATGGACGGAGTGGTGCGATGTTCCACGGTCTGGGAGTCTCCTCCATACATGAGCGTGTGTTTGCCTTCTCGCGTATATCAACCAGGTAATAGGATCCATTGTATAGGTTCTTGCTGACCACAAACGGTCCTTCCCATGGAGAGGATAACTTGTGCATTCCATCCTTTTTCTGTAAAAGTCGGAGCACTAAATCACCTTCCTAGAAAGTCCGACTTTTGTTGCGGCGGCTATGATAGCGCTGCAGATCTTGTTGGTAGATAGCTGACTGAGTTGTTGCCAACTCTCGTTTTTTATCAAGAACATCAAAGGAGTCTCTCCTTGCTTTCTCATTTTAGGCTTCCACGTATGCGGTGACTCTTGGTGAATCGTGACGTATGTCACTTGGGAGAACGGCTTCCGCTTCGTATATCAGGAAGAAGGGTGTGTAGCCTGTTGACCTGTTAGGAGTCGTTCTGATGCTCCATAGTACTGAGGGTAACTCCTCTTCCCAACAAACCGGCGTCCTTTTCAAGGGGACACAGAGTCAGAGTTTGATGCCTCGGAGCAACTCTTGGTTGGCTCTTTCGGCTTGTCCGTTGGACTGTGGGTGAGCCACCGACGCAAGGTCGAGTCGGATGTGCTCATTCTGGAAGAATCGTTGCATGACCCCTTCTGATAGGTTAGTTCCATTATCAGTGATGATGCTGTGGGGGTAGCCGAATCTGAATATTATCTTCTCAAGAATTTGAGTGTTGTTGCAGCGTCACATTTACTGACCGGCTCTACTTCGGCCCATTTGGTGAATGTAACACCCTCACTGTCAGTGAACAGTAATCACCCTTGTTAATCAAAGATCAATGTTGCTCATCTGGCCTTGATCAAACTTTGCATTTGATCTTGTTCAGTGTCATGATGGTTGTTATTAAAAACCATGTGCCAAGTGTGCTTTGATTATCATCCTGGAAATCAAAGTCCAACCCCTTTGAATTAATAATAAAAAAATAAAGTGGCAATTAAAGTTCAACCTAAAATTGTGCAACCACTTTTGAAAAATCCCAAATATTCTGTGGATCACTTCCTTGTGGACTTGGGGATTTATTAAGTTATAGAATAAATTAAACAAATAAAAAAATTGTAACAGCCCAGATTTCACAAAAATTAAAATTTTTGTTTTCGGTGAGAATTGTTTGATTGTCTGATTTGTTTGCGGTGTCGGGACCCGGGGTTAGCATATGTAATTCCAGTCATGATGCAATCACATGGAGAGCCGAGAGCCGTACCCACTTGTCTAAGCAGACAAGGCCAAGCACAGAAAACTCTCGAAAAGCATCAAACGTGATGGGCACCCCATCCAGGCCGGATGATCAACTGAGGTGGGTCCTCAACATCCGCTCACAAGTCTAAATGCTTATGGGTGGTGAATCCCATACTCATAGACAAGTCGCCTCAACCATGTTATCGATTGAATCCTAACTCTTACATAGACTTACTCCAGCCCGATCACTTAGTCGGGGTCTAGGGCGGGCTCGATCATACCACAAAGTGTGCACGTGACAGAGTCACGAGCAATCGCATCGCGATGCCCCAAGCTGCGCACATCTAAGGGCCACTTGGTGTATAAAAGACCGTCAGCCAGATCACAACTAAGGTCTCGAAAACCCATACTAAGACATGCATGGTATCAACATACACGCAGCACACATGCCTAGTATGAACAGCAGGTATCATCACATAACTCTACAAGTACTTCTTTATTTACTTACACATAGAGTATACAAAGATCACATATATGTGATCAACATTACATCATACAACGGAAGCAAATTAGGTCTGAGTACAGACAAGATTAACAAATGGCTTAGAGAAGCCTTGTACAACTAACATGCCCTTCCACGAGGGACCAGACCGATGTCTGGAACTATGCTACCAAGGTCAACGTCGAGCTTCAGGACGGTGATTCCATCGGGGTCTGGGTTCTCATCTAAAACATAGAATAAGCAAACGTGAGTACAAAGTCGTACTCAGCAAGACTTACATCAGAACTACACTACTCATGCTCAATTATCAAGGTAAAGGGAGGTGGGGTTCAACATGCAGAAGTGCCAGCTTTGACTTGGCTAGTCCTGTGCTACGAGTACCAGACTTGAGGTAAGAAGCGTACACGAGTCCACTATCAAGTCTCCAACCAATACACCACTATGGTTACTTCCTCGACTTTCCCACGATGAAGCACACCATAGCACTCATGCTTATCTTCCGAGTTTTATAAGTATCCATTCAAGTTGTCTAATCAGGTACAGGTTCCAAGTAGTCCATAACCGCGGACGCGGCTATTCGAATAGTTTTGTTAACCTTGCAAGGGTGTAAGCTACACACACGTGACCATCGGTTACCGCCTTTTGCTCGCCACTATTCAAGAGGTGACAGCGAGGATGTTCACCACGACACTTCGCTCACAACTGGTCTATTCCAGGAGTCGACTATCTGAGTTGCCTCCGCTCGAGAGCCCGGCCGGATCAACGAAACGGACTCAAACAATGTGAGTGGCCGAGACGCCACCTCTGGCAGATGGTTTTCCTGCCTCACAGGTGCATCCACGTATCTATATGATGCAACCATATCTTCATTCTTTTTCTATGCAGATGCCAAATGGAAAGCCCGAACTAATGTGACTCCTGGACATCGACACGGATCAAGGTACTAGGCCGAGAGGGGTCAGTGAGCCCAATGTGTGGTTGTACTCTTTGTCTTGGATTACCATACAAGAACTCTGTGCTTAAGGCGGTGATCAATGAGACAACCCACTGTGTACTCCTACACAGCCTCTCATCGTTCACCTTGTATTAGGGTGGATTCACCAACACAGTTTCACTTTCATCAACACCATGTTCACTATCATCCCGACTCACATCAAAAACATCCTCATTATAAACTCTAAGCATGCAGTAAGAAGTAACAGTTGCAGGGGCCTCATTATATCAATCAACTCCTATGTCAGCTAGGATTGTGGTTTGCTTACTACTGTGACAAGATGATAGGTCATGCATCGGATATGGGTTCAACTATGCGGTAGAATCGATACAAGGCGATCTCCTAAACATGCATAAGCGAGACTGAGAGGGAATTGGGATTTTATAGACATGATCAATGGGGTTTGCTTGCCTTGCTGACGAGGTTCACACACGGTGTCTTCAACGAAGGGGGTGGCCTCCGGTTCCGGTTCCACTTCTATCGAGCAAACAAAGCAATCAAGGAATAAATATAATTGTGATGCTCAAGCACATGATAAGTTGTGAAAGCATGATGTACATGGTACTGATGTCTTGACAATTCCATTTAATTGAAGTGTATTGCAAAATAATTGCAAATTCAAACTTCAAATTTGAGTTCAAATTAAGCCATATGCACATTTGCTACTGTTCCCCCATTTTAAAATGGTCAAACAAAAACAAATTGCATATTATTAATCCTTGCATTTTTCTGATAATTTTTCATATATTATATGTTTAATTTGGAGTTAATATGAATTTTCTATGATTTATTGAAGTTTTGGCTATTTTCTGTAATTTCTGGAATTTCTTTAAATTCTTTTAAAACAGAAATTGATTTACTGCGTCATGCTGACATCAGCATGACGTGGGGGGGGTCTGACTGCTGGGGCCCCCATGTCAGTGGGAGAGGGAATTAATCCCTCTCTGTTTTAGTTAGCAGAGGGGTTAGGGGGTTTGGGGGCCCACTGTCAGTGGCTGCGGGGTCAGTTTACGGGGTGGTTAAGGGGTCAGTAGGCCAAAGTGGCCGGCGGCTAACCGCCGGTAACCACGGGTCACGGCGGCGCCTACTCGGGGTGGCGTTCCCGGGCACCATTTTGCCCGCTGAGACCAGCTATGTGGAGCTGGGGCTCGTGCGCATCAAGCAGTGCCATCGGGGGTTCAAGGGGAGGCCTGGGAGCGCGTCGGCGATGAAGAGCAGCGGCGGCCGGAGCTGCCGTGGTGGTCGTCGTCGACAGAGAGCACGGGGAAGAGCGAGATATGGGGAGAAATTACCGCAGCCTCACCGTGATTGCAGAGGCGGGATCGAGGAGACCGGAGGAGGCTCGAAGGCGTGCAATTCCTTGCCGGAATCCACGGCGGCCGGCGACGAACTCGTGAGGCGGACGGCTCCTCCAGTGGCGCTCGGCTCGATTCCCTGCTGTTGGAGACGAAGACGAGGGCACTGGTCTCCCTGGACACGGTGGGGAGGTCTGGTTCGGCCGTTGGCCACGGCTGCGCGGCCACACGCTCCGGCGAGCTCACTGGTGGCGGAGAAAATCGCGAGGGGGAGAGGAGGAAAGCCAGCTCCGAGAGGGGGAGAGAGTGCGGGGGTGTGTGAGCAGCTCTGTGGCGTGCTCGGTTGCGAGGAGGACGCCTAGAAGGGCCGAGGTGTCGCGGTGGCGTCGCCGTGGTCTCCCTGCCTCCATCGAGCTGCTTGGCTCGGCGGGGAGGTAGAAGACAAACGCCACGGTGGGCTGGGCCGAGCCAGAGGAGAAGTGGGCCTTGCCCTGGGCGACAGGTAGGTCTTCTCTCTTTCTGCTTTTTTTTTCTTTTTATATTTCTGTAAATAGGTTGGCCCCACTAAATAAATTAGCTAGGCATTTTTAATAAATGTCCAAATAGTTTTATAAATCCTAGGTGACCAGTAGCTAGTCACATTTAGGATTTGGACATTTTTTAAATTCAAATTATTTGAATTTCAAATCAAATAGGGGTTCTTTTAATTTTCCAAGGAACATTTTGAATTTTTTAATATTCCATGGGCATGGTAATGAACCCAAACCACTTTTAAAATGATCAACATCATCTATAGGAATTTTCCAAATATTCAAATGATTTTTGGAAAAGATTTTTATTTGGCCATTTGATTTAATTTCTCAGGGCTTTTCTTTTCCCCATTTTTGAATTTTCTTTTGAAATTTTGCATGATGCAAAGGGGAACTCAAACCCTAGCACTTACCCTAGTTGGGGTTCTGACAACTCTCCCCCACTCAAAAGAATCTCGTCCCGAGATTCAGAAGTCGTCGGGAGGAAGGAGGGGTACTCGGCACGAAGGCGGTCTTCTCTTTCCCAGGTTGCTTCTTTCTCGGAATGATGTGACCATTGCACTTTGAGGAACTTGATCTTTTGACGACGAGTGACACGCTCAGCTGAATCAAGAATACGAACAGGGTACTCTCGATAAGAAAGGTCATCTTGGAGATCAAGCGTTTCATGGTCGACTTCGCGGATGGGGCCTTGAAGCAACGCCTGAGTTGTGACACATGGAATACGTCATGTACTCGGGAAAGGTGAGGGGGTAGTTCAAGTTGGTAGGCAACTTCTCCATGTTTAGCAATAATGCGGAAAGGTCCGATGTAACGTGGGGCCAACTTGCCTTTGATACCGAAGCGTTGGGTTCCCTTCAGAGGAGTAACCCTGAAGGTAAGCCTTCTCATCCAGATTGTAGCTTTCTTGCCTATGATGACGATCATAGTAGCTTTGTGACGAGACTGTGCGGCTTTCAAACAATCACGAACAATGCGAACTTGCTCTTCTGCTTCCTTGATCATATCCGGTCCAAAGAATTGTCTTTCACCGGTTTCTGGCCAGTTTAGGGGTGTTCGACATCGTCGTCCATAGAGGAGTTCAAAAGGAGCCATGTTCAGACTAGATTGAAAACTATTGTTATAAGCAAATTCGGCAAATGGAAGAGATTTCTCCCAATTCGTTCCGAATGAGATAACACAAGCTCTGAGCATGTCTTCCAAGATTTGATTAACCCTTTCAACTTGACCACTAGACTGAGGATGGAAAGTTGTACTAAAGGAGAGATGAGTTCCCATAGCATTCTGAAAGCTTCCCCAGAATCTAGAGGTGAAAAGGCTGCCACGATCAGAACTGATTACCAAAGGAACACCGTGAAGAGACACAATTCTAGAGACGTACAAGTCCGCCAACTGACTAGCAGTTATAGACTCGCGAACGGGAAGGAAGTGAGCAACTTTGGAAAGTCGGTCAATGACAACGAAGATGGCATCATTTCCTTTCTGGGTTTTTGGAAAGCCGGTGATGAAGTCCATACCGACTTTGTCCCATTTCCACTCAGGAATAGGCAAAGGTTGAAGTGTACCAGGAGGTCTTTGGTGTTCTGCTTTAATGCGACGACAAACATCACATTCAGCAACAAATCGAGCAATGTCTCTCTTCATCCTGGTCCATCAAAATCTCTGGCGTAGATCTCGGTACATTTTTGTGCTACCGGGATGAATTGAGAGGGGTGTATCATGGGCTTCTTTGAAGATGAGTTGCCTTAGATCCCTATTCTTAGGTACTACCAAACGATTTTCAAAGAATACCGTTCCTTTTCTATCTGTGGAGAAACATTTAGCAACTCCGCTAGCAATGTACTCCTTGATCCGGCGAACACCTCGTGCACGCCTTTGGGCAACTATGATTTGATCCTCAAGGGTTGGCTTCACCACCAAGTTGAAAAGAGATCCACGAGGAACAATCTCGAGATTGAGCTTTCGAAATTCCTCATGAAGAAGTGGTTGATACTGTTGTAACATGAGGTTGTTACAATACGACTTACGACTTAGTGCATCAGCCATGACATTGGCTTTGCCTGGGGTGTAAGAAATTCCTAAGTCATAATATTTTATCAACTCTATCCAGCGTCTTTGACTGAGATTAAGATTTGGCTGGGTGAATATGTATTTGAGGCTTTGGTGATCAGAAAAGTTCTCACAACGATTACCATGGAGGTAATGTCGCCAAGTCTTCAGGGCATGAACTACGGCAACGAGTTCAAGATCATGGGTAGGATAGTTCTCTTCATGTGGCCGCAACTGGCGTGAAGCATAAGCTACCACATGTCTATCTTGCATAAGTATGCATCCTAACCCTTGCCGTGAAGCGTCACAATAGATCGCGAAATCCCTTTTGGTGTCTGGAGATGCAAGTACGGGTGCAGAAGTCAATCTTCTTTTTAGCTCTTGAAAGCTTCTCTCGCACTTGGGGGTCCATTGGAATTTCTTATCTTTCTTGAGGAGTTCAGTTAGAGGCTTCGCAACTTTGGAGAAGTTCTCAACGAAGCGGCGGCAATAGCTTGCTAGGCCGAGAAAACTCCTGACTTGCTTAACCGATTCAGGTGCAGTCCAGTCAAGGACGGCCTGAACTCTCTCGGGATTGACAGCAATGCCTTTCACAGAAATCACGTGGCCTAAGTTGGTCACTTCTGGTAGCCAAAATTCGCACTTAGAGAACTTGGCATATATGCGATGCTCTCGAAGTTTCATCAATACCAACCTAAGGTGTTCTGCGTGCTCTTCTTCGTTCTTCGAGTAGATGAGAATGTCATCAAGATAAACTACAACAAATTTATCTAAGTACTCCATGAATATAGAATTCATCAAGCGCGAGAATGTGGCGGGGGCATTGGTTAAACCGAAGGACATGACGGTATACTCGTAAAGACCATAACGAGTAGTGAAAGCCGTTTTTGGAATGTCCTCATTTCAGATTTTGATTTGATGATAGCCTAATCTCAAATCCATCTTGGAGAAGACAGAGGATCCTGGAAGTTGATCATAAAGATCATTGATCCTGGGCAGTGGGTACTTGTTCTTTATCGTCGCTAGATTTAGCGGGCGATAGTCTACGCACATCCTTTCTGTTCCATCTTTCTTCGTTACGAACAGAACAGGGAAACCCCATGGCGATGAGCTAGGGCGGATGAAGCCTTTTGCCAAAGAAGCATCAAGTTGGGTTTTTAGCTCAGCTAACTCATGTGGGGCCATTTTGTATGGGCGTCTAGAAATTGGTGCAGTTCCTGGCACAGGATCCACTATGAACTCTACACATCTGTCGGGTGGCATTCCCGGCAGCTCTTCAGGAAAGACATCCGGGAAGTCACGAACCACCGGAACATCTTCAAGGTCTGGAAGGGGAAGCACATTCAAAGTATGCATCTGGATTCTAGAACTGGGTGAGGTGTAGTCAATGATCTGGCCTGAAGGATGGGTGAGTTTAACTGACTTGGCTTTACAATCAAGGAAAGCATTCTACCTTGATAACCAATCCATTCCTAGGATGACATCAATGTCCGAAGACTTGAGGGCTATAAGAGAAGCAAGGAATACTAAACCCTCAATTGCAATTTGATTACCATGGCTTACTCTATTAGTTTGCCACTTTGAACCAGGAGTTTGAATGATCATTGGAGAAAACATTTCTTCAAAGGCGAACTCATGACGAAGTGCATAACTCTCCGACATGAATGAATGAGAAGCTCCTGGATCGAAAAGAACGGAGGCGGGGACATGATTGACTGGGAGTGTACCAAGAATGACGTCAGAAGCAGCAGTGGTTTCTTCTACGGAGATTTGGTTCACACCAACACTACTAGTGGATGTAGGCTTTGCTAGAAAGGCTTTGGTGGTTGATTTCTTTGGAGGCTTGGGTTGAGAATGACGTGGTTCCATCAAGACCTGAGGGCATTGACGATAGTAATGGCCTGGAAGACCACACTTAAAGCATACCCTGTTTGAATTGCTGGGAGTGGGATTACTTGGCTGCACACCATCATTCCGGGGTGGAATAATGTGTTGGGGTGGATGGCATATATTGGAGGTTGGTCTCTGCAGAAAGTTTTGAGGTATGGCTCTGGTTGGGATCCAAATTCGGCATTTCTGAGGGGCTGAACTTGAAGAAGGAGCAAGCTCAAGAGCATGCTTGCGAGACTCCTCGAAAATTTCATTGCCATGCTCATCTCTGAAGGATCTGTTGACTAAATCCTCAAAGGTGGCAAATTCAAGGAGGTTGAGATCATGACGAAGGATGGGGCTAAGTCCCTTATGGAACCTTGCCTGCTTTCTAGCATCGGTGGTGATCTCATCTTGGGCATAACAAGCAAGACGGTTGAACTCTCTCACATACTCATAATGGACATCTCTCCTTGAGTCAGATTGCAGAACTCTTCCTTCTTGCTCTCCATCAACTCATCCAGAATGTGGTACCCTCGAAAGGCAACACAGAACTCCTGCCAATTCACTATGTGACCATCGGGCTGCATCACAACATAGTTCTCCCACCATTCAGCAATAGCACCTTCCAGAAAGTATGCCGTGAATATGACTCGATCATCGGGAGCAACATGTGTCGTGTCAAGCTTACGCTCGATGGAACAGAGCCAATCATCAGCTTCAAGGGGCTCAGAAGAACATCGGAATACCGGTGGCTTGAGGAGCATGAAGTCATGAATGCTCACAACCCCATTGCGATGATGGGCGGTATTCTGCTCGATGAGCTCCAGAAGGCGTGTTTGATCACGTCGATTCTTCTCAGCTTCGATCATGATTTCCGCCGCAGAAGGCGGTGGTAGAGGTTCATCATCATTTCGATTCCGAACACGGTCTCGATTCCGACGAACAGCACTACGAGTTCCACCTGACATCCTGTGCGATAAAAATCAACAATCAGAACAGGTTGTATGATGGAATCAAAGACAAGAAGGACATGAAGAAGAAGGAAAATATTTTAATGCGAAGGCAATGATCCACAGAAACTCGGAATAATTCCGGCAGCATAACGGCTACACCGGGATGGAAAACAAGACAACCTCGAGGAGATTGAACAGAACTTCCTCAAGGAACTCAAAACATGAAGACTCTGGACAACCACAACAATCCTACGGCAACAAGGAGGCAAACAACGAGATGTTCTAGTCAGACATAGATGATCCTAGTCCTATCATCCCGTAGAAAAGATAAGGGTGACCCAGAACTCAGATCGATGAGGATAATGAGAAAAAGAAGCCTTACGTTGTTCCCTTATACCCAGAGTAACTATATAACTATAGAGTGCTAGACTCGACTTCGACCAAGGGTTGAATAATCCTACAGACAGTCCTGCTCTGATACCAAGTCTGTCGGGACCCGGGGTTAGCATATGTAATTCCAGTCATGATGCAATCACATGGAGAGCCGAGAGCCGTACCCACTTGTCTAAGCAGACAAGGCCAAGCATAGAACACTCTTGGAAAGCATCAAACGTGAGGGGTATCCCATCCAGGCCGGATGATCAACTGAGGTGGGTCCTCAACGTCCGCTCACAAGTCTAAATGCTTATGGGTGGTGAATCCCATACTCATAGACAAGTCGCCTCAACCATGTTATCGATTGAATCCTAACTCTTACATAGACTTACTCCAGCCCGATCACTTAGTCGGGGTCTAGGGCGGGCTCGATCATACCACAAAGTGTGCACGTGACAGAGTCACGAGCAATCGCATCACGATGCCCCAAGCTGCGCACATCTAAGGGCCACTTGGTGTATAAAAGACCGCCAGCCAGATCACAACTAAGGTCTCGAAAACCCATACTAAGACATGCATGTTATCAACATACACGCAGCACACATGCCTAGTATGAACAGCAGGTATCATCACATAACTCTACAAGTACTTCTTTATTTACTTACACATAGAGTATACAAAGATCACATATATGTGATCAACATTACATCATACAACGGAAGCAAATTAGGTCTGAGTACAGACAAGATTAACAAATGGCTTAGAGAAGCCTTGTACAACAAACATGCCCTTCCACGAGGGACCAGACTGCTGTCTGGAACTATGCTAGCAAGGTCAACGTCGAGCTTCAGGAGGGTGATTCCATCGGGGTCCGGGTTCTCATCTAAAACATAGAATAAGCAAAGATGAGTACAAAGTCGTACTCAGCAAAACTTACATCAGAACTAAACTACTCATGCTCAAGTATCAAGGTAAATGGAGGTGGGGTTCAACATGCAGAAGTGCCAGCTTTGACTTGGCTAGTCCTGTGCTACGAGTACCAGACTTGAGGTAAGAAGCGTACACGAGTCCACTATCAAGTCTCCAACCAATACACCACTATGGTTACTTCCTCGACTTCCCCACGAGGAAGCACACCATAGCACTCACGCTTATCTTGCGAGTTTTATAAGTATCCATTCAAGTTGTCTAATAATCAGGTACAGGTTCCAAGTAGTCCATAACCGCGGACGCGGCTATTCGAATAGTTTTGTTAACCTTGCAAGGGTGTAAGCTACACACACGTGACCATCGGTTACCGCCTTTTGCTCGCCACCGTTCAAGAGGTGACAGCGAGGATGTTCACCACAACACTTCGCTCACAACCGTTCTATTCCAGGAGTCGACTATATGAGTTACCTCCGCTCGAGAGCCCGGCCGGATCAACGAAACGGACTCAAACAATGTAAGTGACCGAGACGCCACCTCTGGCAGATGGTTTTCCTGCCTCACAGGTGCACCCACATATCTATATGATGCAACCATTCCTTCATTCTTTTTCTATGCAGATGCCAATTGGAAAGCCCGAACTAATGTGACTCCTGGACGTCGACACGGATCAAGGTACTAGGCCGAGAGGGGTCAGTGAGCCCAATGTGCGGTTGTACTCTTTGTCTTGGATTACCATACAAGAACTCGGTTCTTAAGGCGGTGATCAATGAGACAACCCACTGTGTACTCCTACACAGCCTCTCATCGTTCACCTTGTATTAGGGTGGATTCACCAACACAGTTTCACTTTCATCAACACCATGTTCACTATCATCCCGACTCACATCAAAAACATCCTCATTATAAACTCTAAGCATGCAGTAAGCAGTAACGGTTGCAGGGGCCTCATGATATCAATCAACTCCTATGTCAGCTAGGATTGAGGTTTGCTTACTACTGTGACAAGATGATAGGTCATGCAGCGGATATGGGTTCAACTATGCGGTAGAATCGATACAAGGTGATCTCCTAAACATGCATAAGAGAGACTGAGAGGGAATTGGGATTTTATAGACATGATCAATGGGGTTTGCTTGCCTTGCTGACGAGGTTCACACACGGTGTCTTCAACGAAGGGGGTGGCCTCCGGATCCAGTTCCACTTCTATCGAGCAAACAAAGCAATCAAGGAATAAATATAATTGCGATGCTCAAGCACATGATAAGTTGTGAAAGCATGATGTACATGGTACTGATGTGTTGCAAGTCCATTTAATTGAAGTGTATTGCAAAATAATTGCAAATTCAAACTTCAAATTTGAATTCAAATTAAGCCATATGCACATTTGCTACTGTTGCCCCATTTTAAAATGGTCAAACATAAAAACAAATTTCATATTCTTAATCCTTGCATTTTTCTGATAATTTTTCATATATTATATGTTTAATTTGGAGTTAATATGAATTTTCTAAGATTTATTGAAGTTTTGGCTATTTTCTGTAATTTATGGAATTTCTTTAAATTCTTTTAAAACAGAAATTGATTTACTGCTTCATGCTGACATCAGCATGACGTGGGGGGGGTATGACTGCTGGGTCCCCCATGTCAGTGGGAGAGGGAATTAATCCCTCTCTGTTTTAGTTAGCAGAGGGGTTAGGGGGTTTGGGGCCCCACTGTCAGTGGCTGCGGGGTCAGTTTAGGGGTTGGTTAAGGGGTCATTAGGCCAAAGTGGCCGGCGGCGCCCACTCGGGGTGGCGTTCCCGGGCACCATTTTGCCCGCTGAGACCAGCTACGTGGAGCTGGGGCTCGTGCGCATCAAGCAGTGCCATCGGGGGTTCAAGGGGAGGCCTGGGAGCGCGCCGGCGACGAAGAGCAGCGGCGGCCGGAGCTGCCGTGGTGGTCGTCGTCGACAGAGAGCACGGGGAAGAGCGAGAGATGGTGCGAAATGACCGCAGCCTCACCGTGATTGCAGAGGCGGGCTCGAGGAGACCGGAGGAGGCTCGAAGGCGTGCAATTCCTTGCCAGAATCCACGACGGCTGGCGACGAACTCGTGAGGCGGACGGCTCCTCCAGTGGCGCTGGGCTCGATTCCCTGCTGTTGGAGACGAAGATGAGGGCGCTGGTCTCCCTGGACATGGTGGGGAGGTCCGGTTCGGCCGTTGGCCACGGCTGCGCGGCCGCACGCTCCGGCGAGCTCACTGGTGGCGGAGAAAATCGCGAGGGGGAGAGGAGGAAAGCGAGCTCCGAGAGGGGGAGAGAGTGCGGGGGTGTGGGAGCAGCTCCGTGGCGTGCTCGGTTGCGAGGAGGAGGCCTAGAAGGGCCGAGGCGTCGCTGTGGCGTCGCCGTGGTCTCCCTGCCTCCACCGAGCTGCTTGGCTCGGTGGGGACGTAGAAGACAAACGCCGTGGTGGGCTGAGCCGAGCCAGAGGAGAAGTGGGCCTTGCCCTAGGCGACAGGTAGGTCTTCTCTCTTTCTGCTTTTGTTTTTCTTTTTATATTTCTGTAAATAGGTTGG
Organism: Bromus sterilis; assembly: GCA_950022295.1. Taxonomy (NCBI): domain Eukaryota; kingdom Viridiplantae; phylum Streptophyta; class Magnoliopsida; order Poales; family Poaceae; genus Bromus; species Bromus sterilis. The sequence goes on from OX465596.1 coordinate 277,456,524, forward strand.
CCCCACTAAATAAATAAGCTAGGCATTTTTAATAAATGTCCAAATAGTTTTATAAATCCTAGGTGACCAGTAGCTAGTCACATTTAGGATTTGGACATTTTTGAAATTCAAATTATTTGAATTCAAATCTAATAGGGGTTCTTTTAATATTCCAAGGCACATTTTGAATTTTTGAATATTCCATGGGCATGGTAATGAACCCAACCCACTTTTAAAATGATCAACATCATTTATAGGATTTTTCCAAATATTCAAATGATTTTTGGAAAAGATTTTTATCTGGCCATTTGATTTAATTTCTCAGGGCTTTTCTTTTCCCCATTTTTTAATTTTCTTTTGAAATTTTGCATGATGCAAAGGGGAACTCAAACCCTAGCACTTACCCTAGTTGGGGTTCTGACAGCGGTGTTTTCATCCCCGATTTATCGATTGGCGATTATTTTCCCCCCTCTTATCTCGTACTGGACGGAGACCGACCCTTGCCACCCTGACACTCGACCTTTGCGACACCGGGTTTCGCCCGATGACCGTCGCGAAAACCGCACGAGACCAGCCGCAACCAACGGAACGAAAAACCCTGTTTAATAAGTAAACGGGATATTTTTATAGCACGCCTGAAAGTGTTCTCGGAACTGTTCCAGCATGAGGTGAACGCCACCGGCTCGACGCGCTGATCGCGCAGTTCAAAGTTTTACCCGAATCGGAGGTACTGCGGACCCCCGGCGGTCAGAAACGTAAACACCGCGCGTGAGATTTTATGGGGTCCCCTTTTCTTACCTACCTAGCTTCAAACATTTCCAGTGGTGGCCCAAGCTGATTTACCATTTGAAACCGTGTGTGTGCTGGTCGGCCGCCAGTTGTTTACAAACCAACCTGGACCAGTGAGGACATAGTTCCCTTGCTGGCCCACTTTGTCCGGCTGAGGACCCGGTTTCCCATGTGTGATTAACCGGCTATCCAAACCTGCGACAGACGGTAGAGACCAGATCGAGAGAGCGGTCGGCTCCTGAGATGGATGTCGACTCACCGGGGGCCACCCGGATTTGTTCGTTGTTAGCTAGAGGGACCTGTCGTTTCGGATCTCTTGGAACTAAATCATAAAATGGTTGCCTATAATGGGTAGCAACTGAGAGAGATGGACGTGCGTGCGGAGCCTTGTAATGGGCAGTTGGTACACCCCTGCAGGGTTAAATATTTTCGAGAAGCCGTGTCCACGGTTATGGATGACTTGAGACCTACTCCTTGTTCATAGACAACAACAACTGAGATAATCTTAATATAACTTGATCAACGTGTGTGTGTGCCTTGACTGCTTCTTCTTCGTCGGGATGCGAAGAGGAGGACAAGGATAGGATAGGTGTTATGTTTTCGTAAGTAGTTGATAGCAAGACTTGTTGGAGGCGATTCCTCATCAAATGCTTGGCATCTTACCTTACTCTCTAGATCGTTAGCCACTTCATAAATGCTAGTGCGGCAGCAACCTCACCACTTACCCCATCCTTACTGTAAACTACTAGTTGTCCTAGAATGACGAGTGATGAAGTCCTTGCTCGTTCAGATGACCACTACAGTTGGATGCTGAGTACCTCTGTACTCATGATACTACCCCCAAACTCTTTTCAGGGTTCTTGATCGACAACAGGTATAGTGATCGGCGTTTCACGTGGAGACTCGACGACGACTAGTTAGGCGGATCCCGGGGGAGGGCCTGGACCCGTGTGGTTATGGGGAACGATTTTTTTCTCTTTGCCAGTAGGCATTAGCTTGTAGTCTGTACTCAGACATATATCTTCCGCTGTTGTATTGTATTTGAGGCAGTTGTATGTCTGTTGTATGAGATATTGTATCCTTGTATCTGTAATGTTGTGATATCATGTTGGAAATCCGGGGCATATGGCTTTGTCATATGTCGCGGTGGGACCGATATGTGCTTCGTCCCCGGGTCTGGGTGGAAACACCTAGATCTGGAACAGTACCGCATATCGGGCCTTACAAAAATAGTAGCCTAAAATCCCCTTTTAATAATGGTATAATTAAAACAAATATCAAATGAGTTTATAAAAGTCCAATTCTTTTTGTGGCACTCTAGCAATTTGCAATACTAATTATGGGATATGTTACACATTTTACAAAACTACAAAAGTACCTCAAACAATTAAATACAGAAATGAAAACAGCAATAAAAAGAAAAAGAAACTATCTATCGCACAGGGCTTAGCCCATCCCCCCCCCCACTGGGCCAACCTAGCCCACCTAGGGCCCAGCCCGCACCCTCTTCCTCTACCCCCTCCCCTGTTCATTCCGGTGGCGTGGAGGCCATCCTGCGGCTCCACGGCCGTCGCCGTCGCCGTGGACGCCATCCCACGACTCACCGGCGAGCTAAGAGCCATGCGCCCCCAAGAACCCTAGATCGAACCCTACCTGCCTCCCCACTTCCCCCCTCTCTCGCTCTCTCTTCTCCCCGTACGGGACCGCCGCATGCATCGCCGTGGGCAGGCCTCACCGGAAAACCGCGGCCAACGGCCACCCCGCCTCTCCTACTGGTGTCCAGGGGCCTCCTCGGGGTCGTCCACGCCCTCACACGCGAGGAATTGAACCGGGACGGCCCGCGACGCCGCCCCCTCTCTTCTTCCTCGCTGCCGGCCGCCGCCTTCCACTCGTCGATTCGCAGATGACGCTGCACGCCGCGCCTCCAGACAACGCCGACGAGCTCGCTGTGAGCTTTCCCCCTCATTTCCCCCCTCCCCTCCCTGAAATAGCCGACGTATCCCTCACCTCGCTCAGCATCGTTCGTCGCCGCCGCCCGGGGCTCACTGGAACTTTGCTCCCCACCCCGTGGACGCGCCTACACGCTCCCCTTGGACGCTCCGAGCGCACGCCCTGCCTTCCTTGGCCGCGCCTTGGTCGTGCGTGGGCCGCGCTCTGGCCACGCCAGCCTCCCCTCGTTGCACCCGGGCCATGTTCGTGGCCGCACAACCATGCCATGGACACGGCCACGTGTGCCTCTTCCTGCCCATGCGCCCCCACTTGCCTCGCGCGGCACCCCCTCCCACCGCGCCTTCCTCCCCCTCTCGCTGGAGTTTGCCGCGGGCACCTCGTCATGTCTCTGGGCCTCGTCGCCGGCCGTCACTGCTGGGTTAGCCCCTGGTCTAACCCCTCCTAATTAACTAACACAAATATTAACCAGAGAGACCCCCTACTGTCTATGACTAGTGGGCCTAGGCCATTTAATTAAGTTAATAAAACTGTTGGAATAAACCCCCTAATCAATGACACATGGGCCCTAACGCTGTTAAATTTAATTTACTTAAGTTACAATAACATTGAGCCTATGACATGTGGCCTCCTTTTGCTGTTAAACTAAGCTAAGTTAATTAATTAACTCTGTTAGTATGACACATGGGCCCCACTGGGTTAAATAGATTAATTAAAATGCAATTATTAAAAATGTGAGGATGACATGTGGGACCCACTGGTTAGTTGACCAGTCAACCTTACAGGTGGGTCCCCTCTGTCAGGTTTGACCAGTCAACCCACTATTTTAGATAATGTTGGATTTAATAATAAAAGAAATTCTTGTACTAGGCATTGTTACTGCTGCTGCTACGATTACAATCCTATTCAATTGCATAGCCTGTCATTGTCGCCCCTTGATGTACCTTCCTTTATCCTATGCTTCCTATAAATATATATATATATATATATCTTGTTCAGCAGTGAGGCCTGTTTATTGTTAGCTAGGATTAGATAGCGGGTCGTGATCACTCTAGTGAGTGTCGCGGATACTATTTATTATAAATATAACAGGTACGGTACAATGCAGACGCCGCCTAAGGTCCCCTAGCTCGGCTCTGCCGATCCATCATCAAGTGTGAGCTATCGAGGAGTAATCCTTGTAGCTCCACTCGTTGTTGACTCTGTATAGCCGCTCTAGGGTAATGAACCCCGGTTGTCCTTAAGGTAAGAAGTCGGGCGACCCAACGGTTCCCGCGAGCGGTATTGCGTCGGGAACGACAGGGAGGGTACGACCGACGTTACTGGCTTGCTTGGCCCCTGCTCGTATCTCGCGAGAGTTACCAAACCACGAAAGTCGAGCTCTATCAAGAGCACACACGAGATAAGGTAAGGAGTCGGTTCACCTTGTTGGTAACCGCAGAGACTTGGTGGGACGACAGGGCAGGCACCGATGTACTGGTGGTCCTAACGTTTATCGTTGTCCGCGGGTCATTTAAGTCGAGGCAACGATAACGGTTGTCACGCAGGTTAATTAAAATGCTAAATGGTTTGGCAGATGTCTTCAGTATCCTTTTGGCTTATACGCACTACCTACACATGGGATGAGGAGTGTGGGCTCCCCTGCATCGTAGTCTCGTTCGAGGGTCTTCAGACGTCAGCACTATCGCGGGCTGATTGTCGGGAAGTGGTGTTTTCTTCTCTTGCTCGGGTGGTGTATTTGTATTTGCTTTGATTTTTCTTCACCGGCCAGTCACGCAACGTGCAGGAGTACGTTAGGGTTAGGGTCCAAAGCCCGGCGCACATAGGATATAGTCCGGCGGATGACCTCTCTGTTGATTGCCGAAGGATGGGCTACTTTGTGTCGGATAGCTTCGGTGGGGTGTTCCCTAACAAGGTGTACGCCACCCTGGAGATCCGAGCGTCGTAGAGTCACGCCAGTGCACCCATGCAGGGAAGATTAATCTATTCGAATAGCCGTGTCCACGGTAACAGGAGGCTTTATGCTGAAGCTGGATCTTACCACTACAAACTACTACTATTAAACTGTATGGTTTCGGGTTTTCTTCCTCGCAGGGAAGTCGAGGATGGGAACTCAGAGGCGTTATTATTATTAATCATTACAACTTATATTATACAATGTTGCAGCAACTTCTGCCTCATTGTTACTTTATGCTTTATATGAATTGTTGGTTGTTTCTCTTCTCATGCTGCAAGACACGTCAGAAGATGCTAGTCTTCGATAGGCCTAGCTTCTTACCCTTATTCTGATTTCTACCTTGCAGTTCACTATATACAGCCTCCCCTTTCCATTTGATACAAATGCATAAATGCTTAGTAGCGAACGTAAGACTCGCGGGTATACTAGATACTCACCCTTGCTTTATTTCCCCTTTATGTTTTGCCTGATCGGCCGCTGCAGTCAACGTTGAAGCCTTGGAGTCTAGGAGCAGGAGGTTCCCGATGCCGACCACCGCAACATGAAGATCCCCGATGCGTTCTACGACGTTGAGTTCCCCGTCGACCAGCAGTAGTTTGGAGGTTCCCAGGAAGGAGGCCTCGCCTTTTCGATCTGTTGTTATTTATGCTAGCCTTCTTAAGGCAACCTTGTATTCTTGTGTCTGTACTCAGATACTATTGCTTACGCTAACTTTGTGCTCTCGAGTTGTTGTATTCGAGCCCTCGTGGCCCCTGGCTTTTATTAAACAACTTGTCTTATTTTATTTGTAGAGTTGTGTTGTGATATCTTACCGTGAGTCCCTGATCTCAGTCGTGTACCTTGCGTGTATGATTACTGTACACGGTCTGATTTTGGGGGCGTCACAAGTTGGTATCAGAGCCGACTTCCTGTAGGACACCCCCTTCCAACTCCTTGGTCGAAGTCGAGTCTAGTCCTTGCAAAACTACTTTACTAACAGTGTCGTGTGCCTTATCGGCCCACGTCGCAAACTGGGTGGTATTAGGATCTTTTTCTCCGCATCTTTACTCTGGGACTCTGATCTCTCTTCTCTTTCGGATTAAAGATTTTGCTAACACTGACATTAGGTTCTCGTGACTACTTCCTCCCGGAGAGCCCTTCCCAAGATAGTCGCTTACTTCGCCAGAAGATGTCGGAGATTACTCTCCGATAAAATTCCTGAGACCATATGTGTCGATCACCTTTACAAATCCCTGCCACCGATAAGTCTGTATGTATAACCACATACACCTTCCTTTCATCCATTCAATCCCAGTTGCTCTTGTGTTCACAAGATGCATCAAAATACTTACCGTTGATTCGGGAATCCGTTGTGCCTGCTCCCTTGAAGATTCTTTTCACACTGCGGATAATTCCTCCTACTTACCGAGGATCTATTCACTCCCATTTATAATGTGATTCCCAAAATACCTTGAAATGCTATCTGTTCTTCCAAGGATCCTCTGCAGCGTACTGCCTTGGAGATTCTTTTTGCCTTCTTGCATTATGGTTAATACCATATGTTTAGTAGTCTTCGTTGATGACGCTTGTCATTGACATTTTGATCCTAATAATTCGATGTGTGCGAATGCACGCAATCATCCGTCAACCCTGTGAATTCATTCTTCCGGCTCAGACGTCATCCCGGACATGAGCTGGATCTCGGTAAATCAAACCTTCATTGATTTTCCGTATAAGTCCATTCAATTTATATACCCATGGTCAGAACATCTGCCTCTGGTATCCCCTATTGCAAATTATAATTCCTTTGTACTTAAGCATCGAATTATTCTGATGCTTTTATTATCCGATGCCTTTGCATCCCTTATACTTATGGTTGAGTACCGGTACTCACACCAGGCCCCCTATATGCCGCCTGGTTTTTTTGGTGGATTACTACATGTCGTTCCCTTATGTCCTCAATCATTGACAAGCTTCCCCTGACACGAAATGCCTTTGGCGACCGGTATCATATGCTCTGTGTCATCAGCCTTCTGCTTTCAAACTTGTATCTCTTGTTCCTGTTGATTGTCATATAGATTCGTAAAATGTCCCTTTGGGTTGTATCTATGCTTCATCCATCTGTGTGAACCTATGAACTTCTACGGATCTTACTCTACTGGTGTTACGCCAGATAAATTTCCTAATCTACCACTTCATCGAAAGCGAGAAGTGAATGAAAGGTTATGCAATTGAAGAAGTGGGAGTCGACCTTGAACTTGTGTTCATGCCCATGGATACAATGTAGAACTTATCATGAAAGCTTCTTGTAAAATGATTATCCCATTGGCATAAATTTATATTACGTCTATGATCTTCCGTCCTACCGCCGAGTATTACCTCTTTGGTATCTCGAAAAAATTGGGCCTTTGCACTACCTCTCATGAATTATTGTTGGTGCGATACTTCTCATTGATTTTTCCATTCCACAGGTTCTAGGTTGTCGTCAGCCGAGAATACAGAATAACTTTTGCTTCACTATTCCTTTTGCTTGGAATCGCCGCTATTCGTTTTCATCCTCTGGAAACCCCTCAACACAATGTGATGTGCTCATCATCGACATTTTGACTTCTCCCAAGTGTTAATTGGAATCATCATGTGAAATACCATCCTTGCCCCTCGATGCTTTGTGTTATCATCGACAACCTCCTTTGACTCCCTGCCAATACAAACTTGATCATGTATATCGTGCTCTCCTTTCCCTAGGGAAGGATATACACCTAATGCTTGTGTATAATCACATTTTCCCTTTCATTGGTCTGTTTAACCTTTCTTTTAATATAATTATCCGAGCAGTGATAATTCTCTACTTATGTAAACACTTCGTGTACTACTTTGTTCGTACAACCTGTTACGATTGTTGATGACTTTTCGGTGACCACCGATGGACGAGAACTTTGCCAATTGGTCTGTCTCGTCTTAATGAGCAGGAAAATGGTTCTCTTTGTCCCTCGCCCTTGGCACCGACGTTGTTGCCAACATAGCTAACAAGTTGTTCTCTGACTTACCTTGCAACTTGATCGCATTGTATGCCACCATCCTTCTTATACATGTGGGCCCATAACCCACAGTTCCACAGGATCGAAACCTGACTCTCTTGTACCTTTCTGTTCTCGAGGTTATTCCTCCTGTTTGACCCCGTATGCAACTCACGAGTCCTCTACCTTGTGATATTCAGTTCGATATCAGACTCAGTGCTTATGCCTGATGCTCTGGACCCCTTTTCATCCTCCGTCATCATCGTCGAATGCTTGCATATCCGCTTGAAAACTTCTCATCCTTCTTTTGTTTCTCTCGATGTATCTCCTTGAATTTAACTCATGAGATACTTTGTACCTCATCCCCTTGGACCATCTCGATTGATTGACCGTGTGCCGGTCCGACCCCCTCAAGTTTTCCCCCTAACCTATTCGTAGGTACGATGCAGCCTCGAAAGAAGGATGACAACCCGTCGAGATGAACTGATGCAGAGAAATGAAGACTTCAACGGGAAGGATTAACTACTTCGAGGAGGGAAACAATAACCTGATGAATCGCTAGAATACGAAACCAAAACTCTACCCTGTAACAGCCCAGATTTCACAAAAATTAAAAATTTTGTTTTTGGTGTGAATTGTTTGATTGTCTGATTTGTTTGCACTTTTTGCATCCCCGATTTATCGATCGGCGATTATTTTACCCCCTCTTATCTCGTATCGGGCGGAGACCGACCCTTGCCACCCTGACACTCGACCTTTGCGACACCGGGTTTCACCCAATCACCGTCGTGAAAACCGCACGAGACCAGCCGCAGCCAACGGAACAAAAAACCCCGTTTAATAATTAAACGGGTTATTTTTATAGCGCGCCGGAAAGTGTTCTCGGAACGGTTCCAACACGAGGTGAACCCCGCTGGCTCAGTGCGCTGATCGCGCAGTTCGAAGTTTTACCCGAATCGGAGGTACTGCGGACCCCCGACGGTCAGAAACGTAAACACCACGCGCGCGAGATAAAAACCGGGGATGTTTTTGCAAACTTCCAGCCACCGGGACTATATAAAGACCACCACACTCCCACCTCTTTCTAGGGTTTACCTAGCCAAAAATTTGCAGCCACCCCCCTGAGTTTGCCCAGATCTGCTCCAATTTTCCCCAAAATCCCGAAAACCCTAGCCCTAAGCCACCTCAGTCGTCAGATCTGGCCATCAAGGGCCCAGATCTTGCCACCGAGCCTCCCAGCCAGCCTCCCGCCGCCTCGGGCCCCGCCGGGCAAAGCAACCGCCACCGCCGGGCCCGCTCAGGCCCATCTGTCCGTTCCAGCGCCGCCGCCTCCCGTGGAGTCCACGGCCGCGCCGCCCGCGCCCTGGCAGGCCGGCCGACGAGCCGCCGCCGCCCGGTGAGTCCCCTGACGCGCCGCGCTCTTCTCCTCTTCCTCCTCCCGCAGAGCAGCCGCGTCGGAGTTGCCCGCCGCTGCCATGGCCATGGCGCCCGAGCTCCACTCCGCCGCCCCACGGGAGCCCGCCTCCACGCCTTCCTCCGGCCGGCCCCGCACCTTCCTACGTCGGAGCCACGCTCCCCTTCAGCCCCTCTGCCCCGCTGCAGGACGTCGTGCCGCTCGCAGGCGTCGAGAGCCGCCGTCCGCGTCGCCGCTCTGGACGGGGCGAGCCAGCGCCCAACCGCCACCGTCCAGGTGGGCCGGATCCAGCCCAGCCGGCCAGTGGGCCGAGGCCCACTAGGGGGTGAGGCCTTTTTTCTTTTTTTTTGTTGTTTATTTTTTTTCCTGGTTAACCCATGCGAATTTCACTAAGTCCCTGGTATTTTTGCTGCTGATTCAATTTTGCGCTTTAGATTGCGATCAAACGGTAGCTCGTATGATGTTGCGCCCAAAAGACGAAGTGTTTAGTTTTGCGTGTACTTCAATCCATATTTTGTGAGATTTTGCATTTGAGGTCATCTTGATTGTGTAATTGCTGTTCAAACAGAGCTACTGGTTGTTAATTGCAACTGTTGCTGTTAAACTGTCTGAAAATTGTTGCTTGATTGAAACTTCGGGCGACGGTTGCTTCGCAACCGTACGTCGGAATTGAGTGATTCCTTTTGCGTTGCGTTAAGCATTGTTTATACTTCAGTTTCATGCATTCACATGCCATAATTGCATGCTGCATCATGATTGTATCTTCAACCAAAGTAGCTACCCTGTTGTTAGTGTGCTGTTGTTTATATTTTGTTGCAACTTCGGTCGATGAGTGTGTCGCGACCGTTTATCGGAATTGAGTGATTCTAATTGAATATTGTTAAGCATCATGTCTACTTCCATTATATGTATTGCATTGTCATGATATGCTTGCTGGTCATATAGTTATTGAGATCCAAAGTTGCTATGCTGCTGATTTTGACAGCCACCTCTGTTTTTTTCTAAAGTCTGTAACGTTTCGATGCCATGTTGCATGCTTAATATCTTTTTATCTATGAAGCCTATTTGCATGATTCTTTTTGCCATGCCTTCCCTGTCATGTATACTCTAGTTCCATATCATTTGTGAGCATGTTTGCATTGATTAACCTGTTTATGCATTGCTCTAAAGTGTGCTTCCTGATGTTGGCAGATTGTGCCCGTAACTTGTTTTGCTTATATCTTTTTAACAGTAACTCCGTTTGGGGTGCTCTTCATTTGTAACTTGATTAGTTTTTCGTTTACTTTGTGTTTATGCTATTGTTTGCTGTTGTTAACCAACCTAAAATATGGTTTAGGGCAGATCAGTACCAAATCCTTTAATTGTTGTGGGGCAAGTAGTGCTATGCATGTTTAGGGGTTGCCTCACTTAAAATGACTAGCCTAGGTAGTTTACTTGGTGCATTACATTTTTCCATGTTTGTGTGCTATGCCATGCTTGCTTGAGTTTCCATGTTAACAACCTTTGTTGATCACTTGTAGCTAAACAACTTGAACCTTTCTAAATGTGCGGTATCGTCGTGTGTGACGAGTACTCCACTTAACCTGTTAGTAACCGCTCTCGACGGTTGGTGCGATGTCTCGTGTTGCCTTCTTGTTGATGCTTGCTCGTGTTTGCCTCATAGTAATAGATGGTTGCTCGTTGATTTCCTTTTCCAGTGTTTACCGTCTTGTGTGCTTCCGCGGGTACCCTTCGGAGACGATGCGAGCTTGCGATCAACTACACCTTCGGAATCCGACTTATCAAGAGGCAAGGACTATAGATTACTTACGATCCATTCTATTTCAACCGGCGGTTTTCATGCTAGTCTAGGATAGGTTCGATGTTTGATCCTACCACATGTTTACAGTCTCTTTCAAACCGATACAGCCATGTCCCTTCCCAGCAAACCTTGTACTGCTATGTTACTATTGCTCGTTGCTCAGCCCCTGCTTAGTATTCATGCTTAGGATGCTACGATGTTACCCTGTTACTCCTTGGTTTGGGATATCACATTATTATATTGTTATGGATGATATGATTATTATAATGTTGACTATATTTGACGAAGGATGGAAGGTCTAGGCTATCCCGCCCCGACGCTTTGTTCCATTCGAGTCACCTAGGACCCGAGTTCCGGGTATTGGTTTTAAGACTGAGCTGCCTAATCGCGTGTGGGATTTTATGGGGTCCCCTCTTCTTACCTACCTAGCTTCAAACATTTCTAGAGGTGGCCCAAGCTGATTTACCATTTGAAACCGTGTGTGTGCTGGTCAGCTGCAAGTAGTTTTCAAACAACTCGGGCCAGCGGAGACAGAGTTCCTCTGTTGGTCCACACTAGTGAGCTAGGGAAGTTCCCTGTTATATAGGTGAGACTAAATCCGACCTTGGCCATCCGGAAGAGTCCAATCCGAGAGCGTGGCCAGCTTTTGGATTGGGTGTCGACTCCCCTTGGGCCACCCGGATTTGCTCGTTGTTAGTTAGAGGGACCTGTCGTTTCGGATATCTTGGAACTAAATCATAAAATGGTTGCCTGTGATGGGTAGCAACCGAGAGAGATGGGCGAGCATGCGACGCCTCGTAATGGGCAGTTGGTACACCCCTGCAGGGTTAAATATTTTCGAGAAGCCGTGTCCAAGGTTATGGACGACTTGAGACCTACTCCTTGTTCATAGACAACAACAACTGAGATAATATTAATATAACTTGATCAACGTGTGTGTGTGCCTTGACTGCTTCTTCTTTGTCGGGATGCGAAGAGGAGGACAAGGATAGGATAGGTGTTATGATTGCGTATGTAGTTGATAGCAAGACTTGTTGGAGGCGATTCCTCATCGAATGCTTGGCTTCTTATCTTACTCTATAGATCGTTAGCCACTTCATAAATGCTAGTGCGGCAGCAACCTCACCACTTACCCCTTCCTTACCGTATACTACTAGTTGTCCTAGAATGACGAGTGATGAAGTCCTTGCTGGGTCAGATGACCACTACAGTTGGATGCTGAGTACTTCTGTACTCATGATACTACCCCCAAACTCCATTCAGGGTTCTTGATCGACAACAGGTATGGTGATCGACGTTTCACGTGGAGACTCGACGACGACTAGTTAGGCGGATCCCGGCGGAGGCCTGGACCCGTGTGGTTGGGGATCGATGTTTTTCTCTTTGCCACTAGGAATTTGGTTGTAGTCTGTACTCAGACATATATCTTCCGCTGTTGTATTGTATTTGAGGCAGTTGTATGCCGATTGTATGAGATGTTGTATCCTGGTATCTGTAATGTTGTGATATCATGTTGGAAATCCACGGCATATGACTTCGTCATATGTCGCGGTGGGACCGATATGTGCTTCGTCCCGGATCTGGATGGAAACATCTAGATCTGGAACAGTACCACATATCGGGCCTTACATACCCCATGCACTACCTTTAATTTTCGGGACGAGAATTCTTTTTAGTGGGGGAGATTTGTAACACCCTCACTGTCAGTGAACAGTAATCACCCTTGTTAATCAAAGATCATTGTTGCTCATCTGGCCTTGATCAAACTTTGCATTTGATCTTGTTCAGTGTCATGATGGTTGTTATTAAAAACCATGTGACAAGTGTGCTTTGATCATCATCCTGGAAATAAAAGTCCAACCCCCTTTGAATTAATAATAAAAAAATAAAGTGGCAATTAAATTTCAACCTAAAATTGTGCAACCACTTTTGAAAAATCCCAAATATTCTATGGATCACTTCCTTGTGGATTTGGGGTTTTATTAAGTTATAAAATAAATTAAACAAATAAAAAAATAGTAGCCTAAAATCCCCTTTTAATAATGGTATAATTGAAACAAATATCAAATTAGTTTATAAAAGTCCAATTCTTTTTGTGGCACTCTAGAAATTTGCAATACTAATTATGGGATATGTTACATATTTTACAACACTACAAAAGTACCTCAAACAATTAAATACAGAAATGAAAACAAAAATAAAAAGAAAAAGAAAATAAAAAGAACCTATCTATCGCACAGGGCGTAGCCCATCCCCCTCCCCCCCCCCCCACTGGGCCAACCTAGCCCACCCAGATCCCAGCCCGCCCCCTCTTCCTCTACCCCCTCCCCTGTTCATTCCGGTGGCGTGAAGGCCATCCCGCGGCTCCACGGTCGTCGCCATCGTTGTGGACGCCGTCCCACGGCTCACTGGCGAGCTAAGTAGCCATGCGCCCCCAGGAACCCTAGAACGAACCCTAGCTGCCTCCCCACTTCCCCCTCGCTCGCTCTCTCTTCTCCCCGTACGGAACCGCCGCATGCATCGCCGTGGGCAGGCCTCGCCGGAAAACCTCGGCCAACGGCCACCCCGCCTTTCCTACTGGTGTCCAGGGGCCTCCTCGGGGTCGTCCACTCCCTCACGCGCGAGTAATTGAACCGGAACGGCCCGTGACGCCGCCCCCTCTCTTCTTCCTCGCCGCCAGCCGCCGCCTTCCACTCGCCAATTCACAGATGACGCTGCACGCCGCGCCTCCAGACAACGCTGACGAGCTCGCTGTGAGCTTTCCCCCTCATTTCCCCCCTCCCCTCCCTGAAATAGCCGACGTAGCCCTCTCCTCGCTCAGCGCCGTTCGTCGCCGTCGCCCGGGCTCACTGGAACTTTGCTCCCCGCCCCGTGGACGCGCCCACACGCTCCCCTTGGACGCTCTGAGAGCGCGCCCTTCCTTCCTTGGTCGCGCCTTGGCCGGGCGTGGGCCGCGCTTTGGCCGCGCCAGCCTCCCCTCGTCACACCCGGGCCATGCCCGTGGCCGCACAACCATTCCATGGCCACAGCCCCGTGTGCCTCTTGCCGCCCATGCGTGCCAGCTCGCTGCACGCGGCACCCCCCCTCCCACCGCGCCTTCTCCCCCTCTCGCCGGAGTTTGCCGCGGGCACCTCGTCGTGTCTCTGGGCCTCGTCGTCGTCCGTCACGGCTGGGTTAGCCCCTGGTCTAACCCCTCCTAATTAACTAACACCAATATTAACCAGAGAGACCCCTCATGTCTATTACCAGTGGGCCTAGGCCATTTAATTAAGTTATAAAATTGTTGGAATAACCCCCCCCCCTAGTCAATGACACATGTAATAACATTGATCCTATGACATGTGGCCCCCTTTTGCTGTTAAACTAAGCTAAGTTAATTAATTAACTCTGTTAGTATGACACATGGGCCCCACTTGGTTAAATAGATTAGTTAAAATGCAATTATTAAAAATGTGAGGCTGACATGTGGGACCCACTGGTCAGTTGACCAGTCAACCTTACAGGAGGGTCCCCTCTGTCAGGTTTGACCAGTGATGGCGGAGAAGTTAATAGGTTTACTTGGGTTGCCTCCCCCGTTAACCGCGCCAATAAACGATTCTTGATAACCCACAGGTCTAGGGGATCAATTGTCGCTTTTCGATAAATAAGGATGTCAATCCCAGCGAGGAGCAGAAGGTATCGACAAGTGACACTAGATAAGGAAAGGCTGCACACACTGAAAGGTAAATATTTAGGGGTTTTTGGTTTAAGCAACAGAAAAGTAAAAGACAAGCAAAGTAAACAGGGTAACTGAGGAGTAGCAAGTGGCCCAATCCTTTCACAAGGATAAGCATAGGAACTAAACTTATAAAAGCTAAAGCGTTCTCGAGAACACACGGGAGAGATAGTCAAGTTACTTTCACCATACTCCGCCAAGTAATATGTATTGTGTTGATAAGTGTTGGTGGGTGGATCAATGTTAGTACACCTTCTAGACTAAGATAAGTGTACTCTTATGATTACACACCTTGCAAGCATCTGCAAATACAAGGTAGTAATTAAGGCATAAGCCTAACCACAGCATTACGATCAAGGATCCATAACTCCCTTGTGCAAAAGTGTGCGAACTGGGGTTCAGGTTTCTGTCACTCCGGCAACCCACCATAAGCATCCATTGTGTACAATGTATTCCTCTAGGCCCATGAAAGGTGAAGTGTTAAGTGTTCGACTCACATAACACCACTAGAGAAATAACAACACAACTTAAGTATCAAACAACACATAATACTTCAACATCATATGACTACTAATAACTAGACTTCTCCCATGTTCTCAAGAACTAAAGTAACTACTCACAAGAAATAAAAGAGATCATGATCAGAGGTGATAGATGGGTGGCAAACAATCTGGAAACAATGATATTTCTCCAACAAAACTCAATAGCATTCACCACAAAGTAGTAATCAACACCAACAGAGTAGAGAGGATAGATAGTACGGATTACAACACAAGTTGCAATTGTGAGATGAGATGGGATGGATATGGAGATGGTGGCTATGTTGGAGATGATGATGATCTCGATGATGCCCGTGACGATGATCATGATGACGGCAACGATCTCCCCTTCCGGGAGGTGATCTCCCCGGCGGAATCTGCCCGCCGGAGATGGATTTTCTCCTCTGTAGGTTTCCGCCCCGTGGCGGCGGAGAAACACGGAAACTATTCTTTTTTTAGGTTTTTCACCCCAGGGGTCTTATAGGCGAGAGGGGGCACCAAGGGGGGCCACCAGGCATCCAGGAGGGTGCCTGGCGCGGCCAGGAGGGGGCCGCGCCAGGCACCCTTCTGGCTGCCTGGTGGGTCCCCTCACCTCCATCCTCGGTGATCCCTTGTCAAACTTCGTAAAAACGATCCCCGTAAATTTTCATCGCATTTGGACTTGATCTGATTAAGCAACTTGGTGTCCACTTTTCACCGCTGAATCCTGGTTCTGCTGCTTCGGCACCGGAAAGTTATAAACTGTGTAAAACAAGCCAAAACAACATCAGAACAACACTTTGAAGTGGAATATATCAATGAATAGGATGAAATTACGATATAAAGTAGTGATGCTTTTTGGACGTATCAACTCCCCCAAGCTTAGACCTCGCTTGTCCCCAAGCGATTACTGAGCTCGGTAAACCTGTCCACAAGTTTAGAGAGTGAAGCGTCGATAAAAGAATACGGACAAGAAGCATCAAGATTTCTCACCAAACTGAAGCATCCTCAACAGCAACCTCAATTCATAAGGTCCTTATGAGAAAGTAGTAACAATTATAACAAAGTAGGACTTGGAAAACTCATCAAATCATGGCAAACATAGCCTTGGTCAAGGAACAACTAATAACTTTTACTTTTGCTCTTTCACTTATAATGGAACCAGTTGAAGCTTTGGAAAGAACATGTTATCAGTCAAGAAGTGCACATGTTAACACAAGGGAAGATGTTTACTAAGCATAAGCTTTTGCAAACAACTCACTTATCAAAAGATAATGGCAACAAAGATGTAACATGCTAACTTTCAATGAAGCTTTGTATGCAAGAATCTTTATTAACATCAAGTGTCTGTTCTCTCTCAAGAAGGAAGGAAGTAGGAAGGACTGACTCAGCACAAAATAAAGAATAAACCCCGTGCAAAAGGGTAAGCAGGGAAAACTCATGTGCCATCTCTAGATCAAACAGAATAAAAACAGACTTTTGGGAGGTGCATGATCCGTCAACGACTGCTAATGGATAACTCACACACTTCATGATTTGGACAAGTTTCGAGGAACGGATCCCATCTGGGGACGATCACATCCCCTTAAATTCCTTTGTTTATCACTCATAAATGGGCGAAGGAACTTGTGTGTTAGTATTTATCTTTTACGAGCTGGGCACTCATGCCAGTCCCTTCTCGTATTAGGGGTTTGCAGATTAGGCATGCAATCCCAAGATAAAACTTTTCCAAATTAAGAAGATCCTGGGTTACCCACCACTTCCTCATTTGCTGAATCAGCGGCACAAAACAGAAGATTTTGAACATCTAGAGATAGCACACAAATTATATACTTTAGGAGTGGTAGTGGAATACCACAAATAGGAAGGTATGGTGGACTCAAGTGGAAGATGTTGGTTTCAGGGTATGGAAGTACAAGCAGAATTCCTCTTAGTACAGAGTTTTGGCTAGCAAGGATTTGAGAGATCAAACAATTGATGACAACTTGGATGCAAGCAATACAAAGCATAAACATTAAAACAAGCATTAAACATCAAGTTGTCTTCCTTGTAAACATAACACTTCAAGCATAATAACACAAAGGTTTTGGCTATTTCGCTACTTTGAGGAAAACATGCTTGTTGTTATGACCAAAGCTATACTTGCCAAGATTTAAATAAAGTTTTCGAAGACATGCCTGATATAAGGTCAATACTCTCCATAAGAATCAGCTCATAATGTCGATTGTGTGAAGAGAATACCGAGTGCAGCGAAGAAACCAATAGACTTCTCATCAATATTCCTTCATAGACGACCCCACACTCACGGATACAAAGCTCTCCACAAAAGGAGTGATAGACCTCAATGCAACACCTATTTCATAAAGTAACTTCCCTAGACATGATACGACTCTACTTTACTCCTAAAGACAAAGATAAAGATAAAGATACCGGGCACTCCCCCAATCTTGGAATAAGCTAAGGGGATGCCATTACCCTAGGAGATTTACTCCTCATTCTTGTTCTTCTCAGTCAGGTACTCCTTGGCGAAGCGCTTCCATGGCAGTTGTTCTCCAGTCTCCAAGGACATTCCCGTCTCCAAGATCCTGCACTCAGCACCTAAACCCATGCGCAGAAACTTTAGTTCATACTCAAAGTTCTGGTTCTGCAGATCATAGATCTGTGCTTGGAGTTCATAAACTTTTTCTTCTAATGCGGCCAAACTTGACCACATCTCCTTCATCTCTTTCTTGTGGGAAGCCTCGATCTCGTTCATGATGTCGAAGTTAGCTTCAACACTACGCTCCACCATCTTCTTGAACTTGAAGACCTCATGTTCCATCTCCTTCAGCCGATCCTCGGTGCTCCCTTCCTTGACTGGTCCCTTCAGATCTTCCTTGTGGAGAACACCGTCCTCCACACGAAGGACCTGGGGGGTGCTTCCTCACCTCAGCGAGGTAAGGTTTGATGACGTTGACGACGAACTTGTCCTTGGGGGAACTTGGGGAAGCCATGGCACCTAGATCTGCTGAAAGTTTTCCTGGCAGAAACAGACCGATAAAGAAAACACGCGAAATCGAGAGATACGGTGCCGGGACTATCCGGTAAAATATATAGCAAAAATTTCCGCAAGAGAAGGAAGGTTTCAAGCCTAGGTGGAGTCGGAGTCCAGGGAACCCAGGAGGGTGCCTGGCGCGGCCAGGAGAGGGCGCGCCAGGAGGCCTCCTGGGCCCCCTGGAGTTCCTCTTCGGCTCCACTCGGGCTTGTAATTTTCCTTATTTTGCAAAAACTTTTATTGACGTTCGCGATGTTTCCTTACCGTAATACATACCTTTTCTTATTCTACTCCTGCCGGAGTCTGAAACTGGGCTGCAACATGCTCTTCATGAGTTCTTATATATATCATGTGATGAGGACATCCCTA
Organism: Bromus sterilis; assembly: GCA_950022295.1. NCBI lineage: Eukaryota > Viridiplantae > Streptophyta > Magnoliopsida > Poales > Poaceae > Bromus > Bromus sterilis. The sequence continues at coordinate 277,475,043 of OX465596.1, forward strand.
CTACAACTACTACTTCCCCAACTCTTCATTATGAACAAGCCAATCAAATCCGACTTGGACCTATTACAAGAGCCCGTGCTAAGTTATTAGAACAGCAGGTGAATTTTCTCTTACTCGAGTCTGATGATCGGCTTAATGAGAATTATATACTGCCTAAATCCTTGTGTGTTTGTATGATCAGGTATCAAGGTGAAGACAAGGAGCTAGGAGGAGCTGAGGTTCAAGAAGAAGAATCCAAGGAACAAGGACAAGTTACATTGGAAGAAGAACCTCAAGAAGACAAGGCCAGGAAGAACCAAGCTTCAGGCCGCGGTACTACCGCGCCTACTACCGCACATACTACCAGGCAAACAGAAGGTTTACGGTAGTCCTTACGGTACTACCGTACCTAATACCGCGCTGGTCAGGAGAGATGCGGAAGTGGTTACGGTAGTAGCCGCGGTACTACCGCCCCCGCGGTACTACCGCGCCTATCACGGTACTACCGTGCTGCCTGCGCGCAGAAGCGGGCCTACGGCCCTTGTATCCGAGTCTGGACCCCTTTAGACTATAAATACAAGTCCCCCTACGAGTTTTAGAGTTAGACCACGTTTAGATAAACCCTAGTTCCTGAGGATTGCTCCAAGCATTCATCTTGAATCAAATACTTCAATTCGTATCGATCTGAAGTGTTGCTACTGCAAGTCTTGTGTGATTTGTTGTTCCACTGGGAATTAGTAGATTGCAAATTACCGTCTCGTGGTCGACGGCTACGTTGCGCAAGTGTGTGAAGTTGTGAATATCCAAAGGGTAGAGAGTTTTCGCATTGGCCACAGGGATCTAGCGAGGAGAGTTCATCGTCTACATACAAGTTATCTATCATCGCCCTCATATTCACCGTTCGCTTACTGAGAAGATCGGGCCACCCCTTATCATCTTGGTATCAGATTTCCAGTGTTCCCTCGGTAAGCATCCACCAAATCCCCCATAGATCATTTTGTTTTCGTCCTATCCAGAAAAATCCATACAAAATATTAGGGTTTAGTGTTTTTGCCATAACCTAGAGTGCATCTTTTCCAAGTTTTAGTTGTTGATCGTCGTCCAGTTTGCGTAACTTTTTTTTGATCGAGTCTTAGTTTTCCTATATTTGTGTCTCACAAGTCAGAGTTCTTTATCGTGTTAGATTGGTTTGTGTCGAGTCAGTTTGTTTTCGTTGTCTTTTATCCCTCAGATTGTGTCTCAGTTTGTTAGCCATAGTTAGCCTTTCTTTGGTGTTGCACTTTCCTATTGAGACTAGCATATCTTTGCTCTTCGGGCTGCTCCTATAGGTTTTGAAGTGCATCAAGTGGTTTGTGCAAAGTTGAGTTGGGTTGCTGTTTACTTCAAGTTGACTCAGAAAAGTCAAAAAAAAAGAGAACGAGAAAAGAGAAAAATAATCAAAAAAAAGGAAAGAGTTGAGCAAAAAGCCTAGCAAACAGAGACAGAAAAGGCAAAGTTGATTAGATATTTTGTGCAGCCTTGAGTTCCTTTTTCTACCACGTTCATAGCACTAGTAGATTGAGCAATCTTGTGCCCGTACACTTTGAGCTTTTGCTAGAATTTCTCTCTTGTGCAATTGCAACACAAGCATTACTCCGCCACACATATTGTGCGCTCACTTTCATAGTTTCTTTTGCCCAGTTGTTCTCAACCGCGTGTGTTCCCGTAGAACTTCTTGGCATAAGATCAGCACTAGGATTTGTGAATTGGTGTAGTTAGGGTACCATACCTATAGCCCCACCACATATATTCTGCTTTTTCGTGTGTTCACTCTTTTACTCGGGTATTCACTTCATCACATCCGTGCACTAGTCCTCCATCCGAACGGGTACGCATTACTATTCACTTTGGAACGGTAAGATTTACCTTTTCTTGTCAGTTTTGAGTGAGTTGTGAGTGTCCACCAAAAGATTTTGATTTAGTGCACTAACCTGCTAATCATGTCTCAAAGTGGTTTTCATGTGATGCAGAAACAGGACAAGGATGCGGCAGTCACATGGGAGGCATATGAAGGTCTCCGTGATCACTTGACTGGGATGTTTACTAAATCCGCTGACGCGATTGATACAAATGTTCAAGCGGTCCAACTGAAAGTGGACGCGACTGAAGCTGCAGTCACCACTATGCAACAACAACTTGCTGCTATACAGCAGAGCCTCCAACAAATGACAACATCTGTCACGGGCATACAAGCAGCTATGGTACAACGCCAACCTGACGCTCAGGAAGATGATGGTAGTGTCCATGGTGACAATGCTGATTTGAGGGGTAATCACAGCCGTGGGCGTGGTGTTCAAGGGCCGGGTCGCCAACCTCCACTTGGTTTTGGTGCGCGCCGTCTACCCATTCAGGAAGAAGATGTCTTGAGCAAGCCCAAGTTTAACATCCCCAAATTTGAAGGTTCCACGGATGTGGAAGAGTACCTCACATGGGAGCTTAAGATGGAAAAATTATGGTGTTTGCATGATTATCCGGAGGACAAGAAGATCAAGATTGCTTCGTCCGAGTTTGACGGTTATGCTTTGCGTTGGTGGGAGAGTGTGTTGACCGAGATACAAGAAACCGATGGGTAGCCTATTCGTACATGGCGTGACATGAAGGCAACCATGAAAGCTCGGTTTGTTCCCACTAATTACTTACGGACAATTTTTGATAAATTGCAACAATTGAAGCAAGGTACTATGTCCGTTGATGCATACTATATGGAGATGGAGATGTTGCTGCAACGTGCGCGAGTGCGCGAAGAGGTTGAGATGACTATGCAACGTTTTCTCCATGGGCTGAAATTTAATATCAAGAGTATTGTGCGGCATCACCAATACTATAATATGAATGATCTATTGCATCTTGCAAGGGAGGCTGAATCCCAGCTTGCAGAAGAGGCACAACTGAAGTCCAGGTACTCTACATCTAGCCGATTTTCTCCACGGACACCGTCCGCGCCTATGGAGAATTATGGTGCCAATACTCGGGCTTCTTCTTCAGTTTCCAAGCCAGCCTCCAATTGTTCTATGGCCAAGAAGCCAGCTGCTCCTGCCACTAGTGCAGGCTCCAACATGTCTACAGCTCGCAATCGCGAGATGACTTGTCATTCTTGCGGAAATCCGGGTCACTTTAAGAGAGATTGCCCGAACCGAAAGGTCATGTTTATTAATGAAGAAACCGGCGAGTATGAAACCGGTGATGATGAAGACCCAGCCGCGTTAGATGATGACGGTTACAATACCGAAGAAGGCATGGATGCTTTTTCGTCGCATGCTCCTACCATTGTTGTGTCACAACGTGCTCTTACAGTGCAGCCACATGCTGATTCTCAGCGCTGTAATTTGTTCCAAACCAAGGCACTCGCTGGCCCCAACAAATCTTGCAAAGTGATCATTGATGGAGGTAGCTGCCGCAACCTCGCAAGCAAGGAGTTATGTGCCAAGCTAAATCTGAAATACTTACCTCACCCATGTCCTTATTATGTCCAATGGTTGAGTGATAGTGGTGAGATGAAGGTGAACCACATGGTGCGCGTAAATTTTAAGATAGGCCCATACAAGGATTCCATCGATTTTGATGTGGTGCCTATGACAGTTTTCCATCTCTTATTGGGTCGGCCGTGGTTATATGATCTCCATGTGCAACACAATGGTCGAGCCAATACATATCATTTGGAGTTCAAGGGCAAGAAAGTTAATCTCCATCCTATGTCCCCACAGCAAATTGTGAATGAGTCTCGTCAGAAGGTAGAGGTGAATGTAGAACCAACACGCGAGAACAATGTAATAGCTGTGAGTGATACTATAACGAAAAGTGCGAGAGAGACTAGTTTGCTTACATTAGCCACCAAAGAAGACATGAGAGAATTTAGTGAGGATCCTACAGCCATACCTCTTGTCCTCATGTATAAAGGCGAGGTTTTGGTTTCTAATGATAACCATCCTATTTCTCCTGGTGTGGCTACTGTTTTGCAGGATTATGATGATGTGTTTCCGGCGGAGGTTCCAGCGGGATTACCACCCTTGTGTGGTATTGAGCACCAAATTGATCTTATACCGGGTGCAACTCTTCCTAACCGGGCTCCATACAGGACAAACCCCCAAGAGACGAAGGAAATTCAGCAACAAGTACAAGCGCTTCTGGATAAAGGGTATATTCTTGTCAGTCTTAGCCCTTGTGCTGTTCCTGTTATTTTAGTTCCTAAGAAAGATGGTACATGGCGTATGTGTGTAGATTGTAGAGCTATTAATAACATCACTATTCGCTATCGTCAGCCTATTCCACGTTTAGATGATATGCTTGATGAATTGTGTGGTGCTGCTATTTTCTCTAAAATTGATTTGCGTAGTGGATACCATCAAATTAGGATGAAAGAAGGGGATGAATGGAAAACTGCTTTCAAAACTAAGTTGGGTTTATATGAGTGGTTAGTTATGCCTTTTGGTCTTACTAATGCTCCTAGTACTTTCATGCGATTAATGAACCATGTTTTGAGGGAGTTTATTAGACATTTTGTGGTTGTGTATTTTGATGATATACTTATTTACAGCCGCAATGAATTTGAACATGCTGATCATATTAGACAAGTTTTGCAAGTGTTGCATGATTCTAAATTATATGCTAATCTTGAGAAGTCCACTTTTGCAAAATATAAGGTCATATTTTTGGGATATGTTGTATCTAAGCATGGGGTAGAAGTAGATTCTTCTAAAATTGAGGCAATTCAAAATTGGCCTACTCCCATGAATGTTAGCCAAGTAAGAAGTTTTCACGGTCTTGCTGGTTTTTATAGACGTTTTGTGAAAGACTTTAGTACTATTGATGCACCGTTGAATGAATTGACTAAGAAAGGTGTGCCTTTTGTTTGGGGCGTTGCCCAAGACCTTGCATTTGATGAGTTGAAACGTTTGCTTACTTCTGCACCATTACTTGCGTTACCAGATTTTACTAAGCAATTTGAAGTTGAATGTGATGCTAGTGGTATAGGCATTGGTGGTGTGTTGATGCAAGAAGGTAGACCTATTGCTTATTTCAGTGAGAAACTTTCTGGTGCTAGATTGAACTACCCTGTTTATGATAAAGAATTGTATGCACTTGTTCGCGTTCTTGAGGTTTGACAACATTATTTGTGGCCAAAAGAATTTATCATACATTCTGATCATGAAGCTTTGAAATACTTGAAGGCGCAATCTAACTTGCATAGGCGCTTAGCTAAATGGGTTGAGTTCATTGAGTCTTTTCCATACATCATCAAATATAAGAAAGGGAAAGATAATGTTGTTGTTGATGCTCTCTCTAGGAAGAATATGTTATTGACACATCTTGATGTTAAAATTCCTGGATTAGAGAGTTTGTGTGATTTATATGCAACTGATCATGATTTTGCTGAACCATATCGTTTGTGTTTGCTTCGGAATGCATGGGACAAGTTTCACATCCATGATAGATTTTTGTTTCGAGCTAACAAACTTTGTGTTCCAGAATCTTCTGTGCGTTTGCTATTGTTGCAGGAATCACATGCAGGAGGATTGATGGGTCACTTTGGGCGTGAGAAGACACTACTCATGCTTGCTGATAATTTTTATTGGCCCAGGATGAGGCGTGATGTGGACAGGTTTGTTCGACGCTGCATTGTATGAAATACATCCAAGTCCAAGCTGAAGCCTCACGGTTTGTATACTCCACTATCGGCTCCTACAACACCTTGGGAAGATATTAGTATGGACTTTGTGTTAGGATTGCCACGTACTAAATATGGTCATGATAGTATATTTGTGGTAGTGGATAGATTTTCCAAGATGGCACATTTTATTGCTTGCCATAAGAGCGACGATGCGTCGCATGTTGCTAACCTATTTTTCAGGGAGATTGTATGCTTGCATGGAGTGCCCAAGACAATTGTTTCTGACAGGGATGTGAAGTTTGTGAGCTACTTCTGGAAGACACTTTGGGGAAAGCTAGGAACAAAGCTCATGTTCAGCACTACGTGTCATCCTCAAACTGATGGTCAAACGGAGGTGGTCAATAGAACATTGTCACAATTGTTGCTAGCTATGATCAAGAAAAATCTGCGCGAATGGGAGGAGTGTTTTCCACATATTGAATTTTCTTATAACAGGGCAGTACACACTACTACTCACCTTTGTCCTTTTGAAGTGGTATATGGTTTCAAGCCTATTACACCTCTTGATTTGCTGCCTCTTCCATTGCAGGAACGAGTTAATATGGAGGCATCCAAACGAGCAGATTATGTAAAGAAGATTCATGAGAAGACGCGAGAGGCTATTGAGAAGAAAGGAAAGAGCGTTGTTGCTACAAGGAACCAGTCACGGAAACAAGTTCTATTTCAGCCTGGAGATATGGTTTGGGTACATCTGCGCAAGGATAGATTTCCAGGATTGCGGGACTCCAAGTTGAAGCCACGTGGTGCTGGTCCTTATAAAGTGCTGGCCAAGATCAATGATAATGCCTACTCGATTGATATTCCCATTGCTGAGTTTGGTGGTGCAAGTAACAGCTTTAATGTAGCTGATTTATCACCACATATGGGAGATGACCTCGGAGCGTCGGGGTCGACGCCTTTTGAAGGGGGGGGAGAAGATGAGGACATCCCTACTACAACTACTACTTCCCCAACTCTTCATGATGAACAAGCCAATCAAATCCGACTTGGACCTATTACAAGAGCCTGTGCTAAGTTATTAGAACAGCAGGTGAATTTGCTCTTACTCGAGTCTGATGATCGGCTTAATGGGAATTATATACTGCCTAAATCCTTGTGTGTTTGTATGATCAGGTATCAAGGTGAAGACAAGGAGCTAGGAGGAGCTGAGGTTCAAGAAGAAGAATCCAAGGAACAAGGACAAGTTACATTGGAAGAAGAACCTCAAGAAGACAAGGCCAGGAAGAACCAAGCTTCAGGCCGCGGTACTACCGCGCTGGCCGCGGTACTACCGCGCCACGGTACTACCGGGCCTACTACCGCACGTACTACCGGGCAAACAGAAGGTTTACGGTAGTCCTTACGGTACTACCGTACCTACTACAGCGCTGGTCAGGAGAGATGCGGAAGTGGTTACGGTAGTAGCCGCGGTACTACCGCCCCCGCGGTACTACCGTGCCTATCACGGTACTACCGTGCTGCCTGCGTGCAGAAACGGGACTACGGCCCTTGTATCCGAGTCTGGACCCCTTTAGACTATAAATACAAGTCCCCCTACGAGTTTTAGAGTTAGACCACGTTTAGATAAACCCTAGTTCCTGAGGATTGCTCCAAGCATTCATCTTGAATCAAATACTTCAATTCGTATCGATCTGAAGTGTTGCTACTGCAAGTCTTGTGTGATCTGTTGTTCCACTGGGAATTAGTAGATTGCAAATTACCGTCTCGTGGTCGACGGCTACGTTGCGCAAGTGTGTGAAGTTGTGAATATCCAAAGGGTAGAGAGTTGTCGCATTGGCCACAGGGATCTAGCGAGGATAGTTCATCGGCTACATACAAGTTATCTATCATCGCCCTCATATTCACCGTTCGCTTCCTGAGAAGATCGGGCCACCCCTTATCATCATGTTTACATCCTCATTGATTGGATCACCTGCCATATAATGTTTGAGTCTTTGTCCATTCACAACTTGAGGTTTGGTGCCTTCGAAATTGTTGATCTTGATTGCACCAGACCGATATACTTCTTCGATAAGAAAAGGTCCTTCCCATCTGGAAAGTAGTTTACCTGGAGAAAACCTGAAACGAGATCTAAACAACAAAACTTTATCACCAACATTAAATTCTCGTTTCATAATCCTTTTATCGTGCCACTTCTTTACCTTTTCCTTGAACATTTTAGCGCTCTCGTAAGCTTCACTCCTCCACTCATCTAGAGAAGTCAAGTTCATGAGACGCTTTTCACCAGCTAAATTTGGGTCAGCATTTAGCTCTCTGACAGCCCAGAAAGCCTTGTGCTCTAACTCTAATGGTAAATGGCAAGCCTTGCCATAGACCATTTTATACGGAGACATGCCCATGGGGTTTTTTTAAGCAGTTCTATACGCCCACAAAGAATCTCCTAAGTTCTTTGACCAGTCCTTTCTAGAACTGTTTACTATCTTCTGTAAGATCAACTTGATCTCCCTATTGGTGTGCTCAACTTGCCCACTAGTTGGAGGGTGGTACGATGATGCAGTCCTATGATTGACATCGTACTTGGCTAGAGCTTTCCTAAAAGCTCCATGCGTGAAGTGTGACCCTCCATCTTCCATGAGGTACCTTGGTACTCCAAACCTAGGAAAAATTACATCCTTGAGCATTTTCAAAGATGTCTTGTGATCAGCACTCTCGGTGGGGATTGCTTCAACCCACTTGGTTACTTAATCAACAGCAACTAAGATGTGTGTGTACTTGTGTGAAGGAGGAAAAGGACCCATAAAATCAAAACCCCAGCAATCGAAAGGTTCAATCACTAGTGAGTAATTCATAGGCATTTCATTTCTCCTGCTAATGTTACCAACTCTCTGACACTTATCACAAGATAGAACGTACCTTCGGGCGTCCTTAAAAAGAGTAGGCAAATAAAAACCTGATTGTAAAACTTTATGTGCGGTCCTTTCACCGGCATAATGTCCTCCATAGGGACTATCGTGACATTGTCGAAGAACGTCCTGCTGCTCGTGCTCCGGTATACATCTTCTCACGATCCCATCCGGACCCTCTTTGAAAAGATGTGGATCATCCCAAAAGTAGTGCCTCAAATCCGTGAAGAATTTCTTCCTCTGCTGAAATGTAAAACCTGGAGGCAAAAACTTTGCAACAATAAAATTAGAATAATCTGCAAACCAAGGGTCGGAATGAGATTATACTTTTACAACGGCAAGCTGTTCATCTGGGAAACTGTCGTTGACTGGAATAGGATCGTGCGGGATATCTTTCATCCTTGAAAGATTATCCGCCACCGGATTGTCTTCTCCTTTTCTATCGACAATATGCAAATCAAACTCTTGAAGAAGGAGTACCCATCTAATGAGTCTTGGTTTGGCGTCCTTTTCTGCATAAGATACTTAATGGCAGCATGGTCAGTATGAATAATAACTTTAGAATCAACAATATACGGTCTAAACTTATCACAAGCAAACACCGCTGCCAAGAATTCCTTCTCGGTAGTAGCATAATTCTTTTGAGCACTATCAAGTGTCTTGCTGGCATAGTGGATGACATTCAGCTTCTTTTCAACCCTTTGTCCTAAAACAGCTCCAACAGCAAAATCACTAGCATCACACATAATTTCAAAGGTCAAATTCCAGTCAGGTGGTTGTACTATAGGAGCGGTTATCAAGGCTTCTTAAGAACTTCAAAAGCTTCCTTACAATCTTCATAAAATACAAAAGGAGCATCCTTCTAGAGAAGATTGGTAAGGGGTCTCGAGGTCTTAGAAAAGTCCTTGATAAATCTTCTATAGAAACCAGCATGACCTAGAAAACTATGAATACCTTTGATGTCCCTTGGATAGGGCATCCTTTCAATAGCTTCAATCTTTGCCTTGTCCACTTCAATTCCCCTTTCGGAAATCTTGTGTCCAAGAACTATCCCTTCGTTAACCATGAAATGGCACTTCTCCCAATTGAGTACCAAATTCGTTTCTTCACATCTCTGTAAAACTTTATTAAGATTGTGGAGACAGTGGTCAAAGGAGTTTCCATAGACGGAAAAGTCTTCCATGAAAACTTCTACAATCTCCTCACAGAAACCATGAAATATTGCAGACATACACCTCTGAAAAGTAGCAGGTGCATTACACAAACCAAAAGGCATACGCCTATAAGCATAAGTACCGTAAGGACATGTAAAGGTGGTCTTCTCTTGATCCGCAGTGTTAACATGAATCTGGGAGAAGCCAGAATACCCATCAAGATAGCAGAAGTGGGTGTTTTTAGACAGCCGCTCGAGCATCTGATCAATAAAGGGCAGAGGATAGTGGTCCTTCCTGGTGGCCTTGTTCAACTTCCTGAAATCAATACACATTCTATATCCAATAATAGTCCTCTGAGGTATTAGTTCATTTTTATCATTAGGAACAACAGTTATACCTCCTTTCTTAGGAACACAATGAACAGGACTTACCCACTTACCATCAGATATAGGATAGATGATACCTGCGGCTAGAAGTTGGAGAACCTCCGTCCTAACCACGTCCTTCATCTTCGGGTTCAACCGTCGTTGATGATCAACAACTGGTTTAGCATCGGGCTCGAGATTGATAGTATGTTGGCAAATGGATGGACTAATACCCTTGATATCATCAAGAGTATAGCCAATAGCACCTCGGTGTCTGTGGAGTGTCTCCAATAATCGCTCTTCTTCATACCCTGAAAGGTTAGAATTGATAATAACAGGATATACTTTCTTTTCATCTAAATAAGCATACTTGAGCGTATCGGGTAGTGGTTTTAGATCAAACACCGGGTCTTCTTTTGGTTGTGAGAGGATTCCTAAAGGTTCAACCGGGAGGTTGTGCTTCAGGATAGGAGTTTGTCTTAAAAATATGTCTTCTAGTTCAGCCCTCTCCTGCATATGTATGTCATTCTCGTGGTCTTCCATAAATTGCTGCAAAGTATCATTACGAGGAATAGCAATAGAAGCGATTTCTTCAATAATTTTGTCATTACTTGACAAGTCAGTACCACGAGGCTGCTTAGAAAACTTAGAAAAAATAAATTCATACGGCTCACCGTTAAATTCAACAGAAACTTTACCTTTCTTGCAATCTATTATAGCTCCACAGGTGCTGAGGAAGGGCCTACCAAAGATAATAGGGCAAAAACTATCTTGCACTGAACCAAGTACAAGAAAGTCAGTAGGATATTTTACCTTCCCGCAGAGTACTTCAACATCTCTCACAATCCCAACTGGAGAGATTGTTTGTCTATTTGCATGATAAATCGTGACATCAATGTCCTCGATCTCACACGGCTGAATCTCGTGCATGATCTCCTGATAAAGTGTGAAGGGAATAGCGCTGACGCTAGATCCCAAATCACATAGCCCATAGTAATTATGATCTCCTATTTTGACAGATACAACTGGTGTACCTGAAATTGGGCCTTTGTTCTTGGCTGTGACAATGTTAGTGGAAACAACACAGAAACTAATAGTGGATTCTTCAATATCACTGGTTACCAGATCCTTGACCATTGCAACTTGAGGCTTGACTTTGATCATGTCCTAAGGTTCATCAGTTGTCCTTCCGTTTTGTTTAGAATACCTGTAACAAAAGAGTGCTCCTTTATCCTTGAGGGATAAGGAGGTTGTTCATACACAACTGCAGGTAAAACAGGATCAGTAACATTAATCTCAATAGGTGACTCCTTGAAAGGTTTATGATGTTGACTCTCCTTCTTCTTAGAAGAATCAATATGAGAAGCAAAGTCCTTGCAAAATTCAACCATTAGCTGGGAATGAAGACCAATTTTAGAGCAAAAGGTATTAAAGTAATCAGTCTTCACATAACTCTCAATGTAGTCAAGCTCATAGTTTATAGCGGGTCCAATACCTTTATCAATTTCCCAGTCTTCAGTGTTCTTCTGGATCCTTTCTATAAGATCCCATTTTTCTTCCATACTTCTGGTCTGGAATACCCCGCTAGAGGAGGCATCCAACATCTCCCTGTCCTAACGAGAAAGCCTGGCATAAAAATTTGTAAGTATAATTTCCTTGGGGAGCTCATGGTTTGGGCATTTGAGCATCAGGGACTTTAGTCTCCCCCAAGCTTGAGAGATGCTCTCTCCGTCGCGCGACCAAAAGTTGTAGATGTAGTTCCTGTCTTGGTGAATTTCACGAAGAGGACAAAACTTTGCATAAAAGAGAGACATAAGCTCTGGCCATTCAAGCAGATCAGAGTTATCGAGTAACTTATACCAATCTGAAGCTTTATCTTTAAGTGATATGGAGAATAGTTTCTTCAAGACGAACTCCATTGTTACACCTGCAAGCTTAAATAAAGAACATAATTGTGATAAATATAGCAGTTGTTCTCCCGGATGTCCTTCTCGTGTATAACGATTAGACAAGACATGATCAATAATACCAGGTGGTATTTTATAGGGCACAATTTCAGTAGGGGTAGGATTGACCACCACAGTCGTGGGGCGGCTCCTCACCAGCAACGAACCAACAGTAGCAAAGTCCATAAGGACTGAAAGTAATAACAGAAAATAAAGATTTCCTTACCGGCTTCACTTACCAATAGCGCTACACTCCCCGGCAACGGCGCCAGAAAAGCTCGTTGATGGCGGAGAAGTTAATAGGTTTAATTGGGTTGCCTCCCCCGTTAACCGCGACAATAAACGATTCTTGATAACCCACAAGTCTAGGGGATCAATTGTAGCTTTTTGATAAATAAGGATGTCGATCCCAGCGAGGAGCAGAAGGTATTGACAAGTGACACTGGATAAGGAAAGGTTGCACACACTGAAAGGTAAATATTTAGGGGGGTTTGGTTTAAGCAACAGAAAATTAAAAGACAAGCAAAGTAAACAGGGTAACTGAGGAGTAGCAAGTGGCCCAATCCTTTCACAAGGATAAGCCTAGGAACTAAAATTATAAAAGCTAAAGCGTTCTCGAGAACACACGGGAGAGATAGTCAAGTTACTTTCACCATACTCCGCCAAGTAATATGGATTGTGTTGATAAGTGTTGGTGGGTGGATCAATGATAGTACACCTTCTAGACTAAGATAAGTGTACTCTTATGATTACACACCTTGCAAGCATCCGCAAATACAAGGTAGTAATTAAGGCATAAGCCTAACCACAACATTACGATCAAGGATCCATAACTCCCTTGTGCAAAAGTGTGCGAACTGGGGTTCAGGTTTCTGTCACTCCAGCAACCCACCATAAGCATCCTTTGTGCACAATGTATTCCTCTAGTCCCATGAAAGGTGAAGTGTTAAGTGTTCGACTCACATAACACCACTAGAGAAATAACAACACAACTTAAGTATCAAACAACACATAATACTTCCACATCATATGACTACTAATAACTATACTTCTCCCATGTTCTCAAGAACTAAAGTAACTACTCTCAAGACATAAAGAGATCATGATCAGAGGTGATAGATGGGTGGCAAACAATCTGGACACAATGATATTTCTCCAACAAAACTCAATAGCATTCACCACAAAGTAGTAATCAGCACCAACAGAGTAGAGAGGATAGATAGTACGGATTACAACACAAGTTGCAATTGTGAGATGAGATGGGATGGATATGGAGATTGTGCTGATGTTAGAGATGATGATGATCTCGATGATGCCCGTGACGATGATGATGATGACGGCGACGATCTCCCCTTCCGGGAGGTGATCTCCCCGGCGGAATCTGCCCGCCGAAGATGGCTTTTCTCCTCTGTAGGTTTCCGCCCCGTGGCGGCGGCGAAACACGGAAACTCTTCTCTTTTTAGGGTTTTCACCCTAGGGGGGTCTTATAGGCGAGAGGGGGCACCGAGGGGGGCCACCAGGCATCCAGGAGGGTGCCTGGCGCGGCCAGGAGGGGGGCCGCGCCAGGCACCTTTCTGGCTGCCTGGTGGGTCCCCTCACCTCCATCCTCGGTGATCCCCAGTCAATCTTCGTAAAAACGATCCCCGTAAATTTTCATCGCATTTGGACTTGATCTGATTCAGCAACTTGGTGTCCACTTTTCACCGCTGAATCCTGGTTCTGCTGCTTCGGCACCGGAAAGTTGTAAACTGTGTAAAACAAGCCAAAACAACATAAGAACAATACTTTAAAGTGGAATATATCAATGAATAGGATGAAATTACGATATAAAATAGTGATGCTTTTTGGACGTATTAACCAGTCAACCCACTGTTTTGGATAATTTTGTATTTAATAATAAAAGAAATTCCTAAAATCATTTAAATATTAGAAAATCAATATCTTTTAAACCTAACTCGGATCGAAAACTTTATGCATCAAAATTTATTAGAAAAATATAACAAATACGACTACGCTACCTGCATACCCACCGGACCCCTCTAACATACCGAACCCGAGACTTTCCCCCTCTGGATCGTGTGCCCGGTAATTACCCGGTACCGGTAAAACTATCCGGATGAATTTATTCTGCACATGAAAGTTGTTCGGAATGGATCAACTAACACAGATACACCATCCATATGCTTGTCAGATGTCCACGACACCTCCGGCATGGTACCTTCCCCCTCCGGGCCGTCTATCGATACTCACCCAGAGCCAGTAGTTCATCCCCGGATGAATTCCCGCTCCGAGCAATACACCTCGCACTGCGTTAGAACACCGTTAACATTGCGTTTGCCATGTCTTGTATTTTTACTGCTATTATTGTTGTGTATTTATTGTTTCTCCCTCCTCTCTTATTGTCCGTTAGTCTCGACGTTCGCTGCCGATGCCCCTGTGATCGACTACGTCGACGACGATCGTACCCCTACCGTCGAGCTTCCAGGCAAGCAGAGCCATTCTCTTCCCCAGATATCACCTATCTTTTCCGTACATTTCTTGCACTAGGCATTGTTACTGCTGCTGCAACGATTACAATCCTATTCAATTGCATAGCCTGTCATTGTCGCCCCTTGATGTACCTTCCGTTATCCTATGCTGCCTATAAATATATATATATATCTTATTCAGCAGTGAGCCCTGCGCATTGTTAGCTAGGATTAGATAGCGGATCGTGATCACTCTGGTGAGTGTCGCGGATACTATTTATTATAACTGTAACAGGTATGGTACAATGCAGACACCGCCTAAGGTCCTCTAGCTCGGCTCTGCCGAGCCATCATCAAGTGTGAGCTATCGAGGAGTAATCCTCGTAGCTCCACTCGTTGCTGACTCTGTATAGCCGCTCTAGAGTCCTGAGCCCCGGTTGTCCTTAAGGTAAGAAGTCGGGCGACCCAACAGTTCCCGCGAGCGGTATTGCGTCAGGAACGACAGGGAGGGTACGACCGACGTTACTGGCGTGCTTGGCCCCTGCTCGTATCTCGCGAGAGTTACCAAACCACGAAAGTCGAGCTCTACCAAGAGCACACGAGAGATAAGGTAAGGAGTCGGTTCACCTTGTTGGTAACCGTAGAGACTTGGTGGGATGACAGGGCAGGCACCGATGTACTGGTGGTCCTGACTAAGGTCGTTGTCCGCGGGTCAGTTAAGTCGAGGCAACGATAACGGTTGTCACGTAGGTTAATTAAAATGCTAAATGGTTCGGCGGATGTCTTGAGTAGCCTTTTGGCTTGTACGCACAACCTACACGTGGGATGAGGAGTGTGGGCTCCCCTGCATCGTAGTCTCGTTCGAGGGTCTTCAGACGTCAGCAGTATCGCGGGCTGATTGCCGAGAAGTGGTGTTGTCTTCTCTTGCTCGAACGGTGTATTTGTATTTGTATTTGCTTTGATTTTGCTTCACCGGCCAGTCACGCACCGTGCAGGAGTAAGTTCGGGTTAGGGTCCAAACCCGGCGTACATAGGATATAGTCCGGCGGATGACCTCTCTGTTGATTGCCGAAGGATGGGCTACTTTGAGTCGGATAGCTTCGGTGGGGTGTTCCCTAACAAGGTGTACGCCACCCTGGAGATCCGAGCGTCGTAGAGTCACGCCAGTGCACCCCCTGCAGGGAAGATTAATATATTCGAATAGTCGTGTCCACGGTAACAGGACGCTTTATGCTGAAGCTGGATCTTACCACTACAAACTACTACGATTAAACTGTATGGTTTCGGGTTTTCTTCCTCGCAGGGAAGTCGAGGAAGGGAACTCGGAGGCATTATTATTATTAATCATTACAACTTATATTATACAATGTTGCAGCAACTTCTGCCTCATTGTTACTTTATGCTTTATATGAACTGTTGGTTGTTTCTCTTCTCATGCTGCAAGACACGTCAGAAGATGCTAGTCTTCGATAGGACTAGCTTCTTACCCTTATTCTGATTTCTACCTTGCAGTCCACTATATACAGCCTCCCCTTTCAATTTGATACAAATGCATAAATGCTTAGTAGAGGACGTAAGACTCGCGGGTATACTAGATACTCACCCTTGCTTTATTTCCCCTTTATGTTTTTCCTAATCGGCCGCTGCAGTCAACGTTGGAGCCTTGGAGTCTAGGAGCAGGAGGTCCCCGATGCCGACCACCGCAACATGAAGATCCAAGATGCGTTCTACGACGTCGAGTTCCCCGTCGACCAGGAGTAGTTTGGAGGTTCCCAGGTAGGAGGCCTCGCCTCTTCGATCTGTTGTTATTTGTGCTAGCCTTCTTAAGGCAACCTTGTATTCTTGTGTCTGTACTCAGATACTATTGCTTCCGCTAACTTTGTGCTCTCGGGCTGTTGTATTCGAGCCCTCGTGGCCCCTGGCTTGTATTAAACATCTTGTATTATTTTATTTGTAGAGTTGAGTTGTGATATCTTACCGTGAGTCCCTGATCTCAGTCGTGTACCTTGCGTGTATGATTACTGTAGACGGTCTGATTTTGGGGGCGTCACAGTGAATTTGTCCACTGCCACTAATAAGTGGGTATTCTTGTTGGTTGACCTTTTTAAAGGTCCCACCATATCAAGCCCCCATACTGCAAAGGGCCAAGTGATAGGGATCATCATGAGTTCTTGAGCTGGCACGTGATCCTTCTTTGCGTAGCGCTGACATCCATCACACTTCTTGACTATATCCTCTGCATCCACATGTGTTGTCAGCCAGTAGAAACCGTGTCGATAGGCTTTAGCTACGAGCGAACGAGAGCCGGCATGATGTCCGCAATCTCCAAAATGTATTTCTTTGAGGATGGCTCTTCCTTTTTCTGGTGAGACGCATCTCTGAAAAACATCTGCGGGACTCCGCCGGTGTAGCTCACCGTTGATGAGTACAGAGGATTTGCTCCTCCTGACAATCTCTCTAGCCAGTATTTCATCTTCCTCGGGTCTTGTAATCCAAGTAAGGTACAACTCACGAGGGGGTGGCATGTATTGCGTCTTCCAGAGCCAGCTCTAGATCCGGATCTTCTATGTCTTGCTCTGTTGGTGGTTGCACAGACGGCTTTGTTAGAACGTCCAGGAATATGTTTGGAGGGACCGACTTTCATTGAGAGCCGAGTCGGGACAAGGCGTCTGATGCTTCGTTTTGCCTACGGTCCACGTAATCCACCTGGTAGCCAACAAAGAATCCGGCTTGTCTCTCCACTTCTCGTCGATAAGCTGCCATCATGGGATCTTTGGAATTCCATTTTCCTGACACCTGTTGAGAAACGAGATCAGAGTTGCCATAGCATTGAATCCGGCTTATGCTCATCTCACGAGCCAGCCGCAGCCCATGAAGTAGGGCTTCATATTCTGCTGCGTTGTTGGTGCAAGTGAACTGCAACTGCAAAACATAGCAGAATTTTTCTCCTTTAGGTGAGGTAAGGACCACGCCGACTCCTGGCCCTTGTAGTTGCCGACTTCCATCAAAGTGCATCGTCCAGTACTTGGTAATCGGCTTATCTGGAGGTGCTTGGATTTCTGTCCAGTCGTTGATGAAGTCGACCAACGCCTGGGACTTGATGGTCGTGCGTGGTTCATACTTGATGTGATAAGCTCCCAACTCTATAGCCCACTTTGCAATCCTCCCACGTGGCTTCCCGGTTTTGGATGATATGTGCAAGTGGTGCTGAGCTGACTACAGTTATGGGGTGCTCCTGGAAATAGGGCTTGAGCTTCCGATTCGCCATAAATACACAAAGGACCAATTTCTGCCAGTGAGGGTAGCGTTGCTTCGATGAAGTCAAAACCTCACTAACATAATAAACTGGCCTCTGCAAGGGGTGCTCCTTACCGGATTCCATACGCTAAACATCAACTACGGCACTAACCTCTAGATTGTTCGATGAGGTATAGGGTAGGATAGGTTCTTTTGGCTTAGGAGCCGCCGGGATTGGAGCTTGAGATAACTGCTTATTCAGTGACTCAGAGCTTGATCAGCCTCATCATCCCACACAAATTTTTCTAACTTTCACAAAATTCGGTACAAGGGGATTGCCTTCTCTCCGAGCAGGCTGATAAACCGACTTAGGGCGGCTACGCATCCTGTGAGTCGCTGGACTCCTTTCACCGAGACCGGCTTCTGAAGAACCATGATAGCGTTGATTTTCTCCGTGTTTGCCTCAATGCCTCTCTCAGATACTATGTATCCGAGGAGTTTACCTGCGGGGACTCCAAAGGTGCATTTGGCTGGGTTTAACTTCATCTGGTAAGTACGCAGATTCTTGAAGGTTTCTTGTAAGTCACTCATAAGTGAGTCGGCCAGCTGAGATTTGACCACTATATCGTCCACATAAGCATGCACGTTGCGCCCAATTTGCTCTTTGAGGCAACTCTGCACTGTTCGCTGGTAGGTGGCTCCCGCATTATTCAAGCCGAAAGGCATGGAAGTATAACAAAAGATCCCGAAGGGGGTGATGAAAGCCTTTTTCTCTTGATCCTCAAGAGCCATATTGATTTGGTGATAACCAGAGTAGGCGTGAAGGAAACACAAGAGCTCACATCCCGCGGTCGAGTCTATGATCTGGTTAATACGAGGCAGTGCAAAGGGATCCTTTGGGCAGGCCTTGTTTAATTCGGTGTAGTCAATACACATACGCCAAGTCCCGTTCTTTTTCAAAACGAGGATCGGGTTTGCAAGCCACTCCGGATAAAAACTTCCATGATGAACCCGGCGGCAAGGAGTCGGGCTATCTCTTCCCCAATGGTGTTTATCCTTTTGTTGCTGAAACGGTGAAGGAATTGCTTGACAGGCTTCAGTTTTGGATCTGTCTTTAGGTGGTGCTCAGCGAGTTCCCTCGGGACACCTAGCATGTCAGAAGGTTTCCATGCAAAGATGTCCCTATTCTCACAGAGGAACTCGATGAGCGCGCTTTCCTATTTATCAGATAATCCTGTCCCAATGATGAACTGCTGAGAAGCGTCACCAGGGACAAAGTCGACTTTCTTTGTATCCTGAGCCGGTTGGAACTTGGGGTTGGTATCGGGAGTCGGTTTCTTCAAGATTGTGGAGTCTGTCGGGTCTACCTTTTCCTGGTATGCTGACAAGTCCTCTTTGGCGCATGCCGACTCGGCTAATTTGACGTGTTGTTCGTCACACTCCGAAGCCCTGGACCGGCTCCCATCCACCGTGATTAGGCCATGAGGACCCGGCATTTTCAGCTTTAGGTAGACATAGCATGGTCGATCCATGAACCTAGCATAAGTCGTCCTGCCCAAGATGGCATGACATGGGCTCTCAAGCTTTACCACCTCAGAGGGTATGATCTTAGAGCGGAAATTTTTAGCGTTTCCAAAAGCCGTGTACAAGTGGATCTTGCCTATCGGACGTGCCGACTTGCCTGGGACTATTCCATGTAAAACGGTGTTGGAGGGTTGCAGTTGTTTTTGAGTCAGTCCCATCCTGCGGAAAGTCTCATAGTGAATGATGTTGATGATGCTTCCTCCGTCCATAAGTAATTTTTCAAGTGTATATCCTCCAATTTGTGGGTAGACTACCAGAGCCAGAGTCCCCGTGTTATCCACCACTGGGGGATGGTCATCCCTTGTCCAGGTGATTGGCTGTTCTGACCAATTGAGCCACCTGGGGCAAGCCGGCTCTGTAGCCACGGCCATGGCAGATCTCCGCTGTAGTTTCCTGTCCCTCCGGCAACTGCTGGTGGTGAAGACATGACATATTGCGCGGTCGTGAAGTTGTTTTTGGTTTGCTTGAAATCTGGCAAGCCCTGACTGATTTTGTTGCCCTCCTCCTCCGGGTCCTTGGTATTGAGGTACTGCGTCGGTTCCTTGATGACCAGAATTTTGGTTGCTACTTTTCTGGCCGGCTCCTCCACCTGACCCGGGGGGGTCCTTGGCTTCCTCGCCGTGAAAACTCTTTCATGAAGTTACAATCTTCCCATGAGTGATTGGCTGGACGGCCGGGTTTACTATGTGATGGGCAAGGCCTTCTCATGGCTTCTTCATAGCTGCTTGGGCGGTAACTACCTTCTGACTTGCAGTAATTGTTTCCCCCCTGCTTCTGTCTTTGGAAGCCGATATTTGTGTTGGCTACAAAGTCAGAAGTAATCTGATCAAGTCGACGCTTGGTCTGTTGGTTTTGACCTTGGGATCCTTTGCCGCCGTTCTTTTTACTTTAGCCCGCTTTATCCTCTTCAGAGTCACCATGCTTGGTTTTATCAGACTCGGCGTACTTGATAACCGCGTCCATGAGTTCTCCCATGTTCTTGACCGTTCTCTTGAGTTGGCCAAGCTTGTGTACTAGGGGCTCAAACTTGCAGTTCCTTTCCAAAACGATCACAACTGTCTGGGCAGTAATAGTGTTCTGAGGAGTGGATTATTTCTGCAACCCTTTGTGCCCAACTTAGGGCCGACTCTCCTTCCTTCTGGAAACAATGCTCCAAATTGACAATTGCGGTAGCTCGCCGACAAGTGCCTTGGAAATTCTTGATGAACTTTTCTTTGAGATCCGCCCAAGAGTTGATGCAGTTCTCTGGGAGATTCTTGAACCATGTGTGATCCGGCCCTTACAACATCATTGTGAGGTAACGGTCACAGACTCCTTCGTTAGCTTGCAACATATCCATGGCTAGATCATACCTTTCGATCCAAATTGTCGGGTCCATGTTAGTTTTATATTTTGCGATCTTACGTGGTCCCTTGAAATCTGGTGGCAAGCGTGTGTTCCGCAAAGACGGCACCAGGCATCGATTACCCACGGATCGGCTGACAAACTCGATGTTTTCGTCTTGTGGGGGAAGTTGGATCATCGACCCTGCACGACGCTCAGGGGTAGGATTATCCGGCTGGCTTAGAATTCTCACCGCTCTCTGAGGGTCCGGGGGTGGTGGTGCTCCACGTTGGCGATGACTGCTCGATACTGCAGGAATCGGCGAGTCTAACTGCCGGCTCACACTTTGGTATGGAGTCGCACGATACTGCGGGACCCGGTGAGTCTACCTGCCGGCTCACACTTTGGTATGGAGTCGCATGTAAGTATGAGAGTTCTTGTGAATATTGAGCTTGTTGTGTGATTGCAGTTTTGAGAAAATTGATAGCTTCTCGAGCGGCCTGGTCCACTGGAGTGTCTCCATGAACAGGTGCATTGGTGAGAAACCGGGTTGCCGCCATCACGTTTGCCATGGGGTTATTGTAGTGATTGGGAGGTGTATGGAACCGATTTGGATGTAGTGGAGTCGGCTGTCCGGGCGGCGTGTATCCTGGAGGAGTCGGCTGCTGAGGACTCTGGAATAGTGATCGTCGCTGGAAGTCAAGGGGGGTCCGACTTGCAGGCCTTTCAAGGCGTGTATTGGCGAGGCTTAGTTTCTGAGCCTCTATCAGCTCCGACTCTTGCCGCAGGCGCCTGGCTTCCTGGGCAAGCCGGGACTCTCTCTCTCTCCACAATCTATTCCATTTCAGCATTGATTTCCC
This sequence comes from Bromus sterilis, assembly GCA_950022295.1. Classification (NCBI taxonomy): domain Eukaryota; kingdom Viridiplantae; phylum Streptophyta; class Magnoliopsida; order Poales; family Poaceae; genus Bromus; species Bromus sterilis. Next base: position 277,496,509 of record OX465596.1, read on the forward strand.
TACGTATGCTCATCACCCATCCTTTGAGTCCATTGACCCTAGTTCTCTAGGCTTCCTGGTTCTCCGCTGTCACTGGAGTAGCCAAGGCTTCATCTAGGGTGTTTAAGGCATCCGAAAGGGCTTTTGCTCCCGTGAGAACTTGCTCTGATGAGCGGGCCAGTTGTTCCCTATCTGGATTAGGGGGCAAGTTGGCAGCCGGCTCCATATTCCGATTTCGGGTTGCATTCTAGGTCCCCTGACTCCCCTATTCTCCGGTGTCTGCCATGAACACAGTGATGCAGTACAGAGGCTCAAAGTGAGGGAAGTCCGGGTTGTATTCCGCTACCCTGGGACCAAGTCTGTCACTCCCAACAGATCGGATGGACCCGGCATCTAAGAGGCTTGCTTCGCTGGAGTGTGAGTTAGCATCAAATGTGTCTTCAGAGGCGTCGTGCATCAGGCACTCGACGCAACGCTCCGGCTCTGGAAGTCCACTGATGAATCCGATGAAATTATGCCTAGAGCCGGCATGTCGCCGACTCGAGGTTTCCATGTGGACTTCGAGATCCGGCACTAGCTTATATCCGTCCGTCCTACTGATGAAGATGTGAATAGACCCGATAGGGGACCGATATCCAGATTCGACGGAATCGGCCTCAGGGCCCCAAGTTGGGTCGTCGATGTAGAGATTTCCACGTCGGCTTCTAGTGATTCGTCCAGCGACAAATCCATCCATGCCTTGCAGAGCTCCTCCTAGAATCTCAACGCCTGCATGCGCAGGCCCCACGGTGGGCGCCAACTGTCGTGGGAAAGTCATGGCAGATGTCCAAAGAGTCGGACTTGACATGGGACCTTTGCTGCGAGGTGGATACGAGGAGAGAGTCGGCATGAACAAGAGACTCGACGGTTTACCCAGGTTTCGGCCCCTCTTTGTATTGAGGTAAAGACCTACTCCTGCTTCTTATTATTACAGGTATCGACTCTTCGATTAGAGGAGTTGACTTATCGATTACAGTAGTATCGAATCACAACCTTAGTCTCGAGGAGATCTAGGTCGTATTGCGAGTTGTCTAGTTCTGACTTGAGTTTTCTCTGGATCCCGTGGACCTCGGCTTATAAAGGTGTCGGGTCCCGGGATTCCGCGAGTCCGACTCCTACACGAAGTGAAGTCCTATTATACTTTACAAATATACTACGTGATATACAAGGTAAGTCGAATTCCTTCTACGGCTTCAATATCCACGCTTGGCACGTCTGGATCGTGGCCTGGTCTTCTCCTGTGGGCCTTTCTTATAGAGTCGGCCCATAAGTCTAAATGTCGGGTTATGGGCTTGGTCCATCTCCCCGACAGGTTCTGTACTCGAGGGTTTCGGGACGAGTGGTAAATATAGGCGAAGTGGGGCCATGTCCCCGGTCTTCCTGGGCGCCTGGTGGGCCCCCTTCGGGCATATGGAAGCTTCTGTCTCGCTGATTTTTTATATATTTTTCCCAGGATTTTTTGGGCACTTTAAGTAATGGGAAAACCTGAATTAGAAAAACAGCAGAAACAGAAACTGGCACTGGGTGCACTGAGTTAATAGGTTTGTCCAAATATGATCAAAAGTGTATGAAAGTGCATCAAAAGCATAGAAATGTCACCCAAAACATGCACAAGCAGAAATTATAGATACGTTTGGGACGTATCACCCATCAACTTACCCGCCCATAGGGCCTAAGGTCATCCGAGTACAGGTTGACCCCGCTCCTCAGGGGACCCAATATCCATGACTCTGACACCATGCATCATATCCTTTGATACACTCACTCCGAAAGTGGGCGACTCACATAATTTGAGAGCCTCCATGTTTGATATCTTCCTGATGATCCGTCATATGTAGAAGGTGGATGTGCTGAATATCATGTTCCATGAAATGTGGGTGTGTGATCGTTTTCAAAAGTCTCTGATATATGCTCTAATCATTCAGGCTATGATTGAGTTCGTCTTCCCTTCCAGCTACATTGATCATACTGCTTATCATGTCAGTGTGCCCAAGAGAGATATGAACTAGACCCCACCTCCTCCTATTCCCTATGTGCCTCTCAAGAAGGGTGTAATCCAAGGTCTAATCATTGTGCCACCTACACTGCAGGGTGTTCTTCCACTGCTCGTATCCCATGCTAGAGAGCACCACTAGCAGGCACTCAGACTAGTCAGTCTAGATTCACCCGTCAGAAGAAGAAAACTTTTTTCAAGATTGTGGCAAATCTGTTCAAGATATGTCAGTCTATCCAGAAGCGGCAGGTCAAGGACACCAACCACAGTAAGGAACATTTCTGGAAGATCAAGGCCAAGAGGGCAGCCGAGTTTTGTGAGGAGTGGCCTCTAGGATCCGAGGACATGGACATCGTGTCTACTGAGCTCTCCTTTCTGATGCAAGGTTAGCACTTTGATGATGATGATGACGATGCGGCGAGCGGTCCTCATGTGGTCTAGTCCCGTTAGAATCACCTTTTCCCTTTTGGTTTTTGATGATGTGCCCCGGTATTGTCTCAATGGCGGGTGGTCTCGGGCCCCGTTGTCAATCACATGGGGGCAATTTATCAAATGGGAGAGTAAAGTGGAGCAAATGATCCAATTTTCCATGCCAAAAGGGGAGAAAAGTTATATTTAGGACCGATTGCATTTGGGTTATCACGAGCCTTGGTTTATCTTGAGTTGTGATACTTTTTATTTACTTTTCCAGTACTCTTGTGTGGATATGATCCACTTTAACATTGTGTAAGACTGTGTTTTCTTATCACTATCTATGACTTGATTTTTCGTATGCTTTACTGCATGTTTTTTGTATCATATCATTTCTATCCATAGTCTTGCATATCTCTTGCTCATATCCTAACTCCTTACATGTGCTCAATGCTTGTCATATCTGAATTTTTTTGATCAAATGTTAAGGCCTTTTGTGCACTGATTCATTTAGAGTGTAGGCTTCACTTATATCATTTCACTTGTCTATTTGCATAGGGGGAGATCTGTTGTTGTATGTATATTGCATTCAAAAGCAAGTTACAAGTATATGCATAAATCAACGGGAGCCTCTTATGCTAAATAGCTTGCATGGCATCATTCTTTGTATATCTTATTGCCATGCTTTGATCATTATCATCAATTCACCAAAAATAGAGAGATTGAAAAAAGCATTTATACATAAATGATGTTTTGATATTACGATAATGTGGTTAGCGTGACTAATGATGGGTGTTAATAGATTATATCTCAAGCCATTGGGTCTCTTGGAGGTTTATTTATTTTGAAGGATGATTGATTCCGCTATAAAAAGTGAAAATGTGTGATTCTCCGGTGGCCCAAAGATTTATTTTCGGTTTGCTTTAAGTCATAGAAAAACCTCACTATCAAGAAATGTCAACATGAGTGATTACGTGTGGGAATATTCTTTAAACACATTCTGTATGAGGCTATAGGGGTCCCACATGTGTCCTAGTGTAACAGCCCAGATTTCATAAAAATTAAAAAAAATTGTTTTCTGCGTGAATTGTTTGATTGTCTGATTTGTTAGCGGTGTTTGCATCCCCGATTTATCGATCGGAGATTATTTTCCCCCTCTTATCTCGTACCGGACGGAGGCCGACCCTTGCCACCCTGACACTCGACCTTGGGACACCGGGTTTCACCCGATCACCGTCGCGAAAACCGCACGAGACCAGCCGTAGCCAACGGAACAAAAAAACCGTTTAATAATTAAACGAGATATTTTTATAGCGCACCGGAAAGTGTTCTCGGAACGGATCCGGCACCAGGTGAACGCCGCCGGCTCGACGCGCTGATCGCGCAGTTCGAAGTTTTACCCGAATCGGAGGTCCTGCGGACCCCCGGCGGTCAGAAACGTAAGCACTGCGCGCGAGAGAGAAAAACCGGGGATGTTTTTGCAAACTGCCAGCCACCGGGGCTATATAGAGACTACCACTCCCCCACCCCTTTCTAGGGTTTCCCTAGCTAAAAATTGCAGCCACACCCCCAGTTTTTGCTCCAATTTTCGCCCAAAAACCCCTCCATCCCGAAACCCTAGCCCATTGGCAGCCCAGAGCCGTCGGATCGCAGATCGGAGGGCTCCCGAGCTGCCACGTCGCCAGCCAGCCTCTCCACCGTGCCTCGGGCCCCACGGGCCGCTACCGCCGCCGCCGGGCCCGATCTGGGTCCGCCTCGCCGCCTCCTCCCGTGGAGACGCCGCGCGCCACCCGTGGAGTCCGGCCGCCGCGCCGGCAGCAGCACCGGCGAGCAGGTGCCCCGAAAGGTCCCCGCCCTCCAGCCGTGCCTCCCTCTCTTCTCCTCTTCCTCCCTCACCTCCCTCTCGTTCTTCCGCAGGAAGAAGCCTCCATGGCCTCAGACGCCGCCGCACCTGGGAACCTCCATGGACCCGCGCCCTCCGACGCATAAAGCCACCCCGGCCTCGGCTCTGCCCGTTTCGGCCATCACCGCCCTCACTGAACCCCCGCCTCGCCTCCCGGCGCTGCTCGTCGGAGCTCCGGTAGCATCCATGCCGCCGCCGCCAGGAACGCGTCCCGATCGCAGATCGGAGGGCTCCCGAGCTGCCATGTTGCCAGCCAGCCTCTCCACCGTGCCTCGGGCCGCACGGGCCCGCAACCACCGCCGCCAGGGCCGATCTGGGTCCACCTCGTCGCCTCCTCCCATGGAGACGCCGCGCGCCACCCGTGGAGTCCGGTCGCTGCGCCGGCAGCAGCACCGGCTAGCAGGTGCCCCGCCAGGTCGCCTCCCTCCAGCCGCGCCTCCCTCTCTTCTCCTCTTCCTCCCTCACCTCCCTCTCGTTCTTCCGCAGGAAGAAGCCGCCATGGCCTCAGACGCCGCCGCACCTGGGAACCGCCATGGACCCGCGCCCTCCGCCGCATGACGCCACCCCGGCCTCGGCTCTGCCCGTTTCGGCCATAACCGCCCTCACCGGACCCCTGCCTCGCCTCCCGGCGCTGCTCGTCGGAGCTCCGGTAGCATCCATGTCGCCGCCGCCAGGAACGCGTCCCGGTCGGGACGAGACGAACGGGCGTCGTCGGGTGGGCCGGCCTGCGCGTCGCCATCGGCCCAGCTGCACCCCCGCGGCCCATCGCGGCTTCCCGCCCGTGGGCGTGACGCAGTTAACCACCGCCCACCCCTGCTCCATGGGCCAGGCCCACTCGGTGAGCCGCCCCCTCTTTTCTTTTTCTTCTTTTTTTCCTGTGGTAGTTGGGCCGGCCCGATAGCTAAGTAGCGCCCATGGGCGACTTTTTTTTATCCTGCACCGCCTCTGGTTAGCCCATGTACAGTAGCTTCCAGCCCAGTAGTTTTTTTTCTTTTTTCTGGTTTAATAAAATTGGCAGATTGTATTATTTCTTTGCGTTGCGCGTATCTTTTAAACCGTAGCTCGGATCGCGACGCTTTAAACATGAAAGTTGCTTAGAATTTTGTCTAGTTAAATAAAATGTGCTCCTTTGCCATGTTTGAACTTGTTTACATGTTGTTTTCCTGCTAATTACACCCCTTGCCACTTTAAACTGTAATTTCTATAACTTTTTAACCGTTGCTCCGATTAAAATGTTTCTTGTATGTAACTTGACTAGAATTGCATGTAGATTGTGCTTATGCTGCTCTTGCTTGCTAATAAAAAAATAAAATATTGTTTAGGGAAAAACAGTAACAATATTATAATTATCGTGGGGTCCGTAACAGTTGCCATGTATAGGTTTTACCCCCCACTTAAAGTGACTAGATTAGATAGTTTAACTTATGATTCACCTCTTGCCATGTTTGTGTGCTATGCCATGCTTGCTTGAGTTGCCATGTTAACAACCTTTGTTGATCACCTGTAGCTAAACAACTCGAACCATCGTAAATGTGCGGTATCGTCGTGTGTGACGAGTACTCCACTTAACATGTTAGTAACCGCTCTCGACGGTAGGTGCGATGTCTCGTGTTGCCTTCTTGTTGATGCTTGCTCGTGTTTGCTTCGTAGTAATAGATGCTTGCTCGTTGATTCCTTTCTAGTGTTTCCTTCTTGTGTGCTTCCGCGGGTACCTCTCGGAGACGATGCGAGCTTGCGATCAACTACACCTTCGGAACCCACCTTATCAACAGGCAAGTACTATACATTACTTATGATACATTCTATTTCAACCAGCAGTTTGCATGCTAGCCTACGATAGGTTCGATGTTTGATCCTACCACATGTTTACAGCCTCTCTTAAACCGATACAGCCATGTCCCCTCCCAGCAAACCATGTACTGATATGTTACTATTGCTCGTTGCTCAACCCCTGCTTAGTATGCATGCTTAGGATGCTACGATGTTACCCTGTTACTCCTTGGTTTGGGATATCACATTATTATATTGTTGTTGATGATATGATTATTATAAATGTTGACTATATTCGACGAAGGATGGAAGGTCTAGGCTATCCCGCCCCGAAGCTTTGTTCCATTCGAGTCACCTAGGATCCGAGTTCCGGGTATTGGTTTTAAGACTGAGCGTGCCTAACCGTGTGTGGGATTTTATGGGGTCCCCTTTTCTTACCTACCTAGCTTCAACATTTCTAGTGGTGGCCTAAGCTGATTTACCATTTAAAAATCGTGTGTGTGTCTATTGGGTCGCTCCTGGCGGATATTCTTTAAAATAACTTGGGCCATCTGAGACATGGTTTCTCTGTTGATCCACCCCAGGGAGCTAGGGGGCTGCCCACATCTGTTTGGGTAGCTAACCCGACCTCGTGCAGACTGTAGAGGCCGATTCGAGAGCGCGGCCGGCTTTTGAGTTGGATGTCGACTCACCGAGGGCCACCCGGATTTGTGCATTGTTAGTTTGAGGGACATGTCGTTCCGGATCTCTTGGGACTAAATCATAAAATGGTTGCCTATCATGGGTAGCAACTGAGAGAGATGGGCGTGCGTGCGGAGCCTTGTAATGGGCAGTTGGTACACCCCTGCAGGGTTAAATATTTTCGAGAAGTCGTGTCCACGGTTATGGACGACTTGAGACCTACTCCTTGTTCATAGACAACAACAATTGAGATAATCTTCATATAACTTGATCAACGTGTGTGTGCCTTGATTGCTTCTTCTTTGTTGGTATGCGAAGAGGAGGACAAGGATAGGATAGGTGTTATGTTTGCATAAGTAGGTGGATAGCAGACTTGTTGGAGGCGATTTCTCATCGAATGTTTGGCTTCTTATCTTACTCTCTAGATCGTTAGCCACTTCATAAATGCTAGTGCGGCAGCAACCTCACCACTTACCTCATCCTTACTGTAAACTACTAGTTGTCCTAGAATGACGAGTGAGGAAGTCCTTGCTGGGTCAGTTGACCACTACAGTTGGATGCTGAGTACTTCTGTACTCATGATACTACCCCCAAACTCTTTTCAGGGTTCTTGATCGACAACAGGTATGGTGATCGACGTTTCACGTGGAGACTCGACGACGACTAGTTAGGCGGATCCCGGCGGAGGGCCTGGACCCGTGTGGTTATGGGGATCGATGATTTTCTTTTTGCCACTAGGCATTTGATTGTAGTCTGTACTCAGACATGTATCTTCCGCTGTTGTATTGTATTAAGGCAGTTGTATGCCGATTGTATGAGATGTTGTATCCTGGTATCTGTAATGTTGTGATATCATGTTGGAAATCCGGGGCATATGGCATCATCATATGTCGCGGTGGGACCGATATGTGCTTCGTCCCCGGATCTGGATGGAAACATTTAGATCTGGAACAGTACCGCATATCGGGCCTTACAACTTGGTATCAGAGCCTTACCGGCCGTAGGATCCCCTCTCTGGCCGAAGTCGAGTCTAGACAAAATAAAATATTTTGTAGTTACTAAGTTAGTTATCGGAGAGTAGGATCTTTTTACTCCTTACCCTTGCTCTGGTCAGGACAAGTGTCGTAAGTGTTTTAATTCTTATCTTATCCCCTTCAAAACTCTAGGATCTCGAGTGTGTGGAGTATCGGAATCCCTTCTCTGACCGAAGTCGAGTCTAGATAAAAACTATTTTGTAGTTACTAAGTTAGTTATCGGAGAGTAGGAATCTTTTTACTCCTTATCTTTGATCTGGTCAGGACAAGTGTCGTAAGTGTTTTAATCCTCATCTTACCCCCTTCAACCTTTAGGTTATCGAGTGTGTGGAGTATCGGAACTTTTACAATGCCTTGCTTGCAGCGTGTTGTCTTGATTCCGATCTCGGGTTTGGGAAATCCTGTAGTAACGTTAGTTCTTCCGACTCTGGGTAAACATCTTGGTCGTCTATTGACTACATTCCTTTTTCCTAGTATCCTCACAATTTGAGTGAGAGTACTTCCCTTGATCGTCGTTTTGAATTGTCATTCTTCCTCTTGATCTCTCGATGGTTTCGTTCTGCGACATCGCCATCTCCCTGCGAAAAGTTTCTCGATGGAAGTTCGACGTCGACATGGAGCAGAGTCCCTTGTTGGTGGTGTTGAAGATCGTCGACTCTCTTCTTTCCCCCTTCCCCTCTCCCGGGATCGCCCTGGATCTCGGGACAAGATCCCTTGTTGGTGGTGTTGTATTGTAACAGCCCAGATTTCACAAAAATTAAAAAAAATTGTTTTTTGCGTGAATTGTTTGATTGTCTGATTTGTTTGCGGTGTTTGCATCCTCGATTTATCGATCGGAGATTATATTCCCCCTCTTATCTCGTACCGGACGGTGACCGACCCTTTCCACCCTGACACTCGACCTTGCGACACCGGGTTTCACCCGATCACCGTCGCGAAAACCGCACGAGACCAGTCGTAGCCAACGGAACGAAAAAAACCCGTTTAATAATTAAACGGGATATTTTATAGCGCATCGGAAAGTGTTCTCGGAATGCTTCCAGCGCGAGGTGAACGCCACCGGCTCGACGCGCTGATCGCGCAGTTCAAAGTTTTGCCCGAATCGAAGGTCCTGCGGACGCCCGGCGGTCAGAAACGTAAGCACCGCGCGCGAGAGAGATAAACCGGGGATGTTTTTGCAAACTGCCAGCCACCGGGGCTATATAAAGACCACCACTCCCCCACCCATTTCTAGGGTTTCCCTAGCTAAAAATTGCAGACACACACCCAGTTTTTGCTCCAATTTTCGCCCAAAAACCCCTCCATCCCGAAACCCTAGCCCCTTGGCAGCCCAGAGCCGTCGGATCGCAGATCGGAGGGCTCCCGAGCTGCCACGTCGCCAGCCAGCCTCTCCACCGTAGCTCGGGCCCCACGGGCCGCTACCGCCGCCGCCGGGCCCGATCTGGGTCCGCCTCGCCGCCTCCTCCCGTGGAGACGCCGCGCGCCACCCGTGGAGTCCGGTCGCCGCGCCGGCAGCAGCACCGGCGAGCAGGTGCCCCGAAAGGTCCCCGCCCTCCAGCCGTGCCTCCCTCTCTTCTCCTCTTCCTCCCTCACCTCCCTCTCGTTCTTCCACAGGAAGAAGCCTCCATGGCCTCAGACGCCGCCGCACCTGGGAACCGCCATGGACCCGCGCCCTCCGCCGCATAAAGCCACCCCGGCCTTGGCTCTGCCCGTTTCGGCCATCACCGCCCTCACCGAACCCCCGCCTCGCCTCCCGGCGTTGCTCGTCGGAGATCCGGTAGCATCCATGCCGCCGCCGCCAGGAACGCGTCCCGATCGGGACGAGACGAACGGGCGCCGTCGGGTGGGCCGACCTGCGCGTCGCCATCGGCCCAGCTGCGCCCCCGCGGCCCAACTCCCTCTCGCGGCCCAGCGCGACTTCTCGCCCGTGGGCGTGACGCAGTTAACCACCGCCCACCCCTGCTCCATGGGCCAGGCAAACTCGGTGAGCCGCCCCCTCTTTTCTGTTTTTTTCTTTTTTTTCCTGCGGTAGTTGGGCCGGCCCGATAGCTAAGTAGCGCCCATGGGCGACTTTTTTATCTTGCACCGCCTCTGGTTAGCCCATGTACAGTAGCTTTCGGCCCAATAGTTTTTTTTTCTTTTTTCTGGTTTAATAAAATTGGCAGATTGTATTATTATTTTTGCGTTGCGCATATCTTTTAAACCGTAGTTCGGATCGCGACGCTTTAAACATGAAAGTTGCTTAGAATTTTGTCTAGTTTAATAAAATATGCTCCTTTGCCATGTTTGAACTTGTTTACATGTTGTTTTCCTGCTAATTACACCCCTTGCCATTGTAAACTGTAATTGCTATAACTTTTTAACCGTTGCTCCGATTAAAATGTTTCTTGTATGTAACTTGACTAGAATTGCATGTAGATTGTGTTTATGCTGCTCTTGCGTGCTAATAAAAATAATAAAATATTGTTTAGGGAAAAACAGTACCAAATATTATAATTATTGTGGGGTCTGTAATAGTTGCCATGTATAGGTTTTACCCCCCACTTAAAGTGACTAGATTAGATAGTTTAACTTATGATTCACCTCTTGCCATGTTTGTGTGCTATGCCATGCTTTCTTGAGTTGCCATGTTAACAACCTTTGTTGATCACCTGTAGCTAAACAACTCGAACCATCGTAAATGTGCGGTATCGTCGTGTGTGACGAGTACTCCACTTAACATGTTAGTAACCTCTCTCGACGGTAGGTGCGATGTCTCGTGTTGCCTTCTTGTTGATGCTTGCTCGTGTTTTCTTCGTAGTAATAGATGCTTTCTCGTTGATTGTTTTCCAGTGTTTCCTTCCTGTGTGCTTCCGCGGGTACCTCTCGGAGACGATGCGAGCTTGCGATCAACTACACCTTCGGAACCCGACTTATCAACAGGCAAGGACTATACATTACTTATGATCCATTCTATTTCAATCAGCAGTTTGCATGCTATTCTAGGATAGGTTCGATGTTTGATCCTACCACATGTTTACAGCCTCTCTTAAACCGATACAGCCATGTCCCCTCCCAGCAAACCATGTATTGCTATGTTACTATTGCTCGTTGCTCAACCCCTACTTAGTATGCATGCTTAGGATGCTACGATGTTACCCTCTTACTCCTTGGTTTGGGATATCACATTATTATATTGTTGTTGATGATATGATTATTATAAATGTTGACTATATTCGACGAAGGATGGAAGGTCTAGGCTATCCCGCCCCCACGCTTTGTTCCATTCGAGTCACCTAGGATCCGAGTTCCGGGTATTGGTTTTAAGACTGAGCGTGCCTAACCGCGTGTGGGATTTTATGGTGTCCCCTTTTCTTACCTACCTAGCTTAAAAAAATTCTAGTGGTGGCCCAAGCTGATTTACCATTTGAAAACCGTGTGTGTGTCTGTTGGGTCGCTCCTGGCAGATATTCTTTAAAATAACTTGGGCCATCTGAGACATGGTTTCTCTGTTGGTCCACCCTAGGGAGCTAGGGGGCTGCCCACATCTGTTTGGGTAGCTAACCCGACCTCGTCCATACGGTAGAGGCCGATTCGAGAGCGCGGCCAGCTTTTGAGTTGGATGTCGACTCACCGGGGGCCACCCGGATTTGTGCGTTGTTAGTTAGAGGCACCTGTCGTTTCGGGTCTCTTGGGACTAAATCATAAAACGGTTGCCTATCATGGGTAGCAACTGAGAGAGATGGGCGTGCGTGCGGAGCCTTGTAATGGGCAGTTGGTACACCCCTGCAGGGTTAAATCTTTTCGAGAAGCCGTGTCCACGGTTATGGACGACTTGAGACCTACTCCTTGTTCATAGACAACAACAATTGAGATAATCTTAATATAACTTGATCAACGTGTGTGTGCCTTGATTGCTTCTTTGTGACGCCCCCAAAATCAGACCGTGTACAGTAATCATACACGCATGGTACACGATCGAGATTAGGGACTCACGGTGAGATATCACAACACAACTCTACAAATAAAATAATACAAGCTGTTTAATACAAGTCAGGGGCCACGAGGGCTCGAATACAACAGCTCGAGAGCGCAAAGTCAGCGGAAGCAATAGTATCTGAGTACAGACACCAGAATACAAGGTTGCCTTAAGAAGGGTAGCACAAAAACAACAGCGATCGAAAAGGCGAGGCCTCCTGCCTAGGAACCTCCAAACTACTCCTGGTTAACGGGGAACTCGACGTCGTACAAGGCATCGGGGATCTTCATGTTGCGGTGATCGGCATCGGGGATCTCCTGCTCCTGGACTCCAACGTCGACTACAGCGGCCGATCAGGCAAAACAGTAAAGGAAATAAAGCAGGTGAGTATCTAGTATACCCGCGAGTCTTACGTCCGCTACTAAGCATTATGCATCGTATCAACGGAAAGAAGAGGCTATATATAGTGAACTGAAAGACAGAAATCCAGAGAAAGGGTAAGAAGCTAGGCCTAACGAAGACTAGCATCTTCCGACGATATCTTGCAGCATGAGGTAAGAATCAGCCAACAGTTATATAAAGCATAAAGTAACAATGCAACAGAAGTTGCTGCAGCATTGTATAATAATAAGTTGTAATAATTAACAATGCCTCCGAGTTCACCTCCTCGACATCCCCGCGAGGAAGAAAATCCGGAACCATACAGTTTAATAATAATAGTTTCTAGTGGTAAGATCCAGCTTCAGCATAAAGCGTCCTGTTACCGTGGACACGGCTATTCGAATAGATTAATCTTCCCTGCAGGGGTGCACTTGTGTTACGCTACACGCACGAATCTCCAGGGTGGCGGGAACCTTGTTAGGGAATGCTCCACCGAGGCTATCCGACACTTCATAGCCCATCTTTCAAACTCAACAGAGAGGCCATCCGCCGGTCTAAATCCTAAGTACGCCGGGCCTTGGACCCCAACCCGAACGTACTCCTGCACGGTGCGTGGCTGGCCGGTGAAGTTAAAGCAAATCCAAATAAGACCCACCGCGCGAGCAAATAAGACAACACCACTTCCCGGCGCAGGCCGCGGTACTGCTGACGTCTGAAGAGTCCTCGGACGACACTACGAAGCAGAGGAGCCCATAACTCGAAATTCCCACGGGTAGGTAGTGCGTACATGGCATATAGCCAACTCAAGACATTCACTGAACCATTTAGCATTTTATTAACCTGCGTGACAACCGTTATCGTTGCCTCGACTTAACTGACCCGCGGACAACGACAGCAGCCAGGACCACCAATACATCGGTGCCTGCCCCGTCATCCCACCAAGTCACTACGGTTACCAACAAGGTGAACCGTCTCTTTACCTTGTCTCGCGTGTGCTCCTGGAGGAGCTCGACTTTCGTGGTTTGGTAACTCTCGCGGCCAACGATCAGGGGCCAAGCACACCGGTACACTGGTCGTACCCTCCCTGTCGTCCCGTCGCAATACCTCTCGCGGGCACCGTTGGGTCGCCCGACTTCTTACCTTTAAGGACACCAGTTGGTTCGAGTCCCTACCATTAAGTGAAACCAGGAGGTATCACCCTCGATGGCACACTTAAAAAGGTTTGACAGAGACATTGGCGGAATGAACTAAAGAGGTAAACCTCATATCATCCCGGTGATGCTACGCTACTGAGCCGACGAGAGTGAAATACGAGTCCATTCCACTCGTAAGCCAAACTCGAAGCGACTCGGCAGAGTCTCGCCGTTGTAGGTTCCCTAGGGCGTCTCCATTGTTCCGTACCTGTTGCAGTTGTAATATATCGTTCCCACGATCACTCCCAAAGTGATCACGACCCTCTATTCTAAACCTAGCTAACAATGCGCAGGGTTTACTGCTGAATAATGCATAATTAATAATAGGCAGCATAGGATTAAAGGAAGGTACATCAATGGGCGACAAAATCAGGCTATGCAATTGAATAGGATTGTAACGTAGCAGCAGCAGTAACAATGCCTAGTGCAAGAAATGTACGGAAAGATAGGCGATATCTGGGGAAGAGAATGGCTCTGCTTGCCTGGAAGCTCGACGGTAGGAGTAGGGTCGTCGACGAAGTAGTCGTACTCAGCAGCGGTGTAGTCGGCGGCAGCAGCGGGGTCTACCGGAGATTAAGGGGGGGAGGAAATAGTAAATACACAACAATAATATACAAACATATGCATGACATGACAGATGAAATGTTAACGGTGTTCTAACGCAGTGCAATGCACGTTGCTCGGAACGGAAATTCATCTGAGGATGAACTACCGGCTCCGGGTGATTACCGGACAGGGTGTCCGGAGGGGGAAGGATCAAGCCGGAGGTGTCGTGGACATCCGACAAAGATAACGGGGGTGTATCCGTGTTAGTTGAACCATTCCGGACAACTTTCGTGTTCGGAATAAATTCATCTGGCAGGTTTTTACCGGCACCGGGAATTATCGACAGACAGCCCGGAGGGGGGAATGTCGATGATCGGTGTGTTAGGGGGGTGGGGTAGACATACAGATAGCGTATCCGTAGTCGTTATATTTTTCTGATCAATTTTCATGTATAAAGTTTTTGAATCTGACTTACGGTTTAATAGATATTCAATATCATAGTTTAAATCATTTTATTTATTTTCTAGAATTTCTTTTAATATTAAAGCAACATTATCCACAAGATTATCCAGAATAGTAATCTGACAAGGGGGGGCCCATATGTCATGGAGAGTTTATTTTACTTCAACTAAAACAGGGATTATTAGAGGGTGGGTCCCACATGTCATAGGCTATTTATTTAGCAGATTTATTTAATCTAAACTCTAATTAATGGTAGAGGACCTATTTGCAAATTCCAAAAACTTAGGAAGTTATCTGCGAACTTTTTATTTGCACATATGGCCTCGGGCATTACTCCACTAGCACATTTTAGACTTTTGCTCTTTTGTCAATTTTCTACGAATTAATCGGTGCATCAAGTGACTTTGTTCCAATGAGATGAAATAAAGTAGATCCAGTGTACTATCCATCCCCATAATTTTTATCTACTTTTGAATTCATTTGACACTATTTTTACTGCTGTCTAGATGAGTACTTAGTAGGGTTACCTACTGTCTAAATGGGCATTCTTCAGTGACAACTGAACTGCAGCGACAACACGCACCAGCCGGCGACAGCTTCAACATAGCAGCAGTGACTAGAGCAAACCGGCGGCCGGCTGGCTGTGCACCAAGGGCACACACGCATCATGCATGCATGCATAGCACACCACACCTAGTACGCACGCACGCACACTCACGAGGCACACACACTACGCACGCACGGCACGACCATGGCCGGCCATGGCCAGCAAGGAGCAGCGGCGGGCGCGGCAAGGCCGGCCAGCACGGGTGAGGGGCCGCGGCGGGGTGCGGGGATCGGACGTGGCCGGCGCTGCGCCTCTACCTGTGGTGCTGGAAGGAACAGGGGAGGCCGGAGGCGACCAGTACGGCAATGACGGGCGGCGACCGTAGCGTGGCTCGGCGGGAACGGCGGCATGGGTTTGGGGAATGGACGAGACAAGTTAGCGGTGGCCAAGGTGCTCACCACGAGCGTGCAGGAGGAGGCAGTGGCCTCGAGGACGTTCGGTGTAACCGGAATCAGAGACATACGCCGGCGACCCTGAGGTTGAAGATGACCTCGATCCCGCGCACACAGGGCGTCCCAGCTCGAGCCGGAGGGAGGAGGTGAAGGGGAGGATGACGGCGGAACTCCAGGACATGATGGATGGGCCGGAGGTGGCCGTGGCCGCGCAGGCATGGTGGCACGCCCATGGCGGGGCACGGGCGAGCTCGGGCCCGAGAAGATGGAGAGCGGGGGAGGGGGGAATGGCACAGGGGGGGCTCCAGCGGGTGGGTGGCTTCAGCCTTATCCAGAGGGGGGGCAGGTGAGGCGGGGGAGGGAGCAGGTAGGGGAGGGGGGCCGACGGCATGGCCTTGGCGCGCCCCTGTGCGTGGGGGAGGGAGGAACAGTGAGGAAGAGAGGTGGGGGTGGGCCGGGTGGGCCACGCCCAGTAGCGTAGGATAGTGTTTTCTCTTATTTTTTTTGTTATTTTTGTTTTCTTTTTGTTTTGTTGGTAATTAGTTTAATGTCTTTTTGTATTTTTCTACAACATAAAATTTGTTCCAAAATTATGGTTGCATCATAGTTAAGTGCCACAAAAAGTTTGGGCATTAATAAAAATCATTTAGTATTTTGTTTTATTTAAAAGACATTAATTGTCACTGTTTGACCGCTGTTATTATTTGTTTAACATTTTTAAACATGGTGATAAAATCCCATTTCACTTTTGATATAGCCTACTGTTATTTAGGCATTTTATAAAATTGGTGTACTAATTTTTAGTACATTTAAAATTCCCACATTTTTATTAAAATTATCATGGCAATTTAATAATTTTTAGGCTATTGTTTTTATTTCATAATACTTTCTAAAACACTTTAATAGAATAACCATTGTTATTTTAATCATGGCCCAATGATGGCTAGGCAATTCTATTAATAGGTTTCACAATTTTGGGTTGATCTATGATTTCCATTTATATATATTAATTCACTTGGCAATACAACAATCCGGCATCCTTGGTTTCATAATCATCACTGACTTGTGATTATTCAAATGGCTAGGAGTTGACTTGGTTTAACCCTGATCATGTTGATTTACTGGCATCCACAACTCTTGGAGCAAAGTTTTATCATCCACTTTTATTTGAAAATTTTATCATGGTTGGAATTTCAAAGAGCTATGATCAAAGGTGATCAAGGCTTGATCATCAACAGTAATGATCACTAACAGTGGAATCACTGTAGTGATTACTGTACTGGATCTGAGGGTGTTACAAATCTCCACCACTAAAAGAATTCTCGTCCCGAGAATTAAAAGTAGTGTAAGGGGTAGAGTTTCGGTTTCGCCTCCTAACAAATCTTCTGGTTCTTGTTGTCCTACTCGAAGAATTTAATCCTGCATGTTGAGGTCTTCATCTCTTTGCATCGGTGCATCTCGATGAGTTTTCATCCTCTCCTCGGGGGCTTCATCGCACTCACGAACAGGTCAAGAGGTAAAGGTTAAGGGGGTCGGATCGATACAAGATCAATCAAATGGGGTTGCTCAAGGGTATGGGGTACAAAGTCCTTCCGAGTTTAACCTCAGGGAAGTACATCGTGAGAAGTTTTAAGTGGATATGCACGTATTCGATGTCGATGACGGATGGTGGGAAAGGGCCCCCGATCATCAGGCACAAGCACCGAGTCTGATCTCGGACAGAATATCACAAGGTCGATGACAAGAGTCAGGTTTCGGTCCTGTGGAACTGTGGTTTATGGGCCCACAGAAGAATCAGAAGTATGGTGACAAACAATGCGATCAAGTTGCAAGGTAAGTCAGAGAACAGCTTGTCAGCTATATCGGCAACAACGTCGGTACCAAGGGCAGTGGACATTGAGAACCATTTCCTGCTCGTTAATACGAGGCGGACCAATTGGCAAAGTTCTCGTCCCGGTGGTTACCATGATGTCATCAACAATGGCAACAAGCGGTTACTGACGAGGTAACACATCGAGGTGTTTACAACAGCAGGGAATTATCGCTGCTTAGGTTATTCACATTGCAAGAAAGGTTAAACAGACCAATGGAAGGTAAAAGGTGTTTGTCTGATCAAACAGACCAATGGAAGGGAAAAAGTGATGATACACAAGTATCATGTGCATGTCTTTCCCAAGGAAAAGGCAGAGCACGATATAAATGACCAAGTTGTATCGGCACGGAGTCAAGGGAGGTTGTCGATGATAATACAAATCATCGAGGGACAGGGACGGTATTACACACGGTGAATCCAATTGACACAGGGAATAAGCCATGTAAGATTAGTCGGATAATAATCCACAAAAAGGTCGGATGGTTCGCAAAGGATCCGATGTGAGTATCAACACTCAATCGGGAGGAGAAAGAATGCAAAGGCATCGAGTGATAGAAGCATCGGAATAATGCGATGCTTGAGTACAAGGGAATCGTGTTTTCCAGATCGGGAGGTGGATGCAATCATCCATACGGACTTATCGGTGGCAGGGGATTGCAAAGGCGATGAACACGCAGGTTCTCGGGAATTTATCAGAGAATAATCGTCGGGATCTTCAGGTGAATCAGGCGATCATCGGGAAGGCAGTGCTCTCCGGAAGGAAGGAGGTACGAGAACCTAAAGTCAGCGTTAATAAAACTTACCAGCAAGGATAAGAGATCAGAGTCCCAGAGCATAGGTACGGAGAAAAAGATCCTAATACCATAGATATCACACGTAGTGACATCGATGTGGGCCCGTAAGCCAAACATTAAGTTAGCAGAGTAGTTTTGCAAATACTAGACTCGACTTCGACCGAGGAGTGGTTAGGGGATTCCTACAGGCAGTCGCCTCTGATACCAACTTGTAACGCCCCCAAAATCAGACCGTGTACAGTAATCATACACGCATGGTACACGATCGAGATTAGGGACTCACGGTGAGATATCACAACACAACTCTACAAATAAAATAATACAAGCTGTTTAATACAAGCCAGGGGCCACGAGGGCTCGAATACAACAGCTCGAGAGCACAAAGTCAGCGAAAGCAATAGTATCTGAGTACAGACACCAGAATACAAGGTTGCCTTAAGAAGGCTAGCACAAAAACAACAGCGATCGAAAAGGCGAGGCCTCCTGCCTGGGAACCTCCAAACTACTCCTGGTCAACGGGGAACTCGGCGTCGTAGAAGGCATCGGGGATCTTCATGTTGCGGTGATCGGCATCGGGGATCTCCTGCTCCTGGACTCCAACGTCGACTGCAGCGGCCGATCAGGCAAAACAGTAAAGGAAATAAAGCAGGTGAGTATCTAGTATACCCGCGAGTCTTACGTCCGCTACTAAGCATTATGCATTGTATCAACGGAAAGAAGAGGCTGTATATAGTGGACTGAAAGACAGAAATCCAGAGCAAGGGTAAGAAGCTAGGCCTAACGAAGACTAGCATCTTCCGACGATATCTTGCAGCATGAGGTAAGAATCAGCCAACAGTTATATAAAGCATAAAGTAACAATGCAACAGAAGTTGCTGCAGCATTGTATAATAATAAGTTGTAATAATTAACAATGCCTCCGAGTTCACCTCCTCGACATCCCCGCGAGGAAGAAAACCCGGAACCATACAGTTTAATAATAATAGTTTCTAGTGGTAAGATCCAGCTTCAGCATAAAGCGTCCTGTTACCGTGGACACGGCTATTCGAATAGATTAATCTTCCCTGCAGGGGTGCACTTGTGTTCCGCTACACGCACGGATCTCCAGGGTGGCGAGAACCTTGTTAGGGAACGCTCCATCGAGGCTATCCGACACTTCATAGCCCATCTTTCAAACTCAACAGAGAGGCCATCCGCCGGTCTAAATCCTAAGTACGCCGGGCCTTGGACCCCAACCCGAACGTACTCCTGCACGGTGCGTGGTTGGCCGGTGAAGTTAAAGAAAATCCAAATAAGACACCACCGGGCGAGCAAATAAGACAACACCACTTCCCGGCGCAGGCCGCGGTACTGCTGACGTCTGAAGAGTCCTCGGACGACACTACGAAGCAGAGGAGCCCATAACTCGTAATTCCCACGGGTAGGTAGTGCGTACATGGCATATAGCCAACTCAAGACATTCACTGAACCATTTAGCATTTTATTAACCTGCGTGACAACCGTTATCGTTGCCTCGACTTAACTGACCCGCGGACAACGACAGCAGCCAGGACCACCAATACATCGGTGCCTGCCCCGTCATCCCACCAAGTCACTGCGGTTACCAACAAGGTGAACCGTCTCCTTACCTTGTCTCGCGTGTGCTCCTGGAGGAGCTCGACTTTCGTGGTTTGGTAACTCTCGCGGCCAATGATCAGGGGCCAAGCACACCGGTACACTGGTCGTACCCTCCCTGTCGTCCCGTCGCAATACCTCTCGCGGGCACCGTTGGGTCGCCCGACTTCTTACCTTTAAGGACACCAGTTGGTTCGAGTCCCTACCATTAAGTGAAACCAGGAGGTATCACCCTCGATGGCACACTTAAAAAGGTTTGACAGAGACATTGGCGGAATGAACTAAAGAGGTAAACCTCATATCATCCCGGTGATGCTACGCTACTGAGCCGACGAGAGTGAAATACGAGTCCATTCCACTCGTAAGCCAAACTCGAAGCGACTCGGCAGAGTCTCGCCGTTGTAGGTTCCCTAGGGCGTCTGCATTGTTCCATACCTGTTGCAGTTGTAATATATCGTTCCCGCGAACACTCCCAAAGTGATCACGACCCTCTATTCTAAACCTAGCTAACAATGCGCAGGGTTTACTGCTGAATAATGCATAATTAATAATAGGCAGCATAGGATTAAAGGAAGGTACATCAATGGGCGACAAAATCAGGCTATGCAATTGAATAGGATTGTAACGTAGCAGCAGCAGTAACAATGCCTAGTGCAAGAAATGTACGGAAAGATAGGCGATATCTGGGGAAGAGAATGGCTCTGCTTGCCTGGAAGCTCGACGGTAGGAGTAGGGTCGTCGACGAAGTAGTCGTACTCAGCAGCGGTGTAGTCGGCGGCAGCAGCGGGGTCTACCGGAGATTAAGGGGGGGAGGAAACAGTAAATACACAACAATAATATACAAACATATGCATGACATGACAGATGAAATGTTAACGGTGTTCTAACGCAGTGCAATGCACGTTGCTCGGAACGGAAATTCATCTGAGGATGAACTACCGGCTCCGGGTGATTACCGGACAGGGTGTCCGGAGGGGGAAGGATCAAGCCGGAGGTGTCGTGGACATCCGACAAAGATAACGGGGGTGTATCCGTGTTAGTTGAACCATTCCGGACAACTTTCGTGTTCGGAATAAATTCATCTGGCAGGTTTTTACCGGCACCGGGAATTATCGACAGACAGCCCGGAGGGGGGAATGTCGATGATCGGTGTGTTAGGGGGGTGGGGTAGACATACAGATAGCGTATCCGTAGTCGTTATATTTTTCTGATCAATTTTCATGTATAAAGTTTTTGAATCTGACTTACGGTTTAATAGATATTCAATATCATAGTTTAAATCATTTTATTTATTTTCTAGAATTTCTTTTAATATTAAAGCAACATTATCCACAAGATTATCCAGAATAGTAATCTGACAAGGGGGGGGGGCATATGTCATGGAGAGTTTATTTTACTTCAACTAAAACAGGGATTATTAGAGGGTGGGTCCCACATGTCATAGGCTATTTATTTAGCAGATTTATTTAATCTAAACTCTAATTAATGGTAGAGGACCTATTTGCAAATTCCAAAAACTTAGGAAGTTATCTGCGAACTTTTTATTTGCACATATGGCCTCGGGCATTACTCCACTAGCACATTTTAGACTTTTGCTCTTTTGTCAATTTTCTACGAATTAATCGGTGCATCAAGTGACTTTGTTCCAATGAGATGAAATAAAGTAGATCCAGTGTACTATCCATCCCCATAATTTTTATCTACTTTTGAATTCATTTGACACTATTTTTACTGCTGTCTAGATGAGTACTTAGTAGGGTTACCTACTGTCTAAATGGGCATTCTTCAGTGACAACTGAACTGCAGCGACAACACGCACCAGCCGGCGACAGCTTCAACATAGCAGCAGTGACTAGAGCAAACCGGCGGCCGGCTGGCTGTGCACCAAGGGCACACACGCATCATGCATGCATGCATAGCACACCACACCTAGTACGCACGCACGCACACTCACGAGGCACACACACTACGCACGCACGGCACGACCATGGCCGGCCATGGCCAGCAAGGAGCAGCGGCGGGCGCGGCAAGGCCGGCCAGCACGGGTGAGGGGCCGCGGCGGGGCGCGGGGATCGGACGTGGCCGGCGCTGCGCCTCTACCTGTGGTGCTGGAAGGAACAGGGGAGGCCGGAGGCGACCAGTACGGCAATGACGGGCGGCGACCGGAGCGTGGCTCGGCGGGAACGGCGGCATGGGTTTGGGGAATGGACGAGACAAGTTAGCGGTGGCCAAGGTGCTCACCACGAGCGAGCAGGAGGAGGCAGTGGCCTCGAGGACGATTCGGTGTAGCCGGAATCAGAGACGTACACCGGCGACCCTGAGGTTGAAGATGACCTCGATCCCGCGCACACAGGGCGTGGGGGGGGGCTCCAGCGGGTGGGTGGCTTCGGCCTTATCCAGAGGGGGGACAGGTGAGGCGGGGGAGGGAGCAGGTAGGGGAGGGGGCCCGACGGCATGGCCATGGCGCGCCCCTGTGCGTGGGAGAGGGAGGAACAGTGAGGAAGAGAGGTGGGGGGTGGGCCGGGTGGGCCACGCCCAGTAGCGTAGGATAGTGTTTTCTCTTATTTTTTTGTTATTTTTGTTTTCTGTTTGTTTTGTTGGTAATTAGTTTAATGTCTTTTTGTATTTTTCTACAACATAAAATTTGTTCCAAAATTATGGTTGCATCATAGTTAAGTGCCACAAAAATTTTGGGCATTAATAAAAATCATTTAGTATTTTGTTTTATTTAAAAGACATTAATTGTCACTGTTTGACCGCTGTTATTATTTGTTTAACATTTTTAAACATGGGGATAAAATCCCATTTCACTTTTGATATAGCCTACTGTTATTTAGGCATTTTATAAAATTGGTGTACTAATTTTTAGTACATTTAAAATTCCCACATTTTTATTAAAATTATCATGGCAATTTAATAATTTTCAAGTTATTGTTTTTATTTCATAATACTTTCTAAAACACTTTAATAGAATAACCATTGTTATTTTAATCATGGCCCAATGATGGCTAGGCAATTTTATTAATAGGTTTCACAATTTTGGGTTGATCTATGATTTCCATTTATATATATTAATTCACTTGGCAATACAACAATCCGGCATCCTTGGTTTCATAATCATCACTGACTTGTGATTATTCAAATGGCTAGGAGGTTACTTGGTTTAACCCTGATCATGTTGATTTACTGGCATCCGCAACTCTTGGAGAAAAGTTTTATCATCCACTTTTATTTGAAAATTTTATCATGGTTGGAATTTCAAAGAGCTATGATCAAAGGTGATCAAGGCTTGATCATCAACAGTAATGATCACTAACAGTGGAATCACTGTAGTGATTACTGTACTGGATCTGAGGGTGTTACATTCTTGTTCGTCGGGATGCGAAGAGGAGGACAAGGATAGGATAGGTGTTATGTTTGCGTAAGTAGGTGGATAGCAGACTTGTTGGAGGCGATTCCTCATCGAATGCTTGGCTTCTTATCTTACTCTCTAGATCGTTAGCCACTTCATAAATGCTAGTACGGCAGCAACCTCACCACTTACCTCATCCTTACCGTGAACTACTAGTTGTCCTAGAATGACGAGTGAGGAAGTCCTTGCTGGGTCAGTTGACCACTACAGTTGGATGCTGAGTACTTCTGTACTCATGATACTACCCCCAAACTCTTTTTAGGGTTCTTGATCGACAACAGGTATGGTGATCGACGTTTCACGTGGAGACTCGACGACGACTAGTTAGGCGGATCCCGGCGGAGGGCCTGGACCCGTGTGGTTATGGGGATCGATGATTTTCTTTTTGCCACTAGGCATTTGATTGTAGTCTGTACTCAGACCTGTATCTTCCGCTGATGTATTGTATTAAGTCAGTTGTATGCCGATTGTATGAGATGTTGTATCCTTGTAGCTGTAATGTTGTGATATCATGTTGGAAATCCGAGGCATATGGATTTGTCATATGTCGCGGTGGGACCGATATGTGCTTCATCCCCGGATCTGGATGGAAACATCTAGATCTGGAACAGTACCGCATATCGGGCCTTACACCTAGCCTTTTCCTAGACACCCTGTGCGCATGGGACACCAACAAAATTGCATGGAACCCTTGTGCACATGAAGTATAAGGCAACTATGCGGATAGCCCTGTTGGCGTGAGGTCCTCGACCCCCCCCCACCCCTCGTGCGCACGTGGTCGGTTGGTTTCCTGTGAAAAGCCTCATGGGCACACACCCCCCCCCCCGGCGCTCGTGTGCACGGGATAACAACATGGTTTCTCCTCACCTACCCCTTGGTCCTATATAAAAAAAATTCCCTTCCTCCCCTTGCTTAAGTCACCCAAACTTGTTGATACTATGGTGATTGAGGGAGAAAGACCTGATTACCTTCTACTAAACCAGTTTGTGTTCCCCACAAGATTTTGTTTCATCGTTGACTAGTTACTCTTGAAGCTTTGGCTTCTAGGTGGCTAATTGTTCGGTTCAGAAGCTTTCTTTCTTGTGGTGTACTCCAAAAAGTTTGTAATGGTGTGATAATCGCCTTCAAGACTAACAACCAGTGAAACGAGACTCATCCATTGAGAGTGACTTGTAAGGAAAAATACGCTAAACTTGATAGCGCTCTTAAGCCTTTGACTTGAGCACCGCTTCAATGAAGATGAGCACTCACTAAAAGGAGTGTGAGATTCGGGATATATCATTGTGTTCCCAACTCAGTTGTGACTATCTCTTTCCCCACATTTTACTTACACTAATTTCTTTTGCTTGTTGGCTTGCTATTGTTCCCTAGTATATCTATAATACCTAAATAATTTATCCTCATTAACCTTTTTTTTGACATTCAAGCTATCCACATCATCAAGTAGGTCCACTATATAAAAATTCTTTTTCATTAACTCTTCATTCACATGCACGCATTAACTTTGCATTGCATGCTACCTATCACAAATCTATAATACCTAAATAGTTCATCCCACTAACCTATTTATCTTGACATGCAAGCTATCCATATCATCAACTAGATCCATATTTTTTCCACTAAATCTTCATGCATATAATTTCATTAAATTCGCATGCGCGTGTAACCAATCACAAATGAATATTAACTTTATTTATGCATTAAGCCTCATGATTTAGAAGTGACTTTTTATTATAGAAAAACAAATTATGAGTTAGCTTGAATTTTATTTTTCTATGCGATAATTTTTTTTATGAATGCACATATGTAGTTACTATCATTGTTTTAGGTTTAGCTAAGGTTGATGTCTCCACTCAACGTTGTTTTCGTCTCATATCGTCTCATCAGTATATTTTCAAAGTAATAAGTTAATTAAAAAATCACAGTAATTTTCAGATTTTTCATCAAATTTTCTTAAATTTTACTCTAAACAATATTTATTTTAAAAAGTATTTAATAGTTAAATTATAGTAAATTTAAAAAATTATCATATTTTAAAATATTAAATTATTTGTTAACAGTTCTCACAGCAACGCACGGGGTATCCTCTAGTGTACTCAAAGTCTCAAACCATTGATGCGGGTAACAAATGCACATTTTTCTTCTTACTTACTTTTCGCTTTCTCATCATGTCAAAGCTCATTTAAAGTGTTTTTGGTGCAGCTTTTCAACCGAATTCCTATGGTGAAAAAACTGGAAACGAAAGGGAATTTTGGGCTAAGTATCAAAATTCGAGCAACTCCCGCATAATAAAGTTTTCAGACTCACCTGGCCCAGCTTTCATTGTGGTGAGGGCATATATTTAGGACACGCTTCGATGAGTATCATTTCCGTATATTTAACAAAAAAGTATCCCATTTACCATTGGTAAATCTTACTGGATCATTATTTTGTTCTTTCTCATCCCGCATCTTCTATATCTAAATAGCTAGCTCTCACTAGCATATTTTTTTTAACATGCAAGTATGCCACCTCATCACTCAACATGCATGAGAAAATATTCACCTCAATAAAAACCAACCCTAACATGCAACATATATGCATAGAAATTTTTCATTATATTATGATATTTATATTAAATTCATATATTAATTCAAAATTTATTATTTAAAATAATTATGTTTTATTTAACCAAATATTTCGCTAAATTATATTACAGTATTAGAAAGTATGCAACAACGTGCGGTGCATCATCTAGTAAATAATGAAATTATGTACTCAACCTTACAATTTATAAAAGACTTTTTTTATAAAAATTAAATTATGAGTTACATCGCATTTTATTTTTATTATGTGATGTTTTTTATAAATACATATTCGTAGTTGTTATCATTGTTTTAAGTTTAACCAAAGGTGTATATTTTCATCTCATATCATCTCACCTATATTATTGTCAAGGAAATAAATTAACAAAAAGATCACACTCATTTTTAGACTTTTCATCATTTTCTATAGATTTTTACTCTAAACAATATTATTTAAAAGGAATTTATAATCAAATTAAACTTGTTTCATATTTTTTCTTATATTTTAAAACATCAAACTCTTTTTAACCGTTCCCGCAGCAACACGCAATCATCTAGTATGTTTAAACTTGCTTGCCACTTAAGGATCTCCATCTACTTGGATTACTAGATAATCATCTCAGTCCGCTTAGTCCTAAAATTCATAAATTTTTAAATCTGTTAATCACTTATTCACCTCCCTCTCTAATTGACCATACCAATCTTCTTAGCCAGTCCACATACTGCCTCTCTAGCCGCGCAGATCGCCCATCTCAGATTCCTCAACACAGACATTACCACCATGTGAAGTAGATTTTTCCAATATTTTATAAAGAACATATCAACTTTGTACTTAGAATCAAACTACGGACAAAGGATCTTAATTATAAATTGTCAAACAGGTTAACAGCAGCAAATCCATGGGTTTTCTATTGGTGTGGTGTGCATCAGAAAGTATCGTCCTTCAAGAGGTCCAAGAAGGATAATGTAAAAATGTTTCATATATCCATAACTCAGAATGTATGCGTCTGCATCAAAGGGCCTTGAGCAGTTCAGAGGGGTAGGGTAGCTAGCTGGGTAAATTGATGCTATGCCAAAATAAAATCCTATAATAAAGGCTTGGAAAACTCTATCGTCCTTGCCTAGAGTATTTCCTCCCGTCTCTAGCAGATAAATATCGGCCTCTGCGTTCCCTGATTGTGTACTCCACCTCATCATACTCATCAGGAACGAAGCTGTTGGAAATACCAAACACAATTTTACGTTACAAGCCTTTTGTGGGGAGGGCAATCCAATCGAGCACAAAACAACCTACCTCCGCTGGTCATGAAATGGTTTAGCAATCCGGCGATGGGGAGCCGCAGCTTGAGGATTGGAAGGAGTTCTAGTTATCTCACTTTGAGAACTCGAAGGGGCTGCAGACTTTTGCTCCTAAACGACAAGGATCAGATACGAAAAAAATCAGAATGACAAACGTCTCAGGATGTGCTTCTGTGGTTGGTTACCTTGTAGCAGTCACTACAATCACACGTCGCAGGAGGACTTGAAGGCAACAACTCTGGTTCCTAGGAAACACATGAGCTCCAATAGTTAGCATCAACTAGCAGCAAGTAAATCGTAATATTAAACAGTACGCACCACCTCGTGGTAGGGTTCCTTGCGCTGAGGTGCTGCTTGAGAAGTTGAAGCCACAGTGAGCTCATGCTCCTAAGAAACGGAATCAGCCTACAATCAACATCAAGAAGCAAATAAAACCTATAAACTGGAAAGCATGCACTTACTGTCTTATTATAGTAGCCCTTCTCAGATCCACTGGTTGGAGCAAATTCTTCGCCATTCTCACACTGATAGCGGTGACCAGCCTTGTTACCGCTGGAGTAATGGCCACTCTGATAGGCACTTGAGTTATGATCACCTCGAATACATTCTGGGCAAGAATCATCGTGTGCCCTCTCCAGGTATGAATGTCTATATTTACTCCTGCTGTATTCATCTCCTTGCATGGATAATGCTTCATATGCCGCATGCTTATGTTTTGGATATTTATTATCATATCGACTCTCAACATAACCATCCCGGATTCTGCTCCCCGGGTGTGTCCTTCCATATTTATGGCTGGGGTCTAAAACCAAGCATTGAAAATAACCCTTCAGTAACCTCATAGAAAAAAGAAAGAGCAACACACATTTATCAAAGGAAACCAACCAGGTACTGTAGAATCTCTTCTGTAGTAAGATCTGTATTCTCGCACTGAAACAGGCCTTTCTCCATCATCAACCGCCATAGGAGGCAACCTACCAACCATAGGTGGTTGGTGACGGTAGTTACTATGAGCAACATTGTTTGAATAAGGACGTCTATCAGGACCAAAATGACTAAATCTGTTAGGACGGGGCTCTCTATCACCATAATTTTTGCCAATAAATCCTCTCCTGACGCCCAACATCTGATTATCCCCTTGCCATGAAGGCTTTTTGAAAGTAGGCTTTGGTCTTTGTAGGGTAGCCTTCATGCGGAACTGAAAGCATGGAAGTAGTAATTAACCATAGCTAGAGCAAATAAACCAAAGGTAAAAGTCGCCCAACAATAAAGAGCGTAAAGGGGTTACCTTTCCACTACCTTCACCTAAGCGACCTTTATTTACCATATCAATGCAATCTAATGCCGCTTGTCTTGTAGAAAAGCTGATGAAACCAAAATCTTTACGCTTTGCTGTAAACATATTTCTAGCAAGTTGTATATTATCAATTTCACCAAACTTTCCAAACTTTTCCCTCACATCGTCTTCATCCCAATGAGGCGGTAAGCCATCCAAGAAAACAGATTTTACCTACATTGCATAAAGATAATAAGAGGTGTTGAATGGCATAAGCATGATAATGTGAACCAAATAGAAGATAAAGTTGCTTCGTTTGCTGATGTACCTTTTCCATAACCTTATCATCTTGTGAAATAGTATTTGAAAATGATATTTGTGCTCTAACATCGGTACCAAGATACAGATCTCTTTTTTGCAGTTTAAGAAATCCAGCAACAGCATCCACATGTGAGCTGAAGTCAAGAAACGCATAGCCCCTATTTCTTCCCTTTCTATCTGGATGCTCAATTAAATTGATATCTTCAAGGTTTTCCAACTCAAAAGTTTTCAGTTTCTCAGCTAACTGTAAGAGATCAACCATTACTCAAAATAGCAAGGTGCTTGCAACAAATGCAAGTATCAAGTAAGGAAGACAGCATACATCATCCTTTGACCAATCGAAGCAAATATTCCGAAGATGAAGGGTCTCGTTATCATTGTTCTTACATATTCCGCAAGCTTTTCCCTTGATCTGAAAACCATAATAATACTGAAGATATTCATCACCCAAGGTGCAGAATAAGTTATTTTGCACTCAATATTTTCTTACGTTTCATTAAGAATTTATGTTTAGTATAAAATAGTTACCATCATATTGATTCACTATGCAAAATTTGGCATAAGAAAACCACAATATAAGTCATTAGACCAAAAACATACATTTTATGCATATTTTATGTTCATAATTTCATGTAATATAATATATTTTCTTACGAAAATTATATATATTCCTAAGTTCTCATTTGACTTTCGACGTAATACAAAAATTACGAAACATAAAAATATGGTGCGGTGATGTGAAAATAGAGGGGGTAAATAATTCTTATTCTTCATCCATGGAGCGCACATGGATGTGAGCATTCATTGTCAATAGCAAACATCTCAAAGAATTCCAAGAATATTGAATAAAGCATCACAAAGTATGGAGTTGGCATTCCATATGCAGGTCGTTCTTTAGCTCACTGTATCTCTCCATAATTTGTTGTACCAAAAAAATGACTTCCATGGTCGACCTCCTAGGCATGGAAACAAACTGATTTTCAGTCATGCTTGCCGTTGTTCTTAATCGGTGCTCAATGACTCTCCATATAGCTTCATTCTTTGGATGATCAGCTTAATTCCACGATAATTAGTTCTCCCTCATATCCATAATAGAACTAAAACCACGAGGGAGTAAAACTTTGAACGCCCCCTTTGTTCTTGAAGATTGGTACTAATATACTCCACCTCAATTATACGTAGCCGACTAGGTTTCATGTAACCCTAGGACCCCTTGACGTAGTACATAAGTCGAGGGGGCTGGACTCGTAGAAATCAATCAACAATCTCTCAGTACATTGTACTTTGTATAGACTCCAACATAATAATAATAAAACAAGCAGGAAGTAGGGTTCTATCAGAGCCCGAACCTGGGTAACTTTGCGTCCATGTTACCACCTACACATGATCATCTAGCTTGGGATACCCTACCGAGGGATCTGCCGGAATTAATAAACAAGTTGATTAGGTACGAAGATCGAGGGGACAACATTAATAGTGTACGGGAATTTACGCACACACACCCACAATGGGACGTGGCCTTGGTGGGCCCTTACCCCACTCCACGTCATGTTGACCGTCAGGTCAAGAAAAGAACGTGGTTACATGGCACCCACAGATGAGACAGGCCTATGCATGTCAGACTGCAAGACGGGTGCACTTCTATGAAAGGTGTGGGGATTTTTCCCGCCGGAATGGCTAACGCCACAGAACATTTCCGAGGAGCAAGTCAACTACTATTCTTGTGTATTTCTGAAGGACCAAGGTGGTCTCAGTTACGTTGGATAGCGGTTCAACCGATGAGGAGAGGCTGCATGAAGACATGGCTCGGGTGAAGGCTTTGTTTAACCTGTTTCAAGATCCACGATTGAAGATGACGAGCGACTCGGATTCCCTGAGGTGCTGACTTGAAGATCACTTCAGGGGCTATTGACGGTGTCCTATATAAGGGGTCTCGCCGTGTCGGTTTTGGCATGATGGGCTGGGTCATGGGCCATCTAGAAGGGGCCACGACAGATAAAAGGAAGGTTTCTCCAAGACTTGCCGTAGAAAACAAGATGGAATCATGGAGGATACTACCTCTTTATACATAGCCGACTATGTTTCATGTAACCCTAGGACCCCCCGACGTAGTATATAAGTCGAGGGGGCTGGGATCGTAGAATATATTGGGAGAGAATATATTGGTTCTTGTTCCAAAAGATTTTTTTTAAATACCCACTCTTATATACAGCTACCAAACTTTGACCCCAAAGACAAAGACATGGACTCTTAACTTGGAAACCAAACCTGTATATGATACAGGACTCCTATTCCTTTTCTAGCTATACCAATATAAATTGACTTAGACTGTAACATACTAAGGTCATTACCTACAGACTCTAGTTCCTGATTTTCCTAATTTACGAAGCCTGCTAGCTGCTACCGTCTGAGCGGCAGTACTTCCCCTGCCACCACCCCACTGACTGGCAATCATTGCCGACCATATTTTGCTCTGGGGTTACAGATGGTCCTCATACTGTGGGGACCAAGGCTGACATCTTCTAGGTTATGTACAGCGGTGCCAAATTTTGCCATGCCAAGAAATTGGCAGCATATGATTATTTTGGCACTTGCTTGGTTTGTTGCCAAAAGTGTAGCTGCCAATGCAAACCCACCTCTCACACACACATATTCCAACCAAATAGTTGGCAAAGTGAGGGTGCAAGAGTCCTGAGATGGGAAAAAAAACAATATTTGGTTGTGCTAGATTGGGTGGCAACCAAACACACCCATAAAGCCCCTCATGGATGAGATGTTGAGACTCTGGCTCCACTTTAACACTAAATTCAATGGCATCTTGAAGATTGCCGAGGACATAACTGGCAATCTGATTGGATGTGATGCACAAGCTCCCTTCCTTACCAATGGCATGGTCGTGCACCAGCTCCCTTCCTTACCAATGGCATGGTCATGCGCCAGCTACCTTCCTTACCAATGGCATGGTCAGTTTCCGTGCATCGCAAGAGGAGAAAGATCATGATATCTCTTTGTAAATTTATGATCTAAACCATTGATTTCGTAACGAATCATCCCACAAGAAAGTGACTTATTATTGCTCTTTTTTTATCATGTACATGGGTTTATCCAAGGAAGTACTCCCTCCATCCCTCAATACATGGCACACGCGCATTTCAAGAATGAAATTTGACCATTGGTACCAATTAAACACGGGATATATTTCACCAAAATTGTATCACCAGATTCGTACTTGACAAAGTTTCCCATGGTATATAACTGATACGATATACAACACATATATTATTAAACAAATTAGGGTTAAACCATGCAAAATGAGTGTGCCGTGTAAAAAAGGGGACTGAGGGAGTTATCACTTTATGTGCTGCCAACAAGCACAAATTATGTGCTGGACTGCACTAACCACATGACTTCCTGTTGAGGTTTCTTGTTCCTCTACCAATACTTCCTTCTGCGTCCACTTACACACCATTTACCATGTCTCTATTGCCACCTATTTTGTTGCTCTTGATATATTGGACGACAAGGGTAGCACCTTAAACTATGTTTACAACAGCTTCTGTACATGCACCAGCTTTCAAACTCATGAAAGCTTGTGCAACATCAAGGTCTGAAGTCTGGACCATGTTTGATGAAGGCCACGGCCCTTTGAACTCACTGGAAAAACTTCAGTTGTCTTCACCATTCCATACAGATCAAAGACAAGATTTGATGAAGCACTTTCTATGATAGGATAATCAGCTCAATCGTGCCGCGGAGGGGAATCCTTCGTGAATCATGACATCTTCTCGACAACAAAGACAATGGTAGATGTCTGCAGTTCAAGGATGGATACCATGAGGTTGCCAATGGTAATGCTTTTCATCTCATGTCATGATGGTCACCTATACCACCCAATTGTTGTGTACTTTGACTTACAACACGATCACTATAACACTCAAGATAGCTAGATAGCATATTTTGTGGGATTAGGATGGCATAGGTTACAAGAAGAGAACATTGGGAGAGAATATATTGCTTCTTTCTCATCCTCATATATTACAATCCTGTTCTTATATAGATCTGCCAAACTTGACCCCAAAAACTTATACTCCCTCCGTTCCATAATATAGGTAGTTTTAGCAAGCTAAGCTCTAGCTTGCTAAAACTACCTATATTATGGCTTAGCTTGCTAAAACAACCTATATTATGGAACAGAGGGAGTAGACTCTTAATATGGAAACAAAATCGCATACGAGAAGAAATATTATTCATGATTTGCATATACCTAAAATAGTAAAAATATATCTAACATACTATTCTTATTAACTGCAGACTCTGATCTCCTGAATGATAAACTCTGTTATCATCTGCTGTCCAAGTTGCAGAGAAACTCCAGACACCACCATCTGTGGACTGCATGTTGGCTACTATTGCCAAGTATATTCTCCTTGTCAAGTACCAAAAACAGGTGTAGTTTTGCCTCTTAATACAGCATTCACTATTTTACCGACCAGTAAGCCAGGTTATATGGTAAGTGTTATGATATGAAATGCAGGTACACAGCAACCTGGACTTGTCAATCTAAACCGATGCTAATTAGAATGTCTGCACTAAAATTGAATCATTGAAGTAATACAATTAACAAGGATATGTGCCCATAGTACAGTTTGAACTGAATAACAAGAGACACGGTTGCATGATCAATGTTATAATAAGCTTGGACTTGGATGCAAAGGAAAAGCTAAATTAAAAAATTTTGATTAGAATTGGACCCTTGGATGCTAAATCAATGTTCATTTTCTACAATTAGTATTAGCCTGAACTTAGTATGCAGAAGACTGAGCTCTTATATGGTATACTCCAAGGAGGAAGTAGTAGTTGAAAGCAGTTAAAATCTCTAGTAAGGAGGAAGCAAAGAAATTTATAAGTAGGCTCAAAAACGGTGTACTAAAAAGTGCACTAGGCCATATAAAAAGGACAGATGTTTCTACCTGATTGCCACATACAATTGCCAGTGAGATAATCAGGCCAATTAGGCATACAGCATTTACCAGTTACCGATATTTAGAAATAGAATAAAATCAATTATGACATTTTTGGATTTGAGCTAGGATAAACTAGGTAACTATAACGAACACCATCACTTTGGTTATCTACAATGAAAGCACTCGATTTACAATGAAAGATAATAAAGACTAGAAAAAAATGAAACTAGGAGGGACACATCTTTGCTTACTTTATTAAGTTTTTAGCCTCAAATAGTTTTCAGTTGCTGTCACATCACTCATTTCATCATATGTCAACAACAGGATCCAGTTTACATAGACCAATCATCTAGGAATGTAACAAATGAAATCTCAGATTCTTAACCAAACTACACCAGTTATGATGCATTAATCAATATGCTGGGGCCCAGAAGGAACTACTGCCCAACCTTTTAGGAAACCGAAATGATTAATCTTACATGCTGATGTCATTAATTCACTACAATGCACTAGTTTTATACTAAACCTTCCTGACACCATATCCTTTGACATCTCTAGAACAAAATGAGCCAGCCAAACACTATAAATTAATAACTCAAAGGTATTATTCTGAACCCAGCTTGTTTGATTTCCCTTTTTTCTCTACAGAACCTTAAGCCTTGTAAATTAAAAAAAAAAATCCAACCACTTGTTCCTAGTAGCAAATCCTCATGCAAACCAATAAGAAAATGCTTCAGGTGCTGCCCAAAGGCAAAAGGCCATTAATTTAAAACCAGTTCGTTCACTGTTTTCCCCAACCTGACCATTTTCTACCAATTCAGAGCTAGGGACGAGAATCTAGTGAACGGAATAGCTGTAAACAATACCTTAGCCGTGCGGAGGTCGTTGGCAGCCCACCGCGCCTGCCAGACCTCGGCGAAGCGTACGAAGGCAAAGCCCTTGTTAAGCTGCGGCTCCGCCGGATCCCGGACGAGCCGCACCTCCTCGACCTCGCCGGCCTCGGCGAGCGCCCCCGCGACGTCATCCTCCACGGCTTCCGGCGGCAGACCAAACACGAAGACCTCGTACTCCTTCCTCTTCTTCCTCTTCCCCACCCCCACAGCCTCCCCTCCTTCCCCAGCCACCCCCGCCTCCTCCACGACCTCCTTCTCCACAATAGCGTCTTGCTCCTCCGCCGTCGCCGCTGTATCCTCCTCCATGATCATCTCCTGGGGCTCCTCTTCCTCCTCCTCCTCAACTACTTCCTCCACCTCGACAACCTCCTCCACCTCCTGGGGCTCCTCCTCCTCCTCGAACTCCTCCATGGCGACGTTGAGGTCGAAGAGCGGCCTGCGCGGGACCGGCGGCAGGTCTTCCATCTCCGGCGATACCCGGACGCACGGTGATTAGGGTTTCGTCGCGGCGGCGGTCTTCGTTTGGACTTTTTGCTGCTAGATAGTGGCGATGACATGCGATGTACGGTCCGGGAGAGACCACGCGGCTGCGAAGAAAGGCGTATTTTTCCCAAATAAAATCCTCGTATCGAAGAGTCTCTAGTACAAAAACTATTTGAGGCTAAAAACTTAATAAAGTAAGCAAAGATGTGTCCCACACTATCATGAACGATCACCTCAAACCATGCATTTGTTTTAATTGCGAAGGAAATTAAAAACTAAACCGAAAATAACTAAATATTGAGAGAAATAATTGATATAAATCAGTGTTACTAAGATGCCAATCACATGGATCATGCATATAGTAATAGTGAAACTAAGAGAACTCAATGCAAAGTAACCTTTGATATTTTATATGATAATAAAATCTTATATGAAAATGCACTAAGCATATGATACCATCCATCTTTTCCCACTAAATAATCAAGCTTGTCAAGAGATATGCAGTGCACACTGCGAGATCCAAATGCTACCATCCATTCAGCATTTAATTTGTAGTTGCGTGCGCAGTGCATCATATATGATGCATCAATTAGTCCTTTGAAACATAATATCTGTCATCAAGCGGTGCAACCTAGAAAGAATATATTACCTTATGCTTTTAGCCAATGTTTCTCCAATAACTTGATTGGCAACTCGATGCACTCAACGGAGCAACATGCAACAAAGAGATCTCGTGTGCTACTCCATCAAGCGTGGGCACCACTCCTGTGCTCATGGCGTTGGCGGTGGGAGGAAGGACGACGGTACTGTTGGAAATATGCCTGGAGGCAAATAATAAATATGTTTATTAGCATATTTTAATAGTTCATAATAAGTTTTATACTATGTTATAACTGTATTAAGCGGAAACATTAATACACGTGTAGTATATAAACAACCAAGTCCCTAGTTAACTCTAATATACTAGTTCATTATGCAACTGATGATCAAGGTTTACTGATCATGTAGACACATTAAGTCTGTTGACAATGAAGTCGTGTCATTAGTAGAATGATATGATGGACACACGCACCCCACCTAATAGGTTACAGTGTGATCCAGTCACATAGTTCAATATTGCGATAACTTAATAATGTAGTGACCCGATCCTTAGACCGTAATAATCATATGTAATTGCTATCTTCGGAGGATGCTTTGAGTGTATCAACCGTTACAGTGTAATAAGGTAACAATAAAGGTGCATCTTGGATATTCCGAAGTGGATATGTCAAGGAGTATGAAAAGATCAGAGCGGAATTTGTCCATTCGAGTGACTGATACGTCCAAAACGTATCTATAATTTCTGCTTGCTCCATGCCTCTTTTGTGTGATATTGCTATGATATTGATGAACCTCCGTACATTTTTTTATCATATTTGGACTAACCTATTAACTCAGTGCACCCCAGTGCCAGTTTATGTTTTGTGCTGTTTTTCTATTTCAGGTTTCCCCCATATTAAAAGTGCTCCAAACATTCGGGAAAAATCCAATAAAAAATCAGCGTACAGGAAGCTTCCGGAATCACCGAGGGGGGGCAGAGGGGACCCACCAGGGCCCCAGGCGCCCTCCCGGCGCGTCCAGGGTGGGGCCGCGCCAGGGGGTCGCCTGGACCCCTGGTGGCCCCCCTGGCTGCCCCCCTTCGCCTATTTATTCCCCGTGACGCAAAAACCCCGAGACGGGAACCCTTTTTCGCGATCTCTCCTCTGTTCCGCCGCCACCGCGCTTCCAAGATCGGGAGCACCAGAAGACCTATTCCCGGCACCCTGCCGGAGGGAGGAACCACCTCCGGGAGCTTCTCCACCACCATGGATGCTTCTCAGATGAACCGTGAGTAGTCCACCTTGGACCATGGGTCTATGATCAGTAGCTACGTGATGTTCTCCTCCCCTCTTTGTTCTTCATGGATTAGACCTCGTGAGCTGCCCTACATGATCGAGGCACGTATGTAATATTTTCTGTTGTTGATATGCTGAGTTTGCTGGGATCCGATGGATTATGAGATTATGTTCAGATTGTGTTTGAGTAATATATTTGATTCTCCTCTTTTATATTATGTTCTTGAGTAATTTTTGCATGTTCTCCGTTGCTGTTTATTGCTTTGGCCAAGTAGTAGGTAGTGACTCCAAGAGGGAGTGTTATGCATGATTGTGGGTTCATGCCCCCCGATGACTAGCTTGAGTGACAGAAACATGAGTCTAG
The DNA here is from genome assembly GCA_950022295.1 of Bromus sterilis. Lineage (NCBI taxonomy): Eukaryota > Viridiplantae > Streptophyta > Magnoliopsida > Poales > Poaceae > Bromus > Bromus sterilis. The sequence continues at coordinate 277,533,589 of OX465596.1, forward strand.
GGATGTGTTGTTGCCACAAGGGGGGAAAACAACGGTGCTTGTACTTGCGGGTGCAAGGATTGTTTACTTTACGCAAAGTTCTTTAATGCAGTTGTTCGTTGCTTTGAGTTTACACTTTGGGTGGGATTCGCAATTTAATACCAGCGAGATGTTCTGGATAGATATCTCAAGGTGGATGATTAGTAGGTATATGCAGATGGATTTCGGTCTGCTTGTCTTGGCATACCGCCCAAGCTTTTGAGCCTCTTCCTTTCTTTATAGCATAATTAGCATTGATTTGCGCACATAATCCTGTCAATTGCCCAGCTGCAATTTGTTTACCTCGCATGGCTATTTTATCGTCTTTTGGAAGAGTGACATCACTAGTGAATATCATAGAACCCCGGTCCATATTTCCAATCATGTTTACACCCGCTATCAATTTACTGCTTTATTTACTTTTCTGTTGCTATCACTATCATTATTATCCCGTGAGTTTTATCCTTTGTAAACAACAAGGCCGGAGGAATTGACAACTCCTCTGTACTCGTTGGGAAGCAAAGCTATCTGTTGTGTGTGCAGGTCCAGGTAAAGTAAGCAACCTCGGTTGTAAACGGCGCCATTGTTCACTTCACCACCTTCTTGTATCTGCTGGAGTCTTGTTGGTCCGGCACTCAACCTTGGCATCTTCGCTAAGGGAAATTGCCGCTATCTACATCTCAACCTTCCACTTTTGGTAAACCAACGAGGGGCGAGAAGTAAAGTCTCGTGACAGCAGTGACGGATATGTACTCTGGGCCCACTCAGTGATATTACATAATAAAGTTTGCAAACGTGTGACTAGGTCACGAGGTTGTAATATTACAGAACGAGTAAATATGTTTGTCGATAACAAGGATGACTAGGTATAGGATACCGATGATGAAACCTCGGACAAATAAAGTATCGTAACGACAAAGGGATTAGGACTCAACGTTAACGGTTAAAACGATGAAGTAATTCGATAGAAGCACAGAGGCCATCAAGGATTGTAACCAGGTCCCACGTGATAGTCATTGATCAGATAGTGTCTAGGTCGTGTCTTTTGTTGTCCCGAACCGTAGGGTGTCACGCTTAAAGGTAATCGACGCATTAAGGATTGATTCGGGATCATCGATGAAATAAGAGATAACTCCGGAGAGGGCTGATGGTGCCTTGTCGACACTCCCCGTTGGTTACCCCAAGTGGAAGGTTGAGATGTAGATAGTAGCAAATTTCCCCTAACTTGAGATGATAGGGTTATGTCTCCCGTAGGACTCCAAGGATCAACGAGAAGGCGGCAAGAAAACAATGGCGCCCAACGAGTCAGAGAGGTTGTCAGTCTCTCTGGTCTTGTTGTTTACAAAGGATCAAAACACAAGTGGAAATAGTAGTGGTGATTGCAAATGAAAGTAAACAAAAGCAATAAAGATTAACAGTGTAAACTATGGTGGAAATATGGACCGAAGTCCTATGACTTTCACTAGTGATGTCACTCTCCCAAAAGACGATAAACAACTATGTTGGGTGAACAAATTCTAGTTGGGCAATTGACAGAATTATAAACGCACCGCAATGCTAATTATGTTATAAGAAAGATAGAGGCTCAATCTTATGGGCAGTACGCCGAGATGAGCAGACCATTTATTCATGAGCACCTACTCACTAATCATCCACCTTGAGATATATATTCAGAACATCTCGCTGGTATTAAGTTGCGAACCCCAGCCAAACTGTAGGATCAAAGCAACAGACAACTGCATTAACATACTATGCGTAAGGTAAACAATCCTTGCAACCACAGTTACAAGCACCGTTGTTTTCTCCCTGGTGGCAATAACACATCCCCTAGTCTCATGTTTCTGTCACTCAAGCTAGACATCGGGGGGGGGGGGGGGTGCATGAACCCACAATCAAGCATAATGCTCACTCCTGGAGTCACGATCTACTACTTGGCTAAAGCAATAAAAAACAACGGAGAACATGCAAGAATACTCAATAACTAAAACATAAATGGTAAACCAAATATATTACTCATCACAATCTGCAACATAATCTCATAATCCATCGGATCCCAGCAAACACAGATAGCAACACATAAACTAATACATAGATGCTTTGATCATGTAGGGCAGCTCACAAGAGCTAGGAATTGAGGCGCAAGATTGAAGAGAAGACATCATAGAGCTACTGATCATGGACCCATGGTCTAAGGGGTAATACTCACGGCACATCCGGGAAGCGCTCATGGTGGTGGAGAAGCTTCCGGAGATCAATCCTCCCTCCGGCAAGGTCCCGTGACAGAGTCTTCTGGCGATCCCGATCTTGGGATCGCGGCGACGGTGGAATAGTGGTAAAAATCGCGTAACAGAGGGACCTCGAGGGTTTTCGGCGTGAGAGGTAAATATAGGCGAAATGGGGGCACCAGGGGTGCTCACCTGACTAGGCGGCCAAGTGGTGCGGCCCCACCCTAGGCTGCACCAGGGGCCTACCTGGTGAGGGGAGGCACCCCTTCGGGCTTCTGGAGTCTTCCTGACTGTTGATTTTTTATATGATTTTTCCGATTTTTTCGAGCACTTTAATAATTGATATTTTCATGCAATGCACAAACAACAGCAAACAGAAACTCAAACTAGGGCACTGCGTTAGTAGGTTAGTCCAAATATGTTAAAAAAGGTATGAAAGTGCAGCAAACATATAGCAAAGTCACCAATATGAGCATGGAACAAGCAGAAATTATAGATACGTTTGAGACGTATCATCATCCCCAAGCTTAATTCATGCTCATCCTCGAGCTGGTAAATGATAACAAAGATTATTTCGGTGGTGACAGGCTACCAACAAATAATTGAAATTTAAAGTAAAGCAAGCAATATATGCAATTCAAGTCAAGACAATAACAAGCAAGGGGCTATATCTAGTATTGAAACTAGCAAAGTAAGAACATAAAGGTGCAAGAGCTCTCGTTGTCCGTGACTTGAATGTCTCCAATCAGTGTTTGCGTGCAGGAAATGGGAGATGGGTTTAAAAAATAAAAATACTATATGGTTAATTGAGAACCAAATCTACTAAAACTTCACACTTGGTCTCCTTTGGAATCTTATTGTGACTCGTCCCCAGACCACTAGTCAGGCACAAGTCAAACTAATCCTCCCCCTTTCGACTTTGAGCAAGCATGCAATGAATGAGCACGAGCAAGATATGTTGGCACTTAAATGAAAAAGAGAATAATGATGGCGAAGGAAGACAAAAAAGGTGTGAAAGGCTCACATCAATGAGGACAATCATATGCGAGAAAACGCCAAATGATAGATATGATGTGAGGAGTAGGGATTGCCATGCAACGAATGCACATATGAGCTATGAAAAGCTCTCCAATGGAACTAGTGGGGATGCATCCAACTTGCTTGCTCAAGAAGACCTAGAGCTCATTTGATGAGGCTCATCATTGGAATTATACAAGGCAAGTTCTACAGTGTAAGATCCCCACATAGTTTTTTTTGGTTATGCATGAATGATATGAAACTCTCTATGTAGTACAAATACTATTTGGAGCACGAGTGTGGATCTTTCAAAAGGAATAGTAGTGTTTCCCCCTTATCTATTTTTATTTCTTTTTTCTTTCTTTTTTTATTTTTTTTATGTTTTCGTGGCCTCATTGGCTCTTTCTATATATCTCTCATTTGTCATCTTTGGGAACTTTTAATTTGTCCTCTTTTGGGGTCTTTCATTTGTGTCCTCTTTGGGATCTTTTCCTCACTTTAAGGGCAACACTCTATATTTTCCAAGGATATAGAAGATCACACACTTTATAAGAAGTACTCAACATAAAGAAAACTGAAAACTATCATGATGTATGCAAATGTATGCCTCTGCTAGTGTAGAAGTATATGCAATGATACCGGCGCGTCATGTAGCAATTATAAGGGCAAGGCCCACCTAGCACGCGGATCTACGATCAAGCAAAAGCATGTATGACAATGAAAGATCAAGTCATGAGAAGATGGATGTTGCATGGCAACGTATATTGGAAAGGCTATGGAAATGCCTTGATAGGTAGGTATGGTGGTTGTTTTGAGGAATGATATAAAGAGGCTTATGATGACAGAGCGTATCATGCCAAGAGTTTGGATGCACCAGCGAAGTTTGCACCAACTCTCGAGGTGAGAAAGGGCAATGCATGGTACCGAAGAGGCTAGAAAATATGGATGGTGGAAGTGCCAACGATCGAATACTCACATTAGTCAAAGGAACTCGTCCACTTATTACCGGTAACTCTCTATCTAATCAGGAGATTCACAAAGAGACAAGTACCCCGAGGAGGAGTGTATGGGGGTTTGGTTATCCTTGCACATCCTCGACCCATGGTACGTGAGGGTACTCTATATATTACAACCCTCCAGGGGTTAGCAATCCATCTAGTAGCTAGAGTTGTCAACTATTTTTTTGTAGTTCTCGAAAATAAGCACGGATTGCCCAAAATACGACACCTATCACTAATAGGCTTGAGCTCTTGACACACAGAAATCCAAACATTACTCAAATCAATACCTCTAAACTATTGCAAGTTACTACTATACTTAAATAACAACCTCAATTACCTACTCGAGTCAAGACACAAACTCAGTGCAATTGACCAACTCTCTAAACAAGATAAGAATGAAAACTCAAGAGTGTTCCAAAAGCAACAACCTAAATAAAAGCTCTTCAAAATATAAGCATGAAAAACAAGATCTAAGCATGATAGCAGCTAAAAAAATATAAAGAACACTCAACAAAGGTAAGCATGAAAAATATGTTGTGTTCGAGGGTGAAGTGGAGCGTGTTTCTCTCCCAAAAAATGCAGGATAGGGTCCAACTTATTACGAACAGCAATCAAAAGTAAACAAACTAAAAAGTAAATGCAAGACACTCCAAGCATAGCGAATAACATATGAATTGATAAAAATATAATGTGGATAAGGATGGATTGATGATTGTTGATGGAGAAAGGGGATGCACGGGACATCCCCAAACTTGGGCGCTTGAGTATCCTTGGATATTTCTTGTGGGTGCATGGGGGCATCCCAAAGCTTGAACTTTTGACACTCCCAGATCTTCTTTCATCATCTTCCTTCGCACACTTGAAAACTCCCTTCATACGAAACTCATCATAAGCTGATTAGAGTTGTTAGTACCCTTAAATAAATATATTTTCTCCACTGGAAATAAAGTTTTTCATGAAGAGCTACTGTTTCTCAAGATTGCCAAAAAGTTTTTGCAAAGAAAAATCAAGCTTAAGATTTGCAAAACGGTGAAAACTCAAAACAAGGCAGAATCTGAGAAAAACAGACTGGCAGGTAGTAAATAATTTTTTAGGGGGACTTCAAAAACTCAAATCAAAAACTCGGAACAGACTGCAGAAAGTCAATGATTTAGAGCATACTATCAAAACAGTTCAGATCAAAAAGATGATCTGGTGATTTTTAAGAATTTTTGCAACAAAGCAAACAAATTTTGTTTTCTGGACAACATGTCACAACTTTTGATTTTTCTTGCAATCGGAGGCTAAACTTGGCACAAAGCTTGAAAATAAAGATACAATGATGTTGCTACAGTAGTAACAAACATCAAGACCACTAAAACTGAAAGTAAAAAAACATTTTGGGTTGCCTCCCAATAATCGCTTTCTTTTATGCTTTTGAGCTAGGCTCGAAGATTTTTAAAGATGCTTCTCATAAGAATAAGGATTTGAAGCAAAAGAAAGCATCAAGAAGCTAATATGAAACACATTTAAGCCTAACCCACTTCCTACGTCTAGGAACCTTGTAAAGAAATAAATCATGAAAGCACAGAGCGACAAGCATGGGAAGGTGGAACAAGACGAACTTCAAAACGTTTATCATAAAGAGAGTTGTTTTTGTAACATGAAAGTTTCTACAACCAAGCTTTCCTCTCTCAAAGTAATTTTCAGTAGCGTCATGAACAACATAAAGAATATAACTATCACATAAAACATGTTGTTAATGACCTACAATCACAAGTGTATTACTTTCAATACAATCATTGTGATCTTAAGATAAATGCCACTACTAGGGTTTTGGCCATGCAAGAATGGACATTAGCAGCGCAGGTATTATGAGACGCGCTGCATGCATTTATTAGTAGAGCGAGAAATATAAGTGTATTGCAGGTGATTAACCATTAGCAGGACGGGTGTTGGAATCCCGCGCTTCTACACTACTAGGATAATGGCCTCCAGCAGCGCGGGGTCCCCGCGATGTAGATAACGCGTTTCAGCTAACTTTCAGCAGCAGCGTGGGCACCCCGCACTGTAGATAACACTACAACTAGCAGCGCGTACTTGTTGAGCCGCGCTGCAGGACTGTACGTCCACTAGAAGCGCGTCTAGCTAACCCGCGCTGCAGGTACATTTCTCGCATTTTTATATATTTTGCAATATTATTTGTTTATACAGTTTTTTATAAACTTCCAGCATACACACATAACATTTATATACACACACATATAAACCACATCATATCATAGAGCATAACAATATGCTCATTGATCATATATATATATATATATCATCTTATGATCATAATATCCGACACAAAGATTTTTTACTACTACTACTAACTAGGAACCTAATCCAACACAAGTACGCCTTCTCCAAGAAGATAATATTTAACAACAAGTACGAAACAACCTATTCTTCAACCTCCAAAGGGTAAATGTAAAAAAAGACACCTCTATTTACATAATGAAATATGGAGAACAACTTGTCCCAAACTTTTATATTCATCCGATTCACTATGCTTTGCCATCCTTTGATTCTTAAGCAGCCATCATGTTCACTTTCAGTGGAGTATTCAGTCTTCAAGAGTACATCCCATGGCCGTGCATAAACAACTGTAAGCTCACCTCTATGAGGCATCCACCTAGGCACACATGGTTTTGGGATCCTCTGTTGAAAACATATGAGTAAAATACTTAGTAATGCGGTATAGTTAATCTTAAGTCAAAAGATTTGTGAAAATGATGGACTAGTGATAGAATAGTAAAAAATCTCACCATGTTCAAATCTTTTACATATCCCGGAAACAACTCGACAACAAATGCCACATATGGTGTATAAGATCCGCCAGCATCATAAAAGTTTTCCAAGCTAGTTACACCTTTAAGAACCTCGATGAACTCATCTTGTTCATCAATTGTTAGGTCAAAGCCACCATTATAAAAAGAATTATTAAACATCTTGCGTACATCCTTCGGAGCATAGAGATAAACTAGCAATTATAAATAAGTTGTCAACTTGGGAAGTGATGGTATGAGAGATGATAACGGCTTCTCGCCCTTCGTTGGTTACCCCAAGTGGAAGGTGAGATGTAGAGAGCGACAAATTTCCCTTGGAGAAGATACCAAGGTTGAGATCGACCAGTAGGACTCCAAGGTCGACAAGTAGGTGGCTCGGCAAGTGAGGCGCCCTTTGAAGATAATCACTTGCTTTACCTGGACCTGCACACACACAACAAGTAACTTTTCTCCCAACGAAGTACAAAGGGGTTAACCATCCCTCCGGCCTTGTCGTTTACAAAGGATCAAACGCTAGAGGATAATGATAGTGGTGATAGCAACTGAAAGTAATGCAGAAAATAAAGTGGAGGTGTAACCAATGGTGGAAATATGGACTGGGGTCCCATGATGTTCACTAGTGATGTCTCTCTCCCAAAGATGATAAAATAGCTAAGCTGGGTGAACAAATTACAGCAAGGAAATTGATAGAATTATAAAGGCACCGCAATGCTAATTATGCTACTGGAAAGTAAGAGGCTCAAAAGTATGGGAAGCACGCCAAGACAAGTAGATCGAAATCCATCTGCATCTACTCACTAATCATCCACCTTGAGATATCTATCCAGAACATCTCGCTGGTATTAAGTTGCGAGCCCCACCCAAAGTGTAAACTCAAATCAACAGACAATTGCATTAACAATCTATGCGTAAGGTAAACAATGCTCGCAACCGTGGTCACAAGCACCGTTGTTTTCTCCCTGGTGGCAACAACACATCCCCCAGTCTCATGTTTCTGTCACTCAAGCTAGACATCGGGGGGCATGAAACCACAATCATGCATAACGCTCCCTCTTGGAGTTACTATCTACTACTTGGCCAAAGCATTAAAAAGCAACGGAGAACATGCAAGAATTACTCAAGAACAAAATATAAAAGGTAAACCAAATATATAAATCATCACGATCTCAACATAATCTCATGATCCATCGGATCCCAGCAAACACAACATAGCAACAATAGGAAAATTACATATGTTCCTTGATCATGTAGGGCATCTCACAAGGACTAAGAATTGAAGAAAAAGATTGGAGAGAAGACATCACATAGCTACTGGTCATGGACCCATGGTCCAAGGAGGACTACTCACGGCACATCCGGGAAGCGTCCATGGTGGTGGAGAAGCTCCTGGAGGTCAATCCTCCCTTCGCCAGGGTGCTGGGAAGAGGTCTTCTAGTGCTCCCGATCTTGGAAGCGTGGTGGCGACGGAACAAAGAGGTATTTCGCGATGCGGGGTTCTCCTCGAGGGTTTCTTGGACGAAGAGGTAATATAGACCAAAGGGGGCAGCCAGGGGTGGCCCAGGGCTCCCAGACGCTCTGGTGGCGCGACCAGGGGTGGGGCTGCGCCACCTGTCCGCTTGGGTGCCAGGTAGGCCCCCTGGCCCTCCTTCGGGGTTCCGGAAGCTTCCGTCATGCTATTTTTTATATGATTTTTTCGGAATTTTTAGGGCTCGGAAAATTGGGGTAAAATCCCTGCAACTAAAAGACATCGGCTGACGGAAACTGGCACTGGGTGCACTGAGTTAGTAGGTTAGTCCAAATATGTGTAAAATGATATGAAAGTGTAGCAAAACATGTAGCAATGTCACATAAAAGTGCATGGAACAAGCAGAAATTATAGATACGTTTGGGACGTATCAACATCCCCAAGCTTAATTCCTGCTCGTCCTCGAGTAGGTAAATGATAACACAGATAATTTCCGTGGTGACATGCTAACCCACATATAAGGACTTCAAAGTAAAGCAAGTAAGATGTGCAATTCAAGTCAAGATAATAACACGCAAGATTCTATATTTAGTATTGGAACTAGTAAAGTATGAACATAAGGGTGAAAGAGCTCTCGCTGTCCGTGACTCGAATGTCTCCAAATGGTGTTTGTGTGCAAGAAATGGGAGATGGGATATAGAGAATAAAAATAATATATAGTTTAATTGAGAACTCAATCTACTAAAGTTCACACTTAGTCTCCTTTGGGATCTTATTTTGACTCATCCCCAGACCACTAGTTAGGTACAAGTCAAACTGATCCTCTCCCTTTCGACTTTGAGCACTCATGCAATGGATGAGCGCGAGCAAGATACGTTGGCACTTAGGATGGCAAAGAGAGAAATGGTGGGGAAGGAAGACAAAAAAATGTGTGAAAGGCTCACATCAATGAGGACAATCATAGGTGAGAGAAAGCCAAATGATAGATATGATGTGAGGAGTATGGATTGCCATGCAACGGATGCACATATGAGCTAAGGTAAGCTCTCCAATGGAACTAGTGGGGGTGCATCCAACTTGCTTGCTCATGAAGACCTAGAGCTCATTTGAGGAGGCTCATCCTTGGAATATGCAAACCAAGTTCTACAGTGTAGGGGTCCCCACATAGTTATGCATGAATGATAATCTCTATGGAGTACAAATATAACAATGGAGTATGAGTGTGGATCTTTCAAAGGGAATAGTAGTGTTGCCCCCTTCTCCCTTTTTATTTCTTTTTTATTTCTCTTTTTTTCTATTTTTTGTGGCCTCTTTGGCTATTTCTATTTATCTCTCATTTGTCCTCCTTGGGGTCTTTTAATTTGTCCTCTTTGGGATCTTTTAATTTGTCCTCTTTGGGATCTTTTCCTCACTTAAGGGCATCACTCTATATTTTACAAGAATATAAGGAAGATCTTCATACTTTACAAGAAGCACTAAATATTAAGAAAGATGAAAACTATCATGCGTATGCCTCTGCCAGTGTAGCAGGATATGCAATGATACTAGCGCGTCGTGTAGCAATAATAAGGGCAAAGCCCAACTATCATGCGGCTCCTCGGTCAACCAAAAGAATGTATGATATGAAGATCAAGTCATTAGATGGGATGTTGCATGGCAATGTATCTCGGAAAGGCCATGGAATTGCCTCGATACGTAGGTATGGGGGCTGTTTTGAGGAAGATATAAGGAGGTTTATGATGACAGAGCGTATCATGCCAAGGGTTTGGATGCACCAGCGAAGTATGCGCTAACTCTCAAGGTGAGAAAGGGTAATGCACGGTACCGAAGAGGCTAGCAAAATATGGGAAGATGGAAGTGCCAACATTCGAATACTCGCATTAGTCCGAAGAACTCATGCATTTATTATCGGTAACTCTCTATCTAATCGGGAGATTAACAAAGAGACAAGTACCCCGAGGAGGAGTGTATGGGGGTTTGGTTATCCTTGCGCATCCTCGACCCATGGTACGTGAGGGTACTCTATATATTCCAACCCCTCCAGAGGTTAGCGATCCATCTAGTAGCTACAGTTCTCAACTAATTTTTGTAGTTTTCGAAAATAAACAAGGATTGCCCAAAATACGACACCTATCACTAATAGGCTAAATCTCTTGGCACCAAAAGTCCAAACATTACTCAAATCAATATCTCAAAACTATTGCATGTTACCACTGCACTTGTAATAGCAACCTTAATTACCTACTCATGCAAGACACACAACTCAATGCAAAAAAGACCACTCTATAAACAAGATAAGCATGAAAACTAAGAGAGTTCCTAGAACAACCTAAATAAAAGCTCTTAAAAAGATAAGCATGACAGCAGCTATGAAAAGATATAGAACACACAAAAAGATAAGCATGAAAACCTATGTTGTGTTCTAGGGTGGAGTGGAGCGTGTTTCTCTTCCAAACAATGAAGGCTAGGATCCAACTTGTTATGAACAACAAGCAAAACTAAATATACTAAAAATTAAATGCAAGAAGCTCCAAGTATAGCACATAACATATGAAGTGATAAAAATATAGCTTGGAAAAGGACAAACTGATGATTGTTGATGGAGAAGGGGATGCACGGGGGCATCCCCAAGCTTAGACGCTTGAGTCGCCTTGGATACTTCTTGGGGGTGCATGAGGGCATCCCCAATCTTGAGCGCTTGACACTCCTGAATCTTCTTTCATCATCTCCCTTTGCATACTTGAAAACTCCCTTCATATGGAACTCATCATAAGATGATTATAGTGGTTAGTACCCATGATAAAATATTTTTTCTCCACTGGAAATAAAGATATTCTTGAAGAGCTACTGTTTCTCAAGATTGCCAAAAGTTTTTGCAAAGAAAAAACAAGCTTAAGGTTTACAAAACGATGAAGACGCAAAACGTGGCACAATCTGTGAAAAACAGACCAGCAGGTAGTAAATAATATTTTCGGGGTACGTCTGCAACTCAAATAAAAAAACTCAGAACAGATGCACGAAAGCCAATTGTATGGATCATACTGTCAGAAAAAATCAGATAAAAAAGATGATCTGGTGATATATGGCCAATGTTTCCGTCAAGGGGACATAATCTGTTTCTGGACAACATGTCACAACTTTTGAACTTTCTTGCAATCGGAGGCTAAAACTTGGCACAAAGATTGAAAATAAAGATACAATGATCTTGCTACAGTAGTAACAAGCATGAAGACCACTAAAACTGAAAGTAAAAACATCTTGGGTTGCCTCCCAACAAGCGCTTTCTTTTATGCCTTTTAGCTAGGCATGAAGATTTTAAAAGATGCTCACAAGAGAATAAAAGTTGAAGCAAAAGGGAGCATCAAGAAGAAAATATGAAACACATTTAAGCCTAACCCACTTTCTATGCATATGCATCTCGTAAGAAAATAAATCAAAGAAGCACAAGGTGAGATGCATAGGAAGGCGGAACAAGAACAACTTCAAAACTTTCATCATAAAGAGAGGTGTTTTAGTAACATGGAAGTTTTTACAACCAAAATTTCCTCCCTCAAAATAATTTTCAGTAGCATCATGAACAACATCAAGAATATAACTATCACATAAATCATGTTGTTCATGACCTACAAGCACACGTGTATTGTTTTCAACACGGTTTTTAGGATCATAAGATAGATGCAACCCATCACATTAAGCCTTAATAAGAGCACAATTCTCCGTAATATGAGTTGGAGATTTCAAAAGGATATAGGACGATCAAGGTGGGTGAAATAGAACCAATTTCATGCTTAACATAAGGAACTATAGCAAGTTCATCTTCGTAAGCATCATCCATAGTGGCATCATGGCCATCAAAAAAGTAAGTATCAAGTTTATCAGAAAGGGATGTATCAAGTGAGTCCTCTGAATCATAGGATTCCTAATCAAAGCAATCATTGGCCTCTTCTTGGGCAACAATCATTTTGTTTTTAAAATCCTTAATATAATCATTGCAAACATAATTCTCAAAGCAATAAGCAAGAACTGCAAGGTTTTTAGACTTGTGAATAGTATCGTAATACTTTTCAATCAAAGAAGCAATCTCATAAGCACCTTTAAAAGCAACAAACTGTTCAATCTTTTCAACATCAAAGTAATCATGAACACCTTTAGCATAAGAAGATAGGATCTCATGTTCATTAAACTCACATTGGAAAGGAAGGTGTTTACGGTCTTTTCTAGATCAGCAAGTAAAATCATAAATATAGCACAAAGATTCAGCATAGCAATGAGAAGTATGTATTTGATCCAATAAGTGTTTCCCTTTCTAAGATAAGCGGTGTCGCGTATAATGAGCATGCTCATCCAACGATTTTCCCTCAACCAAGTCGGTTGGGTTTTTAGCGCGAGCACAAATAGATCGGAGATGATCCAAGTGAAACATGTCCATCCTACCATATTTGGGTGGTTTCGCACCCATGGTGAGGATAGCATCACTAAGCAAAGAAATACAAAGGTAAAAGGTAGCAACTATTTTTCTTGTTTTTTCACATAAGACTCTAATGAAAAAACTAGAAAGTAAACTAACAAGACTAAAAAGCAAAGGTAAAAGATAGTGTGCAACTCCCCTATCTTGAAGATTGGAGTCCTCGGCAACGGCGCCAGAAATTTTCTTGATGGTACGAGAGATGATAACGACTTCTCGCACTTCGTTGGTTACCCCAAGTGGAAGGTGAGATGTAGATAGCGACAAATTTCCCTTGGTGAAGATACCAAGGTTGAGATCGACCAGTAGGACTCCAAGGTCGACAAGTAGGTGGCTCGGCAAGTGAGGCGCCATTTGAAGATAATCCCTTGCTTTACATGGACCTGCACACGAAACAAGTAACTTTGCTCCCAACGAAGTACAGAGGGGTTGTCAATCCCTCCGGCCTTGTCATTTACAAAGGATCAAACGCAAGAGGATAATGATTGTGGTGATAGCAACTGAAAGTAAATGTAGAAAATAAAGTGGAGGTGTAACTAATGGTGGAAATATGGACCGGGGTCCCATGATGTTCACTAGTGACGTCTCTCTCCCAAAAGACGATAAAATAGCTAAGCTGGGTGAAAAAATTATAGCTGGACAATTGACAGAATTATAACTGCACCGCAATGCTAATTATGCTACTGGAAAGTAAGAGGCTCAAAAGTATGGGCAGTACGCCAAGACAAGTAGACCGAAATCCATCTGCATCTACTCACTAATCATCCACCTTGAGATATCTATCCAGAACATCTCGCTGGTATTATGTTGTGAGCCCAGCCCAAAGTGTAAACTCAAAGCAACATACAATTGCATTAACAATCTATGCGTAAGGTAAACAATCCTTGCAACCGCGGTTACAAGCACCGTTGTTTTCTCCCTAGTGGCAACAACACATCCCCTAGTCTCATGTTTCTGTTACTCAAGCTAGACATCGGGGGGCATGAACCCACAATCATTCATAACGCTCCCTCTTGGAGTAACTATCTACTACTTGGCCAAAGCAATAAAAATCAAAGGAGAACATGCAAGAATTACTCAAGAACAAAATATAAAAGGTAAACCAAATATATAACCCATCATGATCTAAACATAATCTCATAATCCATCGGATTCCAACAAACACAACATAGCAACAACAGGAAAATTACATATGTGCCTTGATCATGCAGGGCAGCTCATAAGGACTAAGAATTGAAGAACAAGATTGGAGAGAAGACATCACATAGCTACTGGTCATGGACCCATGGTCCAAGGAGGACTACTCACGGCACATCCGGGAAGCGTCCATGGCGGTGGACAAGCTCCCGGAGGTCAATCCTCCCTCCAGCAGGGTGCCGGGAAGAGGTCTTCTGGTGCTCCCGATCTTGGAAGCGCGGTGACGGCAGAACGGAGAGGTATTTCGCAATACGGGTTTTCCTTGAGGGTTTCCTGGACGAAGAGGTAATATAGGCCAAAGGGGGCAGCCAGGGGTGGCACAAGGCTCCCAGGCGCCCTGGTGGCGCGGCTAGGGGTGGGGTCGCGCCACCTGGCCAGCTGGGTTCCAAGTGGGCCCCCCTGGCCCTCCTTCGGGGTTCGGAAAGCTTCCATCATGCTAATTTTTATATGATTTTTCCAGAATTTTTGGGGCTCTAAAAATTGGGGTAAAATCCCTGCAACTAAAAGACATCAGCAGACAGAAACTGGCACTAGGTGCATTTAGTTAGTAGGTTAGTCCAAATATGTGTAAATTGATATGAAAGTGTAGAAAACATGTAGCAATGTCACATAAAGTGCATGGAACAAGCAAAAATTATAGACACGTTTGGGACGTATCATGAAGGAAGGAAATAAGGAAGGAAATAAGCCAAGTTTATTTAAGAAACTCACGTTGAGATAGAACCAGCTTCTTGTCGTCCACTAGCATCCAAATATCCTTATTTTGAAATTTAATACCATCTCGACGACGAGGTCCAAGATCAAATGTTATTTGCATACCCTCCTCTTGTGCTTATGCCATGCATAATGCATACCAATTTGAACAAGCAAAATAAGTGCACCAAGGTTTATTAATGACCTCGACCTTTAAAGTTATACCATGTTTCGTCGTCTTTAGTGTGACTTATTTTGTTTCATTCTCTTGCCAATCATTGATTTTGACAAATTCACATTCGTGAGGTCTTGCATAGCATGGGATGCGCTAATTGATTATAAAAAAATTACACGTCAAAACGTGAGGGAGATGTATCTTGCATATCATTAGATGTCACAGAAGTTGTATACCGTTATATTTTCCAAGCCGCGCCTAAGCATGAGGGAGAAGTATCTTTCTTCATCCCCATCTAACTGTGGATAGTTGTTGCACCGACCTGAGTTATCGTCACAATAGTCGCACGGGGGGATTCTATCGTCGTCGTCAGCCATTTTCTTTGTTCATAATTCAAAAGATTAGTTCAAAGTCAATACACAATCATGAAAAGTAATACAAATTTTTGCCTCGTACTTAGATTGAACACACACAAGCAACTACAGGGACGGCGTTAGCGAGCCAAGTAGGATGCACAAGATTTGTATTTGTGTATATCACAAGGCTCGCTAACTCATCCCTGGTGTCACATTGTGTCACAACGGTTTCAATCATCGGCATTTAAAACAAAAGGAAAAAATGATGATCTCGAATAAAAATGCAACAATAATATTTTATCATATAATATCACTAATACATCTCGAATACTCCAGTCAATGCAACAGTAATATCACTAATATATCTCGACTACTACATCTCGGAAAATTACTACTACATCTCAGAAAATCAAACTCGACGACGACCCGGAGCCGAGCCGCGGGCAGTAAACACCCAAAGGTAAGGAACCGCCACAGGAACATAGCTCAGGTAAGAGCCGCGAAGAACCTTCCAGTTATTGTCCGTGGAGAACCCGACGTGCAACGCAACCAAGTAGCGACGAACGTGCTGGTCCTCCTCCCTAACACGGCGACGTACCACCTCCTCGGGGCCCGGCTCCCTCTGCACTGACTGTTGCCCACATGACTGCCACCAAAGAAGCTCCGGGTCGACGACAGGATCCGGATTCCTCACCAAGCGGCGCTCCCCGGAGACCACCTCCTAGTGCCAGCCCGGGGGAGCCCAATCCCGGACATTGCGCATCTTATCAAGCAGGTGCTCGCCGCCGCGGCGGTGACGAGGATGCGGGACAGGCATCATCGTCGAGAACTTATTTAATACAAAGTTTTATTAAAACAGGTGGAAAAATTTACTAACTAACAAATTTACAAATTAAGACGAAAGTATTTTTAAATAACGCCTCATACTTAGATTGTACACATAAGCGATTCCAGGGAGAGTGTGGCAGTGAACCCAAGTAGGATGCACAAGTTCCGTACTTGTACATATCACAAGGGTTCGCTTCACACCCTCCCGATGTCACATAGTGTCACAATATATTTTAATCATAAACATTCTAAACAAGGAGGAAAGTAATGATAAAAAGTAATTTGATGTAGGAACACCATTTAATTCCCGTTTTCAACAAATCTCGGGCACTCGATATGTCCTACTTTTCTAGAACATGTCATGCCAAAATCCACGGAAATTTTTGGCATGTCATTTGCTAAAAAATGGACATATCAAGCGCCTGAAATTTTCCGGAACGGAAATCAATCGACATTCCGGCAAAACATAGGCACTCATATCCCTGAAAATTTTGATATGACATTTCCTAATATAAGTTTGGGTCTTTAGCAAAATTTAAGCATTATTTTACGCACTGATAGCACTGAAGTAGTGCTTCTCGCTGGTTACTTCAAGTGGAAGGTTGAGATGCAGCGTAGCGGTAAATTTCTCCTAACTTAGAGGATAGGGTTTATGTCTCCCGTAGGACTCCAAGGACAACAAGTAGGTGGCAAGAAAAGAATGGCACCATTTACAACCCAAGGGTTGCTTACTTGACCTGGATCTGCACACAACACAAGTAACTTTGCTCCCAACGAGTACAGAGAGGTTGTCAATCTCTTTGGCCTTGTCGTTTACAAAGGATCAAACGCACGGGAAAATAGTAGTGGTGATTGCAATTGAAAGGAAATAAAGCAGTAAATAAAGTGAAGGTGTAAACAATGGTGGAAATATGGACCGGGGTCCCATGATGTTCACTAGTGATGTCTCTCTCCCAAAAGACGATAAAATAGCTAAGCTGGGTGAAAAAATTACAGCTAGGCAATTTAAAAAATTATAAACGCACCGCAATGCCAATTATGCTGCAAAGAAAGTTAGAGGCTCAAAAGTATGGGTAGTACGGCAAGACAAGTAGACCAAAATCCAGCTGCATCTACTCACTAATCATCCACCTTGAGATATCTATCCAGAAAATCTCCTGGTAATAAGTTGTGAGTCCCACCCAAAGTGTAAACCCAAAGCAACAGACAATTGCATTAACAAACTTTGCTTAAGGTAAACAATTCTTGCAACCACGGTTACAAGAACCGTTGTTTTCTCCCTGGTCGCAACAACACATCCCCTAGTCTCATGTTTTTGTCACTCAAGCTAGACATCAGTGGGGCATGAACCCACAATCAAGCATAAACGCTCCCTCTTGGAGTTACTATCTACTATTTGGCCTAAGCAATAAAAAGTAACGGAGAACATGCAAGAATTACTCAAGAACAAAATATAAAAGGAGAACCAAATATATAACTCATCACAATCTGAACATAACCTCATAATCCATCGGATCCCAGCAAACACAACATAACAACAGCAGGAAAATTACATAGATGCCTTGATCATGTAGGGAGGCTCACAAGGGCTAAGAATTGAAGCACAAGATTGGAGAGAAGACATCACATAGCTACTGGTCATGGACCCATGGTCCAAGGGGGACTACTCACGGCACATCCAGGAGACGCTCATGGTGGTGGAGAAGCTCCCGGAGGTCAATCCTCCCTCCAGCAGGGTGCCGAGAAGAGGTCTTCTGGTGCTCCCGATCTTGGAAGCGAGGCGGCGGAACAGAGGTGAAAATCGTGATGCGGGGATCCTCTCGGTTTTTAGGTCGAGGAGTAAATATAGGCCAAATGGGGGCACCAGGGGGTGGCCCCTTGTAACGCCCCGGGTATCACGCAACAGTAATCACTTTTGGTTAATGCCAAGTTACCTTGATTGCATGTGATGATCTCCATTGATGGTATCTCGTTCAAATTCCAACCCAATTAAAATTTCAAAATAAAAGTGAAAAGTAAAGTTGCACTAAAAGTTGACCATGATATTTTAGCAACCAATAATTATTGAAGTGTTTAAATAACCTATAGAATTAATAACAGTAGCAAAACAGCACCAAAAAGCCTTTTAAAATGAACAGCAATATTCAAATGAATTTAGTCAAGGCTAAATTTTTTTTAGCAACCCAGTGCGGTGTAACAAAAATATTAGGACTAGTATCACATTTTACTAAATTAAATTGCTAGCCAAACAAAATTCAGGCAAAGTAGAACATAAACAAAAAGAAAAATAGAAAGGTATTAAGAAACACCCTGGGCGGTTCTTCATCGGGCCCAGCCCACCCCACCTTCCTCCTCCCTCGTCATGTTCCTCTGCTCCTCCTGGTGGACATGGCGACCGCGCCTGCTGTCCCAATCGAGCCAGGTCGCCCGAGCCGCTACAATGCACCCGACCTCGCGTGGATAAGAAGAACCCTGGCCCCGAATCCTAGATCTCGCCCATGCCTCCCCCCACTTGCTGATACGTCCAAAACATATCTATAATTTCTGCTTGCTCCATGCATGTTTTGTGTGATATTGCTATGATCTAGATACACTTTCATACACTTTTGACCATATTTGGACTAACATATTAACTCAGTGCACCCCAGTGCCAGTTCCTGCTTTCTGCTATTTTTCTATTTCAGTTTTCCCCCATATAAAAAGTGCCAGAAAAATTCGGGAAAATTCAGATAAAAAATCAGCGTGACGGAAGCTTCGAGAAGAGCCCGGGAGGGGCCAGAGGGGAGCCAGCGGGGCCCAGGCGGCCACCCGGCGCGGCCCCACCCCTGGCCGCGCCAGGGGGGCGCCTGGGGCCCCTGGCCCACCTCTGGCTGCCCCCTTTCGCCTATTTATCCCCCGTCACAGGAAAACCCCAGAAGGAGAACCATATTCCGCGAACTCGCCTCTGTTCCGCCGCCGCCGCGCTTCCGAAGATCGGGAGCACCAGAAGACCTCTTCCCGGCACCCTGCGGGAGGGAGGATTGACCTCCGGGAGTCTCCTCTCCACCATGGATGCTCCCCGGATGTCTCGTGAGTAGTTTTCCTTGGACCATGGGTCCGTGATCAGTACCTATGTGATGTTCTCCTCCCCTCTTTGCTCTTCATTGTTTAGACCTCGTGAGCTTCCCAACATGATCGAGGCACCTTTGTAATATTTCTGCTATTGCTATGTTGAGTTTGATAGGATCTGATGGATTATGAGATTATGTTCAGATTGTGATAGAGTAATATATTTGGTTTTTATCTCTTATATTTTTGTTCCTAAGTAATTCTTGCATGTTCTCCGTTGCTGTTTATTGCTTTGGCCAAGTAGTAGGTAGTGACTCCAAGAGGGAGCGTTGTGCTAGATTGTGGGTTCATGCCCCCCCCCCGATGACATGCTTGAGTGACAGAAACATGAGTCTAGGGGATGTGCTGTTGCCACAAGGGGGAAAACAACGGTGCTTGTAACCGCGGTTACAAGGATTGTTTACTTTACGCAGAGTTCTTTTTAATGCAGTTGTCTGTTGCTTTGGGTTTACACTTTGGGTGGGGCTCGCAACTTAATACCAGCGAGATGTTCTAGATAGATATCTCAAGGTGGATGATTAGTAGTAGATGCAGATGGATTTCGGTCTACTTACCTTGGCGTACTGCCTGTGCTTTTGAACCTCTTCCTTTCTTTTGTAGCATAGTTAGCATTGCGGTGCGTTCATAATCCTGTCAATTGCCTTTCTGTAATTTGTTCACCTCGCATAGCAATTTTATCGTCTTTTGGGAGAGAGACATCACTAGCGAACATCACGTATCCCGGTCCATATCCTTATCATTGTTCCCACGCTACATTTACTTTTCTGCATTTACTTTCAAGTTGCTATTATTATCCCTTGCGTTTTATCCTTTGTAAACAACAAGACCGGAGAGATTGACAACCTCTCTGAACTTCGTTGGGAACAAAGTTATCTGTGTCTGTGTGCAGGTCCGCGTCAGTTGCGCCGCTGACACCTACTTATCATCTCTGGAGTCCTACTGGAGACAAACCTTGGTATCTTTACCGAGGGAAATTTGTTGATGTGCTGCATCACGCCTTCCACTTGGGGCTCACCAACGAAGGGCGAGAAGACTACACCCGTCAACCCTCGCGCCATCAAGCAAATTTCTGGCGCCGTTGCCGAGGACTCCAAGTGCTAAGATAGGGGAGTTGCACACTATCCTTTACCTTTGTTTTTAGTCTTGTTAGTTTATCTTTCAGTTTTTATCTTTGTGTCTTTTATCCAAAACTACAAAAAAAATCTGCCACACTTGCTGCTACTATGGGTTCCACTGAAAACACCAAGTTATGTGACTTCACTAGTCACAACAACCAAGACTTTATCTGCACTCCCATTGCCACACCTGCCACTTCAGTGTAACACCCCGGGTGTCACGCTACAGTAATCACCTACAGCAATCATAATTACTGTTGCTAATCACTGTTGATCAAAATGGCCTTGATCAAAATTTTGCTTTTGTTCATCTTCAGATCATGATGGGGGTATTGAAACCATTGTACCCATCATGCTCTAACCAACTTTGATGTTGATCATGTTCATTATCAGTATGGTAAATATTATAACCATGAGCCAAGAGTGCCTTGACCATCCTCATGTGAATCAAACCCAAACCTTAAATCCGTTTGGTCTGAAAATAAAAAAAACAACGGGCAAATAAAACTTTGTCCAAAAGTAATACAAACACTTTTGTAAAATCACTAATAATCACTGGACCATGCTAGTATGGTTGTGGTTATTAATTGAGCTAGGGAAAAATGCAAACATCTAAAAACAGTAGCGCTAATGGCCCCTTTAATCATTTGTCATTTAAATAAAATGCTAAAAGATTTTATTTAGGCACAAGAATTTTTGTGGCACTCTGGTTAAGTATAACACTAATTATGGTGCCTATAACATAATTTATAAAATTGTAATACTAACTAAAACAAATACAAAAAGAAAAGCACAGAAAAAGAAAGAAAGAAAAAAAAACTAAAAAACTAAAAATTGCCCGGGGCAAGGCCCCCTCCCACACTGGGCCATGACCCATCCCACCTTGCCCCACCTTGGAGCCGTAGACAGGCAGGAGGGCCCGACCAGACCCCCCCCTCCTCCCGTCATCTCTCTCAATCTCACCTGCAATCGGCTCCTCTCCCCGATCCCCCTCCCCGATTTTTCCCGATCTAGATCCCCACGACGCCGCAGCCAACCCCGGCGGGCGGCGACCGCCTTGGCCGCCGGCCTCCTCCGCCCGACGCCCCTCAGCGCGGCCTCCCCTCTCACCGTCAAGATCCGCAACCGCCTCCACTCCCTGGTGCCTGCCTCGCGCCGAAGGCTAGCCGCCATGGCTGCTGGCCATGGCGCCGCCGTGGCCACGCTGGCTCCGGCGCCCCTCCTCACCGGTCGGCTCGCCACCACCTCCGCGCCGCCTACCCCAGGCCTGGCCCTCCGCCCCAGCCGCGACGACCCCATCACCGTGAGCCTCCGCCCGCCCACGTTGTTGCACGGTCTTTGGCCACCCCGCACATGATGTTATCTCCGTCATCATCCCTGGACCCGCGCGCGCGCCGCCGACGTTTGCTCGCAGTCCCGCGCCCTATTGGCCAACCTCGCCACGCCCAGTGGTAGCCACGGCCATGGCCGGGCCATGCCGTGCTGCGTGCGTTCGCCCTGCTGTTGGTAGCAGTTGCTGCTACTGCCACTTGCTGCTGTTGAGGCATCTGCCACACTTTGCAACCCATAAATTTCCAGAAGATATAGTTCAAAATGAGAATACCTTATGTATCAAGAAATAGACAGAACAATATTCATCTTGTTCCATTGTCTAAACTCCAAATTATGCATGGATTAGTTCCTATATAAATCCTAAAATGCCGAATTTATACTAATTGAAGAACAATCTATGGTCCTTGCTACTTTAAATCTTTTGATGAACAAGTTGTGGTGGTCTTTCATGCCATCCGAAGGCTTGGCTTTGTAGTGCACATATTTTAATGTAAGACATATGTAATCTTCATTTGAGTTATAGGTCAATGACATTGATCAAGCAAAGTTTGTGAATTATAACAACTTCTGAAGCTAACCTTGGGTAGCCCTTTGTCATCAAAGATTTAATTAGGCCAAGGGAATTTAATGTAAGTGAAACTTGTACCAGCTTATAGATCCGCGACAATCATTCAACAAACTTGACATCTTTTAACGAATTCTGTAATTATCCTCGAGTAGCACATTCGGACGAGTTTAAATTAAGTAAATATGCTCTACTAAAAAGTGCCCTCCGTACCGGATTCGAGATCACTAGCAATAACTGACAATTGATGTTGGGCACAATTTCATCAGAGGAGCAGAACCCTAAACTGTAGCCTCCTGATGTCGTCTAATGGATGTTAAAATTGAGTGTTTCCCAGACTTAGTCAATTCCACAGAGGTCCAAAATGAGACAATGACACCTGGGCCCCACATTGACCCTATTGACCAGTCAACCTTGACTAGTCAACTGTTGGCCGCACCCCACCGGCCCCACAAGCCATTGACTGTGGCTAGCTCAGTCTGAATATAAAAAGTATTTACCGTTATTAAATTGAATTAAAATATTTTTGAAAATCAATTAAAGTTTAGAAAATCATATAAAATAATCCGTAAGTCGGACCAAAATAATTTATATATCAACATCGCTCAGAAAAATACAACGAATAAGAATGCTCTACCCATAAACCCACCACACCCCTCTAACATACCGAACACGAGGCATTCCCCCTCCAGTTGCACTGTGTAATCACCCGGAGCTGGTAAAACTTTCCGGATGAAAATGTTCTGAACATGAAAGTTGTTCAGAATGGATCAACGAGCACGGATACACTATCCACATGTCAGTCAGATGTCTCTAACACTGCAGACATGGAACCTTCCCCTCCGGATCATCTGTCCGGTATCAATCGGTACTGATGAGTCATCCTCGGATAAATTCCCGCTTCGACTAAATTACTTAACACTGCGTAAGAGCCCCGTTGCTGTATATCTGTTATGTCATACAATTGTATTGCTATTATTGCTGTGTATTTATTGTTTCTCCCCCCTTTATTCTTCGATAGACCTCGTTGCTGCTGCCGGCTACATCGTTGCCGAGTACGACTACTTCGTCGACGACCGTACCCCTACCGTCGAGCTTCCAGGCAAGCAGAGCCATTTCCTTCCCCAGATATCGCCTATCTTTCCGTACTTTTCTTGCACTAGGCATGGTTACTTCTGCTGCTACGTTACAATCCTATTCAATTGCATAGCATGTTTTTGTCGCCCCTTGATGTACCTTCCTTTATCCTATGCTGCCTTATAAATATATATAAAATATTCAGTAGTGAACCCTGCGCATTGTTAGCTAGGTTTAGAATAGTGGCCGTGATCACTCTGGTGAGTGAACGCGGATTACAAAATATTATAACTACAACAGGTACGGATCAATGCAGACGCCATAGGGAACCTACAACGGCGAGACTCTGCCGAGTCGCTTCGAGTTTGACTTACGAGTGGACGGACTCGTATTTCACTCTCGTCGGCTCAGTAGCGTAGCATCACTGGGATGATACGAGGGTATTCCTCTTTAGTTCATTCCGCTGGTGTCTCGGCACCACCGGGGTGATACGAGAATATTCCTCTTTAGTTCATTCTGCTGATGTCTCGGTCGAACCTCTCCAAGTGTACCATCGAGGGTG
This sequence comes from Bromus sterilis, assembly GCA_950022295.1. Taxonomy (NCBI): domain Eukaryota; kingdom Viridiplantae; phylum Streptophyta; class Magnoliopsida; order Poales; family Poaceae; genus Bromus; species Bromus sterilis. The sequence continues at coordinate 277,557,601 of OX465596.1, forward strand.
ATTCCTCCTGGTTTCACTTGATGGTAGGCATTCGAATCAACTGGTGTCCTTACAGGTAAGGAGTCGGGTGACCCAACGGTGCCCGCACAGGGTATCTTAGCGGAACGACAGGTCAGGTGTATTCCATCGGTGTGCGGTGGGCTTGGTACTGTTCGTGGCCGAAAGGTATCCTGTTGTACGAAAGTCAAGCTCTTCGGATCAGACGCGAGACAAGGTAAGGAGACGGTTCACCTTGTTGGCAACCGCACGAGTTGGTGGGACGTCAGGGCAGGCACCGATGTTACTGGTGGTCATGACTGCTGTCGTTGTCCGCAACACATTCAATAAGGGGCAACGATAACGGTTGTCTCGACAGAAAATTAATAAAATGCTTAACGGGTTCGGCGGATGACTTGAGTAGCCTTTTGGCTTGTACGCACTACCTATACGTGGGATTACGCGTTTGGGCGCCTCCGCAATGTAGCCTCGTTCGAAAGCTCTGAAAGACGTCCAGTTCAGCATTGCGGTGTTGGAATTCACCCTCCTCGCAACGACCCGGAGAGCGAGGGGTGATAGGCCCATGATCCCCTTGCCCTTAGGGCTGTAGACCGGCGGGGACCTCTCTGATGAGCCGTAGGATGGACTGCGTTGTGTCGGATAGCCTCGGTGGGGTGCTCCCTAACCAGGTGTACGCCACCCTGGAGATCCGAGCGTGTAGTGTCACACTAGTGCACCCCTGAAGGGAAGATTAATCTATCGATAGCCGTGTCCACGGTAACGGGACGCTTTATGCTGAAGCTGGATCTTAGCACTACAAACTACTACTATTAAACTGTATGGTTTCGGGTTTTCTTCCTCGCAGGGAAGTCGAGGAGGGGAACTCGGAGGCATTATTATTATTAATCATTACAACTTACTATTATACAATGCTGCAGCAACTTCTGCTTCATTGTTACTTTATGCTTTATATGAACTGTTGGCTATTCTCTTCTCATGCTGCAAGACACGTCAGAAGATGCTAGTCTTCGATAGGCCTAGCTTCTTACCCCTTATTCTGATTTCTACCTTGCAGTCCACTATATACAGCCTCCCCTTTCCATTTGATACAAATGCATAAATGATTAGTAGTGGACGTAAGACTCGCGGGTATGCTAGATACTCACCTGCTCTATTTTCCCCCTTTTTTTTGCCTGATCGACCGCTGCAGTCGACGTTGGAGCCCAGGAGCAGGAGATCCCCGGTGCCGACCACCGCAACATGAAGATCCCCGATGCCTTCTACGACGCCGAGTTCCCCTTTGACCAGGAGTAGTTTGGAGGTTCCCAGGCAGGAGGCCTCGCCTTTTTGATCGTTGTTGATTTTTGTGCTAGCCTTCTTAAGGCAACCTTGGATCCTTGTGTCTGTACTCAGATACTATTGCTTTCGCTGACTTTGTGCACTCGAGCTGTTGTATTCGAGCACTCGTGGCCCCTGGCTTGTATTAAACAACCTGTATTATTTTATTTGTAGAGTTGTGTTGTGATATCTCACCGTGAGTCCCTGATCTCGATCGTGTACCTTGCGTGTATGATTACTGTACACGGTCTGATTTTGGGGGCGTCACATTCAGCTACCTCTTATGAAATTAAACCTTCTTTGCTAAAACTTGTTATGAGAGATCAATTCTCTGGTGCTGGAGATGATGCTGCTTTACACTTGAATAATTTTGTTGAATTATGTGATATGCAAAAGTATAAAGAAGTAGAAGGTGATGTTGTTAAGCTCAAGCTCTTTCCTTTCTCTTTAAGGGGAGATGCTAAAATCTGGTTTCAATCTTTGCCTAGAAATAGCATAGATTCTTGGGATAAGTGCAAAGATGCTTTTATAGGGAAGTACTACCCTCCTGCTAAGATTATCCAATTGAGGAGTAATATTATGAATTTTAAGCAATTGGATAATGAACACGTTGCCCAAGCTTGGGAACGGATGAAATCTCTTGTTAAGAAATGCCCTACACATGGTTTGACTACCTGGATGGTTATCCAGACTTTTTATGCAGGCTTGAACTTTACCTCGCGGAACCTGTTAGATTCGGCCGCGGGAGGAACCTTTATGTCAACTACACTTGGTGCTGCCACAAAGCTTCTCGATGAAATGATGACCAATTATTCTCAATGGCACACCGAACGCGCTCACCGAACGCGGTCCAACAGGTAGGAAGGTAAATTCTGTCGAGGAAATTACCTCCCTCAATGAAAAAGTTGACTTTATTATGTCTCTACTTACCAAGCAACCCTCTATTGATCCTCATGATGTTCCTTTAAATTCTTTGGTTGCTCAAGAACAAGTAGATGTGAACTTTATTGCTAGAAACAACTTCAACAACAATGCTTATAGGGGAAATTTTGCTAGCAATCCTAGACCGTTTCCATCCAACTATGGGAACAACAACACCTATCCTAGCAACAAGAACCCCTCTTCTGAATTAGAAAGCATGTTTAGAGACTTTATCACTACCCAAAAATCCTTCAACAAAAATGTAGAAGAGAAATAATCTAAAATAGATAATCTCTCTTTGAAGGTAGAAAGCTTAGCCCTTGATATTGAGATGCTCAAAATTAGAACTTCCCCCCTTGAGGAGAATAAGGCCACTCCTATTAATGCTATCCAGTTACAAATTAATGAAAACATTAGGATGATGGTTAAACTTAAAGAAAGATGGGCTAGAGAAAAAGAGGAAGAGGATAGAATTAAGAGCCTTCCTACACACCACACAGTTGCCACTATCCAAATTGTTGAGGACACTCAAACTATTAGCACCCAATGCACTCCTAGTCCCGTTGGATCTATTAATGGTGATGCTAATACCTCAACCATAGAAGAAGAAACTCCTATGAACATAGAGGGTTTCAAACAAGTGAGCCTAGATGACACTACTACCACCTTTGATAGTAGTGATATTGATTTTGATAGTTGTACCCTCTCAGAAGTTATCAGTTTGCTACATAAAATGTCTAGAGACCCCCACACTAGCACACTTAATCTTGCCTTCACGGAGCATATCACAAATGCTCTCATCAAAGCTAGGGAGGAGAAGCTTAGAGTAGAAGCCTCCATACCTAGGAAGCTAGAGGATGGTTGGGACCCTATGATCAAAATTAAATTAAATAACTTCTCTTGCTATGCTTTATGTGATGTTGGAGCTAGTACCTCTGTTATGCCCAAAAGAATATTTGATATGTTTGAGTTGAAACCTTTTGAGCCTTGTTCTTTTGGTGTTCGTCTTGTTGATTCTTCCGTAAAGGAACCTTTAGGGAAGATCGACGATGTTCTTATCATTGTCAATGACAACTATGTTCCCGTTGATTTTATTGTTATGGATATAGAGTGTGAACCTTTATGTCCAATTATTTTGGGACGTCCTTTTCTTCGCACTGTTGGTGCGGTTATTGACATGAAAGAGGGAAATATAAAATTCCAATTCCCATTCAAAAAGGGGATGGAACACTTCCCTATAAAGAAAATCAAGTTACCTTTTGAGTCCGTTACTCGGGCTAGTTATTCTCTTTCTCTTGATAAAACTTGACTCTTCTTTTTGCATTATGCCTAGCTAATGGCTTTAAAGAAGCGCTTTCGGGAGGCAGCCCGCAACGAATTTAGGTTTTTCTTTTTTGCTTTTGTTGTGTCTTGATGTTTTTTACTTCTGTAGCAACATCATTGTATCTTTATTTTTCAGATTTGTGCCAAGTTATAGCCTCTTACGGCAAGGGAAGTAAAAGTTGTGACATGCTGTCCAGAAAACAGATTCTGTCCTCGTGACCAGAAAAATTCCATAAAAATCCCAGTTAATCTTTTTGAGCTGAAAGTTTTACACAGTATGCTCTATACAATTACGAAACTTCCGTATGTTCTGAGTTTTTTGATTTGAGTTGCAGAAGTGCCCCTAAAAAATTATTTACTACCTGCTGTTCTGTTTTTCACAGATTCTGCCACGTTTTGTCCCTCCTAACTTTTGCAAACCTTAAGCTTGCTTTTTCTTTGCAAAAACTTTTTCGCAATCTTGAGAAACAGTAGCTCTTCAATAATATCTTTATATCCAGTGGGTAAAAATTATTTTATTAACGGTACTAACCTCTGTAATCAGCTTATGATGAGTTATGTATGAAGGGAGTTTTCAAGTGTGCGATGGAAGATGATGAAAGAAGATCCAGGAGTGTCAAGCGCTCAAGCTTGGGGATGCCGCCATGCATCCCCAATAAATATTCAAGGAGAGTCAATCTTCTAAGCTTGGGGATGCCCCCGTGCATCCCCTTCTCCATCAACAATCATCAGTTCGTCCTTCGTCTCACTATATTTTTATCACTTCATGCGTTATGTGCTATGCTTGGAGCGTCTCGCTCTTAGGTTTTGTTTTTAGTTTTCTTTAGCTTTGCTTGCTGTTCATAACAAGTTAGATCCTTTCTTACTTTGTGTGGGAGAGAAACATGCTCCACTTTCAAAATTTAGAACACATCATAGGATTTTTCCTGCCTATCTTCTTGCTGTTGTGTGTTCTTTATCTTTTCATAGCTACTGCCATGTTTAGTCTTAGTTTTAGTTTGTCTTTAGCAAGAGCCTTGGCTTTTATTTTAGTTTTTTGCTGGAACTCTCTTTAGTTTTCATGTTTATCTTGTTAAGAGAGTTGGTTGTTGCACTGAGTTGTGTCTTCTCTTGAAAGTAGGTAATTGAGGTTGCTATTTAATTTTAGTAGTAGCTTGCAATAGTTTTGAGGCATTGATGTGAGTAATGTTTGAACTTTTTGTGTCAAGAGATCTTGCCTATTAGTGATAGGTGTCGTATTTTAGGCAATCCGTGTTTATTTTCAAAACCTACAAAACTAGTTGAGAACTCTAGCTACTAGATGGATCACTACTCTTCTGAGGAGTCGAATATTAGAGAACACTCACGTACCATGAGTCGAGGATGCGCAAGGATAACCAAACCCCCATACACTCCTCCTCGGGGTACTTGTCTCTTTGTGAACCTCCTCATTAGATTGAGAGTTACCGATAATAAGTGCATGAGTTCTTCGGACTAATGTAAGTATTGAGAGTTAACACTTCCACCTTCCCATATTTTGCTAGCCTTTCCCGTGCCGTGCATTGCCTTCCTTCTCACTCCGAGAGTAGGTGTCCACCTTCGCCGGTACTTCCAAACCCTTGGCATGATACGCTATGTCATCATAAGCCTCCTTATATCTTCCCTCAAAACATCCACCATACCTACCTATCAAGGCATTTCCATAGCCTTTCCGAGTTATATTGCCATGCAACTTCCACCTCTTCATGACTTGATCTTCATGTCATACATGTTCCTCCTACACTGGCAGCGGCATACATTGCATACATCATGATAGTTACATCTTCTTTATGATTTTGAGTACCTTGTAAACTGTGAAAGATCTCCTTTACCTTCTTGTAAAATAGAGTGTTGCCCTTAAGTGAGGAAAAGATCCCAAAGTGGACACAATAAAAGATCCCAAAGAGGACAAATGAGAGTTAAATAGAAAGAGCCATTGAGGCCACACAAAAATACAAAGAAATAGAAAAAAGAGAAAAAGAAATAAAGAGAGAGAGAGGGGCAACACTACTATCCTTTTGAGAGATCCACACTAGTACTCCCTTTATATCCTTGTACTCCATAGAGATGATCTTCATGCATATAGCTATGTGGGGACCTTCACACTACAGAACTTGGCTTGCATATTCCAAGGATGAGCCTCCTCAAACGAGCTTTAGGTCTTCATGAGCGAGCAAGTTAGATGCACCCCCACTAGTTCCATTGGAGAGCTTCTTAGCTCGTATGTGCATCCGTTGCATGGCAATCCCTACTCCTCACATCATATCTATCATTTGGCATCTCTTGCCTATGATTGTCCTCATTGATGTGAGCCTTTCTCATCCTTTTTGTCTTCCTCCGCCACCATATGTCTCTCTTTGCCATCCTAAGTGTCAACTCTCGTGCTTACGCTCATCCATTGCATGAGTGCTTGAAATATCGAAAAGGAGTGGATCAAATTGACTTGTACCTGGCTAGTGGTCTGGGGACGAGTCAAGATAAGATTCCAAAGAAGACCAAGTGTGAAACTTTAGTAGATTGAGTTCTCAACACAAAAATACATTTTTCTCGTATTCCCTATCCCCTTTCTTGCACGCAAACACCATTTGGAGACATTCGAGTCATGGACAGCGAGAGCTCTTGCACCTTTTGTTCTTTCGTTACTTGTTTCAATGTTAATATAGACTCTTGCATGTTATGACTTGAATTGAATCTCTAACCTTGATTGCTCTACTTTTCAAAGTTCTTTTATGGTTGCTAGCATGTCACCACAGAAATTATGTTGTTATCATTTACCTACTCGAGGACGAGCAGGAATTAAGCTTGGGGATGTTGATACGTCCAAAACGTATCTATAATTTCTGCTTGCTCCATGCATGTTTTGTGTGATATTGCTATGATCTAGATACACTTTCATACACTTTTGACCATATTTGGACTAACCTATTAACTCAGTGCGAGTTCCTGTTTTCTGCTGTTTTTATATTTCAGTTTTCCCCCATATAAAAAGTGCCAGAAAAATTCGGGAAAATTTAGATAAAAAATCAGCGTGGCGGAAGCTTCGAGAAGGGCCCGGTAGGGGCCAGAGGGGAGCCAGGGGGGCCCAGGCGGCCACCCGGCGCGGCCCCACCCCTGGCCGCGCCAGGGGGGCGCCTGGGGCCCCTGGCCCACCTCTGGCTGCCCCCTTTCGCCTATTTATCCCCCGTCACGGGAAAACCCCAGAAGGAGAACCCTATTCCGCGAACTCGCCTCTGTTCCGCCGCCTCCGCGCTTCCGAAGATCGGGAGCACCAGAAGACCTCTTCCCGGCACCCTGCCGGAGGGAGGATTGACCTCCGAGAGTCTCCTCTCCACCATGGATGCTCCCCGGATGTCTCGTGAGTAGTTTTCCTTGGACCATGGGTCCGTGATCAGTAGCTATGTGATGTTCTCCTCCCCTCTTTGCTCTTCATTGTTTAGACCTCGTCAGCTGCCGAACATGATCGAGGCACCTTTGTAATATTTCTGCTATTGCTATGTTGAGTTTGATAGGATCTGATGGATTATGAGATTATGTTCAGATTGTGATAGAGTAATATATTTGGTTTTTATCTCTTATATTTTTGTTCCTAAGTAATTCTTGCATGTTCTCCGTTGCTTTTTATTGCGTTGGCCAAGTAGTAGGTAGTGACTCCAAGAGGGAGCGTTGTGCTAGATTGTGGGTTCATGCCCCCCCGATGACATGCTTGAGTGACAGAAACATGAGTCTAGGGGATGTGCTGTTGCCACAAGGGGGAAAACAACGGTGCTTGTAACCGCGGTTACAAGTATTGTTTACTTTACGCAGAGTTCTTTTTAATGCAGTTGTCTGTTGCTTTGGGTTTACACTTTGGGTGGAGCTCGCAACTTAATACCAGCGAGATGTTCTGGATAGATATCTCAAGGTGGATGATTAGTAGTAGATGCAGATGGATTCCGGTCTACTTACCTTGGCGTACTGCTTGTGCTTTTGAACCTCTTCCTTTCTTTTGGAGCATAGTTAGCATTGCGGTGCGTTCATAATCCTGTCAATTGCCTTTCTGTAATTTGTTCACTTCGCATAGCAATTTTATCGTCTTTTGGGAGAGAGACATCACTAGCGAACATCACGTATCCCGGTCCATATCCTTATCATTGTTTCCACGCTACATTTACTTTTCTGCATTTACTTTCAAGTTGCTATTATTATCCCTTGCGTTTTATCCTTTGTAAACAACAAGACCAGAGAGATTGACAACCTCTCTGAACTTCGGTGGGAACAAAGTTATCTGTGTCTGTGTGCAGGTCCGCGTCAGTTGCGCCGCTGACACCTACTTATCATCTCTGGAGTCCTACTGGAGACAAACCTTGGTATCTTTACCGAGGGAAATTTGCTGCTGTGCTGCATCACGCCTTCCACTTGGGGCTCACCAACGAAGGGCGAGAAGACTACACCCGTCAACCCTCGCGCCATCAAGCAAATTTCTGGCGCCGTTGCCGGGGACTCCAAGTGCTAAGATAGGGGAGTTGCACACTACCCTTTACCTTTGTTTTTTAGTCTTGTTAGTTTATCTTTCAGTTTTTATCTTTGTGTCTTTTATCAAAAACTACAAAAAAATCTGCCACACTTGCTGCTACTATGGGTTCCACTGAAAACACCAAGTTGTGTGACTTCACTAGTCACAACAACCAATACTTTATCTGCACTCCCATTGCCACACCTGCCACTTCAGCTACCTCTTATGAAATTAAACCTGCTTTGCTAAACCTTGTTATGAGAGATCAATTCTCTGGTGCTGGAGATGCTGCTGCTTTACACTTGAATAATTGTTTTGAATTATGTGATATGCAAAAGTATAAAGAAGTAGAAGGTGATGTTGTTAAGCTCAAGCTCTTTCCTTTCTCTTTAAGGGGAGATGCTAAAATCTGGTTTCAATCTTTGCCTAGAAATAGCATAGATTCTTGGGATAAGTGCAAAGATGCTTTTATAGGGAAGTACTACCCTCCTGCTAAGATTATCCAATTGAGGAGTAATATTATGAATTTTAAGCAATTGGATAATGAACACGTTGCCCAAGCTTGGGAACGGATGAAATCTCTTGTTAAGAAATGCCCTACACATGGTTTGACTACCTGGATGGTTATCCAGACTTTTTATGCAGGCTTAAACTTTACCTCGTGGAACCTGTTAGATTCGGCCGCGGGAGGAACCTTTATGTCAACTACACTTGCTGCTGCCACAAAGCTTCTCGATGAAATGATGACCAATTATTCTCAATGGCACACCGAACGCGCTCACCGAACGCGGTCCAACAGGTAGGAAGGTAAATTCTGTCGAGGAAATTACCTCCCTCAATGAAAAAGTTGACTTTATTATGTCTCTACTTACCAAGCAACCCTCTATTGATCCTCATGATGTTCCTTTAAATTCTTTGGTTGCTCAAGAACAAGTAGATGTGAACTTTATTGCTAGAAACAACTTCAACAACAATGCTTATAGGGGAAATTTTGCTAGCAATCCTAGACCGTTTCCATCCAACTATGGGAACAACAACACCTATCCTAGCAACAAGAACCCCTCTTCTGAATTAGAAAGCATGTTTAGAGACTTTATCACTACCCAAAAATCCTTCAACAAAAATGTAGAAGAGAAATAATCTAAAATAGATAATCTCTCTTTGAAGGTAGAAAGCTTAGCCCTTGATATTGAGATGCTCAAAATTAGAACTTCCCCCCTTGAGGAGAATAAGGCCACTCCTATTAATGCTATCCAGTTACAAATTAATGAAAACATTAGGATGATGGTTAAACTTAAAGAAAGATGGGCTAGAGAAAAAGAGGAAGAGGATAGAATTAAGAGCCTTCCTACACACCACACAGTTGCCACTATCCAAATTGTTGAGGACACTCAAACTATTAGCACCCAATGCACTCCTAGTCCCGTTGGATCTATTAATGGTGATGCTAATACCTCAACCATAGAAGAAGAAACTCCTATGAACATAGAGGGTTTCAAACAAGTGAGCCTAGATGACACTACTACCACCTTTGATAGTAGTGATATTGATTTTGATAGTTGTACCCTCTCAGAAGTTATCAGTTTGCTACATAAAATGTCTAGAGACCCCCACACTAGCACACTTAATCTTGCCTTCACGGAGCATATCACAAATGCTCTCATCAAAGCTAGGGAGGAGAAGCTTAGAGTAGAAGCCTCCATACCTAGGAAGCTAGAGGATGGTTGGGACCCTATGATCAAAATTAAATTAAATAACTTCTCTTGCTATGCTTTATGTGATGTTGGAGCTAGTACCTCTGTTATGCCCAAAAGAATATTTGATATGTTTGAGTTGAAACCTTTTGAGCCTTGTTCTTTTGGTGTTCGTCTTGTTGATTCTTCCGTAAAGGAACCTTTAGGGAAGATCGACGATGTTCTTATCATTGTCAATGACAACTATGTTCCCGTTGATTTTATTGTTATGGATATAGAGTGTGAACCTTTATGTCCAATTATTTTGGGACGTCCTTTTCTTCGCACTGTTGGTGCGGTTATTGACATGAAAGAGGGAAATATAAAATTCCAATTCCCATTCAAAAAGGGGATGGAACACTTCCCTATAAAGAAAATCAAGTTACCTTTTGAGTCCGTTACTCGGGCTAGTTATTCTCTTTCTCTTGATAAAACTTGACTCTTCTTTTTGCATTATGCCTAGCTAATGGCTTTAAAGAAGCGCTTTCGGGAGGCAGCCCGCAACGAATTTAGGTTTTTCTTTTTTGCTTTTGTTGTGTCTTGATGTTTTTTACTTCTGTAGCAACATCATTGTATCTTTATTTTTCAGATTTGTGCCAAGTTATAGCCTCTTACGGCAAGGGAAGTAAAAGTTGTGACATGCTGTCCAGAAAACAGATTCTGTCCTCGTGACCAGAAAAATTCCATAAAAATCCCAGTTAATCTTTTTGAGCTGAAAGTTTTACACAGTATGCTCTATACAATTACGAAACTTCCGTATGTTCTGAGTTTTTTGATTTGAGTTGCAGAAGTGCCCCTAAAAAATTATTTACTACCTGCTGTTCTGTTTTTCACAGATTCTGCCACGTTTTGTCCCTCCTAACTTTTGCAAACCTTAAGCTTGCTTTTTCTTTGCAAAAACTTTTTCGCAATCTTGAGAAACAGTAGCTCTTCAATAATATCTTTATATCCAGTGGGTAAAAATTATTTTATTAACGGTACTAACCTCTGTAATCAGCTTATGATGAGTTATGTATGAAGGGAGTTTTCAAGTGTGCGATGGAAGATGATGAAAGAAGATCCAGGAGTGTCAAGCGCTCAAGCTTGGGGATGCCGCCATGCATCCCCAATAAATATTCAAGGAGACTCAATCTTCTAAGCTTGGGGATGCCCCCGTGCATCCCCTTCTCCATCAACAATCATCAGTTCGTCCTTCGTCTCACTATATTTTTATCACTTCATGCGTTATGTGCTATGCTTGGAGCGTCTCGCTCTTAGGTTTTGTTTTTAGTTTTCTTTAGCTTTGCTTGCTGTTCATAACAAGTTAGATCCTTTCTTACTTTGTGTGGGAGAGAAACATGCTCCACTTTCAAAATTTAGAACACATCATAGGATTTTTCCTGCCTATCTTCTTGCTGTTGTGTGTTCTTTATCTTTTCATAGCTACTGCCATGTTTAGTCTTAGTTTTAGTTTGTCTTTAGCAAGAGCCTTGGCTTTTATTTTAGTTTTTTGCTGGAACTCTCTTTAGTTTTCATGTTTATCTTGTTAAGAGAGTTGGTTGTTGCACTGAGTTGTGTCTTCTCTTGAAAGTAGGTAATTGAGGTTGCTATTTAATTTTAGTAGTAGCTTGCAATAGTTTTGAGGCATTGATGTGAGTAATGTTTGAACTTTTTGTGTCAAGAGATCTTGCCTATTAGTGATAGGTGTCGTATTTTAGGCAATCCGTGTTTATTTTCAAAACCTACAAAACTAGTTGAGAACTCTAGCTACTAGATGGATCACTACTCTTCTGAGGAGTCGAATATTAGAGAACACTCACGTACCATGAGTCGAGGATGCGCAAGGATAACCAAACCCCCATACACTCCTCCTCGGGGTACTTGTCTCTTTGTGAACCTCCTCATTAGATTGAGAGTTACCGATAATAAGTGCATGAGTTCTTCGGACTAATGTAAGTATTGAGAGTTAACACTTCCACCTTCCCATATTTTGCTAGCCTTTCCCGTGCCGTGCATTGCCTTCCTTCTCACTCCGAGAGTAGGTGTCCACCTTCGCCGGTACTTCCAAACCCTTGGCATGATACGCTATGTCATCATAAGCCTCCTTATATCTTCCCTCAAAACATCCACCATACCTACCTATCAAGGCATTTCCATAGCCTTTCCGAGTTATATTGCCATGCAACTTCCACCTCTTCATGACTTGATCTTCATGTCATACATGTTCCTCCTACACTGGCAGCGGCATACATTGCATACATCATGATAGTTACATCTTCTTTATGATTTTGAGTACCTTGTAAACTGTGAAAGATCTCCTTTACCTTCTTGTAAAATAGAGTGTTGCCCTTAAGTGAGGAAAAGATCCCAAAGTGGACACAATAAAAGATCCCAAAGAGGACAAATGAGAGTTAAATAGAAAGAGCCATTGAGGCCACACAAAAATACAAAGAAATAGAAAAAAGAGAAAAAGAAATAAAGAGAGAGAGAGGGGCAACACTACTATCCTTTTGAGAGATCCACACTAGTACTCCCTTTATATCCTTGTACTCCATAGAGATGATCTTCATGCATATAGCTATGTGGGGACCTTCACACTACAGAACTTGGCTTGCATATTCCAAGGATGAGCCTCCTCAAACGAGCTTTAGGTCTTCATGAGCGAGCAAGTTAGATGCACCCCCACTAGTTCCATTGGAGAGCTTCTTAGCTCGTATGTGCATCCGTTGCATGGCAATCCCTACTCCTCACATCATATCTATCATTTGGCATCTCTTGCCTATGATTGTCCTCATTGATGTGAGCCTTTCTCATCCTTTTTGTCTTCCTCCGCCACCATATGTCTCTCTTTGCCATCCTAAGTGTCAACTCTCGTGCTTACGCTCATCCATTGCATGAGTGCTTGAAATATCGAAAAGGAGTGGATCAAATTGACTTGTACCTGGCTAGTGGTCTGGGGACGAGTCAAGATAAGATTCCAAAGAAGACCAAGTGTGAAACTTTAGTAGATTGAGTTCTCAACACAAAAATACATTTTTCTCGTATTCCCTATCCCCTTTCTTGCACGCAAACACCATTTGGAGACATTCGAGTCATGGACAGCGAGAGCTCTTGCACCTTTTGTTCTTTCGTTACTTGTTTCAATGTTAATATAGACTCTTGCATGTTATGACTTGAATTGAATCTCTAACCTTGATTGCTCTACTTTTCAAAGTTCTTTTATGGTTGCTAGCATGTCACCACAGAAATTATGTTGTTATCATTTACCTACTCGAGGACGAGCAGGAATTAAGCTTGGGGATGTTGATACGTCCAAAACGTATCTATAATTTCTGCTTGCTCCATGCATGTTTTGTGTGATATTGCTATGATCTAGATACACTTTCATACACTTTTGACCATATTTGGACTAACCTATTAACTCAGTGCGAGTTCCTGTTTTCTGCTGTTTTTATATTTCAGTTTTCCCCCATATAAAAAGTGCCAGAAAAATTCGGGAAAATTTAGATAAAAAATCAGCGTGGCGGAAGCTTCGAGAAGGGCCCGGTAGGGGCCAGAGGGGAGCCAGGGGGGCCCAGGCGGCCACCCGGCGCGGCCCCACCCCTGGCCGCGCCAGGGGGGCGCCTGGGGCCCCTGGCCCACCTCTGGCTGCCCCCTTTCGCCTATTTATCCCCCGTCACGGGAAAACCCCAGAAGGAGAACCCTATTCCGCGAACTCGCCTCTGTTCCGCCGCCTCCGCGCTTCCGAAGATCGGGAGCACCAGAAGACCTCTTCCCGGCACCCTGCCGGAGGGAGGATTGACCTCCGAGAGTCTCCTCTCCACCATGGATGCTCCCCGGATGTCTCGTGAGTAGTTTTCCTTGGACCATGGGTCCGTGATCAGTAGCTATGTGATGTTCTCCTCCCCTCTTTGCTCTTCATTGTTTAGACCTCGTCAGCTGCCGAACATGATCGAGGCACCTTTGTAATATTTCTGCTATTGCTATGTTGAGTTTGATAGGATCTGATGGATTATGAGATTATGTTCAGATTGTGATAGAGTAATATATTTGGTTTTTATCTCTTATATTTTTGTTCCTAAGTAATTCTTGCATGTTCTCCGTTGCTTTTTATTGCGTTGGCCAAGTAGTAGGTAGTGACTCCAAGAGGGAGCGTTGTGCTAGATTGTGGGTTCATGCCCCCCCGATGACATGCTTGAGTGACAGAAACATGAGTCTAGGGGATGTGCTGTTGCCACAAGGGGGAAAACAACGGTGCTTGTAACCGCGGTTACAAGTATTGTTTACTTTACGCAGAGTTCTTTTTAATGCAGTTGTCTGTTGCTTTGGGTTTACACTTTGGGTGGAGCTCGCAACTTAATACCAGCGAGATGTTCTGGATAGATATCTCAAGGTGGATGATTAGTAGTAGATGCAGATGGATTCCGGTCTACTTACCTTGGCGTACTGCTTGTGCTTTTGAACCTCTTCCTTTCTTTTGGAGCATAGTTAGCATTGCGGTGCGTTCATAATCCTGTCAATTGCCTTTCTGTAATTTGTTCACTTCGCATAGCAATTTTATCGTCTTTTGGGAGAGAGACATCACTAGCGAACATCACGTATCCCGGTCCATATCCTTATCATTGTTTCCACGCTACATTTACTTTTCTGCATTTACTTTCAAGTTGCTATTATTATCCCTTGCGTTTTATCCTTTGTAAACAACAAGACCAGAGAGATTGACAACCTCTCTGAACTTCGGTGGGAACAAAGTTATCTGTGTCTGTGTGCAGGTCCGCGTCAGTTGCGCCGCTGACACCTACTTATCATCTCTGGAGTCCTACTGGAGACAAACCTTGGTATCTTTACCGAGGGAAATTTGCTGCTGTGCTGCATCACGCCTTCCACTTGGGGCTCACCAACGAAGGGCGAGAAGACTACACCCGTCAACCCTCGCGCCATCAAGCAAATTTCTGGCGCCGTTGCCGGGGACTCCAAGTGCTAAGATAGGGGAGTTGCACACTACCCTTTACCTTTGTTTTTTAGTCTTGTTAGTTTATCTTTCAGTTTTTATCTTTGTGTCTTTTATCAAAAACTACAAAAAAATCTGCCACACTTGCTGCTACTATGGGTTCCACTGAAAACACCAAGTTGTGTGACTTCACTAGTCACAACAACCAATACTTTATCTGCACTCCCATTGCCACACCTGCCACTTCAGCTACCTCTTATGAAATTAAACCTGCTTTGCTAAACCTTGTTATGAGAGATCAATTCTCTGGTGCTGGAGATGCTGCTGCTTTACACTTGAATAATTGTTTTGAATTATGTGATATGCAAAAGTATAAAGAAGTAGAAGGTGATGTTGTTAAGCTCAAGCTCTTTCCTTTCTCTTTAAGGGGAGATGCTAAAATCTGGTTTCAATCTTTGCCTAGAAATAGCATAGATTCTTGGGATAAGTGCAAAGATGCTTTTATAGGGAAGTACTACCCTCCTGCTAAGATTATCCAATTGAGGAGTAATATTATGAATTTTAAGCAATTGGATAATGAACACGTTGCCCAAGCTTGGGAACGGATGAAATCTCTTGTTAAGAAATGCCCTACACATGGTTTGACTACCTGGATGGTTATCCAGACTTTTTATGCAGGCTTAAACTTTACCTCGTGGAACCTGTTAGATTCGGCCGCGGGAGGAACCTTTATGTCAACTACGCTTGCTGCTGCCACAAAGCTTCTCGATGAAATGATGACCAATTATTCTCAATGGCACACCGAACGCGCTCACCGAACGCGGTCCAACAGGTAGGAAGGTAAATTCTGTCGAGGAAATTACCTCCCTCAATGAAAAAGTTGACTTTATTATGTCTCTACTTACCAAGCAACCCTCTATTGATCCTCATGATGTTCCTTTAAATTCTTTGGTTGCTCAAGAACAAGTAGATGTGAACTTTATTGCTAGAAACAACTTCAACAACAATGCTTATAGGGGAAATTTTGCTAGCAATCCTAGACCGTTTCCATCCAACTATGGGAACAACAACACCTATCCTAGCAACAAGAACCCCTCTTCTGAATTAGAAAGCATGTTTAGAGACTTTATCACTACCCAAAAATCCTTCAACAAAAATGTAGAAGAGAAATAATCTAAAATAGATAATCTCTCTTTGAAGGTAGAAAGCTTAGCCCTTGATATTGAGATGCTCAAAATTAGAACTTCCCCCCTTGAGGAGAATAAGGCCACTCCTATTAATGCTATCCAGTTACAAATTAATGAAAACATTAGGATGATGGTTAAACTTAAAGAAAGATGGGCTAGAGAAAAAGAGGAAGAGGATAGAATTAAGAGCCTTCCTACACACCACACAGTTGCCACTATCCAAATTGTTGAGGACACTCAAACTATTAGCACCCAATGCACTCCTAGTCCCGTTGGATCTATTAATGGTGATGCTAATACCTCAACCATAGAAGAAGAAACTCCTATGAACATAGAGGGTTTCAAACAAGTGAGCCTAGATGACACTACTACCACCTTTGATAGTAGTGATATTGATTTTGATAGTTGTACCCTCTCAGAAGTTATCAGTTTGCTACATAAAATGTCTAGAGACCCCCACACTAGCACACTTAATCTTGCCTTCACGGAGCATATCACAAATGCTCTCATCAAAGCTAGGGAGGAGAAGCTTAGAGTAGAAGCCTCCATACCTAGGAAGCTAGAGGATGGTTGGGACCCTATGATCAAAATTAAATTAAATAACTTCTCTTGCTATGCTTTATGTGATGTTGGAGCTAGTACCTCTGTTATGCCCAAAAGAATATTTGATATGTTTGAGTTGAAACCTTTTGAGCCTTGTTCTTTTGGTGTTCGTCTTGTTGATTCTTCCGTAAAGGAACCTTTAGGGAAGATCGACGATGTTCTTATCATTGTCAATGACAACTATGTTCCCGTTGATTTTATTGTTATGGATATAGAGTGTGAACCTTTATGTCCAATTATTTTGGGACGTCCTTTTCTTCGCACTGTTGGTGCGGTTATTGACATGAAAGAGGGAAATATAAAATTCCAATTCCCATTCAAAAAGGGGATGGAACACTTCCCTATAAAGAAAATCAAGTTACCTTTTGAGTCCGTTACTCGGGCTAGTTATTCTCTTTCTCTTGATAAAACTTGACTCTTCTTTTTGCATTATGCCTAGCTAATGGCTTTAAAGAAGCGCTTTCGGGAGGCAGCCCGCAACGAATTTAGGTTTTTCTTTTTTGCTTTTGTTGTGTCTTGATGTTTTTTACTTCTGTAGCAACATCATTGTATCTTTATTTTTCAGATTTGTGCCAAGTTATAGCCTCTTACGGCAAGGGAAGTAAAAGTTGTGACATGCTGTCCAGAAAACAGATTCTGTCCTCGTGACCAGAAAAATTCCATAAAAATCCCAGTTAATCTTTTTGAGCTGAAAGTTTTACACAGTATGCTCTATACAATTACGAAACTTCCGTATGTTCTGAGTTTTTTGATTTGAGTTGCAGAAGTGCCCCTAAAAAATTATTTACTACCTGCTGTTCTGTTTTTCACAGATTCTGCCACGTTTTGTCCCTCCTAACTTTTGCAAACCTTAAGCTTGCTTTTTCTTTGCAAAAACTTTTTCGCAATCTTGAGAAACAGTAGCTCTTCAATAATATCTTTATATCCAGTGGGTAAAAATTATTTTATTAACGGTACTAACCTCTGTAATCAGCTTATGATGAGTTATGTATGAAGGGAGTTTTCAAGTGTGCGATGGAAGATGATGAAAGAAGATCCAGGAGTGTCAAGCGCTCAAGCTTGGGGATGCCGCCATGCATCCCCAATAAATATTCAAGGAGACTCAATCGTCTAAGCTTGGGGATGCCCCCGTGCATCCCCTTCTCCATCAACAATCATCAGTTCGTCCTTCGTCTCACTATATTTTTATCACTTCATGCGTTATGTGCTATGCTTGGAGCGTCTCGCTCTTAGGTTTTGTTTTTAGTTTTCTTTAGCTTTGCTTGCTGTTCATAACAAGTTAGATCCTTTCTTACTTTGTGTGGGAGAGAAACATGCTCCACTTTCAAAATTTAGAACACATCATAGGATTTTTCCTGCCTATCTTCTTGCTGTTGTGTGTTCTTTATCTTTTCATAGCTACTGCCATGTTTAGTCTTAGTTTTAGTTTGTCTTTAGCAAGAGCCTTGGCTTTTGTTTTAGTTTTTTGCTGGAACTCTCTTTAGTTTTCATGTTTATCTTGTTAAGAGAGTTGGTTGTTGCACTGAGTTGTGTCTTCTCTTGAAAGTAGGTAATTGAGGTTGCTATTTAATTTTAGTAGTAGCTTGCAATAGTTTTGAGGCATTGATGTGACTAATGTTTGAACTTTTGGTGTCAAGAGATCTTGCCTATTAGTGATAGGTGTCGTATTTTGGGCAATCCGTGTTTATTTTCAAAACCTACAAAACTAGTTGAGAACTCTAGCTACTAGATGGATCACTACTCTTCTGAGGAGTCGAATATTAGAGAACACTCACGTACCATGAGTCGAGGATGCGCAAGGATAACCAAACCCCCATACACTCCTCCTCGGGGTACTTGTCTCTTTGTGAACCTCCTCATTAGATTGAGAGTTACCGATAATAAGTGCATGAGTTCTTCGGACTAATGTAAGTATTGAGAGTTAACACTTCCACCTTCCCATATTTTGCTAGCCTTTCCCGTGCCGTGCATTGACTTCTTGTCACTCCGAGAGTAGGTGTCCTCCTTCGCCGGTACTTCCAAACCCTTGGCATGATACGCTATGTCATCATAAGCCTCCTTATATCTTCCCTCAAAACAGCCACCATACCTACCTATCAAGGCATTTCCATAGCCTTTCCGAGTTATATTGCCATGCAACCTCCACCTCTTCATGACTTGATCTTCATGTC
Source organism: Bromus sterilis (assembly GCA_950022295.1). NCBI lineage: Eukaryota > Viridiplantae > Streptophyta > Magnoliopsida > Poales > Poaceae > Bromus > Bromus sterilis. Next base: position 277,576,293 of record OX465596.1, read on the forward strand.
ATACATGTTCCTCCTACACTGGCAGCGGCATACATTGCATACATCATGATAGTTACATCTTCTTTATGATTTTGAGTACCTTGTAAACTGTGAAAGATCTCCTTTACCTTCTTGTAAAATAGAGTGTTGCCCTTAAGTGAGGAAAAGATCCCAAAGTGGACACAATAAAAGATCCCAAAGAGGACAAATGAGAGTTAAATAGAAAGAGCCATTGAGGCCACACAAAAATACAAAAAAATAGAAAAAAGAGAAAAAGAAATAAAAAGAGAGAAAGGGGCAACACTACTATCCTTTTGAGAGATCCACACTAGTACTCCCTTTATATCCTTGTACTCCATAGAGATGATCTTCATGCATATAGCTATGTGGGGACCTTCACACTACAGAACTTGGCTTGCATATTCCAAGGATGAGCCTCCTCAAACGAGCTCTAGGTCTTCATGAGCGAGCAAGTTAGATGCACCCCCACTAGTTCCATCGGAGAGCTTCTTAGCTCGTATGTGCATCCGTTGCATGGAAATCCCTACTCCTCACATCATATCTATCATTTGGCATCTCTTGCCTATGATTGTCCTCATTGATGTGAGCCTTTCTCATCCTTTTTGTCTTCCTCCTCCACCATATGTCTCTCTTTGCCATCCTAAGTGTCAACTCTCGTGCTTACGCTCATCCATTGCATGAGTTCTCGAAATATCGAAAAGGAGTGGATCAAATTGACTTGTACCTGGCTAGTGGTCTAGGGACGAGTCAAGATAAGATTCCAAAGAAGACCAAGTGTGAAACTTTAGTAGATTGAGTTCTCAACACAAAAATACTTTTTTCTCGTATTCCCTATCCCTTTCTTGCACGCAAACACCATTTGGAGACATTCGAGTCACGGACAACGAGATCTCTTGCACCTTTTGTTCTTTTGTTACTTGTTTCAATGTTAATATAGACTCTTGCATGTTATGACTTGAATTGAATCTCTAACCTTGATTGCTCTACTTTTCAAAGTTCTTTGATGGTTGCTAGCATGTCACCACAGAAATTATGTTGTTATCATTTACCTACTCGAGGACGAGCAGGAATTAAGCTTGGGGATGTTGATACGTCGAAAACGTATCTATAATTTCTGCTTGCTCCATGCGTGTTTTGTGTGATATTGCTATGATCTAGATACACTTTCATACACTTTTGATCATATTTGGACTAACCTATTAACTCAGTGCACCCCAGTGCCAGTTCTTGTTTTCTGCTGTTTTTCTATTTTAGTTTTCCCCCATATAAAAAGTGCCAGAAAAATTCGGGAAAATTCAGATAAAAAATCAGCGTGACGGAAGCTTCGAGAAGAGCCCGGGAGGGGCCAGAGGGGAGCCAGTGGGGCCCCAGGCGGCCACCCGACGCGGCCCCACCCCTGGGGCCCCTGGCCCACCTCTGGCTGCCCCCTTTCGCCTATTTATCCCCCGTCACGGGAAAACCCCAGAAGGAGAACCCTATTCCGCGAACTCGCCTCTGTTCCGCCGCCGCCGCGCTTCTGAAGATCGGGAGCACCAGAAGACCTCTTCCCGGCACCCTGCCGGAGGGAGGATTGACCTCCGGGAGTCTCCTCTCCACCATGGATGCTCCCCGAATGTCTCGTGAGTAGTTTTCCTTGGACCATGTGTCCGTGATCAGTCGCTATGTGATGTTCTCCTCCCCTCTTTGCTCTTCATTGTTTAGACCTCGTGAGCTGCCCAACATGATCGAGGCACCTTTGTAATATTTCTGCTATTGCTATGTTGAGTTTGATAGGATCTGATGGATTATGAGATTATGTTCAGATTGTGATAGAGTAATATATTTGGTTTTTATCTCTTATATTTTTGTTCCTAAGTAATTCTTGCATGTTCTCCGTTGTTGTTTATTGCTTTGGCCAAGTAGTAGGTAGTGACTCCAAGAGGGAGCGTTGTGCTAGATTGTGGGTTCATGCCCCCGTGATGACATGCTTGAGTGACAGAAACATCAGTCTAGGGGATGTGCTGTTGCCACAAGGGGGAAAACAACGGTGCTTGTAACCGCGGTTACAAGGATTGTTTACTTTACGCAGAGTTCTTTTTAATGCAGTTGTCTGTTGCTTTGGGTTTACACTTTGGGTGGGGCTCGCAACTTAATACCAGCGAGATGTTCTGGATAGATATCTCAAGGTGGATGATTAGTAGTAGATGCAGATGGATTTCGGTCTACTTACCTTGGCGTACTGCCTGTGCTTTTGAACCTCTTCCTTTCTTTTGTAGCATAGTTAGCATTGCGGTGCGTTCATAATCCTGTCAATTGCCTTTCTGTAATTTGTTCACCTCGCATAGAAATTTTATCGTCTTTTGGGAGAGAGACATCACTAGCGAACATCACGTATCCCGGTCCATATCCTTATCATTGTTCCCACGCTACATTTACTTTTCTGCATTTACTTTCAAGATGCTATTATTATCCCTTGCGTTTTATCCTTTGTAAACAACAAGACCGGAGAGAATGACAACCTCTCTGAACTTCGTTGGGAACAAAGTTATCTGTGTCTATGTGCAGGTCCACGTCAGTTGCGCCGCTGACACCTACTTATCATCTCTGGAGTCCTACTGGAGACAAACCTTGGTATCTTTACCGATGAAAATTTCCACTTGGGGCTCACCAACGAAGGGCGAGAGGACTACACCCGTCAACCCTCGCGCCATCACTTGCCCATCGTGCTCGTCGTTGCCCGAGCCACCATGGCCACGGGCCTGTGAACCCCCGCGGCCACCGTGCTTGATACGCGAGAGATGATAATTTCTTCTCGCCCTTTGTTGGTTACCCCAAGTGGAAGGTTAGATGCAGCATAGCGGCAAGTTTCCCTTGGTGAGAATACCAAGGTTGAGTATCGACCAGTAGGACTCCGGCAATGATAAGTAGGTGTGAGTGGCGCAACTAACATGAACCTGCACACAACACAAATAACTTTTCTCCCAACGAAGTTCAGAGAGGTTGTCAATCTCTCCGGTCTTGTTGTTTACAAAGGATCAAACACAAGGGATAATGATAATGATAGCAACTGAAAGCAAAAGATGAAAAGTAAATGAGCATGTAAACAGTGATGAGAATATGGACCGGGATACCGTGATGTTCACTAGTGATGTCTCTCCTCCCAAAAGACGGTAAAACTGCTATGCGAGGTAAACAAATTACAGATGGGCAAATGACAGGATTATAAACGCACCACAATGCTAACTATGCTACAAAAGAAAGGAAGATGCTCAAAAGCATGGGCAGTACGCCAAAATAAGTAGACCGAAATCCAACTGTATCTACTACTAATCATCAACCTTGAGATATCTATCCAGAACATCTCGCTGGTATTAAGTTACAAGCCCCACCCAAAGTGTAAACCCAAAGCAACAGACAACTGCATTAAAAAGCACTTTGCGTAAAGTAAACAATCCTTGCAACCGCGGTTACAAGCACCGTTTTTCCCCCTTGTCGCAACAACACATCCCCTAGACTCATGTTTCTTTCACTCAAGCATTTCATCAGGGGGCACGAACCCAAAATCGAGCATAACGTTCCCTCTTGGAGTTACTACCTACTACTTGGCCAAAGCAATAAACAGCAACGCAGAACATGCAAGAAATAATGAGGAACAAAAATATAAAAGATAAGAACCAAATATATTACTCTATCACAATCTGAACATAATCTCATAATCCATCAGATCCCACCAAACTCAACATAGAAATAGCAAAAATATTACATATGTGCCTCGGTCATGTAGGGCAGCTCACGAGGTCTAAACCATGAAGAACAAAGAGGGGAGGAGAACATCACATAGCTATTGATCACGGACCCATGGTCCAAAGGAAACTACTCACGGCACATCCAGGAAGCGTCCATGGTGAAGGGGAAGCTCCCGGGGGTCAATCCTCCCTCCGGCAGGGTGCCGTGAAGAGGTCTGCTGGCGCTCCCGATCTTGGAAGCGCGGCGGTGGAAGAATAGAGGCAAGATCGCGAAAGGGGTTCTCTCGTCGAAAGTTTCACGTCACGGGAATATATATGCGAAGGGGGGCAGCCAGGTGGGCCATCAGGGGTCCAGGCGCCCACCTAGCTCGGCCAAGCTCTAGGCCGCGCCAGGTGGCCTCCTGGGCACCTGGTGGTGGCCCCTCGGCCCTCCTTCGGGGTTCTGGAGGCTTCCGATGCGCTGATTGTTTAGCCGATTTTCCCAAATTTTTGGAGCACTTTTAATATGGGGGAAACCTGGAACAAAAAATAGCAGAAAACAGAAACTGGCACTGGGGTGCACTGAGTTAATAGGTTAGTAAAAATATGATCAAAAGTGTATGAAAGTTTATCTAGATCATAGCAATATCACACAAAACATGCATGGAGCAAGCAGAAATTATCGATACGTTTGGGACGTATCAACATCCCCAAGCTTAATTCCTGCTCGTCCTCGGGTAGGTAAATGATAACAAGCATAATTTCTGTGGTGACATGCTAGAAACCATATAAGAACTTTGAAAAGTAACACAATCAAGGTATGTGATTCAGTTCAAGTCATAACATGCAAGAGTCTATATTAGCATTGAAACAAGTAACAAAAGAATAGGTGCAAGAGCTCTCGCTATCCGTGAATCGAATGTCTCCAAATGGTGTTTGCGTGCAAGAAGGGGGATAGGGAATATGAGAAAAAGTATTTTTTTTGAGTACTCAATCTACTAAAGTTTCACACTTGGTCTTCTTTGGAATCTTATCTTGACTCGTCCCCAGACCACTAGCCAGGTACATGTCAATTTGATCCACTCCATTTCGATATTTTGAGCACTCATGCAATGGATGAGCGTAAGCACGAGAGTTGACACTTATGATGGCAAAGAGAGAAATATGATGGAGGAGGAAGACAAAAAGGTGAGAAAGGCTCACATCAATAAGGACAATCATAGGCGAGAAGGCCAAATGATAGATATGATGTGAGGAGTAGGGATTGCCATGCAACAGATGCACATATGCGCTGAAAAGCTCTCCAATGGAACTAGTTGGGGTGCATCTAACTTGCTCGCTCATGAAGACCTAGAGCTCTTTTGAGGAGGCTCATCCTTGGAATATGCAAGCCAAGTTCTATAGTATGAAGTTCCCCACATAGCTATATGCATGAATAATCATCTCTATGGAGTACAAGGATAAGAGAGAGTACTAGTGTGGATCTTTCAAAAGGATAGTAGTGTTGCCCCTTTCTCTCTTTTTATTTTTCTTTTTCTCTCTTTTCTCTTTTTTTGTATTTTTTTGGTGGCCTCAATGGCTCTTTCTATTTAACTCTCATTTGTCCTTTTTGGGATCTTTTATTTTGTCCACTTTGGGATCTTTTCCTCACTTAAGGGCAACACTCTAATTTACAAGAGGGTATAGTAGATCTTTCACACTTTACAAGGTACTCAAATCATAAAGAAGATGTAGCTATCATGATGTATGCAATGTATGCCGCTGTCAGTGTAGCAGGAACATGTATGACATGAAGATCAAGTCATGAAGAGGTGGAAGCTGCATGGCAATATATCTCAGAAAGGCTATGGAAATGCCTTGATAGGTAGGTATGGTGGCTGTTTTGAGGAATGATATAAGGAGGTATATGATGACAGAGCGTATCATGCCAATGGTTTGGATGTACCGGCGAAGGCGGACGCCAACTCTCGTAGTGAGAAGAAGGCAATGCACGACACGTGAGAGGCTAGCAAATATGAGGAGGTGGAAGTGTCAACTTTCAATACTTACATTAGTCCGAAGAACTCATGCACTTATTATCGGCAACTCTCAATCTAATAAGGAGGTTCACAAAGAGACAAGTACCCCCGAGGAGGAGTGTATGGGGGTTTGGTTATCCTTGCGCATCCTCGACTCATGGTACGTGAGTGTACTCTAATATCTGATCCCTCCAAAGATTAGCGATCCATCTAGTAGCTAGAGTTCTAAACTAGTTTTTGTAGGTTTTGAAAATACACATGGATTGCGCAAAATACGACACCTATCACTAATAGGCTAGAGCTCTTGACACCAAAAGTTCAAACATTACTCACATCAATACCTCAAAACTATTGCAAGTTTCTATAAAAATTAAATAGCAACCTCGATTACGTACTTTTAGGACAAGACACAACTTAGTGCAACAACCAACTCTCTTAACAAGATAAAAATGAAAACTAAAGAGAGTTCCAGCAGCAAACTAAAAAAAAGCCAAGGCTCTTGCTAAAGACAAATTAAGACTAAAACTAAACATGGTAGTAGCTAAGAAAAGATAAAGAACACACAACAGCAAAAAGATAGGCATGAAAAATCCTATGATGTGTTCTAGATTGGAGTGGAGCGTGTTTCTCTTCCACACAAAGTAAGATGGGGTCTAACTTCTTATGAACAGCAAGCAAAGCTAAAGAAAACTAAAAATAAAACCTAAGAGCGAGACGCTCCAAGCATAGCACATAACGCATGAAGTGATAAAAATATAGTGAGACGAAGGACGAACTGATGATTGTTGATGGAGAATGGGATGCATGGGGGCATCCCCAAGCTTAGACTCGTAATTTGCCTTGAATATTTATTGGGGATGCATGGGGGCATCCCCAAGCTTGAGCGCTTGACACTCCCGGATCTTCTTTCATCATCTTCCATCGCACACTTGAAAACTCCCTTCATACACAACTCATCATAAGCTGATTAGAGAGGTTAGTACCCTTAATATAATAATTGTTTCCCACTGGATATAAATATATTCTTGAAGAGGTACTGTTTCTCAAGATTGCCAAAATGTTTTTGCAAAGAAAAAGCAAGCTTAAGGTTTGCAAAAGTAAGGAGAGACAAAACGTGACAGAATCTGTGAAAACAGAACAACAGGTAGTAGAGAATTTTTTCGGGGTACTTCTGCATCTCAATTAAAAAACTCAGAACATACGAAAGTTTAACAATTGTATAGATCATGCTGTGTAAAAAAATCAGCTTAAAATATGAACTGGTGATTTGAAACGATTTTTTTCCGTCAAGAAGACAAAATCTGTTTTCTGGACAACATGTCACAACTTTTGCTTCCCTTATCATCAGAGGCTATAACTTGGCACAAAGTTTGAAAATAAAGATACAATGATGTTGCTACAGTAGAAACAATCATAAATACCACTAAAAACAAAAGTAAAAACATCTTGGGCTGCCTCCCAACAAGCGCTTTCGCCTTTAAGCTAGGCATAAGGCAAAAGAAGAATCAAGTTTTATCAAGAGAAAGAGAATAGCCAGCCCGTGTAACAGACTCAAATGCTAACTTGATTTTCTTTCTAGGGAAGTGTTCCATTCCCTTTTTGAGAGGGAATTTAAATTTTATATTCCCCTCTTTCATGTCAATGATAGCACCAACGGTGCGAAGAAAAGGACGTCCCAAAATAATTGGACATAAAGGTTCACACTCTATATCCATAATAATAAAATCAACGAGAACATATTTTTCATTGGTAGTGATAAGAACATCGTCGATCTTCCCAAAGTTTTCTTTACGGAAGAATCAACGAGGCGAACACCAAAAGAACAAGAATCAAAAGGTTTCAATTCAAACATATCATGCATTCTTTTGAGCATGACGAAAGTACTAGCTCCAACGTCACATAAAGCATATCAAGAGAAGTTATTTAATTTAATTTTTATCATAGGGTCCCAACCATCATCTAGCTTCCTAGGTATGGAGGATTCTATCCTAAGCTTATCGTCCCTAGCTTTGATGAGAGCATTTGTGATATGCTCCTTGAAGGCAACATTGAGTGTGCTAGTGTGGGGGTCTCTAGACATTTCGTGTAGCAAGCTAATAACTTCTGAGAGGGTGCAACTATCAAAATAAATATCACTACTATCAAAGGTGGTAGTAATGTCATCTAGGCTCACTTGTTTGAAACCCTCTATGTTCATAGGAGTTTCTTCTTCTACGTTTGAGGTATTAGCATCACCATTAATAGGTCCAATGGGACCAGGAGTGCATTGGGTGCTAATAGTTTCGGTATCCTCAACAATTTGGATAGTGGCAACTGTGTGGTGTGTAGGAAGGCTCTTAATTCTATCATCTTCCATAGGGATAAATTCTGGAGGCTGCTATTTTATTTATCAAAGTAGATTGAGTGTGGGACATATCTGAAACATAGGTTTCAGTGGCTATAAGTCTAGTTTGAAGATTAGAAATCTCACTGTTCAGGCTCTCAAGTTGCTTACTAATGTTTTGCAGAATGGCAGTGTGCTCTCCTATTTGCATAGAGAAGGCTTTGTTTTGTTCGAACTGGGTATGCATATAATTCTTAGTAGCCTTTTCTATTTCTACTAGTTTCTCATAGCTAGGTAGTGTTGGATATATGCTCTAGAGGCAAATAACATATGATTATTCCAATATATCTAAGCAAGTTCATAACCAGTTTCATACCGTGCTAGAATTGTATCAGTGAAACAATGATACAAGTGTGGTATAGAGACCCCCAGAGTTCCTAGTTAGCCTCTATATCAATAACTAGTTCATGGTCAACATGATGGTCGTGGTTTCGCGATCATGGACAATTAAGTCTCTTGACTATGAGGTCACCTCACTGGATGAGTGAAGTGATGAACATTACCCAAAGTAAGCATTACAACATGATCAATCTTATGAAGGTTCAGTGTTGTAATTACAGAACGTAGTATACCGTTCCTTGTACCGCGAGTACGTGCATAATTGCTATCTACTCAGATGCTTTGACTTACACCCCACCACCTGACTGAAATATGCGGGTCATAACGGTTGTATCTTGGGTATTCCGTGGAGATATGTTGAGGAGTATTGTTACAAGAGCGGGATTTGTCAATCCATGTGATGGATAGATACTCAGGGCCCACTCGGTGAGATTCCATCCATAAAGCTGCGCAACGTGTGACGAGGTCACGGGGATGAATATCACGGAACGAGTGAATAAGGATTTTTCATGACGAGGTTGAACCAGACATAGGATGTCATTGATCGAATCTCGGACTAATCTAGTATCGCTGACAAATGGAATGCTATACGACGTAAGGTCCAATCGGTTTTGATATCCGGAATGCACAGGGGTCATTATGGGCATCCAGGTCCCGCTGATGATCATTGACCGTAGCCTCATCTCGGTCATGAATGGAGTGTTCTCGGACCGTAGGGTAACACACTTAAGGGCTCGATGAAATCGGAGACCTATTTTGAACTATCGGAGTTACCTGAGATATAGGATAGAACTCCGAAATCGTTTCGGAGGTGAGACGGAAAAGTTCCGAGGCACAGAATTGTTCGGAAAGTTATTTAGATATGTTTTATTATTTAATTAATGAATTAAATATTAAAATATAATTTAAATAATTAATGGACTAATATACTTTCTTGTTTTTGTTTTTTCTTTAAGAAAGAAAAAAAAGAATTAAAGAAAAAGAAAAAAAGGGGCTAGGCGCCATGGGCCAAGTGGCCCATGTGGCCAAATGGCCTAAAAGCCACCACGCCTTGGCCCTTGTGGCCGGCGGCCACATGCGTGGTGCATGTGCACACCACGGCTAGCAATTGTGGTTTAGTACCACATTGCTAGTTGTTGGTACTGCGTACCCCCTTTTCCCTCTATATATAGATATGGATGGTGCCCCTTTTTCAACACAGAAAATTCCAGAAAAATACAGATAAATTCTGTTGATCTCTCTCTCCCTTTTTTCTCCCTCCTATGAGCGGACTCCCCTTGTTTGGAGGCTGCACTAGGTTGGAGATGTCTCCACTATACACACGCTGTCGTGCTGCAGAAACTCTGGTTCCGGAGGTCTGCTCCCGCCACCTTCACTGGATCGGAGGTCGGAGGTCGTCATCGAGTCTCGTACGTGTGCGAGTACTACGAGGTTCTACACGTGTGGCACTACACCCATCCGGGTGGTCAACACAACCAGAGGGCTGTGAAACTTGTTCGACTACATCAACCATGTTTGCGAGAACGTTTCCTGCGCAATGGACTACACCCCGAGGTATGTTATTCCGCACTCCTTTCCGTTACGGTAATACGGCTAGCTATATCTTGGGTTATGGGAAACGCTAGTTAGGAAAAATTTGTGTTTTCCGCTGCGCACCCCAACAGTGGTATCATGAGCTAGGTCTATGCTTAGTATTACTGTACGGATATAACACATCGGGGATGTGGGCGTTGATTGTATGATTGTTACCCTCCCACGTGTACTTGTTCACATCTGCGACATCGTTTGATGAAGCGGCCCCCGACCGACCTTACGCGTACTCTTACGCGAGACTGGTTCCACGCTTGACATGCGGCTTGTACCGTATAAAGTGGCTCTGGGGGGTGTCTGTCTCTCTACTTTAGCGGATGTGTCATTTGCAACGGAGGGCCCCGTGCGGGGTGTAATAGAGACAATCGTATGGTTGACGTTGTGGTTGACTCGTAGGTTAAAACCTGTTTAACTATGAAAGCCCTAGCAGCCACGTAAAACTTGCAATATACAACTAGATCGTCTAAACTTTGTATTGCTAAGTGGGGGCTATCGTTTGTTTAATTGTGATGTAGTGATAGCTTTGCTATGTGTTACTAGTAAGTAGTAAACGTCATCATGATAAAACAAACTCAAATGGAGACACAGTAGACTTAGTGTTGCCATAGTTCAAACATCTTAAAACTTGCTACTATAGGATACACGACGGTAGCATGTGATAAGATGATCCCTTAACAAAGCCAAACACAAGTATTCTACCAAAGTGTGCACCACCTGGAAGGATCTCCCATATGGCCGACATTCCGTACATATTGGGTGTCACACATATTAAACGGCGTTCGCATGAGGTTGGGTTCGGCAAGCCTAGCATATGCAGATATGGCCTTGCTGAGCAGCATATAACATGGATGTTAATTTTGCGAGCCTAGCATATGCAGATATGGCCTCGGAATACTAGAGATCGAAAGATCGAGCATGTGTCACAATATACAGATAATGTGATCGCACAAGTTGTTGTCTACCTTTGAAACTGACCCGTCGGCCGTGTGATATTCGAGGGCGGGCAGTGAATCTGGATCATCTAATCACTAAAACTTCTTAGGGATGATTGTTTTAGTGCGAACTCATTTATAATGTGATTATATGAACTCATTGTTGTGAACTAGTCTTAATTGTGTTCCTTGCAATTATGTTTGTAGAAAATGAATCAAATAGAGCAACGTGAATTATCTTTCTTCATGGATGGTGAAAGACTTAAAGAAAATGGGTCAAATTTCATTAGTTGGTACTTATACCTTAGAGCTATGCTCAAGAGAGCCAACCTTTCGTTCTTAACAAAAGAGCATGTGGGAAATCCTCCAGCAAACGACATGGATGCACGAGCAGCGGCTGATTATTAGAATCGTCGGAGGACATACGCCATATCTAAAGGTGTCATAGAAACCAGCATTCCGCAAGCCTTGCGTGAGGAATATGCTGAGTTGGATACATATGACATGATAGATGAGCTGAAGTCATTATACATGCATCAGTTTAGAGTTGCCAGATTTGAGTTAGAAAATGAGTTTCTCTCTACAAAGATGGAAGAAGTGCCCGGACCCGGGGTTAGCGTATGCAAGACCCGCTACAACAAAATCATATGGAGAGCCGAGAACCGTACCCACTTGTCTAAGTAGACAAGGCCAAGCATAGAACGTTCTCGGAAAGCATCGAACGTGAGGGCAATCCCATCCAGGCCGGATGATCATCTGAGATGGGTCCTCATTGTCCGCACACAAGTCTAAATGAGATGGGTGGTGAACTCCCATACTCATAGACAAGTTGCCTCAACCATACTATCGATTTTATTATAACACTTACATAGACTTACTCCAGCCCGATCACTTAGTCGGGGTCTAGGGCGAGCTCGATCATACAAAAAAGTGTGCACGTGACAGAGTCACGAGCAATCGCATCGTGATGCCCCAAGATGCGCACATCTAAGGGCCACTTGGTGTATAAAAGACCGCCAGCCAGATCACAACTAAGGTCTCGAAAACCCATACTAAGACATGCATGTTATAATCATACACGCATCACACATGTCTAGTATGAACAACAGGTATCATTGCAATTCTCTACAAAGTGTACAACTTTATTGATAACCCTTACAGAGTGCACACAGAGACCAGGAGAATAAACCACCAGCGGAGGGTACAGGTTTTCGAACGGCAAGTCTTGCTTACGGGCAAACGCAGCAGATATGAAGGAATGTGAGGCTCCTGAATCAAACAGAACAAAAGCTGGTACTGAATTAACAAGGAGGGTTCCCATCACAATAGTCGGATCCAACCTAGCCTTCACAACATCAACATGATTGGCATATCCACGTTCAACAAGAGGCGGCTTGGTATTACCTTTTCTGGTACGACGGTTTCGACAGTTCCTCCTACGGTCAACAAGAGGGCATGGTGCACGGTGACCTGGCTGTCCACACTGGCGGGACAAGCCATCATTAGGGGGAGGATCCATAATATTGGGATGTCCAGTCGGAATCGTTAGCTGTCTCGGCGGTGGAGGCAGGCGAGGTGCAACATAAGACGGTCTTGGTGTTGGAGCGGGCCGGTGAAAAATAGTGTGCGGGAGCCAGACTCTAAGTTTCTGAGCAGGCCGACTCGAAGATGGGCTAGCATCTCGAGCACGTTTGAGCGACTCATGGTGCTTAGTCAGAGCAGTTTCGACTTGGAAAGCCTTGCTGACGAGGGTCGCAAAGTCCGCACAATCATGAAGGACAAGTGCGAGCTCTATTTCAGGATGCAGTCCTTCTCGGAATCTCTCCTGTTTGCGAGCGTCGGTGGCGACGTCTCTCTCAGCATAGCGAGACAACTCAAGGAATTTCCTATGATATTCATCAACAGTTGTCTGGCCCTGACGGAGTTGGCGGAAATCCTCCTTCTTCTGGTCCATCAGACCTTGAGGAAGGTGCCATGCACGGAAGGCTAACTGGAATTCTTGCCAAGTGGTTACAGTTCCATCTGGCAATGCAAGCCGGTGGCTTTCCCACCACTGAGCAGCTGGACCCCTCAGATGATATGTCGCAAAGGTGAGGTAACTGGCAGGGACAACAACAGCTGACTCCATCTGAAAAGCAATATCACGGAGCCAATCATCGGCGTCCATAGGATTTGCGGAGCTGCGAAAAGTGGACGGACTGAGGCGCACGAACTCCTGCAGTGTTATTGGGGAATTCTGGGTTGAAAGCTGGGTCATTACTCCGGCCCTAAACTGACGGTTCAGATCAAACTGTTGCAGTACCGCGGCCATATAAGGTGGAGGTGGGGGATCGTCAGCCATCCTGCCTGAACAGCAGGGGTTAGTTCAGACAAAGCATTTGCAAGGATAAGAAGTCATACATGGTGTAGTATGAGCAATAAATGAGAAGTGCAGTAGATACACAATAGTAGTCATATTGACATACAGATCTTTGCACACAGTCGGTCAAAATCGGACAGCGTAACGTCGTAGAAATTAAGGAAAAAGGACTCAGTAGGCGGCGCGCAGACCGCGGTAAGGATTACACGACGCGACATAGATTCCACTATGTCAATCATGCCGCAAGAAAACTGTTGGCCACAGGAGTTAATGCCAGAGGACGCGCGGCCTGCCCAGAATGAGAATGTGATCCGCGGTCCGGGACCTGGGGTAGAACTCCTGCGACACGACTCAATCAATGAGGTAGCACCAGAACGCCGGGTGGAATCAAGAGAACGTGATCCTAATGTCAGAGTTTGTAAAACTTACCAACAAGGATAAGAGAGCAGATTCCCAGAGCATAGGTATGAAGAAAAGGATCCTAATACCATAGATATCACACGTAGTGACATCGATGTGGGCCCGTAATCCAAATATTAAGTTAGCAGAATAGTTTTTCAAAGTCTAGACTCAACTTCAACCAGGTAGTGGTTGGGTGGCTTCCTACAGGAAGTCGGCTCTGATACCAACTTGTGACGCCCTCGATTTACGATCATGTACAGTAATCATACACGCAGGGTACATGATCGAGATCAAGGTGCCACGGTGAGAATATCACAGCACAACACTAAACACAAAAGGATAAACCAAATATAATACAATGAAGTGGGGTCACATGGACCCGAATACATAAGTCATACAAACATAATATCTGAGTACAGACATAGTTAGTCAAGTTTTGCCTTAAGAAGGCTAGCACAAATAACATCAGAGAATACAGATCGAAAAGGCGAGGCCTCCTGCCTGGGATGCACCGAATTACTCCTAGTTAACGGGAACTCGTCGTCGTAGTAGGATCCTCCTGGAATCTCCTGCTCCTGGGCTCCAACGTCGACTGCAGCGGCCGATCAGGCAAAGAAAAAAAGGGAAAATAAAGCAAAGGTGAGTATCTAGCATACCCGCGAGTCTTACGTCCGCTACTAAGCATTTATGCATGTATCAAATGGAAAGGGGAGGCTATATATAGTGGACTGCAAGATAGAAATCAGAATAAGGATAAGAAGCTAGGCCTATCGAAGACTAGCATCTTCCAACGAGTCTTGCAGCATGAGGTAAGAATCAGCCAACAGTTTAATATAACAGTAATGAAAGTAACAATGCAGCAGAAGTTGCTGCAGCATTGTATAATAATAAGTTGTACTCATAATTAACAATGCCTCCGAGTTCCCCTCCTCGACATCCCCGCGAGGAAGAAAGCCCGGAACCAACAGTTTAATAGTAGTAGTTTGTAGTGATAGGATCTGGCTTCAGCATAAAGCTTTCGGTTACCGTGGACACGGCTATTCGAATAGATTAAACTCCCTGCAGGGGTGCACTACTGTTACCCTACACGCTCGGATCTCCAGGGTGGCATACACCTTGTTAGGGAACACCCCACCGAGGCTATCCGACACACCGAGGCCCATCCTACGGCTCATCAGAGAGGTCCCCGCCGGTCTACAGTCCTAAGCGCAAGAGCTTCATGGGCCATCATCTCTCGCACTCCGGGTCGTTGTGCGCCAAGTGGATCCAGTGCCGCAGCACGATCCGACCCAACCACAATGCTGAAACTGGACGTCTTTCAGAGCTTTCGAACGAGACCACAACGCGGAGGGCCCACACCGAAACCCCATGTGGAGGTAGTGCGTACAAGCCAAAAGGCTACTCAAGTCATCCGCCGAACCCGTTAAGCATTTTATTAATTTTCTGTCGAGACAACCGTTATCGTTGCCCCTTACTGAATGAGTCGCGGACAACGACAGCAGTCAGGACCACCAGTAACGTCGGTGCCTGCCCTGTCGTCCCACCAACTTGTGCGGTGACCAACAAGGTGAACCGTCTCCTTACCTTGTCTCGCGTGTGCTCTTGGTAGAGCTCGACTTTCGTACAATAGGAAATCCTTCGGCCACGAACAGTACCAGGCCCGCCGCACACCGGTGGAATACACCTGACCTGTCGTTCCGCTAAGATAACCTGCGCGGGCACCGTTGGGTCACCCGACTCCTTACCTGTAAGGACAACCGTGGTTCAGTACCCTAGGACGGCTATACAGAGTCTGCAACGAGTGGAGTACAAGGATTACTCCTCGATAGCTCACACTCGATGTGGCTCGGCAGAGCCGGGGTAGGGGCCTGAAGCGGTGTCTGCTCTGAACCGTACCTGTAGCAGTTGTAATGTATCGTATCCGCATTCACTCCCAGAGTGAACACGACCCGCTATCTAATCCTATTGACTAACAATGTGGAGGGTTCACTGCTGAATATGATATAATTATAAGGCAGCATAGGATAAAGGAAGGTACATCAAGGGTGACAATGACAAGCTATGCAATTGAATAGGATTGTAACGTAACAGCAGCAGCAATGCCTAGTGCAAGAAAGTACGGAAAGATAGGCGATATATGGGGAAGGAAATGGCTCTGCTTTCCTGTAAGCTCGACGGTAGAGGTACGGTCGTCGACGAAGTAGTCGATCACAGGGGCATCAGCAGCGGACGTCGAGACTACCTGACAATAAAAGAGGGGGGGGAAGAAACAATAAATACACAACAATGATAGCAATACAAATACAAGACATGACATATGAAATGTTAACGATGCTTAACGTTGTACGATACACATTGCTCGGAACGGAAATTCATCCGTGGATGAACCGTCAGCTCCGGGTGATTACCGGACAGGGTGTCCGGAGGGGGAAGTTATCATGCCGGAGGTGTCATGGGTACCGGACAAACATAAGGGGGGTGTATCCGTGTTAGTTGAACCATTCCGGACAACTTTCGTGTTCGGAATACATTCATCCGGGCACTCTAACAATACCGGACAGTTTATCGGACAGACGGTCCGAAGGGGGACGGTTCGATGTTCGTTGTGTTAGAGGGGTGTGATAGACATACGAATAGCGTATTCGTATTCGTTATATTTTTTTGATCAATTTTCATGTATAAAGTTTTTGAATCTGAGTTACGGTTTAAAAGATATTAATTTCTGAAGTTTAAATCATTTTTAAAAGAATTTCTGAATTTCTTTTAATATTAAATCCAACATTATCCACAGAGGGGGTTGACCAGGTTAAACTGACAAAGGGGACCCACTTGTAAGGTTGACTGGTCAACTAACCAGTGGGTCCCACATGTCATACACAGTATTGATAAACCTGATTTAATTTAATCTAAATAACCCAGGGGGCCCACTTGTCATTGAAACAGGGACTATTATCAGTTATCTAATTTAACTAAAATGCTTAGGGTCCACATGTCATTGTACCATTGCACTAACAGTGAGTTATCAGGTCTAATTAAATCAATGGTTTAATTAAGGGGCATGGCCCACAAGTAAGTCAACCAGGGGGGTTAGGCTTAAGCAGGGATTAGCCCAGTTCTAACCCCGTGCTCGCCGGCGAGCAGTGACAGGGGAGGCCGGACGCTCCAGTTCAGCGAAGGCGAGCGGCGAGGCAAGGGGAGGGAGTGAGCGGCCAGAGGCGCGCAGGGTTAGGGAGCCCAGGGCATGGGGCTCACGGGACCTGGCCGAGCTCAAGCCCAAAGTGGCCATGGCGGCTTGGCAGTGGCCGGAGCACGACGGGGGAAGGGGCCACGGCGGGGAGGGGTGCGTAGTGGGGCAGAGGATGTGGCGCAGAGGTCGCAGCTGGGGGCGGGGGCTGCCGGAGCTAGGCGAGCGGCGGCGGAAGGAGGGGGGGGTCCAGCCGGCGGAGCATGGGGGAGAGGGGAGGGGGCGCATGGCCATGGCCATGGCCAGAAGCTCACAGGGGAGGGGGGGTTTCGTCGCGGCCGGTTGCTGCTGCCGGGGAGGAACGGAGGAGGCCGGGGCGGAGGGGCTGGCCGTCGGGGAAGGGGGGGTCGCCGGAGTCGCGGGCTGGGGCGGCGGTCGCGGCGACGCTGCTCCTCCGGAGCTCCTGTGCGGGAGGAAACGAGGACCGGGACGAGGGGAGGGGGTGGCGCGACGCGAGTGGGGGGGAGGGGAACAAGGGGGCGGCTAGGGCTCCTCCATGGCCGAGGGGGGCCTTATAGGCGGCGCGCGGCGCCGTGGATGGATGCCACGGTAGCCATGGCCATGGCGATGTGCGCCACGGGGGTGGGGGGAACGAACAGTGGGGGGAGATGACGGTTGGTGGGGTGGGCCGGGCTGGCTGGCCCATGGGAGAGGGGAGGGAAAAGGGGTGGGCCTCGCCCCTTTGCGGTAGATAGGTTTTATTTATTTATTTTTTTTTCTTTTATTTTTCTTTTCTGTTTTTTAATTATTTTAGTTGATTTAACATTTTTGTAAAACTTGTAACCTGCTCCAATATTATTGTTCCATTTCAGACTACTGCTACAAAAAGTTTGAAGCTTTTATAAAATCATTTAATATTTGTTTTTACTATGCAACTAGTGAAAGGGGCTGTTTTAGCACTAGTTTGAATTGTTTGCAATATTTAAATATTGCAATAAATACCCAATGTTGGTTTAACATGGTCCACTTATTTTTAGGCATTTAACAAAATTGGTTCCAAAATTTTGGACAAAGTTTTATTTATCACTTTTTTTTTAATATCAACCAAAAGGATTTTTGGAGTGATCAAATGCAAAGATGATCAAAGTGAGATTAGCAACAGTAATTATCATTAATCAAAAGTGATTACTGTTACATGACACTGAGGGTGTTACAGGTTCGTGAGCAGAAGTGCCATTTGACTTGGCTAGTCCTGAACTACGAGTACCAGACATGAGATAGGAAGCGTACACGAGTCCACTACAATCTCCAACCAATTACACCACTATGGTGCCTTCCTCGACTTCCCCACGAGAAAGCACGCCATAGCACTCACACTTATCTTGGCAAGTTTTATAAGTATCCAGTTCAAGTTGTCTAATAATCAAGCTAAGCTTTCCAATCAGTCCTTAACCATGGACGCGGCTATTCGAATAGTTTTGTTAACCCTGCAGGAGTGTACCGCTACATACACACACACATCAGTTACCGTCTGGGAGTGGGACCCTTCAAGCGGGTACCGGCGAGGATGTTGCCACGACACTTCGCCCACAGCTCCGTTCTAGTCCAGAGAGTCGCCTATCTGAGGGGGATCCGTAAGGAAATCCGGCCGAGGTTCCATTACGGCCTCAAACGATGTGTGCAGGGTCCGAAGCCGGTCTGAATAGACGTTCTTCTACTTCGTAGACCGTTCCACAGCCCTACCAGAACTTGCGAACTGATGCGACTTCTGGGGTTCGAACGGGGTGAGGTACTAGGTCGAGAGGGCTCAGTAAGCCCAATGTATGGTTGCACTCTTCTTCTTGGATCACCACACAAGAACTCGGACTTAAGGCGGTGTTCAACGAGACAACCCACTGTGTACTCCTACACAACCTCTCATCATTCACCTTGTATTAGGGTAGATTCACCAACACATTTCCACCATCATCAACATGATTGCTACCATCCCGACTCACATAACAGTATCAACATTGTATCAATCTAAGCATGCAATAAGCAGTAACAATTGCAGGGGCCACATGATATCAATTAACTCCTACATCTTCTAGGATTGTGGTTTTCTTACTACTGTGACAAATGATTGGTCATGCAAAGGAATGGGTTCATCTATGCGGTAGAAACGTTATCACGGTAATCATCCTAAACAATGCATAAGCGAGACTGAGAGGGAAGTGGGATTTTATCGACTTGATCAATGGGGGTTTGCTTGCCTTGCTGACGAGGTTCAAACACAGTGTCTTCAACGAAGGGGGTGACCTCCAGTTCTGGTTCCACTTCTATCGAGCAAACAAAGCAATCAAGGGATAAATATAATTTCAATGCTCAAACACATGATCAACATTTTAGTGTGATGTTCATGGTCACAATGTGGGTACAATTCCATTTAAAACAAGTGGAATGCAAAGTCATTTGCAAATTCACTCCAAATTTGAATTCAAATTAAATGCATATAGACAAATGCTATTGTTCACCCAATTTAAATTGGTCAAACATGAAAACAGAGTCCATATTCACTGCATTTTTCTGTTAATTTTACATATATTATATGTTTAATTTGGAGTTAAAATGAATTAGTTATGATATTCTAAAGTTTTAGCTATTTTCTGGCTTTTCTGTAATTTCTTTTAATTGGAAAAGGTTTATTGCGTCATGCTGGTGTCATGCTGACGCAAGGGGGGGGCTGACATGTGGGCCAAGGCTGTCAGTGACTGGGTTAATTAACTTCTGTTTAATTTGAGCTGGGTTAATTAGGCTAGCCTGGGCCCACTGTTAGTGGCCAAGGGGGGATTAGTGCACTGGGGTTAGGGCTAATGGCGTCGCCGGAGTTACTATACACGCCGGACCTTCGCCGGGATCTCGTTTTCGGCCACGGGGGAGGAATCTGGAGGCACGGGCGCGTAGCCCGCGGGCTGGCGCATCCACTGGAGCGAGAGGGATGTCAAGGGGAGGCCCCAGGGCACGGCTACGACGACAAGTGCGGCAACCGGAGCACTGGAGCGGGCGGGGCTACGCTACGGGTCACGGGGAGAAGCACGGGATGGGGGAAATCGGCCGCAAGCTCACCAGGAGCGCACTGGAGAGGTCGGGGAGCTCGGGGAGGCGTTGGAGACGGCGAATCGATCGCCGGAGTTCATAGCGGCTGGCGGCGAGTCGACGAAGAGGGCGACGTCGTCGGGGCCTCTAGGCCCGAATTGAAGGGCCAGATCGATGAAGTCCACGGCGGCGGAGATGCTGGACACGGCTTCTTGGGCTGGATCGGCCGGTGGCCGCATCGGAGCACGACGACGCGCTATCGTGCTCTCGGCTAGGGCTCGGGCGGCACGAGAAAATGGCAAGGGAGAGGGAGAGAGGACCAGAGGGGGGGGGAGAACCTGGGCGTCTCCAGGCGTCCACGACGACAAGATGGAGGCAGGGGAGAGGCTAGGGAGCTACCACCGCGACGACGGCGGCATGCCGGGCACGCATCAGTGTGCTCGTGCCCGGGGAAGACGACAAGGGCGCGAGTGGGCTGCGCTGGGCCTCGGCTGGCTGCCAGGTAAGTGGGCCTCGCCAAGGTAGGCTTCTGTTTCTATTTTTATTTTTATTTCTTTTTTGTTTTGTGTTTTGATTTGATTTTCAAATCAAATCATATTTAGAAATTCAAAAAACTTTATTGTGAACTACTGGGACATATATAAGTCCACTCACAAAGTTTCAGAATTATTGGAATTATTAATAATTAATTCTAATGGAAAATACAATAATTATTTAATTTCCAAGGGGCTTTTGGACTTTTTGAAAATTCCTTGAGCATGGAGTGGGACCCACTTCACTTGAAATGTGATCATGCCCAATTTTAAGACTTTTCAAAATGTTCCAATCATTTTTGGAATTATTTTTTTGTGTGGCCTTTTATTAAAATTATTTTGGGGCTTTTCTGCTTCCCCAATTCTTTTCTTTTTGCAAAAATTTTCATGATGCAAAAATGCTACCTTAGAAAAGCACAAACCTAAATTATGGTTCTGACAACTCGCCCCCACTCAAAAGAATCTCGTCCCGAGATTCAGAATTCGTCGGGAAGAGGGTGGGGTACTCAGCTCGTAGACGATCCTCTCGTTCCCAGGTAGCTTCTTTCTTTGAATGATGTGACCACTGCACTTAGAGGAATCTGATCTTCTGACGTCTGGTGCTACGCTCGGCTTCATCAAGAATACGAACAGGGTACTCTCGATATGATAGATTATCTTGGAGATCAAGCGTTTCGTGGTCAACTTCGCGGATGGGGTCCTTGAAGCAACGCCTGAGTTGAGAGACGTGGAAGATATCATGAACCTGGGAGAGGTGAGGGGGTAGTTCAAGTTGGTAGGCAACTTCTCCACGTTTAGCAAGAATGCGGAAAGGTCCAATGTAACGTGGGGCCAACTTGCCTTTGATACCGAAGCGTTGGGTTCCCTTCAGAGGAGTAACCCGAAGGTAAGCCTTCTCGTCCAGATTGTAGCTTTCTTGCCTATGATGACGATCATAGTAGCTTTTCTGACGAGACTGGGCTGCTTTCAATTGATCACGAACAATGCAAACTTTCTCTTCTGCTTCCATGATCATATCCGGTCCAAAGAATTGTCTTTCACCGGTTTCTGACCAGTTAAGGGGTGTTCGACATCTTCGTCCATAGAGGAGTTCAAAAGGAGCCATGTTCAGACTAGATTGGAAGCGATTGTTATAAGCAAATTCGGCGAATGGAAGAGACTTCTCCCAATTCTTTCCGAATGAGATAACACAAGCTCTGAGCATGTCTTCGAGAATTTGGTTAACCCTTTCGACTTGACCGCTAGACTAAGGATGGAAAGCTGTACTAAAGGAGAGATGAGTTCCCATAGCAGTTTGGAAGCTTCCCCAGAATCTAGAGGTGAAAAGGATACCACGATCAGAATTGATTTCCAAAGGAACACCGTGAAGAGACACAATTCTAGATACATACAAGTCCACCAACTGACTAGCAGTTATAGACTCGCGAACAGGAAGGAAGTGAGCAACTTTTGAAAGTCTATCAACGACAACGAAGATGGCATCATTTCCTTTCTGGGTTTTTGGAAAGCCAGTGATGAAGTCCATACTGAATTTGTCCCATTTCCACTCGGGAATAGGAAGTGGTTGAAGAGTACCAGCAGGTCTTTGATGTTCTGCCTTAATGCGACGACAAACATCACATTCAACAACAAATTGAGCAATGTCTCTCTTCATACTAGTCCACCAAAATCTCTGGCGTAAATCTCGGTACATTTTTGTGCTACCAGGATGAATCGAGAGGGGTGTTTCACGGGCTTCTTTGAGGATGAGTTGCCTTAGTTCCCTATTCTTAGGTACTACCAAACGATTTCCAAAGAATACCGCCCCTTTACTATCTGTGGAGAAACATTTAGCAACTCCGCTAGCAATATTCTCCTTGATCCGGCGAACACCTCGTGCACGCCTTTGGGCAACTATGATTTGATCCTCAAGAGTTGGTTTCGCCACCAAGGCAGAAAGATAGCCATGTGGAAAAATCTCAAGATTGAGCTTGCGACATTCCTCATGAAGAAGTGGTTGACATTGTTGTAACATGAGGTTGTTACAATACGACTTAAGACTTAGTGCATCAGCCATGACATTGGCTTTGCCTGGGGTGTAAGAAATTCCTAAGTCATAATCTTTTATCAACTCTATCCAGCGTCTTTTCCTGAGATTAAGATCTGGCTGGGTGAATATGTATTTGGGGCTTTGGTGGTCAGAATAGATCTCACAACGATTACCAAGGAGGTAATGTCGCCAAGTTGTCAGGGCATGAACTATGGCAGCGAGTTCAAGATCATGGGTAGGATAGTTCTCTTCATGTGGACGCAACTGGCGTGAAGCATAAGCTACCACATGTCTATCTTGCATAAGTATGCATCCTAACCCTTGCCGTGAGGCGTCACAAAAGATCTCGAAATCCTTTTTGGTGTCTGGAGGCGCAAGTACGGGGGCAGAAGTCAATCTTCTTTTTAGCTCTTGAAAGCTTTCCTCGCACTTGGGAGTCCATTGGAATTTCTTATCCTTCTTGAGGAGTTCAGTTAGAGGCTTTGCAACTTTAGAAAAGTTCTCGACGAAGTGGAGGCAGTAGCTTGCTAAGCCAAGAAAACTCCTAACTTGCTTAACCGATTCAGGTGGAGTCCAGTCAAGGACGGCCTGAATTCTCTCGGGATTGACAGCAATGCCTTTTCTAGAAATCACGTGGCCTAAGTTGGTCACTTCTGGTAGCCAAAATTCACACTTGGAGAATTGAGCATACAAGCGATGCTCTCGAAGTTTCATCAATACCAACCTAAGATGTTCGGCATGTTCTTCTTCGTTCTTCGAGTAGATGAGAATGTCATTAAGATAAACTATAACAAATTTATCCAAGTACTCCATGAAGATCGAATTCATCATGCGCGAGAAAGTGGCGGGGGCATTGGTTAATCCGGAGGACATGACGGTGTACTCGTAAAGACCATAACGAGTAGTGAAAGCCGTTTTTGGTATGTCCTCGTTCCGGATTTTGATTTGATGATAACCTAATCTCAAATCCATCTTGGAGAAGACAGAGGATCCATCAAGTTGATCATAAAGATCATTGATTCTGGGTAGTGGGTACTTGTTCTTTATCGTTGCTAGATTTAGCGGGCGATAGTCTACGCACATCCTTTCTGTTCCATCTTTCTTCGTTACGAACAGAACGGGGCAACCCCATGGCGATGAGCTAGGGCGGATGAAGCCTTTTGCCAACGAAGCATCAAGTTGGGTTTTTAGCTCAGCTAACTCATGTGGGGCCATTCTATATGGGCGTCTAGAAATTGGGGCTGTGCCTGGTACAAGATATACTATGAACTCTACACATATGTCGGGTGACCAGGTTTAAGGAGTTGGGTTACTGGCTAGTTTTCTAGAGGATGACCACGGCTTACTAGGGCTACAACAGATATGTTAGAGTAGCAAAGTAGCCCAACACGATGTTCAGTTTGGTTATTCTGGCTAGAAAACATCTAAAGTGGAAGGAAGAACTGCAAATGCATCAATATAGGTTTCTAGAAGAAAACCTACAACAAACACTATGGAACTGTCGGGAATTCCACCTAACAAATCTTCTGGAAAGATAACCGAAAAGAGCGAAGGATTTTGCAAATGCATCAGATTATGAAGAAACCTAGAATGACTCGGACAACATAACGGTTGTAATTGCAAGAAAAGACAATTTCTTACAACATAGAAACATCACTTACATACGATGTAAGAAATCAGGAAGCACATCAACTCTAGCAAACCGAACACAACTTTCCTACGGCTACAAGGAAGCAATCAACGAGATGTTCTAGTAAGACATAGATGAGCCTAGTCCTATCTTCCCGTAGAACAAGATGAGGGTGACTCAGAACTCAAAATGATGAGGGTAAGGAGAAAAAAAGAAGCCTTACGTTGTTCCCTTATATACCCAGAGTAACTATATAACTATAGAAGGCTAGACTCAACTTCGACCAAGGCTGGTAATCCTACAGTCAGTCCTGCTCTGATACCAAGTCTGTCGGGACCCGGGGTTAGTATATGCAAGACCCGCTACAACACAATCATATGGAGAGCCGAGAATCGTACCCACTTGTCTAAGCAGACAAGGCCAAACACAGAACGTTATCGGAAAGCATCAAACGTGAGGGGCATCACATCCAGGCCGGATGATCATCTGAGATGGGTCCTCATCGTCCGCACATAAGTCTAAATGAGATGGGTGGTGAACTCCCATACTCATAGACAAGTCGCCTCAACCATACTATCGATTGTATTATAACACTTACATAGACTTACTCCAGCCCGATCACTTAGTCGGGGTCTAGGGCGGGCTCGATAATACAACAAAGTGTGCACGTGACAGAGTCACGAGCAATCGCATCGCGATGCCCCAAGCTGCGCACATCTAAGGGCCACTTGGTGTATAAAAGACCGCCAGCCAGATCACAACTAAGGTCTCGAAAAACCATACTAAGACATGCATGTTATAATCATACACGTAGCACACATGTCTAGTATGAACAGCAGGTATCATTGCAATTCTCTACAAAGTGTACAACTTTATTGATAACTCTTACAGAGTGCACACAGAGATCACAAGTCTGTGATCCAACATTACATCAAACATGCGGAAGCAAAGTAGGTCTGAGTACAGACAAGTTTAACAAACGGCTTAGAGAAGCCTTATTTATAAACAAGCCCTTCCACGAGGGACTAGTCGTCTGACTGGGACTACACTAGCTTGGCTTTAGTCGTCGAGCTCCAGGAAGAATCCACCTTCGGGGTCAGTGGGTTCATATAAAACATAGAATAAGCAAACGTGAGTACAAAGTCGTACTCAGCAAGACTTACGTAGGAGCTATACTACTCATGCACATGTATCAAGGTAAAGGGAGGTGGGGTTCATAAGCAGAAGTGCCATCTTTGACTTGGCTAGTCCTGAACTACGAGTACCACACATGAGGTAAGAAGCGTACACGAGTCCACTACAATCTCCAACCAATTACACCACTATGGTGCCTTCCTCGACTTCCCCACGAGAAAGGACACCATAGCACTCACACTTATCTTGGCAAGTTTTATAAGTATCCAGTTCAAGTTGTCTAATAATCAAGCTAAGCTTTCCAATCAGTCCTTAGCTGCGGACGCGGCTATTCGAATAGTTTATTTAACCCTGCAGGGGTGTACCGCTACACACACACACATCAGTTACCTCCTGGGAGTGGGACCCTTCAAGCGGGTACCAGCGAGGATGTTGCCACGACACTTCGCCCACAACTCCGTTCTAGTCCAGAGAGTCGCCTATCTGAGGGGGATCCGTAAGGAAGTCCGGCCGAGGTTCCAGTACGACCTCAAACGATGTGTGCAGGGTCCCAAGCCGGTCTGAATAGCCGTTCTTCCACTTCGCAGACCGTGCCACAACCCTACCAGAACTTGCGAACTAATGCGACTTCTGGGGTTCTAACGGGGTGAGGTACTAGGTCGAGAGGGGTCAGTGAGCCCAATGTGTGGTTGCACTCTTCTTCTTGGATCACCACACAAGAACTCAGACTTAAGGCGGTGTTCAACGAGACAACCCACTGTGTACTCCTACACAACCTCTCATCGTTCACCTTGTATTAGGGTAGATTCACCAACACATTTCCACCATCATCAACATGATTGCTACCATCCCGACTCACATAACAGTATCAACATTGTATCACTCTAAGCATGCAATAAGAAGTAACAGTTGCAGGGGCCACATGATATCAATCAACTCCTACATCTGCTAGGATTGTGGTTTGCTTACTACTGTGACAAATGATAGGTCATGCAAAGGAATGGGTTCATCTATGCGGTAGAAACGTTATCACGGTAATCATCCTAAACAATGCATAAGCTAGACTGAGAGGGAAGTGGGATTTTATCGACATGATCAATGGGGTTTTTCTTGCCTTGCTGACGAGGTTCAAACACAGTGTCTTCAACGAAGGGGGTGACCTCCGGTTCCGGTTCCACTTATATCGAGCAAACAAAGCAATCAAGGGATAAATATAATTGCAATGCTCAAATACATGATCAACATTGTAGTGTGATGTTCATGGTCACAATGTGGGTACAATTCCATTTAAAAGAAGTGGAATGCAAAGTCATTTTTAAATTCACTCCAAATTTGAATTCAAATTAAATGCATATGGACAAATGCTACTGTTCACCCAATTTAAATTGGTCAAACATGAAAACAGAGTCCATATTCATATTCCTTGCATTTTTCTGATAATTTTACATATATTATATGTTTAATTTGGAGTTAATATGAATTAGTTATGATTTTATAAAGTTTTAGCTATTTTCTGGCTTTTCTGTAATTTCTTTTAATTGGAAAAGGTTTATTGCGTCATGATGGTGTCATCCTGACGCAAGGGGGGGCTGACATGTGGGCCAAGGCTGTCAGTGACTGGGTTAATTAACTTCTGTTTAATTTGAGCTGGGTTAATTAGGCTAGCCTGGGCCCACTGTCAGTGGCCCACGGGGGATTAGTGCACTGGGGTTAGGGGTTAAGCTCGGGGTTAGGGCTAATGGCGTCGCCGGAGTTATTGTACACGTCGGAGCTTCGCCGGGATCTCGTTTTCGGCCACGGGGGAGGGATCTGGAGGCATGGGCGCGTAGCCCGCAGGATGGCGCATCCACTGGAGCGAGCGAGATGTCAAGGGGAGGGCCCAGGCAACGGCTACGACGACAAGTGCGGCGGCCGGAGCACTGGAGTGGGCGGGGCTACGCTACGGGTCACGGGGAGGAGCACGGGATGGGGGAAATTGACCGCAAGCTCACCAGGAGCGCACTGGAGAGGTCGGGGAGCTCGGGGAGGCGCTGGAGACGGCGAATCGATCGCCGGAGTTCATGGCGGCTGGCGGCGAGTCGACGAAGAGGGCGACGTCGTCGGGGCCTCTGGGCCCGAATTGAAGGGCCAGATTGATGAAGTCCACGGCGGCAGAGATGCTGGACACGTCTTCTTGGGCTGGATCGGCCGGTGGCCACGTCGGAGCACAGCGGCGCACTACGGTGCTCTCGGCTAGGCTCGGGCGGCACGAGAAAATGGCGAGGGAGAGGGAGAGAGGACCAGAGAGGGGGGGAGGAACCTAGGCGTCTCCAGGCGTCCACGACGACAAGATGGAGGCAGAGGAGAGGCTAGGGAGCTGTTACCGCGGCGACGGCGGCATGCCGAGCACACAGCAGTGTGCTCGTGCCCGGGGAAGACGACAAGGGGGTGGGCTAGGCTGGGCCTCGGCTGGCTGCCAGGTAAGTGGGACTCGCCCCAGGTAGGCTTCTGTTTCTGTTTTTCTTTTTATTTCTTTTCTGTTTTGTGTTTTGATTTTATTTCCAAATCAAATCATTTTTAGAAATTCCAAAAACTTTATTGTGAGCTACTGGGACATATATAAGTCCACTCACAAAGTTTCAGAATTATTGGAATTATTATTAATTAATTCCAATGGCAAATACAATAACTATTTAATTTCCAAGGGGCTTTTGGACTTTTTGAAAATTCCTTGAGCATGGAGTGGGACCCACTTCACTTGAAATGTGATCATGCACAATTTTAAGACTTTTCAAAATGTACAAATCATTTTTGGAAAAAGATTTTTGTCTGGCCTTTTATTAAAATTATTTTGGGGCTTTTCTGCTTTCCCAATTCTTTTATTTTTGCAAAAAATTTCATGATGCAAAAATGCTAGCTTAGAAAAGCACAAACCTAAATTAGGGTTCTGACAAGAAGGCTCTTTCCTGAAGGCACACTTGGCCAAGATGCATGAGATACATCTGAGCCTCGTAGATGACTTTGACTATTGGACTACAGATGACTCTGCGATATACACGGTGTTACACTCGCTTGCACCGAGCTATACAGACCATGTCCATGGCTATGTCGGCAGAGGTGAAAGCCTCGAGTTCTCTGACTTCATGGATAGACTTCAGTATCTGGAAGTTGAACCCATTGAAGGAGAAGTCATGGATGGAGAAGTATATACTTGATATACTTTATAAATGTTTGTTCCCCTTTATACAACACTTGCAGTAAATGAGTATATGATACTTATTCAGTTTTATGAAAACAGGACCTGCCCTTGCATGGACGGGAAGAGGTGAAATCAAGGATTTATGGATATCAAGTCAGTTGATGGCCAGCATGGATTCCGCCGAGACATCTATCATAGGAGATACTTAGAGTATTAGATAAATCTTATGTAATCATTATAGTATGAACACTTAGTTGTGTGTCTTGCATCTCGCGAGACAAAGTTATTCATGTAATGAGACAAGTTAGTTGTTCCATCTTTATGAATAAAAGTGTGCTTATACTTTGATTACGTCTTGATTTATGTTATGATAGAAAGCATTTATAATACTACTATTATTGTCAAGTAATATTCAATGTTTAATGATAAAGTTGCCTTGATTATAACAAGTCAAAGATTTGATTGCATAAGGTGATTTCATAACTGATGAATTCATTAAATGTATGATCTATTAACTTGTGTATTCATTATCAAATGAAAGTCATAACTGGATTGCGTGAGATGGATTAGATACACAATCTATGAAACTCTGCAATAAATATGACCATGACAAGGTTCTAGCAAGTAGAACTTGTGCCAATCATTATACATAAATGATGTACTAAATGGGCACATGAGTTATCATTAAATACTTCATATGATTAATTGAACATTGTATTCAATTGAGATCATAAAACTGAGATTCAGGAATCACAGTGTGAAGTAAGAATATAAGGATACAAATCACTAAGCTATGATCTGAGTGATAAGTATTAAAGATGACATAATGGGAGACTTGTGGAAGTTGTACCGCAAATTACGATGGAAGTTTAAAGTGCTAGACTACTTAAACCATTCATAGTCATACTAAACTGTAGTATGGTCTAATCGTTCTTTCCCCTTGCACTAAAATTATTAACGAACAAGGTTGTTTAATTCATTAAGTTAAAACACCCACTTAATGAATAGGAAACCATCCTGAATCTAATGAGACAAGATAGCTCCATAATTGATGGTGTTATAAGGTTTCTTAAAGAAAAAAATTCTTTGTGATAAAACTACAAGCAATTGAAATTACATATTCTCCCCGAATAGCAAAATTTGTGTTGCTTGATTGGTAGTGCGAGAAGAAGTCTCTCGACACGGATCCAATGGGAGGTAATGGAAACTTTGACCAAGGTATTGGACCTTGCCTTCAGAATATCAGAGTATTGCAATGGAAGCGTGTTCCGCTGTAATGACGCTATATAAGGAAGGATATGCCAAAGACGATTGGTCTTGGTATATGAGTTGAAGCCTTAGTTGAATTTAGAAGGTTGTCAGGAATACGTTCTGTACAGAACAATAATCATGAGTCTTCTTAATAAAACAAAAGGAATAACATTGCTTGAGACGCAAAGGAATGATGGTAGCCTAGAACACGAGGAGAAATGAAATAATATTGAGTTACATATAGGATGGCTCACGTTCTGTGAAATAAATCGGTTATTTCATATTCTCGACAAACTGGAAAGTTATTGAGAATAATGTAACGGGTATAAGTCATAATTTTGGTTCATAAAACGGTTATGACCAAAGTTCAATGGTGATTGACTACGGAAACATAGGAATGCTTTAATCAATAAAATATTTCGTTTACACTACAATGGGCCTGCAGTTTCATGAAACTGAGTGGGAGCTTTGAAGACTTCCGGAAACTTAGTATGCAGAGGGCATTTTCTGAGTGGGAGCTTTGGGAGCATTGTCATTATGTAAGACATAGTAAGAATTCAATGACTTGATGAAAGCTGAACCACAAATATATGAGTATATGATGGATATATTTGAGTGGGAGCATGATCATTATCTCAGACATGCATGTTATGACATATGTGGAGAATGATCACGTGTATGTATATATGGACATGCGAATGATATATGTATATGGAGAATCGTCTCATATGCACATATATGCATTATGATATATATATATATATATATATATATATATATATATATATATATAACTTAAGGTAGATATAACGCAAGATTACAGGAATCTTCCTTTATATGAAGTACTAAACACATCACACGTTGAGATCTATAGTGATAGAAACGTATGATGAAACAAAGAAAAGTTGGAATAATCTTCTAGAGAAGAAAAGGGTTCTTGTAGCTAGAAATTATATAACGGATGAAATCCAAATATCACAAGCAATGTCTTGATGGAAGAATAGAGATGCACCATGTACTAGGACATGTGATCTCATATGTACTTTGACATATGATTCTACCATATAACATGCATTGTGAATCCAAAAACAGAATGACTCAAAAGTTCTTGGAAGAAGAACAAATTCCGATGTGCTTTAGGAGTAAAACACAGAATCTGAATAAAGTCCATGAATTTAGTATATGAGGAATACTGAGGACTATGCTCTAAAATATAGAAAGGATAATAGACTTGAATGTAATGCAAGATTACAATTGCAAGCCATATTATGGGCCTATATGGAATTAGAGACATCACCAAAGACATGAAAGAAATGTGAGCAAGATTCACGGCACTACAAACATAATACTACTTAAGAAAGTAGACATATGGATAAAAAGTTTAGCGTAAGAAGTTTGGACTTTCGGCTGAGTGTATTTCCCAATATATGTGACGCTGGATAAGTCTTCTGAAGACTGAACCAAAGGATCACTGAAGGATACTATGAAATAATAGTCTCACTCTCCCGCGAAACTTATATCCAACCATTATATGATAATGAGTGGCATGTCAAACTAGTTGACCTATACCAGTTGCAAAGGAAACATACGAATCTGAATTGGTGAAGTTCGTTGATGAACCCTCTTCCATAAGCAAGCAAGATCAATGAACACTTATGCGATAAGCCGATCATGATTAGGAAAATGCGGCTAGATTATTAGCACTCTAGTGCAAGTGGGAGACTGTTGGATATATGCTCTAGAGGCAAATAATATATGATTATTCCAATATATCTTAGCAAGTTCATAACCAGTTTCATACCGTGCTAGAACTGTATTAGTGAAACAATGATATAGGTGTGGTATAGAAACCCCCAGAGTTCCTAGTTATCCTCTATATCAATAACTAGTTCATGGTCAACATGATGGTCGTGGTTTCGCGATCATTGACAATTAAGTCTCTTGACTATGAGGTCACCTCACTGGATGAGTGACGTGATGAACATTACCCAAAGTAAGCATTACATCATGATCAATCTTATGAAGGTTCAGTGTTGTAATTACAGAACGTAGTAGACCGTTCCTTTGACCGTGAGTACGTGCATAATTGCTATCTACTCGGATGCTTTGACTTACATCCCATCACCTGACTGAAATATGCGGGTCATAACGGTTGTATCTTGGGTATTCCGTGGAGATATGTTGAGGAGTATTGTTACAAGAGCGGGATTTGTCAATCCATGTGATGGATAGATACTCAGGGCCCACTTGGTGAGATTCCATCCATAAAGCTGCGCAGCGTGTGACTAGGTCACGGGGATGAATATCACGGAACGAGTGAATAAATATTTGTCATAACGAGGTTGATCCAGACATAGGATGTCATTGATCGAATCTCGGACTAATCTAGTATCGCTCACAAAGGGAATGCTATACGACGTAAGGTCCAATCGGTTTTGATATCCGGAATGCACAGGGGTCATTATGGGCATCCAGGTTCCGCTGATGATCATTGACCGTAGCCTCATCTCGGTCATGACTGGAGTGTTCTCGGACCGTAGGGTAACACACTTAAGGGCTCGATGAAATCGGAGACATTTTCGGAACTATCGGAGTTACCGGAGATATAAGAGAGAACTCTGAAATCGTTTCGGAGGTGAGACGGAAAAGTTCCGAGGCACCGAATTGTTCGGAAAGTTATTTAGATATGTTTTATTATTTAATTATTTAATTAAATATTAAAATATAATTTAAATAATTAATGGAATAATATTATTTTTTGTTTTTGTTTTTTCTTTAAGAAAGAAGAAAGAAAAAAAAGAATAAAAGAAAAAGGAAAAAGAGGGGCTAGGCCAAGTGGCCTAAAAGCCACCATGCCTTGGCCCTTGTGGCCGGCGGCCACATGCGTGGTGCATGTGCACACCACGGCTAGCAATTGTAGTTTAGTACCACATTGCTAGTTGTTGGTACTGCGTACCCCCTTTTCCCTCTATATATAGATATGGATGGTGCCCTTTTTTCAACACAGAAAATTCCAGAAAAATACAGATAAATTCTATTGATCTCTCTCTACCTTCTTCTCCCTCCTATGAGTGGCCTCCCCTTGTTTGGAGGCTGCACTAGGTTGGAGATGTCTCCACTATACGCACGCCGTCGTGCTGCAGAAACTCTGGTTCCGGAGGTCTGCTTCTGACACCTTCGCTGGATCGGAGATCGGAGGTCGTCATCGAGTCTCGTACTTGTGCGAGTACTACGAGGTGCTACACGTGTGGCACTACACCCATCCGGGTGCTGATACGTCCAAAACGTATCTATAATTTCTGCTTGCTCCATGCATGTTTTGTGTGATATTGCTATGATCTAGATACACTTTCATACACTTTTGATCATATTTGGACTAACCTATTAACTCAGTGCACCCCAGTGTCAGTTCCTGATTTCTGCTGTTTTTCTATTTCAGTTTTCCCCCATATAAAAAGTGCCAGAAAAATTCGGGAAAATTCAGATAAAAAATCAGCGTGACGGAAGCTTCGAGAAGAGCCCGGGAGGGGCCAGAGGGGAGCCAAGGGGGGCCCAGGCGGCCACCCGGCGCGGCCCCACCCCTGGCCGCGCCAGGGGGGCGCCTGGGCCCCTGGCCCACCTCTGGCTGCCCCCTTTCGCCTATTTATCCCCCGTCACGGGAAAACCCCAAAAAGAGAACCCTATTCCGCGAACTCGCCTCTGTTCCGCCGCCGCCGCGCTTCCGAAGATCGGGAGCACCAGAAGACCTCTTCCCGGCACCCTGCCGGAGGGAGGATTGACCTCCGGGAGTCTCCTCTCCACCATGGATGCTCCCCGGATGTCTCGTGAGTAGTTTTCCTTGGACCACGGGTCCGTGATTAGTAGCTATGTGATGTTCTCCTCCCCTCTTTGATCTTCATTGTTTAGACCTCGTGAGATGCCCAACTTGATCGAGGCACCTTTGTAATATTTCTGCCATTGCTATGTTGAGTTTGATAGGATCTGATGGATTATGAGATTATGTTCAGATTGTGATAGAGTAATATGTTTGGTTTTTATCTCTTATATTTTTGTTCCTAAGTAATTCTTGCATGCTCTCCGTTGTTGTTTATTGCTTTGGCCAAGTAGTAGGTAGTGACTCCAAGAGGGAGCGTTGTGCTAGATTGTGGGTTCATGCCCCCCCGATGACATGCTTGAGTGACAGAAACATGAGTCTAGGGGATGTGCTGTTGCCAAAAGGGGGAAAACAATGGTGCTTGTAACCGCGGTTACAAGGATTGTTTACTTTACGCAGAGTTCTTTTTAATGCAGTCGTTTGTTGCTTTGGGTTTACACTTTGGGTGGGGCTC
The DNA here is from genome assembly GCA_950022295.1 of Bromus sterilis. Taxonomy (NCBI): domain Eukaryota; kingdom Viridiplantae; phylum Streptophyta; class Magnoliopsida; order Poales; family Poaceae; genus Bromus; species Bromus sterilis. The sequence continues at coordinate 277,610,362 of OX465596.1, forward strand.
GACACTTAATACCAGCGAGATGTTCTAGATAGATATCTCAAGGTGGATGATTAGTAGTAGATGCAGATGGATTTCGGTCTACTTACCTTGGCGTACTGCCTGTGCTTTTGAACCTCTTCCTTTCTTTTGTAGCATAGTTAGCATTGCGGTGTGTTCATAATCCTTTCAATTGCCTTTCTGTAATTTGTTTACCTCACATAGAAATTTTATCGTCTTTTGGGAGAGAGACATCACTAGCGAACATCACGTATCCCGGTCCATATCCTTATCATTGTTTCCACGCTATATTTACTTTTCTGCATTTACTTTCAAGTTGTTATTATTATCCCTTGCGTTTTATCCTTTGTAAACAACAAGACCGGAGAGATTGACAACCTCCCTGAACTTCGTTGGGAACAAAGTTATCTGTGTCTGTGTGCAGGTCCGCGTCAGTTGCGCCGCTGACACCTACTTATCATCTCTGGAGTCCTACTGGAGACAAACCTTGGTATCTTTACCGAGGGAAATTTGCTGCTGTGCTGCATCACGCCTTCCACTTGGGGCTCACCAACGAAGGGCGAGAAGACTACACCCGTCAGCCCCCGTGCCATCAGGTGCTCAACATAACCAGGGGGCTGTGAAACTTGTTCGACTACATCAACCACGTTTGCGGGAACGTTTTCCGCGCAACGGACTACACCCCGAGGTATGTTATTCTGCACTCCTTTCCGTTATGGTAATACGGCTAGCTAGATCTTGGGTTATGGGAAACGCTCGTTAGGAAAAATTTGTGTTTTCCGCTGCGCACCCCAACAGGTAGGTCTCTTTCCTTGTAAGTTGGGTTATAGGAGTTGTTGCCAGGATAAGTGTTGTTGTTCCCATAGTTGGATGGAAACGGTCTAGGATTGCTAGCAAAATTGCCACTATAAGCATTGTTGTTGAAGTTGTTTCTAGAATAAAGTTCACATCTACTTGTTCCTGAGCAACCAAAGAATTTAAAGGAACATCATGAGGATCAATAGAGCGTTGCTTGGTAAGTAGAGACATAATTAAGTCAACTTTTTCATTTAGGGAGGTAATCTCCTCGACAGAGTTTACCTTCCTACCCGTTGGAGCGCGTTCGGTGTGCCATTCGGAATAATTGGTCATCATCTCATCGAGAAGCTTTGTGGCAGCACCAAGTGTAGTTGACATAAAGGTTCCTCCCGCGGCCGAATCTAACAGGTTCCGCGAGGTAAAGTTCAAGCCTGCATAAAAAGTCTGGATAACCATCCAAGTAGTCAAACCATGTGTAGGGCATTTCTTAACAAGATATTTCATACGTTCCCAAGCTTGGGCAACGTGTTCATTATCCAATTGCTTAAAATTCAGAATGTTACTTCTCAATTGGATAATTTTAGCAGGTGCGTAATACTTCCCAATAAAAGCATCTTTGCACTTATCCCAAGAATCTATGCTATTCCTAGGCAAAGACTGAAACCAGATTTTAGCTCCAAAGAGAAAGGAAAAATATTGAGCTTAACAACATCACCTTCTACTTCTTTATACTTTTGCATATCACATAATTCAACAAAATTATTCAAGTGTAAAGAAGCATCATCTCCAGCACCAGAGAATTGATCTCTCATAACAAGGTTTAGCAAAGCAGGTTTAATTTCATAAGAGGTAGCTGAAGTGGCAGGTGTGGCAATAGGAGTGCATATAAATCTTTGTTGTTGTGACTAGTGAAGTCACACAACTTGGTATTTTCAGTGGAACCCATAGTAGCAGCAAGTGTGGAAGATATTTTTGTAATTTTTGATATTGGACACAAAGATAAAAACTGAAGGGTAAACTAACAAGACTAAAAAGTAAAGGTAAAAGGTAGTGGGCAACTCACCTATCTTATCACTCAGAGTCCCCGGCAACGGCGCCAGAAATTTTCTTGATACGCGAGAGATGATAACTGCTTCTCGCCCTTCGTTGGTAACCCCAAGTGGAAGGTGAGATGCAGCGTAGCAGCAAGTTTCCCTTGGTGGGAATACCAAGGTTGAGTATCGACCAGTAGGACTTCGGCAATGATAAGTAGGTTTCAGCGGCGCAACTGACGTGGACCTGCACACAACACAAATAACTTTGCTCCCAACGAAGTTTAGAGAGGTTGTCAATCTCTCCGGTCTTGTTGTTTACAAAGGATCAAACACATGGGATAATGATAATGATAAAAACTGAAAGTAAAAGCTGAAAAGTAAATGAGCGTCTAAACAATGATGAGAATAAGGACCGGGGTCCCGTGATGTTCACTAGTGATGTCTCTCTCCCAAAAGAATATAAAACTGCTATGCGAGGTAAACAAATTACAGATGGGCAATTGACAGGATTATAAACGCACCGCAATGCTAACTATGCTACAAAAGAAAGGAAGAGGCTCAAAAGCATGGGCAGTACGCCAAAATAAATAGACCGAAATCCAACTGCATCTACTACTAATCGTCCACCTTGAGATATCTATCCAGAACATCTCGCTGGTATTAAGTTGCGAGCCCCACCCAAAGTGTAAACCCAAAGCAACACACAACTGCATTAAAAAGAACTTTGCGTAAAGTAAACAATCCTTGCAACCACGGTTACAACCACCGTTGTTTCCCCCCTTGTGGAAACATCACATCCCCTAGACTCATGTTTCTGTCACTCAAGCGTGTCATCAGGGGGCATGAACCCACAATCGAGCATAACGTTCCCTCTTGGAGTTACTACCTACTACTTGGACAAATCAATAAACAACAACGGAGAAAAGGCAAGAATTACTTAGGAACAAAAATATAAAATATAAGAACCAAATATATTACTCTTTCACAATCTGAACATAATCTCATAATCCATCAAATCCCACCAAACTCAGCATAGCAACAGCAGAAATATTACATATGTGCCTCGATCATGTAGGGCAGCTCACGAGGTCTAAACCATGTAGAACAAAGAGGGAGGAGAACATCACGTAGCTACTGATCACGGACCCATGGTCCAAAGGAAACTACTCACGGCACATCCGGGAAGCGTCCATGGTGAAGGGGAAGCTCCCAGGGGTCAATCCTCCCTCCGGCAGGTGTCGGGAAGAGGTCTGTTGGCGCTCTTGATCTTGGAAGCGTGACGGCGGAACAGAGGCGAGATCGCGAAAAGGGGTTCTCTCTTCAGAAGTTTCACGTCACGGGGAATATATAGGCGAAGGGGGCAGCCAGGGGGGCCACCAGAGGTCCAGGCCTAGGCCACGCCAGGTGGCCGCCTGGGCACCTGGTGGTGGCCCCCCGGCCCTCCTTCGGGGTTCTGGGGGCTTCCGATGTGCTGTTTTTTTATCCGATTTTCCCGATTTTTTGGAGCACTTTTAGTATGGGGGAAATCTGGAACAAAAAAACAGCAGAAAACAGAAATTGGCACCGGGGTGCACTGAGTTAATAGGTTAGTCCAAATATGATCAAAAGTGTATGAAAGTGTATCTAGATCATAGCAATGTAACACAAAACATGCATGGAGCAAGCAGAAATTATCGATACGTTTGGGACGTATCAGTGCTCCCCGGGCCGCCTTTCCACATCCAAGCACCGTGCCATCGTCTGCCTCATCACCTCGCGCGAGGAATCGAGCCGGGAACGACCACACCGAGCGCACGACCACTTCCCCTCTTCCGGCGAGCTTCGCAGTCGAAATTCTTCGCCGTCGTGGACTCCCCGCGCACGCTGCCACCACCACTGCACTCTTTATGAGCTCCTCTTCCTTCCCCTGCTGTTCCCTTCTTCTCCCCGTCGTCGTACGCACTGCCACAATGGGAGCCGTGGCTCCGGCGTCGCCGCTGTTCTCGTTCACGCGGCCCCGATCTTGCATTTGGCGCGCCACTCGCGTCAGAACACTCCCCGCGCTCCTCTCTTTCTAACACACCAGGTCACGACCAGTCGCACGCCTTGGAACCCCACCGCCATCGAAGCCCGTGTCACTGCCGCCGCCCCTATCATCGTCGACGCTGCTCCGGCCATCCCCCGTCTAGGCCACCACCACAAACAAACGTGCACTGCTCCCCTCCTTCGATTAAGACCCGTGCCGCCCTCTCCCGTGGCCGAAATCGATGCCACTATCGCCGGTCGTGGCTCCCCACGCCGATGTTGACCTAGGGTCACCGAAAGGTGGGCCCTGTCGGTCAGGTGATTAGTGGGGAATAATACCCCACTGATCAGTGGGCACTGGGCCTTTAACCATCCCTCTGTATTAATTAAAATGCAATTTAAACAAATGTCTCACTGACATGTAGACCCCACTGGATAAATAAGATGAAATGTAATGTTTTAAATAGATATGAGTGATTGACATGTGGGCCCTCTCTATTTAATTAAATTAAAAAAAGATTTAAATGCCACTGTCTATGACATGTGGGTCCATCCTGTCAGTATTGTTTTGAATAATCTTCTGGATAATGTTCTATTTAGCTAATAAAATAAATTGCAGAAATTGATTTAAATGATTTAAACTTAAGAATTCAATATCTTTTAGACCGTAATCCCGCTGAAAATAATTTATATATCAAAATTGATCAGAAAAATACAATGAATACGAATACACTATCCGTATACCCACCGCACCCATCTAACCTATCGAACGTGGAACATTTCTCCTCCGGTTCATCTGTCTGTCAAACAACCGGAGCCGATAAAACTTCCGGATGAAAATGATCTGTATACGAAAGTTGTTCATAATGGATCTGCGAGCACGTATACAATATCCACCTGTCTGTCAGATGTCTCTAACACTGCAGACATGGAACCTTCCCATCTGGATCATCTATTTGGTAATCAACCGATACTGATTAGTCAACACTTGATAAACTCCTGCTCCGAGCAAAGTACTGAGCACTGTGTTAGAGCCCCGTTGCTTTGTATCTTCTATGTCATACATTTGTGTTGCTATTATTGTTGTGTACTTAGTGTTTATCCCCCCTTATTCTCCGGTAGACCCCCTGGCTGCCGCCGATGACACCGTTGCTGAGTACGACTACTACGTCGACGACCGTACCACTACTGTCGAGCTTCCAGCCGAGCAGAGCTATTTTCCTTCCCCAAATAATGCCTATCTTTTTGTACTTTTCTTGCACTAGGCATGGTTACTGCTGCTGTTACGTTGCTTACCTATTCAATTGCATAGCCTGTCATTGTCGCCCCTTGATGTACCTTCCTTTATCCTATGCTTACCTATTAAAAGGGAATCCGCGGTCGTCGTTGTATTGGTTCAACCAGGTCTTTTGTCTGTTTTATAGAAAAAACCATGTTATTTCCTCAAATCAACCCGCGGTACAAGTTTAACTGAGTACAAAAACGTTTCGTTATTTGCAAAAAAGCTCATGTTTTTTTAAACATAACCCCCGGTCCCTTTTTTGCCGGTTGTCCGCTGGCTACACTGCTCCGTCGATCTGTTGGGCTGGTAATGGGCCTCGACGACGCTTAGCTCCAAACAACTGCTGAAAACGTTCGGGTGGCTGTGCGTGTACGTACATCACTGCTGTGTTGGAAAAACAAAGAAAATAGCAGGGGGACTCCAACCCAGGACTCACTCAACCTTTTCAAAATGGACAGTAAAATATAGAAGGTTCACGCAAGGATCTTTTAAGAAGGAAATATATTATCTAACCTTGATATAATATCTGTATGTCTACCTATTCAGCTATGATGGAGTCCTATATGAAGCTATGTAATGATCCTAGCATGATTATTAAAAGCTCTTGGCCCTTCCGGGACCATCATCTTCAGTCAAAAAAGGAAAACACATAATTGCCTAGGTATTGGTACGCACGCACAAGTTGCATCACATCATTATATATTATTCTTATTTCCTTACGGGTGTCTAAGTTTGAGGTCCAAATTTACCCTTATTTTTCAAACGATAACAATGGTTCACAAAGGGATTAGAGAAACAAAAGCCAAAATTTTCAACGGACAAAACATACCTCAGACAATGGTCGTATCCATTAGGAAATAAAAATGAGAGATTCTCATCGAAAAATTGGAATCTTCGCATCAAGAAATGTATCAACTTGGCACATAACAATCAGATGATGTGGGAACACGTCTTACCGAAAGATAAATCGGTAGATGATGTGTTACCGGAAGACAGATTGACAGATAGTGTGTGAGCACATCTTACTGGAAAACAAACCGGTAAATGTTCATGCTCAAGAAATCCGGCAATTTTTTTATCTTTATCATATTTGCAATACCTGATTTTCGTGTCAAATGTGATGTAACTTAGATTAATAATTGAATTTTTTATCCCGTTGCAACACACGGGTATATATATATATATATATATATATATATATTATTCGGCAGTTAGACCTACGCATTGTTAGTCAATTAGGATTAGATAGCGGGCCGTGGTCACTCTGGGGAGTGAACGCGGATACAATAATTATAACTGCACAGGTATGGTACAATGCAGACACCGTCTAAGGCCCCTACCTCGGCTTTGCCGAGCCACCTCAAGTGGGAGCTATCGAGGAGTAATCCTCATACTCCACTCGTTGCTGACTCTGTATAGCCGCCCTAGGGTCCTGAACAACGGTTGTCCTTAAAGGTAAGAAGTCGGGTGACCCAACGGTGCCCGCGAGTGATATTGCGATGGGACGACAGGGAGGGTACGACCGATGTACAGGTGTGCTTGGCCCCTGATCGCTGTCCGCGAGAGTTACCAAACCGCGAAAGTTGAGCTCCTCCAGGAGCACATGCAAGATAAGGTAAGGAGTCGGTTCACCTTGTTGGTAACCGCGTGCTTGGACGGGACGACAGGGCAGTCACCGATGTACTATTGGTCCTGGCTGTTGTTCGTTGTGTGTTGTGTTAATTAGTCGGGCAACGACAATGGTTGTCCGCAAGATAATAAAATGACTAAGGGTTCGGTGGATGACTTGAGTAGCCTTTTGGCTTATACGCGTTGCCTACACATGGGATAATGAGTTATGGGCTCCTCTGCTTCATAGTCTTGTTCAAGAACTCTTCAGACGTCAGCAGTACCGCGGTCTGCGCCGGAAAGTGGTGTGTCTTCTTTGATCATCCGGTGATGTCTTATTTGGTTTGATTTTGCTTCACCGGCCAGCCTCGCACCGTTCAGGGGCGCACGGTGTTAGGGTCCAAAGCCCTGCGCGCATATGATTTAGTCCGGCGGATAACCTCTCTGTTGAGTTTGAAGGATGGGCTACGGAGTGTCGGATAGCCTCGGTGGGGCATTCCCTAAAAATCTGTACGCCACCCTGGAGATCCGTGCGTTGTAGTGTAACACTAGTGCACCCCTGCAGGGAAGATTAATCTGTTCGAATAGCCGTGTCCACGGTAATAGGACGTTTTATGCTGAAGCCAGATCCTACTACTACAAACTACTACATTACTAAACTGTTGGTTCCGGGTTTTCTTCATCGTTGGGAAGTCGAGGAAGGGATCTCGGAGGCATTGCTAATTATTATAACTTACTATTATAAAATGCTGCAGCAACTTCTGCTGCATTGTTACTTTATGATTTATATAAACTGTTGGCTATTCTCTCCTCATGCTGCAAGACTCGTCGAAAGATGCTAGTCTTCGATAGGCCTAGCTTATCTTCCTTATTCTGGTTTTCTGCCTTTCAGTCCACTATATATAGCCTCCCCTTTCCATTTGATAGGAATGCATAAATGCTTAGTAGCGGGCGTAAGAATCGCAGGTATGCTAGATACTCACCTTTGCTTTATCCCCCCCCTTTGTTTTATATACCCGACCAGTTGCTGCGATGAGACGTTGGAGCCTTGGAGTCCAGGAGCAGGAGATCCCTAATGCCGACCACCACAACATGAAGATCCCCGATGCCTACTACGACGTCGAGTTCCCCGTTGACCAGGAGTAGTTTGGAGGTTCCCAGGCAGGAGGCCTCGCCTTTTTGATCATTGTTGTTTTTGTGCTAGCCTTCTTAAGGAAGATCATGTGTACCCTGTGTCTGTACTAAGATACTATTGCTTCCGCTAACTTTTTGCTTTCGAGCTGTTGTATTCGAGCTCTCGTGGCCCCTGGATTGTATTATTTTATTTGTAGAGTTGTGTTGTGATATCTTACCGCGAGTCCCTGATCTCGATCGTGTACCTTGCGTGTATGATTACTGTACACGATTTGGTTTTGGAGGCGTCACACCCCTCCCCCAGGCGCCCTGGTGGCGCGGCCAGGAGGGGGGGGCACCTGAACTCCTGGGTCGGGCCTGGCTCCCCTTTGGCCCCACTTCGGTGTTTCCGGAAGCTTCTGTTGCGCTGATTTTTTATATATTTTTGGTGGAATTTTTGGATCTATGTAAATATGGGTAAAACCTGCAATTCACAGACATCAGCAGACATAAACTAGCACTGCGTGGGACTGAGTTAGTAGCTTATTCCAAATATGTGTAAAAAGGTATGAAAGTGTAGCAAAACACATAGCAATGTCACCTAAAAGAGCATTGAAAAGCAGAAATTATAGATACGTTTGGGACGTATCAACACCCCCAAGCTTAATTCCTGCTTGTTCTCGAGTAGGTAAATGTTAATACTGATAATTTCTGTGGTGACATGCTAACACACATATAAGAACTTCAAAGTAAAGCAAGTAAGACATGCAATTCAAGTCAAGATAATAACAAGCAAGATTCTCTATCTAGTATTGAAACTAGCAAAGTAAGAACATAAAGGTGCAAGAGCTCTCGCTGTCCATGACTCGAATGTCTCCAAATGGTGTTTGCGTACAAGAAGCGGGAGATGGGCTTAGAGCATAAAAATACTATATATTTTAATTGATCTCAATCTACTAAAACTTCACACTTGGTCTCCTTTGGAATCTTATTTTGACTCGCCCCCAGACCACTCGTCAGGCACAAGTCAAACTGATCCTCTCCCTTTCGACTTTGAACACTCATGCAATGGATGAGCGCAAGCAAGATATGTTGGCACTTAGGATGGAAAAGAGAAAAATGACGGGGAAGGAGGACAAAAAGGTGTCAAAGCCTCACATCAATGAGCACAATCATAGGCGAGAGGAAGCCAAATGATAGATGATGTGAGGAGTAGGGATTGCCATGCAACAGATGCACATATGAGCTAAGGTAAGCTCCCCAATGAAACTAGGGGGGTGCATCCAACTTGCTTGCTCATGAAGACCTAGAGCTCATTTGAGGAGGCTCATCCTTGGAATATGCAAGCCAAGTTCTATAGTGTAAGGATCCCCACATAGTTATGGATGAATGATATGAATATCTCTATGGACTACAAATATGAAAAAGGAGTACGACTGTGGATCTTTCGAAAGGAATAGTAGTGTTGCCCCCTTCTTTATTTTTATTTATTTTTTCTATTTTCTGTATTTTTGTGGCCTCATTGGCTCCTTCTATTTATCTCTCGTTTGTCCTCTTTGGGATCTTTTAATTTGTCCTCTTTTGGGATCTTTTATTTTGTCCTCATTGGGATATTTTCCTCACTTAAGGGCAACACTCTATATTTTAAAATAATATAAAGAAGATCTTCACACTTTACAAAAAGTACTCAACATAAAGAAACTGAAAACTATCATGATGTATGCAAATGTATGCCTCTGCCAGTGTAGCAGGATATGCAATGATACTAGTGCGTCATGTAGCAATGATAAGGGAAAAGCCCAACTAGCATGTGGCTCCTCGATCAAAAAAAAGCATGTAAGTCATGAAGATCAAATAATGAGATGGTGGATGTTGCATGGCAATGTATCTCGGAAAGGATATGGAAATGCCTTGATAGGTACGTATGGTGGCTGTTTTGAGTAAGATATAGGGAGGTTTATGATGACAGAGCGTATCATGCCAAGGGTTTGGATGCACCGGAGAAGTATGCACAACCTCTCAAGATGAGAAAGGGCGATGCACGGTACCGAAGAGGCTAGAAAAATAGGGAAGATGGAAGTGCCAACAATCGAATACTCGCATTAGTCCGAAGAACTCATGCACTTATTGTCGGTGACTCTCTATCTAATCAGGAGGTTCACAAAGAGACAAGTACCCCGAGGAGGCGTGTATGGGGGTTTGGTTATCCTTGCGCGTCCTCGACCCATGGTACTTGAGGGTACTCTATATATTCCAACCACTCTAGAGGTTAGCGATCCATCTAGTAGCTAGAGTTCTCAACTAATTTTTGTAGTTTTTGAAAATAAACACAGATTGCCCAAGATACGACACCTATCACTAATAGGATCAAGCTCTTGGCACCAAAAGTCCAAACATTACTCAAATCAACACCTCAAAACTATTTCAAGTTACTACTACACATATAATAGCAACCTCAATTACCTACTCATGCAAGACACACAACTCAGTGCAACAAGCCAGCTCTCTAAATAAGATAAGCATGATAACTCAAGAGAGTTCCAAAAGCAACCTAAATAAAAGCTCTTAAAATGATAAGCATGAAAACTAAGTGCTAAGCATGACAACTATGAAAATATAAAGAACACACAAAAAGATAAGCATGCAAACCTATGTTGTGTTCTAGGGTGGATTGGAGGGTGTTTATCTCCCAAACAATGAAGGCTAGGGTACAACTTGTTATGAACCGCAAGCAAAACTAAAACAAACTAAAAATTAAAGAGCGAGACGCTCCAAGTTTAGCACATAACACATGAAGAGATAAAAATATAGTATGGAGAAGGACGAACTGATGATTGTTGATGGAGAAGGGGATGCACGGGGGCATCCCCAAGCTTAGATGCTTGAGTCTCCTTGGATATTTCTTGGGTTTGCATGGGGGCATCCCAAGCTTGAGCGTTTTACACTCCCGGATCTTCTTTCATCATCTTCCGTCGCATACTTGAAAAATCCCTTCATACGAAACTCATCATAAGATGATTAGAGTGGTTAGTACCCATAATAAAATAAATTTTCTCCACTGGAAATAAATATTTTCATGAATAGCTACTATTTCTCATGATTGCCAAAAAGTTTTTGCAAAGAAAAAGCAAGTTTAAGATTTGCAAAACATGGTAGAATCTACCAGCATGTAGTAAATAAAAAAACTCAGAACAAACGCCAAAAAGCCAATTGTATAGAGCATACTGTCAAAAAATTGAGACAAAAAATATGATCTGGTGATCTATCGTGAATTTTTCCATCAGGCAGACAAAATCTCTTTTTGGACAACATGTCTCAACTTTTGAACTTTCTTGCTATCGGAGGCTAAAACTTGGCACAAAGCTTGAAAATAAAGATACAATGATGTTGCTACAGTAGTAACAAGCATCAAGACCACTAAAACTGAAAGTGAATTCTTTTTGGGTTGCCTCCCAATAAGCGCTTTCTTTTATGCCTTTTAGCTAGGCATGATCTAAAAAGATCAAGTTTTATCAACTTCATAAGAATAACTTGCCCGTGTAACGGAATCATAAGGTAAATTAATCTCCTTTCAAGGGAAGTGTTCCATTCCATTTTTGAGGGGGAATTGGAATCGAATGGTCCATTATTTCATGTCAATGATAGCACAACGGTGTGGAGAAGAGTACATCCCAAAAATAATTTGACATGAGGGATCACACTCAATGTCCATGACAAGAAAATCAACGGGAACATAATTATTATTGACAACAATAAGAACACCATCAATCCTCCCAAAAAGTTTCTTTAAGAAAGAATCAATAAGACGAACACCAAAAGAACATGTATCAAAAGGTTTCAAATCAAGCATATCATACATTGTTTTGGGCATAACGGAAGCACTAGCTCCAACATCACATAAATCTAAGCAAGAGAAATTATTCAATTTAATTTTGACCATAGTGCGGCACCCCGGCTCAGAGCAACCGTTTTACCCTACATTGCCAGCCTAGAGATCATGTCTTCTAGCAATGCACAACATCTTGGTACAGAAATAACCGCATTCATTGATAATTATATAGGTACATAGGTTTAGGGTACACGATACTACGAGGCAAGGCGACACGTCTCATGCGGAACTGTATTTACATTATTTATGTCACAACTCAAGGCCTCGATACGAGCAACGGAATACTCTAGGGCAGCGGAATAACCGGGTGATGGAGATCCACTCCACGGGGACACTGCTGGGACACGGCCTAGTTCGCAAAGTACGGAACACCGGAATTTCCAGGTACAACTTCTACTGCATCTGGCATGACACGCCAGGTCAGTACATTGAATGTACTTGCAAGCTCACAACAGCCAAGTCATTAGGGCAAGACAATATCATGTCAATAACAGTTCAAACAATGCTAACATGATGAATCTAGCATAATGCAAAGATTAAGACTAGTGCGAGAACAATCATCGCTCAAGTTCATAGGGGACCACTCATGATCATCGCATGATCATGCATCTTACCTTAGAGTCCTTACATACTCAACAATCGGGTTACGGGTCGTCGCATGACCACTCATCTTGTACGGGTCGTCGCACGACCACTCAACGGGTTTGGGGTCATCGCATGACCACCCAACTTATCCGGTCATCGCATCACCAACAACTCATATGGGACGTCGCACGACCAATCAACGGGTTAGGGGTCATCACATGACCACCCATCTTATCAGGTCATCGCATGCCCAACAATTTGCACGGGTCATCGCATGACCACCAACTTAGCATGATCATCAAACCGGGTTCATGTTGATCCATAGTGTGACCTAGTACGAACTGTGTCCAATACTGCGGACTCGGCTATTCGAATAGATTGATACACTGTGCAGAGGTATTAAACTTTACCCACACCATGGAGCTCCTCGTCCAACGGACTAGTGTTGGGAAACGCAGTAGAAAACAAAAAAAATCCGTGCCTACGTAGAAAACACCCAAGATCATCTATGAAGATTGCATATAAGATTTTAGGTCATGGCTCACCAACCGATGTAGCGGAAGTAGAGTTGGTGAAGACCGTCGATGAAGATCCCTGCAGCTAGGAATTTCAATGGCCTCCCAACCGTGAGGATATCGATCCCTCGAACCGTCCCGCAATCTAGTCCCGCGGACAAGTCCGACGAACAAGCTCCTCGAAGAAGGGTCAAAGGCACGACCCCTCTATTAGTATCCACACATCTCGTAGAAGCAATCAAGCAGCGCTCTGCCGTCTAGAGAAGAACGCCACCGATAAAACTAGAGGGAGAAAACCCTAACGGATTCCGATCTAGAACATCGTCTAAACCGGGGTCTAATTGAGGAGCAACAGGGTTTAGAGGAGGGAGGGTGGCGCAGGGGGGATAGGGTTAAGTTGTGATGCGCCCCACCCCCTCCCCTCATTATATAGGTGGCCATGAGGCCCGTTGGCCGAAAATAAAGAGGGGTGGAGTCCTTCCAGGACTCCTCCCTTGGTGGGAAAACTTTCCCCTAGGACTCCTTCCTTGTGAGGAGTCCTTCCCACTTTGGAAAGCCTAGTCCAAATAGGACTAGGGCCAAAGTTCGGCAAGCCCCTATGGGGAGCCTTTCCCCCCAAGTCTAAGGGGGTCTAGGCGCATATGGTACTGTTTGGAAACTTGTGGAACCTTCCAGAACCTTCTAGGACCTTCCAGGACCCATCGGGACCATTCTCGGCCATTACGGGACCTTCTGGGATGGTTTTGGGACATTCCAGAATCTTCTGGAACACTCCCAAGACCTACCAGGACCGTTTTCGGACATTCCGGAACTATCTGGATAGGTTCCGGGACCATCTGAGTTACAGTCTAAGAAATCCGATGACCGCGTAAGTTTGTCCGGGCGTCCACCGATTAACCGGAAACTATTCCGGTCGATCCAGGACTTCCCGAGTACCATTATCATATGTTTCGGAACCACCTGGGACTATTCCAGAGTGATCCGGACATATCCCTAAATACTCAGAACTACTTTCGGTGCCCTTATGAACAATTCCATAAATACGCGGAACTACTTCCGGTGCCCATATGAACTATTTTGTTTTGCTTCCACTAGACCTTCTACCATTCCAGTATTCTAATAGACTATTGCTCGTTAAGTGTGTGACCCAATAGGTTCGGTATAATGCTGACATGACTCAGAACATCTTCCGGACATAGGTCAACAACCTTTTGTCAATAGCCAATAATCAACAGCGGATCCATGGACACCCATGTTGACCCCCGGACATACACGAAGAAACTTCGAGTGAACCATTATGTTTAGTCATGTACCATTCCCTTTGCTTCACGATATGTGACAAAGTCAGAGGAGAGAAGTTTGACACCCATGTGTAACAACCTCTTAAACACAAGCCACTCATTATCCTCTTTGCTCATTTGTCCCTTTTCTCGTTATCGTATTCCGATATCCCCGTGACTAAATCACAATGCGTTTGGCCAGACTATAATGGATAACATCATACGAGTGGGACCGAAGTTAATATCTTCTTCATCGTGAAGGATCAAATCCCAGTCTTGAACTATCGCAATTACTAGACACACTATCCGATGTACGCATAACTTATTTTTCTACTTCCCAGTTACGAGAGGATTCATCTAAGGACCAAAGTACATCTTCCTGTGTGAAGCAACTCGATACTCTCATGGTCTAAGGAATTACGTATATGATAACATTTCATGATATGACTTATAACGTTGTTACGATGTGATCTCTAAGTATATCATTCAATACTGGGGTCGGTTCAACATCATTGTTCTCCTAACAATATGTTCTCATTGCTACTGACATCCTTGTTACAAGAACAATGTCCATGATTAAGAAAACGTAATCATCAATTAGCACATGAGCTGGTCTTAGAGGCTAAACAGGGAACTCTCGGTGTTTACATTTCCACACATGCAAATGAGTTTTCTTCTGAATCTCATAGTCAGGGTCATTGCAATTATAGCATAGAAATATAAACATTAACTACGAATGTGGATATATATATATATAATAACATTTTATTATTACCTCTAGGGCATATTTCCAACAGTCTCCCAGTTGCACTAGAGTCAATAATATTGTCAGTGCTTGAGAACTTTACACCTATGGCATACCGGTGTAATGCATGCTTCATTTGTGGTATAGACTTCATCTTCGGATCTGATGTTTCAGGCCCTTCTGTATCTTGCATATTTTTCGCGTTTTCACGCTATCATAAAATTCACTAATTTTATCAGTTTAGCATTGTATATGTTTGAATCATTTGGTAGGACCTTGGTTCCTTAGAATAAGTCATGAAATCATTCATCAATGTTCCATGAGCTTCAGGCATCTAGGAAACCATACCACGTTCATAAATGAACTTATGATTCAAGATACCCTCCTTGTTGCTTCTTTAAGTAACTATATACTTAGCCTCTGTTATAGAATTCGCCACAGTATCTAACTTGAAAAAGTTCCTCCATAACGCGCCACCCTTACGTGTGAAACACATAATCCCAATTAAAATCGAAAATCGGTCGGAGTAAGTATGAAGACTGAATTGGTGTAACTGTTTACATCAAAATCCAGCTGGTGTAACTTATTACAACGAGCTCTTCATTATCTCCATTTTTCGAGAAACATATCTTATCTATCGTAAGTTTAACTTTTCACTGTTTGTCCAATGATCAACATGTTGATCACTTTGGTATCTTTCTCACAACCTTTTGGAGAACTGGACATATCTGGTCGTTTTACATATTATGGTGTACATGACTAATCCAAACACATAGGAGAGTGAAATTCAATTCATGCGTTTTGCTTATCTGGGTTCATGAACATCGTTTTCCGCAAACAACTTTTCACCATGACCTCGGCAAGAACATCCTTCTTGGTGTATTAATACTAAAATACTATAGTATCATGTCAACATGTAACGCTGGCTTTAGCATGATTAGGCACTTACAATCTGCATAGATCATTGTGCTCAATACTAATGCTATATTAGCCCAAGTACTTCAACTGAAAACTATTTTCAATGAAGTATTATTCATGTCAAGAAATTTATATAGTTCTAATCAACAATATGTCATCTACATAAGGTTTAGAAATATTATTCAGCTCCCACTAACTTTCTTGAATATTCAAGCATCTTCGTTATTCCTGATGAAAATAAACTCTTTTGGCAATTTCATCACAACGAAAATTCCAACTCCATTATGCTAGCTTCAGTCTATTACTGAATATCCGAGGCTTGCATCTATTCCATCATCCATTGAATCGTCAAATAATTCCGGTCGTATCAGATATACGTCCTTTGTTATATTTTCGTGTAGGAACTTTGTTTTGACGTTCATTCTACCATATCCTATAAATGAGATATGTAGTAATTGCTAGTATAACCCGAACTGATTAAAGCATATCTATAGTAGAAACTAGTTCGCCGTAGTCAACCTTTGAACTTGCTAGCAAACATATTTCCAACGAGTTGAGCTTTATGGATAAAACAATTTCATCCGAATCAGTTACAGATCCATTTATACATTCTTCAGACTTTTGGTCTTTCGGAGGGTCTACCAAGTTCAAAACTTGACTTACTTCCATGGATACTATCTCGGATTATTTGGCATTTAGCCAAATCCCAGAGTAAGGGCCCATCAACGCTTCTTTGTATATCACAAGTTTATCATTGACGAACAACAATATCTCGTTTACATATCATGAATGTTTGTCCGAGTTTTGTCTAACCTGTGTGGTTCAGCTGCGCACCCATTTGAAGATTCAACAATCTAGAAAAGTTGCACTTTCCTCCCACTCACTCTTTTGCAAGAAACCTTTTTCTTCAAAACACACTGTTCTCAACAACAAACAATTTGCTTTTGTGTAGTGATAGAGGAATACCAAATTTTTTGGCATAACCTTAACAAAGTAGCACTTATATGATTTGGGGTTTTGAGTATGTCAAACATATGCCTCATATACCCAAATTTTAAGAAAATACAACACCGTTTTAACAGTCCACACCACATCTAATATGGTGTCATTTCAACAGATTTGATGGTGCTCTTTTCAGTGTAAAAGCCGTAGTCACTAACGCATAACTTAATATTTGATACATCCCAAACGTATCTATAATTTCTGCTTGCTCCATGCATGTTTTGTGTGATAGTGCTATGATCTAGATACACTTTCATGCACTTTTGATTATATTTGGACTAACGTACTAACTTAGTGCACCCCAGTGCCAGTTTCTATTTTCTGTTCTTTTTCTATTTCACTTTTCCCCCATATTAAAAGTGCTCCAAAAATTTGGGAAAATCAGATAAAAAATCAGCGTGAAGGAACCTTACGGAGTCCCGACGGCGGACCAGGTGGGACCCACCAGGGCCCCAAGCGGCCACCTGGCGCGGCCTAGGGTTTGGCCGCGCCACGGGGGGCGTCTGGACCCCTGGTGGCCCCCTTGGCTGCCCCCCTTCGCCTGTGTATTTCCCGTGACGTGAAACTTCCGGAGAGAGAACCATTTTCCGCGATCTAGCCTCTATTCCGCCGCCGCCGCGCTTCCAAGATCGGGAGCGCCAGCAGACCTCTTCCCGGCACCCTGCCGGAGGGAGGATCAACCTCCGGGAGTTTTCCCTCCACCATGGACGCTTCCTGGATGTGCCGTGAGTAGTTTCCTTTGGACCATGGGACCTTGATCAGTAGCTATGTGATGTTCTCCTACCCTCTTTGTTCTTCATGGTTTAGACCTCGTGAGCTTCCTACATGATCGAGGCACATATGTAATCTATATGTTGTTGCTATGCTGAGTTTGATGGGATCTGATGGATTATGAGATTATGTTCAGATTGTGATAGAGTAGCATATTTGGTTCTTGTCTTTTATATTTTTGTTCCTAAGTAATTCTTGCATATTCTCCGTTGTTGTTTATTGCTTTGGCCAAGTAGTATGTAGTAACTCCAAGAGGGAACGTCATGCTCGATTGTGGGTTCGTGCCCCCCGATGACATGCTTGAGTGACAGAAACATGAGTCTAGGGGATGTGTTGTTGCCACAAGGGGGAAAACAACAGTGCTTCTAACCGCGGTTGCAAGGATTGTTTACTGTACGCAAAGTGCCTTTTAATGCAGTTGTCTGTTGCTTTGGGTTTACACTTTGGGTGGGGCTCGCAACTTAATACAAGCGATATGTCCTGGATAGATATCTCAAGGTGGACGATTAGTAGTAGATGCAGTTGGATTTTGGTCTACTTATTTTGGCGTATTGCCCATGCTTTTGATCCTCTTCCTTTCTTTGTAGGATAGTTAGCGTTGCGGTGCGTTTATAATCCTGTCAATTTCCCTTCTGTAATTTGTTTACCTCGCATAGCAGTTTTATCGTCTTTTGGGAGAGAGACATCACTAGTGAACATCACTGGACCCCGGTCCATATTCTCATCATTTTTTACACGCTTATTTACTTTTCCGCTTTTACTTTCAGCCGCTATCATCATTATCATTATCCCTTGTGTTTTGATCCTTTGTAAACAAAAAGAACAGAGAGATTGACAACCTCTCTAAACTTCGTTGGGAGCAAAGTTATTTGTGTCTGTGTGCAGGTCCACGTTAGTTGCGCCGCTGACACCTACTTATCATTATCAGAGTCCTACTAGTCGATTTCAACCTTGGTATCTTCACCAAGGGAAACTTTACGCTACAATGCATTTCACCTTCCACTTGGGGTAAACAACGAAGGGCGAGAAGCAATTATCATCTCTCGCGTATCAAGCAAATTTCTGGCGCCGTTGCTGGGGACTCCGAGTGCTAAGATAGGGGAGCTGCCCACTACCTTTTACCTTTACTTTTTAGTCTTGTTAGTTTACCTTTCAATTTTTATCTTTGTGTCTTATATTAAATATTACAAAAAATTATTTATCTTTCTATTAGTTGTCATTATGTCTGGTCCTTTTGCATTTGTTGAGACAGAAGTTCTCACCTTTAGACAAAAAGGTGGTGAAAGTTTAAAAGATGCTTGGTATAGAATTAAAGATTCTCAGAAAAGAGCCACCAAGAAGCAATCCACTACTATCCTTCTTAGAATTTTTTATGTTGGGATTACTCCTTGGAATAGTTTCATATTTGACACTGCTATCAATGGGAATTTCCTAGAAGTCCCAATTTGGGAGTCTCTTAATGTTATTGAAAATCTTGTTGGAAATCTCCCTGTTGCTAGCATACAAGAAGATATAACTCTAGCTCACATTATGAAAAAACTTGAAAAGATAGACTTAGAAATACCAAGTATAACTAGGATAATGAGTTGGATCGCAAGATTCTAGGGAATTTGAATAGGATTGATAGCTCCATGCTTAAAATTATTAAAACTTTGGAGAACATCAAATCCCATGATATGGATCCTTCTAGGATTGATAAGATTTAGGAAACCATTAATACTCTAGGAACTACTTTCTCCTCAGTCAAACCAAAAAAAGGTAGAGACTCCGGCAAGAAAGGAACCTAAGTTCAATTATGTACCTAAGGTTCCCTGACCTAAAAATAATCCATCCATTGCCAAGGAAGTTGAAACCGTGAAAACTTTGGAAGAAATACCTCTCTTTGATAAATTTATAAATGAAACTCCCATTGATTTTACGCATTTTGGTTTTGTCCGTAGAAGTATCTTCATTTGGTATTTATTTGACAGATCTCTTAAGACTAGTTGTACAATTGAAGAGCTTTCCGATGATCTTGATGATGGTTCGATTGATACAACTTGACCTTTTGCCTTATGCGTAGCTTAAAGGCGTATAAGAAAGCGCTTGTTGGGAGGCAACCCAAGATGTTTTTACTTATGTTTTTAGTGGTCTTGATGATTGTTACTACTGTAGCAACATCATTGTATCTTTATTTCCAAGCTTTGTGCCAAGTTTTAGCGTCTTATGATAAGCGAAGCAAAAGTTGTGACATGCTGTCCAGAAAACAGATTCTCTCTTCTTGACGGAAAAAATCGGAACAAATCACCACTTCATCTTTTTGAGCTGAATTGTTTACACAACATGATCTATACAATTGTGAAACTTTTGTATGTTCTGAGTTTTTTGAGTTGAGTTGAAGAAGTGCCCCGAAAAAGTTCTCTACTACCCGTTGTTCTGTATTTCACAGATTCTGCCATGTTTTGCCCTTCCTTACTTTTGCAAACCTTAAGCTTGCTTTTTATTTGCAAAAACCTTTTGGAAATCTTGAGAAACAGTAGATCTTCAAGAATGTATTTATATCCAGTGGGGAAAATTATTTTATTAAGGGTACTAACCTCTCTAATGAGCTTATGCTGAGTTATGTATGAAGGGAGTTTTCAAGTGTGCGATGGAAGATGATGAAAGAAGATCCGTGAGTGTCAAGCGATCTAGCTTGGTGATGCCCCCATGTATCCCCAATAAATATTCAAGGAGACTCAAGTGTCTAAGCTTGGGGATGCCCCCGTGCATCCCCTTCTCCATCAACAATCATCTGATCGTCCTTCGTCTCACTACATTTTATCACTTCATGCGTTATGTGCTATGCTTGGAGCGTCTCGCTCTTATGTTTAATTTTTAGTTTTCTTTAGCTTTGCTTGCTGTTCATAAAAAGTTATACCCTAGCTTACTTTGTGTGGGAGAGAAACACGCTCCACTCCAATCTAGAACACATCATAGGATTTTTCATGCTTATCTTTTTGATGTTGTGTGTTCTTTATCTTTTCGTAGCTACTTCCATGTTTAGTTTTATTCTTAGTTTGTCTTTAGCAAGAGCCTTGGCTTTTGTTTAGTTTGTTGCTGGAACTCTCTTTAGTTTTCATGTTTATCTTGTTAAGAGAGTTGGTTGTTGCACTGAGTTCTGTCTTGTCTTGAAAGTAGGTAATTGAGGTTGCTATTTAATTTTAGTAGTAACTTGCAATAGTTTTGAGCAATGTTCAAGATATCGCTTCTCGTTAACTTATTGGTCAACCTAAGAGAAGAGATAAATCGGCTTATCGGACGATTTATCGGTTATATCGGTCGACCATTTATCGGCAAAGTTTTTGTTAAAACTCAGATTTTCCCAAGAGAAATAATTTAAAATATGCATATTAATACTACACACACGTGACAAATAAGTACTTTAAGCATTCAAAATATATTATATTAGTGTACACGTAATAATATTACACTTACATACACTCAAGCATAAACATGGCCATGTACCATACTATTGCCAGCCAAGCCATCAAAAAGCAAACACACTCTAGTACACACATACTCTAGACTTCAAATATGATAGCCTTCAAAAAGAAACCACACTCCAGTACACACATACTCCAACCTAAAATCAAAAGAAATCATGCCTAATCAGATAAATTACTAACACAATCTGCTGCACTGCACTTTCATATCATGCCTAAAAATCTGCTCACAGAGAATAGAATCGAGAGAGGGACAAGAGGAATCAACCTATCGCTATCGCAAGGGATTTGTATTGCGCCATTCTATAGCTCGTGGGGTCGAAGCAGGGATTTTGTTGTGAATTCAGACAGAGGATCCCATAATTTATCGGTGAAAATCGTCCTCACAGCCGATAAATCGGTCTGACAACCGATAAATCGACCAAACCGATAAGTTAGAGCAATATGTGTTTATCTTATCGGTGGAACCCCGATAAGCGATATATCGGACGATATATCGGAATATCGGCCGATATTTGTAACAGTGGTTTTTAGGTATTGTTGTGAGTAATGTTTGAAATTTTGGTGTCAAGAGCTCTATCCTATTAGTGATAGGTGTCGTATTTTGGGCAATCCGTGTTTATTTTCAAAACCTACCAAACTAGTTGAGAACTCTAGCTCCTAGATGGATCACTAATCTTTGGAGGGATCGGATATTAGAGTGCACTCACGTACCATGAGTCGAGGATGTGCAAGGATAACCAAACACCCATACACTCCTCCTCGGGGTACTTGTCTCTTTGCGAACCTCCTTATTAGATTGAGAGTTGCCAATAATAAGTGCATGAGTTCTTCGGACTAATGTAAGTATTGAAAGTTGACACTTCCACCTCCTCATATTTGGTAGCCTCTACCGTGCCGTGCATTGACTTCTTCTCACTCCGAGAGTTGGCGTCCACCTTCGCCGGTACATCCAAACCCTTGGCATGATACACTCTGTCATCATAAACCTCCATATATCTTTCCTCAAAACAACGACCATACCTAACTATCAAGGCATTTCCATAGACTTTCTGAGATATATTGCCATGCAACATCCACCTCTTCATTACTTGATCTTCATGTCATACATGTTCCTGCTACACTAGCAGAGGCATACATTGCATACATCATGATAACTACATCTTCTTTATATTCTGAGTACCTTGTAAAGTGTGAAATATCTTCTATACCCTCTTGTAAATTAGATTGTTGCCCTTAAGTGAGGAAAAGATCCCAAAGTGGACAAAATAAAAGATCCCAAAGAGGACAAATGAGAGTTCCGTAGAAAGAGCCATTGAGGCCAAAAAAATATACAAAAAAATAGAAAAAAGAGAAAAAGAAATAAAAGGAGAGAAAGGGGCAACACTACTATCCTTTTGAAAGATCCACACTAGTACTCTCTCTTATCCTTGTACTCCATAGAGATGATCATTCATTCATATAGCTATGTGGGGACCTTCACACTATAGAACTTGGCTTGCATATTCCAAGGATGAGCCTCCTCAAAAGAGCTCTAGGCCTTGCAAGTTAGATGCACCCCCACTAGTTCGATTGGAGAGATTTTCTTAGCTCAAATGTGCATCCGTTGCATGGCAATCCCTACTACTCACATCATATCTATCATTTGGCCTTCTCGCCTATGATTGTCCTCATTGATGTGAGCCTTTCCCACCATTTTTGTCTTCCTCCTCCACCATACTTCTCTCTTTGCCATCCTAAGTGTCAACTTTCGTGCTTATGCTCATCCATTGCATGAGTGCTCAAAATATCGAAAAGGAGTGGATCAAATTGACTTGTATATGGCTAGTGGTCTGGGGACGAGTCAAGATAAGATTCCAAAGAAGACCAAGTGTGAAACTTTAGTAGATTGATTTCTCAACAAAAATACTGTTTTTTCGTATTACCTATCCCTCTTCTTGCACGCAAACACCATTTGGAGACATTCGAGTCACGGATAGCGAGAGCTCTTGCACCTAATGTTCTTTTGTTACTTGTTTCAATGCTAATATAGACTTTTGCATGTTATGACTTGAATTGAATCACATACCTTGATTGCTTTACTTTTCAAAGTTCTTATATGGTTGTTAGCATCAAAGTTGTCAAAATCGCGATTCAATTCTTAGAATCTTACGACCTTACGATCCAAATTAGCCCCTCCGATCCTACGATTTTCATCATAGAATCTTAGGCTCTACGATTTTAGTAGTTACGATTCTGCGATTCACGATCCTACAAACCGAATTATGATCCGATTCAGAATCTCGATTCTAAAAACTTTGGCTAGCATGTCACCACAAAAATTATGCTTGTTATCATTTACCTACTCGAGGACGAGCAGGAATTAATCTTGGGGATGTTGATACGTCCCAAACGTATCTATAATTTCTACTTGCTCCATACATGTTTTGTGTGATATTGCTATGATCTAGATACACTTTCATATACTTTTGATCATATTTGGACTAAACTACTAACTCAGTGCACCCTAGTGCCAGTTTCTGTTTTCTGCTGTTTTTCTATTTCAGTTTTCCCCCATATTAAAAGTGCTCCAAAAATTCGGGAAAAATCAGATAAAAAATCAGCATGAAGGAACCTTTCGGAGTCCCGAAGAGGGACCAGGTGGGACCCACCAGGGCCCCAGGCGGCCACCTTCCGCGGCCTAGGGCTTGGCCGCGCCAGGGGGACGCCTGGACCCCTGGTGCCCCCTGGCTGCCCCCTTCTCCTATATATTTCCCGTGACGTGAAACTTCCGGAGAGAGAAGCCTTTTCCGCGATCTCGCCTCTGTTCCGCCGCCGCCGCGCTTCCAAGATCGGGAGCGCCAGCAAACCTCTTCCCGGCACACTGCTAGAGGGAGGATCGACCTCCGGGAGCTTCCCCTCCACCATGGACGCTTCCCGGATGTGCCGTGAGTAGTTTCCTTTGGACCATGGGTCCGTGATCAGTAGCTATGTGATGTTCTCCTCCCCTCTTTGTTCTTCATGGTTTAGACCTCGTGAGCTGCCCTACATGATTGAGGCACATATGTAATATTTCTGCTGTTGTTATGCTGAGTTTGATGGGATCTGATGGATTATGAGATTATGTTCAGATTGTGATAGAGTAATATATTTGGTTCTTATCTTTTATTTTTATTTTCCTAATTAATTTTTGCATGTTCTCCGTTGCTGTTTATTGCTTTGGCCAAGTAATAGGTAGTAACTCCTAGAGGGAACGTTATGCTCGATTGTGGGTTCATGCCCCCCGATTGCATGCTTGAGTAACAGAAACATGAGTCTAGGGGATGTGTTGTTGCCACAAGGGGGAATACAATGGTGCTTGTAACCGCGGTTGCAAGGATTGTTTACTTTACGCAAAGTGATTTTTAATGTTGTTGTCTTTTGCTTTGGGTATACACTTTGGGTGGGGCTCACAACTTAATACCAGCGAGATGTTCTAGATATATATCTCAAGGTGGGTGATTAGTAGTAGATGAAGTTTGATTTCGGTCTACTTATTTTTGCGTACTGCCCATGCTTTTGAGCCTCTTCCTTTCTTTGTAGCATAGTTAGCATTGCAGTGCATTTATAATCCTGTCAATTGCCCTTCTGTAATTTGTTCACCTCACATAGCAGTTTTACCGTCTTTTGGGAGAGAGAAATCACTAGTGAACATCACGGGACCCTTGTCCATATTCTCATCATTGTTTACACGCTTATTTACTTTTCCGCTTTTACTTTCAGTTGCTATTATCATTATCATTATCCCTTGTGTTTTGATCCTTTGTAAACAACAAGATAGGAGAGATTGACAACCTCTCTGAACTTCGTTTGGAGAAAAGTTATTTGTGTCTGTGTGCAGGTCTGTAACATCCCAAAATTCTAAATTTTGGAATGTTATAAATATTAAATAATTATGATTTTCTTGCTTGATTTGTGTGTAATTGATCTGTGTGAGATAGACTAGGATCTGAAACTTTTTGAGTTTAAATGAATATTAAAATGAGAGGGAATAAAAGGACTTTCCCGTATATTCATTTTTGTTCTTTTACATTTATTATTTAAATCAAATCCAACAAATAAAAAAATATAGAGACAAGGTAATATGACTCCTTCAATAAATAAAATAAAGTTGGGAAAATGTTTTAAATAAAAGTTTTCATTTTGTTTTATTGGATCTTATTTTGAATACTTTTATATTTAAAATAAAAATAATTAAATGAGGGAAGATAACATGACTTCTTCAATTTTATTTGAAAATAATTTAAAACCTTGCTTTAGTTTTATTTGGGTTTATTAGAAAATGTTTTTTTGAATATTTTTATTTTGAATAAAAAGTTATTGAACATTCTATCTAGATTATCCTAAGATTTTAGAAATTTATTTGGGAATTTTGAAAGTTGTAAAATATTTTATAAAACTCTCCGAAGTCGTGTTAAAAATAAATAAATAAATATATTTTGTTATTTTTTTAAAGTATTGCGTTATTTTTTTGGAGTTATTTTATTATTTTAAAAATATCTCTATAGTCAGTTTTTCGAAGAAAAAAAATAAAAAAATATTTCGTAAAAAAAATGGGGACGGGCCAGCCAGGCCGAAGCCGACCCAGCTTGCCACGCCCGCACACGGCCGAACGGCCCAGCCGCCCCGAGCGACTAGCCAACCTCGTCGTTCTGCTTCTCTAGCACGAAAAGAAGTCCCACTCGGACTCTGCACCGCGCCGCCGCCGCTCGTGCTCCTCATGGAGAGCCCCTCTGTTACTCCTTGCCCACAAATTCTTGTCCTATAAATACCACACGTCCCTCTCCGCCGATTGCCCATAAAATTTCGCCCCAAACCGTCCCAAATCGAGCTAATTCCGAGGTAGATCTAGGTCCAACGGAGCTCCATTGTTGGACAAATTCGTCACCGGTGAGCCTCCCCTTGACCCCAAATTCTGCAGGCCGACTTCTTTCTTCGTTGTGCATCTAATAGACATCTTTTCCCAAATTCTGCACCGCGGGAGTTCATCGGAGCGCGCTCGGTTCATCGCGTCACCACGCCCGTACGGACGACGTTAGAGATCATCACCTCCACCGTTGTGATCTCCTAATCAAGCCCTACATCCTAGACGTCCTCGTTGACGCCGAAGATCACCGGAATCGTCATCTTCGTCACGTCAAATCTACACGCCGCGGTTAGTAAAAACGCCGTAACTCTTTTAACCGTTGCTTCATTTTAGATGAAACTAGAGGTCAATTGTTTGTTTCTAAACACTCTACACATTAGGTACTGTAGATCCAAGTTTTGAGAAAAATTATTTTGCGTTTGATCAAAAAGATTTCTAAATCCTATGTAGAATTGTTCTTGTAATATCTTTTTGACCGTAGATCCGTTTTGCATGATTCGAAAGCCCACGGTTTTCTTTCGAAATCCTCTATCCAATACAACCCTAAAAATTTATTTTTAATTTTCGAAAATATTCAAATCTGATCAGAATCAATTTTGACTTTAGTTGATCATATCTTTTGTTTTACAACTCGATTTTGATTGATTCTTTTTGCAAACTAAAACCCTAACTAAACCCTATATTCTAGACACCTTGCAACCCACTTTTGAAGTCAATAATGATCTGTTTTGCAAAAACTTTTATTTGATTTTTCTTTTGGAATTCATGAACCTTGTTTTGCTTTTGGATGATTGATTTATTGTGTGCAACCTTGTTTGCTTGGTTACGATAAATTGCTCGGAGTGTGACGATTAGAATTGTCGGAATTGTGAGCGCGAATAACTTCATCAAGATTCAAGGCAAGTCATATCTTTGATCATATTCCCTATTACCTATGTTTTCAAGGCATTAGTTCTTCTTCTTTAGATTGCATGATAGGTTATGCTATGCTATTACACCCAGTAGTTCATTGAGGTAGGTCTGATCTTTACATCATTGTCACCATCGTATACTATGATATTGCTTTGCTAAGTAGACGTGGATTGGGAACTGATTAGCCGTGTCCCCGTTATGGACAATTTGAGCGACTAGATGTGGTAATATTGATTTGTCTCATCATCTTTAATTAACTGATTGGTTTAATCACTTTGCAATAGATTGAGTGGAATTTTTCCATCTCAATCGATGCTATTGTAGAACTTAGCTATTATTATTCTATAGGGAAAATTAGCTTTTTGCAAAAATAAATGTAGAAGCTCCACCAGCCAAATTACATGTATTGTAGGAAATTTTACTTCTTTCTGGGATATGATTTGCCGTACATTCAAATGTACTGACCCATTGTCGGGCTGTAACCTTTGGTGTTGCAGGATTATATACGACGAGTAAGTGATACGATATAGGGTCGTGAAGTCTACACTGAACTTTGTCATTGGCGTTGATGGGACTCCACTTATATATTGATTGTTCTGCTATGTATTCTAGCCTAAGGGCTGTAAGGTAATAAATACCATGTATTTACGTTAATTTATGACATGTGATACTATGGTATTTCATCGAGTACTATGTGTGCTAGCATACTGATCCAGGGATAGCACAGAAGCACAGTATACTTGGTTCCTTTCGGGACCGGGTCGTTACAAGATGGTATCAGAGCACATGTTGACTGTAGGTCGTGACCCTAAAAACTACAAAGCCATAGGAAATTCTATTGCTAAAAATATTATTTTGAAAAATAAAAATCCATTACTTCTCGTCTTTTCTGATTTTTTTTTCAAACACTCCCTCTTACCCCCAAACAAGTTAGACTATACCCGTGCCACTTGACTATTTGGAAGGATCATCTTACGCTACATCGAGAAGGACAAGTTATTGGACTCATGATCAATAAAGTGTAAAGAGGATTATACCGTGCATGGGAAGAATGGAAGTTACCAACTACAAGTATCGAAGATTTTCAAGACTCAATGATTTTTTTGAAGACTCTGAAGATCCTAAGACTACCCATGACCTTTAGAGGACTAAACCCCTATTATATGCTCACGTTAGATGCGGTGATTTGTGTGTTATATTTTGTATTGTTCTCCCCTCCCCTCCAAACTTATCTCCTAAACCAAAACCCTTGGATCCCATAGATGGTGTATGGAGATGAACTCATCTTTTCCGGAGTGATGACTCGGTTGGAGACCGAACAATGGATTCGGAACATGGAGGATCACATGAAGGAAAATGGTGTTGGAAGAAAGGATAAGGTGCAATATGCCCTTCAGTACTTTTCAAAATGTGCTGCTACTTGGTGGAGAATGTAAAAATCTATCACCGAATGGCAAGGAGAAATTACTTGGGAGGAATTCAAACTGACTCTACTAAGATCTCGTCTTGTCACCCGAACAAGGAAGGCTAGTATAAATGATCTGAAGAAACCATGTGCATGCAAGATCTATGGATAAATAGGACACACCCACGAGGAACATTAGGATGAATGCCCTTATTGTGAAGAAAGTCACCTAGCTGAGGAATGTCCCACTAGGCAGGTTACCTGTTTCTTGTGTGAAGGAACTACCCATTACCCCGCCCAGTGTAACTTATACCCCATGGTACAGAAAGTGATCCAACAACATAAGGAAGGGATGAAGGAAGCTCTTAGTACATAGATAGAAGTACTCATGATGAAGGGAGATGTTAAAGACCCTCTTGAAGAAATATCAACCCCAGTTTGCCCCAAGTCGTGCTATTCATGTGGAGAAGAAGGACATATTTCACAAAATTGCGTGAAGAAGGGGAAAGAGTATTTGGGTAAATTCCCGACAATAGAAGTGGAGTATGACCAACAAGAAATAAAAGATTGGAGAAACATAGAAAGGTCGAGAAAGAAACACAAGGTGTTTGGAAGTGTCATGTGTTGGCATTGTCACAAGGATGGACGTTATGCACCTGGTTGCCCTTGTAAAGACTACGACCTTCTCGCAAGACGAAAAACCCAGACCAAGAAGTAGAGGATGACTCAAGATTCACAAAAGAAGCCTTACACCCCGTAGAACACCGCTTATGTTAAAAACGTCAAGAATATAGAGGAGATGAATGCATCCCAGAAATCCAAGGATGGAGATGATGAAAGCAGTGTGTATCCCCAGAAGAACACAACTTCTGCAAAGAAGGATCGAAGTCAAGTCATATGTTTTAGGTGCAGAGAAACAGGGCACTACTCTACCAAATGCCCCGAAAGGAAGACAAAGCCTCAAGGAGCTTAAGTAATCACAATGAGACCCCGAAATTGGAAAGGTAATTTGTTTTGCTGCAATGAGAAAGATCACTTTGCAGGAGAATATCGTAATGGATAGAAGTCTTATGATGAGATACTAGATATGAAGCATGCAATAAGCATAGTAGGAAATATTATGTTAATTACAAACGTCAGATGGATATGTGTAATTCTATGAGATTGCAATGATCAATTTGAGAATCAGTGAAGCTAGTATGTGCCTTTGGTCAGGAAACAACCACATGTGTGAATTGGATGTTTATGAGTAGTAACACTACAAGCAAGGAGAAGGGTTTCGGAAGCTAATGCAGAGACCCTAGATTTTCATTTTTAAGGGTGGTAGTATCTTACATTACTACCAGAAGAATGATCGAAGTGCTAACTACATCGGACCTCATAATGGAGTTTTGACAAGTAGTGAGTCCGTTTGGAGATGTGACAGTCTGCATTAAGATATTAAGGAAGGAGTATATTCGGATTTTAAAAATGAGAAGCAAGACTTATGTTTGAGATGGAGAATATTTGCAACCCAAGGTGGAATTAAGATTTGCAATAGATGAGGTGGGCCATAAACCCCAAGCCGCAGGATCGGATAAGAATCAAGCACACTCTTGCGTAAAGAAGGACCGTGGAGGAAGCTACGACTTTGCCAACCGACGATTTCATAGGAGTTTACGTAAAACCCGAGAGTTGTGAAGAAACGTTAGTTGTTTTGTTTGGCATGCAGAAACCATGGAATTACCCGAACTCAGTTCGTGGAGAAGTTAATTCTGCAGTGCTTGTGAGGATGCCCGAGTGTTAGAATGCGAGAATTCGGTAAACCATATACAAGATAATGATTTGGGTGCGGAATGGATTGGCCACCATAACGATTACTCTTATTATTTGCTTTGTTATGTGGGATGGTAGATCTAGGGTGACTTACCTATAGTAGAGAGATGACGACGACGTTAAGCCAAGAGATTAGAATGGTACGATGCTGACCCTGTACATTGCAACCCTTGCGAATCATAAGTAGTACGGTGAGAATAAGCCAAGACCAATTTTCTACAGGAACCTTCTTGTTGACCACCATGAGAGTACCGATATTTGTTAGTATTGGCGTTCGATCTGTCATTCATGAAGGATAAACATATGGAAGACCAATCATTCCACGAAAATAGATTCAACACCTCAAAGGAGAAGGGGTATATTTAAGAAGGAATTCATCGAAAGTGCAAGATTCGTGAAGACCTGGGAATTTTTATTTTAAGGGTGGTAGCACCCTAGAACTTCAGAGGATCGGTGGATTTCGAAGATGGAAGACCCCAACCCTAACCTTTTCTTTCTAGCCGCTTCGAATCTCGAGGACGAGATTCATTTTAAGGGTGGTAGATTTGTAACATCCAAAATTCTAAATTTTGGAATGTTATAAATATTAAATAATTATGATTTTCTTGCTTGATTTGTGTGAGATAGACTAGGATTTGAAACTTTTGTTGTTTAAATGAATATTAAAATGAGAGGGAATAAAAGGACTTTCCCTAATATTCATTTTTGTTCTTTTACATTTATTATTTAAATCAAATCCAACAAATAAAAAAATAGAGAGAAGGCAATACGACTCCTTCAATAAATAAAATAAAGTTGGGAAAATGTTTTAAATATATGTTTTCATTTTATTTTATTGGATCTTATTTTGAATACTTTTATATTTAAAATAAAAATAATTAAATGAGGGAAGATAGCATGACTTCTTCAATTTCATTTAAAAATGATTTAAAACCTTGCTTGAGTTTTCTTTGGGTTTATTAGAAAATGTGTTTTTGAATCTTTTTATTTCGAATAAAAAGTTATTGAATATTCTATTTAGATTATCCTAAGATTTTAGAAATTTATTTGGGACTTTTTAAAGTTGTAAAATATTTTATAAAACTCACTGAAGTCGGGTTAAAAACAAATAAATAAATAAATATATCTTGTTATTTTTTTAAAATTATTGCATTATTTTTTTGGAGTTATTTTATTATATTAAAAATATCTCTATAGTCAGTTTTTCGAAGAAAAAATAAAAAAAAATTCATTAAAAAAATGGGGACGGGCCAGCGAGGCCGAAGCCGACCCAGCTAGCCACGCCCGCGCACGGCCGAACGGCCCAGCCACCCCGAGCGACCAGCCAGCCTCGTCGTTCTCCTTCTCTTGCACGAACAGAAGTCCCACTCGGACTCTGCACCGCGCCGCCGCCGCTCGTGCTCCTCATGGAGAGCCCCTCTGTTACCCCTTGCCCACGAATTCTTGTCCTATAAATACCCCACGTCCCTCTCCGCCGATTGCCCACAAAATTTCGCCCCAAACCGTCCCAAATCGAGCTAATTCCGAGGTAGATCTAGGTCCAACGGAGCTCCATTGTTGGACGAATTCGTCACCGATGAGCCTCCCCTTGACCCCAAATTCTGCAGGCCGACTTCTTTCTTTGTTGTGCATCTAATAGACATATTTTCCCTCTTCTATTCTTGCGCAAGATTGATCCCCAAATTGTACGTGCACCGTGGGAGTTCATCGGAGCGCGCTCGGTTAATCGCGTCGCCACACCCGTACGGACGACGTTGGAGATAATCACCACCATTGTTGTGATCTCCTAATCAAGCCCTACATCCTAGACGTCCTCGTTGACGCCGAAGATCGCCGGAATCGTCATCTTCGTCGCGTCAAATCTACACGCCGCGGTTAGTAAAAACGCTGTAACTCTTTTAACCGCTGCTTCGTTTTAGATGAAACTAGTGGCAAATTGTTTGTTTCTAAAACCTCTACATATTAGGTACTGTAGATCCAAGTTTTTAGAAAAGTTATTTTGCGTTTGATAAAAAAGATTTCTAAATCCTATGTAGAATTGTTCTTGTAATATCTTTTTGACCGTAGATCCGTTTTGCGTGATTCCAAAGCCCACGGTTTTCTTTCGAAATCTTCTATCCAGTACAACCATAAAAATTTATTTTAAATTTTCGAAAATATTCAAATATGATCAGAATCAATTTCGACTTTAGTTGATCGTATCTTTTGTTTTACAACTCGATTTTGATTGATTCTTTTTGCAAACTGAAACCCTAACTAAACCCTATATTCTAGACACCTTGCAACCCACTTTAAAGTCAATCATGATTTGTTTTGAATAAACTTTTATTTGGTTTTTCTTTTGGAATTCATGAACCTTGTTTTGCTTTTGGATTATTGATTTATTGTGTGCAACCTTGTTTTCTTGGTTACGATATATTGCTCGGAGTGTGAAGATTAGAATTGTCGGAATTGTGAGCGCGAATAACTTCAAGATTCCAGGCAAGTCATATCTTTGATCATATTCCCTATTACTTATGTTTTCAATGCATTAGTTCTTCTTCTTTAGATTGCATGATAGGTTATGCTATGCTATTACACCCACTAGTTCATTGAGGTAGGTCTGATCCTTACATCATTGTCACCATCGTAAACTATGATATTGCTATGCTAAGTAGACGTGGATTGGGAAGTGAATCATTATGAGGTATGAGTGATAATTTAGTAATTAGGACCAAGATAAAGTTAATGGACTACCTGGGTGGGATGGTTGCAAGTATCCTAGGGATGGCCAGTGATGACTGCGGAAAGCCACCCAGGCTCAAAGGGACTGTTTGTATTGACATACCTAGAAGCTTACGTGTGCAGCCACAAGCTACTATGGGCTCTGGCTTGGTTGCTCATTTGTAGGGACTCTTACTAGGTAGCGCTAAGAAAGTAGTTGTGAGTAGGTGGGATGGGTGCTACCGGAGTAAGGGAAACTCTTCTGAAAGACCATGTCTCGATCTTCTAGTTGTCATACATCATGCAGTGTGACGAACTACAAAGGAGGCGATCGAGTTTTGTGGGGAAAAGTGCGCAAACCTCTGCAGAGTGTAACACTAATCGATTAGCCGTGTCCCCGGTTATGGACAACTTGAGCGACTAGATGTGGTAATATTGATTTGTCTCATCATCTTTAATTAACTGATTGGTTTAATCACTTTGCGATAGATTGAGTGGAATTTTTTCATCTCAATCGTATGCTATTGTAGAACTTAGCTATTATTATTCTATAGGGAAAATTAGCTTTTTGCAAAAATAAATGTAGAAGCTCCACCAGCCAAATTGCATGTATTGTAGGAAATTTTACTTCTTTCTGGGATATGATTTTCCGTACATTCAAATGTACTGACCCGTTGTCGGGCTGTAACCTTCGGTGTTGCTGGATTATATACGACGGGTAAGTGATACGATATAGGGTCGTGAAGTCTACACTCAACTTTGCCGTTAGCGTTGATGGGACTCCACTTATATATTGATTGTTCTGCTGTGTATTCTAGCCTAAGGGTTGTAAGGTAATAAATACCATGTATTTATGTTAATTTATGACATGTGATACTATGGTATTTCATCGAGTACTGTGTGTGCTAGCATACTGATCCATGGATAGCACAAAAGCACAGTAGACTTGGTTCCCTTCAGGACCGGGTCGTTACAAGGTCCACGTCAGTTGCGCCGCTGACACCTACTTATCATTATCGGAGTCCTACTGGTCGATCTCAACCTTGGTATCTTCACCAAGGGAAACTTGTCGCTACGCTGCATCTCACCTTCCACTTGGGGTAACCAACGAAGGACGAGAAGCAATTATCATCTTTCGCGTATCAATAAGTATAATGGAAAATTGATAAACGACATATTTGATCTTACCGTGTCATACATGGCTTGATTACGTCTCTCGAACACTTTACTCTTAGTGGTGTTTTGGGAGGCGCAAGTTATGACACTTCTTCACTACTCATCAGACGTTTGCTAAACTTGTAACTCAAATATTACTTTCTACAATCTAATTTGCATAAGCATTATTTTCTTGCTACAATGAATTTCTATTTCACCCTTGAACGTTTCAAATGTTTCAGATGTAAGTCTTCATTGAACAGATATCCACATATCTACTTCAAATCACGAGCGAAGATAGAAAATCCACTGCAGACAACTACTCTTATTGGACTACATACATCATCATGTATGATTTGCAATAATTTAGTTGCCCATTCATGCATGGCCTATCAATGGTGTTTTGGTCACATTACTTCGAGACAAAGTTCGCAAGCGTCAAGTGATTCATAATCATATGACTTGAAAGTCCATCACTTATGGAAATTCTTCATGCATGTTATGTCACTAGTGACAAACTGCAGTGCCACACCCCGTGTGGTATTTCTGTCAGTCTTGCGACGTTTAGCGTCAATGTTATGGATGTTTAGTATTATTATCAAGATTCATAACATACAACCTATTCATAATGGAAGTATGGCCTTTGTATTATTCATAACTTTGAATAACTTTATTTGCAAACAAACATGATTCAAAATGATGTTTTTGCAACAAGGCTAAAGTCTAGTAACAATTTACTCAACTCTAAAATGAATTATGAAGATAATCATAGAGTCAACACATAGTGTAGTAAACCTTTTACCGTGTGCTTGTGCGTGTCAAAACTCATCATCATCTAGTCATAAAGGCCATAGTATTTCTTGCATCGACTTGCAACAATATGAAATCGAAGTAATATTCCGGTGATCAACTATTTAATCACAATATCCAAAATTAACAATTAACTACTTAATCATGATTCCCAGTAATTACATCTTTTGTCCAGCAATGAATTCATCTATAACTTCGTATGACTTTCATTTCTGAGCTGGATATTCCAGTCTTCTTTCATTTTTCCTTTATACGTATCATATTTCTATTTCCAATGGCACTCCTACTCATAGAAGATCACACATGATCAAGGGTGGCGCATGCCATGGACTTTCAGGCGTGTAAGTCTTACTAACACCCTTTGGAACTTCCTTTCCCTTTATTCCCATCATCATATGATCGTTGTTCTTCTGGATCCCACACTATCAGTTTTCTTTGAGAACAATGAACATTTTCACTAATTCTTCAATCATACATTAGATATCTTATATACTACATCATCTGTCTTATCACTGAAAACAATTTTTCAGTTCCATGAATATAACATAACTATCCCAAACGTTTCGAAGTTAGGGTTTCATGGTGATGAAGACAATATACTTAGTTGTGGTAGAATTCTAGCCTTTTGGATTATGGACGTAAGACACATCATACATAGCATCAGCGGGAGTGCATCAAAAATTTGCGATAGGACATGGTCCTTCTCGACACTATTAAGGATAGTCCTCACAATACGGTACCAATCGTAAAGTTTTACCAGATAATAAAATTAATCAAAATCAATTGGGAAGGTGGTAACGCGAGCCATTATTCTATAACGATAACGCAAATACTAAGACATTGTTCATAATTAAGTTGCACTTGTGATTAATCAATTTAATTACTAAGTGCGCTCCCACTCATATCAATATCTCTCGTAATTGATGCTGGAGTGATTCAAGATCCAACCCAATCGTTTGACATTGATGTGACATCACTGATGACTTAGACTGGACCGGTAGGCCAACTTGCCAATCACGCCAAAGGTGATTCTTGTTCATCTTTCGATGGGCGTGTTCCGGTAGCAAACTTTTATCCAAACCGTCAAGACAACTAAGTGTAATTGTAGTGTGTTCTTAACACACCCGCCTTTTATGCGTCACACCGTGTGCACCCATGTGACATGACCTGCTCCGGTGTGAAACATTGCATAGATGGTGCTACAGTTGGAAAAACACTATCAACTTGATATTGTTTTGCGAGAGATCACCCTAATAAAATACGACTACCGCGCATCAAACAAGGGTGCATCAAAGGGATAAACATCACAGGCAGTTCATAAAATTATGTGATATGATATAGCCCTTTGCATCGTGAAGTCTTCATTGTCTTCACGTCATCGTGGTAGAAGTCACCGTGTCCACCAACTTTATCCTTGGCGTCGGGAACATCACCACGGCTTCCGACATGTGTGTCGGGGTCCACCTTCGCATCTTTGATCATCACCTTGTATCTATCTATTTCTTTGCCTCGAGCTAATAAACAGTTCTGGCACACATGCCATAATTAAGTGACAATCATATGACTCCAGTCATCATGCCTGACGAGGATCAGCCTCGGAAAATCCCATGGTCAGGGACCCTGGGTTTATCATAGAGAAGGAATAGGTTCGACGATACTTGTCGGCTAACAGGAGAAGCACTTCATGCTCGATATTACTGCTTGAGGGAGAGATTACAAGGGAGGCCAAGGCGAGTTCTCGCAAGACCAGGAGAGTAGATTGGATATTGGATGTTGATGACCCTCAACGTAAAGGGATCTATTGTAGCGTTTTCGATAAGTAAGAGTGTCGAACCCAACGAGGAGCGAAAGGTATTGATAGGTGATGGTGGACAAGGAATAACTGCAAACACTGAAAGGTAACTTTTTAGGGGTTTTCGATGTAAGCAACGATAAGGTAAAAGCAAGCAAATTAAATAAAACTGAGGAGCAGCAAGTGGCCCAATCCTTTTTGTGCAAAGGATAATCCTGACAACTGAACTTATAAAGACTAAAGCGTTCTTGAGGACACATGGAGAGGTAGTCACGTGCTTTCGCCATACTCTGCATCGATAACAAGTGTTGTGCTGATAAGTGTTGAGTGGGTGGATCTATGCTAGCACACCTTCTAGACTAAGATAAGTTCACTCTTATGATTAAACATATTGTAAGCATCCGCAAATACAAGATAGAAATTAAGGCAAAGCCTAACCACAGCAATAAGATCAAGGATCCAGTAATCCCTTGTGCAAAAGTGTGCAAACTGGGGTTCAGGTTTCTGTCACTCCGAAAACGCACCGTAAGCATTCTTAATACACAATTCATTCCCCTAGGTCCTTAAGAAGGCGAAGTGTTGAGTGTTCGACTCACACAACACCACTAGGAAAATAACAACACAACTTAAATATCAAACAACACAAATTACTTCAACATAATATGACTACAAGCAACCAGACTTCTCCCATGTCCTCAAGAACTAAAGTAACTACTCACAAGACATAAAAGAGATCATGATCAGAGGTGATAAATATATGATAAACAATCTGGACATAATGGTATTTCTCCAACAAAACTCAATAGCATTCACCACAAGGTAGTAATCAACACCGGTAGAGTGGAGGGGATAGATAGTACGGATTACAACACAAGATGAACTTGTGAGGTGAGATTGGATGGTGGTGGAGATGGTGCTGATGTTGGGGATGATGTTCATGATGATCTCGATGATGCCTGTGACGATGGCGATGACGATGGAGATGATCTCCCCTTCCGGGAGGTGATCTCCTCTGCGGAATCTGCCCGCCGGAGAGCCCTTTTCTTCTCTGTAGGTTTCCGCCACGGAGCGGCGGCGGAACTCTGTGATCGCTTCCCTTTTTAGGGTTTTCGCGTAACGAGGAGTATATAGGCTAGAGGGGGGAGCCGGGAGTGGCCCCAGAGCTCTAGGCGCCCTCCCGGCGCGGCCAGGGGTGGGGCCGCGCCAGGTGGCCGCCTGGGGCCCCTCTTCGGCGAGTCTTCGTTATTCTTCTGGAAAATACCCCCCGTCGATTTTCAGGTAATTTGGAGGTATTCTTCTTCAGCAACTCAGCGTCCACTTTTTACCGATGAATCCTGCGTCTGCTGCTTCGGCACTGGAAAGTTGCAAACTGTGTAAAACAAGCCAATACAACATAAGAACATCATCGTAATGTGAAATATATCAATGAATAAGGATGAATGACGATATAAAATAGTGATGCATTTTGGACGTATCAACTCCCCGAAGCTTAGACCTCGCTTGTCCCCAAGCGAAAACTGAGCTCGGTAAACCTGTCCACAAGTTTAGAGAATGAAGTGTCGATAAATAAAATATGGACAAGAAGCATCATGATCTTTTCACCAAACTCAAACATCCTGAACAGCAATCTCCAACTCATAAGGCCCTTATGAAAGAGTAATAACAATTATAATCAAAAGTAGGGCTAAGGAAACTCATCAAATCATGGCAAACAAGTCCTTTGGTCAAGGGACAACTAAAAGCTTTTACCTTTGCTTTTTCTCTTTATATTTTGAAGTGATGATTTGGAACCTTTTGAAAGAACATGCTATTACTCATGGAGTGCAAGTGTTAACACAAAGGAAGATGTTTGCTTGGCAAAGGCTTTTGCAAAAAACTTACTTATCAAGAGATAATGTCAACAATGATATGGCATGGCGAAACTTTAATGCAGCATTATATTGATGAATCTTCATCAGCATCAAGTGTCTGTTCTCTTTGGGAAAGGAAGAAGTAGGGAAAACCGACTCAACATAAAGGTAAAGGAAAAAGGAAACCTTGTTAAAGGAAAGCATGGAAAATTCAAGTGTTATCCTTAAATCAAATAGAATGAAAAAAAGTTTTGAGAGGTGCATAATTTGTCAACGAATGCTAATAGATAACTCAATTGCTTCTCAGATTGGAAAAGTTTCGAGGAACGACTCCCAAACGGGGACGATCACATCCCCGCAATCTCCTTTGTTTATCACTGCCAAAGTTTTCTGATTTCTCATGAACAAAGCGTGAAGGAGGGTTTGTTTGTTGTATTATCTTTTGTGAGCTGGGCGCACTCATGCCAGTTCCTCCTCGTATTAGGGGTTTGCAGATTAGACATGCAATCTCAGGGTAAAACTTGTCCAACTTAAGAAGGTCATGAATTAACTACTACTTCCTCATGAGCTAAAACATGGGCACAAAATAGAAGATTTTGAACATCTAAGGATAACACAAAAATTCTATGCTTTAGGAGTGGTAGTGGAATACCACGAATAGGAAGGTATGGTGGACTCAAATGGAAGGCACTGGTTTCAGGGTATGGATGTACAAGCAGAATTCCGCTTAGTACAGGGGTTTGGCTAGCAAAGGCTTTGAGAGAACAGCCAATTGATGATGACTTGGATGCAAAGCAATATAAAGCATAAACATTAAAATAAGCATAGCACATCAAGTTGTCTTCCTTGTTAACATAACACTACAAGCATAATAACAAAGAGGGTTTCGCTATGTCGCTACTTTGAGAAAAATAACATGCTTGTTGCTATGACCAAAGCTATGTTTGCCAAGATTAAATAAAGTTTTTGAAGCCATACCTGATATAAGGTCAATAATCCCCATAAGAATCATCATAAGGTCGATTGCGTGAAGAGAATACCGAGTGCAGCGAAGGGATCAATAGACTTCTCATTAATATTCCATCATAGACGACTCCACACTCACGGATACATAACTCTCCAAAAAGGAGTGATAGACCCCAATGCAAACACCTATTTTATAAGATAACTTCCCTAGACATGATACGACTCTACTTGACTCTAAAAGACAAATATAAAGATAAAAATACCGGCCACTCCCCCAAGCTTGGAACAAGCTAAGGGGAAGCCATTACGCGAGGAGATTTACTCCTCATCCTGTTGTGGTTGCTTCTTCAGATCCCTGATGACACAGCGAAGGGTTCGGTTCTCTGACTCCAAGACTTTCACATGTACTTGTAGCACACGGAAGTCTTCACAGAGTTGATTGGTGATGCGGTAAGCCTCGGAGATGGTGGAAAGCATACGTTGATCTTCAGGTGAATTGGAGGGCCCTGAAAGGTTAGGAGAAAGATCATAATGAGGTTGGACAGATCCCACCATGATGGGATTGTTTGGGCCTCCTTGTTGATGCGCGGTGATAGTCTTGACTTCCTCCCTCACGGCGCGCTCCATCTTCGCTTGTCTTGCGGCAGTTTCTTCTTCGGTAGCCCAATCAACGTGCTTCCCTTGATTAAGATCCTTCTGGACTTGGCGTAGACGCCATCTAAAGAAATCTTCTCCGCTCGAGCCACAAGAAGACATCTCTACTACTCAACTTTTAGTCTTGGCAGAAGCAGCTCGAAAAGAAAACACACAAAATCACGAGATACGTTGCCGGAACGATCCGGGAAAATATATAGCAAAAATTTCTGCACAGAAAGGAAGGTAACAGGTCAAAGCGGAGTCGGAGACGGGATCCGGGGTGCCCAGGCGGCCTCCCGGCGCGGCCAGGGGTGGGGCCGCGCCAGGGGGGCGCCTGGGCCCCTAGGAGCTGGTCTCTGGCTCCACTTAGGCCTCGAATTTTCTATATTTTGCAAAAACTCATAATCTGGAACTTTCATGGTGGTTTCGCGATGTTTCCTTACCGTAATACATACATTTCCTTATTCTGCTTTTGCTGATGTCTGAAACAGGGCTGCAACATGTTCTTCATGAGACTTTGTGTATACCAAATCCACATCAACATTGACAGGATCTCCTTCTATGTAATGGTTAAGTCTTTGCCCATTCACCACTTGAGGTTTGGTGCCTTCGAAATTATTAATCTTGATTTCACCCGAGCGGTAGACTTCCTCAATATGAAATGGCCCTTCCCACCTGGAAAGTAGTTTACCTGGAGAAAACCTGAAACGGGATCTAAACAACAAAACTTTATCACCAACATTAAATTCACATTTCAGAATCCTCCTATCATGCCACTTCTTTACCTTTTCCTTGAACATTTTAGCGCTCTCGTAAGCTTCAATTCTCCACTCATCTAGAGAAGTCAAGTTCATGAGACGCTTTTCACCAGCTAACTTTGGGTCAGCATTAAGCTCTCTAATAGCCCAGAAAGTTTTGTGCTCTAATTCTAATGGCAAATGGCAAGCCTTGCCATAGACCATCTTATAGGGAGACATGCCCATGGGGTTTTTGTAAGAAGTTCTATACGCCCACAAAGCATCTCCTAACTTATTTGACCAATCCTTTCTATTTCTATTGACTGTCTTCTGTAAGATCAACTTGATCTCTCTATTGGTGAGCTCAACTTGCCCACTAGTTTGGGGGTGGTACGGTGGAGCAATTCTATGATTGACATCGTACTTGGCTAAAGCTTTTCTAAAAGCTCCATGTTTAAAGTGTGAACCCCCATCAGTCATGAGGTACCTGGGTACTCCAAACCTAGGAAAGATTACATCCTTGAGCATTTTCAAAGATGTCTTGTGATCAGCACTTTCAGTGGGGATTGCTTCTACCCACTTGGTTACATAATCAACAACAACTAAAATGTGAGTGTACTTGTGCGAGGAAGGAAAAGGACCCATAAAATCAAAACCCCAGCAATTAAAAGGCTCAATCACTAGAGAGTAATTCATAGGAATCTCATTCCTCCTACTAATATTACCAACTCTCTGACACTTATCACAGGATAAAACATAATTTCTAGCATCCTTAAAGAGAGTAGGCCAATAAAAACCTGATTGAAGAACCTTATGTGCGGTCCTCTCACCAGCATGATGTCCTCCATATGGACGGTCGTGACATTGTTTGAGAATTTCCTTCTGCTCGTGTTCCGGTATGCATCTTCTCACGATCCCATCTGGACCTTCTTTGAAAAGATGTGGGTCATCCCAAAAGTAATGCCTCAAATCATGAAAGAACTTCTTCCTTTGCTGAAATGTTAAACCTGGAGAAAAAAACTTTGCAATGATAAAGTTAGCATAATCTGCAAACCAAGGATCGGAGAGAGATTGTACTTTAACAACAGCTAGTTGTTCGTCTGGAAAACTGTCGTTGACTGGACTGGGATCATGCGGTATATCTTCCATCCTCGAAAGATTATCCGCCACCGTATTGTCTTCTCCTTTCCTATCGACAATCTTCAAATCAAATTCTTGAAGAAGGAGTACCCATCGGATGAGCCTTGGTTTGGCATCCTTCTTCTCCATAAGATACTTAATGGCAGCATGGTCAGTATGAACAATAATCTTAGAATCAACAATATACCGCCTAAATTTATCACAAGCAAACACTACTGCCAAGAATTCCTTCTCAGTAGTAGCATAATTCTTCTGGGCACTATCAAGGGTTTTGCTAGCATAAGATATAACATTCAACTTCTTATCAACCCTTTGCCCTAGAACAGCTCCAATAGCAAAATCACTAGCATCACACATAATTTCAAAAGGTAAATTCCAATCAGGTAGTTGTACTATAGGAGCAGTTATTAAAGCTTTCTTAAGAACTTCAAAGGCTTCCTTACAATCTTCATCGAAACAAAGGGAACATCCTTCTGGAGAAGATTAGTGAGGGGTCTCGAAGTCTTAGAAAAGTCTTTAATAAATCTTGTATAGAAACCAGCATGGCCGAGAAAACTACGAATACCTTTGATGTCCCTTGGATAGGGCATCCTCTCAATTGCTTCGATCTTTGCCCTGTCCACTTCAATTCCCCTCTCAGAAATCTTGTGGCCAAGAACAATTCCCTCATTGACCATAAAGTGTCACTTCTCCCAGTTGAGCACTAGATTTGTCTCCTCACATCTCTGCAAAAACTTTATTAAGGTTGTGGAGACAATGGTCAAAGGAGGTTCCATAGACGGAGAAATCGTCCATGAATACCTCCACAATTTTTTCACAAAAACCATGAAAGATAGAAGACATACACCTTTGAAAAGTAGCAGGGGCATTACAAAAACCAAAAGGTATATGTCTGTAAGCATAAGTACCATAGGGACAAGTAAAAGTGGTCTTCTCTTGATCAGCAGTGTTAACATGAATTTGAGAGAAGCCAGAATAACCATCAAGATAACAAAAGTGAGTATTTTTGGATAACCTTTCAAGCATTTGGTCGATGAACGAAAATGGGTAGTGGTCCTTCCTGGTTGCCTTGTTCAGCTTCCTGTAATCAATACACATTCGATATCCAATAATAATTCTCTGAGGTATTAGTTCATTCTTATCATTAGGAACCACAGTTGTTCCTCCTTTCTTTGGAACACAATGAACCGGGCTTACCCACTTACTATCAGCTATAGGGTAGATAATACCTGCGGCTAGAAGCTTGAGAATCTCAGTCCTTACAACATCCATCATTTTCGGATTCAAACGTCGTTGATGATCAACAACTGGTTTAGCATCAGGCTCAAGGTTGATGGTATGCTGACAAATAGACGGACTAATCCCCTTAAGGTCATCAAGGGTATAGCCAATTGCACCTGGATGTTTGCAAAGTACTTCCAATAGACGCTCCTCTTCATACCCTGAAAGGTTAGAATTGATAATAATAAGATATACTTTCTTTTCATCTAGATAAGCATATTTGAGCGTATCGGGAAGAGGTTTAAGGTCAAAC
The DNA here is from genome assembly GCA_950022295.1 of Bromus sterilis. Classification (NCBI taxonomy): domain Eukaryota; kingdom Viridiplantae; phylum Streptophyta; class Magnoliopsida; order Poales; family Poaceae; genus Bromus; species Bromus sterilis. The sequence goes on from OX465596.1 coordinate 277,653,707, forward strand.
ACTGGATCTTCTTTTGGTTGAGAGAAAATTCCCAAAGGCTCAACTGGAAGGTTGTGCTTTAGGATAGCGGGTTGTCTTAAGAATAATACGTCCAACTCATTCCTCTCCTGCATATGCAAAACATTCTCGTGGTCCTCCATATATTGCTGCAAAGGATCATTAGGGGGAATAGCAATGGAAGCAATATCTTCAATAATCTTATCATTACTAGGTAAATCAGTACCACAAGGCTGCTTAGAGAACTTTGAAAAGTTAAATTCATATGGCTCACCATTGAATTCAACATAAACTTTACCTTTCTTGCAATCTATTATAGCTCCACAGGTTCTGAGAAAAGGTCTACCGAAAATAATAGGAAAAAAATTATCCCTTACTGAACCAAGCACTAGAAAGTCGGTAGGATACTTTACCTTTCCGCATAGGACTTCAATATCTCTCACAATTCCGATAGGAGAGATAGTTGCTCTGTTTGCAAGATGAATAGTAACATCAACTTCTTCAAGTTCACAAGGTGAAATCTCACCAATGATCTCTTGATAAAGTGAATACGGGATAGAACTAGCACTCGATCTCAAATCGCATAGCCCATAATAATTGTGATCTCCTATTTTAACAGATACTACTGGAGTACCTGAAATTGGGCCCTTATTCTTGGCTGTGACAAGGTTAGTGGAAAAAACACAAAAAATTATATTGGAATCTAAAGCATCACTAGTAATAAGATCCTTAACCAATGCAAATCGAGGATCGGCCTTGATATGGTCCTCGGGCTCATCAATTCTTCTCTCACTCTTATTCATTATGCCTGTCACAAAAGAGTGCTCCCTTATTCTTACGGGAAAAGGGGGCTTTTCATCTATAACTGCATGCACAATAGGGTCAGCAACATGAATATCAATAGATAATTCTTTGAAGGGTTTATGATGCTGACTCTACTTATTCTTAGAAGAGTCAAGATGAGAGGCAAAATCCTTACAAAAATCAATCATAAGATGGGAATCAAGACCAATCTTAGAGCAAAAGGCATTAAAGGAATCAGTTTTCACATAGCTCTCTATATAATCATGCTCATAATTTATAGTAGGTTCAATGCCTTTATCTATTTCCAAATCTTCGGTATTCTTTTGGATCCTTCCAAGGAGATCCCATCTTTCTTCAACGCTTTTCGTTTGAAATACCCCACTAGAGGAGGCATCCAACATCTCCCTATCCTGACGAGAAAGTCTAGCATAAAAGTTTGTAAGTATAGTTTCCTTGGGGAGCTCATGAATAGGACATTTGAGCATTAGAGATTTCAATCTCCCCCAAGCTTGAGCGATGCTTTCTCCGTCACGAGACCTAAAGTTATAGATATAATTCATGTCTCGATGAATTTCATGAAGAGGATAAAACTTGGTATAAAAGAGAGACATAAGTTCATGCCAATCAAGCAAATGAGAGTTATCGAGAAGCTTATACCAATATGAAGCTTTATCTATAAGCGATACGGAGAACAATTTCTTCATAATGAACTCCTTTGATACACCTGCAAGCTTTAATAATGAACATAGTTGTGATAAATATAGCAAGTGTTCACAGGGATGTCTATCTCCTGCATATCGATTAGCCAAGACACAATCGATAATAACAGCTGGTATTTTGTAAGGCACAATTTCAGTAGGGGGAGGTACAACCACCACAGATGTGGGGCGTTTCCCCATAAGCAACGATCCAATAGCTAAGTTGTCCATACGAACAAAGAACAGCAAAAAAAAGCAACGATATCAAAATTCCTTACCAGCTTCACTGTAACACCCTCAGTGTCATGGAACAGTAAACCCTTTTGCTAATGATAATTACTGTTGATGATCATGCCTTATCATGCCTTGATCATTTTGGATCAAGGCAGATTTCAAAATGCCCCTTTGATGATATTAAAATAATGTGGCAAATCAAACCTTGTCCCAAAATTGTGAAAACAATTTTGTAAAATGCCAAAAATTTAGTGGATCACTTCCATATGGTTTTGGGAATTTATTAAGCTTTAAAATAAATCAACAAATAAAAACAGTAGCCAATAATCCCTTTTCATCAATAGGATAATTAAAACAAATGCTAAATGAATTTAGTTTGCCCCCAAACTTTATATGGCACTATTATAAAGTGAGACACTAATATTTGGACCAGATCCACACTTTAAAAAAATGCTTAAGTAATTAAAACAACTATACAAAGAAATGAACAGAAAATAAAATAAAAGAAAATAAAAAAAAACCTATCCTACGCCTGGGGCGAGGCCCACCCCTCCCCCCCAGCCTGGCCCAGCTCCCTCCCTCCTCTCTCCTCCCACCTTCTCCCCTTGCGTGGCGCCATGGCCATGGCCAGGGAGCACCCCCAGCCGGCCCCTCCCCCTCACTGGCCTCACCTGCCCCTGGAGATAAGACCCCGCACCCACCCTCGAGCACGGAACCCTAGCCGCCGCCTCCCAGCTTCCTCCCCGCGCGCCGTTCCCCCCCCCCCCACCCCCACCCGAGCCGCCGTGGCGAGCCCGCCGTCGTCGGAGCAAGAGGCCAGAGGCCTCGCCTGGCCACTCCGCCTTGCCCTCGGGCCTCGTTAGCCTCAACCCCTCCTCCCCCACACCGTTCCTCGTCGCCGGAAGCCGCCACCGCTCGCGATTCGAGCCCTCCCCGCCGCTGCTCGTCACGACGCCGCGGCCTTCGCCCCGCACCGCTACTCCGGCGAACCCCTGCCACCGCGGCCGCTCCTCTGCCCCTCCATGTAAGTGTCCCGCTTGCCTCCCCCCCCCCCCCCGTTCCCCTGCACATTCGACGCCGGCGCCGCCGTGCCTGGTCACCGGCGGGTACATCAGGAGTTAATCTCCTCCCCTTGTGGTTAACCAGTGGGGTTACCCACTGACAAGGGGCCCCAACCCCCCCCCCCCCCCACTAATAATCTGTTAGATTAGATAAAGTTAATTAAACCCCCCCTGTGAATATGACAGGTGGGCCACTGGTTTAATTTGTTAAATAGAATTGTAATTAAAGGCTACTCTCTATGACATGTTGGTCCCACTTGTAAGTTTGACTGGTCAAAATTTCCTGTTCTGGATAATGTTAATAAAAGAATTAATTAATACATTAAATGATTTTTAAATGCTTTAAAAATTTAGAAAAATCATATAAAATAAACCGCATGCCGAATTAAAAAACTTTATACATGAAACTTGCTCAGAAAAATGCAACGATCACGAATATGCTATCCGTTCGTCTACCACGCCCCTCTAACGTAACGAACCTCGAACCGTCCCCCTCCGGACCGTCTGTCGGATAAATTGTCCGGTACTGCTAAAGTACCCGGATGAATTTATTTATAACACGAAAGTTGTTCAGAATAGATCAACTAACCCGGATACACCACCCACACATGTGTCGGATGTCCACGACACCTCCGGCATGATATCTCCCCCCTCTGGACACCCTGTCCGGTAATCACCCGGAGCTGGCAGTTCATCCCCGGATGAATTCCCGCTCCGTACAACGTGCATGGCACTGCGTTAGAACACCGTTAACATTTCATCTGTCATGTCATGCAACTGTTTGTATATGCTTGCTTTGTATTTACTGTTTCTTCCTCCCCCCCCCCTTAATCTCCGGTAGACCCCGCTGCTGCCGCCGACTACATCGCTGCTGAGTACGACTACTTCGTCGACGACCCTGCCTCTACTGCCGAGCTTCCAGGCAAGCAGAGCCATTCTCTTCCCCAGATATCGCCTATCTTTCCGTACATTTCTTGCACTAGGCATTGTTACTGCTGCTGCTACGTTACAATCCTATTCAACTGCATAGCTTATCATTGTCGCCCCTTAATTACCTTTTCCGCTTTCCTATGCTGCCCTATATATATATGTCTTATAATCAGCAGTTAGCCCTGCGCCTTGTTAGTTGATAGGATTAGATAGCGGGCCATGATTACTCTGGGAGTGATCGTGGAAACGATACAGTATAAACTGCTACAGGTACGGTTCAGAGCAGACACCGCTTCAGGCCCCTACCCCGGCTCTGCCGAGCCACATCAAGTGTGAGCTATCGAGGAGTAGTCCTTGTACTCCACTCGTTGCTGACTCCGTATAGCCGTCTTAGGGTACTGAACCACGGTTGTCCTTACAGTTAAGGAGTCGGGTGACCCCACGGTGCCCGCGCAGGGTATCTTAGCGGAACGACAGGCCAGGTGTATTCCACCGGTGTGCAGCGGGCCTAGTACTGTTCGTGGCCGACAGATATCCTGTTGTACGAAAGTCGAGCTCTTCGGAGCAAACGCGAGACAAGGTAAGGAGACGGTTCACCTTGTTGGTAACCGCACGAGTTGGTGGGACGTCAGGGAAGGCACCGATGTTACTGGTGGTCCTGACTGCTGTCGTTGTCCGCGACTCATTCAATAAGTGGCAACGATAACGGTTGTCTCGACAGAAATTAATAAAATGCTTAACGGGTTCAGCGGATGACTTGAGTAGCCTTTTGGCTTGTACGCACTACCTATACGTGGGATTACGGTGTGGGCCCTCCGCGTTGTGGTCTCGTTCGAAAGCTCTGAAAGACGTCCAGTTCAGCATTGTGGCGCAATCGGATCCGCATCCATGATAGAGTTGCGTGGTATCCACCGTCCTCACAACGACCCGGAGAGCGAGGGGTAATAGGCCCATGACCCCCTTGCACTTAGGGCTGTAGATCGGCGGGGACCTCTCTGATGAGCCGTAGGATGGGCCTCGGCGTGTCGGATAGCCTCGGTGGGGTGTTCCCTAACAAGGTGTACGCCACCCTGGAGATCCGAGCGTGTAGTATGACACCAGTGCACCCCTGCAGGGAGTTTAATCTATTCGAATAGCCGTGTCCACGGTAACAGGACGCTTTATGCTGAAGCCAGATCCTATCACTACAAACTACTACTATTAAACTGTTGGTTCCGGGTGTATCTTCCTCGCGGGGATGTCGAGGAGGGGAACTCGGAGGCATTGCTGATTATTACAACTTATTATTATACAATGCTGCAGCAACTTCTGTTGCATTGTTACTTTATGCTTTATATGAACTGTTGGCTATTCTCTCCTCATGCTGCAAGACTCGTCGGAAGATGCTAGTCTTCGTTAGGCCTAGCTTCTTACCCTTATTCTGATTTCTATCTTGTAGTCCACTATATATAGCCTCCCCTTTCCATTTGATACATTCATAAATGCTTAGTAGCGGACGTAAGACTCGCGGGTATGCTAGATACTCACCTTTGCTTTATTTCCCCCTTTTCGCTTTGCCTGATCGGCCGCTGCAGTCGACGTTGGAGCCCAGGAGCAGGAGTACCCCGGAGGCGACTACTACGACATCGAGTTCCCCATTGTCCAGGAGTAGTTCGGTGGATCCCAGGCAGGAGGCCTCGCCTTTTCGATCTGTACCTCTGATGTTATTTGTGCTAGCCTTCTTAAGGCAAAACTTGACTAACTATGTCTGTACTCAGATATTATGATTGTTTAACTTATGTATTCAGATCCTCGTGATCCCTGGCATTGTATCATATTGGTTTATCATTTTGTCTTTAGTGTTGTGTTGTGATATTCTCACCGTGGCACCCTAATCTCAGCCGTGTACCCTGCGTGTATGATTACTGTACACGGATTGATTTTGGGGGCGTCACATTCACTTACCAATAGCGCTATGCTCCCCGGCACCGGCGCCAGAAAACGTAGCTTGATGACCCTCAACGTAAAGGGATCTATTGTAGCATTTTCGATAAGTAAGAGTGTCAAACCCAACGAGGAGCGAAAGGTATTGATAGGTGATGGTGGACAAGGAATAACTATAAACACTGAAAGATAACTTTTTAGGGGTTTTCGATATAAGCAACGATAAGGTAAAAGCAAGCAAAGTAAATAACACTGAGGAGCAGCAAGTGGACCAATCCTTTTTGTGAAAAGGATAAGCCTGACAACTGAACTTATAAAGACTAAAGCGTTCCTGAGGACACATGGAGAGGTAGTCACGTGCTTTCGCCATACTCTGCATCGATAACAAGTGTTGTGCTGATAAGTGTTGAGTGGGTGGATCTATGCTAGCACACCTTCTAGACTAAGATAAGTGCACTCTTATGATTAAACATCTTTCAAGCATCCGCAAATACAAGATAGAAATTAAGGCAAAGCCTAACCACAACAATAAGATCAAGGATCCAGTAATCCCTTGTGCAAAAGTGTGCAAACTGGGGTTCAGGTTTCTGTCACTCCGGCAACCCACCGTAAGCATTCTTAATACACAATGCATTCCCCTAGGTCCTTAAGAAGGCGAAGTGTTGAGTGTTCGACTCACACAACACCACTAGGAAAATAACAACACAACTTAAATATCAAACAACACAAATTACTTCAACATCATATGACTACTAGCAACCAGACTTCTCCCATGTCCTCAAGAACTAAAGTAACTACTCACAAGACATAAAAGAGATCATGATCAGAGGTGATAAATATATGATAAAAAAATCTGGACATAATGGTATTTCTCCAACAAAACTCAATAGCATTCACCACAAAGTAGTAATCAACACCGGTATAGTAGAGAGGATAGATAGTACGGATTACAACACAAGATGAACTTGTGAGGTGAGATTGGATTGTGGTGGAGATGGTGCTGATGTTGGGGATGAAGTTGATGACGATCTCGATGATGCCCGTGACGATGGTGATGAAGATGGTGATGATCTCCCCTTCCGGGAGGTGATCTCCTCGGCGAAATCTGCCCGCCGGAGGGGCCTTTTCTTCTCTGTAGGTTTCCGCCACGGAGCGGCGGAGAAACTCCGTGATCGCTTCCCTTTTTAGGGTTTTCACGTAACGAGGAGTATATAGGCCAGAGGGGGGAGGCGGGAGTGGCCCCAGGGCTCCAGGCGCCCTCCCGGCGCGGCCAGGGGTGGGGCTGCGGCAGGTGGCCGCCTGGGGCCCCTGTGGCCCCCTCTGGCCCCTCTTCGGCGACTCTTCGTTATTCTTCTGGAAAATACCCCCCGTCGATTTTCAGGTAATTTGGAGGTATTATTCTTCAGCAACTTAGCGTCCACTTTTTACCACTGAATCCTGGTTCTGCTGCTTCGGCACTGGAAAGTTGCAAACTGTGTAAAACAAGCCAAAACAACATAAGAACATCATATTAATGTGAAATATATCAATAAATAAGGGTGGCTTACGATATAAAATAGTGATGCATTTTGGACGTATCAGATGTCGAGACGTCTCCCCTCCCAGCCTTTATATACTAGGCTAGGTCTCGGGGAGTTCATCCTAGATTACAGAGATAGTTTCCTAACCCTAGTCTTGCCTTGATCGCCAAGTTGTGCCTTCCATATCGGTCGTGGACTCCTACGTTGGTGCCTTGGGAGGGCCAGCCACGGGCCCATCAGTGCTCCTTGCGGGTCTTCTATCTTCATACGTACCAGATATACTTACACGCAGGAGTCGTTGGGTCACCCCCTCGTCAGTAGCCCCCGAGTGCCTGGGGGACTCGGAGAGTCGCGCAGGGACTCGAAATCGTCATTGTTTTATCATCGCAGGCACAGAACAGCTGCGGGTCGCTGGCAGTTTTGAGCCATGACAATACCTGTTCCGAGGGATTTCTAAGCTGAAAGGGCCCAAGGATTCGACTGGTCGAGCCTTGGTGAATTGCGCTAGTGGCAAATACCACAGTAGCCCAATCAAGCCCACGTCCCTCGACATGAACTTGGAACGACCGGTGTATAGCAAAGTAATGCCGCTGCAGGTCTTATAGGATCAATTGCTGCCAGTCTGAGTAAATAGCCTGAGCGCGTCCGCTCGGCTCTTTCTATCATGCGAGCGCATGGAAAAGATCGGGAGTGAAGTCGCTCTATGGAAAGTCCCGGCCCGGCCGTTCCGCGCAGCGGGGTCCTACCTACACGCTAAGCTTGTGTGGCATCTGGGTACAGTGTGTCGTAGCCCAGGTATAATTGTTTTTGCAGAGTCACGGAGCCTGGTTAGCGATGCACCCACTTGGAATAAACGATCAAGTGAGGTATTAGTAGTCACCCGCAGAGCTTTTGCGTGCTCAGGCGAGGAGTCATATAGGAAAGCACCTCTCGGAATATCATCGAGTGCGCGGGTAGTTTAACTTGCTGAGCTTTTGCAAGCAGCGACTCGAACGCTTTTTGTTTTCAAGGTGAGGGAGCACCCTAACTCCACAGGTGTGTTGTTTTCGCTGACGCGAGTAGTCCTGCGAGTGCATGTTCGCCTTTTGGGTGAGGGAGCACCCGAAACTCTGTAAGTGCGAGTGGTTACTTGAGCATATCCTCATATTCTGGGTGAGGGAGCACCCGAACTCTCAAGTTTTTGGTCCTTTACTCTGTTTGGAATAAAGATACCCCGGATGGGAGTAAAAGATTTTGGAATAGGAATATTTTGGCACTGAGAGATAGGTGAACTTTGCCAGTCTTTTGTTTTTTTCCAATTGTTTTTATCTTGATCTGTCCTTCTTGGGATGTCGCGTTGATAGGCGTTGTCATACTATTTGGTGACCTATGATGATGCTTGGTCTTCGGTCCGTCGCGTCTTCTAGCCCTAATGACGACTTGGACGCCGAGCTGCCTGGTGCCCGTTGGATTTCCATGGTGTGTATGGGAAACAGGCGAGATTTGACGCGTCCTTTAAATATTGCTGACCGTGTGAAGGCATCTTGTCTTGGAATCCGTAACGCCTGACGTGTTTGGTCTTTGATTTAATGATGGCACCTCCTGGTCTTTTGTATTTTTTCTTGGTTTTCCCCTGGGCTGCGCTATAAATACCCGTTGCTTTATTGCCTGGGCTTGGTCATCCATTCTTCTCCTATCTTCTTCTTCTTCTTCCTATGGCTCCCAAGCGGGGTGGTGGTGCTTCTAGCCGAGGTCGTGGCCGGCGTGGTCATGTTGGCCGTACCCCTCGCTTTTCTCGTGGTGGGCGTCGTGGAGCTGCGGCGACGCCCTCTTCGTCTTGTGCGGACGAGGGTGTTTGTCGCTATGACTTCCTTCTGCGCATTCTTAGTCGCACTGCTTCTCGGATCCCTCTTCCATTCTCATTTTCCTCCATGATTTCTGATCTTAATCTGAGGGATCTGTGGCTTCGGCTTCAGGGGTGCGCTCGACCTCCTGCTTGGGTTGAGCTTTCTCTTGATGTCTCCTTCTTGATTTTTCTTGATGCTAGCTGGAGGTCGTTTTCACAGCAGCTAAACTTGCGTTATGGGGATAGTCTTTGTTGTCGTTTTGATGGTGAAGACACCCTCATTGTTCGTGCGTTTGATGCCGGTGGTAATCGTCTGGATCCATACTGGGAGGAAATAAGCAGTGACCGTTCTGATGGGTCGAGGGGTGGTTCGCCTGCTTCTCCTGTGACTTCATCTTCTTCCGACTCCTCGGCTGGTGGTGCTTGCTCTTCTAGTTCTAAGGATGAGCTGGACGTCAAGCCGGTCGTCAAGCGGGTGCGTCAGTAGGCGAGGCACCGTGTAGAACGGGAGGATGACCACTTGCTTCTTCGCATGCTCAGTTGCTACTTTGCCTGTGGTGATGCTCGTCAGGTTGTGGGACGAAAGTTCCAATTATCTCAGCATGAGCACACATGTAGAAGTCATAATTCCTTGGGATAATTGGTATTGTAACCCGTTTGTTAGCTGCTCGAGTCCTTTTGTAATGAGAACTTGTGCTCAACTCCTTTGTAATGGAAAATTGTCTTCGACTCCTTTGTAATGGAAATTGTCTTCGACTCCTTTGTAATGAGGAAATTGTCTTCGACTTCTTTGTAATGAGAAATTGTCTTTGACTCCTTTGTAATGAGAAATTGTCTTCGACTCCTTTGTATAGGTTTTATCGGGTGCGCGGCAACGCTCCCGATGGGAGTAGCCCTCGAGGCTACGTTTGATTTGTAGAATCAGGCGTAGGCTTCAAGCTTTTGTCTACCTGGGTTGTTCTTTCTTGTGGCTGCTTTAATTTATTCCAGGTTTTTGTCGGGTGCGCATCAGCGCTCCCGATGGGAGTAGCCCCCGAGTCTTTAGGTGATCGTTTGCGATCAGGTGAAGACAAAAGGACTTTGCCTTTTCCGATACGATTCTCTTGTGAAAAAACTCTTGGTGCTTCGAGGAGATCTTGTGTTCTGGTCCCCGAGTGTTTTCAGGTAAAGTCGAATGAGCGAGGATAGCGTCTCTCGGGGGGAATTTATGCTCGAGTCCCCGAGTGCTTTTAAGTAAAGTCGCGTGAGCGAGGATAGCGTCTCTCGAGGGGAGTTCGAGCCCCCGAGTTCTTTTAACTAAAGTCGTGTGAGCGAGGATAGCGTCTCTCGGGGGGAGTTTATGCTCGAGCCCCCGAGTGATTTTAAGTAAAGTCGCGTGAGTGAGGATAGCGTCTCTCAGGGGGAGTTTATGCTCGAACCCCCGAGTGCTTTTAAGTAAAGTCGCGTGAGCGAGGATAGCGTCTCTCAGGGGGAGTTTATGCTCGAGCCCCCGAGTTCTTTTAAGTAAGGTCGTGTGGGCGAAGATAGCGTCTCTCGGGGGGAGTTTATGCTCGAGCCCCCGAGTGCTTTTAGTGATAATGGTTGGGCAACACCAATTTATTTCTTCAAGTTTTACATGGGTTGCCGATCGTATACCATGAAGAAAGGTGTATACTGGGTCGAGCTGTTTGGGGTGGTGCGCAGGCTCCATAGTACCGCGGGGAGTTCTTCTACCCAGTTGCCTGCGGCTTGTTCTAGTGGTGCGAGGAGTTGTTTCTTTATTCCTCCGCATACTAGGCCGTTTGCTTTCTCCACTTGGCCGTTGGATTGTGGCTGCGCGACTGATGCGTAGTTGATTTTGATGCCCATCTCCTGACAAAAGTTTTGGAATTATGCTGCTGTGAAGTTTGTACCATTGTCTGTGATGATGTTGTGTGGTACGCCGAATCTGAAGATGATTGACTTGATGAAGTTAACTGTCGTGAGGGATGTTGAGCTGGTGATTGGTACTGCCTCGATCCATTTTGTGAACTTGTCGACTGCTACTAGTAGGTGTGTTCGTCCTCCTTTTGAGGATTTCTTGAGTGGACCCACCATGTCAAGTCCCCAGGTGGCGAATGGCCAGGACAGCGGTATAGTTTTGAGTTCTGATGCTGGGGCGTGTGGTCTGCTGGCAAACTTTTGGCAGGCGATGCAACGCCGCACGATATCTTCCTCATTTCTCATGGCGGTCGGCCAGTAGAACCCTGCTCGAAAAGCCTTGGCCACGAGTGCGCGACTGCTCCCGTGATGCCCACAGGTGCCTTCGTGAATCTCGAGCAGTAGGGCTTTTCCGTCTTCTTCGTCAATACACTTTTGGAGGACCTGAGAGATGCTACGCTTGTATAGCTGTCTGTTGATTACTGTGAATGCTTTGGATTGTCGACTAATGCGTCGGGCTTCTGCGACGTCTTGTGGTAGAGTGCCTTCGATTAGGAATCGAAGTAACGGTTTTGCCCAGGCTAGGTCTTCGAGTGCGGCTGGCTCTGCGACTTCAATTGCTTTGCTGCTTGTGTCGTCGGATGTGCTCGCGGCTGCCACATGCGTTGTTTCATTTGTGTCGTCGGCCTCTGTGACTGCCTCGGGCGCCGCTCGCTTTACTTTGATTGATCTCTGGCTGATGCTCTCGAGGAAAACGCCTGGTGGTACCGGTCCTCGAGTAGATCCGATGTTTGCAATCTCGTCGGCCTCCGTGTTATTTGCTTTGGAGACGTAGTTGAGTTCGCAGCCGTCGAATCCTCCCTCCAGTGTGTTGTAGAGCTTCTGGTAGGCCATCATGTTGACTGCGACTGCGTCCCAGTCCCTCACCGCCTGCTGGACGACGAGGTTGGAGTCGCTGTAGATTGAGAGGCGAGTGGCGCCGCAAGTTTTTACCATGCGCATGCCGTGGAGTAGTGCCTCGTATTTTGCTTCATTATTGGAGACATTGCTGAAGTTGATCTGGAGGACTTATCTGAGCTTCGTTCCTTTGGGGGAGACTAGTACGACGCCTGCTCCGGCTCCTTGCTGTCTTTTGGACCCGTCGAAGAACATCGTCCATGAGTTGGACAGATCTGGGGGGGCAGGTGTTTGGACCTCTGTCCACTCGACCAGGAAGTATGGGAGTACTTGGGCTTTGATTGCTGTTGGGTGCTTGAACTGCAGGTCTCGTGGACTGAGCTCGATGTTCCTCTCAGCGACTCAGCCGGTCGCTCTGGGGTTGTTGAGGATGTCCACGAGTGGTGCACTGCTCACGATTGTGATGGGGTGTTCGTCGAAGTAGTGCGATACTTTTCTTGAGGTCATGATGATGGCGAGCAGCAGCTTCTGGTAGTGCGGGTACCGTTGTTGGGGCTTTGTGAGGAGCATGCTTAGGTAGTAGATTGTCCTTTGTATGCTCTGGACTTTTCCTTCTTCTGCGTGCTCGACGACGAGCGCCGTGCTGACTACGCTGCTGCGCGCTGCTATGTAGAGGTACAGTTTCCCCCGTTCTTTGGGCACTGGCAAGATTGGTGGAGTCGAGAGGGTTTTCTTTAGGTCTGCGAATGCATTGCGGGCTTCCTCGGTCCACTTGAATTTTTCTCCTTTTCTGAGCAGCTGGTAGAATTGTAAGGTCCCTTCTCCCAGCCTGCTGATGAAACGGCTCAGGGCTTCGAGTCTTCCTGTGAGCTGCTGCACACCTTTGATGTTGGTTGGATCTTGCATCTTGGCGATTGCTTGGACCTTTTCGGGGTTTGCTTCGATTCCTCGGGAGGAAACCATGTACCCGAGTAGTTTTCTGGCTGGGACGCCGAACACGCACTTTTTTGGGTTGAGCTTGATTCTGTACTTGTTGAGGGCCGCGAATGTTTCGCGGAGGTTGTCGAGTAGCGTGCTTGCGCTGTAGGTTTTGATGAAAATGTCGTCTACGTAGACCTGGACGTTTCTTCCAATTTGGTCTCTCAAACATGCTTGCATCATTCGTTGGTACGTGGCTCCGGCATTTTTTAGACCAAAGGGCATTGTTTTGTAGCAGAATACGCCATAGGGGGTGATGAACGAGGTGTGTTCTTCATCTTCTTCCTTCATCCTGATCTGATTGTATCCTGAGTATGCATCGAGGAAGGATAGGAGGTCGCATCCTGCTGTAGAGTCGATTATCTGGTCGATTCTTGGAAGGGGGGAAGTGGTCTTTCGGGAAGTGCTTGTTGACAGGCCCATAGTCGACGCACATCCTCAGTACGCCAGTGTCTTTTTTGGGGACCAGGACTGGGTTTGCAATCCAGGTTGCTTTCTTCGTCTCCCGGATGAACTGTGCGTCGAGTAGTCGGTTGATTTCTTCTCCGATTGCTCTGCGCTTGGGTTCTGAGAATCGTCGTAGCGCCTGGTTTACTGGCTTAGTGTTTGGCTTGATACGGAGCGTGTGTTCTGCAAATTCTCGCGGTATTCCAGGAATGTCGGCTGGGCACCAGGCGAAGATTTTCCACTCTTCGCGAAGGAAGGATATGAGGGCGGCTGCTTGTTCTTCTGGGAGGTGGGCGTATACGTGGACCGTCTTCTCTGGGTCCGTTGGGTGAACTTGGTGGGTGATTGTGTCACTGTCAGCTCTAAAATCGCGGCCGAATTCCTTTGACTCGCTTCGGCTCGCCAGTGGAAAAATGTTTTTATCCGTCACCATGGCTATTTCTTCGAGTTGTTGTTGGGCTCCAAACGTGTCGGAGACTTTGTGGAAGTCGCGATCGCACTGGTCCGATTTGGTGAAGCTTCCATTGACTGTGATGACTCCTGCGGGTCCTGGCATCTTGAGTTTGAGATATGCATAGTGCGGAACCTCCATGAATTGTGCAAACGCTGGTCGCCCGAGTATGGCGTGGTACTGTGACTGTCAGCCGAGCACTCCGAACTCGAGGACTTGTCTTGCGAAGTTGCGCTTGCTGCCAAAGATGACATCGAGCTCGATTGTTGCGATGGAGGCGCCTGCTTCTCCTGGAACTACGCCATATATTGTGGTGCCTGACTTCTTCCAAACTGATCGTGGGATCAGCATCTTGTGTAGGGTGCTGGTGATGATTATGTTTAGGCTACTGCCTCCGTCCATGAAGACTCTGTCCATGTCGTAGCCTCCGATCTGGGCGTCAAGGACCAGGGGTGCATGCCCCGGCCTTGGGAATGCGGGCGGGTTATCGCTTTGAGATAAGGTGATGTTGGTCTCTGCGCCACACAGTTGGTAGATTTCTGCTGTCTTTAGGCCCTCGGTTGCTCGGGTCTGCAGGGTGTAAGCGTCCTTCTTTGCTTTTGAGGGTCTTCCTTCTTGGATCATGCAGACTCGTCCATGGGACATAGGGTATTTCCTTTCTGTACTTTGTGCCGGTGACTGCACGTTTCTTCGGGTGCGCTTGGCTTCGCGCTGCTTTTCCTCTTTGAGGCTGTTGGAGAGTTTGGTGAATAAGCGACAATCTCCTAGGGTGTGGCTTTCTCTAAGGCGTCCCACCCCGTCTTCGAAACAGTGGATTGTGCAAGGTCCCTCCAGTTGCTCTCTGGTTGTGAGCTTACTGGAGCCAGCGTGCCTTCTTCTCCTTGATACTTGGAAAATCTGTGAGTGATCTTCTGAATGGTCGTGGAATCTTGGGTCGAGCTCTATGCCATCGCTGAGCGAATGGTTCCGGATGAAGTTGGCGAATTCATCTGGCCTTCGATCTGGGTTGTACTTCTCGCCGGTCTGGGTTTCAGAGTCGTTGTCTTGTCGCGTGGCGGGAGTCCGGATGGCGGCGGGTCGTCGAGTGGCTGGCGAGTCTCCTGTCACGCGTTGCGACTCTTCGAGTGGGATTCCCGCGTAGAGTCCTCGCGCTTGCCTTCTGGGTCGTCGAGTTCTTTTCCGTCGGCGGTGGATCTGGCAGTTGTCGAGATGTTGGGCTTGATTCGGCTAAAGACTAAGTAATCTTGGTGGGGCGATGAATATGCTTCTGGTGAACTTGAACTCCTCGAGCGGGTTAGATCTGGCTCTAGCCCTTGAGTCATGATTTTCTGATGATGGGACCGCCGAGATCGTGATTCCAACCTGTGTAGTTCCCACAGACGGCTCCAATTGACGAGGATTATCCTCGGAAAATCCCATGGTCAGGGACCTTGGGTTTATCATAGATAAGGAACAGGTTGGACGATACTCGTCGGCTAACAGGAGAAGCACTTCCTACTCGATATTACTGCTTGAGGGAGCGATTACAAGGGAGGCCAAGGCGATTTCTCGCAAGACCAGGAGAGTAGATTGTATATTGGATGTCGAGACGTCTCCTCTCCCAGCCTTTATATACTAGGCTAGTTCTCGGGGAGTCCGTCCTAGATTACAAAGATAGTTTACTAACCCTAGTCTTGCCTTGTGCGCCAAGTTGTGCCTTCCATATCAGTCGTGGACTCCTACGTTGGTGCCTTGGGAGGGCCAGCCGCAGGCCCATCAGTGCTCCTTGCGGGTCTTCTATCTTCATATGTACCAGGTATCCTTACACGTAGGAGTCGTGGGGTCACCCCCTCGTCAATGCCATACCACGACACGCAGGTCGCGGATAAATATTACATTACATATAGAATCTCATACAAACACATTGCAAATCTTGAAGGCTATACCAAATCACATGCATACTCTGCAAAAACAAGTTAGATCGCCATCTACACGGGTTGTTGCAAATTTTATCGTGGTTGATTAGCAGGTTACATGCAAACATTGTTCCCTATACAAACCAAACACGATACTTCAATGTTGCTAGTTTAACGTTCGGGGTGCGTGCATGAACTAATGCCACAAGCCAAACTTTGTTCAAGCGTGACCCCCGTGTGGATTTGAGTTCATAAAATCCACAAGACCCTCCATGTTAAATCTTCTATTGCGAGATTAAGATGAGATCCAAGGAGTTTGATGTAGACCATGATCAAGGCAACCAGCATACTGAAAGCAGCATAGAGGGATCGATGGAAAACTCTATCCTTGTAGCAAAACCTCAACTTGCCATGAAGCACATAAAACATCACATCACATGGAAACAACAAGAAAATCATTGCCTCATATCAATATATGATCTAGACCTAAACATGCATCTAAAGATCGCTCATGATACCACTGTTGGGAAAGGCAGTAGAAAACAAAAAAATTCCATGCCTACGTAGCAAACACCCAAGATCATCTATGAAGATTGCATACAAGGTTTTAGGTCATGTCTCACCAACCGATGTAGCGGAAGTAGAGTTGGTGAAGACCGTCGATGAAGATCCGCGCAGCTAGGAATTTCAATGACCTCCCAACCGCGAGGATATCGATCCCTCGAACCGTCCCGCGATCTAGTCCTGCGGACAAGTCCCACGAACAAGCTCCTCGAAGAAGGGTCGAAGGCACGACCCCTCTATTAGTATCCACACATCAAGCAGCGCTCCGCCATCCTTGTGAGGAGTCCTTCCCACACAGGAAAGCCTAGTCCTAATAGGACTAGGGCCAAATTTCGGCCAGCCCCTATGGGGATCCTTGCCCCCAAAGTCTAAGGGGGTCTAGGCGCATATGGTACTGTTCGGAAACTTGTGGAACCTTCCAGAAGCTTCCAGAACCTTCCAGGACCTTCCAGGACCCATCGGGACCATTCTCGGCCATCCCAGGACCTTTCGGGATGGTTTCGGGACATTCCTGAACCTTATGTAACACTTACAAGACCTTCCGGGGCCGTTTTCGGACATTCCAGAACTATCTGGATAGGTTCCGGGACCATTCGAGTTACAGTCTAAGAAATCAGATGACCGCGTAAGTATGTCGGGACGTCCACCGATTAACCGGAAACAATTCCGGTCGATCCAGGACTTCCCCAGTACCATTCGCATATGTTTTGGAACCACCTCGGACTATTCCAGAGTGATCTGGACATATCCTTAAATACCCGGAACTACTTCCGGTGCCCTTATGAACAATTCCATAAATACCCGAAACTACTTTCGGTGCCCGTATGAACTATTCTTCTTTGCTTCCACTATACCTTCTACCATTCCAGTATTCTAACAGACTACTGCTCGTTAAGTGTGTGATCCAATAGGTTTGTTATAATGCGAACATGACTCATAACATCTTCCGGACATACGTCAACAACCTTTTGTCAATAGCCAATAATCAACAACGGAGCCATGGACACCCATGTTGACTCCCGCACATACACGAAGAAACTTCGAGTGAACCATTATGTTTAGTCATGTACCATTCCCTTTGCTTCGCGATATGTGACAAATTCAGAGGAGAGAAGTTTGGCACCCATGTGTAACAACCTCTTGAACACAAGCCACTTGTTATCCTCTTTGCTCGTTTGTCCCTTTTCTCGTTATCGTATTCCGGTATCCCCGTGACTAAATCACAATGCGTCTGGCCAGACTATAATGGATACCATCATACTGATTGTGCCCGAAGTGGATATCTTCTTCATCGTGAAGGAGAAAATCCCAGTCTTGAACTATCACAATTACTAGACATACTATCCAATGTACCCAGAACTTATTTTACTACTTCCCAGTTACGGGAGGATTCATCTAAGAACCAAAGTACATCTTCCTGTGTGAAGCAACTCGACACTCTCATGATCTAAGGAATTACGTATATGATAACATTCATGATATGAATTATAACGTTGTTACTATGTGATCTCTAAGTATATCATTCAATACTGGGGTCCGTTCAACATCATTGTTCTGCTAACAATATGTTCTCATTGCTACTGACATCCTTGTTACAAGAACAATGTCCATGATTAAGAAAACGTAATCATTAGTTAGCACATGAGATGGTCTTAGAGGCTAATCCAGGAACTCTTGGTGTTTACATTTCCACATATGAAAATGAGTTTTCTTCTGAATCTCACAGTCTGGGTCATTGCAATTATAGCACAAAAATATAAACATTAATTACGAAAGTGGAAATATATATATATATATAATAACATTTATTATTGCCTCTAGGGCATATTTCCAACAACTAGGACTACTCCAACGAAACTCGTCTACCGCGTAACCTTTCTACGGTACCACCGACATACCTTCGTGTCTTGGGTATCCCTGTGTCCTCCAGACACCAGCCAACTCTGTGGCAAAACAAAACTGTCCCAAACAGGGACTCACGGGTAAAATATCATCTCTGGATCTCAAGATTATCGCCGCCTACCTGATCAGGGTAGAGCACGCGCATAACCTTCCCTCTTTGGTGATACCCGTAAAAGGCACAACGATAGACAAGGCTAGGGCCTGCCCATACAATCAAATGTGGTTGGACTAGTAAAGCTCAGTTCGGTGGCACTTGGTCAACGGTTAATTCAAGTTAATTAAGTTTCATCATTATTAACTTGGAAACACATGATCTAAGTCATAGCACATAAGTCTATCATAGAAATATTGATATGAACATGATACTACTATTACCACCAAGTATGTGCAACAAAGAGCATGATATAACATGAACATGGTAAGGGCATATGCTATACATAGGCACAACACATAAGCATGGATACGATCAACATGAACGGGATGCTAGCATGAACATGATATGAATAACATGAGCATGATAATGACCAGTGAGCATGGCATGATTACTTCTAGCATATCATATCAAGCAAGCTTGGTATAAATACTATAAGCATGTAAAACAGGATCAAAGTATCATCGAAATTACCGAAAAAATGCATAGGAACCATGGCACTTGAAACGCCTTCATGAAAATTGATGGTGTAGCTTGCCTTGGTTAGATGGAGTGTCACAGAACTCCCGATCCTTAGCAACCAAGTTGTATCCTTCTGAAATAATTTCCAAACACAAAAAGAATAAGTGAAACAAAGCATTCCTTCTATCCAGTGACTCTAAACAGAAAAGAAAGCTATGAAACTTTGCAATATTAAAGAGGGGCTCGAGAAAAAACCATAATAAAAACAATCAACTCATTTGGCCTTATGGTTTATGAGATATATGTGGTCAAAGTTGGGTGAAATTAATGGATTTAAATATATTTAAACCAATATTTCTAAATTTCCAAAGAGGGCCACGCCGATGGCGTATTTTCGAAGGGCGCCTCCACTAGAAAAACAATTCGGAGGGGGAGTGGATGACTGGCAGGTGGGGCCTGCCTGTCGGGTTCAACAGAGGAGAGAGGGAATGGGGTCGACGGCTCCGGCGACGGTGGCTCGCCGGTGTGGAGACCTCGACGACTGCATACGAGTGCAGGAATAGATGCAAAGGAGGGAGCCTCCACGTACCCGTAGCACAGAGAACGGTGGTCGGACGGAGAGGTGAGCTTCTTCTTGAGTGACTTCCGGCGGCGGTGCTCGTTGGGATCGGGGCTCCCTACACGGAATCACCCGATTGAGCACTGCGTTAGCATCACTGGAAGAAAAGAAGACGAATGGAGGTGGTGGCGAGGGCTGGGGGCAACCACAGGTGGTGCACCAAAGCTGCGTTCCTACGGCGGCGCTCTGGTGTGATCCAAGGCCAGGGGCCTCCCCGACCTGGTTTCAGGGAGGGCGTGTTCAATTGGAGTGCAGTGGGTGGGATTGCGATGCTCTAGAGAAGAGATGAATGTGGTTTATATAGGGGGCGAGGGGATTCCAACGAGGTCGCCGCCAAGATCAAGCGACCGGAGCAGTGCGGTGAGCTGGCCGGCTCGGGAGAGTTCCGGTGGGACTGATGAGGTTTAATGCGTCCAGGCAGGCGTGGGAGCTCCGTACAAACCTTTAGTGCAGGGGGGCACGGATCGAACAGTGGCCATGGCGTGTGTGGTTGTGACACCCTGGATTTTGGAACTTTCTTTTTCCAAAAACTTTTCTGATTTATTTCAAGATTTGCTAGTTGGTTTGATTTTAATAAACTATTTGGACTTGAAACTTGAGCATATTATATTTCCTTTCTCAAGTAGCCCATGATTCCCTAGATCTTTCCAATGATATTCCCTTGATCCATCCCATCCAAGCCACATTTTTATTCACGCCATATATTCCTTTTCCATTAAAAGGAATATTCTCTTTATTTGAGGATTGTGAAGCAACCCTTATTTATATTGCTCCATAAATCCCCAAATAATTCCCACATGTCGTTGATGTCATATCTTGACAAAATCTCCAAAAACATGACATGGCCCAAATGGATTTTTCACCTAGAGAAATTCATATGTCTGTGGGGGCGGAATGGCACTTTGTGAAGGAACTGTCATTTATCCTTATCCATTGCTGGTGCAACTTTTTGTGCAAGCTACCCTGACCATATCATTATCCTATGGAAAATTTCAGCTCTAGGGGACTAGCCAAATTCCCTCACAAAATTTCCAAAGTTTGCATGCAACAAGGGGGTATTATGAAGCATGTGGCATCTAGAAGCATCCTTTTGCTCTGAAACTTTTTGCACATGATCCCGCACACAAATGACTTCCCTAAGCCAAGTTTTGGCCAAATAAAACCACCCATGTGAGCACACCCTCAAGACCAAGTTTCTGGTCAGCAGGGCACCTTGTGAAGCAAGTGCTAGCTAGGTGCTTCCCCTAGTCATGAAACTTTGCACACTTGTGCAAACCCCCAAATAACTACTCTACACCAAATTTCAGCTAATTCCATCAAGCCAAAGTGATGCTATTTTCAACAATGCATTTCTGGACCATTTGATGGTTTACAAAGGAAGTACATTAATCCTTGGGCCAATTGAGCTCAAACTTCACAGAATGCTAGTCCTTCCAACCCCAAAGCCGTGTGACAACAAGGCCCTATTCCAATCTTCACCATTTGAGATTATCTTCTACCGCAAGTTTGTTGTATCAAACTTTGCAGTCAAGCCAAAACCACCACATAGCTCCCCTAGACCAGTCAAAGCCACCACTGTACTCAAGGATGAAAGGGCTACACGATAGACATAATTGTCCACGAGAAAGTTCACCAGAGCACCAGTACACTTGGAGAGCACGCATATGGCATGCACTCGGCGTGCTCTGCCCATGACCCGAGCCTCTCGACACGCCAAACGCCCTCTGCAGCATGCCCAAGTCGCCTAGCTGTTGTCCACCCGCGCCGCACGACTTCTTCACGCAAGCGCACCCCCTTTCCCCTCCTTTCCTCGCCAAATCCCCGCCGGTCGCCGCCGCCACGCAGAACACGACGGCCACAGTGGCCGCCGACCCGTCCCATCGTCATTGCTGCCCCCATGGCCCTAGCTGCTCCACTTCTTTCTTGTGACCCCTCCCGTGCCCCCTGGAACCCTTCCGAGTCTGCTCCCTTACCGCCAGCTCACCATGGATCTTGGAAACATCTTCATGGCGGCTGCTGGCCATGCCATCCTGCTCCCCCCTATAAAACTCGTGCCCCTGCCTCGCCGCTCGTCACCATCCACCTCCCCGCCCTCTCAATTGACAACAAGGCCAAGAATCGAGGCCGCAAAGCCCTTCTTCCCCGCCTCCGGCGAGCCCTCCACCGCCGGCCTTGCAGTCATCTTGAGCTCGCTCTAGTGTCCCCTCACCAAGCCAGCACCACCAATAGACTCCCCTCGACCCTGTGGTGCTTCCCCATTACTCGCTGGTGTGGATTGTCGTCGGAGACGACGACCTCGCCAGAGCCCGTGGCGCAACCACCGCCGCGAGGACCCGTACCTCATCGTCCGGCCACCTCCCGGTGAACCACGAGTATGGGTGTGACCGCAGTGTTGCTCCCGTTCCAACCACACCCTCGCTGCCCCCGGTCGTGCCCTCCTCGCCGGAGAAATCCCGTCGGTGAGCCGACGTCTTCTGTTTTCTCTCTCTCCCCCTTCTAAACTGACACCCAGACCCCACATGTCATAGACCCAAGCCTAGACCGAATCGTTTTTCTTGTGGAAGAGTTTTCTAGAAATATGCCTTCCACGTCACCCCCTGGGTATTTTCCAGAAATTTATTTAAATCAAATTTGAAGCAATATCTTGACCAATCTTTGACCTGCTATATCTTTTAAACCCCAAGTCCAAATGAGATGAAACTTTTTACCCTAGTTTTCTCTTGAGCTCCTCTTTAATTTGGCATAGTTTTCCTGCTATGTTTATCTGTTGATTTTTGCTGATAAAAAAGAAACCTTTATGTGACAATTTCTTTTGCCATTTTAAAATATATTTTCAGGGTTTCTTTGTGATTGAAGACCAGGAGTATTTCACACTCGCTTGGTGAAAGGCAAGCCACAACTTCTTTTGCATCTTCGTAAAGCTTTGACGTGGTTTACATCTTGCTTTACTTTTGGATAATATAATGACCTTTCTTGATATACTTTGAATCACTATAATCATGCTATTGGCATGTTATGCTTGTGTGCATCATACCCTAGTTAGGTTTATGATCTTGCTATGTTGCATGATACTATCTTAATCATCTTGACATGACTAATTTAATCACCTAAACATGCCTTGGATTATGATATAACCGTACCTTGGATTGTTCTGCATGCATTGCTACGACTTAGACTAAGATCTTCCTATTGCACCTGATACTTGATGATTATGCATTTGGATGAATGATTTCTGCGAAGTTGATCAGGTGCCACCGAACCGAACTTAATCAGTGCAACCACACTTGACTGTATGGGAAGGACTTGGCTCGGTCTATCGGTGTGCTCTCTTATTCGTATCACTAACGAGGGAAGGGTATGTGCGCGCGGTTACCCTGGCCAGGTAAGAAGCGATAGCCTTGAGAGCCAGTTTGGTTATATTGGGATCCCGTCCCCGTTTGGGACAAGTTTGTTTGCCACAATGGTGGCCGTTTGCCACAATGGTGGCGGGTATCTGGAGGACACGGGGCTACCGAGGGCATGGTTATGCCAGGTGATACGGTAAGGGAGGAATGCGATAGAACGGTCTCGTTGGAGAAGTCCTAGTCCAGTCCTATGGTACGAGTTCCGAGGTTCCTGTGGGACAAGTTCCAAGGTACTGGATGGAGGAAGAACTTCATAGCGTGGGTAAAGTGCACGACCTCCGCAGAGGGTATGAATCTACTCGAATAGCCGAGTCCACGGTATTGGGCACAGTTCGTACTAGGTCACACTATGGATCAACGTTAACCCGGTTTGATGATCGTGCTAAGTTGGTGGTCGGGCGACGACCCATATGAGTTATTGGTTATGCGATGACCCGTTTGGTCATGCGATGATCCGTGAAGGTTGTTGGTCATGCAATGACCCGTTTGGTCATGCGATGACTGGATTGGTTGGGTGGTAATGCGATGACACCTAACCCGTTCAATGGTCATGCGACGACCTGTGCAAGTTGATTGGTCATGAGATGACCCCGTGGTTGAGTCTGTAATGACTCTGAGGTAAGCCACATGATCATGCGATGATCATGTGGGGTCCATGAGACCTTAAATGATGGTTGTGCTTGCATTATTTATAGTCTTGATAGTATGCTAGATTCATCATGTTAGTATTGCTTGAACTATTATTGCCATGTTATTGTTTTGCCTTGGTGCTTTGGTTGTTGTGAGCTTGCAAGTACATTCAATGTACTGACCTGGCGTGTCATGCCAGACTTGCAGGCAATGTTGTGATTGCGTAGGACAACGTTCCCGGTGTTTGAGAGCTAGGAGGTGCCCCAGTCAGTGTCCCTATGGAGTGGAGTTCATCACCATCGCGGTTGTTCCGCTGTTAAGTTTAATCTTCTGTTGTAGAGATATCTCACTGCTTGATGTAGTTCCGTGGCTAGAATTAGGAGCAAGTTGTTCTCCACCTCGCTCCGCTAGCGTTGTAATAGACCCCTTGTACCCATTTCATTGGTAATAGAAGTGGTTTAGTTCTATATCAAGAAGTGCAGTGTTCCAGAAGACGTGATATCTGGGCTGGAGCATGGGACGTTCCGGTATTCTGAGCCGGGGTGCCACATCGGTGGTTTGCGACGACGAGGTTTCCGGCGGGCGGCGCGGCATTGGCTGGGCAAGTGGGGGACTAAAGTTCTCCGTGGCTACGGACACACAGATGCAGCCACGGGCTCTCGAGGAAAGGTGGGGTGAGTGCGGTGATAGGACCCGACGTGCACAGAGCACGCCGATGTCTGTCCTGCTGCACGGTCACTGTCTTGGGAAAGTCACATCAGATGTTCGAAGAGTCGAACTTGACATGGTACCTTTTCTGTGAGGTGGATACGAGGAGAGAGTCGACATGGACAAGAGACTCGACGATTTACCCAGGTTTCAGCCCCTCTTTTCTCGAGGTAAAAGCCTATTCCTGCTTCTTATTATTACGGGATCAACTTATTGAATAGACGAGTCGATGGATTGATTACAAGAGAGTTGGATCACAACCTTAGTCTCATGGAGATCTAGGTTATGCCGCAACTGTCTAGTCCTATCTTGCATTGAGATTGAGTTCTGACCCTGGATTCAGTGGACCTCGACTTATAAAGGCGCCACGTCCCGGGGTTCCGCAAGTCCGACTCCCACACGAGGCGGATTCCTATTCTATTTACAAATATGCTATGTTCTATACAAGTTAAGTCGAATTCCTTCTACGGCTTCGATCTTCATGCTTGGCGCGGCCGGCCCATGGTCGGGTCTTCTTTCATGGGCCTTCCATAAATGAATCGGCCCATCTAATGCCGGGTTAGGGGCTTGGTCCATCACCTCGACATTAGCCCCCAAGATTGGTGTGATGCTTCAGTCTTCACAGTAATCTTCTTGATCCCATCGTGGTTGCCGACTCTTCAATTGGTCAGACCGACTCTTGCACTTCGAGGTTTATAAGGAGTTGGGGCCAAATCTTTTTAACTTTCGTTTCGCCTTCCAACCAGAAAATTTCATTTGAATTTTTGTCAAAAGATCCGTTACTTCATTTATGGTTTCCTTGCCTGAAATGCCACTGTTGAAGGAATTGATGTCGTGGTGAGAATCGAGGAGCTTTCCATAAATGTCACCTACCATGGACAATCTACCCCTGTCTTTATGACATTGATTATCCATCTCCTTGTGGCTATATAAATAGCCATCTGGTAGCCCAATCTTCTGGGTGTGCGCATCTTATTCTTCCTCTTCTCCCTTCTGCAACTTTCTTCATGGTTCCCAAGCTCAGCACCCGTTCTCCTTTGTCCGCCAGCGATCCTGGTTTCAGCGCTAGCTCTCGTGGTGGTCGAGGTCGTGGGCGAGGCCATGGAAGAGGCCGCGGAAGGGGCAGAGGAAGAGGTGCACATACTGCTTCTCCATCTGTAGACCTTGAATCTCCACCTTCTTCTTCCGAAAGGAGTGAGTTCTTGGTGAAAGTTCAGACAATCCGTCGTTGGGTCAATCTTCCTGAATCTGTTGCCTAGATCATGATGGATTCCAAGCCTCCAGGGCTATGGCTTCGTTCTGAGGGGTGTCCTCATGGACCCATTTGGGTGGCCACTAATTATTCTAGTGATGATTCCATGTTCTTGGAGAAGGGTTGGAAGACCTTTCTTCGTTCTAGGAACATCTCAAGAGGAGAAACCATTGTCTTTAGATATGATGGTGGTGATACCCTGTGGGCCAGGATTTTCAACTCAGATGGTGATCGAGCCGACTGTTTTATGGAGAGTTCCAGCAGCAGTGATGAGGAAGTCTACAACAATGAAGAGCAGGCACAAGTCTCCTCATCTGATGACGAGGCTGACTCTAAGGAGGACCACTGAAGTTGTAGTTTCTATCTAGTAGTATTTGTCGACTTTGGTCTTGTGTTCTTTTGATGTAAGGCTCTCCTTATGATGTAAGACTCAGCCATTGATGAATGAAAATTTTAATTTCCCATCAGATTTGTAAGTCGGTTTTATACCTAACTTTGAATGTTTTATGCATGAGAGCCGATATTCTTGATAGTAGTTGTATCTGTAGCCCCCTGAGTCGAGTCAAAATAGACTTGTGTCTTGATCGAATCATAGGATAGATCGACTTGTAGCCCCCATGAGTTGGTATGGTCACCTTGTGTGCCGAACCAGGTCATGTAAATAAACTTTGAAGTGATACTCCCCAAGAGTTGGTATGAACATTATGGCGTCGTGCCAAATCTTAATAAGAAATTTTGAAGTGTTACTCCCCAAGAGTCGGTATATGCATCTGGGTGCTGTGCCGAGTCTTCGAGAAGAAATTTTGAAGTGTAGTCCCCATGAGTCAGTATATGCATATGGGTGTTGTGCCGAGTCACATAGGTCTAACTTTCATCTGAAAAGAAAAAATGTTATTCATAATTAAAAATGAAGTTGATGTTTGTATGCAATAAATTTCAAAGGCTTATATAGAAGCCGACTCATGCCTCATCTTCTCGCGTTGAGAGAGATTATTGGTTCATGAGTCAAAACTTCTCTGCAAGCCGACGCATATGACTAACGTGCCCAGTTTCTAGGACCAAACTCGATAGACGTTTCTGTAAGCCCCCAAAATTTAGACTAAGCCGGGTTCGCGTTGGTTATATGAGCTTGATCTATACAGGCCAAATTTTACGGCGTGGGTGGCCAATTCATGTGTATGCCGGGTTTTCTTCAGATAAGAGTCGATGGGTGCCATCGAACTCCCCTATTTCCCCTGAATAGGTCATACACATGTGGAGTTTTACATATATATATATATGCTGGGTTTTCTTTAGATAAGAGTCGATGGGTGCCATTGACTCCCCTATTTCCCCTGAATAGGCAATATACATTCTCAGAGCCGGTAGAGGGTTGATCAAGCCCCCAGTTCTCTGAGAAAAATGTGAAAAATATGCAAGGTATGACGCAAAATGAAAACATGAAGATAATAAAGAAAAAATTGGTATGACACTAGATTGGCGAAAGCCGGTGCGATGAAAGTCGACTTATATATTTAAATGTGGTGATATCATAATGCGATGAAAGTCGACTTAGAAACATTTTATACGGCGAGAGCCTAGTGCAACGAAAGTAGACTTAGAAACATTTTATACGGTGATAGCCTAGTGCGACAAAAGTCGACTTAGAAACATTTTATACGACGATAGCCTAGTGCGACGAAAGTTGACTTAGAAACATTTTATACGGCGATAGCCTGGTGCGACGAAATTCGACTTAGAAACATTTTATACGGTGATAGCCTAGTGCGACGAGAGTCGACTTACATATATTCATTTATGTGCCGAAAGACGGATGCGACGAGTGTCGACTTCCATATATTCATTTTATGTGGAGAAATCCGGATGCGATGAGTGTCAACTTGCATATAGATGTACAATAATGTTCCTGTTCTAATCAAGTATAATATGGACGGAGTTGTGCGATGATCCACGGTCTGGGATTCTCCTCCATAGATGTGCGTGACTTTGCCTTCTCGCGTATATCGACCAAGTAGTAGGATCCATTGTACATGTTCTTGCTGACCACAAACGGTCCTTCCCATACAGATGATAATTTGTGCATTCCATCCTTTTTCTGTATGAGGCGGAGCACGAAATCACCTTCCTGGAAAGTCGGACTTCTGATGCGACGGCTATGATATCGCCGCAGATCTTGTTGGTAGATAGCCGATTGGGCTGCTGCCAATTCTTATTTTTCATCGAGAACGTCCAAGGCGTCCTGCCTTGTTTTCTCGTTATCGGCTTCCACATATGCTGTGACCCTTGGTGAGTCATGGCGGATGTCACTTGGGAGAACGACTTCCGCTCCATAGAACAGGAAGAAGGGTGTGTAGCCTGTCGACCTGTTAGGATTCGTCCTATTACTCCACAATACTGAGGGTAATTCTTACTCCCAGCAAGCCAGCATCCTTTCCAAAGGGACATAAAGTCGGGGATTGATGCCTCGAATCAACTCTTGGTTGGCTCTTTCGGCTTGTCCATTGGACTGCGGGTGAGCTACCGATGCAAGGTTGAGTCGGATGTGCTCGTTCTGGCAGAATCGCTGATACGTCCCAAACGTATCAATAATTTCTGCTTGCTCCATGCATGTTTTGTGTGATATTTCTATGTTTAGATACACTTTCATACACTTTTGATCATATTTGGACTAACCTATTAACTCAGTGCACCCCAGTGCTAGTTCCTGTTTTCTGTCATTTTTCTATTTCAGGTTTCCCCCACATTAAAAATGCTCCAAAAATTCAGGGAAAATACAAAAAAAATCAGCGCTTCGGAAGTTTCGGGAATCCCGAGAGGGGGCCAGAGGGGACCCACCAGGGCCCCAGGCGCCCTCCCGGCGCGGCCCCTCTGGTGGCCCCCTGGCTGCCCCCTTCGCCTATTTATTCTCCGTCCTCCGAAACCCTCAAAGACATAACCCCTTTTCACGATCTCGCCTCTGTTCCACCGCCGCCGCACTTCCGAAATCGGGAGCGCCAGCAGAACTCTTCCCGGCACTCTGTCGGACGGAGGATTGACCTTCGGGAGGTTCTCCACCACCATGGATGCTTCTCGGATGATCCGTGAGTAGTCTACCTTGGACCATGGGTCCATGATCAGTAGCTATGATATGTTCTCCTCCCCTCTTTGTTCTTCATGGATGAGACCTTGTGAGTTGCCCTACATGATCAAGGCACATATGTAATTCTTTCTGCTGTTGCTATGCTGAGTTTGCTGGGATCTGATGGATTATGAGGCTATGTTCAGATTGTGATTGAGTAATATATTTGGTTATTATCTTTTATATTTTTGTTCTTGAGTAATTCTTGCATGTTCTCCGTTGCTTTTTATTGCTTTGGCCCAGTAGTAGGTAGTGACTCCAAGATGGAGCGTTATGCTTGATTGTGGGTTCATGCCCCCTGATGACTAGCTTGAGTGACAGAAACATGAGTCTAGGGGATGCGTTGTTGCCACAAGGGGAAAACAACGGTGCTTGTAACCGCGGTTGCAAGGATTGTTTACTTTACGCAAAGTTCTTTTAATGCAGTTGTCTGTTGCTTTGGGTTTTCACTTTGGGTGGGGCTCGCAACTTAATACCAGCGAGATGTTCTGGATAGATATCTCAAGGTGGATGATTAGTTGTAGATGCATATGGATTTCGGTCTACTTATTTTGGCGTACCGCCCATGCTTTTGAGCCTCTTCCTTTCTTTGTAGCATAGTTAGCATTGATTTGCGCCCTTAATCCTGTCAATTGCCCAGCTGTGATTTATTTACCTCGCATAGAAGTTTTATCGTATTTTGGGAGAGATACATCACTAGTGAACATCATGGGACCCCGGTCCATATTTCCACCACTGTTACACACTCAATTTACTTCCTGCTTTTACTTTCTAGTTTTAGCTATCACTACCTACTATCTGTTGTGTTGATCCTTTGTAAACAGCAAGGCCAGAGCGATTGACAACCTCTCTGTACTCGTTGGGAGCAAGGTTATTCGTTGTGTGTGCAGGTCCTGGCAATGCAAGTGATTCTTTTCAGACGACGCATCGCTTACAGAACCACCTACTTGAAGTTATCAGAGTCCTACGAGAGACAATCTTAAACCTTGGTATCTTTGCTATGGGAAATCTTGCTGCTACACTACATCCAACCTTCTACTTGGGGTAACCAATAAGGAGTCAGCATCAATCGCTGCATAACCCCTTCTGATAGGTTAGATCCATTATCAGTGATGATGCCATGGGGGTAGCCGAATCTGTATATTATCTTTTTCAAGAATTTTAGTGCTGCTGCAGCGTCACATTTACTGACCGGATCTGCCTCAACCCATTTGGTGAATTTATCCACTGCCAGTAATAAGTGTGTGTTCTTGTTGACCGACCTTTTGAAAGGTCCCACCATATCAAGCCCCCACAATGCAAAGGGCCAAGTGATAGGGATCATCCTGAGTTCTTGAGCCAGCACATGAGCTTGCTTTGCATAACGCTAACATCCATCACACTTTTTGACTATATCCTCTCCGTCCGCATGTGCTGTGCGCCAGTAAAATCCGTGTCTATAAGCTTTATCCACTAGTGAACGAGAGCCGGCATGATGTCCTCAATCTCCAAAGTGTATTTCATTAAGGATTTCTCTGCCTTCTTCTCGTGAAACACATCTCTAAAAAATTTTGCGGGACTTCGCCGATGTAACTCAATGTTGATGAGTACAAAGGATTTTCTCCTCCTGACGATTTGTCTAGCTAGTATCTCATCTGAGGGTAGGATTCCCCGGGTCTTGTAATCCAAATAAGGTACACCCCATGAGGAGGTGGCGTGTATTGCAGCCACCAGACCCGGTTCCGGATCCGGCTCTGCTATGTCTTGCTCTGTTGGTGTTTGCACAGATGCTTTGTTAGGACGTCTAGGAACACATTTGGTGGAACCGGATTTCGCTGAGAGCTGAGCAGGGACAAAGCGTCTGCGGCTTCGTTTAGCTTGCGTTCCACATAATCCACCTGGTATCCAACAAAGCAACCGGCTTGTCTTTCCACCTCTCGCCGATAAGCTGCCATGGTGGCATCTTTGGAGTTCCATTTCCCCTACACTTGTTGAGAAAAAAAGGTCAGAGTTGCCATAGCATTGAATCCGGCTTATGTTCATCTCATGAGCTAGCCGCAAACCATGTAGCAGGGCCTCAGATTCTGCTGCGTTGTTGGTGCAAGTGAACTGTATATGCAAGACATAGCAAAATTTCTATCCTTTAGGTGAGGTAAGGACCACGCCGGCTCCAGATCCTTGGAGCTGTCGACTCCCATCGAAGTGCATTGTCCAGTATTTGGTAATCGTCTTCTATGGGGTGCTTGGATCTCTGTCCAGTCATTGATGAAGTCGAACAACGCCTGAGACTTGATGGCCGTTCATGGCTCATATTTGATATGATAAGCCCCCAACTCTATAGCCCACTTTGCAATCCTTCCCGTGGCTTCCTAGTTCTGGATGATATCTGCAAGTGGTGCTGAGCTGTCTACAGTTATGGGGTGCTCCTGGAAATAGTGTTTGAGCTTCCGACTTTCCATGAATACACCAAGGATGAACTTCTGCCAGTGAGGGTAGTGTTGCTTTGATGAAGTCAGGACCTCACTAACATAGTAGACCGGTCTCTGCAAATGATGATATTTATCAACTTCCATACGCTCAACCACAACCACAATGGTGACTGATCGATTGTTGGATGAGATATAGAGTAGCATTGGTTCCTTTGGCTTATGAGCCGCCAGGATTGGAGCCTGGGACAACTGTTTCTTCAGCGACTCCAGGGCCTGATTAGCCTCATCACCCCTGACAATTTTTTCTGACTTTCGTAAGAGTCGGTATAGGGGAATCGCTTTTTCTCCAAGCCGGCTTATAAACCGACTTAGGGCAGCTACACACCGTGTGAGTCGTTGGACTCCTTTCACAGAGGCCGGCTTCTGAGGGCCATGATAGCATTGATTTTCTTTGGGTTCGCCTCAATACCTCTCTCAAATACTATGTAACCGAGGAGCTTTCCTGCAGGGACCCCAAAGATGCATTTGGCCTGGTTTAACTTCATCTGGTACTTGCGTAGATTCTTGAAGGTTTCCTGGAGGTCACTGATGAGTGAGTTGGCCAGCTGAAATTTGATAACTATATCATCCACGTAAGTGTGCACATTTCGCCCATTTTCTCTTTGAGGCAATTCTGCACTGTTCGCTGATATGTGGCTCCCGCTTTCTTCAAGCCGAAAGGCATAGAAGTGTAGCAGTATCCCAAAGGAGTGATGAAAGTTGTTTTCTCCTGGTCTTCAAGAGCCATCTTGATTTGGTGATAGCCAGAGTAGGCATCGAGAAAACACAGGAGCTCACACCCCGCAGTCGAGTCTATTATATGGTCAATTCAGGGCAGTACGAAGCGATCCTTTGGGCAAGCCTTGTTTAAGTCGGTGTAGTCGATGCACATATGCCAAGTCTCGTTCTTTTTCAAAATGAGGATCGGGTTTGCAAGCCACTCCGGATAGAAAACCTCCATGATGAACCCGGAGGCAAGGAGCCGGGCTATCTCTTCCCTATTCTCATTTCCCCTCTCATCATTGAAACGACAGAGAAATTTTTTGACCAGCTTCAATTTTGGATCGATGTTTAGGTGGTGCTCAGCGAGTTCCCTCGGGACACCTGGCATGTCAGAAGGTTTCCATCCGAAAATGTCCCGATTCTCACGGAGGAACTTGATGAACGCGCTTTCCTATTTATCAGATAATCATGTCCCAATGATGAACTGCTGAGAAGCGTCACCAGGGACAAAGTCGACTTTCTTGGTGTCCTGAGCCGGTTGGAACTTGGGGTTGTTGTCAGGAGTCGGTTTCTTCAGGATAGTGGAGTCTGCTGGGTCTACCTTCTCCTGGTATGTTGACAAGTCCTCTTTGGCGCATGCTGAATCAGCAAACTTGACGTGTTTCTCATCGCACTCCGAGGCCTAGACCGACTCCCATCTACCATAATTGGGCCGTAAGGACCCTTGGAGCTCTTTAGGTGTGCCATTGAGAATAATTTGTCATCATCTAGTCCAATAGCTTCGTTGCAGCACCATGTGTAGTTGACATGAAGGTTCCTCCTGCGGCCGAGTCCAACAGATTCCACGAGGTAAAGTTTAATTCTGCATAGAAAGTCTGGATAACCATCCAATTAGTCAAACCATGTGTAGGGAAATTCTTAACAAGAGATTTCATGCATTCCCAAGCTTGGGCAATGTGTTCATTATCCAATTATTTAAAGTTCATAATGCTAATTCTCAACTGGATAATCTTAGCAGGTGGGTAGTACTTCCTGAAAGTACGTGGCACCTAGAGGGGGGTGAATAGGCACTTAAAATAATTACGGTTTAGGCTTGAACAAATGCGGAATAAAACTTAACGTTTAATTTTCCAAACAAGAAACCTAAATAAGCTAGGCTCAAATATGTGCACCAACAACTTATACTAATCAAGATAAACAACTATGTGATAGAAAGATATATAACAAGAGTACTATGGCTATCACAAAGTAGGTGCACAAGTAAATAGTTTGACTAGATGTGCAACAAGGCGAACAACCTATGGGACAAGCAATGCAACAATAATATGAGCAAGTACAATATAAACAAGTTAATAAGCTTGCTCAAAGTAAAGGTAGAGATAACCTCAAGTGGAGCCGATGGAGACAAGTATTTGTTGTCGAAGTTCCTTCTCTTGCGAGAAGTACATCTTCATTTGGAGAGGGTGTGGAACACAATGCTCACACGAAGCCAATGAGGGCCACCCTATTTCTCCTCATGCTCTCACCAATTCAAGATGTCGGGATTACACTATAGGACACTTGAGGGCGGTCACCAAACCCGTACAAATGACGACCCTTGGGGGCGGTTACCGAACCCGTACAAATGTTCGGGGCTATCTCCACAACCGAATTGGAGGCTCCGTAGTTGTAAGGCCCGATATGCGGTACTGTTCCAGATCTAGATGTTTCCATCCTGATCCGGGGACGAAGCACATATCGGTCCCACCGCGACATATGCCAATGCCATATGCCCCGGATTTCCAACATGATATCACAACATTACAGCTATAAGGATACAACATCTCATACAACCGGCATACAACTGCCTTAATACATTACATCAGCGGAAGAAACATGTCTGAGTTCAGACTACATTCAAATACCCAGTGGCAAAGGTCAAACACACCATTCCGCAATCACACGGGTCAAGGCTCTCCGCCGGGATCCACCTAACTAGTCGTCGTAGAGTCTCCACGAAGCCGTCCAAAAGAAGATTTGAGGTAGTAATCAACTGCAGCGGCCGATCAGGCAAAACATAAAAGGGAAAAGAAAAGCAAGGGGTGAGAATATATCGAAGTCTTGTAACTAACTTCTCACGGGTAAGATGGGGATAGTGGTGAGGTTGCAGACGCACTAGCAATATATGAGTTGCTAACGGTCTAATTTAGAGTAAGGTGAGAACCAAGAATTTGATGAGGAATCGCCTCCAACAAGTCTTGCTATCAACTACTTACGCAAACATAACACCTATCCTATCCTTGTCCTCCTCTTCGCATCCCGACGAAGAAGAAGCAGTCAAGGCACACACACGTTGATCAAGTTATTAAGATTATCTCAGTTGTTGTTGTCTATGAACAAGGAGTAGGTCTCAAGTCGTCCATAACCGTGGACACGGCTTCTCGAAAAGATTTAACCATGCAGGGATGTACCAACTGCCCATTACAAGGCTCCGCACGCACGCCCATCTCTCTCAGTTTCTACCCATCACATGTAGCCATTTTATGATTTAGTCCAGATAGATCCGAAACGACAGGTCCCTCTAGCTAACAACGAACAAATCCGGGTGGCCCCCGGTGAGTCAACACCCAACTCAAAAGCCGGTCGCGCTCTCGAATCGGCCTCTACCGTATGACTCGGGTTTGGATAACTGGTGAATTCTCACATGAGTCCGGGTCCTCAGCCGGCCAGGTTGGACAAATAGGGAAACCATGTCCCCACTGGCCCAGTTTGTTTGAAAACTACTGGAGGCCGACCAGCACACACACGGTTTCAACTGGTAAATCAGCTTGGGCCACCACTGGAATGTTTGAAGCTAGGTAGGTAAGAAA
This sequence comes from Bromus sterilis, assembly GCA_950022295.1. NCBI lineage: Eukaryota > Viridiplantae > Streptophyta > Magnoliopsida > Poales > Poaceae > Bromus > Bromus sterilis. Next base: position 277,688,095 of record OX465596.1, read on the forward strand.
AGGGGACCCCATAGCATCCCACACGCGGTTAGGCGCGCTCGTCAAGAGACACAATACCCGAAACTCGGGTCCTAGGTGAATCGAATGGAACAAAGCTTCGGGGCGGGATAGCCTAGACCTTCCATCCTTCGTCAAATATAGTCAACATTATAATAATCATATCATGCAAAACAATATAATAATGTGATATCCCAATCCAAGGAGTAACAGGAGGTATCAGTTGATATCATTCTAGCATGCATACTAAGAAGTGGCTGAGCAGCGAGCAATAGTAACATAGCCGAACAAGGTTGGCTGGGATGTGGAGGACATGGCTGTTTGGGTTCATTTGAGAGGCATGAATATAAAGTGGTAGGATCAAGAAATAGTTCTATCCTACACCTAGGCGTGAGTGAGCTAAAAGTTATAAGCATGATATATGCTCCCCCTTACCTGATGAGAAGACGAAACCGAAGGTGTAGTCGCTCGCAAGCTCGCAACGTCTCCGAGAGGTACCCGCGGAAGCACACAAGAAGGAAACACTGGAAAAGGCAATCGACGAGCAAGCATCTATTACTACGAAGAAATCACGGGCAAGCATCAATAAGAAGGCAACACAAGACAACGCACTACGGTATTGCGTTTATCGTCGAGAGCGGTTACTAACAGGTTAAGTGAAGTACTTGTCACACACGACGAAACCGCATGTTTAGAATGGTTCAAGTTGTTTAGCTACTAAACATGACCAAAGGTTGTTAACATGGCATCTCACTCAGGCATGGCATAGCACACAAACATGAAAAGAGGTGAAGCACAAAGTAAACTATCTATGCTAGTCAATTTAGGTGAGGCACAATCCTAAACATGGCATAACACTAAGTACCCCCCGACAATTTAAGCATTTGGTACTATTCTTCCCTAAACCATATTTCAAGTTGGTTAAAAATAGAAAAAAAATAGCATAAAAAACAAAGTACATGAAATTCTAATCAAGTTACATATAAAGAACACTCCAAACGGAGTTACGGTTAAAAAGATATAAGGAAAACAAGTTACGGGCACAATCTGCCAACATCAGGTAGCACACTTTAGAGCAACAAATAAACAAGCAAAAGGTTGTAAACATGCACAAAAATGATATACAACTAAAGTAGACATGGAAGGTAAGGCATGGAAAAATGAATCATGCAAATAGGCATCATGAACAATTAAATATAGCCCATGCAAAATGCAATAAAACATTACTGGTCTAGGACTTAGTGAAAATCAGGAAAACAGGGCAGAAGCTATTATTTCCATGCTGTATAAACAGGAGAAAAACTATATGCAAAGGTGCAGCAACATGACATAGAAATATGTCGGCATGAAGTAGACATGATGATGATCAGGTACAAACAAGAATCAAGGTCATAGGCATCACAGATCAAAAGATATTAAGCGTGCAACATGGCATTGGAAAGTCACAGACTTTGGAGCTGAAAAATAACTATGACCAGGAATGCTAAGATGACAATGCAATACATATAATGGAAGTAGACATGGCATAGATCAATATAACATATTGCAATGCTCAATAGGATGCACGGTTTAAAAGATATAGGACAACAAAGTAGCAACTTTATATAAACAACAGCACTCTAACAGCAGGGTAGCTACTTTGGGCGATGAAACAAACATCATGCAGCAGGCCAATATGACAAGTAAAAGCATAGAGTTGAAGTAGACATGATGCTTAACAGGATGCAACAAGAATCACTCAATTCCGATGAACGGTTGCGACGCAACCATCACCCGAAGTTTCAATCAAGCAACAGTTTTCAGCAGCAGTTAACAGTAGTTGCAATTAACGATGGGTGGCCCTGTTTGAACAGAAATAACACAATCAAGATGGCCTCAAATCAAAATGATCACAAAAGATGAACTGATGTACACACAATTCTAAACAATTTTCCTTTTAGGCGCAACGTCATCCGGACTACGGTTCATTCGCAAACTACAACGCAAAACGGAATACAGCAGCAATATACACAGGACTTAGCCAAAATTTACAGAAGGTATGAAAAAAAGGGAGGCCAGCTCACAAGTGGGCCTTGGCCCATGAGGAGGGGGCAGCCGGGCTCAGAGGCCGACTGATCTGGTGGCCTGGGTGGGCCGCGCTGGGGCAGCTTGGCCGTGGCCGCTTGCGGGCCGTGGAGGCAGGCCGACCCACGAATAATGTCCACGCGCGCGGCTTCTGGTGGCGGCGACTGGCAGCGCCGCCGGCTGCTCCGGCCATCATGCGGCGGCGCGGAGGAGGGGTCGGGGTGGTCGTGCGATGGCAGAGGAGGCCGGGGGGCGACGTGGCCCGATCTGGGCCGTCAGATCCCAGATCTGACGGTCTGGATCTGATGGGGCTAGTGTTTCGGCTGGTGGAGGGGCTATTGGGAAGATTTGGCCACTCCTTGGCTCGTCCTCTCAAGGAGAAAGGAAAAAAGATTCAGCTTGACGATGTATCCATCTACTTCCTTGTACTTTTTCATATGACAAAGCTCAACAAAATTATTTAAGTGCAAGGCAGCATCCTCTCCAGTACCTGAGAATTGATCTTTCATAACAAAATTAAGCAAAGAAGGTTTAATTTCATAAGAAGGTGCTGAAGTTGCAGGTGGAGGAATAGGAGTGCAGATAAATTCACTGTTGTTGTGACTAGTGAAGTCACACAACTTAGTGTTTTCATTGGAACCCATAGTAGTAGCAGGTATTTTTGGTATTTTTTATAAGGGACACGAAAGCAAAAACTGAAAGGTAAACTAGCAAGACTAAAAAGCAATGATAAAAGATAGTGTGCAACTCCCCTCTCTTGTAGGCTGGAGTCCCCGGCAAAGGCGCCAGAAATTGCTTGATGCTAGCAAGGAATATACTTCTCTCGCTCCTCGTTGGTTACCCCAACTGGAAGGTGAGATGTAGTGTAGCAGCAGAATTTACCCTATGTAGAGGATAGGGTTTGTCTCCCGTAGGACTCGCAGAGATACAAGAAGGTGGTAAAGTGAACAGTGGCACCGAGGTTGCTAAGTTCGCCTGTACCTGCACACACAACAAATAACTTTGCTCCCAAGGAGTACAGAGGAGTTGTCAATTCCTCCGGCCTTGCTGTTTACAAAGGATCAACGCAAGAGATAATAATAGTGGAAACTGAAAGTAAGAACTGAAAGTAAATTGAAAGTGTAAACAATGATGTGAATATGGACCCGGGTCCCGTGATATTCACTAGTGATGTTTCTCTCCCAAAATATGATAAAAGTGCTAGCGAGGTAAACAAATCACAGTTGGGCAATTGACATGATTATAAACGCACCGCAATGCTAACTATGCTACAAAAGAAAGGAAGAGGCTGAAAAGAAATGGGCAGTACGCCAAGGTAAGTAGACCGAAATCCATCTGCATCTACTACGAATCATCCACCTTGAGATATCTATCCAGAACATCTCATTGGTATTAAGTTGTGAATCCCACCCAAAGTGTAAACTCAAAGCAACAGACAACTGCATTAAAAGAACCATGCGTAAAGTAAACATTCCTTGCACCCAAAAGCACAAGCACCGTTGTTTTATCCCTGGTGGCAACAACACATCCCCTAGTGTCATGTTTCTGTCACTCAAGATAGACATCAAGAGGCTGAACCCAAAATCAAGCATAATGCTCCCTCTTGGAGTTGCAACAAATCACTTGGCCAAAGTAAAATACGGCAATGGAGAACATGCAAGAATTTACTAAGAACTCAAATATAAAAGAGAACCAAATATATTACTCATCACAATCTAAACATAATCTCATAATCCATCAGATCCCCGCAAACTCAGCATAGCAACATAGAAAACTAAAAAAGTTCCTCGATCATGTGAGGCATCTCACGAGGTCTCGAAAGTGGAAGCACAAAGAGGGGAGGAGTACATCACATAGCTACTGGTCATGGACCCATGGTCCAAGGGGGACTACTCACGGCACATCTGGGAGGCGTCCATGGCAATGGATGGTCTCCCGGAGGGGATTCCTCCTTCCGGCAAGGTGCTGGGGCAGCTTCTCCTGGCAGCCCCGATCTGGAAACGGCGGTGGCGGCCGAACAGAGAGGAGAACAGGAATAGCATATCAATATTAGGGGTTTCCGTCATGGGGGGTAAATATAGGCGAAGGGGGGCACCGAGGGGGGCCACCAGGAAGCCAGGAGGCCTTCTGGCGCGGCCTAGGGTGGGGCCGCGCCAGGGACCCTCCTGGGCCCCCGGTGGTGCCCCTCCTGTCATATCTCTGTTATTCCGGAAGCTTCCGTGACGCTGATTTTTTATATAATTTTTCCGGGATTTATTGGGCACTTTTAATGGCCGGAAAACCTGAAATACAAAAACAGCAGAAAAACAGGAACTGGCAACTGGGTGCACTGAGTTAATAGGTTAGTCCAAATATGATAAAAGTGTATGAAAGTTCAAGCAAAACATGGCAAAGTCACACAAAACATTCATGGAGAAAGTAGAAATTATAGATACATTTGGGACGTATCAGTCGGCAAGCTCCAAGCATATGATATCTTCATGATGATCCTCTTGAACTTGAACATAACAACCTTGATGAACATCACCACTTGATGCCATCCTCTCTCTCGAGCTATATGAAATATTCCTTTTGATGCAAGCCCATGGAAAGATTCCTAACCCCTCATAGAAACACCACACACATGCATCATGGGTTAGTACACATAGCATAATGGACAATGCTTACCATAACGTGAGATCACATGATCCCACAAGGTACATCTTCTATACTTTATCAACTTGATTCCATTCTTCGCACTTTGTCTTGATCAAACATGAGTCTTTCCAACACTCCTCATTAAGATGATGTCTTGAAGGTAGAAACGAATGTTGACACAACCTCCTTCTTCAAGACATGCTTGCAATATGCTCAACTCTCACATGACCAATCTTTGGATAACTCCATGAATAACACCTTGGTCATCACATTATCTTCTCCTTTCAACCTTGAAGCCAACATATGATCTTCAAGCACTACCTATGGACAAACCTTAAAGTATAACTCAAGAAAACCATTAGTCCATAGGGATTGTCATCAATTACCAAAACCAAACATGAGGGCACATGCCCTTTCAATCTCCCCCTTTTTGGTAATTGATGACAATCACACTAAGAGGATTTATATAATGAATGAAGAAAATCATGCAAAGGAAATATGCATGAGCAAGAAGGAAAATTCTTAAGAACAAAACCAAAGAATGAACCTCCCAAACTAAACCCTCTAAACTTATCCCCCATTGGCATCTATTGCCAAAATGGGCGGAAAAAATTGGAAGGCCAATATAGCATGCGTTCCTCCCAAAAAGGGTGTATTTCTCAAGATATGAGTGGAATAAAATACACATATCCAAAGATACATGGTGGGAGGAAAAAACTATATTGAGGATCCAAAGATTGCAAAAAGGCGAGATGGCACATGGGCATAAAAAATGCAGGAAATCAAAAGATCCAACAGGCCAAAAGACTACAAGATATTATGATATGAGCATATGAGTGTGCTAAAGAAAATAGAGAAGTTCCCCAAGATTTTTTCACTATTTATAATTTTTGTATTAGAATACAAAGTTCACAAAAATTGGATCATTACTCCCCCAAAGTCGATAGAAACACAACACAAATGCAAGTGTGCAAGGATATGAGACAAAGTCTAGCAGTTGCAACAAACAAATGGTTGAGCAACAAGCAAAGGGATAAATATAGAAATGGGATCAACAAAAAAGACTAATGTAGGGACTAATATAAGGAACCCATAGTAACAACAGCAAGCAAGAACAAAGCAACTATTTTTTTTGTGGTTTTTGGTATAGGACTCTAAAGCAAAAACAAGAAAGTAAACTAACAAGACTAAAAAGCAAAGGTAAAAGAGAGTGTGCAACTCCTCTATCTTGAAGATTGGAGTCCCTGGGAACGCCGCGAGAAATTTAGCTTGATGGCACTGAAGTAGTGCTCCTTGCTGGTTACCCTAAGTGGAAGGTTGAGATGCAGCATAGCTGTAAATTTCCCTTAACTTAGAGGATAGGGTTTATGTCTCCCATAGGACTCCAAGGACAACAAGTAGGTGGACAGAGAACTGTGGCAACCTTTACAACCCAAGAGTTTCTTACTTGACCTGGACCTGGACACGACACAAGTAACTTTTCTCCCAACGAGTACATAGAGGTTGTCAATCTCTCCGTCCTTGTCGTTTACAAAGGATAAAACGCACGGGAATATAGTAGTGTTGATTGCAACTGAAAGGAAATAAAGTAGTAAATAAAGTGAAGGTGTAAACAATGGTGGAAATATGGACCGGGGTCCCATGATGTTCACTAGTGATGTCTCTCTCCAAAAAGAGGATAAAATAGCTAAGCTGGGTGAACAAATTACCGTTGGGAAATTGACAGAATTAGAAACGCACCACAATGCTAATTATGCTGCAAAGAAAGTTAGAGGCTCAAAAGTATGGGTAGTACACCAATACAAGTAGACAGAAATCAAACTGCATCTAGTCACTAATCATCCACCTTGAGATATCTATCCAGAACATCTCGCTGGTATTAAGTTGCGACTCCCACCCAAAGTCTAAACCCAAAGCAACAGACAACTGCATTAACAATCTATGCGTAAGGTAAACAGTCCTTGCAACCGCGGTCACAAGCACCGTTGTTTTCTCCCTGGTGGCAATAAAACATCCCCCAGTCTCATGTTTCTGTCACTCAAGCTAGACATCGGGGGGCATATGAACCCACAATCAAGCATAAACGCTCCCTCTTGGAGTTACTATCTACTACTTGGCCAAAGAAATAAAAGCAACAGAGAACATGCAAGAAATACTCAAGAACAAGATATAAAAGGAGAACCAAATATATAACTCATCACAATCTGAACATAATCTCATAATCCATCGTATCCCAGCAAACACAACATATCAACAGCGGGAAAATTACATAGATGCCTTGATCATGTAGGGCAGCTCACAGGGGCTAAGAATTGAAGAAAAATATTGGAGAGAAGACATCACATAGCTATTGGTCATGGACCCATGGTCAAAGGGGGACTACTCATGGAACATCCGGTAAGCGCTCATGGTGGTTGAGAAGCTCCCGGAGGTCAATCCTCCCTCCGCCAGGGTGCAGGGAAGAGGTCTTCTGGTGCTCCCGATCTTGGACGTGAGGTGGCGGCAGAATAGAGGTGAAAATCACGACGAGGGGCTCCTCTCGGGTGTTTTTAGGTCGAGGGGTAAATATAGGCCAAAGGGGCACCCGGGGGTGGCCCCTCCCCCCAGGCGCCGTGGTTGCGCGACTAGGAGGGGGGCCGCACCACCTGGCCGCCTGGGTGGGGCCTGGCTCCCCTCTGGCCCCGCTTTGGCGTTTCCGGAATCTTCTGTTGCGCTGATTTTTTATATATTTTTGTTGGAATTTTTGGAGCTCTGTAAATATGTGTAAAAACCTGCAATTCACATACATCAATAGACAGAAACTGGCACTGGTGCACTAAGTTAGTAGGTTAGTCCAAATATGTGTAAAAAGGTATGAAAGTGTAGCAAAACAAATAGCAATGTCACCTAAAAGAGCATGGAATAAGCAGAAATTATAGATACGTTTGAGAAGTTTCAAGTACACATCACACAGTGAGCAAAATTTTTAGTACTACACACTTAAATTGTTGTTCTCTAATTTTAGTACTACTACTCACTTAAAACTAATTGGTACTGTTAAAAATAGATGCTATATAAATGCAATTGTCAAGTTTCATTTTGTAAATTTTATAACTAATTATATCTCTTTGGTGATGCTATGGCAAAGTTTAATACTTTAATTCATCATAAAAATAACCTATATAAATCTGATTTCTATACATAAGCTTATCCTCTGAATTTGGAATTGTGTGCCTTTTTGCAATATTTCTACCATATAGAAGAGGTAAGCAATTTTTTTGATATTATGAGGGATAACTATGATTATATCTCTTTGCTTTGGGCTCTAGCAAAATGTACCAAAATTTCTAATCTTTTATACTAATTGTGAGATCTCACGTATTCATTTTTCACGTATAAAAAATTTCTGATCTTTTATACTAATTTCTGATCTTTGGGCTCTAGCAAAATGTACCAAAATTTCTGATCTTCGCTAGAGACTCACCTAGTGACGGCGATGAAAAGGAGGCGACGACGACGGTGAGGAGGTGATGGTGACTGCGAGGATGCGACGGCGACGGTGAGGATAGTGACAGCGGCGGCGGGAAGAAGGAGGAGGCAGCGGCGGCGGGGAGAGGGCCGGAGGCGATGGGGAGAGGGAGAGGGAGAGGGAGAGGGTGAGTTGCGTGATAGATCGAATGAGAGAGGGAGGCAGCGGGCTGGCCGTTTTAGGTATACAATATCCAGCGTGGGCCTGTGGACATGCGTTGTAGATGAGTGGGACATCTACAACGTGAGCTCCCAGGGGCGCGCTGCTGACATGTGGGCCTAGAAAACCAGTTCTGTTGTAAGAACATTAGCAGCGCGACACTGCCCCCCTGCCCTGCAGCTGTTCTATAGACCTGCATCCCGGGTTTTGAACCCAACGCTACTAAAGTGGATAACCACGGGAACCCAAGTTCTGGCCCCATATTAGCAGTGCGAGCTACTGCAGCCTGCGCTGCTAATGCCTCATCTCCTGCAACGCGTCTCTATACTCCGCGCTGCTAGTGTTTACCTGCAGCGCAACAAATAAACCCCGCGCTGCTAATGTGAATTCTTGTATGGCAAAAATCCTAGTAGTGCTAGTATGTGGTGACAACTTTGATTCCTGTGGCTGGCCAATTTAGAAGCGCGTAACACAAAACCTACGCTGCATCGCGGATCATACATGCCACACTGGTAATATGGATAGCACTGGCCCGTTATTTTCGGCCCACATATCAGCAGAGCGGACCAGTGCACCTGCACTGTAGATGTGCTGGCCATCTACAACGCGGTTTGTCTCCCAGCGCTGCAGATGATGTGCTATAGCACTACATCTGAATCTACCTCACACTCTCACTCTCACACTGTCCCGTCACCCGCCTGTGTCTTCTCCTCACCATCGCCGTCGCCCGCCCGTGGCCACGCCCTACTCGTCGTCTCGTCGTCGCCGTCGCCGTCGTCGTCGCCCGCCCGCGCCCGCGCCCTCCTCGCTGTCTCGCCGTCGCCGGAGGCCGCCCCTTGCCAGGTGAGTCCCCCCTTCCTCAATGTTAGGTTACAAAATAGGATTTTGTTGCATATTCAGGCAATTAGGATTTTTGTTAATATATTGAGGCAATTCAGATTTTTGTTAGGGAATTAGAATTTTTGTTAACATATTGAGGTAATTAGGATTTTTGTTAGGCAATTAGGAATTTTTTAGTATATTGAGGTAATTCGGATTTTTTTATCATATTGAGATAATTAGGATTTTTGTTAGCATATTGAGGCAATTAGGATTTTTGTTGAGCAAACTTATATTAGAAAATGCCATATCAAAAATTTCAGGGATATGAGTGGCCTATGTTTTGCCGGAATGTCGATTCATTTCCGTTCCGGAAAATTTCAGGCACTCGATATGTTGAATTCTTTGCAAATGTCATGCCGAAAATTTCCGTGGATTTCGGCATGACTTGTGTTAGAAAAGTAGGACATATCGAGTGCCCGAGATTTGTCGAAACGGGAATTAAACGGTGTTCCGGCATCAATTACTTTTTATCATTATTTTCCTCCATTTTTAGATTGTTGATGATTACAAAAATATTGTGACACTATGTGACATCGGGGAGAGTGTGAAGCAAACCCTTGTGATATGTACAACTACGGAACTTGTGCATCCTACTTGGGTTTGCTGCCACATACTCTCTGGAATCACTTATGTGTCCAATCTAAGTATAAGGCATTATTTAAAAGTACTTTCGTCTTAATTTGTTAGTTAGTATAATTTTTTTCACCCGTTTTAATAAAACTTTGTATTAAATAAGTTCTCGATTACGATGCCCGACCCACATCCTCGTCACCGCCGCGGCGGCGAGCACCTGCTTGATCAGATGCGTAATGTCCGGGACTGGGCTCCCCCGAGCTGCGCCGCTTGGTGAGGAATCCGGGTCCTATCGTCCACCCGGAGCTTCTTTGGTGGCGGTCACGTGGGCCACAGTCGATGTAGAGGGAGCCCCCCCCCCCCCCGAGGATGTGGTACGTCGCCATGTCAAGGAGGAGGACCAACACGTCTGTCGCTACTTGGTTGCATTGGACGTCAGGTTCTCCAGAGACAATACCTGGCAGGTTCTTCACGGCTCTCACCTGAGCTATGTTCCTGTGGTGGTTCCTTATCTTTGGGTGTTACCGCCCGCGGCTCGGCTCCGGGTCGATGTTGACTTTGATTTTGCGAGATGTAGTAGTGATATATTATTGTTGCATTAACTGGATTACTCGAGATGTACTGGTGATATTATTGTTGCATTAACTTGATTATTCGAGATGTATTAGTGATATTATATGATAAAATATTATTGTTGCATTTTTATTTGAGTTCATCATTTTTTATTTTGTTTTAAATGCCGATGATTAAAACCGTTGTGACACAATGTGACATGAGGGATGAGTTAGAGAGCCTTGTGATATACACAAATACGAATCTTGTGCATCCTACTTGGCTCGCTAACGCCATCCCTACAGTTGCTTGTGTGTGTTCAACCTAAGTATGACGCAGAAATTTGTATTACTTTTCATGATATGTGTGTTGACTTTGAATTAATATTTTAAATTATGAACACAGAAAATGTCTCCCAAGTGCGAGTATTGTCACGATGACTCGGGTCGATGCAACGATCGAGTGTTGGATGAAGACACATACTTCTCCCTCACGCTTAGGTATGGCTTCAAAATCGTACGGTATGCAACTTCAACGACATGTTCTTCTTATTTAAGCATGCATGACTTAAGTTTTTGCGTTAACGTGACATTTTTTTATAATTCAACTAGTGCATCCCTTGCTTTGCAAGACGTCATGTTTGTGACAAGATCCATGTTGATGATTTCGAAGAATATGTTAGAAAAGAAGTTAAACTTAAGACAAAACATTACATTCTTAAGGTTAACATCTTTAATGAACCAGAGGCCACACTCTTTGGCTGTTCAAAATGGATGCATTATGCAAGACATATGCATTTGATGATAAAATGTAAATATCATTTGATCTTGGACGTCGTCGTCAAGTCACTATTGTTTCTCGTGATGATGAAATTTCAGTGAAACTAGGTGACATGATTCCAGTTCGATCTTCATGTGAGTTTGTTAAACAATTTTTTGTTAATTCTACAACTTATTTTCCTTTGCTTCCAAATGTTGACAACTTATTTATAATTCCCAGCTTATGTTCTTGCCACAGAAGAAGTACGGAAGCTTGTTGATAATACCTTTTATAATGATGGCTTGGACCTAAGTATGAATGAACAAGATACTTTTATTGAAGTTCTTAAATTGTTACCTTTGTATGCGATCCATTTCAAGGCTGACCCACCTTTTGGAGCATACATGCCATTTTTCCTTCGGTTGGAGGACTATATGCTTGAATGGCCTATGATCCTTTCAAACATGATAACCACATTGAAAGTGGAGCAGATGGTTGTGTCAAACTCAAAGCATGGAGGAAGATAGTGTACCAGAAGAAACCACAACCGGGTGACAAGTTGTTCTCTATTCTCTACTATGAAGAATTTGGACATGCTTTTTGGTTTTATTTCTTTTCACCTTCGCGTGTGGATTAGGTCCTAGTTAGTCATAGTAAAAAAATCTTTGTGTTCGATATTATGGCTTTCGTACTTGTTGATATCGTAGTTAAACTAGGAAAAATATTTGTGTTGGATATTATGATCATAAGATGATATATATATATATGATGATTGTTGAGCCTATTGTTATGCTCTATGATATGATGTGGTTTATACGTGTGTGATTCTACTATGTATATAAATGTTATGTGTGTATGCTGGAAATTTATAAAAAAAACTGTATAAATAAATATATTGCAGAATAAACAATAAATGCTAGAAATGTACCCACAACGCGGGTTAGCTAGGCGCGCTGCTAGTGGACATACAGTCCGGAAGTGCACCCCAACAAGCCCGCGCTGCTAATTATAGTGTTATCTACAGCACGGGGAGCCCGCGCTGCTGATGAAAGTTAGCTGCAGCGCGATATTAGCAGCGCGGGGCCCGTGCGCTGCTGATGGGCCTTAATTTACCCCGTGCTGCTGGTGGCCATTATCCTAGTAGTGTGCATCCCATCACATCGAGCCTCAATAAGAGCATAATTCTTCAAAACATGAGTTGGAGATTTCAAAAGGATAATAGGACAATGAAGTGTGGGTGCAATAGCAACAATTTCATGCTTAACATAAGGAACTATAGCAAGTTCATCTCCGTAAGCATCATCCATAGTGCCATCATGGCTATAAACACAACAAGTATCAAGTTTTTCATAAAGGGATATTTCAAGTGAGTCCTTGGAACCATAGGATTCCTCATCATAGAAATCGTTCGCTTCTTCTTCGGCAACACGCATTTTATTTTTAAAATCCTCAATATAATCATTGCAAACATATTTCTCAAAGAAATATTCAAGAACTGCAATTTTTTTAGACTTGTGAATAGTATCGTAATACTTTTCAATCAAAGAAGCAATCTAATAAGCACCCTTAAAAGAAACAAACTCTTCAATCTTTTCAACATCAAATTAATCATAAACACCTTTAGCATAAGAAGATAGGTTCTCATTTTCATTAAACTCACATTGGAAAGGAAGGTGTTTATGATCTTTATTAGAGCATCAAGTAAAATCATAAATGTGGAACAAAGACTCATCATAGCAATAAGAAACTATTATTTTATCCCATAAGTGTTTCCCTTTCTGAGATAAGCGGTGTCGCGTATAATGATCATGCTCATCCAATGATTTCCCTCAACCAAGTCGGTTGAGTTTTTAGCGCGAGCACAAATAGATCGAAGAAGATCCAAGTTAGAAGTGTCCATCCTACCATATTTGGGTGGTTCCGCACCCATGGTGAGGATAACATCAATAGGAAGAGAAAGACAAAGACAAAAGGTAGCAACTAATTTTTTGGGTTTTCATAGACACAAGCAAAAGAAAAAAGTAGAAAGTAAACTAACAAAACTAAAAATAAAAGGTAAAAGATAGTGTGCAACTCCCATATCTTGTAGACTGGAGTCCCCGGCAACGGCGCCAGAAATTTTCTTCTAGCGAGGGAGTTGTCTGGGCCACTCTTTTGTTGATCTTCAGAGTCCCCGACAACGGCGCCAAAAAATTTCTTGATGGTGTCTTGTTGATGAGGATTGGCCTCGGCAAATCCCATGGTTAGGAACTCTGGGTTTAGATCGTAGAGAGAGGAGTGCAGGGTTGGCGATTCTCGTCGGCTAACAGGAGACATGGCTTACCCTGGTTCTGGGTCCTCGATCAGTAAAACCCCTACTTCCCGCTTGATGTATTATATGGTGGAGGCGATAAAAGTGGAGGTCTCGGCAAGATTGCTCTTGCTGAGGGTGTAGCTATGCGAGGTTGGATGCCCTAGACGTCTCCTTTCCCAGCCTTTATATATTAGGACAGGTCTCGAGGAGTCCCTCTAAGTTTACATAGATGATTGCCTAATCTAGATAGTCTTGGCGATCACGCCTTGGACTCCGAACTGTCTTGGAGTCCATGTTGGCGCAGCCGTCGGTGCTTCGAGTGGGCTTATCTTGTGCCAGCCAAAGCTTCTAGTGGGCCTTCCGTCTTGACTCATTCTGACGAGTCGTGGGGGTATCCCCTCGTCAATAGCCCCCGAGTGCCTGGGGGACTCGAAGAATCGCGCAGGGAATCTAATCCGTATTAGCTGCAATAGTGCGTGTCGATTTACGAGTTGCAAGTATTATTCATAAGAGATAAGTTTGTGAGGGATGCTAAGCTAAAAGGGCGCGAGGCACTCGACGAGCCGAGTCTTAGTGAATTGCGCTAGTGGCAAATACCACAGTATCCCAGTAAGGGTTGGGTCCCTCAACATGAACTTGGAAACGACTGGTGTCAAGCAAGGTCCATACTGCTGAGGGCTTATTGGATCAATGTCACCAGTTTAAGTACTAAATATGACCCTAACACGTCTATTAGTGGTTAATCTTTGTCATGCACCGAGCATGGAATGGTCGGGAGTGAAGTCATACAGTGGCAAGTCCCGGCCCCGCCGACGGATCAGCAGGGTCTTACCTACACCTAGCTCGCGTAGCATCTGGGGTACAGTGTATCGCAGCCCAGGTCATTTAGCAGGGTCGTGTGACCAATACAGAGTGCATCGGCTCGGCGAGTGGACTTATAGTATGGGCCTACAATGATCTTTCGGGTGCTCGCTCGAGGAGCTGATATAGAATGCACCCACTCGGAAAACGATCGAGTGGACTTATAGCATGAAGACACGATGAGCTTTCGGGTGCTAACTAGAAGATCTAGTTGCTTATTCCTTGCGTCTTTTGCGAGTAGGCACTCGGGCACTTTATAGTAGGGGCGAGTAAGCACTCAAGCCTTGAAGGAGTGTTGTTCTGAATACGTTGAAGGGAGTAGCCACTCGAACCCTCATAGTGTGTACCATGCTCCCTTTTTCTATGTTAGCGGTGATAGAGTGCTCCCGATGGGAGTTTATTTGTTGGAATCAAATCAAAAGAGCTTGAATCTCAAAGAGCTGGTTGAGTTTTCTACTTGACTTAAAGTGGTCTCGTAGATGCGGTCAAGATGTCTCATGGATTTGCATAGGCGTGCGCTCAACTCTTCTGTGGTGATGGGACGTCACAAATTCTTTGATAGCTGTGAACAGTTGCATGCGGCAGTCAGGGATGATGTGATGTGTCATGCCGCGGTAATTTTGCGATTCATGATAATGTCTCTTGTTTTTCATGCATAATGGGCGGCGTGGTTACCGCGCTGGTTGAGATTTCTATGCCGCGTTGGGGACGTGGGATCGTGCCCCGTCGATTCGGTGCCAAAGTGGACGATGGATGGATGATCGTACGTTGTTGAGTATATAAGGAGGGCCAGCGGCAATTTCCTCTTTACCCTGCTCCTGCCTTATGCTTCCGCTGCTTCCACTTTTCCTGCCTCTGAGGTCATCTATTATGCACGCCTGCACAAGAAAGGAGAGCCATGTCGAAATGCTCCGAGAGCGCGAAGCTTGCCAAGACCGCGTCGAAGGAGGCGCGGTGGCCAAGGAAACCACCGACATGAGGGAGCCGTCGATTTTCCGGGCGGCGGAGTTGACGGCCCTGGTGGCGGATGGGCTCGTAGCTGAGGGTGTCGCTCAGATTCCGGGTGAAGAAGAGGTGCCTGCGCCCCGCGAAGATGAGCGGGTATGCTTCCAAAGCTTCTGCCAGCGTGGTTTTTCTCTCCAAGTCCATCCCTTTGTTCGTGGGCTTCTGTTTTCTTACCAATTGCAACTCCATGATCTCACCCCTAACGGGATTATGCACATAGTGTGTTTCATGACGCTATGTGAGTGCTTCTTGGGGGTGTATCCTCATTGGGGGCTCCGGAGGTATCACTTCAATGTGAAGTAGACCTGCGCAGAGTACGTTCTTGGGGGCACCACCATCTATATTAAGGAGAAGGATTCATACTTTGATCTGAATAAGTTGGATTCCATCCAAGGTGGTGGAGAAAGTGGTTTTATGTGAAGGGTCAGGATGTTGCTGGCCAGAAATATGGCTTGGAACCGTTTGATATGGTCGCCCGAGTTGCAAAACAGTCGTCCTAGGGACACGATTTGTCTCCCACTGAGTTGGAGCTGGTGGAGACTTTGGCGCAGTCGGTTGCAGATCTCAAGGAAAGGATGACCGGTCTACAACTCATCGCCATCTTCATGAAGAGGTGCGTTCAGTCACTGCAGCATCGTGTGTGTCCCATGTGGTAGTACTCAGGACTCGAAGACCCGACGAGGTGTTTTTCGAAGGAAGTTTCGAACCGCGAGCTTCTGGATCGAATGCAGCGGATCACCAAGTGCACGAGTTCTGGACTCGCGAGCTTTGTGGCTTCATATGTCGCGGA
Source organism: Bromus sterilis (assembly GCA_950022295.1). Taxonomy (NCBI): domain Eukaryota; kingdom Viridiplantae; phylum Streptophyta; class Magnoliopsida; order Poales; family Poaceae; genus Bromus; species Bromus sterilis. Next base: position 277,704,175 of record OX465596.1, read on the forward strand.
CGTGCCGCTCTCTGAGGTATTGTGTCGTTCGTAGTTGTATCTTTGTCTTGTGTGCTTAATTCTTCTTATTCCGCTTCCCTGTTCTGTGCTGATTTTGCAGGGTCATGTTCCTGCGCTTAATTACCCGTCGCAACCTGAAGACGCCGATATGCGAGAGGAGGTTGATGATGCGCCGATTCCCCCTGCACCTATGGAAGGAGAGGGTGCAACCATGCTTCAGATGGGGAGGCTGCTGATCAACCTCCTCTTGTTGATGATGAGGATCAAGTTCCATTGAATGCGCGGTACAAGCGCTCTTGTCCTCCAATGTCGGCGAGTTCTTCATCTCATGGAGGTGGATAGAAAAGCTCCGGTGTCGCGGATGCCGCACCTCGTGCTTCTTTGGGTGACCGTAAGAGAGCGAGGTTCGGTGTTCTTCTTTGTCATGGCGTGGCGACTGCTAGGTTGGTGTTTGCGTGCTGCTCATTTTCCATTCTTGTTTTGCTTGGTTCTGACGTTGTTTATTTATAGGGCTCAGGCTGCTTCAACCGCCTCCACCACGAGTGCTTCGGTTCCTGTTCCTACCGCGACTGGCCACTGGCCTTGTTTCTGACAAGGGCTCGAGTCCTTTGCCAACTCCTGCAACATCGGGCTTAGGTGTTGTTCCTGTGACTGCTCCTCTTGGTGGTTCTGGGGAAGCTGATGCTGGTGGTTCTGGGGAAGCTGATGCTGGTGCTTCTTCTCCAACTGCTAAGCCTTCCATTTTTATGGGGTGCACCTTGGAGAAGGAGGACGTCACCATGGAGGAAAAGGTGACCTACTTAGACCTCATGGCACAACAGGTGAGTTTTTAATGCTTCTTTGCTTTATACTGCGATTCTTACCATGTGATTCATCGGGTACGCGTCAGCGCTCCCGATGGGAGTAGCCCCCGAGGCTGCGGGCGACCACTTGTGGTTGGTCGTAGTCTTTTGTAGATTCTTCCGCTGTGATTCATCGGGTGCATGTCAGCGCTCCCGATGGGAGTAGCCCCGGAGGCTGTGGGAGACCACTTGTGGTTGGTCATAGTCTTTCGTAGATTCTTCCTCTTGTTATCTGTTCTTGACTTCACCGCCACTGTAGTCGCTTTTCAAGATGTGCGGGCGTGTGCTGAATGACATTGATCGGTTAAAGTCCTGTCATGATGCTGTTTCAGATAAGCTTATCCAGATGACCTTTGAGTTCTCCCTTTTGTTGTTCATGTGTTGCTCATGTTAAGCTGACGAGTGGTTGATTGGTAAGATTTCTTGTGCACCTCGAAAGAATAAAGCCGTGAAGCGGGTTGCAGAGATGGAGGGGGAGATCGTGTTGCTTCGAAGCAGTATGGAGTCAAAAGAGCAGGAGCTTCAGCTGCAATGAGGCGAGGCCGAGCGACATCGACAGGTGGAGGAGCAGCTTCAACGTTTGGAGCAGGCCGAGGGATCTGAGGCTGTTCGCCTTCATACCCTTGCGGGTGCTTTGACAGGTGAGTTGTCTTTGTTGTGTCGACTTCAATGCTTTCCCTTTGTGTCCGATTTCTGATGCGAACTTATTTTTCTATAGGGGTTGTTGAAGATGAGCCGTCGGTCGCCACCTCTGGGGGATCGAGTGTTCTTCTCAGTGTTGTCAATGCTATGCAGGGTGCGGTGGACACTGCCAAGGCTGTGGTTGGAAAAGCGGGTGCCGTTCTCGGGCTTCTGCACGAGAGAGTGTTTGTGGATAAGGTCGTGCCTCAAGGTCTCGGTTCGTTGACGGATGCTTTTGGCACCGACGACAGCTTCCTGGATGGCTTCATCCATGAAAGCGTGGCGAGTGGTCTTGCAACGGCATTTGTGGTTCTCTTAGGGTGCGGTGTTCCCGTTGATGATGACATGGTGCCGTCCATGCCCGATTACACCGAAGAGCAGAGCCTTCGGGCTACCAACTTGGCGCGCCGCCTGCAGAAGGTTGTAGAGGAGGATGTCCGTCCTTCCAAGGACACTGAGTATGTAGGATAATCATTGTGCTTTTCCGGGTGTTGTGGCCTTGGTTTTGTAATGAATTCCCTTTTGAGAAAAGTACTTGAGGCTTATTTGTTGATTTTCAGCCCCCAAGGCCTTCTGTTTGCTGCATCTTGACTTATTTTGTTTTTGTTTCGTGGTAGGCTGCTCCAAATGTCTTCCGTGCTTGGAGATCTTTGAGGGAGGACGCTCGTGAGGATGCGTATGAATCCCTTCGAGTTCGCCTTAAGGATGCTGAGCTTGAAAATAGCCGCTTAAGAGCACCGTTGTTGTTCAGCGCTGAAAGCGGGAGCGAGTGGAGGCCGTGCTCCATAATTTGCTAGTATGGCTTCCAAAACTTTCCAGTGTTATGGAAGATGAGTTGCAAGCGTAATTTTGTGTAGGCTTATTTGTCACTTGCGACTGAATTTTCCTTGTTTTCCTTGAAGTTGGGTCTGGTAGCTCTCGCGCAGAGGCAAAGGCTATGCAGTCTGTGCTATCGCGACTGGATGATCCGGCTGTTCAGGATAACAATCGTTTGTGGATGAATAGGGACAAAGCTCGCGCCTTTGCCATTCTTTGCTTGTGAGCCAATAAGGTGCCCGAGGCTATTGAGTACTGCCATAGGTTGTTCCACAATATCTACGCCGAGTTTTATCCCTTGGATCCAGTTCTGACGATGTTGGGGAAGCACTGCCATTTGTTTTTTGGACTTTGGAGGTCCATCGCACGGTGAAGCATCAGATTCAGGCGGGTGCTCTCTGTGCTTTAGCGTTGGTACGGGCGCATTGGCCCGGGGTAGACTTTATGCAAACGCCGTGTGGCCCTCCTCGAGGTCGGTATGAACCGATGCCCGAGCATGTTGAAGATATAAATGAACCTTCGCGATCGATTGTGGAGAAGGTGTACGAGGAGACTGATCAAGTGTTTGTCGCCCGTTATTACAAAGTCAAGGAGGAGCTTGATGTATAGGACTTTCCTTTAATTTGTATATGCTCCTCCTTTTGTTGATGTCTTGTAAATATAGAGTTGTCTTTTGTCTGTTGGCTTGATGTTTGCTTGGTTGAAGTTTCGAGGGGTGGCTTATGCGTGCGAACCCCCAAGTATCAGATATTTCGAGTCACGTGAGTGAGAAAACGCCTCAGAGGATGGCTTGTGCGCGGGAGCCCCCGAGTGCCAGATTTTTTAGTCGCGTAAGAGAGAAACGTCTCGTGGTGTGGCTTGTGCGCGCGAGCCCCCCGAGTGCCAAGATTATTTTGAGTCGCGCAAGCGAGAAACACCTCGGAGGGTGGCTTGTCTGTGCGAGCCCCCAAGTGCTAGATTTGTTGAGTCGCGTAAGCGAGAAACGCCTCGGAGGGTGGCTTGTGCGCGCAAGCCCCCGAGTGCCAAGATTTTTTCGAGTCGCGTAAGCGAGAAACACCTCAGAGGGTGGCGTGTGCACGCAAGCCCCCGAGTGCCAAGATTATTTCGAGTCGCGCAAGAGAGAAGCACCTCGGAGGGTGGCTTGTGCCCGCGAGCCCCCGAGTGCTAGATTTGTTGAGTCGCTTAAGCGAGAAACGCCTCGGAGGGTGGATTGTGCGCGCAAGCCCCCGAGTGCCAAGATATTTTCGAGTTGCGTAAGCAAGAAATGCCTCGGAGGGTGGCGTGTGCGCACAAGCCCCCGAGTGCCAAATGCAGGTGTAAGATACTTTGGAAAAGGCTGAATTTTATTGTTGTTTCCTTGAGATTCTTACACTAATGGGTGAGTAGCCTTATTTGGATCGATGGATAAATAGCCCTAAGAATTTTAAAGTTGCTTCTAAGATAGTGAGTAAAAGAAGCGTGAAGCGCTAACTTCTACTTTGCTTCCCTTGTCTCGGTGGTTCTTGCGATTACTTCAGGGCTCGCAGTTGTTCTATTTTGATGCGGTCGCCTGGTCCGCTGCTTCATGGCTTTGGTGTGCTCCAAAAGCTTCTGAAATCTTGTGGAACTCCCTGTCGCAGTGGTCTGACCTAATGAAACCGTTGTTGATGGTGATTACTCCTCTTGGTCCAGGCATCTTCATCTTAAGGTATGCATAGTGAGGGATAACCATGAATCGTGCGAAGGTCGGTCGTCCAAGGATGGCGTGGTATTGCGATCTCTAGTCGACCACCTCAAAGTCCAGTGTCTCCCTTCTGAAGTTGTTTTCCATTCCGAAGACCACCTCGAGGCTTAGTTTGCCGAGGTGATAGACTGCTTTGTTAGGTACGATTACGTGGAAGGTCGTGGTTGAATTCTTGAGTATGGAGGTTGGGATGAACATCTCTTCTATGGTCCTGGTGAATATGATGTTGATCCGCTGCCCCCCCTCCATGAACACTCGTGACATATCATAGTTCCCGATTCTTGATTCGAGCGCCAGTGCATCGTGTCCTGGTCGAGGAATGACTAGTGGGTGATCCTCTCTAGAGAAAGTGATGTTTGTCTCTAAACCACGAAGAAATTCTAGTACTGCCGGGTACGAGTTGGCTGCCATAAAAACTTGTGGGGAGACTTGCTTCTGATGTTTGTTTGATGTCCTTCCTGGATCATACAGATTCGTCCATGTGCCGCTAGGTACCCGTACTCTTCCTCGGGTGCTACGCGCCTTTGCTGGATGGCGGCGACTTGCCTTGGTGGCATGGTAGGAGCCGGCAGGGCGTCGTGTGCGATCTGCCCAGTGGTGATGTTTGCGAGTGGTGCGTTCCGACTTTTTTCTTTGGAGAGTTCATTGAAACGACTGAAATTTTGGAGCGTGCGCCCTGATATGTATTCTTCGTGCTCGTCTTTGATTCAATGGAATGTGCATGGTCCATCAAGTTGTTCTTTTATCGAGCGGAGTGCTCGGGTGTCGTCGCGCGGTCGTCGTCGACGCCACTCACATTTTTGGTTATGCGTCAGGTTGTCCTGGTTGTCCCTTCTTGGTTGTCTCTTATCATCATGGCGTCTGCCGTCTCTATCACCTTGGAAACCAGTCGCAATTATGTCGGGTCCTCTGTCGTCGTAGAAGTTGCGCCTGGATCGTATCAGTCTTCGGTCGAAACCCCTGTCTCCACCGTAGTAGTCGTAGTCACGATCATCGCGGGTGGTCGCAATGTTTGCCTCGTTGTGTATGGAGTCTTCTCTGTTAGCCCAGTTGTTGGCGTTTTCGAGTAGCTCCGCGAGTATGCGGACTTTGAGCTTTCCTAGCTCTTCTTTCAAGTTGATGTGCCGAAGTCCTCGTCAGAATGTGTCGATTGCAGCAGCCTCACCGAGCCGCCTCAGCCGCAGCCACCCGACCATGGCGCCGCCGCATCCAACTCCGGTGAGGCCACGGCCGCCGCGCCCCTGCCTCCATGAGATCCTCCCTCGCGCCTCCCTTCTTCCTCCCTTTCCCTCTCCTCACCTCCCCCTCTCCCTCTCTCCAAGATCCGCCGGAGCAGCGCACCCATTGTCACGGAGTTCGAGCCGCCGCCATGGTTTCAACCAAGCACGAGAGCGCCACCGCCCCTGGAGCCCTTGCCGGCGCCTGCACCCACCGGATCCATCTGCCGCGCCCCTGGATCTGCCGATTCCCGGACTCCCCCGCAGGCGCCTCCCTCGCTACCTTGTCGGCGACCTGCAGCCACCATCGACGGGAACCTCCCGCTCGGGACGAAGTCCCGTCCCGAGCCATCCAGCTCGGCTCAGGTGCCATGCATCCCATGGCCTCCCCTCGGCCCAGTGGCCTCTCAGCCCGTGGAAGCCTCTCCTCTGCCCCAGGCGCTGAGCACCTATTCGCCGCCCGTTGCTCCATGAGCCAGACCCACTCGGTGAGCGCCCAGTCTCCCTTTTTTTCTTTTCTCCTGCGCAAATGGGCCAGGCCCAGATATATTTCTGTTATATGATGCTCTGTTCGTAGTTTAGCTATCTCGCGTCGTCCTGTTAGATCTGCTTTTGGCCCAGTAGATGTTTCTTTATTTTTTTGGGCTTAATATATATTTATTAATTGTTGCTATTTAGCGAGGCTTATATCTTTTGAACCGTTTCTCGGATGGAGACACTTTCTATATGAAAGTTGCTCCATTTTTTGCGTAGATTAATAATATGTGCTCCTTTGCCATGTTTGCACTTGTCTACATGTTGTTTACCTATTATTTATATACCGTGCTACTGTAAAATGTAATAGTCCGTAACTTTTTAATCGTTGCTCCGATAAAAATGTTCTTTACATGTTCCTTGAATAGATTTGCGTGTAGGTTGTGATTATGATACAATTGTTTGCTGTTGATAACCAATCTAAAATTTGGTTTAGGCAGAATAATACCAAATGCTTTAATTGTCGTGGGGCCCATAGTATTATGCCACGTTTAGGATTGTGCCTCACTTAAGTCGACTAGCATAGTTAGTTTACTTTGTGCTTCACCTTGTGCCATGATTGTGTGATATTCCATGCTTGAGTGGGATGCCAGGTTAACAACCTTTGCTCATGTTGTGTATCTAAACAACTTGAAACATTATAAACGTGCGGTATCATCGTGTGTGACCGTACTTCACTTAACCTGTTAGTAACCGCTCTCGACGATAGATGTGATGTCGTAGTGCGTTGTCTCGTGTTGCCTTCTTGTTGATGCTTGCTCGTGATTGCTTCCTAGTAATAGATTTTTGCTCGTCGATTGCCTTTTCCAGTGTTTCCTTCTTGTGTGCTTCGCAGTTATTCTCAGAGACATTGCGAGTTTGCTATCGACTACACCTTCGGAATTATCTTCTCAACAGGTAAGGGGGAGCATATATCATGCTTATAACTTTTAGCTCACTTGTGCCTAGGTATAGGATAGAACGATTGCTTGATCCTACCAATTCGTATTTATGCCTCTCAAATAAACCAAACAGCCATGTCCCCCACATCCTAGCAAACCATTGTTTGGCCATGTACCTTGCTTACTTAACCACTGATAGTTTGCATGCTTAGGATGCTATCAAATGTTATCCTGTTACTCCTTGGATTGGGCTATCACATTAATATATTTTCGTGGATGATATGATTATTATAATGTTGACTATACTCGACGAAGGATGGATGGTCTAGGCTATCCCGCCCCGATGCTTTGTTCCATTCAAGTCACCTAGGACCCGAGTTCCAGGCATTGTGTCTCTTGACGAGCGTGCCTAACCACGTGCGGGATGCTATGGGGTCCCCTCTTCTTACCTACCTAGCTTCAAAAATTTCTAGTGGTGGCCCAAGAGGATTTACCATTTGAAAACCATGCATATATGTCTGTTGGGTAGCTCCTGGCAGATATTCTTTAAAACATCCTGGGCCAGCGAGGACATGGTTTCCTTGTTGGTCCAACCTGCCCGGCTGAGGACCCGGCCTCATGTGAGAACTTACCGGCAATCCAAACCTGCAACAGACGATAGAGAACAATTCGAGAGAGCGGCCGGCTTTTGAGTTGGATGTCGACTCACCGGGGGCCACCCAGATTTGTTCGTTGTTAGTTAGAGGGATTATGACGTCCGGTTCTCTCGGAATAACTCTTCAATGAGCGCCTTTAACGTGCCCGACTAAGAGAGATGGGCGTGCATGCGGAGCCTTGTGATGGGCAGTTGGTACACCCCTGCAGGGTTAAATATTTTCGAGAAGCCCTGTCCACAGTTATGGACGACTTGAGACCTACTCCTTGTTCATAGACAACAAGAACTGAGATAATCTTCATAACTTGATCAATGTGTGTGTGCCTTGACTGCTTCTTCTTCGTCGGGATGCGAATGGGCGGACAAGGATAGGATAGGTGTTATGTTTGCGTAATTAGCTGATAGCAAGACTTGTTGGAGGCGATTCCTCATTGAATGCTTGGCTGCTCATCTTACTCTAAATAGATCGTTAGACACCTCATATATTGCTAGTGCGGATGCAACCTCACCCCTACCCCATCTTACCGTGAGAATTTAGTTACAAGACTTGTTGATATAGTTCACCCCTTCTTTTCTCTTTTACGCACATTATGCGAACGATCTTGGACTTTAGAGGAGCTCGATGACCTTCTTCTGGACGCCTTCGCGGAGACTCGGCGACAACTAGTTAGGAGGATCCCGGCGGAGAGCCTGGACCCGTGTGGTTACGGGAAGGGTTTGTTTTATCTTTGCCAGTAGGCATTTGATTGTAGTCTGTACTCAGATATGTATCTTCCGCTGATGTAATGTATTAAAGGCAGTTTTATGCCGATTGTATGAGATGTTGTATCCTGGTAGCTGTAATGTTGTGATATCATGTTGGAAATCCGGGGCATATGCCATTGTCATATGTCGCGGTGGGAACGATATGTGCTTTGTCCCTGGATCTGGATGGAAACATCTAGATCTAAAACAGTATCGCATATCGGGCCTTACAACTTGGTATCAGAGCCTTACCGACCGTAGGATTCCTTCTTTGGCCGAAGTCGAGTCTAAACAAAAACTATTTTGTAGTTACTAAGTTAGTTATCGGAGAGTAGGATTGTTTTTCCTCCTTACCCATGCTTTAGTCAGGACAAGTGTCGTAAGTGTTTTATTCTCGCCTTATCCCCTTCAAACACTAGGATCTTGAGAGTGTGGAGTTTTGGAATCGTTACAATGCCTTGCTTGCAGCGTATTGTCTCGATTCCGATCTCAGTTTTGGGAAATCTTGTAGTACCTTTAGCTTCTCCGACTCTGGTGTACGTCACGGTCATTCCTTGCCCTCCATACTCTAGCCTAGTGTCTTCACAATCTTTAGTGGGAACCCTATACTTTTGATCCGGTTCTCATCATTGTTCTTCCTCTTGATCTCCCGATGGTTTTGTTCTCCGAAGTTGCCATCTCTCTGCGTAAATTTATATCGACGGAAGTTCTTCGTCGACATGGAGTAGAGTCTCTTGTTGGTGGTGTTGAAGAACGTCGACTCTCTTTTCTCTCCCATCCTCTCCCTCGGATCGTCTAGGATCTCGGGACGAGATCCCTTGTTGGTGGTGTTGTACAGTAACAGCCCGGGATTTTCACCCAAATTAAAAAAATTGTTTGTTGCGTTGTTGTGTTGATTTCCTGAGTTGTTTGCAGTGTTTGCTTCACCGAATTAATAATCGGTGAATATTTCGCCCCTCCTTCTCGTACCAGAATGCGTGACTGAACCATTCCAACATGGCACACGACCTTTGCGACACCGGGTTTCACCCGAGCAGCGTTGCAACTTCCGACACAAGACCAGCCATCGCCATCGGAACGAAAACCCCATTTATTTAATAGACGGATTATTTTATTGGGCGCCAGAAAATGTTCTCGGAACGGTATCAATGTGAGATAGAACTAACGGGCTCGCCCCGCTGAGCGCGTGGTTCGAGATTTCGTCCGAATCGGAGGTCGTATGGACTCTCGGCGGTCAGAAACGTGGAGTATCAAATGCGCGAGATAGAAAACCCGAGGGCGTTTACGTAAACCTGCCATCCAGGCCGGCCTATATATAGACCACCACCCTCTCCTAGACTGACGAGGGGGTGACCCCACGACTCCTACTAATGGGCCTACCCGGTGTCATTGAAGGCCCACGGAGCTACCGCCGGATTCACCTTGGCCCGCTAGATGGCACCGACATTGGGAGTCCTCGACTGACAAGGAAGGTGCAGGGACTTGCCGTACAAGCTAGGGTTAGATTTCCTGTAATTGTAGATTGATTCCCCGAGACCTGGTCTACTATATAAAGGCCAGGAGGGGCAACACATAGAGGAAGAGACATCGCCTGTAACCCTAGCCTAGAGCGCATCTGCCTTGGCATCCCCTGTAACTTCTCCACAATCAATATATCGAGCAGGAAGTGTATCCTCCTGTTTGCCGACGAGCTTATCGTCCAACCTGTGTCTTCTCCAACTAGCCCAGGGTCCCTAACCATGGGACTTGCCGGGGCCGATCCTCGACAATTGGCGCCGACCGTGGGGACCACACAGGTTGGAATTACGATCTCGGCGGTCCCATCTTCAGCAAATCGCAACTCAAGGGCAAGAGCCGGACCCAACCCACTCAAAGGATTCAAGGTCACGGCAAACATCTTCGCCGTCCCAGCAGTCTCGATCGAGTCGCAACCGTATCAGACCCAGTACAGTGGAGGCAACCAAACACGGCGTCAGCGACGAAGGAACCAACGACCCAGAAGAGCCGCAAAGAACCCCTACGCAGGAGTCCCACTCGAGGAGGCGCGACGTGCGGCAGGAGACCCGCAGGTCTTTCGACGGCCCACCACCACCCGGGCACCCGCCGAGCATCACGATGATGGCTACGAGCCTGACACCAGCAACCAAGAATATCGCCGCCAAAGAAGGAATCGACGACCCAGGAAGCGTTCCAGGGAGATCTGCAACGAGGACAAACCCTACAAGCCGCACGACGCAGTCGAGGGGCCAAGGGCCGTCCGGCGCACCGCCACGCGGGCACTCAACGACAGCCAAGACAGCGACTCGGAGACACCGGTCGGCGAATACTACGACCCGGAGCGAAGACCGGACGAATTCACCAACCTCATCAAGCATCAGGACACAATCCGAGGAATCGAAACAGACCCCCGATTCTACGAACGCCCGGAGCATGTCTTCACAATCTCAAGGAGGAAGAGGCACGGCGGGTCAAGCAAACTTACGGTCAGAGAACTGCTTGCAGGACCCCGCACAATTCACAACTTCGAAGACGAATGGGGGCGCATCAGATCCAACCACACCCTGGGAGAATGACGCCTGTTCAACGAGCTGGCCGACGACCTCGGGAACGAAAAACGCAAAGGAGTCAAGCGCGCTCGAGAGCTCGAGCAATCGCCACCACCAAGCCACGAAGGACGCCGCAGCCTGCCGCATGGGCAGGTGCTCATGATACAGGAAAGCAGGGTGCCACAAGCGCGGCGTGACGCCTACACCCTGCAGGCTGCAGCAACCGAGAACATGAAACCAGTGGAAACCTACCAACTGCACGACACGGAGACCATCATCACGTTCTCACAGGATGACCACCCGCCAGCCATACCAAGACCAGGACACGCGCCTCTCGTGCTCAACGCACAAATCGAAGGATATGACACGGATAGGGTTTTCATGGACGGAGGCAGCAGCATGAACATCATCTTCGCAAGCACCCTGCATAAAATGCTGACCCCTCGGTCGGTATGGAAGAAGTCAAGCACCGTACTAAACGGCGTAGTACCTGGAGAAGCAGCAACATCACTCGGATCAATCGAGCTTGAGGTTGTCTTCGGCAACCGACGCAATTTCGCCAAGCACGTCCTCGAGTTCGAGGTGCTCGACTGGCCATCTCAATACCACGCCATATTGGGACGACCAGCGTTTGCGCAGTTCATGGCAGTACCACACTACGCCTATCTCAAGCTCAAGACGCCAGGCTCAACAGGAGTCCTCACGATCAGCGGAAGCTTCATCAAGTCAGACCAATGCAACCGCGATTTCCACAAAACCTCCGACACACTAGGAGCGGACCAAGAACTGAGAGAAATAGTCATGGTCGTCGACAAGAAAATATTCCCATTGGCAAGCCGCAGCGAGTCAAAGGAGCATGGTCCTATCTTCAGCATCGACGGCGACACGGTCACGCACCAAGTACACCCGACGGACCCGGATAAAACAGTCTGCGTGTACGCCCACCTGCCAGAGGAACAAGCGAGTGCTCTGGTGGCTCTCCTTCGAGACGAGTGGAAGACATTCGCCTGGTGCCCAGCCGACATGCCTGGCATACCACGCGAATTCGCAGAACACGCCCTAAACATCAAACCAAACACGAAACCAGTAAAGCAAGCCCTGAGATGATTCTCGGAGCCCAAACATAGGGCAATCGGAGAAGAAGTCAACCGACTGCTCGACGCCCAGTTCATCCGAGAAACCAAGAAGGCCACTTGGATAGCAAACCCAGTGCTTGTGCCCAAGAAGGACACGGATGTACTGCGCATGTGCGTCGACTACGGGCCAGTGAACAAGCACTGCCCGAAAGACCACTTTCCCCTGCCAAGGATCGACCAAATAATCGATTCGACTGCGGGATGCGATCTGCTTTCCTTTCTGGATGCATATTCAGGATACAACCAGATCAGGATGAAAGAAGAATACGAAGAGCACACCTCATTCATCACACCTTACGGTGTATTCTGTTACAAGACCATGCCCTTCGGGCTGAAGAACACAGGTGCCACATACCAGCGGATGATGCAAGCCTGCCTAAAGGAGCAAATCGGGAGGAACGTACAGGTGTACGTAGACGATATCGTCATCAAGACCTACAAAGCAGACACGCTACTCGACGACCTGCGTGAAACCTTCGCAGCACTCAACAAATACAGGATCAAGCTGAATCCAAAGAAGTGCGCTTTCGGCGTACCGGCCGGGAAACTGCTCGGTTACATGGTCTCCGCCCGAGGAATCGAAGCAAACCCCGAGAAGGTCCAAGCCATTGCCAAGATGCAAGAGCCGACTGACATAAAAGGAGTACAGCAGCTAACTGGAAGGCTCGCAGCACTAAGCCGCTTCATCAGCCGGCTAGGAGAACGCACGCTGCCCTTCTACCAACTGCTAAGGAAAGGAGAAAAATTCGAGTGGACAGAGGAAGCCCGCCAAGAGTTCGCGGACCTCAAAAAGACGCTCACAACTCCACCAGTTCTGGCGGTACCCAGGGACAAAGAGAAACTCTACCTATACATAGCAGCGCGCAGCAGCGTAGTAAGCACGGCACTCGTCGTTGAACTCATGGAAGAAGGCAAGGTCCAAAGCATACAGAGGCCAATCTATTACCTCAGCATGCTACTGAACAAGTCCCAGCAACGATATCCACACTACCAGAAGTTACTGCTGGCTGTCATCATGACTTCACGGAAGGTATCACACTACTTCGACGAGCACCCGATCACCATAGTGAGCAACGCCCCACTCGCGGACATTCTCAACAACCCGGGAGCGACTGGACGAGTCGCCGAGTGGAACATAGAGCTCATCCCGAGAGATCTACAGTTCAAGCACCCAACAACAATCAAAGCCCAAGTACTCCCAGACTTCCTGGTCGAGTGGGCAGAGGTTCAAACACCAGGACCCCCGGATCTATCGAACTCATGGTCAATGTTTTTCGACGGATCGAAAAGACAACAAGGAGCAGGAGCAGGAGTCGTCCTACTCTCCCCCAAAGGAACGAAGCTGAAGTACATCCTCCAGATAAATTTCAGCCACGCATCCAACAACGAAGCAGAGTATGAGGCACTCCTCCACGGCATGCGCATGGCCAAAACATGCGGAGCCACCCGCCTCATCATCTACGGGGACCCCAATCTCGTCGTCCAGCAGGCGATGAGAAATTGCAACGCCCTAGCCGACAACATGGCAGCTTATCAGAAACTCTACAACGAACTCGAAGGGAGTTTCGACGGCTACGAACTCAACTACATCACCAGGGCCAACAACACGGAGGCGGACGAGCTCGCAAACATCGGATCGACCCGAGGACCAATACCACCCGGAGTTTTCCTGGAAAGCATCAGCCAAAGTTCCATCAAAACACCGGCGGTGGCGCTCGGGACAGCCGAGGATGAAGAGGACGCAACAGACCCTGCGCAGGTGGCATCAGCAAGCCCGTCAGAAGGCACCGGCACCAGCACACTCGACGGCACAGCAGCAGACGAGCTCAACGGACCAGCTTGGGCAAAACCATTCCTTCGGTTCATAATCGAGGGAACGCTACCGCAAGACGTGGCCGAAGCACGACGCATCAGCAGACGCTCCAAAGCGTTCACGGTGATCAACAGACAGTTGTACAAGCGCAGCATCGCGCAAATACTACAAAAAGGCATCGACGAGGAAGACGGCAAAGCCCTACTCCTCGAAATCCATGAGGGCACATGCGGGCACCACGCAAGCAGTCGAGTACTCGTGTCCAAGGCATTCCGAGCGGGATTCTACTGGCCCACAGCTATGAAAAACGCAGAGGACATAGTGCGGCGCTGTGTCGCCTGCCAGAAATTCGCTAACAGACCGCACGCCCCGGCCTCAGAGCTCAAGATCACACCATTATCCTGGCCATTCGCCACCTGGGGACTCGACATGGTCGGCCCACTCAAGAAATCATCAAAAGGAGGAAGGACACATCTACTGGTCGCGGTCGACAAGTTCACCAAGTGGATCGAAGCAGTGCCAATCACTAGTTCCACCGCCCTCACGGCCGTGAACTTCATCAAGTCAATAATCTTCAGATTCGGAGTGCCACACAACATCATCACAGACAATGGCACAAATTTCACAGCTACCGAATTCCAGAACTTCTGCGAAGAACTAGGCATTAAAATAAACTACGCGTCAGTCGCGCACCCGCAATCCAACGGCCAGGTGGAGAAAGCAAACGGTCTCGTATGCGGAGGACTCAAGAAACGGCTCCTCGCACCACTCGAGCAGGCCGCCGGAAACTGGGTAGAAGAGCTCCCCGCAGTACTTTGGAGCCTACGGACCACGCCAAACACTTCGACCCAGTCGACGAGGCAAGAGACGTGGCCCTGTCAAAGTCAGAAGGATACCAGGACAAGCTGCGCACTTACCAAAGCAGCCGCCTTCGAATGAGAACCTTCAACAAAGGGGACCTAGTACTACGACTGACACAAGAGAAGGTCCACAAATTGGCCCCCCAATGGGAAGGCCCATTCATAGTATCAGAAGTCATCGGAGGCGGCGCCTATAGGCTAAAGAACCCAAAGACGGACGAAGATGTGGGCAATCCATGGAATGTCGCAAACCTGCGACTGTTCTACCCTTAGCATCAATGGGTTGGACATGACCGGCAACTCATGTAATCACTCGACCGCAATAAAGCATATGTTGCCCAAACATTACCAGCTTTCAAAAAGCACTCGGGGGCTTAAGAAAAATCCCCCCGAGCCCTGCTATCGCCTACGCGATCTTACATCAAGAAGCACTCGGGGGCTTAAGAAAAATCCCCCCGAGCCCTGCTATCGCCTACGCGATCTTACATTAAAAAGCACTCGGGGGCTTAAGAAAAATCCCCCCGAGCCCTGCTATCGCCTACGCGATCTTACATTAAAAAGCACTCGGGGGCTTAAGAAAAATCCCCCCGAGCCCTGCTATCGCCTACGCGATCTTATGTCAAAAAGCACTCGGGGGGTTAAGAAAAATCCCCCCGAGCACGCCATCACCCACGTGATTCAACACTTGAAAACTGGAATCACCATAGCAACAAACAGGAGTACCCAAAGCTTTCACAAACGACAACGTCTACATCTTCGCCACAGCAAAATAAGAGGATTACTGCAGAAGCTCATCACGCAAAGTTCATATCAGCCTACGTCCGACTCCCCGACTCGAATGTAGCCTCGGGGGCTACTCCCATTGGGAGCGCGGACGCGCACCCAATAGAGTTTGAACAAGCAGGCCACAGCCAGCTGCACCTGCGAAAGGACACGAGACTCGCAAAGGGTGTAGTCAGCACTATCTCCAACTTCACCCCGGCGAAGATCAACCGCAGCTGCTCCAAGGATGGCGCCAAAGGAAATAGGCCAAGTTTCTCTCAGCCTACGCTCGACTCTACAACTCGAACGAAGCCTCGGGGGCTACTCCCATCGGGAGCGCTGACGCGCACCCGATAGAATCTACGTCCAAAAGCAGTACACCAGGAGGAGCCGAACACATTTCAAGCAGTTAAGACACAGCAGAAGGAGTCGACGACCTGGCACAGTCGAGTGCATAATGGTAGAAAGACTGGAGGCAAAACACTTTGCTCAAACAGCCTAAAATACAACTTGGACACAAAGACTCAGTTACATTTGGATAGAAGGCAGCTCCCACTACAAGAGGGAATCAACCAAGGAATTATGACTTCTACATGTGTGGCCATGAAATACATGACTACATTACAAGGACATCAACACAGATAACGGGAGGAAAAGGGACTCATGGAGGACGTCAATGACATAACAAAAGGTGAAGCTCGAGTTATTTCCCGATGCTCCACCAGCTTCTTCTCCAGCTCCACGAGTTTTTTCTTCAACCCCTCTGCAGCAGCAGCACCACCAGCTTCTTCTCCAGCTGCAGCCACACAGCCGTCGAAGAAAAGTCGTCGTCAGCCCTACGAAGCCCCTTGGCGTGCTCGCTTGGTCGAAGGCTTGACATCGACGTCCTCGACAGAGCTGGCCACCAAGTCATCACCACCAGAGGAGCTCCTGGAAGACGGAGTCAAAGAAGAAGAAGGCGTAGCACCCCCGACCTTGTGGAAATGTCGCTGCTTGACTCCTGAGCTCGCGGGTCCATGCTGTTGCCGCTCGGATCAAAAGCACGGACGGCAACAGTGCCCTCACCATCAAATCGACAGCAAAGAACATCGCCACCGCGCATACCCAAACGGCGAGAAAACGGACTCTAGCCAGAACCAAGAAAGACCAAGCAGGAACGGTCAAACTCCAAATCGACGTAGGAGGGAGCTCGATCGTTCCCCTGAAGACGCAGAAGCAATCCATCCAAACCAAGATCAACCACAATGGCAGAAAAAGAAGGAGGAAGAAGAACGCGAGTGGCACTAAGGCCACGAACGCGCAATAAGAAGTCATGCTGCCAAAAGCCCTCTGCAGAAGAAGAAGAAGGTGGTAGCGGAGTGCCATGTCGACCACCGCGTCCAGAACGAGGAGTACGTCCACCTCTACTACGACGGACGCGGCCACGGCCGGAGCCTCGTTTTGGAGCCATGAAAAGTTAGTAAAAGGGAAGTAGAAGAGGAGACAGATGGAGGAAAACAAACCAGGACGAAGCCAATTTATAGTGCAAGGAAGCCCCGACGCGGTAAGGCCAAGCGATGCCCGCACTTAAACCTACGCCGACGCTTCAAAATCCTAGGCCAAAGATGCTCGCCCACGGGGTGCACTGTTCATACTACCATCAAATCACGCGCGTTGGAAACGCGCGCCTCGGGAACTTAACCGGCGCTGCTCGCACGCCACTGAGCTCATCATTATGACCGGTCAAGATGAAAAGACAGTTCACTGCCAAGCATCTATGACAATAACCACACAGTGACGTGGTTATCCTGATAGAAGGAAAAAAAGCAGAAGACCAACCAACGTCTTGTCACAGGAAAAAGCGTATCAGGTACCTACCGACGCCTAGAGATTTTATCAGATCTTTTCCCAACAAAGCAAAAAATCTCACTCCCAACGGGAGAAGCCCATCTCGAGAGTCTCCAGGTGCTCACTCATCTGAAGATCAACAAGGTGCTCGAGTAATCACTCGCACGCACTAGAGTTACAGGTGCTCCCTCACCTATGGACCCACAAGGTGCTCGAGTAATCACTCGCACGCACTAGAGTTACAGGTGCTCCCTCACCTATGGACCCACAAGGTGCTCGAGTGACCACTCGCACCCTTGAGAATCTCGGGTGCTCCCTCACCTCTAAAAGAAATTCAAACAGCTTTCGAGTAATTACTCGCAGAAGGATTCCTCGCCTGAGCACTCGAAACAAGCTCCGCGAGTAAGATGAGTGAACAACTCGCTTGATGATTTGTTCCAAGTGGGTGAAATGCTATAAGGCTCCGCGCCTCAAAAACACACCTATTCCTGGAACCACGACACACTGTGCCCAGATGCCACGCAAGATTAGCGTGTAGGTAAGACCCCGCTGCGAAGTTCGGCCGGGCTGGGACTTGCCGAAGAGCGATTTCACTTCCAACCTTTCCATGCGTTGCGCATGAAGTATAAAGCCGGGCGGACGCGCCTTAGGCTACGCAACCAGCTGGCGGCAAATGAACACTGTAAGACCTGAAGCGGCCGGACTTTTGCTATGCTCCAGTATCCCAAGCTCATGTCGAGGGACATGGGTTTGATTGGGCGATCGTGGTATTTTCCACTAGCGCAATTCACCAAGGCTTGATCCGTCGACTCCTTGGGCCCTTTCTGCTTAACATCCCTCGAAACAGGTTTTGTCATGGCCACCATGCTGCCAGCGACCGCGGGTGCACCGCGCATACAAGCCACGGACGTATGAAGACGAACTCGAGTCCCTGCGCGACTCTTCGAGTCCCCCAGGCACTCGGGGTCTACTGACGAGGGGGTGACCCCACGACTCCTACTAATGGGCCTACCCGGTGTCATTGAAGGCCCACGGAGCTACCGCCGGATTCACCTTGGCCCGCTAGATGGCACCGACATTGGGAGTCCTCGACTGACAAGGAAGGTGCAGGGACTTGCCGTACAAGCTAGGGTTAGATTTCCTGCAATTGTAGATTGATTCCCCGAGACCTGGTCTACTATATAAAGGCCAGGAGGGGCAACGCATAGAGGAAGAGACATCGTCTGTAACCCTAGCCTAGAGCGCATCTGCCTTGGCATCCCCTGTAACTTCTCCACAATCAATATATCGAGCAGGAAGTGTATCCTCCTATTTGCCGACGAGCTTATCGTCCAACCTGTGTCTTCTCCAACTAGCCCAGGGTCCCTAACCATGGGACTTGCCGGGGCCGATCCTCGACATAGACCATCTAGGTTTTCCCCCATGTAAAATTTGCAGCCACCCCCTCCAAAGACCAGATCTAGCCCCAAACCAGTCCTCCACCTCGAAACCGTAGATCTGGGGCATTCCCAGCCATTCGATCTGCATCTGGACGGTCCAGATCGCATCCCCAGGCCTCACAACAGCCTCCACCGCCGCCGGGTCCCGCAGGGCCGCCGTCGGGCCCGAACCATCCCACCTCGCCGAGCCGGCTCGGCTGCAGCCACCCGACCATGGCGTCGCCGCCTCTAACTCCGGTGAGGCCACGGTCGTCGCGCCCTCGCCGCGGTGAGCTCCTCCCTTTCGCCTCCCTTCTTCCTTCCCTTTCCCTCTCCTCACCTCACCCTCGACCTCTCTCCAGGATCCGCCGGAGCAGCGCGCCCTCCTTAACGGAGCTCGAGCCGCCGCCATGGTTTCAACCGAGCACGAGAGCGCCACCGCCCCTGGAGCCCTTGTCGGCGCCTGCACCCACCGGATCCATCTGCCGCGCCCCCGGATTTGCCGATTCATGGCCTCCCCCGCAGGCGCCGCCCTCGCCACCTCCGACGGGAACCTTGTCGGGGGAAGGATCATGCCATAGACCCGGGCATTAGAGACCTCTGGGCCGACTTTATACGAAGGAACACAAAGAAGGCCCGACCAGGAGTCGAACGTTCCAAGCGTGAAGATTGAAGCCCTAGAAGGAATTCGACTTACCTTGTATAGCACATAGCAAACTTGTAAAGTAGAATAGAACTCCACATCGTGTAGGAGTCGGACTCTCTGTAAGAGCAAAGTTATACCCTCATGAGTTTTGGATATTGTTGGTCAAAACAGTAGAGGAACTAACAAGTTTTCTAGTGTGAAACAGATGGTTAGGTTCCTGAAGTTATAGGTTGGTGATAAAGCTTCAATGAAGATTTACTCATTTATCGAAGCATATCCTCTGGAGCGAAGCTTATCACGGATGTCGACCCCTAAAAAGATAAGGAATCCTGAAGCACGTCTCATCGAAGAAGTTGATCAAGATGGCGCAAGACTTAGTTGTTTTTGCATAGTTCTTTTTACTTCTTTGAGTCGTAGGAAAAACCGTACTATCAAGAGGGGTTTAGTAAATGTATTCCGAAGGTTTTGATGAAAAGACTCAGATCGAATCTAAACCAGTGAGAAGCCAGAGTCGAAGAAATCTCATGTGAGCTAGGTAATGCTTCACCAGCAAAGACTTTGTTCTTTCGGCTCCTGAAGCAGAACCAAGTCCGTGAGTCAGCTTTACTTGGACCGCAAGTAAAGTTGCGCTTTGATTGGAAATATGACCGTTGGGGACAGGTGTCAAGCTGTCACATCGGGTCACTTCAGTCATTTCGCACCTTGGGATTGCCACCTATAAATACGCCACCCCAGCCCTCATTGTCTCGTGGCTGCTCAAGATTGATTCCTTACAGAGGAGAGAGAGAAACCCCACCGAAGCAAACCAAAAACCAATACACCGAAGCATAAGTCCTATTGATCTGAGTTGATTCTTTATGACTTAGGAAGAAGTTTGCTAGCCTTGTTATCTTGGAGAACTGCAATTCTCCTAGACGGTTAGAGAGTTGTTCTTCAGAGAGCGAAGAGTCATTGTCGCCTCGAAGTCCAGTTTGTCAAAGGTTTCGGTGATTTCCTCAATAATCAACCAAGAGTGAAGAACTGACCAAGCTCAAGGAGATTGGTGCAGTGGAGAAATGGACGGAGAGAGGTTAGCTCCTGTGTTCAATCACAAGTCCCTCCAACCAGACGTAGCACTTTGCAGAGTGTGAACTGGTCGAACAAACATCGCCGAGTCAAGAGCTCATTTTACTTTCCGCACTTACATTCTGTTTGTCAATTGCTTCAGAGTTCTGCTTCGATGCAATTGATTCGATACTTTTGATTCACTATGTTCTGCTTCGATCACGTTCTGCTTCAATGTTTAACTTTCTGTTGAATAGTTTCGATTGCTGTGTTATGCTTCACTTCAAAGTTTCATGCAAAATTTTGAAGTGATCATTCACCCCCTCCCCCTCTGATCACATACTTGGTCTAACAATTGGTATCAGAGCTAGGCACTCTCTTTGGATTAACCTCCTGGAGTGTTTTCAAGTATGTCTTCTAGTATGTCTTTCGCAGCTATTCGCTCTGGCGAACCTATTGCTATTTTCAATGGGAAGGACTACTCTTACTGGAAGGACAAGATGAAGAGGAATATTATGGCTATCAATTCCACTGCATGGCAAGTTGTCTTACATGGTGTTACAGTTACTGACAAGAATGCTATCACTCCTGAAGAAGCTCAACTGATGGATCTGGATTCGGTTGTCTGGGTGTTCATCACAAATCACTTGACTCCAGAAAAGTATCATGAAGTGAAGAATATTCCTTCGGCAAAAGGTGTCTGGGACTATCTTGAAAATATTGGTGAAGGTGTTTCTACTCAGAGAGATGCCAGAATTGACACTCTCCGAAGCAAATTCTATCGCTTCAAAAGACTCGAGGGTGAAAAGGTTCACTCAATTTACAGCAGACTCACAGCTCTGGCAAATGAGTTGATTTCCCTCGGTGCTGATGATATAACTCCTCACTCAGTTGTTAGAACACTTCTTCGCTCGCTAGATGATTCGTTCGATCACATTATTCTGATGATCAAGGAAAGGTCTGATTACAGACATCTTGTTGCTGCTGATGTTCTTGAGAGACTCACTACCTTTGAAATGGAAGAAGATGAGAAACGTGACATAAATGGTTCTCGAAGAAGATCTCATGCTCTGAAAGCAAAAGCTTCACGTCATTCTTCGCCCGAAGTCAGTTCTGCTTCAAATGTCGAATCAGATGATCCTGCAAGCATTGGAAAGGATTTGGCACTGATCATGAGACGCTTCAATCGCTTTCAGAAGAAAGGTTTTTCTTCACCCAAGAAGAGTTATCCTTCAAGAAGCTCGAGTCATTCTTCTCACCGTTCATCCTCAAGAAGCTCTCCATCGAAGGACAACTGCTGCTATAAGTGCAAGAAACCAGGACACTATATTGCTGATTGCCCTCTGTGGGAAGCTGAGAACAAATCGAAGCATTCTCTCAGAGACTCTTCATCGAAGCCTTACAAATCCTCCAGAAGTCATGAGTCAAAGAAACATGATTCCAGTTCAAGAAGGGAGAAGAAGAAAGATTCTGATGATGATAAGAGAAAGAAGTATCATAAGAAGCGTGAGGGATCTTCATCGAAGACTCACTCGTCTCGTCGAAGCAGCTCTCATCGTGCCAAGGCCTATCTGGGAAAGGAGATGAACTCAGAAGACGAAGCCTCTGGTTCCGAAGCTGAACAAGACTCAAGGTCTGCTTCAGGGTCCGAATCAGATGGTGTTGCTGGATTGGCATTTGCTTCGACAGATGCTTCGTCAATGCTTCGAGCTCATTCTTCACCAACAACAGTAGTGAAGATGAAACTCCTGCATATTGCTTCATGGCCAAGGCAAAGGTATCTTCATCCAAGTCAACCTATGATACTTCTGATTATTCCTCATGTGAAAGTGATACTAGGATAAGCTATGCTAAACTTGCTAAAATTGCTTCAATTCAACAAGATGAACTTGATTCACTAAGCAAAACCATTAAGAAGTCAGAAACGTTGTTGATCGATGAGATTGAGAAGAATCAAACTTTAACCAATGAGCATGCTGCTCTGAAGGAGAAGGTTGAAGAATTATCCTCTCGGCATGATCTTCTTTCAGTTGATTATGAGAAGCTTACCTATGAATTTCTTCAGAGGAAAGTGGCTCTCGAAAAACTGACAGAGGCTCATGAAGAATTGGAAAATGTCAATCTCTCTCTCATGGCTCAACAAGGTTCTGAAGCAATTGATAAAACTGAATCACCTTGTTTGGATTGTTTGGAACGAAGCAAAACTATTTCCAAAGGGAAAGCTCCTATTGTTATTGATGATACTAATGCCTCCGATGAGGAAAATCCTGCTGTTACCGAGGAACTCCTCAGGTTGAAAAACTTATTTGAAACAGGCATGTTCAAAAGTGTGCAAGGACACCAATATCTCTGTGATATCCTGAGGAAGGCTCTCCTTCACAGGAATCCCAGGAATGAAGGTGTTGGCTTTGAAAGAAAGATAAATCCTGATGGCACATATTGGGAGCCTGAGCAGTATCCTAAGACTGTTTGGGTTCTAGCTAAGGAGAAACCCATTGATATTGCTAACCTTTCAGGTTTCGATTGCAAAATGAACAAAGTCATTGTGGATGAATCACTTGAATCAGACTACAAACTCATGAAAGATGAACAGGGAAAAGTTTCAGCTGAGTATGTAGGTACTCCACCTAAAAATGGATTTTACAAGAGGCAGATATGGGTGCAGAAAGCACTTGTGGAAAAATTGCCTGCCAACCATTCTATGCAGGGAAAGT
This sequence comes from Bromus sterilis, assembly GCA_950022295.1. Taxonomy (NCBI): domain Eukaryota; kingdom Viridiplantae; phylum Streptophyta; class Magnoliopsida; order Poales; family Poaceae; genus Bromus; species Bromus sterilis. The sequence continues at coordinate 277,727,034 of OX465596.1, forward strand.
CTTCGGTACCACCGAATCATTTCTACTCTCTAGAGACAAGAAATGATCCTTTGGTGACCGAGTCAAATGTTCCGCAGAAGCAATACTATCGTACTGGTCGACATACATATCATCCTCATATTAATCGTACTAAGATTGCATATGCTCATACTTATGCTAACCATTCGCAGAGGACTTACATTTATGGTGTGCTTGATGGTACACCGAAGCAATACACTCCTGTCTGATTTAATATTGCTTCGACCAGTGCTTCAACGTCTTCTCAGTCACCTGCTCGTTTGTGGGTGGTTAAGAAGAACTAATTCTTCTGCAGGGCTATGTCTCCGGTGGATCCGAATGGGTCATGGATAGTGGTTGCACTAATCATATGACCGGAGACAAGGAGTTGTTCACCGAAGAAAAACTATCTCAATCTTCTCTGAAGTACATTACCTTCGGTGACAACAACAAAGGTAAAGTGTTAGGTTTGGGTAAGATTGCCATATCGAAGGATAAGCACATTGACAAGGTTATGCTAGTTCAATCACTTGGATATAATCTTATGTCTATTTCAAAGTTATGCGATATGGGTATGCTTGTGTTGTTTTCTGCTTCGCGTTGTGTTGTCTTTTCACAGGATGACTATTCATTTGTCTTCGAGGGTTACCGAAAGGGAGATCTATACATTGTTGATTTTTCTTCGGGCCCTGCTGTATCCACTTGCTTAATGGCAAAAGCTTCATCGGGTTGGTTATGGCATCGAAGACTTGGTCATGCAGGGATGAGAAATCTTCATAACTTAGTGAAGAAGAATCATGTTATTGGTCTTACCGAAGTAAAATTCGATAAGGATCGTCTCTGCAGTGCTTGCGAAGCTGGTAAAATTACGAAGAAACATCATTCAGCGAAGACCATCATGTCTACCACTCGTCCTCTTGAATTGCTTCATATGGATCTTTTTGGTCCTCAAAATTATGCAATCCTGGGAGGAAACAAATATGGTCTAGTTATTGTTGATGACTTCTCACGTTATACTTGGGTTTTCTTTTTGGATGACAAGAGCAAAGTGGTTGAAATCTTCAAGTCATTCGCTAAGAGAGCTCAAACAGAATATGAATTATCTCTGAAGCATATCCGAAGTGATAATGGAACTGAATTCAAGAATACTCACATTGAAGATTTTCTTGATGATTATGGTTTTACTCATGAGTTCTCTGCTGCTTATACACCTCAACAGAATGGTGTAGTTGAAAGGAAGAATAGAACTCTTATTGAGATGGCCAGAACTATGCTTGCTGAATACAAGACTCCTATTAGGTTCTGGGCCGAAGCAATCAATACTGCATGTCACATCATCAACAAGGTTTACCTTCACAAATTCTTGAAGAAAACTTCACATGAGCTTATCACTGGTAACAAACCAAATGTCTCATATCTTAGGGTATTTGGTGCTCCATGCTTTATTAGAGATATGAATCATAGCTCCAAATTTGCCCCTAAGGCACATGAAGGCTTTCTTTTAGGTTATGGCTCAAACTCTCACACTTACAGAGTCTATAACTCTCACTTTGGGAAAGTTATGGAAACTGTAAATGTAAGATTTGATGAAACTAATGGCTCTCAAAAGGAGCATTTGCCTCATGATCTAGATGAACCTCCACTTGATGAAGTGATTAGGTCCATGGCTATTGGTGAGATTCGCCCTGTCGAAGCTAATGAACGTCAAGCTGTAAGGGATGATGATGGTCCAATGTTCCCACACATAGCCCGGGGCGCTGGAGATCACCATCCTGAAGCTAATGATGAACAGGACGAAGAAGGTCAAGGGAACGAAGGAAATGCTGAAGCTGAACCCGAAGCTGATGCAGATCCTGAAGCAGATGCTGAGCCTGAAGCAAATGATACTGCTTTATCACGAGTTCGAAGAAGAGTTGATGTGGATTCGATTCTCGAAGATATCAATCTACCAGGTCGTCCCACTACTCGATCTCGCACTCGCTTGGCTAACTTCTGTGGAAATTTTTCCTTTGTCTCTATGCTAGAGCCTTCAAAATATGATGAAGCCATAAAAGACCCTGATTGGTTATTGTCTATGATGGAAGAACTTCACCAGTTTGAAAGGAACAAGGTTTGGTCACTTGTTGAAAGGCCAGATCCCTCGAAGCACAACGTTATTGGCACCAAGTGGATATTTCGCAACAAGCAAGATGAAGACGGTATTGTGGTAAGAAATAAGGCTAGATTGGTAGCACAAGGTTACACCCAAATCGAAGGCATTGACTTTGGTGAAACCTATGCTCCAGTAGCCCGTCTCGAATCCATTCGTGTCATGCTTGCTTTTGCTAACCACAAAAATATATTGCTATATCAAATGGATGTCAAGAGTGCTTTTCTTAATGGTGAAATCGAAGAAGAAGTGTATGTTATGCAGCCTCCAGGTTTTGAAGACTTGAAGAATCCTGATATGGTGTACAGGCTTCACAAAGCTTTGTATGGACTGAAGCAAGCACCTCGTGCTTGGTATGAAACATTGAAGGATTTCCTCCTAAAGAAAGGCTTCAAACCAGGAACAACTAATCCCACTCTTTTCACTCGATCATATAACAATGATCTATTTGTGTGTCAGATATATGTAGATGATATCATTTTTGGCTGTACTAACACTGAGATCAGCGAAGAATTTGCAAGGATGATGTCGAAGAAATATGAGATGTCTATGATGGGAGAATTGAAGTTTTTCCTTGGACTTCAGATTCGACAACAGAAGAATGGCACTTTTATTTCACAAGAGAAATACTTGAAGGATTGCCTGAAGAAGTTTGATCTTGCTGAATGCAAGACCATTAGAACTCCCATGCCTACTAATGGTTTTCTTGATGCAGATGAGAAAGGGAAACCCTTCGATCAGAAAAAGTTTCGGTCTATGATAGGTTCACTCTTATACTTATGTGCATCTAGACCTGACATCATGCTATCAGTTTGTATTTGTGCTCGTTTTCACGCAAATCCGAAGGAATCGCATCATATTGCTGTGAAGCGAATTCTTCGATATCTAGCACATACTCCTTCGTTGGGACTTTGGTATCCCAAAGGCACTCAGTTTGATTTGATTGGATATTCTGATTCAGACTGGGCTGGTGATAGGGTTGACAGGAAATCTACCTCAGGCACTTGTCATTTTCTTGGTAGATCTCTTGTGTGTTGGACTTCAAAGAAACAGAATTGTGTCTCAATATCTACTGCTGAAGCTGAATACATTGCTGCTGGCTCATGCTGCACTCAAATACTTTGGCTTAAGCAAACGCTGAAAGATTATGGTATTCATATGAAGAAAATCCCTCTGCTTTGTGACAATGAGAGTGCCATCAAGATTGCTCACAATCCTGTGCAACACTCTCGAACGAAGCATATCGACATTCGTCATCATTTTCTTCGAGATCATGTTCAGCGCGAAGACATTGAGATTAGCCATGTAAGAACTGAAGATCAATTGGCAGATATTTTCACGAAGCCATTGGACTAGAAAAGGTTTTGTGCATTGAGATGTGAGCTGAACATCTTAGACTCACACAATGTTCAGTAAGATCGAAACTATTCACTGTATATATTCACCTTCGTTGTCTTATTTTTTGTTTAGTTTCGCTTGAGTTTTGCTTCGCCCAAGTTTAGCTTCGTTTGCCATTTGCTTTTTGTTCTGTGTTTAGATTGCTTTATTTATTCGTTTCTTTTGTCCTCTATGCTTATCACTTTTAGCTTCGTTGTTGTTCTTCGAAGTGATAAGTTTCGGACCCTACCTCTCCATTCTGCTTCGCTTCCAATCTTTTCAATCTTGAATGTTAAGCACAATTGAAACGGAAAGCATATTGCTTCGAACGTCATTGAGTTCCGAATCAAATGCTTCCAACTTTATCGAAGTTTTTGCTCTCGGTCAAGACTTATTCTTCGGCCGTAGAGTCCCCATCTTCTCCGGGTCGTTGAGCTTCGCTCGCGATATGCCACCACATCTGAGCCGTTGAATCGGAAGAGTCAGTTGCTGAGAACCGTACGATGTGATCTGGTAACCGCTCCAGATCGTGCCTATTTAAGGCGTTCCCCCCATCGAAACCGTTCCCACGCATTCATTCACCCCGACTCCTCCGTCTTCCACCTCGAGCATCCGCAGAGCTCCTCGTCCTCGCCGTCGCCGTCGCCGCTTCACTGCCGGAACGTCGCCGCCGTGGACCTTCTCCGTCGACGCAGAGCACTTCTCCGCCTTGCGTCGCCGTAGCCGCCGTGCGTCACCAAGTTAGGGTACGCACAGCCCCTTGGATTCAATCTGTTTATCTGTGTTCTTCATCTAGGGTTTGGATCTGAGATAGTTAGGGTTTTGATTTCTGTTTTAGGGCTGTTTGATCCGTGCTGATCTTTACAACTTGGGAAAGTTGTTCTTAGCATCAAAGCTATCTCATCTTCTCAGGTCAGTGGACAAGATTCGATTCATTCTCTGTTTTGGCTTAGGTTAGGTCTTGTTTTCGAACTAGTTCTAGCCAAAAATCATACAGAGACGTTGCATCCAATCTGAGATTGATCTGGGTTCCTATCAAAATTGATTTGTTTTGGTCGAAACTTTTGCCTGTGCTTATTCATTCCCCATCCTTGTTTCCCTCTTGTCTATGATTCTATTCACAGGATGTCTGACGAAGAGGCTGCCATGGGGAATGAGTCTCCCATAGTTGATGGTCTTGAGAATTTCCCTGAGCCACCGAAGCAGAAGGGCAAAGGTGGCAAAACAAAGGAAGTGAATAATGCTCGAGGAATACCCGAAGCCATTCGCCTCAAGATGGGCTATGACACCCCGCCAGAAGAGACAGATCATGATAGAAAGATTCGACTGCAAAAGATTCGTCGATATTGGGCTATCAGGTGGTACAAGTATAAAAGCATTCCAACTTGGAAGTGGGCAATGCAATTCGCCTTCAGTCCACCCTATCGGTACACCGCCGCCATGTGCGCTCAGTACACAGCAGCCAACCGGAAGAAATACTACCCGAAGCCTCCGGTTGTCCCGCACCCAAACTCTCTCAAGTCCCCGGATGACTATCCTGAAGAGCAAGAGAGGCTTGCTATTCTGGCTGAGAAGAAGAGGATCCGAGACGAGAAGAAAGATAAAGCTCTTGCTGCTGCTGGGCTTGATGAAGCCGAACCATCGAAGCCTAAGAAGAGGCGAAAGCTTCGGAAGCTAAGTGATTCACCCCCTCCTGCTTCAGAAGAGGAAGCTGAACACGAAGCCGATGACGAAGCTGATGCAGCTGCACAGCTTGAAGACTCGATCGATGAAGATCCTGCTGATGAAGCAGATGATGAGTCAGAGCACTCACCCATCCCCCCAAGTCCCAAGAAGAAGTTGTTGAAGAAGCCTCTGAAGAAGAAGGCTGGAGCAAAGCCGACTGCTCCTAAAGGCGTTAAGTTCCAAGAACCTACAAAACCTCCTGCTCCAAAGAGGAACATTGACTTGACGAACCTGGTGGTCGAGGCACCCTTGTCGTCTAAACCTCCCCGCCGTCCTGTTCCATCCGAGCAGAGGACCAAGGAACGGCATGACCCGAAGGCAAAGCCTGTTGCTAAGCCTACTGCTGTGCCTGAAGTCAAAGCTCAAGAGCCTATTAAAGCTCCGAAGCCAAAGTCTACTGTGGCTAAGCCGGGTCAAACTTTTGCCCAGGTTGGCACCAAGAAGCTGACAGAAGTTGAGTTGAGGAAAAGAGACCTCATCGAAGCTGAACGCCTGCATGTCGAAGCTCAAGCCAAGGCTAAGGCAGAGAGAGAAGCAAAAGAGAAAGAGAAAGCAGATAGAGATGCTGCTGAGCTGGAGAAACAAAGGAAAGCGCTGGCTGAATCTAACCAGCAAGCTGAAGCGAAGCGCAAGCTAGCTGAAGCTAAAGCTCAAGAGGCTAAGGCAGCCGCCGAAGCCAAACAACTTGCTGAAGCTGAAGCCAAACGCCAAGCTCAGCTTGATATTGTTCGCACGAAGAGAGCAGAAAAATCTGCTAGGGCCGCTCAAAAGGAAGCTGCTGTGGACATGGCGCCGAAGGACTTGCCCCCGAAGCCTGTCGCAGCTCCTCTCCCCGAAGCCCAAGTTGAAGCTGAACACAGTGAACACAACTTTCCAGATGCTAGGGAAGGTGAACTGTGGGACTGTCTGGGTCTGTGCCAGACATATTTCAAGCTTGCTGAAGCCATTCATCCTCACTCTGTGGATATTGGAGATACATATATCTCACCCAATCTTTCAGCAATGGTCGAAACTTTGTACATTCAGCTGAGAGATCTGCATTCAAGGGACAGATCAGAAACTGCAAAGATCCTGAAATTTCAGAAGAAAGCGGATGAAGAATCTGATGAGGATTTCAAGAGCGAAGCGACTGCTGCTTCGAAGAAAATTGTTGCTGTAAATGAGCAAACCAAGCAGAATCTTCAAATTTTTCAAGGCAAGCTGAAATCCGCTATCGAAGAATGCTGCAAAACGCATAATGCTTCGGTCATGGCGCTTGACTCTAAGAGGCGCGAAGCCATGGTCTAGCAATTAGCTTCACCTCTTCCCAAGCTGCAACCAAGGAAGAGACGACTGATTGCTGACACCGAAGAAGTTGATGAAGTTAGCTCCCACCCGACCAAGAAAGCACCAAGAAAGGCATCGCCTCCACGATGCAAAATTATCAAACTTGGAAAACCTACATCGAAGCCATCCGCCCCCGAAGCTGTTCCACCCCGTGCTCCATCTCCAACCCCACCTCAACCTGCTCCACAACCATCCGCTCAAGACAATTTTGCTCCACAACCATCTCCACCCCGTCAAGCCATTCCAGACAAAGATTACTCTTCAGCTCACTCTGCTGAAGAGTCTGAAGAAAAAGAAGAAGAAGCTCAAGATAAAGTTGTTCATGCTGAAGCCAATGCAGATGCTGATGTCGTAGCAGAAGCCGAAGCCAATGAGTTGGCCTTAGTCACTCAACCGCAGAGGCGAATCACAGATGCACGAAGGCATTGCATTCCTGCTCAAGACACACAGCTGGACTCTCTCTATCCCAGAGAGACTTTTCCCATTTTCATGGGAGAAGGAACTTCTTCAAGGCATGGTCCTGAATTTGACATAGAAGTTCATCGCAAGAAGCTTCGATTCTTTGGCACTAGTCCATATGATTCACCAAGAACTGCTGATGATCTTAGATTCTGGACAGCTGAACAACAGATTTTGTACACGAAGCTTTACTTCCAGAAAGGCGTACTGTTCAGACACAGGTACTTGGATATGCACAGTTTATCTGCTGCCACGTGCTTCCAAAACATCGTGGAAACTATCGAAGCACAGAACCTGACTGGATTATTTGCAATGGAAACTCCATTTAACTCAGAGCTAGTGAAGCAATTCTATGCTACTCTGTATGTCTCTGGAACCCCAGAAGATACTAGCACTTGGACTCTTGAATGGATGATTAAAGGGAAAGTCTTCAGGATGTACTCCGAAGAATTCATGGAAATTGTGAACATTCCAAGACACACTGGCAAACTTGCAAAGGTTCACATTGTTCATACTACCATCAAATCACGCGCGTTGGAAACGCGCGCCTCGGGAACTTAACCGGCGCTGCTCGCACGCCACTGAGCTCATCATTATGACCGGTCAAGATGAAAAGACAGTTCACTGCCAAGCATCTATGACAATAACCACACAGTGACGTGGTTATCCTGATAGAAGGAAAAAAAGCAGAAGACCAACCAACGTCTTGTCACAGGAAAAAGCGTATCAGGTACCTACCGACGCCTAGAGATTTTATCAGATCTTTTCCCAACAAAGCAAAAAATCTCACTCCCAACGGGAGAAGCCCATCTCGAGAGTCTCCAGGTGCTCACTCATCTGAAGATCAACAAGGTGCTCGAGTAATCACTCGCACGCACTAGAGTTACAGGTGCTCCCTCACCTATGGACCCACAAGGTGCTCGAGTAATCACTCGCACGCACTAGAGTTACAGGTGCTCCCTCACCTATGGACCCACAAGGTGCTCGAGTGACCACTCGCACCCTTGAGAATCTCGGGTGCTCCCTCACCTCTAAAAGAAATTCAAACAGCTTTCGAGTAATTACTCGCAGAAGGATTCCTCGCCTGAGCACTCGAAACAAGCTCCGCGAGTAAGATGAGTGAACAACTCGCTTGATGATTTGTTCCAAGTGGGTGAAATGCTATAAGGCTCCGCGCCTCAAAAACACACCTATTCCTGGAACCACGACACACTGTGCCCAGATGCCACGCAAGATTAGCGTGTAGGTAAGACCCCGCTGCGAAGTTCGGCCGGGCTGGGACTTGCCGAAGAGCGATTTCACTTCCAACCTTTCCATGCGTTGCGCATGAAGTATAAAGCCGGGCGGACGCGCCTTAGGCTACGCAACCAGCTGGCGGCAAATGAACACTGTAAGACCTGAAGCGGCCGGACTTTTGCTATGCTCCAGTATCCCAAGCTCATGTCGAGGGACATGGGTTTGATTGGGCGATCGTGGTATTTTCCACTAGCGCAATTCACCAAGGCTTGATCCGTCGACTCCTTGGGCCCTTTCTGCTTAACATCCCTCGAAACAGGTTTTGTCATGGCCACCATGCTGCCAGCGACCGCGGGTGCACCGCGCATACAAGCCACGGACGTATGAAGACGAACTCGAGTCCCTGCGCGACTCTTCGAGTCCCCCAGGCACTCGGGGTCTACTGACGAGGGGGTGACCCCACGACTCCTACTAATGGGCCTACCCGGTGTCATTGAAGGCCCACGGAGCTACCGCCGGATTCACCTTGGCCCGCTAGATGGCACCGACATTGGGAGTCCTCGACTGACAAGGAAGGTGCAGGGACTTGCCGTACAAGCTAGGGTTAGATTTCCTGCAATTGTAGATTGATTCCCCGAGACCTGGTCTACTATATAAAGGCCAGGAGGGGCAACGCATAGAGGAAGAGACATCGTCTGTAACCCTAGCCTAGAGCGCATCTGCCTTGGCATCCCCTGTAACTTCTCCACAATCAATATATCGAGCAGGAAGTGTATCCTCCTGTTTGCCGACGAGCTTATCGTCCAACCTGTGTCTTCTCCAACTAGCCCAGGGTCCCTAACCATGGGACTTGCCGGGGCCGATCCTCGACATAGACCATCTAGGTTTTCCCCCATGTAAAATTTGCAGCCACCCCCTCCAAAGACCAGATCTAGCCCCAAACCAGTCCTCCACCTCGAAACCGTAGATCTGGGGCATTCCCAGCCATTCGATCTGCATCTGGACGGTCCAGATCGCATCCCCAGGCCTCACAACAGCCTCCACCGCCGCCGGGTCCCGCAGGGCCGCCGTCGGGCCCGAACCATCCCACCTCGCCGAGCCGGCTCGGCTGCAGCCACCCGACCATGGCGTCGCCGCCTCTAACTCCGGTGAGGCCACGGTCGTCGCGCCCTCGCCGCGGTGAGCTCCTCCCTTTCGCCTCCCTTCTTCCTTCCCTTTCCCTCTCCTCACCTCACCCTCGACCTCTCTCCAGGATCCGCCGGAGCAGCGCGCCCTCCTTAACGGAGCTCGAGCCGCCGCCATGGTTTCAACCGAGCACGAGAGCGCCACCGCCCCTGGAGCCCTTGTCGGCGCCTGCACCCACCGGATCCATCTGCCGCGCCCCCGGATTTGCCGATTCATGGCCTCCCCCGCAGGCGCCGCCCTCGCCACCTCCGACGGGAACCTTGTCGGGGGAAGGATCATGCCATAGACCCGGGCATTAGAGACCTCTGGGCCGACTTTATACGAAGGAACACAAAGAAGGCCCGACCAGGAGTCGAACGTTCCAAGCGTGAAGATTGAAGCCCTAGAAGGAATTCGACTTACCTTGTATAGCACATAGCAAACTTGTAAAGTAGAATAGAACTCCACATCGTGTAGGAGTCGGACTCTCTGTAAGAGCAAAGTTATACCCTCATGAGTTTTGGATATTGTTGGTCAAAACAGTAGAGGAACTAACAAGTTTTCTAGTGTGAAACAGATGGTTAGGTTCCTGAAGTTATAGGTTGGTGATAAAGCTTCAATGAAGATTTACTCATTTATCGAAGCATATCCTCTGGAGCGAAGCTTATCACGGATGTCGACCCCTAAAAAGATAAGGAATCCTGAAGCACGTCTCATCGAAGAAGTTGATCAAGATGGCGCAAGACTTAGTTGTTTTTGCATAGTTCTTTTTACTTCTTTGAGTCGTAGGAAAAACCGTACTATCAAGAGGGGTTTAGTAAATGTATTCCGAAGGTTTTGATGAAAAGACTCAGATCGAATCTAAACCAGTGAGAAGCCAGAGTCGAAGAAATCTCATGTGAGCTAGGTAATGCTTCACCAGCAAAGACTTTGTTCTTTCGGCTCCTGAAGCAGAACCAAGTCCGTGAGTCAGCTTTACTTGGACCGCAAGTAAAGTTGCGCTTTGATTGGAAATATGACCGTTGGGGACAGGTGTCAAGCTGTCACATCGGGTCACTTCAGTCATTTCGCACCTTGGGATTGCCACCTATAAATACGCCACCCCAGCCCTCATTGTCTCGTGGCTGCTCAAGATTGATTCCTTACAGAGGAGAGAGAGAAACCCCACCGAAGCAAACCAAAAACCAATACACCGAAGCATAAGTCCTATTGATCTGAGTTGATTCTTTATGACTTAGGAAGAAGTTTGCTAGCCTTGTTATCTTGGAGAACTGCAATTCTCCTAGACGGTTAGAGAGTTGTTCTTCAGAGAGCGAAGAGTCATTGTCGCCTCGAAGTCCAGTTTGTCAAAGGTTTCGGTGATTTCCTCAATAATCAACCAAGAGTGAAGAACTGACCAAGCTCAAGGAGATTGGTGCAGTGGAGAAATGGACGGAGAGAGGTTAGCTCATGTGTTCAATCACAAGTCCCTCCAACCAGACGTAGCACTTTGCAGAGTGTGAACTGGTCGAACAAACATCGCCGAGTCAAGAGCTCATTTTACTTTCCGCACTTACATTCTGTTTGTCAATTGCTTCAGAGTTCTGCTTCGATGCAATTGATTCGATACTTTTGATTCACTATGTTCTGCTTCGATCACGTTCTGCTTCAATGTTTAACTTTCTGTTGAATAGTTTCGATTGCTGTGTTATGCTTCACTTCAAAGTTTCATGCAAAATTTTGAAGTGATCATTCACCCCCTCCCCCTCTGATCACATACTTGGTCTAACACTCTCGGACTCCCGGGACCGGGCAACTTTATAAACCGAGGTCCACGGGAGCCAGAGCCAGAACATACCTCAAGCCAGGACTAGACAACTCGCGATACAACTTAGATCTCCACGAGACTAAGGTGGCGAAACATCATCACTATAATCGATAAGATAGGTTCTTCCTATTGAGGAGTCAATCCCCCAATAGTCAAGAAGCAGGAGTAGGTCTTTACCGCACCGTCGGGGCTGAACCTGGGTACATCGCCGAGTCCCGTGTCTATGTCGACTCTCTCCTCGAATTCGCCTCGCAGCAAAGGTCCCATGATAAGTCCGACTCTTCGGACATCTGTCGTGACTTTCCCACGACAGTTGGCACCCACCGTGGGGCCTGCGCTCGCAGGCGTTGAGATTCTAGGGGGGCTCTACAATGTATGGAAGGATTCGTGGCTCGGCGAATCACCAGGAGCCGACGGGGAAAGCTCTGCATCGACGACTCGACTTGGGGCCCTGACGCTGATTCCGTCGAATCCGGTTATCGGGTCCCGATCGGGTCTATTCACATCTTCATTGGGAAGACAGATGGATCTGAGCCTGAACCGGATCCTGAAGTCCCCCTGGAAACCTCGAGTCGGCGACACGCCGGCTCAAGGCACACTTTTGTTGGGTTTATTGCTGGATCTCCAGAGTCGACGCTCTGTCGAGTTCCTGACACCCGACGCGTCGGCAGAAACATCTTATGCTGACTAACATCCCAGTGAAACAAGCTTCTCAGATACCGGCTCCATCCGATACGCCGGGAGCAACAGACTCGCCCGGGAACAACAGAATACGACCCCGACTTCCCGCAGTACGAGCCTCCATACTGCGTGACAGTGTTCATGGCAGGCACCGAAGAGCAGGGAAGCCAGCCGGCTCAGGGCGCAGTGCAGAATCGGAACGTAGAGACGGCTCACAACACAACCCCTAATCCAGATAGGGAACAGACATAAGTGCTCACGGGAGCAAAAGTCGTCATAGATGCCCTAAACGCCCCGGATGAAGCCTTAGCTACGCCAATGACTGCGCAAAACCAGGAAGCATGGAGAACCAGGGTTAATGGACTCAAGGCCCAGGTGATGAGCATACGGAGGGAAATTAACTCCCAGAACGCACAGATGGTAGAGAGAGAAACCCGACTCGCCCAAGAAACCAGGTGCTTACAACACGAGTATGAGTTGATAGAAACTCAGAAACTAAGTTTCGCCAACACACGCCCTGCAGGGCCCGTGAGCCGAATCCCTGCTGATCTCCAGGCACGGATACTATTCCAGGATACGCATCAATCGACTCCTCCAGGGTTTACACCACCGAGGCAACCTGTCCCTTCACCACGGCAGGAACGATTCCATACACCTTCGGATCATTTCAATAACCCCATGGCTAATGTGGTGGCAGCAACACGGTTCCTCGCCAGCGTGCCTGCACACGGAGACACTCTGGTGGACCAGGCCACTCGAGGGGCAATCGATCTGCTCAAAACCGCGATCACACAGCAAACCCAGTACTCACAGGGATTCCAATACTTACATGAGACCCCATGTCAAAGTATGAGCCGACGAGCGGATTCACCGGCTCCGGCCGACTCGAGCAGCCATCGCCAGCGCAGAGCTCCACCACCTCCGGACCCTCAGGGGGCAATAAGGATCCAAGACCTACCGGCCGGCTTCAATCCTGAACGTCGTGTAGAGCAGATGTCCCAACCTCCAACACAAGATAAAGACACCGAGTTCATCAGCAGTTCCGTGGGAAACCGATGCCTGGTGCCGGCTCTACGAAATACACGCTTGCCATCAGATTTCAAGGGCCCATGTAAGATTGCGAACTATACAGCTGACATGGACCTGACGGCTTGGATCGAAAGTTTTGACCTAGCCATGGACATGTTACAAGCCAGCGAAGGAGTTTGCGCTCGTTACCTCACAATGATGTTGGAACGGCCGGCTCACACATGGTTCAAAAATCTCCCAGAGAATTCTTTCATCTCCTGGGCGGATCTCAAGGAAAAGCTCATGAAAAACTTCCAAGGCACATGCCGGCGAGCCACCACAATTGTTGACTTGGAGCATTGTGTCCAGAAGGAAGGAGAATCTTGGAAAGGAACTGCAAGTTCGAGCCCCTAGTACACAAGCTTGGCCGACTCAAAAGGATGGTCAAGGACATAGGAGAGCTCATGAACGCGGTTATCAAATATGCCGAGTCTGAGAAAACCAAGGATACGAAAGCTCAACAGGATAAAGCCGGCCAGAACAAAAACGGCGGCAAAACATCCCAGAATCAGAGTCAGCAAGCCAAGCGGTGACTTGATTAGACTACTTCTGATTTGGTAACCAGCACAAATGTCGGCTCCCAAAGACAGAAGCAGGAGTAGGTCTTTACCGCACCGTCAGGGCCGAACCTGGGTAAACCGCCGAGTCTCGTGTCTATGCCGACTCTCTCCTCGAATTCGCCTCGCAGCAAAGGTCCCATGATAAGTCCGACTATGCGGACAAAACTCCTGCTCGGGACGAAGCCCCGTCCCGATCCATCCAGGTGGGCTCAGGCGCCATGCGGCCCATGGCCTCCCCTCGGCCCAGTGGCCTCCCAGCCCGTGGATGCCTCTCCTCCGCCCCAGGTGCTAAGCACATATTCGTCGCCCGTTGCTCCATGGGCTAGGGCCACTCGGTAAGCGCCCAACCTCCCTTTTATTCTTTTTCTCTTGCGCAAATGGGACATGCCTAGATATATTTCTTCTATATGATGCTCTGTGCGTAGTTTAACTGTCTAGCCCCGCCCTGTTAGATCTGTTTTTTGCCCAGTAGATGTTTATTTTTTTTCTGGGCTTTATATATTTAATTTATAAAGATCCTTAGCCCATGAAGCTCCACGGCCATCCTCAGGGCGCAAGTCACGCTGGCCGTTGGATCCGCTGGTGGATCGCTTGGACCCGGTTGATCTTGTCTCGAAGTCATATATATTTTCCCCTTCTCAGCCGCGATGAACCCTAGCCTCCAATCCCCGCACGCCCAGTCGCGTCTCTGCTCCACACGCCCCTTGCCTCGGCCGCCTCTCGCCTCAGCCGCCTCCTCCCCTCTACTATGGCGTCGGCCCCCGTGACCCCCGCCGCTCCTAGAGGCCCCCTGGTCAGCAAGAAGGCCAACGAGGACGGCCGGTGAGGGAAGGTCCAGCGAGGCCAGCAGGAGGAGAAGAAGGGCGAGGGTGAAAAGCAGGGCGACGCTCCGTGCCGGCTACCCAGCAGCACGTTTTCTTCCCACTTCCTTGGCATCCTGCCGTCCTTCTCCATCCTCAGGTGCTAAGATCCGAGGCGGCGGTCCCCCTCTCTCCCTCGTTAGCTCGTCGTCCTCTCACCTGCTCGTTTCTGCGAGAGTTGTTAAGAACATGAAGCAGCCGGTCATGGTGTGTGGTAGACCTACATGGACGGAGGCGGTCAGCTGCGTCTCTAGGGTGCCTATGGAGACCGAGGTGAGCCACGGCTAGCCCCCAGCCTTTTTCCTCATTCTGAGCCCTTCTTCTCATTCATCACTGAACATATTTTTTATATACTTGTTTTAGTTATGAATTTTTGTATGAAAATATTTAGATGCTCATTTAACATTATTATGATGCATATTTGCAGCAACGGAATTATTGATGTATTTTCTGCCTGTTAATCAAACTTGATGTTGGATATCAGGTGTCAAAGAACATGAATCATTTACTAAAGGCCCCCTTTTGTATACACCCAAAGACACGTAAAAAACCCGAACAATTTTCTTATTTTAGTTTAGTGTTATATGGTGTGAACTTGCAAGCAGCATGGTGCCTTTTGTCCATTGAAAGTTCTATTTGGCTATAAAATGCATTCACTTAATACCTAAGATTATGCTTCCACTTTGCTCGCTTTTGGATCAGTCAACTATGTTCTAATTCGATTCTAAAGAAACTGTTTTTTCTTTGTTCAACAGTCTGAATGATAATTTTGTCACTTCATGAGCTCTAACAGTCTTTTTATTGGTTCCTCAGGGCGTGTCTGTGTTCCAATCAATCCCAACAATTCTGAAGATTTTGATCCTACGGTTGTTCCAACTTTATCACAGGTATCTTCTTTCTTACTTAGGTTAGTACTTGTAGAAATAGGAAATTCTGATGGGAAATGTTTGATTAATTTGTTTCAGTATCCTAATTTCAGTAGGTAATGTTGCTTATGTTGTGGTAAACGTAACATAGATTGGATAACTATTGATAGGTGAGAGTACTGCATCTACTCGCCGGGCGCCGGCAGCAGGGAGGTAGGTGAGGCGGAGGGTCCCGGATCCGGCGACGAAGCCATGGATGTTCAACCAGAACATCATGTTCGCGATGTTAATGGTAATTTTGTTGGGTCAAGTGATTGAGTGTTGAAGGGGATTTCATTCAACTGTTCGAGATGGTTCATAGTTTTGTATAACGTTTATCAGTTTTCTGTTGGTACCAATGATGTGTAGAAGATTTGCTCCTTAGAATGGCACATGTAAATTTCCTTTATTATCAATTTATTTTCAAACTATACTTGAACACAGATAATAAAGCAAACACCATGCTGGAACTATTATTGAAAATAATATATGCTGATGTAGTTATTAATCTGTCTGCTTGATGATATATTGGCATGTGTAAACTTAATCTAAAGTCTAGGCAGGCAGCTATACTTTTCTAAAGAAAAACGCTTCCTGATTACCTGGTTTGTCCATTCAGGGCTATTTTCTTCAGCAAAATATATTACACTTGTCCATCTGAATTTATTCCTTCTACTAATACTAAAGAAGACATTGTCCTAACAGTCTCTCCTTTGCTCTTCTTATTTGGTGAAGAATTTAGTTTGGTGACAAGATGCAAATTAGATATGATGTTGAAATGTTTTTTTAATTATGATAAGAAGATCAAGTAGATAGAGTGGTAATTTCTAACAATTGTTTCTTTAACATACGTGTTACTTGTGTCACCTTGGTCAATATTTTCCTAACATTTAGTTACTTGTCCTTTTTTTTGCAGCTATAACTGAACTTCTTGACAATGTAGTTGATGAGGTTTGCAATTATCTGTTTGAATTTCCATTTAGCTCCAACACTACTGGTCCCTTAGAATTGCCATATCCTAGCTTGCTACTGGGAAAATTTTATGAATAGAAATAATTATCTTCTGATATGGTTTCTTAGATTTGCAATGGAGCCACATTTGTAAAAGTGGATAAAAGCATCAATTTAAAATATAATAACCCAATGCTGGTTTTCCAAGGTACTCAGATTCAATGAAAAACTGGAAACTGCAATATGATTAGTGTAATAGGTCGATCAGTACCTAACTTGGAGCTGCTATCACAGACAATGGAGGAGGAATGGATCCTGAAGGTGTACGGAAATGCATGAGTTTAGGATTCTCAACCAAGAAATCAAAGACAACCATTGTCCAGTGTATGCATCGTTCTGTTTGAGTTGGCATATTTATTACTTTGACTAATTTCTTCCGGCTTTGAAGATGCATACTCCATGCTATGCTGAATTGATAATTATACCCAACTACGGATGTAACTATCAATTCCGCATGTTTTTAGGAAGGAATTTTTTCAGTTACTTTCTGAACATGTTTTGTACCAAGCTTTTTACATTGATGAATTATGTTTCTCGAATTATTTTGCATTACTCATGTTCATTCGCTTTACTTGCAAGAAGTATCGTGATAGAGTTTGATTATCTTCATTGCGTTATTTGCTGGAAATTGTAACCGCCCGATTTGCACTTTGTTGTTAGATATGCAGATTATCTACAGAAATATTCAGCAAGACAGTAATATATTGACATGATTTAGTTATTGCTTTGTAATGGCCTATGGGGCTTTAAGTTATTTTAGCACATTTCTTGTGCTACCATGTTGCCTCCAACAAGGGAAAAGTTCAAATGTTCCTCTTCTACCTTCCCTGATATTTTCTTCTATGACATGTGGTATTTTAGTTGTTATCTGAATTTGTTCTTATATATACAGAAAAGAGATTACATACAAATGCTTGCTAAGCTAAGATAATATATGAATCAGGTTCATACAAATCTTTACTGAAAATAAGATTTGCGACCACAAATGATTGATATGACCCAAGGTATGATGTTGGATAAATAGCTATTCTTAGAGGATGGATCCAAATATTTCTTATTTTGTTGGTTCTATACTTGGCTGCAATTTTTTACTGAATGGGACACATTGTTACGTCGTTTGACATATATGTACATTTTCTTCAAGCCTTAAAGTGTAGTTAGCACAACATACAGACACACTTTGATCGTGGCATTAGCTTTCTCATTAATTAATTATCTAAATTTGTATCTCAGTACCTACTTGTGCATGTCTATTAAATCTTCTGTAGAACCATATATTTGATATTACCTGAAAAATAAGGAGGTTACCTTTTTTCCTTTTACATACCTGGAACCAAATTCATATATGGCCAAGATGGATACAACTTTGATGGGAGTCGCCTGAGGGTGATTGCAATGGGTTTTTTGTATGTTGCTCTTATCAGTTCACATTTATAATTAGCACTTTGTACTGGCTTCAGGGATTTTACATAAGAGAAGAGTGTGGTGGTGGCCGAGTGATGATGGTGACGCCATGGAGGGTGCTGCTGGAGGCACTTGCTTACCTCCCCCAAGCTCTTGTTCCTGCGCGCCACTGCTGCTGCACACTTTTTTTTCTGGAGAAAAGAGAAAATCAAAGTGCGATGCGGTTCACTGTTATTACACATTTCTTGATAGTGCGAGTCTTTGTCTGAATTTGGTAACTGAAAGTCTGAATCTATAGCGCGTAACATTCTGAATATTGGGAACGCCGGTCTGAACCTTCCATTTGGCAGCCTTAAGAACACTTGTGCTTGCAGGGGCATATTGGTTGATCTTGTGCAGGCCTTGGGATAGTACCTACCAGTCATTCTAGGGATGGCAAAGGATGGTAACTCATCATTTTAGCCTCTACACGTTGTGCTTAATCCATCTCTCTCTGAAGATTCAAACTTATTTTGTAATCCCATCATTGTTGCTCGATTCTTGGCAGGGAACGAGATGGAAAAGAGGATACAGTTTGCATGGATGAACCAAGAAGATTATGTAGAGGTCAGCAATACATATATAAAGCCAATGTTTATCTTTTGCATGGATGAAACTCGAAGCTAATTAACCTGCCTCAATGTTGATAGGAGATGACGCTACCCAGCACCTGGAACGAGGTGCTGTTGGTAGATGTTCGATTTGCTATGGATCCGCGATTAATTAGTGATGTTCTAAAAAGTTTTCAGTCCATCAGCGCACATGGCGTACTGGCATGGGAGCACTGTAGTTCACTTCTTGTGTTTTTGCGGTTCATTTTTTTATTTTAGAAGAATATCATAAAACTGGAAAAGGGAAAAAAGAATAACTATATCCGTTCAGTTTTTTTGCGGTTCAGTTTTCTACTTCTAACTCATGTAGAAAAGCAATGTACATTGTCTCAATCAGAGCTCTGACTATCATGCTATGTACGTAAAGAACTTGATTTACAATTAGTCTGCATTTTGAATGATGTGAATGAGATCCAAAGTTTTGTTAGCTAGAGTATATATTTATTTATTTTGTTTTCAAAGTAGTACTGAAGTTATGATTTAGACGTGATACATATTCTTCTGCTTGCTATGGATAGGTTTCCTCGTGTCATTTCCATTGGTCCCTTCATATTATAGTTCTATATTATTGTATCAGTTTTTCTTATGTACTGTAACCAGTAATTTGCTTGCTAAGCTAGCTTACTATGTTTGTGAGCAGATCTTCCAGTGCAACAAATGAAGAAGATGATGAGGAGATGGGATGTCATGGGAGGACAAAGTCCAACCTTAAGTTCTATTCTGGTTGTTCTATTCTATGTCGTGTGTTTGTTTTCTTATGTTTTTGCTGTATTGAACCTTATAATCTTATCATGATTGAAAACTAATGTGCTATGTTTTCGGAAAATAATGAATCATGCATGTAAGATTGTTGTCTTGGTAAAACCATTATGTTTGCTTTTGATCAATATATATTATGAATTTGTGTTATATGGTTCATTGATTGCATTTGATATAATACTCGACTATATAGCATCGGGAATTTCTGTATTTCCTCCACCATCTTTCCACTTGGAGTTCATGATTTAACTTGATTATTTGTTGGTTTGGAATTGATATAACTAAAAAAATGATTGGATTTTGAAAATGCAAGTTATTTCTATGATTACATGGTTTCAATTGGGACTCTGCGCCATTTGGCACAACGGGTCATCTAGTATTTGTTAATTGTTGCTATTTAGCGAGGCTTATATCCTTTTAACCGTTTCTCGGATCGAGACACTTTCTATATGAAAGTTGCTCTATTTTTCGCGTAGATTAATAAAATGTGCTCTTTTGCCATGTTTGCACTTGTCTACATGTTTTTTACCTGTTATTTACATACCGTGCCACTGTAAAATGTAATAGTCTGTAACTTTTTAACTGTTGCTTCGATAAAAATGTTCTTTACATGTATGTTGACTAGAATTGCGTGTAGGTTGTGGTTATGCTGCAATTGTTTGCTGTTGATAACCAATCTAAAATATGGTTTAGGGTAGAACAATACCAAATTATTTAATTGTCGTGGGGCTCATAGTGTTATGCCATGTTTAATTGTATGGTCCACCATTGTATGTAGCTTCTCAGTAATTCTCGGATGCCTTGCTTGCAAGATCTTAGCTCTTCGAGTGAGGCTGGTCCTTTTCGATGAACGAGGAGCAAAACTGCCTCCATGAGCTAATGGACCCGCAATGTAGGTTTTTCTGCCAATGTCGTGCTGATCCTTCTAACATGAGTTGCACCTACTGCATGGCAGTTGTGTTGGTGCGAAGCTAGAATTTTACCGCTGTTAGGTAGTCGTCTAACCAACTGATACGTCCCAAACGTATCTACTCCCTCCGATCCATATTAATTGACACACACTTAGTACAACTCTAGTACTATTGCGAGTAGAAAGAAAATGAATCATCTCTATGTTATTCCATTGATGATCACAGTATATATATAAGGGAACAGACGCGAACGAAGAGATGTGTCTGTTCGCAGGGGTGTGAGGAAGAGTCGCGATGGTTGCCAACACAACCATACGAGATATTACATAGGGAGGATTATCCCTTTAATTAAGAGAATTAATTAAAACCTAACACTCCCCCTAATCCTTCCTTGTGCTTGCAATAAATCATCCATGGAATAATCTCCTCCAAAAACCCTGTGGGAAAAATATGAGGAGTATAGTGTTTGATATGTTGCCAAAACTCCTTCAAACCCAGTGGGAAAAATAAGGAGAAAATGCCGCAACATATAAAACTTATTGTCTGTTTTAACTCGATATAAGGAAAACTCATAGAATTAAAAGGACAATAAATATGTCGTATATACTTTCTTAGAAACCCCGGTGGAGAAAACAGAAAGTATGACATATGATCTTGTGTTGATATTACCTCATTAAAAACCTTGATGAGAACCTGTGAAGTAAACTCATAAAGGGAAAAAGAGTATAATATGATGCATTGAACATGAGTAATTCAGGAAAAATACTCCCCCTGATTCTTGCATATCTCAAAGTCGTCGAATACCAATTCTAGAGACATTTTCTAGATGTCGAAGTTGGTAGAGACTTTGTGAACAAACATATGAGTTTGTTGTATGATTTGATTTGCAAGATGAGCATTATAGTGATATTGCTTGTTAGGTAACCTGTTTACATCCAGGCAACACAAGCAACATTATCTATATAGATAATAGTTGGTGATTCGATAGAACCAATTCCACATGACTGTTGTATGTGGTTCATCATTCTGCGAAGCCAAACACATTCACGTGATGCTTCATATAATTCAATTATCTCAGAATGATTTGTGGACTTTGCTAACAAAGTCTGTTTCGAAGACTTCCATGATATAGCAGTCCCATCATGAAGAAACACAAAGTCGGTTTGTGATCTGGCATTATGGGGGTTAGATAGATAGCCAGCGTCAGTGTATCCAATCATATTGGAGTCAAGATTTCTCTGGAACTGGAAAAATAGTTCAAGATCCTTAGTGCTTTGGAGATATCGAAAGACATTCTTCACACCTGACCAATGGCGCTTGGTAGGTGGTACCCTGTGTCTAGCAAGTAGATTCACTGCAAAAGCAAGATCTGGTCTTGTGCAATTTGCAAGATACATAAGCGCTCCAATATCACTGAGATATGGAACTTCAGGTTTCAAAATCTCTTCTCCATCATCCCTCGGTCTGAACGGATCTTTCTCTACGTCTAGAGAGCGAACCACCATAGGAGTTTTTGATGGATAGGATTTGTCCATATTGAATTTCTCCAATATTTTTTGGATATAGGCAATATAGTATACCATAATGAATGAATGAAGGTGCTCAAGTTGTAGTAACGAGCGGTATTTTGGTTTTACCCAAATCCTTCATATTAAACTCCATCATTTAGATGATTACATGTGTAGTCATTGCAGGAGTAGTCACTGTGTATGACACACAAACATGGATAATCATCATTGTAGGAGTAATCCTTGTGTATAGGGAACTCACTACGTCGGTTGTACCATATGTACCGACAACAATAAGTCTTATGGTGACTTACTGATTTTTACACAATGTATGTTGCATTTTGTAATTCGATTCAGAATTGAGATTCCATCGGAAGTCAATCATATATGTTTGAATCTAGTGAACCACATGGATATGTGATCACTACATCTATCAACTGCATAGATAGATGATTTTATACTGCCAACTGATATAAGTTATCGGAAAGAGATTCCACCTTTGGAGATTAGTTGGGTATCTGCGTAAACCCTTGTGCTATAATACTTGCTCGACGTTTCACCACCTCGGTGTTCTCATTCTGTTTTCAGAAGAAATCAGGTGTAGGTATTGCTTTGTGAATACCTTCCCTGTATTGAGCAAGATTATTTCTACCTAGGATTGCATCCTTTTGCTTGAGTTCAGTCTGAGTGTTGTTCACACTTTGCCATGGCCATGGTCTTTAGACATGAATCATTTGAAAGGTTTTTGCAATCTAGTTGAGAAATGTATGTCGACAATTGTAGACTTCCGGTTAAATGTTTCTCCAGAATATATATGTTTATATATAGTTGATGGAAATATCGTTACCCATGATGACTGCTCGCGGTTTCCCAATGCGGTTGAGTCGGGTATTCCGATGTCCCGGTCATTGTGTGCACTATGACATGGGTTGGTGGAGGTTTCCCATCCACTGGGTGTATACTACCCATTAGGTGTCTATCAACGTGAAGTTGACTTGCATTTACTGATTCAATGGCCTTAATATCCTTGCTTGCGAGAAGATGAATCCTGATGTACTTTTGCCATGCTTCTCCCCCTGTTGCTTTGAACGGGGAGTGAAGTGATTTTTGTTGGTACCTTCACTCTTTCAGGCATATTTTTGCAGGATTGTAGGATTGTGTGACACCTTTATATTCAGTAAATGAATTTGGAAGGTTATTTGCAATGTATTGCAAATCTTCTGAACGCATGGTTCAGATCTTTGAGTACGTGGATTTGAGGTAGGAATGTGTTGAACATTCCAATAATTTCCTGGCATTATGCATGGTACTTGAATTCTCCCCCTAATGCCTGGAAATATTCCTCGGTGTAGCAGCATACTGACCTAGAATAACTCCCCGTGAGAGGGGCTTGAGGTATTGATGGAAATACATTTATTCCTCACATAGATCCCACGTATATGTTGAGGGGCCAATGATGTATGCCGGAGTGGTGATATCGGTGTATAACCGAATTATCGCAGATGGGAAATGTTAGAAAGATTTCCACGTATCAAAGATAAAGGGGAATAATATAATGCAGTTTGTCATGAGCGTGTAAAACTGCATGACTCCAACGTAAAGTTGGTAAGTTGCAATTTTAAAGTAAAGAGCATGCAATGAGCTTAATTATTTGGATAAAGGATTCTACCAAACCATATTGAGTCTAGACACATAGGACAAAGTGCTAAAATTCAATTCTAGGGCCATATTAAAGGCACACAAGAAGAATTTTGTGACATTGTCCATTCGATTTGCTTGAAATCAATGTTCAGGATAATGAGCCAATGGTTTAGTGTGGCTAAATGCACACGTGATACATCGTGTAGATGTGTCTTTTAGAACCATGGAATACCTGAATGGTCTAGTCAGTGGTTGGAAAGAGCCACTTACCTAGACTTGATGAATTCAAGGAGTTTGAGTGGTTCAGCGTAGACTTTGAGGTGTATGCGTCTTAAAGTTAGCTTCCTTGCATTGAATGTAATGCACATAAAATCCAAATATGTTAGAATGTAGCATCATTTTAGTCATGATCAATAAAATTGCCGATAGTTTCTGTTTCAATCCAATGTCGAAATGACCAAGACGAGTATGCCAAGTTGTCATGTGAAAGACATTTTGGAAGCTATCATGTATGCAACATATGCTACGGGTTTTGTAGTATGTGTAGTACAATCCTGATATAAGAAGACAATGGACTTGCCATATCCGTGTATGGTGAAGAGAAGATTTTCTCTTTGTTGTCATCATAAGTTTCTCTATGGAAACTATTTTGACGGATATCTCTATAGTAGTAGGGTATGAGTTATATGCAGAGACAATAGAGCATCTTTGATAACACTCGAGTACCCATAGGGATAATAATTATGACCCAACTCAATAATTACATCATCACGTGCAGCGATTGTTTGAATATTTCCTGACCTCTTAACAAGAGTGGAAACATTACATTTCCCGAATATAGAGCTTGTGGTGCATATGTCCACAAGGCACATATCATCTTTCATTAGATTGACCCCCTTAGAAATCTATATATAGATTTGAAGATTTCCAGTATGAAAATTTCTATCATATATATAGAATACATACAAATGTATTTGTATCAAAGTGCTGATATAATATATTGTGTATACAATATATAATGACAACAATAATCATGTTCTTATTAGAACATCATAAATGGACATAAATAAATAGATCACTAAGGAGACTAAGGGACTAAATGTATAGTCTCCAAACATGTCGGTTGATGCATTCAACCATCATGCTCTCCATGCTCATAGGGTCTCGTGACAGTTTGATTGTGTCAAGTTGAGGGTTTGAAGTGAGTTTCAAACCATGACCCTTGAGGTCCTTTGCGTCCCGGTGGCGTGGCTTGGATTGCACGCGCTATCCCATGAGATGCAAGACTGATCTTGATGTCCATGACCCGCTTAAGTAAGTTGTGGCCATTGAGGGCAATTGCCTCAAATTGTTAGCCATCGATAACTTATAGGGGCAAACCAGAGATAATTAATTTACCAGAAGTAAATTAAAAACCATCATGGTTTTGTAATAAGAATGCAAAAATTTGACTCAAGTGTATAACTTGAAAATGCTCAACCTCAATTGTGGAAACATAACACGTTGAAGATCATATAGATCTTATAGTAATAGGCTGCATAATCTGACAATGTCAGTAGATGCGCATGGTTCTATTACCTTGTGTATGTCACAATTTTAATATAAAGAAAAACATGTTGGAGGTAATCGTTTGTCGAGATTGACAAAACGTAGGCCTCTACGTAAGAGTGATAGTCTGCACATGGGCAGTAGATCGAACTCATTACCTAGTGTTTTCCTAATATAAAGAGGGAGATGTAATTATCAAAATTTGCAAGTCTGTTGTGTGGGAGAAATCAATCTTGACCGTAAATGACATGTTCATAAGAAATGTGGTAAACACATAGAACATAACATATGTTGTGCGGGAGAAATAAATCTCGACCGCTAAGACATGTTCATGAAAAATGGCAATGTGGTAAACACATAGAACATATCATCTCCGATGAAAAACCGGTAATTTATTTATATTACAGAGTGTGTAATATAAATGCATCTTGATGTTGCAAAATTTATAAATTTCAAGAAGCTGACTTGAAATTATTAGTGTGAATCTCAAATTGCTAAGGATGACACCTTGAAAATAATCTCCAAAATGAAGTTGATCTCGGAGCACTAGGAAGTATAATCTGATGAAATCAGTAGATACTCACTCCTAATATCTTATGTCATGACTTAGTAAAATGTGTGGGAGGGCACTTTGTAAAGCAATCATAATGTCGAGACGACAAAATGTAGGCTTTATCAGTAGTCATCAATAATCTGCATAGTCAGTAGATCCATATATAACCACCTTGTGATCCTAAGCATCAATTTGAAGAACTCACATAGAATTTTGCATTTGTATTTGCAAGAAATTGAAAAACTCAATTGCAAATAGACGTATAATTTTGACATGTGTTTAACATGAAATTAGATACGTCACCGGAATACTGTGTACTCAACGGGGAAATAGTACTGTAAAAGTACATAATTTATCTTTGCAAGAGATTAAAATTCTCAGTTGCAAATGGATGCAATTAATTTCATCACGTGTCAAACGTGGAAATATAAAATCAATTTAGAATCTAGAATACATTGATATTCAACAGAAAACGATACTGAAATATATGTATCAGATTTAATGGTCTAAAACAGGAATAAAATCACTGCTAAATTAAACCGTAAAATCATAATTAACACAAGTTTTGGCCTATTTCAAAAATAGGTAAAGCCGCAAGGGCTAGCATGCAAAACTTGCAAAGAGATAAGGTTCTATCTCTTTCACAGGAGCGGTTCCTGTTTGGGATTTCTCCCGTACGCACACCGCCAGGAGCAATGGCCATGGCAGCACACAAGCGCGGCGCGAGGCACGTCCGACGGGCACCCATGTCCAAGGCCGGCGTCCGGGCTACAAGGGAGAGGGCCGGCGACGCTGCTGGCGCTCGTGGCGACGCTCACGGCTGAGGAGCAGGAGGTGCTCGCATACCTGCTGTCCGGCGGGGCCGGCATCGCGGCGGGGGCTGGGGCGGCGGGCGGGGACCGCCGTCAAGGAGGGCTCCGGCTGCGGCGGTGCAGCCGCCTCAGGAGCGCCAGGAGCCGGAGCCAAGGGTGCCAACCGCCGCGGTCACCGTCGCCGGCGCCGTGGACGCGGCAGACCGCGCACACTCGACGCCGCTTCCGTTGAAGACGACGCCGTGGAGACCAGCGTGGGCGTCGCAGAGCACCACCACCACCACCGGCGTGGCCGAAGACATGGGCAGCCGGCGTGGCAGGGACGAAGCCCTGCGCATCCATGGCCGGGCGGGCTGCGGACGGCCGGCGGCCGAGCGGCGCAGAGGCCGAGCGCGGGGCGAAG
Organism: Bromus sterilis; assembly: GCA_950022295.1. Taxonomy (NCBI): domain Eukaryota; kingdom Viridiplantae; phylum Streptophyta; class Magnoliopsida; order Poales; family Poaceae; genus Bromus; species Bromus sterilis. The sequence continues at coordinate 277,753,548 of OX465596.1, forward strand.
GGCGCTGAGGCCGAGCCGGCGAGCACAGGGTGCAGGGCGCTGAGGCCGGGCAGTCGGGGCAGCCGGCGCGGCCGGACGACGCGGAGGCCGTGGTCTGGCGCAGGCGCGAGTCGCTGGTTCGAGCGTGCTGATAACATATTGCGAGTAGAAAGAAAATGAATCAACTCTATGTTATTCCATTGATGATCACAGTATATATATAAGGGAACAGACGCGAACGAAGAGATGCGAACGAAGAGATGTGTCTATTCGCAGGGGTGTGAGGAAGAGTCGCGATGGTTGCCAACACAACCATACGATATATTACATAGGGAGGATTATCCCTTTAATTAAGAGAATTAATTAAAACCTAACAAGTAAAAAGTTGTACTAAGTTGTGTCAATTAATTTGGATCTGAGAGAGTATAATTTTTGCTTGCTCCATGCATGATGTGTGTGATTTTGCCATGTTTTTCTTGAACTTTCATACACTTTTTATCATATTTGAACTAACTTATTAACTCAGTGCACCCAGTTGCCAGTTCCTGTTTTCTGTTGTTTTTGTATTTCAGGTTTTCCGGCCATTAAAAGTGCCAAATAAATCCCGGAAAAATTATATAAAAAATCAGTGACCCAGAAGCTTCCCTAAGAACTAAAGATGGAAGGGGGTGGACCCACCAGGGCCCCAGGAGGGTCCCTGGCGCGGCCCCACCCTAGGCCGCACCAGGAGGCCTCATGGTTGCCTTGTGGCCCCTCTCGGTGCCCCCTTTGGCCTATATTTAGCCCCCGTGACGGAAACCCCTAATATCGATCTGCTATTCCCGTTCTCCTCTCTGTTCCGCCGCCGCCGCAGTTTCAAGATCGGGGCTGCCAGGAGAAGCTTCCTCGGCACCCTGCCGAAAAGAGGAATCCCCTCCGGGAGACCATCCATCACCATGGACGCCTCCCGGATGTCTTGTGAGTAGTCCCCCTTGGACCATGGGTCCATGACCAGTAGCTATGTGATGTTCTCCTCCCCTCTTTGTGCTTCCACTTTCGAGACCTCGTGAGCTGCCTCACATGATCGAGGCACCTTTGTAATTTCTGTGTTGCTATGTTGAGTTTGCTGGGATCTGATGGATTATGAGATTACGTTCAGATTGTGATGAGTAATATATTTGTTCTCTTTTATATTTGTGTTCTTTAGTAAATTCTTGCATGTTCTTCGTTGCCGTATTTTACTTTGGCCAAGTGATTTGTTGCAACTCCGAGAGGGAGTGTTATGCTTGATTGTGGGTTCAACCCCCTGATGTCTAGCTTGAGTGACAGAAACATGAGACTAGGGTATGTGATGTTGCCACCAGGGATAAAACAACGGTGCTTGTACTTGCGGGTGCAAGGATTGTTTACTTTACGCATAGTTCTTTTAATGCAATTGTCTGTTGCTTTGAGTTTACACTTTGGGTGGGATTCACAACTTAATACCAGCGAGATGTTCTGGATAGATATCTCAAGGTGGATGATTCATAGTAGATGCAGATGGATTTCGGTCTACTTACCTTGGCGTACTGCCCATTGCTTTTGAGCCTCTTCCTTTCTTTTGTAGCATAGTTAGCATTGCGGTGCGTTTATAATCCTGTCAATTTCCTAGCTGTGATTTGTTTACCTCGCTAGCACTTTTATCGTCTTTTGGGAGAGAGACATCACTAGTGAACGTCATGGGACCCCGGTCCATATTTCCACCATTGTTTACACTATCAATTTACTTTTAGTCTTTATTTTCAGTTGCCACTATTATTATCTTTTGCGTTGATCCTTTGTAAACAGCAAGGCCGGAGGAATTGACAACTCCTATGTACTCGTTAGGAGCAAAGTTATTTTTTGTGTGTGCAGGTCCAGGTGAAGTAAGCAACCTTGAGTTGTGAACGGCGCCATTGTTCACTTTACCACCTTCTTGTATCTCTTGGAGTCCTACTGGTCGATCCTCAACCTTAGCATCTTCTCTAAGGGAAATTTGCTGCTACGCTACATCTCACCTTCCACTTGGGGTAACCAACGAGAAGTGAGAGAACTATCTACTCACCGAATCAAGCAAATTTCTGGCGCCGTTGCCGGGGACTCCAGTCAACAAGATAGGGGAGTTGCACACTATCTTTTATCTTTGCTTTTTAGTCTTGCTAGTTTATCTATCAGTTTTTACTTTTGTGTCCCCTATCAAAAATACCAAAAATACTTTTTACCTTTCTCGTGTGGTCAATTATGTTAGGATTTGGTACTATGAGGGAATCCGAGGTCTTGGATTTCCATCAAAGGAACGGGGAGAATATGAAGAAGGCATGGGATAGAATTTTTGAAGCACGTAAGGCAAACATGCCTTGGTTACCTATAAGAATTGTGCTTAGAAATTTTTACTTTGGCCTTTTTAAGTGGTGTAAGCACTCTCTTTATCTTATAGCTGAAGGAGATTTTTTAGAGTGTCATGAAGCTAGATCTCTTGAAACTATACATGGTTTATCTAGTTATTTTGTTTATGATGGTCTTGATACTCTTGTAGACAGAATTGCTACTATCGAGAAGAAGCTTGATGCTCTAGACTTAAAAGGAGTAGAAAATCCAAACCCTCCTAAAGAGGAGATTTTGGAAATATAAAATGACTGGGAGCCCTTTGTTAGGATTCCTATCTCTAACCAAAACTTCCTTGCTTTTTGTGACAGTGGATCTACAGTTTCTATAATGCCAAGCTTTATTTATAATTCTTTGTACCTTGCAAGCATGGACAAATTTCCATCTTCCCATGAACATTCTAATGGTGATATTTCTGAGATCCAGGGAAGATTAAAAGATGTCCAAGTCATGTTTCTTAAAAGGAGCGTAGAAATTGACTTTACCATCATGAAGACCAAACGAGGAAATATAGTTCTTGGAAGGGACTTCCTCCGAGCTATGAAAGGCTTCATTGATATAGGTAAAGGACAAATACTCTTGTGTGGTAAGGCAAAAGGTACGTACCTCTTCCCTCGGAAGAACAAGGATGAGCTTATTGGAAACCCTTTTGAAATTCTTGGTGATTCTGATGATTTTGGAGAGCTTTGATCTTTTGCTTTATGCCTAGCTTAAAGGCGTAAAAGAAAGCGCTTGTTGGGAGGCAACCCAAGATGTTTTTTCTTCTGTTTTAGTGGTATTGATGATTGTTACTACTGTAGCAACATCATTGTATCTTTACTTTTCAAGCTTTGTGCCAAGTATTGCCTCATATGGCAAGGGAAGTGAAAGTTGTGACATGCTGTCCAGAAAACAGATTATGTCCTCGTGACGGGAAAAATCATAAAAAATTCCCACTTCATCTTTTTGAGCTGAATTTTTTACACAGCACGCTCTATGCAATCACGGAACTTTCGTATGTTTTGAGTTTTTTGATTTGAGTTGCAGAAGTACCCCTAAAACATTCTTTACTACCTGCTGTTCTGTTTTTCACATATTCTGCCACGTTTTGTCTCTCCTTACTTTTGCAGACCTTAAGCTTCCTTTTTCTTTGCAAAAACTTTTTGGCAATCTTGAGAAACATTTTCTCTTCAAGAATATATTTATTTACAGTAAGGGAAAAATTATTTTAATAGGGTACTAACCTCTCTAATCAGTTTACAATGAGTTATGTATGAAGGGAGTTTTCAAGTGTGCGATGGAAGATGATGAAAGAAGATCCTGGAGTGTCAAACGCTCAAGCTTGAGAATGCCCATGTGCACCCCCAATAAATATTCAAGGAGACTCAAGCGTCTAAGCTTGGGGATGCCCCCGTGCATCCCCTTCTTCATCAACAATTATCAGTTCGTCCCTCATTGCACTATATTTTTATCACTTCATGCGTTACGTGCTATCCTTGGAGTGTCTCGCTCTTTACTTTTCTTAGGTTTGTTTTTACTTTGTTTGCTGTAATAACAAGTTAGACCCCAACTTTATTTTGTGTGAGAGAGAAACACGCTCCGTTTGAACTAGAACTCCTCATAGGATTTGCATGCTTATTTCCTTAGCTGTGAGTTGTTCTTTTTCTTTTCTTAGCTACTGCTGTGTTTAGTTGTAGTGCTTTAGTTTCTTCTAGAACTTTTCTTTTGTCTTAGGTTGAACTTTCTATAGGTTGCATGTTTTATCTTGTTTAGAGAGTTTGCCTGTTGCACTGATCTTTGTGTCTTGACTAGAGAGTAGGTAGTTGAAGTTGCTATTCTCTTTTTAGTAGTAACTTGCAATAGTTTTGAGGTATTGATTAGAGTAATGTTTGAACTTATGGTGTCAAGAGCTTTAGCCTATTAGTGATAGATGTCGTATTTTGGGCAATGCGTGTGATTTTCGAAAACCAAAACTCATGTTGAGAACTCTAGCAACTAGATGGATCACTAACCTCTGGAGGGTTCGAATATTAGAGTACACTCACGTACCATGAGTCGAGGATGCGCAAGGATAACCAAACCCCCATGCAATCCTCCTCGGGGTACTTGTCTCTTTGAGAACCTCCTCATTAGATTGAGAGTTACCGATAATAAGTGCATGAGTTCTTCAGACTAGTGTGAGTATTCGAAAGTTGACACTTCCACCTTCCCATATTTTTCTAGCCTCTCCTGTGCCGTGCATTTCCTCCTTCTCACTCCGAGAGTTGGCGTCCACCTTCGCCGGTACATCCAAACCCTTGGCATGATACACTCTGTCATCATAAACCTCCTTATATCCTTCCTCAAAACAACCACCATATCTACCTATCAAGGCATTTCCATAGCCTTTCTGAGATATATTGCCATGCAACATCCACCTTCTCATGGCTTGATCTTCATGTCATACATGCTACTTACTTGATCGATGATACGCATGCTAGTTGGGCCTTTCCCTAATCATTGCTACATGACGCACTAGTATCATTGCATATCCTTCTATCCTGGCAGAGGCATACGTTTGCATCATGATAGTTACATTTTCTTTATGTGAGTACCCTTGTAAAGTGTGAAAGATCTCCTATATTCTCGTAAAATATAGAGTGTTGCCCCTAAAGTGAGGAAAAGATCCCAAAGAGGACAAAATCAAAAGATCCCAAAGAGGAAAATGAGAGAAATAGAAAGAGCCATCGAGGCCACCAAAAAATAGAAAAAAATAGAAAAAATAGAAAAAGAAAATAAAAAGAGAGAAGGGGGCACACTACTGATCCTTTTGAGAGATCCACATTAGTACTTCATCCTCTATCCGTTGTACTCCATAGAGATCATCATACATGCATATAGCTATGTGGGACCTTTCATACTATAGAACTTGGCTTGTATATTCCAATGATGAGCCTCCTCAAATGAGCTCTAGGTCTTCTTGAGCAAGCAAGTTGGATGCACCCCCACTAGTTCCTTTGGAGAGCTTTTAGCTCACATGTGCATCCGTTGCATGGCAATCCCTACTCCTCACATCATATCTATCATATGGCCTTCTCTCGCCTATGGTTGTCCTCATTGATGTGAGCCTTTCACACCTTCGAGTCCGTTATACTTCTGGGTTGTTGAGGATAACTTGAATCCTCGGGGCATTCGAGTTTCACATATTGCTCAAGTGAAACAAAGTGCTCTGCAAGGTTCGGCATCTCTGTATGACTCTGATGCCTCCAAGTTTTCTCCTCGGTTCACGCTCCTGCGACATCCTTTGTTTTCTTTGTTTTGGGTGATGTCGTCTCGGGAATCACGTTGTTGGTCGTCGCGCCTTTGGTGGTTGTCCTGGTCACGCTCCATGTTGCGGTTGGGTTGATTTTGGCGGTTGTCGTCGTCGTCGGGTGAGCTTGGGTCTCCTCCTGGCGATTGATGTCGAGTCCTTCGCTGTGCGGGTGTCTTTTTAGGCGCTGATACATCCCAAATGTATGTATAATTTCTTCTTGTTCTATGATCATTTGGGTGACATTGCTATGTGTTCCATAAACCCACCAAAGGAACCCAGCATCGCGATTCTCACCTCTGTTCCGCCGCCGCCTCGCTTCCAAAATCGGGAGCACCAGAAGACCTCTTCCTGTCACCCTGCCGGAGGGAGGATTAACCTCTGGGAGCTTCTCCACCACCATGAGCGCTTCCCAGATGTGTCGTGAGTAGTCCCCCTTGGACCATGGGTCCATGACAAGTAGCTATGTGATGTCTTCTCTCCAATCTTGTGCTTCAATTCCTAGCCCTTGTGAGCTGCCCTACATGATCAAGGCATCTATGTAATTTTTCCTGCTGTTGCTATGCCGAGTTTGCTGGGATCCTATGGATTATGAGATTATGTTCAGATTGTAATGAGTTATATATTTTGTTCTCCTTTTATATTTTGTTCTTGAGTAATTCTTGCATGTTCTCCGTTGCTTTTTATTGCTTTGGCGAAGTAGTAGATAGTAACTCTAAGAGGGAGCGTTTATGCTTGATTGTGGGTTCATGCCCCCCGATGTCTAGCTTGAGTGACAGAAACATGAGACTAGGGGATGTGTTGTTTCCACCAGGGAGAAAACAACGGTGCTTGTAACTGCGGTTGCAAGGATTTTTTTACCTTACGCAAATTTTGTTAATGCAGTTGTCCATTGCTTTGGGTTTACACTTTGGGTGGGGCTCGCAACTTAATACCAGTGAGATGTTCTGGATAGATATGTCATGGAGGATGATTAGTGAGTAGATGCAATTGGATGACAGTTTACTTGTCTTGGCGTACTGCCCATACTTTTGAGCTCTAACTTTCTTGTTGAATAATTATCATTGCAGTGCGTTTATAATTCTGTGAATTGCCTAGCTGTAATTCATTCAACCAACTTAGCTATTTTAACGTCTTTTGAGAGAGAGACGTCACTAGTGAACATCATGGGAACCCGGTCCATAATTCCACCATTGCTTACACCTCAATCTTTACTGCTTTATTTCCTTTTCAGTTGCAATCACCACTAGTATTTCCCCCTTGTGTTTGATCCTTTTTAAACAACAATACCGGAGAGATGGACAACCTCTCTGACTCGTTGGGAGCAAAGTTATTTGCTTTTGTGTGTAGGTCCAGATCAAGTGAGTAATGATCTCAAACGGCGCCTTGCTCATTCGATCACCTACTTGAATCTTTTGGAGTCCGCCGAAGACAAACCTTGGTATCTTTACCGAGGGAAATTTGCTACTATCTACATTATAACCTTCCACTTGTGGTAAACAACAAGGAGGTGTGATACGTCCCAAACGTATCGATAATTTCTGCTCTCTCCATGCATATTTTGTGTGATATTGATATGATCTAGATACACTTTCATAAACTTTGATCATATTTGCACTAACCTAATAACCCAGTGCACCCCAGTGCCAGTTCCTGTTTTCTGCTGTTTTTGTATTTCAGTTTTCCCCCATATAAAAATTGCTCCAAAAATCCAGGAAAAATCAGATAAAAAATCAGCGTACCGGAAGCTTCCTGAGCCCCGAAGGAGGGCCAGGGGGCCACCACCAGGTGCCCAGGTGGGCTCCTGGACCCCTCGTGCCCCCCTGGCTTCCCCCCTTCGCCTATTTAACCTCCGTCACGAGAAAACTCCGAAGACATAACCGTATTTCGTAAACTCGCCTCTGTTCCCCCGCCGCCGCGCTTCCAAGATCGGGAGCACCGTCAGGACCCTTCCCGGCACCCTGCCGGAGGGAGGATCGACCTCCTGGAGGTTCTCCTCCACCATGGAAGCTTCTCGGATGTGCCGTGAGTAGTATACCTTGGACCACGGGTCCGTGATCAGTAGCTATGTGATTTTCTCCTCCCCTCTTTGTTCTTCATGGTTTAGATCTCATGAGCTGCCTTACATGATCGAGTCACATATGTAATTCTTCTGCTTTTGCTATGCTGAGTTTGATGGGATCTGATGGATTATGAGATTCTGTTCAGATTGTGATAGAGTAATATTTTTTGTTTTTATCTCTTATATTTTTGTTCCTAAGTAATTCTTTCATGTTCTCCATTGCTGTTTATTGCTTTGGACAAGTAGTAGGTAGTGACTCCAAGAGGGAACGTTATGCTTGATTGTGGGTACATGCCCCCCTGATGACACGTTTAAGTGACAGAAACATGAGTCTAGGGGATGTGCTGTGGCCACAAGGGGTAAACAACGGTTGTTGTCGATATGTAACGACAGATGCCATGGGGATGGCTAAAGAGGGGGACAAACCGAGGTTAGTGTCGCTGGTACCGGAATCGAGAGTGGGAACACACGGTGAGACACCACGATGTACCCAAGTACGGGGCTCTCCGTAGAGATAACACCCCTAGGCCTGCCGAGCTAGCTATATGCAATAACTCTGGCTACAATGAATGCTCCTTGATATGTTTGAGAGGAAGGAGAAGAGGGCCTCTGGTCACTACTCTCTCCAGGCTCTCTCTATGGTGGGTAAGATTGCAATAAGTGTTCCGTCGTCCCTCACGCAGGAGGGGTACCCCGGGCTCTGATAGGCCGAGCTCGGGGTACAAAGGTAAATGTACAAAGGGGAGGGACCAGCTGTCAGCCTCAGACGAGCTAGGGATCTCACGTCGTGTTCTCCCGGATGACCCGGTGTAGACTTGCGGCTCACCATACCGCTATCTTGTAGACCTCGGTAGTGAAAAGTGGAGCTAGAGACTTAGGCCTGTCGGCCTGTCCGCGTGATCGGCACTGGAGGAGACCGCACGCCTCTGACAACCCCAATCTTCAGGGATTGCGCATTGAATGCTCTTTTACCAGATGTCCGACCTGGGATCTTGTTCGGACGTTACTCTGTTTACTTCGGCCGAATGCTTCCTGGTGAGGCCGATTGTGCCCTCTCTGGGGAAATCAGCCCTCAACTTGAATAGCTCGGCCCACTTCTTGCTTACTCTTGATTAGCTCGGCCTTGATTAGATCGGTGACCATCAGGTCGGTGATCTTTTCCTTGATGAATTGTTTCCCCTGGGTGACCCTACCCGGGGGTCATTCCCCCGACAGTAGCCCCTGAAGCTGCGGAGGTCCCGCCGAACTCAGAGATGGCGAGGCATGCACAGGTTCCTTCTATACTTCCGAAATACTGAATCTTTGCTTCTGACTGATTGCTCTCAATGGGCCGATTGCTTGCTATCTGCCGATTGCTCTTGATCTTCTGACCGATTGCTCTCAATGGGCCGATTGCTCTTGATCTTCTCGACCGATCTGCCCAACGGTTAGTTTGACTGGAATGTTGACCGAACTTGCCACTTCGAATTGGCCGAGGAATACAGGACGTCGTGCCACGATTTGACATGCCATAACCTCTGCCTCGACCAACGCGCGCACGTACCGTCCCATCCGCCGGATCTTCTGTGCTTCGAACTGATGCCGCTCTGTGGATACACGCGGCCACACTGCCTGCCAGATCGGCGCACCGAATCCCACTACCTCCTCGCCAAGCCTTTAAATACCCCGTGGGGTGAGAGATGCGCCATGCACTCCCCACTCCATCGTCTTCCTCGCGCTCTCCTCCTCTGCCTCCACCGCCGCCGCACCGCGCGCCTCTCCGTGCTGCTGCCGCTTCCCCCGGAGCTTGGAGTTGCTGCTCCGAGGACCTGGCGGCCGCACTCCGCCGCCGCCGCCACTGTTCCTCCTTTTCCACAATTGGTGGACTCGGATCCAGATTTCCGCCGCCGCCGTCGCCATATTCACCACCATATTCGTCCTCGTATTGCTTCTAATCGCCCACTACGGAGTCCGACGCCTCCATGGGGGATGATGCCACCGCCGCTGGCTCCCATAGGGGATCTTAGAAAGGCTACGTTGTTACTGAGATGCACATTGCTCTCCTCTGCCAGTCTCGCAAGATTCCGGCGGACCTCGACTATCGCGTCCCCGGCCCCAAGCTTGTGTCCGCACCCCAGGCCGGCGAGCGCGTCGTATTTCTTGCACATTTTCAGCGTGGATTGGGGCTCCAGTGAGCCATTTCTTCCGCGAATTCCTGGACTTCTACCGGATGCAACCGCACCACCTCGGGGCGAATGCTATTATGCTACTTTCTACCTTCATAACCTTGTGCGAAGGCTATCTCGGAGTTCGTCCCACCATTGGCCTCTGGTGCCGGATCTTCCACTTCCGCAGTTTCCGAGTAGGCATTGGGGTATTTTCTATTGACCCCAAGACCAAGAAGAAAGAGGAGGTGAAGATGATGGCCGAGTGCGGTGGTGCCACCATATATATCCGCAAGGCTGAACTCTATCCTCATCCCCAGCCACCGCAGTCCATCAAGATTTGGCAGATGGGGTTCTTTTATGTCTCCTCGCCAAAGGACAAAGACCTGCTCAACTTTCCCGAGTTCTCTCTGCCGCCTCCGACTGCGAAGTACCACTGGCCCGAAAAGCCAGGGGAAGGGTACACTGACCTGGATCGTCCGATGGCCCAGATCCAAAAGCTGATGGATGAAGGATTGCAACCTGCCGACCTAGTGGAGACATGGCTCTGCCGCCGAGTGCTTCCTCTTCAGCGCCGCTGCCACCGCATCTGCGATATGAGCCGCCTCCTCGACCCCACTCAGATCTCCACATTCCGCATAAACGAAGCTGAATTCCTCCGCCGAATCAACAGTATCACCGATCTCAAGGTTGTTGGGCCTTTTCACTTCGGAAAAATGGCGTACAACCGACATCGGCCCTGCCCCGTGGTATGCCTTTGATCTTATCTTTATCTTTGCTCTTATTCCTCTTGCTGATTCTGATCGGACCTTCCTCCCATGAGTCCCTTGGCTCTAGGATTATGCAGGGCGGACAGTCCGCCTCGGGCTACCATCCCGACCGTGCTGAAGAAGATACCAAATACTTGGAGCTTGAAGAGGAGACCGATTCCGAGATCGAAGCTCGGACTGCTTCTTTAGGGCTCGGCCTCAAAAAGCCGGGTGAGTCTGATTCCTCCGTCAAACGCTTCATGGCCGAATGGAGCTGTGATGTTGATTCCCTTGGTGACTTCGGCGCAGAATCGGAGCCGGCCGAGCAAACGACGGCCGAGAAGAAGGCGGCCGAGGGGAAGTTCCCCCGAACTGATGACGCCACAGGTACTTCCAAGGTCGCCAAGAATAAAGGCAAATACGGCGCGCGCCGCCCTGCCGCCAAGCCGAGCGGCCCTGTGCTCTCTCCCACTCCTCTGAACATTGCTCGCCCTGGATTCTCCATGGCCCAGTTCGCTGCCCAGCTACCCCGAGCTTCTGGGTATGTTTCCTTGCACTTTTTGCTCCTTTTAATCTTACTTTAATGTTTTTCTCACTTTGCTCTTTGTTTGCAGGGCTGCCCGATCTGTTGCTCCCGTGGCGCCTGGGGTGGCTCCGATTGCTCCCGCTGCCACCTCTGATGTCCCTCTGAGTGCGACCCCCGCGGCCTCCGCGACCTCCAACATTCCTGTGCCTTCTCATAAGAGAGCCGCCGCCGACACCACCAAGGCTGAGCGGGCCAAGAAACAGAGAGACGCTACCGCCGCAAAACAGACGCAAACGACTGCTCCCCTGCCGACCTCTACCGCTCCTCCGACTGGTGGCACGCAGTAGGAAACTCCTGCAACGACCACTGCTGCTGCTCCTCCGATCTTGCTGGACCCCTCTGGTGTTTCACATCTTGATGTGCCACTGCCAGATCGGCCCACTGCTGATGCTGCTCTGCCTGAGGCTTCTTCAGCCCAGGCCACTGCTGTAGATTCAACTCCTGCAGCCGGCTCGGAGGGTGCGATTGCTGTCTCCCCTGAACCAACCTCTTCTCCACCCGCCGATCCACAGGTTAGTTTCCCACTTGCTACTCACACTTCTACCGGACCCAGCGGAGCCACAACACCGTCCTCCAGTGCCCTTGTGCGCCAGCCGCCGACCACAGGTCGCAGGCTCTCACGAGCTGATCGGTTCCTCGAGGCGTACATTAGCGCTACTGATGTTTCCCCTGTCCGACCTGCTGCCTATTCCGCCACTCCTCCGCCTCCTGGATCTGAGGACCAACTCCCATTCCATCTCTTGGGCCGATTGGGTGGCCTTGCCACCCACATTAGACATTTTTCTGATGGAGCTCTGGGCCAAATCCTTGCCTTTGAACACTCTAATTCTGTAAGTTTTCTGTTCAGTGGGGGCGCGCCTAGCGCACCCACTGGGTGTAGTCCTCGAGATTCAGGCCGATTTCCTGCAATTTGCTCGGTTCTTACTTTCTTTTGATTGTTGCGCATTTCTCAGATCTGACCGATCCATTTTTCAGGCCATCTGCGACAAACGTCAAGCTGTATTTGACGAGCTCTTGGCCGCTTATTTAGCGGGCCAAAAGTACATTGCCGCTCTGAAGAAGAACGCTGAATCTCAAGCTGGCAAAATCCAAGAACTAACCGGTATGATTTTGCTTGCCCTCTTTCCTTTCTGCTGATTATTACTGCTTTCTGACTTAATACAAACTTGTTGCTGCTGCCAGTCGCTCCTCCGAGCTAGAGGCCGCTCAGAAGAAGATCGCCGAGCTGGAGATCCAGCTCGGTGAAAAAAATAGCCAGCTCGGCAGTGCCGAGCAAGAGTGTCAGCACCTAGCCACTGTCGAGACCGAGCTGCAGGCCAAACTTCAAAAGATTACCAAGGACCTTGCCGCCGCCCGGACTGCCCATGAGCAGGAAATGCAGAGGCTCGTCGATGCTCGCCATGAGGTGGAAGGTCAGCTGCTGAAAGAGAAAGATGCTGCTGTCAAACGCGCCGAGAACATGGATGTCCAACACCAAGCGGAAATACAACGTGCGCAAGCTACTGGTTATCTTGCCCTCTCCTGCCTCCACCGAGTGGTTCTCGCCCTTGCAGGTGCTTTTTGCTTTGTTACCTCTTGTATTCCGATCTGATCCTACTGTTCTCCGAACTGACTTTATTCTCCGATTGCTCTTGCCAGATGCCTGGCCCAACTCCACTACTGCTGCTGATGAATCTGTTGCCGAAGCCCGCCGAGTGCGAGGTGTGGTACTTCCTGCTGATGCCGGTTGGGACGCCGAGGACTTCGTTGTTGCTTTGGATGCCCGAATACCTCATGTGAAAGGTGCCCTGTGCACTTACAAGACTGGTATCCAGAAATTGAACGACAAGCTTTTCAAGGGAAGGCAGAGGTCGATTGCTTTTGAGACCAATGCAGATGTTGCTAGGAAACTCAAGGATGTGCCCCGCCAGGTGGAAAATATGCTTGATTCTTCCTTCCGATCTGGAGTGCAAGCTGCTCTCTCCATTGTGAAGAGCTGGTACCCTGACATTGACCTAAAACTGATGACTACTCTGCGGGACAGATCGGTGGAATCCGTTGGTGAACTCTGGACCCAAATATGCCACATTGCCCAAGAGCTTGCAGACGGCATGGATCTCCTGGAATTTACTCCTTATCTTGATTCAACTGGTCAGCCAACCGAGATTTCCTCCCTCAGCGACCTTCTATATACTACCAGTGAAGATGCACCCCAGTCCCGACCTTCTCGGCGGACCGGCAGCGATGGCTCCCACTCCTCAGACTATGCTGATGACGACGCTGATGAAGAAGGCGAAGACTCCTCCGACGGGCACTCGGCGAGTGGTTCTAAGGACCCGTCACACACTTAGACCAAGACTATTGCCTCTTCCGCACCGGGAGGTGCCACCGGCACGGCTCCAGCTGCTTCAGCTCCGACTGCTCCATCCGCTCCGGACGCGCCGACTGCTTAAGCTCGGCATGCCTTTCAATTTCCTGCTTTTTCTTGACAAACACTTAGTTAATTTCCAAGTGCGCCCATCAAGGGCCACTTTCATGTAATGAACACCATTCGGCCAATCGGCCCTACTTGCTTGTGAACTTGCTTTTCCTCAAACATATATGGCACTCTGCCTTTGCGCTTTTCCACCGATTGACTTTTTCTTTGTCTGTTTTCTCTCTTGGACGATATTCCCGCCAACCTTACAGCCGACCTGCGGTCTGTGGTTGGATCGGAGAATAGACCTCGAAGGAACTTTTGACAAGTACTTCCAGGCTCTCAGTTTTGCTCGCAAAGGTAGGGCTACACAGATAGGTCGATTGTAACCTGTCGACTGTTGGCCAGACGGTCTGATCACAATCGGTGGGTCTGCTATCGGCTAACTTCGAATTAGATATACTTTTAGAGTATGAACTCTCCGATTGATAGTTCTGCTCGGCCACATCCACCCGACATTACAACCGACATGCGGTCTGCATTCGGTTCGGACTGCTTTTGCAAACCTCTCACTCATTTTTGCTCTTTCTTCAAGTATACCCTTTTCGGGGCAACCGGCTAGTCCCCGGGTCCACTTTTGCCGACCTTAGGACTGGAAAATACACACAAATAATTTTATAACTCCTGCCGAATGCAGTCTCATGGACGCACGGCTATTCTCATTGATAATATTTCCACAAAGGGATGGGATACAACATACCGCTAAACTGTAAAACGGACATAACAAGTCGGCGTTCTAAGGACGCTCCGTTTCTTGCCCCGAAGTGTCCACATATCGGGTCGGCTTCCTGAGATCAATGAGGTAGTATGCATTGTTTTTGAGCGCTCGACTGATGATGAATGGACCTTCCCAAGGAGAGGATAACTTGTGCTGGCCATCCGATTTCTGGATTCGGCGCAACACAAAGTCACCCTCACGAAAAGCTAGGGGATGGATCTTCTTGTTGTGGTAGTGACACAGCTTCTGCTGGTATATTGCCGACCTGGACAAGGCCAGGAGACATGCTTCTTCTCTTAGATCAACACCGTCCTCGCGAGCTTCCTTGGCTTCTGCCTCCGTGTACATGGCGTGACGAGGTGAATCGAATTCAATGTCACAGGGGAGCATTGCCTCAGCGCCATATACCAGGAAGAAGGGAGTGAATCCAGTTGAATGGTTCGGTGTGGTACGCAGACTCCAAAGTAGTGCTGGCAGCTCGTCGAGACATGCGCCAGGTGATCTCTCTAGTGGTTCCACCAATCTTGGCTTGATTCCGGACAGAATGAGACCATTTTCCCGCTCTGCTTGACCATTTGACTGGGGGTGAGCTACAGATGCTACATCCACCCGGATGCCCTGCTGGTAGGCAAACCGAGCTAGCGCCCCTTTTGCGAAGTTTGTTCCATTGTCAGTGATGATGCTATGTAGCACTCCATATCTGACCATGATATCTAGCACAAACCTTACCATAGTCGGCCCATCTAGCTTCTTGATCGGCCTTGCCTCGATCCACTTGGTGAACTTGTCCACTGCTACCAGTAAGTGTGGCATGCCACCTCTTGCTGTTTTGAAAGGTCCTACAATGTCCAGACCCCAAACTGCAAATGGCCATGTGATCGGAATGGTTTTGAGTGATTAGGCTGGTAAGTGGCTCTTCGCTTTGAATCTCTTACACCCATTGCAGTGATTTACCAAATCTTCTGCCGCTTCTTTCGCATCCGGCCAATAAAAACCATGGCGAAAAGCCTTGGCAACTATTGCTATTGCTGATGCATGATGACCACACTCGCCTTGATGGATGTCTCGGAGCAATTCCAGCCCCTTGCCCTCTTCCACACACCGCTGAAGAACTCCTGTTGCACTGCGGTGCACCGGCTCGTTGTTGATGATAGTGTACGCTCTAGATCGGTGCTGGATTTGCCGAGCTTCCACTTCGTCCTGTGGGAGTGTGCCATATACCAAGAAGTTCCTGAATGGTTCGGCCCATGATGGTGCAACAACGATTACCATTACAACGACTGCTTCTGGCTCTCGCTGTTCGACTTCTGCTACTGGCAGTTTAGAGGAGGAAGGGCCGGTTGCCACTTGCATGATCCCCTCAGTCCTCGAGCTGACGACAGCAGCCCCTGGTTCGCAATTGGCAGCCCCTGGTGCGGCCGACTGCTCCTCTAGCTTTTGCTTCTTGACCAACTTCTTTGCCTCGAGTTCTGCCATCATCAGGTCGGCCGGAATAAAGATTGACTCTGATTCCGGGGAAGGCTTGATGGATGGCTTGTGGATGTTTTCTAGAGACACTCCTGGTGGAATTTCCCTTTTGGTAGATCCCAGCTTGGACAGTGCATCTGCCGCTTCATTTTCAGCTCGGGGAACATGGTGGAATTCACATCCTTTAAAGAAACCAGACAACTGCTGCACGAGGAATCTGTATCTTGCCATATTTTCATCTTCTGCATCCCAAGTGCCACTGCATTGCTGCACCACTAGATCGGAATCACCATAACACAGGATTCGCCGAATGCCGATCTCCTTGGCCAATCGGACACCATGCACCAATGTTTCATATTCGGCCACACTGTTTGATGCTGCAAAATGAATCTGCAGCACATACTCGAGCTTGTCACCTTTTGGAGAAGTAAGAACAACACCAGCCCTTAGTCCGGTCATCATCTTGGAGCCATCAAAGTGCATTTTCCAGAACTGAGAGCCCGGACAGGGGGGTATATACTGAGTTTCTGCCTAATCCACCAAACAATCTGTCAGGGCTTGAAACTTGACTGTCGTCCGAGGCTCATACTTGATCCCATATGTTGAAATTTGAATGGACCACTTTGCCACCCGACCAGATGCGTCCCGACTGCCGATAATTTCTGCCAATGGTGCCGAACTGACAACTGTGATCGGATGCGCCTGGAAATAAGGCTTCAGTTCTCTTGCCGCCATGTACACACCATAGCACATCTTCTGATAATTGGGGTAGTTTTGCTTGGAGGTTGAGAGCGCTTCACCGACATAATATACTGGTCTCTAGACCGGTTGTGCCTTGTCCTTTTCAGGATGCTCGACCACCATAACAATACTGACCACCCGAGTAGTTGCTGCAATATACAATATCATAGACTCTTTTTCCTTCGGAGCTGCTAGCACTAGAGCAGTAGACATCATGCGCTTGAGCTGCTTGAATGCTTTGTACTCTTGCGGGGTCCAAATGAACTTGTCTGTTTTCTTCATCAGCTGATATAGCGGAATTTCCTTCTCTCCCAGCCGACTGAGAAATCGGCTGAGCGACGCCAGGCATCCGGTGAACTTCTGCACATCTTTGAGATTTCTGGGCTTGCCCATCCTCTCGATTGCTGCAATCTTCTGGGGGTTGCACTCTATTCCTCTCTCGGAGACCAAAAATCCGAGCAACTTGCCGGCTGGCACGCCGAACACACATTTCTCTGGGTTGAGCTTGATCTGGTACGCTCACAAATTTGCAAATGTTTCTTTGAGATCATCCAAAAGGGTTGAGCCTAGCACTGACTTGACCACAAGGTCATCTACATATACATGAATGTTTCGACCTAGCTAAGGTCGGACACATCGCTGCATAGTACGTTGATAAGTCGCGCCGCCATTTTTCAGGCCAAAGGGCATGGTGATGTAGCAATAAGGCCCGAATGGGGTGATAAAAGCTGTTTTAATCTGATCGTTTACATCAAGCTGAATCTGGTGATAGCCTGCTGTGGCATCCAGAAAGCACAAGAGCTGAAAGCTAGCCGTAGAATCAATCACTTGATCGATACGGGGCAATGCAAAATGATCCTTGGGGAAGGCCTTATTCAGGCAAGTGTAATCTATACACATGCGCCAAGTTCCATTCTTCTTCGGAACCAGAACTGGATTTGCTACCCAGTCTGGGTAGAACACTTCTTTGATAAATCCTGCTGCGAGCAATTTGGATATCTCGTCGCCGATTGCTCCTCTCTTCTCTTCTGAAAAACACTGAAGTGGCTGGTTGATCGGCTTGGATCCAGGTCGGATATGAAGCTTGTGCTCGGCAAGTTCCCTCGGTACACTAGGCATGTCATGTGGGGACCATGTGAAGATGTCACGGTTCTCACGGAGGAACTCGACGATCTCACCTTCTGATTTGCTGCTTAGCCCGGCCCCAACAATGACACACTTGCTCGGGTCGGAGGGGTCCAGGGCAATCCTCTTGCTGTCCTTAGTCGCTTGAAATATGGTCTCATCGTCCGATCTCTAGGCTTTCCTGCTCGGCATGGGGTCCTTAACTGAGCTTGAGCCATTGCAACGACCTTGTCGAGCTGGCGTCGCTCTGCATCGATGACCAGAGAATCGGCCAGGCTGGAGCACGCAGACGAACATTCCAGTGACTTCTTGTAGTCACCGCACACAGTGATTGGACCATTCGGCCCTGGGAGCTTCAACTTCAGGTAGGCATGCATGATGTTGAGCATGAACTTAGCTATTGCAGCCGATCCGAGCAATACATGGTATGGGCTGCTTAGTTCGGCCACCTCGAACCAGAGCGGCTCTCGGCGGAAATTCTCCTCCGACCCAAGCACTACCTCCAGCCGAATGCGGCCTAATGGGGTACATGAAAGTCCGGGCACTATCCCATGAAATACGGTCCTGCTGGGTTCCAACTCACTCTCACCGATGCCGAGCTTGATCATTGTGTCTCTGTACAGAATGTTGATGGCGCTGCCTCCATCAATGAGAGTAATGGTGAACTTGCATGAATGCAAAGGTGCTGCCACGATTGCTTCCACCACGAGCGCATAATTTCCCGGGTTGGGCATTACACTCGGGTGGTCTTCTGGGCCCCATGCTATGACATTGTCTGACCAGTTCATCCTCTGAGAAATTGCTGGCATGGTGGCATTGACTGCCTGCTCAAGGGCTCTCCGACTTCCCTTGTCATCCGATTCCCTGGTGAAGATCATGTACGCTACATCCTGACGTGGGAACTGTGGACGAGCAATTGCTGGTGGTGAACCTGGGGTGGGGGTGGTGGTGGGGGAAGGTTTCCTGCTCCTCCTTTTTCCAACCGATCAACCCAGATGCACTTCCGAGTGGTGTGAGATGCGGGCTTGCCAACTCCACTATGCATTTTGCAGGGCTGGTTCATCATGTCCTCAAAGGTGTATGGGGGCCTGATCTGACCTTGCGGCCTTTCTGCAGGCTTCTGCTTTCGACTTCCTCCCGCAGCCCCTTGTTCCTCTTGATGCTGCACTACCGCTACCTACCGATTGCCGTATTGGGCATCCGGCTGCTCGTACTTCCTCTTGTTAAAACATGTGTTGTTGTTGTTGTTGTTGTTGTTGTTGTTGGGGATGCTGTTGAAATTGGGGTTGTTGTTGTTGTTGCCAAAGTTGCTGTTCCGCTAGATCTCGCGCCGATTGGGACCGTTCGGCGCATTTTCTTCTGCCGACTGCTGCTACTGGCCTGATGGTTTCCCTTGGATGAAACCACTGGGACTCAACGTGATCGGGCGCATTGCAGAATCAGATGCGGCGAATGAATTGGCTATTCTCATCAGATCGGCCAAACATGTTATCTCCTTGCGCATGAGCTTGTGCTTCAACAAAGACCCGTCCAAGCAGCCGTCAGTAAAGTACTGGATGGCTTGGATTTCATGAACTCCCTCGCAAGTGTTTCTGAGCTTGATCCACCGCTGAAGGTAATCGCGAAGGGTTCGTCCTTTCCTTGTACACAGAGTGCCAGGTGCCGAGGAAGACCTGGGCGCTCATAAGTACCCGTGATATTGCGAACAAACGCATCCTCAAAATCCTTCCAGGAATTGATACTATTGTTGGGCAAACTGTTCAACCAGGACCGAGCTGAACCTTGGAGCATGAGCGGTGCATAGCGTACAGATACACGCCGACCACCTCCTGCGATGCTGACCGCAGTCGTATAATCGACCAGCCAATCTTCTGGCTTGACTGATCCATTGTACTTGGGGGTGTCCCTGGGCAATGTGAAGCCTTTGGGGAACTGCTCTTGCCGAATGCACGGGCCAAAACATGCTGGACCCGCCGGCATATCGTCTTCCGGTTTCTTATCCTGCTGCAACTGCTCGATTCGGTGTCTTGCATCATTGTCCGAGATTGCTCGGGGACCTAAACGCTGACTTACTTCTGGCCGGACTGACGCCGCCAGTTGCTCATTGCGCCTGCTGTTGACTGCTGGCTCATCCCTCCGACTGCCTCCTGCAGCCCCTTGATTCCTCCGACTGCGATGCAAACTTCCATGCGACGAAGATTCCTGCCTTTGCTGCCGAGGTGGCGCATTCGGCTGGTTTGCACCCGCAGTTGCCCGAACTGATTTTGACGCCACTGGCCCTTGCTGATCGGTGGCCGCCTTCTGCTGCTGGTTTGCTATGGTTATGAGGTCGCGCATTCGGCGCGTCCTCTCCCGCAGCTCTTCTCCTTCCAAGTGCTCCAGCTCGGTGGCGATCTGCTCGGCAGCTCTCATGTTGTTCACAGGAGAACTATGTAAAATTTGTGGATTAGCGATGATGGACGTTACAGGTTGCTGGGCCCCTCCCAGCTCTCTGCCGACCTCTAGGCCTGCTGCTCGAAGCCCCTCAATCACTGGGGGTGGGATAACACGTTGCCGGACACCATGCGCCGCATTGTACTCCCGAACTGATGGCTCCATCCGGCGCTTTTCACCGTCGATCCGATCTGATTGCTCCTTCAGAGCTTGACGCACCTTTTGCGAAATTTGTTCCATTGTCAGTGATGATGCTATGCGGCACTCCATATCTGACCATGATATCTGCCACGAACCTTACCACAGTCGACCTATCTAGCTTCTTGATCGTCCTTGCCTCGATCCACTTGGTGAACTTGTCCACTGCTACCAGTAAGTATGTCATGCCTCCTCTTGCTGTTTTGAAAGGTCCTACCATGTCCAGACCCCAAACTGCAAATGTCCATGTGATCGGAATGGTTTTGAGTGATGAGGCTGGTAAGTGGCTCTTCGCTTTGAATCTCTTACACCCATTGCAGTGATTTACCAAATCTTTTGCCGTTTCTTTCACAGTCGGCCAATAAAAACCATGGCGAAAAGCCTTGGCAACTATTGCTATTTCTGATGCATGATGACCACACTCGCCTTGATGGATGTATCATAGCAATTCCAGCCCCTTGTCCTCTTCCACACACCGCTAAAGAACTCCTGTTGCACTGCGGTGCACCAGCTCGTTGTTGATGATAGTGTATGCTCTAGATCGGCGCTGGATTTGCCGAGCTTCCACTTCGTCTTGTGGGAGTGTGCCATCTACCAAGAAGTTCCTGAATAGTTCGGGCCATGAAGGTGCAGCAACGATTACCATTACAGCAACTGCTTCTGGCTCTGGCTGTTCGACTTCTGCTACTGGCAGTTCAGAGGAGAAAGGGACGGTTACGTCTTGCATGATCCCCTCAGTCGTCGAGCTGACGACAGCAGCCCCTGGTTCGCAATTAGCAGCCCCTGGTGTGGCCGACTACTCCCCTAGCTTTTGCTTCTTGACCAACTTATTTTCCTCGAGTTCTGCCATCTTCAGGTCGGCCGGAATAAAGATTGACTCTGATTCCGGGGAAGGCTTGATGGATGGCTTGTGGATGTTTTCTAGAGACTATCCTGGTGGAATTTCCCTTTTGGTAGATCCCACCTTGGACAGTGCATCTGCTGCTTCATTTTCAGCTCGGGGAACATGGTGGAATTCACATCCTTTAAAGAAACCAGACAACTGTTGCACGAGGAATATGTATCTTGCCATATTTTCATCTTTTGCATCCCAAGTGCCAGTGCGTTGCTGCACCACCAAATCGGAATCACCATAACACAGGATTCGCCGAATGCCGATCTCCTTGGCCAATCGGACACCATGCACCAAAGCTTCATATTCGGCCACATTGTTTGATTCTGCAAAATGAATCTGCAGCACATACTCGAGCTTGTCATCTTTTGGAGAAGTAAGAACAACACCAGCCCCTAGTCCGGTCATCATCTCGGAGCCATTGAAGTGCATTTTCCAGAACTGAGAGTCCGGACAGGGGGGGTATATACTGAGTTTCTGCCCAATTCACCAAAAAATATGTCAGGGCTTGAGACTTGACTTCCCTTCGAGGCTCATACTTGATTCCATGTGTTGCAATTTCAATGGACCACTTTGCCACCCGACCAGATGCGTCCCGACTGCCGACGATTTCTGCCAATGGTGCCGAACTGACAACTGTGATCGGATGCACCTGGAAATAGGGCTTCAGTTTTCTTGCCGCCATGTACACACCATAGCACATCTTCTGATAAATGGGGGTAGTTTTGCTTGGAGGTTGAGAGCACTTCACTGACATAATATACTGGCCTCTGGACTGGTTGTGCCTTGTCCTTTTCAGGACGCTCGACCACCATAACAATACTGACCACCCGAGTAGTTGCTGCAATATACAATATCATTGACTCTTTTTCCTTCGGAGCTGCTAGCACTGGAGCAGTAGACACCATCCGCTTGAGCTGCTTGAATTCTTTGTCCGCTTGTGGGGTCCAAATGAACTTGTATATTTTCTTCATCAGCTGATATAGCGGAATTGCCTTCTCTCCCAGCCGACTGAGAAATCGGCTGAGCGACGCCAGACATCCGGTGAACTTCAGCACATCTTTGATATTTCTGGGCTTGTCCATCCTCTCGATTGCTGCAATCTTCTCGGGGTTACACTCTATTCCTCTCTCGGAGATCAAAAATCCGAGAAACTTTCCGGCTGGCACGCCGAACACACATTTCTCTGGGTTGAGCTTGATCTGGTACGCTCGCAAATTTGCAAATGTTTCTTTGAGATCATCCAACAGGGTTGAGACTAGCACTGACTTGACCACAAGGTCATCTACATATACATGAATGTTCCGACCTAGGTGAGGTCGGACACATCGCTGCATAGTACGCTGATAAGTTGCGCCACCATTTTTCAGGCCAAAGGGCATGGTGATGTAGCCATAAGGCCCGAATGGGGTGATAAAAGCTGTTTAATCCGATCGTTTACATCAAGCTTAATCTGGTGATAGCCTGCTGTGGCATCCAGAAAGCACAAGATCTGACAGCTAGCCGTAGAATCAATCACTTGATCGATACGGGGCAATGCAAAAGGAACCTTGGGGCAGGCCTTATTCAGGCAAGTGTAATCTATTCACATGCGCCAAGTTCCATTCTTCTTCGGAACCAGAACTGGATTTGCTACCCAGTCAGGGTAGAACACTTCTTTGATAAATCCTGCTCTGAGCAATTTGGCTATCTCGTCGCCGATTGCTCCTCTCTTCTCTTCTGAAAAACGGCGAAGTGGCTGGTTGATCGGCTTGGATCAAGGTCGGATATGAAGCTTGTGCTCGGCAAGTTCCCTCGGTACACCAGGCATGTCATGTGGGGACCATGCGAAGATGTCACGGTTCTCACGGAGGAACTCGACGATCTCACCTTCTGATTTGCTGCTTAGCCCGGCCCCAACAATGACACACTTGCTCGGGTCGGAGGGGTCCAGGGCAATCCTCTTGCTGTCCTTAGTCGCTTGAAATATGGTCTCATCGTCCGATCTCTAGGCTTTCCTGCTCGGCATGGGGTCCTTAACTGAGCTTGAGCCATTGCTACGACCTTGTCGAGCTGGCGTCGCTCTGCATCGATGACCAGAGAATCGGACAGGATGGAGCGCGCAGACGAACATTCCAGTGACTTCTAGTAGTCACCGCACACAGTGATTGGACCATTCGGCCCTGGGAGCTTCAACTTCAGGTAGGCCTGCATGATATTGAACATGAACTTAGCTATTGCAGCCGATCCGAGCAATACATGGTATGGGCTGCTTAGATCGACCACCTCGAACCAGATCGGCTCTCGGCGGAAATTCTCCTCCGACCCAAACACTACCTCCAACCGAATGCGTCGTAATGGGGTACATGAAAGGCCGGGTAGTATCCCATGAAATACGGTCCTGCTGGGTTCCAACTCGCTCTCACCGATGCCGAGCTTGATCATTGTGTCTCTATACAGAATGTTGATAGCACTGCCTCCATCAATGAGAGTCCTGGTGAACTTGCATGAATACAAAGGTGCTTCCACGATTGCTTCCACCACGAGCGCATAATTGCCCGGGTTGGGCATTACACTCGGGTGGTCTTCTGGGCCCCATGCTATGACATTGTCTGACCAGTTCATCCTCTGAGAAATTGCTGGCATGGTGGCATTGACTGCCTACTCACGAGCTCTCCGATTGCCCTTGTCATCCAATTCGCTGGTGAAGATCATGTACGCTGCATCCTGACGTGGGAACGGTGGCCGAGCATTTGCTGGTGGTGGACGTGGGGGTGGGGGTGGTGGCGGGGGAAGGTTTCCTGCTCCTCCTTTTGCCAACCGATCAACCCAGATGCACTGCTGGATGGTGTGAGATGCGGGCTTGCCAACTCCACTATGCATTTTGCAGGGCTGGTTCATCATGTCCTCAAAGGTGTATGGGGGCCTGATCTGACCTTGCGGCCTTTCTGCAGGCTTCTGCTTCCGACTGCCTCCCGCATCCCCTTGTTCCTCTTGATGCTGCACTACCGCTACCTGCCGATTGCCGTATAGGGCATCCGACTGCTCGTCCTTCCTCTTGTTAAAACCTGTGTTGTTGTTGTTGTTGGGGGTGTTGTTGAAATTCGGGTTGTTGTTGTTGTTGCCAAAGTTGCTGTTCCGCTGGATCTCGCGCATCTCGCGCCGATTGGGACCGTTCGGCGCATTTGCTTCTGCCGACTGCTGCTGCTGGCCGGATGGTTTCCCTTGGATGAAACCACTGGGACTCAAAGTGATCGGGCGCATTGCAAAATCAGATGCGGCGAATGAATTGGCTATTCTCATCAGATCGGCCAAACATGTTATCTCCTTGTGCATGAGCTTGTGCTTCAACAAAGACCCGTCCAAGCAGCCGTCAGTAAAGTACTCGATGGCTTGGATTTCATGAACTCCCTCGCAAGTGTTTCTGAGCTCGATCCACCGCCGAAGGTAATCGCGAAGGGGATCGTCGTTTCCTTGTACACAGAGTGCCAGGTGCCGAGGCAGACCTGGGCGCTCATAAGTACCCGTGAAATTGTGAACAAACGCGTCCTCAATATCCTTCCAGCAATTGATACTAGTGTTGGGAAAACTGTTCAACCAGGACCGAGATGAACCTTGGAGCATGAGCGGTGCATAGCGTACAGCTACACGCCGACCAACTCCTCGATGCCGATCGCAGTCGTATAATCGACCAGCAAATCTTCTGGCTTGACTGATCCATTGTACTTTGGGGTGTCCCTGGGCAATGTGAAGCCTTTGGGGAACTGCTCTTGCCGAATGCGCGGGCCAAAACATGCTGGACCCGCCGGCACATCGTCTTCCGGTTGCTTATCCTGCTGCAACTGCTCGATTCGGTGTCTTGCATCATTGTCCGAGATTGCTCGGGGACCTAAACGCTTACTTATTGCTGGCCGGACTGACGCCGCCGGTTGCTCATTGTGCCTGCTGTTGACTGCTGGCTCATCCCTCCGACTGCCTCCTGCAGCACCTTGATTCCTCCGACTGCGGTGCAAACTTCCATGCGACGAAGATGCCTGCCTCTGCTGCCGAGGTGGCACATTCGGCTGGTTTGCACCCACAGTTGCCCGACTTGATTTTTATGCCACTGGCCCTTGCTGCTCGGTGGCCGCCTTCTGCTGCTGGTTTGCTGTGGTTATGAGGTCGCACATTCGGCGCGTCCTATCCCGCAGCTCTTCTCCTTCCAAGTGCTCCAGCTCGGTGGCGAGCTGCTCGGCAGCTCTCATGTTGTTCACAGGAGAACTATATGAAATCTGTGGAACAACGATGATGGATGTTACAGGTTCCTGGGCCCCTCCAAGTTCTCTGCCGACATCTCGGCCTGCTGCTCGACGCCCCTCAATCACTGGGGGTGGGATAACACGTTGCCGGACACCTTGCGGCGCATTGTACTCCCGAACAGATGCCTCCATCCGGCGCTTTTCAGCGTCGATCCGATCTGATTGCTCCTTCAGAGCTTGAAGCACCTTCTCCAGCTCGGCCTGAGCCACGGCTAGATCGGCACGAAGATCTACAGGAGTGCTGAGCATGTCCGGTGGGTTGCTTGGGCCCGCTGGTGCTGTGGTTGCTGCCCTCGCGGCTCGGGTTGCTGAAGTAGAGCTGTGTTGACTAGAAGCTCCCGCCATCATAACCTCCGTACGGATGTGCGCAGTCGTGTCCTATGTTCCCACGGCAGCCGACCCTCCTGGCAACGGATCCGTGAGCCCAGAAAACACCCGTACCTCCCTGGGAAAAACTTCAGAAAGTGCCGCGACGAAGACGCGATGTCCGCCGAAAGGAATGATGACGCCGCGCGGTAGAGGCATTCCTGCCCCAAACCGTGAGGCGTTGTCAATGAAGTAGTCCCATGCTCCGCTCCTCATGACAAGGCCGGAGGCGAAGCGCACGCGCGATGCAGATGATGGTCCCGTCCGGATCAAAACTCAAGTCGACGCCTCGGCCTGCCCCACGGTGGGCGCCAACTGTCGTCGATATGTAACGGCAGATGCCATGGGGATGGCTAAAGAGGGGGACAAACCAAGGTTAGTGTCGCTGGTACCGGAATCGAGAGTGGGAACACACGGTGAGACACCACGATGTACCCAGGTTCGGGGGTCTCCGTAGAGATAACACCCCTAGTCCTGCCGAGCTAGATATATGCAATAACTCTGGCTACAATGAATGCTCCTTGAGCTGTTTGAGAGGAAGGAGAAGAGGGCCTCTGGTCACTACTCTCTCTAGGCTCTCTCTATGGTGGGTAAGATTGCAATAAGTGCTCCGTCGTCCCTCATGCAGGAGGGGTACCCCGGGCTCTTATAGGCCGAGCCTGGGGTACAAAGGTAAATGTACAAAGGGGAGGGCCCATCTGTCAGCCTCAGACGAGCTAGGGATCTCACATCGTGTTTTCCCGGATGAATCGGTGTAGACTTGCAGCTCACCATACAGCTATCTTGTAGACCTCGGTAGTGAACAATGGAGCTAGAGACTTAGGCCTGTCGGCCTGTCCGCATGATCGGCGCTGGAGGAGGCCGCACACCTCTGACAGTCCCAATCTTTAGGGATTGCGCATTGAATGCTCTTGTACCAGATGTTTGACCTTGGATCTTGTTCGAATGTTACTCTGTTTACTTCGGCCGAATGCTTCCTGGTGAGGCCGATTGCACCCTCTCTGGTGTAATCGGCCCTCAACTTGAACAGCTCTGCCCACTTCTTGCTTACTCTAAATTAGCTCGGCCTTGATTAGATCGGTGACCATCAGGTCGGTGATCTTTGCCTTGATGAATTGCTTCCCCTGGGTGACCCTACCCTGGGATCATTCCCCCGACAACGGTGCTTGTAACCGAGGTTGCAAGGATTGTTTACTTTATGCAAAGTTCTTTTTAATACAGTTGTCTGTTGCTTTGGGTTTACACTTTGGGTGGGGCTCGCAACTTAATACCAGCGAGATGTTCTAGATAGATATCTCAAGGTGGATGATTAGTAGTAGATGCAGATGGATTTTGGTCTATCTATTTTCGCGTACTGCCCATGCTTATGAGCCTCTTCCTTTCCTTTGTAGCATAGTTAGCATTGCGGTGCGTTTACAATCCTGTCAATTTCCCTTCTGTAATTTGTTTACCTCGCATAACAGTTTTATCGTCTTTTGGGAGAGAGACATCACTAGTGAACATCAAGGGACCCGTTCCATATTCTCATCACTGTTACAAGCTTATTTCCTTTTCAGTATTTACTTTCAGTTGCTATCATTATCATTATCCTGTGTTTTTGATCCTTTGTAAACAACAAGACCGGAGAGATTGAAAACCTGTCTGAACTTCGTTGGGAGCAAAGTTATTTGTGTCATGTGCAGGTCCAGGTGAAGTAAACAATCTTGAAGATTGTGAATGACGCCATTGTTCACTTTACCACCTACTTATCATTGCCGGAGTCCTACTGGTCGATACTCTCAACCTTGGTGTCTTCACCGAGGGAAACTTGCCGCTACGCTGCATCTCACCTTCCACTTCGGGTAACCAACGAAGGGTGAGAAGAAATTACCCTCTCTCGTATCAAGCAAATTTCTGGCGCCGTTGCCTGGGACTCCGAGTGATAAGATAGGGGAGTTTCCCACTACCTTTTACCTTTACTTTTTAGTCTTGTTAGTTTACCTTTCTTTTTTTACTTTGTGTCTTATATCAAAAATCACAATTTTTTGTATTTCTCTTGCCAGTAGCTGTTATTATGTCTGGTCCTTTTGCCTTTGTTGACACAGAGGTTCTCACCTTCAAACAAAAAGGTGGTGAAAGTTTAAAAGATGCTTGGTATAAACTTAATGATTCTCAAAAAAGAGCCACCAAGAAGC
The DNA here is from genome assembly GCA_950022295.1 of Bromus sterilis. NCBI lineage: Eukaryota > Viridiplantae > Streptophyta > Magnoliopsida > Poales > Poaceae > Bromus > Bromus sterilis. Next base: position 277,781,564 of record OX465596.1, read on the forward strand.
AACCCACTACTTTCCTGCTTAGAAATTTTTATGTTGGGATTACTCCTTGGAATAGGTTCATATTAGATACTGCTAGCAATGGGAATTTCCTAGAAGCCCCAATTTGGGAGTCTCTTAATGTTATTGAAAATCTTGTTGGAAACCTACCTATTGCTAGAATAAAGAAGATATAACTCTAGCTCACATTATGAAGAAACTTGAAAAGATAGAGTTGGAAATACCAAGTATAACTAGGATAAATGAGTTGGATTGCAAGATTCAAGTGAATTTGAATAGGCTTGATAGCTCCATGCCTAAAATTATTAAAACTTTGGAGACCATCAAATTCCATGATACAGATCCTTCTAGGATTGGTAAGATTGAGGAAATCATTAATACTCTAGGAACTACCTTCTCCTCAATCAAACCAAAAAAGGTAGAAACTCCGTCTAGAAAGGAACCTAAGTTCAATTATGTCCCCAAGGTTCCCCGACCCAAAAATAATCCACCGATGCCCAAGGATATTGAAACCGTGAAAACTTTGGAAGAAATAGCTCTCTTTGATAAATTTATAAATGAAACTCCCATTGATTTTCTGCCTTTTGGTTTTATCCCTAGAAGTATCTTCATTAGGCCTTTATTTGAAAGACCTCTTAAGACTAGTTGTACAATTGAAGAGCTTTTTGATGATCTTGATGATGGTTCGATTGATACAACTTGATCTTTTGCCTTATGCCTAGCTTAAAGGATTAAAACAAAGCGCTTGTTGGAAGGCAACCCAAGATGTTTTTACTTCTTTTTTTAGTGGTCTTGATGATTTTTACTACTGTATTAACATCATTGTATCTTTATTTTCAAGCTTTGTGCCAAGTTATAGTCTCATATGAAAAGGGAAGCGAAAGTTGTGACATGCTGTCCAGAAAACAGATTCTGTCTTCGTGACGGGAAAAATCGGATCAAATCACCAGTTCATCTTTTTGAGCTGAATTGTTTACACAGCGTGCTCTATACAATCTCGGAACTTTCGTATTTTATGAGTTGTTTGATTTGAGTTGCAGAAGTACCCCTAAAAAATTCTTTACTACCTACTGTTATGTTTTTCATAGATTCTGCCACGTTTTGTCTCTCCTTACTTTTGCAAACCTTAAGCTTGCTTTTTATTTGCAAAAACCTTTTGGCATTCTTGAGAAACAGTAGCTATGCAAGAATATCTTTATATCTAGTGGGGAAAAAATTATTTTGTTAAGTGTACTAACCTCTCTAATCATCTTATGACGAGTTATGTATGAAGGGATTTTTCAAGTGTGCGATGGAAGATGATGAAAGAAGATTCGGGAGTGTCAAGCGCTCAAGCTTGGGGATGCCCTGTAAGGCCCGATATGCGGTACTGTTCCAGATCTAGATGTTTCCATCCAGATCCGGGGACGAAGCACATATCGGTCCCACCGCGACATATGACATAGCCATATGCCCCGGATTTCCAACATGATATCACAACATTACAGATACAAGGATACAACATCTCATAAAATCGGCATACAACTGCCTTAATACATTACAACAGCGGAAGATACATGTCTGAGTACAGACTACAACCAAATGCCTAGTGGCAAAGGCCCTCCGCCGGGATCCACTTAGCTAGTCGTCATCGAGTCTCCACGTGAAACGTCGATCACCATACCTGTTGTAGATCAAGAACCCTGAAAAGAGTTTGGGGGTAGTATCATGAGTACAGAAGTACTCAGCATCCAACTGTAGTGGTCAACTGACCCAGCAAGGACTTCATCACTCGTCATTCTAGGACAACTAGTAGTTTACGGTAAGGATGGGGTAAGTGGTGAGGTTGCTGCCGCACTAGCATTTATGAAGTGGCTAACGATCTAGAGAGTAAGATAAGAAGCCAAGCATTCGATGAGGAATCGCCTCCAACAAGTCTGCTATCCACCTACTTACGCAAGCATAACACCTATCCTATCCTTGTCCTCCTCTTCGCATCCCGACGAAAAAGAAACAATCAAGGCACACACACATTGATCAAGTTATATTAAGATTATCTCAGTTGTTGTTTTCTATGAACAAGGAGTAGGTCTCAAGTCGTCCATAACCGTGGACACGGCTTCTCGAAAAGATTTAACCCTGCAGGGGTGTACCAACTGCCCATTACAAGGCTCCGCACGCACGCCCATCTCTCTCAGTTGCTACCCATCATAGGCAACCATTTTATGACTTAGTTCCGAGAGATCCGAAATGACATGTCTCTCTAACTAACAACGAACAAATCCGGGTGGCCCCCGGGGAGTCGACACGCAATCCAAAAGATGGCGACACTCTCGGATCAGACTCTTCCGTCTCAACAGGGTTTGGGTTACCGAGACGCCTCACGTGAGGCCTCGGGCCCTCGCCGGTCAAAGGTGGAACAACAGGGAAACCATGTCTCCGCTGGTCCGGGTTGTTTTAAAGGATATCTGCTAGGAGACACCCGACAGATATATATGCATGGTTTTCAAATGGTAAATCGTCTTAGGCCACCTCTAGAAATGTTTGACGCTAGGTAGGTAAGAAAAGGGGACCCCATAAAATCCCACACGCGGTTAGGCACGCTCAGTCTTAAAACCAATACCCGGAACTCGGATCCTAGGTGACTCGAATGGAACAAAGCGTCGGGGCGGGATAGCCTAGACCTTCCATCCTTCGTCGAGTATAGTGAACATTATAATAATCATATCATCAACAACAAAAATAATAATGTGATATCCACAACCAAGGAGTAACAGGGTAACATCGTAGCATCCTAAGCATGCATACTAAGCAGGGGTTGAGCAACGAGCAATATTAACATAGCAGTACAAGGTTTGCTGGGAGGGGACATGGCTGTATCGGTTTGAAAGAGGCTATAAACATGTGGTAGGATCAAACATCGAACCTATCCTAGACTAGCATGCAAACCGCTGGTTGAAATAGTATGGATCATAAGTAATGTATAGTCCTTGCCTGTTGATAAGTCGGGTTCCAAAGGTATTGTTGACCGCAAGCTCGCATCGTCTCCGAGAGGTACCCACGGAAGCACACAAGAGGATAAACACTAGAAAGCAATCAACGAGCGAGCATCTATTACTACGAAGAAAACACGAGCAAGCATCAACAAGAAGGCAACACAAGACATCGCACCTACCGTCGAGAGCGGTTACTAACAGGTTAAGTGGAGTACTCGTCACACACGACGATACAACACATTTAGAATGTTTCAAGTTGTCTAGCTACAGGTGAGAAAAAGGTTGTTAACATGGCATGTCACTCAAGCATGGCATATCACACAAACATGGCAAGAGGTGAAGCATAAATAAACTATCTAATCTAGTCACTTTAAGTGGGGGGGGGCGTAAAACCTATGCATGGCAACTATTACGGACCCCACGATATTTATTGAATTTGGTACTGTTTTGCCCCTAAACATATTTTATTATTTTTATTAGCAAGCAAGAGCAGCATAAACACAATCTACATGCAATTCTAATCAAGTTACATATAAGAAACATTTTAAACGGAGCAACGGTTAAAAAGTTATGACAATTACATTTTACAGTGGCAAGGTTGTAATTAGCAGTTAAATAGCATGTAAACAAGGTCAAACATAAAAAAGAAGCACATTTTATTAAAATAAACAAAATTCTAAGAAAATTTCATGTAGAATGCGTCGCGATCCGAGCTACCGTTAAAAATATATAGCTACCGCCATATCGCAACAATTAACAGATATTTGTTAAGCCCAAAAATAAATAAAACATGCACTGGGCAGAATCTGCACTAAACGTGCCTAGCTGGGCAAGAGCAGAACAACTATCTCTCGCACACGGGCGCTAAACTGTACTCGGGCCGGCCCAACGGCGTAGCAAAAAAAATGAAAAAAAAGAGGGGCGCCTCACCTTGTGGGCCTTGGCCCATTAGCAGGGGTGGGCGCGCGATAGTTGGGCAACGGTCGCGGCGCTGCTAGGCCGTGGGGGCGTCGACTGGGCCTTGGGGTGTTGGCGCGGCCCACCTGGCGGCAGTCAACGGAGCGGCACGGGATGGGGCTACGTCCCGAATGGGAGGTTCCCATCGGCAGTGGCTCCGGCGAGCACGGTGAAGCGGCGCTGGGCGACGGGAAGCCGGGAACGGGCGCGCATGGAGGAGGGCGACACGGATTCGGCTGGTCCCTCGCCGGATCTGGGATGGGGAGTTCTGCAGGGGGACGGCGCGAGCTCGGCTGGAGGTGCATCCATGGCGGCGGCTGGAAACAGAGGGAGAATGAGAGATGAGAGGGATTGGAGAAGGGGAAAGGGAGGCGTGCGGGGAGGGGAAGGTCACCGGGGCAGCGCCGGCTCGCCAGAGTGGCGCGGCTACCGGAGCGGGTGGAGGCGACGGCGTGAGGAGCTCGGGAGGCCGGGATGCGCTCGGGCGCGAGAGAAGCTCCACCACGGGATAACTTCGGAACGGGGATGCATCTGGGCCGTTGGATCGGGCGATCCGACGGTCCAGATCGCAGGAAAATAGGGTTTAGGTAAAAATGGGGATAAAATTACGAAAATGGGGTGTTTTTGTGCCAGATCTGGGGCTGGTGGCTGCCTAGGTGCTTAGGGACAACCCTAAGTGGGGTGGTGGTCTTTATATAGCCCAGGTGGCTGGCAGTTTGCAAAAACATCCCCGGTTTTTCTCTCGCGCATGCGGTGTATGCGTTTCTGACCGCCGAGGGTCCGCAGGACCTCCGATTTGGGTAAAACTTCGAGCGGCGTTCACCTCGCGCTGGAACCGTTCTGAGAACACTTTCCGACGCGCTATAAAAATAACCCGTTTAATTATTAAACGGGGTTTTTCGTTCCGTTGGCTACGGCTGGTCTCGTGCGGTTTTTGCGACGGTGATCGGGTGAAACCTGATGTCGCAAACGTCGAGTGTCAGGGTGGCAAGGGTCGGTCTCCGTCCGATACGAGATAAAAGGGAGAAAATAATCATCGATCGATAAATCGGGGATGCAAACACCGCAAACAAATCAGACAAACAAACAATTCACACCGAAAACAAAAAATTAATTTTTGTGTGAAATCTGGGCTGTTACATGCCCCCATGCATCCCCAACAAATATTCAAGGATACTCAAGCGTCTAAGCTAGTGTATGCCCCCGTGCATCCCCTTCTCCATCAACAATCATCAGTTCGTCCTCCGTCTCACTATATTTTTATCACTTCATGCGATATGTGCTATGCTCGGAGCGTCTCGCTCTTAGGTTTTATTTTTAGTTTTCTTTAGCTTTGCTTGCTTTCATAATAAGTTAGCCCCCGTCTTACTTTGTGTGGGAGAGAAACACGCTCCACTTTCAAAATCTAGAACACATCATAGGATTTTTCATGCCTATCTTTTTGTTGTTGTGTGTTCTTTATCTTTTGGTAGCTACTGCCATGTTTAGTTTTAGTTTTAGTTTGTCTTTAGCAAGAGCCTTGGATTTTGTTTAGTTTGTTTCTAGAACTCTCTTTAGTTTTCATGGTTATCTTGTTAAGATAGTTGGTTGTTGCACTAAGTTGTGTCTTGTCTTGAGAGTAGGTAATTGAGGTTGTTATTTAATTTTAGTAGTAACTTGCAATAGTTTTGAGGTATTGATGTGAGTAATGTTTGAACTTTTGGTGTCAAGAGATCTAGCCTATTAGTGATAGGTGTTGTATTTTGGGCAATCCATGTTTATTTTCAAAACCTACAAAACTAGTTGAGAACTCTAGCTACTACATGGATCGATAATCTTTGGAGGGATCAAATATTAGAGTACACTCACGTACCATGAGTCGAGGATGTGCAAGGATAACCAAACCCCCATACACTCCTCCTCCGGGTACTTGTCTCTTTGTGAACCTCCTTATTAGATTGAGAGTTACCGATAATAAGTGCATGATTTCTTCGGACTAATGTAAGTATTGAAACTTGACACTTCCACCTTCTCATATTTTCTAGCCTCTCCCGTGCCATGCATTTCCTTCTTCTCATTCTGAGAGTTGGTGTCCACCTTCGCCGGTACATCTAAACCCTTGGCATGATACGCTATCTCATCATAAACCTCCTTATATCTTTCCTCAAAACAGCCACCATACCTACCTATCAAAGCATTTCCATAGACTTTCTGAGATATATTGCCATGCAACATCCACCTCTTCATGACTTGATCTTCATGTCATACATGTTCCTGCTACACTGGCAGCGGCATACATTGCATACATCATGATAGCTACATCTTCTTTATGATTTGAGTACCTTGTAAAGTGTGAAAGATCTTCTATATCCTCTTGTAAATTAGAGTGTTGCCCTTAAGTGAGGAAAAGATCCCAAAGTGGACAAAATAAAATATCCCAAAGAGGACAAATGAGAGTTAAATAGAAAGAGCCATTGAGGCCACCAAAAATATATAAAAAAAGAGAGAGAAAGGGGCAACACTACTATCATTTTGAAAGATCCACACTAGTACTCTCTCTTATCCTTGTACTCCATAGAGATGATCATGCATATAGCTATGTGGGGACCTTCACACTATAGAACTTGGCTTGCATATTCCAAGGATGAGCCTCCTCAAAAGATATCTAGGTCTTCATGAGCGAGCAAGTTAGATGCACCCCAATAGTTCCATTGGAGAGCTTCTCAGCTCATATGTGCATCTGTTGCATGGCAATCCCTACTCCTCACATATATCTATCATTTGGCCTTCTCGCCTATGATTGTCCTCATTGATGTGAGACTTTCTCATCCTTTTTGTCTTCCTCCTCCACCATATTCTCTCTTTGCCATCCTAAGTGTCAACTTTCATGCTTACACTCATCCATTGCATGAGTGCTCAAAATATCGAAAAGGAGTGGATCAAATTGACTTGTACCTGGCTAGTGGTCTGGAGACGAGTCAAGATAAGATTCCAAAGAATACCAAGTGTGAAACTTTAGTAGATTGAGTTCTCAACAAAAATATTTTTTCTCGTGTTCCCTATCCCCCTTCTTGCACGCAAACTCCATTTGGAGACATTCGAGTCACGGACAGTGAGAGCTCTTCCACCTAATGTTCTTTTGTTACTTGTTTCAATGCTAATATAGACTCTTGCATCTTATGGATTGAATTGAATCTCTAACCTTGATTGCTTTACTTTTCAAAGTTCTTATATGGTTGCTAGCATGTCACCACAGAAATTATGTTTATTATCATTTACCTACTCGAGGATGAGCAGGAATTATGCTTGGGGATGTTGATACGTCCTAAACGTATCGATAATTTCTGCTCGCTCCATGCATGTTTTGTATGATATTGCTATGATCTAGATACACTTTAATACACTTTTGATCATATTTGGACTAACCTACTAACTCAGTGCACCCCAGTATCAGTTCCTGTTTTTTGCTGTTTTTCTATTTCAGGTTTCCCCCATATAAAAAGTGCTCCAGAAATCCGGGAAAAGTCAGATAAAAAATCAGCGTACCGGAAGCTTCCCGAGCCCCGAAGGAGGGCCAGGGGGGGCGCCTGGACCCCTGGTTGCCCCCCTGGATACCCCCCTTCGCCTATTTAATCTCCATCACGGGAAAACTCCGAAGACAGAACCCTATTTCGCAAACTCGCCTCTGTTCCGCCGCCGCCGCGCTTCCAAGATTGGGAGCACCATCAGGATCCTTCCCGGCACCCTGCCGGAGGGAGGATCGACCTCCGGGAGCTTCTCCTCCACCATGGACGCTTCCCGGATGTGCCATGAGTAGTCTACCTTGGACCATGGGTCCGTGATCAGTATCTATGTGATGTTCTCCTCCCCTCTTTGTTCTTCATGGTTTAGACCTCGTGAGCTGCCCTACATGATCGAGGCACATATGTAATTCTTTTGCTGTTGGTATGCTGAGTTTGATGGGATCTGATGGATTATGAGATTATGTTCAGATTGTGATAGAGTAATATATTTGGTTTTTATCTCTTATATTTTTGTTCCTAAGTAAATCTTGCATGTTCTCCGTTTCTATTTATTGCTTTGGGCAAGTAGTAGGTAGTGACTGCAAGAGGGAACGTTATGCTCGATTGTGGGTACATGCCCCCTGATGACACGCTTGAGTGATAGAAACCTGAGTCTAGGGGATGTGCTGTGCCCACAAGGGGGAAAACAACGGTGCTTGTAACCGTGGTTGCAAGGATTTTTTACTTTACGCAAAGTTCTTTTTAATGCAGTTGTCTGTTGCTTTGGGTTTACACTTTGGGTGGGGCTCGCAACTTAATACCAGCGAGATGTTCTGGATAGATATCTCAAGGTGGATGATTAGTAGTAGATGCAGATGGATTTTGGTCTACTTATTTTGGCATACTGCCCATGCTTATGAGGCTCTTCCTTTCTTTTGTAGCATAGTTAGCATTGCGGTGCGTTTATAATCCTGTCAATTGCCCTTCTGTAATTTGTTTACCTCGCATAGCAGTTTTATCGTCTTTTGGGAGAGAGAAATCACTAGTGAACATCACGGGACCCCGGTCCATATTCTCATCACTGTTTACAAGCTTATTTCCTTTTCAGTATTTACTTTAGTTGCTATCATTATCATTATCCTGTGTTTTTTATCCTTTGTAAACAACAAGACTAGAGAGATTGACAACCTCTCTGAACTTCTTTGGGAGCAAAGTTATTTGGGTCGTGTGCAGGTCCAGGTGAAGTAAACAATCTTGAAGATTGTGAACGGCACCATTGTTCACTTTACCACCTACATATCATTGCCGGAGTCCTACTGGCCGACACTCTCAACCTTGGTGTCTTCACCAAGGGAAACTTGCCTCTACGCTGCATCTCACCTTCCACTTGGGGTAACCAACGAAGGGCAAGAAGCAATTACACTCTCTCGCGTATCAAGGTGTTATCTACACCTATCAAGCGAATTCCTGGCGCCGTTGCCGGGGACTCCAATCTTCAAGATAGGGGAGTTGCACACTATCTTTTACCTTTTCTTTTTAGTCTTGGTAGTTTACTTTCTAGTTTTTGCGTTAGAGTCTTATACCAATAACCACAAAAAACTTAGTTGCTCTGTTCTTGCTTGCTGATGTTACTGTGGGTACCTACAAAAGTAACAGACCTTGTGACTACACTAGTTATAACGGGAAATTATGCCCATGGCATGGTGTCGGGACCCGGGGTTAGCGTATGCATGTCCCGTTATAACACAATCATATGGAGATCCGAGAGCCGTACCCACTTGTCTAAGCAAACAAGGCCAAGCATAGAACGCTCTCGGAAAGCATCGAACGTGAGGGGCATCCCATCCAGGCTGGATGATCAACTGAGATGGGTCCTCATCGTCCACAAACAAGTCTAAATGATATGGGTGGTGAACTCCCATATTCATAGACAAGTCACCTCAACCATACTCTCGATTGTATTATAACACTTACATAGACTTACTCCAGCCCGATCACTTAGTCGGGGCCTAGGGCGGGCTCGATCATACATCAAAGTGTGCACGTGACGGAGTCACGAGCAATCGTATCGCGATGCCCCAAGCTGCGCACATCTAAGGGCCACTTGGTGTATAAAAGACCGCCATCCAGAACACAACTAAGGTCTCGAAAACCCATACTAAGACATGCATGTTATAATCATACACACAACACACATGTCTACTATGAACAACAGGTATCATTCCAATTCTCTACAAAGTTTACAACTTTATTGATAACTCTTAAAGAGTGCACACAGAGATCACGAGACCGTGATTCAACATTACATCAAGAACGCGGAAGCAAAGTAGGTCGGAGTACAGAAAAGTTTAAAAAATGGCTTAGAGAAGTCTTATTTATAAACAAGCCCTTCCACGAGGGACCAGTTGTCTGACTAGGACTACACGAGCTTTATCAGTCATCGAACTCCAGGAAGAATCCACCTTCAGTGTCAGTGGGTTCATCTAAAACATAGAATAAGAAAACGTGAGTACAAAGTCATACTCAGCAAGACTTACATAGGAACTATACTACTCATGCACATGTATCAAGGTAAAGGGAGGTGGGGTTCAAAAGCAAACGTGCCAGCTTTGACTTGGCTAGTCCTGAACTACGAGTACCAGACTTGAGGTAAGAAGCGTACACGAGTCCATTACATGTCTCCAACCAATTACACCACTATGTTTCCTTCCTCGACTGCCCGCGAGAAAGCACGCCATATCACTCACGCTTATCTTGGCAAGTTTTAAAAGTATCCATTGAAGTTGTCTAATAATCAAGCACAACTTTCCAAGCAGTCCATAACCGCAGACACAGCTATTCGAATAGTTTTGTTAACCCTGCAGGGGTGTAACGCTACACACACATGACCATCAGTTACCGCCTTTGGCCTCGACGCCATTCAAGGGGTGTCGGCGAGGATGTTCACCACAACACTTCGCCCACAGCTCCGTTCTAGTCCAGAGAGTCGCCTATCTAAGGGGGATCCATATTGAAGTCCGGCCGAGGTTCTAGTACAGCCTCAAATGATGTGTGCAGGGTCCCAAGCCGGTCTGAGTAGTCGATCATCCACTTCACAGACCGTGCCACAACCCTACTAGAACTTGCGAACTAATGCGACTTCTGGGGTTCGAATGGGGTGAGGTACTAGGTTGAGAGGGGTTAGTGAGCCCAATGTGTGGCTGCACTCTTCTTCTTGGATCACCACACAAGAACTCAGACTTATAGCGGTGTTCAACGAGACAACCCACTGTTTACTCCTACACAGCCTCTCATCGTTCACCTTGTATTAGGGTAGATTCACCAACACATTTCCACCATCATCATCATGGTCACTACCATCCCGACTCACATAACAGTATCAACATTGTATCACTCTAAGCATGCAATAAGCAGTAACCGTTGTAGGGGCCACATGATATCAATCAACTCCTACATCTGCTAGGATTGTGGTTTGCTTTCTACTGTGACAAATGATAGGTCATGCAAAGGAATGGGTTTATCTATGCGGTAGAAACGTATCATGGTAATCATCCTAAACAATGCATAAGAGATACTAAGAGGGAAGTGGGATTTTATCGACATGATCAATGGGGGTTTTCTTGCCTTGCTGACGAGGTTCACACATAGTTTCTTCAACGAAGGGGGTGGCCTCCGGTTCCAGCTCCACTTCTATTCATCAAACATGGCAATCAAAGGATCAATACAAAGTACAATGCACATACACATGATCAATGTTGCAATGTGAGGTTCATGGTTGCATTGTGTGGACAATTCCATTTAAAATAAGTGGGTTGCAAAGTCATTTGCAAATTCACTTCAAATTTGAATTTAAAAGAACTCCATATGAACATTTGCTTCTGTTCACCCAATTTAAATTGGTCAAACATGAAAACAAAGTCCATATTCATAATCCTTGCATTTTTCTGATAATTTTCCATATATTATTTGTTTAATTTGGAGTTAGGATTAAAAAGTTATTGAATTTCAAAGTTTATTCTATTTTCTGGATTTTTCTGGATTTTCTTTTAATTAGAAAATGGAATTATGGCATCAGCATGACCTCATGCTGACGTGGGGGGCCTTTGACTAGAGGGACCCACATGTCAGTGTCACTGTGGTTTAATTAAACAGTTTAATTTGATCACCGTGAAGACGAAGACAAGCGCAGCGTCGTTGGGGAGGAGCTCGGCTGCGAGTAATTGCTCGTCGGAGCTCTCTGCGGCCTGCGGCAACTCGAAGAAGGCAGCGTCGTCTCCGGTGGCGCCTGGCTCCAATTGACGCAGTGGCTTGACGAAGTCGACGACTGTGGACGCACTTGACAAGGTGGCGCTTCTGGAGGAGCTCAGTCACCACGGTGGCGCTCGGACGTGCTCCGGCTAGGGCTTCGGTTGCGCGCGGATTTTGCCGGGGAGGGAGAAGAAAGGCCAGAGCGAGGGGGGGGGAAGGAAGCTGGGATTCTCCAGCGTCTCGTGGCGACAGGGAAAGGTGAGGGGAGGCAGCTGCGTGGCTAGGAGGAGGTGGCTATGGCCACGGGCATGTGCTCCATGGAGCTTCTTCGGGGCCAGGGGAGGAAGACGACAAGGAAAATGCTGCTGGGCCTGGCTTGTTGGGCCTCGTCTAGGCGCCATGTAAGAGTTTTCTGTTTTTCTTTTCCTTTTCTTTTCTGACATTTGTTTTGTCTTGATAAATAAAATAGCTAGACATTTTATAAAATTCTCAAAACTTTTATGTGGACTTTTAATGCATATAGCTAGCCACTTATAAAGTTTGAGAATTTTTAAAATTCAAATAATTTGAATTTTAATTCAAATAGGGGTTTAAATTTAATTCCAAGCTCCTTTTTGAATATTTGAAAAATCCATGAGCATGGGATTGCTACCACATCACTTGATATGTGGTCACACTCATTTATGTGAGTTTTCAAAAATTCAAAAGGAATTTTTGGAGCAACTTTTATTCTGGCCATTTGAATTAAATTCATCTTGGGGGGTTTCTTCTCCCATTTCAATTTCCTTTGAAATTTTTAACATGATGCAAGTTGAGTCTTGATCCTAGCACATACCTAACAGAGGGTTCTGACAACTCGCCCCCACTCAAAAGAATCTCGTCCTGATATTCAAAAGTCATCGGGAGGAAGGTGGGGTACTCGGCACTAAGACAGTCTTCTCTTTCCCACGTGGCTTCTTTATCAGAGTGGTGTGACCATTGAACTTTGAGAAACATAATCTTATTTCGGAGAGTGACACGGTCTGCGGAATCAAGAATACGTATGGGGTATTCTCGATAAGAAAGGTCATCTTGAAGATCAAGCGTTTCATGGTTGACTTCGCGGATGGGGTCCTTGAAGCAATGCCTGAGTTGTGACACATGGAATACATCATGTACTCGGGAAAGGTGCGGGGGTAGTTCAAGTTGGTAGGCAACTTCTTTCAATTGATCTCGAACAATGCGAACTTTCTCTTCTGCTTCCTTGATCATATCCGATCCAAATAATTGTCTTTCATCGGTTTGTGACCAGCTTAGGGGTGTTCGACATCTTCGTCCATAGAGGAGTTCAAAAGGATCCATGTTCAGACTAGATTGGAAACTATTGTTATAAGCAAATTCGGCGAATGGAAGAGACTTCTCCTAATTCTTTCCGAATGAGATAACACAAGCTCTGAGCAAGTCTTCAAGAATTTGGTTAACCCTTTCGACTTGACCGCTAGACTGAGGATGGAAAGTTGTACTAAAGGAGAGATGAGTTCCCATAGCATTCTGAAAGCTTCCCCAAAATCTAGAGGTGAAAAGGCTACCACGATCATAATTGATTTCCAAAGGAACACCATGAAGATACACAATTCTAGAGACATAAAAGTACGCTAACTGGCTAGCAGTTATAGACTCGCGAACAGGAAGGAATGAGCAACTTTTGAAAGTCTATCAACAACAACGAAGATGGCATCATTTCCTTTCCGGGTTTTTGGAAAGGCAGTGATGAAGTCCATACTGACTTTGTCCCATTTCCACTCGGGAATAGGAAGTGGTTGAAGAGTACCAGCAAGTTTTGATGTTTTGCCTTAATGCGACGACAAACATCACATTCAGCAACAAATTGAGCAATGTCTCTCTTCATCCTGGTCCACCAAAATCTCTGGCGTAGATCTCGGTACATTTTTGTGCTACCGGGATGAATCGAGAGGGGTGTGTCATGGGATTCTTTGAGGATGAGTTGCCTTAGATCCCTATTCTTAGGTACTACCAAACGATTTTCAAAGAATACCGTTCCTTTACTATCTGTGTAGAAACATTTAGCAACTCCGCTAGCAATGTCCTCCTTGATCCTGCGAACACCTCATGCACGCCTTTGGGCAACTATGATTTGATCCTCAAGGGTTGGTTTCGCCACCAAGGTAGAAAGATAGCCATGAGGAACAATCTCAAGATTGAGCTTGCGAAATTCCTCATGAAGAAGTGGTTGACACTGTTGTAACATGAGGTTGTTACAATGCGACTTACGACTTAGTGCATCAGCCATGACATTGGCTTTGCCTGGGTGTAAGAAATTCCTAAGTCATAATATTTTATCAACTCATTCCAGCGTCTTTGCCTGAGATTAAGATCTGGTTGGGTGAATATGTATTTGAGTCTTTGGTGGTCGGAATAGATCTCACAACGATTACCAAGGAGGTAATGTCGCCATGTTTTCAGGGCATGAACTACGACAACGAGTTCAAGATCATGGGTAGGATAGTTCTCTTCATGTCGACACAACTGGCCTGAAGCATAAGCTACCACATGTCTATCTTGCATAAGTATGCATCCTAACCCTTTCCGTGAAGCGTCACAATAGATCTCGAAATCCTTTTTGATGTCTGGAGGCGCAAGTACGGGTGCAGAAGTCAATCTTCTTTTTAGCTCTTGAAAGCTTTACTCGCACTTGGGAGTCCATTGGAGTTTCTTATCTTTCTTGACGAGTTCAGTTAGAGGCTTTGCAACTTTAGAAAAGTTCTCGACGAAGCGGCGGCAATAACTTGCTAAGCCAAGAAAACTCCTAACTTTCTTAACCGATTCAGATGGAGTCCAGTCAAGGACATCCTGAACTCTCTCGAGATTGAGAGCAATGCCTTTGGCAGAAATCACGTGGCCTAAATAGGTCACTTTTGGTAGCCAAAATTCGCAATTAGAGAACTTGGCATAAAGGCGATGCTCTCGAAGTTTCTTCAATACCAACCTAAGATGTTCGACATGTTCTTCTTCGTTCTTCGAGTAGATGGTAATGTCATCAATATAAACTACAACAAATTTATCCAAGTAGTCCATGAAGATCGAATTCATCATGCGCGAGAAAGTGGAGGGGGCATTGGCTAAACCGAAGGACATGACGGTGTACTCGTAAAGACCATAACGAGTAGTTAAAGCTGTTTTGGGAATGTCCTTGTTTCTGATTTTGATTTGATGATAGCCTAATGTCAAATCCATCTTGGAGAAGACAGAGGATCCAGCAAGTTGATCATAAAGATCGTTGATCCTGGGCAGTGGGTACTTGTTCTTTATTGTCGCTAGATTTAGCGGGCGCTAGTCTACGCACATCCTTTCTGTTCCATCTTTCTTTGTTACGAACAGAACGGGGCAACCCCATGGCGATGACCTAGGGCGGATGAAGCCTTTTGCCAACAAAGCTTCAAGTTGGATTTTAAGCTCGGCTAACTCACGTGGGGCCATTTTGTATGGGCATCTGGAAATTGGTGTGGTTCCTGGCATAAGATCCACTATGAACTCTACACATCTGTCGGGTGGCATGCGCGGCAGCTCTTTAGGAAAGACATCCGGGAAGTCACGAACCACCGGAATATCTTCAAGGTCGGGAAGGGGAATCACATTCAACGAATGTATCTGGGTTCTCGATCTTGGTGAGGTATAATCTATTGTCTGGCCTGAAGGATGGGTAAGTCTAACTGTCTTGGCTTTACAATCAAGAAAGGAATTTTGTCTTGATAACCAATCCATACCAAGGTTGAAATCAATGTCTGAAGACTTGAGGGCTATAAGAGAAGCAAGGAATACTAAACCCTCAATTGCAATTTGATTGTCATGCCTTACTCTATTAGTTTGCCATTTGGAACCAGGAGTTTGAATCATTGGGGCGAACATTTCATCAAAGGATATCTCATGCCGAAGTGCATAACTCTCCGACATGAATGAGTGGGATGCTCCTGGATTGAAAAGAACGGAAGTAGGAACATCATTGACTGGGAGCGTACCAAGAATGACGTCAGAAGTACGACCAGTCTCCTTAGCTGAGATTTGGTTCACACGTCCAAGATTTGCAAAAGTAGATGGCTTGGCGGTGGAGACCTTCGGAGGTGGCTTGGCAAGAACATTGGGGTTCCCTTTGGCATGGGGTGGAGCATTCTGATATACGGGGCACTCACGAGAATAGTGACCTGGCTGGCCACATCTGAAAGAAGCTCCGAAGATAGGGCAGGCAGCCGGGTTGCTGGGTGGAGCAGTGGGAAATGGAGCTGGTGGTCGAGGCGCCACAAAGGATGACCTCGGTGGGTTGTTCTGGCGGAACATGCTATTGGGGATCCAGATCTTGCGCTTCTGAGGGCCTGAACTGGATGAACCATCGTCTCTAGGGTGCTTGCGGGAATCCTCGGGAGTGATCATATCCTCAGCCTTGATGGCCTTGTTGACAAGGATCTGGAATGTGGCGAAGTCATGGAGATTCAACTCAGGACGGAGTCCAGAATTGAGTCCCTTGCATAACCTCTCTTGCTTCTTGCAGTCGGTAGAGACCTCCTCGGGAGCATAACGGGCAAGAAGATTGAACTCCCGACTAAACTCATCAACGGACCTTCTTCCTTGGGTGAGATTGCAGAACTCCTCTCTCTTGCGGTCCATGAGTCCCTTTGGAATGTGATGCTCGCGAAAATCGTCACAGAACTCATTCCACGAAGTCAACTGACCAGCTGGACGCATGTTCAGAAAGTTCTCCCACCAAGAGCTAGATGCACCCTCGAGGTGGTAGGTGGCATACTTGACTCTGTCACCATCCGCAACGGGTGTAGTCTTCTCGCCCTTCGTTGGTGAGCCCCAAGTGGAAGGCGTGATGCAGCACAGCAGCAAATTTCCCTCAGTAAAGATACCAAGGTTTGTCTCCAGTAGGACTCCAGAGATGATAAGTAGGTGTCAGCGGCGCAACTGACGCGGACCTCCACACAGACACAGATAACTTTGTTCCCAACGAAGTTTAGAGAGGTTGTCAATCTCTCCGGTCTTGTTGTTTACAAAGGATAAAACGCAAGGGATAATAATAGCAACTTGAAAGTAAATGCAGAAAAGTAAATATAGCGGGAAACAATGATAAGGATATGGACCAGGATACGTGATGTTCGCTAGTGATGTCTCTCTCCCAAAAGACGATAAAATTGCTGTGCGAGGTAAATTTTTTACAGAAAGGCAATTGACAGGATTATGAACGCATCGCAATGCTAACTATGCTACAAAAGAAAGGAAGAGGTTCAAAAGCACAGGCAGTACGCCAAGGTAAGTAGACCGAAATCCATCTGCATCTACTACTAATCATCAACTTTGAGATATCTATCCAGAACATCTCGCTGGTATTAAGTTGCGAGCCCCACCCAAAGTGTAAACCCAAAGCAACAGACAACTGCATTAAAAATAACTCTGCGTAAAGTAAATAATCCTTGTAACCGCGGTTACAAGCACCGTTGTTTTCCCCCTTGTGGAAACAACACATCCCCTAGACTCATGTTTCTGTCACTCAAGCATGTCATCGGGGGGGGGGGGGCATGAACCCACAATCTAGCACAACGCTCCCTCTTGGAGTCACTACCTACTACTTGGCCAAAGCAATAAACAACAACGGAGAACATGAAAGAATTACTTAGGATCAAATATATAAGAGATAAAAACCAAATATATTACTCTATCACAATCTGAACATAATCTCATAATCCATCAGATCCTATCAAACTCAACATAGCAATGGCAGAAATATTACAAAGGCGCCTCGATCATGTTGGGAAGCTCACGAGGTCTAAACAATGAAGATCAAAGAGGGGAGGAGAACATCACATAGCTACTGATCACGGACCCATGGTCCAAGGAAAACTACTCACGAGACATCCGGGGAGCATCCATGGTGGAAAGGAGACTCCCGGAGGTCAATCCTCCCTCCGACAGGGTGCCGGGAAGAGGTCTTCTGGTGCTCCCGATCTTCGGAAGCGCGGCGGCGGCGGAACAGAGGCTAGTTCGCGGAATAGGGTTTTTTTCTGGGGTTTTCCCGTGACGGGGGATAAATAGGCGAAAGGGGGCAGCCAGAGGTGGGCCAGGGGCCCCAGGCGCCCCCTGGCGCGGCCAGGGGTGGGGCCGCAACGGGTGACCGCCTGGGCCGCCCTGGCTCCCCTCTGGCCCCTCCCGGGCTCTTCTCGAAGCTTCCGTCACGCTGATTTTTTATCTGAATTTTCCTGAATTTTTATGGCACTTTTTATATGGGGGAAAACTGAAATAGAAAAACAGCAGAAAACAGGAACTGGCACTGGAGTGCACTGAGTTAATAGGTTAGTCCAAATATGATCAAAAGTGTATGAAAGTGTATCTAGATCATAGCAATATCACACAAAACATGCATGGAGCAAGCAGAAATTATAGATACGTTTTGGACGTATCACCAGGACACGGCTATGACGATGCCCGCGGCAGCCGGAGCTTCTGTCCATGGCGAGACCGCGAGGCAGTGCACGGGGGAAGCAACAAGAGGGGGCAAACGAGGCGCGAGCTCACCGTGAAGACGAAGACGAGCGCAACGTTGTTGGGGAGGAGCTCGGCGGCGAGTAAGTGCTCATCGGAGCTCTCTGCGTCCAGCGTCAACTCGAAGAAGGAAGCGTCGTCTCCGGTGGCGCCTAGCTCCAATTGACGCAGTGGCTTGACGAAGTCGACGGCTGTGGACGCACTGGACAAGGTGGCGCTTCTAGAGGAGCTCAGTCGCCACGGTGGCGCTCGGCCGTGCTCCGGCTAGGGCTTCGGTTGCGCACGGGATTTCGTCGGGGATGGAGAAGAAAGGCCAGAGCGAGGGGGGGGGGAGGAAGCTGGGCTGCTCTAGCATCTCGTGGCGACAGGGAAAGGCGAGGGGAGGCAGTTGCGTGGCTAGGAGGAGGTGGCTATGGCTGGGCCTGGCTTGTTGGGCCTCGCCTAGGCGCCAGGTAAGAGTTTTCTGTTTTTCTTTTCCTTTTCTTTTTTGACATTTGTTTTGTCTTGCTAAATAAAATAGCTAGACATTTTATAAAATTCTGAAAAAATTTATGTGGACTTGTAATGCATATAGCTAGCCACTTATAAAGTTTGAGAAATTTTAAAATTCAAATAATTTGAATTTTAATTGAAATAGGGGTTTAAATTTAATTCCAAACTCCTGTTTGAATATTTGAAAAATCCATGAGCATGGGATTGCTACCACATCTCTTGATATGTGATCACACTCATTTATGTGAGTTTTCAAAAATGCAAAAGGAATTTTTGGAGCAAATTTTATTCTGGCCATTTGAATTAAATTCATCTGGGGGGTTTCTTCTCCCATTTCAATTTATTTTGAAATTTTTAACATGATGCAAGTTGAGTCTTGATCCTATCACATACCTAACAGAGGGTTCTGACATATGGTCTCCCGGGGAAAGAATCAGATCTTTGGGAGGATGTCAAAACTCTTATAATAGAAAGAAAATCAAATGTAGAGGATGACACCGTAGTTTTTCTTAACAGCGAGGAAATTGATTTTGAAAACTGCACTCTTCTTTATGTTATCACCTTTTTGCAAAGAATGGCTAAGGACCCCCACACTAGTACACTTAACATTGCCTTCACCGAGCATATTAGCAATGCTCTTATCAAATCTAGGGAGGAGAAGCTCAAGTTAGAGACTTCTATTCCTAGAAAACTAGAAGATTATTGGGATCCTATGGTCAAAATTAAATTGAATAATTTCTCTTGCTTTGCTTTATGTGATGTTGGAGCTAGTACCTCCGTTTTACCCAAAAGAATGTATGATATGCTTGAATTGAAACCTTTTGATCCATGTTCTTTTGGTGTTCGTCTTGTTGATTCTTCCATATAGAAACCTTTAGGGAGGATTGATGATGTTCTTATTGTTGTCAATGACAATTATTTTCCCGTTGATATTCTTGTCATAGACATTGAGTGTGATCCCTTATTTCCAATTATTTTTGGACGCCCTTTTCTCCGCACCGTTGGTGCTATCATTGACATGAAACAAGGGACAATTAGATTCCAATTCCGCCTCAAAAAGGGAATGGAAAACTTCCCTCTAAAAAAGATTAAGTTACCCTATGAGTCCGTTACACAGGAAAGTTATTCTTTTGGAGTTGATAAACCTTGATCTTCTTTGCATCATGCCTAGCTAAAAGGCATAAAAGAAAGCGCTTATTGGGAGGCAACACAATTTTTTTACTTTCACTTTTAGTGGTCTTGATGACTGTTAATACTGTAAAAACATCATTGTATCTTTATTTTGAAGCTTTGTCCCAAGTATTATTCTCCGATTGCAAGAAAGTTCGAAAGTTGTGACATGCTGTCCAGAAACAGATTTTGTCTGCTTGACGGAAAAATTAGCCAAAAATCACAAGATAATCTTTTTGATCTGATATTTTGATAGTATTCTCCATACAATTATCTTTTTGGCGTCTGTTCTGAGTTTTTTGATTTGAGTTGTAGAAGTACCCCAAAAACATTATTTACTACCTGCTGGTCTATTTTTCACAGATTCTGCCACGTTTTGCGTTTTCACTGTTTTGAAAATCTTAAGCTTTATTTTTCTTTCCAAAAACTTTTTAGAAATCTTTAGAAACAATAGCTATTCTTGAAAATCTTTATTTAGAGTGGAGAAAAATTATTTTATTTTGGGAACAAACCACTCTAATCAGCTTATGATGAGTTTCGAATGAAGGGAGTTTTCAAGTATGCGATGGAAGATGATGAAAGAAGATCCGGGAGTGTAAAACGCTCAAGCTTTGGGATGCCCCCATGCACCCCCAAGAAATATTCAAGGAGACTCAAGCGTCTAAGCTTGTGGATGCACCCGTGCATCCCCTTCTCCATCAGCAATCATCAGTTCGTCCTTCTCCATGCTATATTTTTATCTCTTTATGTGTTATGTGCTAAACTTGGAGCGTCTTGCTCTTTAATTTTTAGTTTGTTTTAGTTTTGCTTGCTATTCATAACAAGTTGGACCCTAGCCTTCATTGTTTGGGATGAAACACGCTCCACTCCACCCTAGAATATAACATAGGTTTGCATGCTTATCTTTTTGTGTGTTCTTTATCTTTCCGTATTTGCTGTCATGCTTAGCTCTTAGTTTTCATGCTTATATTTTTAAGAGCCTTTATCTAGGTTGCTTTTGGAACTCTCTTGAGTTATTATTCTTATTCTGTTTAGAGAGTTCGCTTGTGGCACTGAGTTGTGTGTCTTGCATGAGTAGGTCATTGAGGTTGCTATTATAAGTGTAGTAGTAATTGCAATAGTTTTTGTGGTATTGATTTGAGTAATGTTTGGACTTTTGGTGCCAAGAGCTTGATCCTATTAGTGATAGGTGTCGTATTTTGGGAAATCTGTGTTTATTTTAGAAAATTAAAAAAAAATTAGTTGAGAACTCTAGCTACTAGATGGATCGCTAACCACTGGAGGGGTTGGAATATATAGAGTACCCTCACGTACCATGGGTCGAGGATGCGCAAGGATAACCAAACGCCCATACACTTATCCTTTGGGTACTTGTCTCTTTTCTAACCTCCTGATTAGATAGAGAGGTACCTATAATAAGTGCATGAGTTCTTCGGACTAATGCGAGTATTCGATTGTTGGCACTTCCACCTTCCATATTTAACTAGCCTCTTCGGTGCCGTGCATTGCCCTTTCTCATCTTGAGAGTTGGTGCATACTTGGCCGGTGCATCCAAATCCTTGGCATGATACGCTCTGTCATCGTAAACCTCCTTATATCTTCCTCAAAACATCCACCATACCTACCTATCAAGGCATTTGCATAGCCTTTCCGAGATACATTTCCATGCAACATCCATCATCTCATGACTTGATCTTCATGCCATACATGCTTTTGCTTGATCGAGGAGTTGCATGATAGTTGGACCTTGCCCTTATAATTTATACATGATGCACTAGTATCATTGCATATCATGCTACACTGGCAGAGGCATACATTTGCATACATCATGATAGTTTTTTAGTTTTCTTTATGTTGAGTACTTCTTGCAAAGTGTGAGGATCTTCTTTATATTCTTGTAAAATATAGAGTGTTTCCCTCAAGTGAGGAAAAGATCCCAAAGAGGATAAAATAAAAGATCCCAAAGAGTACAAATTAAAATATCCCAAAGAGGGTAAATGAGAGATAAATAGAAAGAGCCAATGAGGCCACAAAAATCCCAAAAATAGAAAAAATAAAGAAAAAATAAATAAAAAGAGAGAAGGGGCAACACTACTATTCCTTTTGAAAGTTCCACACTCGTACTCCATTGTCATATTTGTACTCCGTAGAGATATTCATATCATTCATGCATAACTATGGGGGGATTCTTACAGTATAGAACTTGGCTTGCATATTCCAAGGACGAGCCTTTTAAAATGAGCTCTAGGTCTTCATGAGCAAGCAAGTTGGATGCACCCCCACTAGTTCCTTTGGAGAGCTTACCGTAGCTCATAGGTGCATCCGTTGCATGGCAATCCCTACTCCTCACATCATATCTATCATTTGGCTTTCTCTCGCCTATGATTGTCCTCATTGATGTGAGGCTTTCACACCTTTTTGTCTTCCTTCCCCACCAATTATGTCTTTGCCATCCTAAGTGCCAACATATCTTGCTCGCGCTCATCCATTGCATCAGTGCTCAAAGTCGAAAGGGAGAGGATCATTTTGACTTGTGCCTGACTAGAGGTCTGGGGACGAGTCAAAATAAGATTCCGAAGCAGACCAAGTGTGAAGTTTTAGTAGATTGAGTTCTCAATTAAATTATATAGTATTTTTATGCTCTAAACCCATCTCATACTTATTGCACGCAAACACCATTTGGAGATATTTGAGTCACGGACATCGAGAGCTCTTGCACCTTTATGTTCTTACTTTGCTAGTTTTATTACTAGATATAGACTCTTGCTTGTTATTATCTTGATTTGAATTGCATATATTATTTTCTTTACTTTGAAGTTCTTATATGTGTGTTAGCATGTCACCATAGAAATTATCTGTGTTATCATTCACCTACTCGAGGACGAGCAGGGATTAAGCTTGGGGATGTTGATACGTCCCAAACGTATCTATAATATCTGCTTGTTGCATGCTCATTTGGGTGACATTGCTATGTGTTTTGCTACACTTTCATACCTTTTTGCACATATTTGGACTATCCTACTAACTCAGTGCACCCAGTGCCAATTTCTGTTTGCTGATGTCTTTGAATTGCAGGTTTTTACCCATATTTACAGAGACCAAAAAATTTCAACAAAAATATACAAAAAATTAGCGTGAAGGAAGCTTCCAGAGGGGGGCCTGGGCAGGGGCCACCTCCCTTGGTGCCCCCTTCGGCCTATATTTACACCCCGTTCCAAAAACCCTCGAGAGGAACCCCGTATCGCGATTTTCACCTCCGTTCCGCTGCCGCCTCATTTCCAAGACCGGGAGAACCAGAAGACCTCTTCTCGGCACCCTGTTGGAGGGAGGATTGACCTCCGGGAGCTTCTCCACCACCATGAGCGCTTCCCAGATGTGACGTGAGTAGTCCCCCTTGGAAGATGGGTCCATGACCAATAGCTATGTGATGTCTTCTCTCCAATCTTGTGCTTCAATTCTTAGCCCTTGTGAGCTGCCCTACATGATCAAGGCATCTATGTATTTTTTCCCTCTGTTGCTATGCTGAGTTTGCTGGGATCCGATGGATTATGAGATTATCTTCAGATTGTGATTAGTTATATATTTGGTTCTCCTTTTATATTTTTTTCTTGAGTAATTCTTGCATGTTCTCTGTTGCTTTTTATTGATTTGGCCAAGTAGTATATACTAACTCCAAGAGGGAGCGTTTATTCTTGATTATGGGTTCATGCCCCCCGATCTCTAGCTTGAGTGACAGAAACATGAGACTAGGGGATGTGTTATTGCAACCAGGGAGAAAACAACGATGTTTGTAACTGAGGTTGCAAGGATTTTTAACCTTACGCAAAATTTGTTAATGCAGTTGTCTGTTGCTTTGGGTTTACACTTTGGGTGGGGCTCGCAACATAATACAGTCGAGATGTTCCGGATAGATATCTCAAGGTGGATGATTATTGAGTTGATGCTGTTGGATTACAGTCTACTTGTCGTGGCGTACTGCCCATACTTTTGAGCCTCTAACTTTCTTGTAGCATAATTAGCATTGCGGTGCATTTATAATTTTGTCAATTGCCCAGCTGTAATTTGTTCACCCAACTTAGCTATTTTATCGTCTTTTGGGAGAGAGACATCACTAGTGAACATTATGGGACCCCGGTTCATATGTCCACCATTTTTTACACCTCAATCTTTACTGCTTTATTTCCTTTTCAGTTGCAATCACCACTACTATTTTCCCCTTGTGTTTGATCCTTTGTAAACAACAAGACCGGAGAGATCGACAACCTCTCTGACTCATTGGGAGCGAATTTATTTGCTTTTGTGTACACGTCCAGATCAAGTGAGTAATTATCTCAAACGGCGCCTTGCTCATTTGATCACCTACTTGAATCTTTCGGAGTCTTGATACGTCCCAAACGTATCTATAATTTCTGCTTGCTCCATGCATGTTTTTGTTCGGATATGGGGCAGAAAACACAAATTTTTGAAACCTACGATACCCGAACCCAAGATCTATGCTATGGCGATGTAAAGTAACGGAGGGAATCGGTGTTCATACTTTTGAAGACCGAAAGAGGGAAACGTTCTTGCGAACTTGGCTGGCGTAGACTCGGAACTACGACCTCCCTGTCGTGTAGAAGACCACCACCGGCAAGGATGACTCCCGGTAAACCTCCAACGACGAAGTAGCACCACAGGTGTAGTGCCTCGAAGAGATTATACACGTACGGTACAATCGATGTTCCTCCCGGGCCCCGAACCAGGCGAGCAGCGGAAGAAAGACGGCTACGGATCCCGACTCCAGCAAAACGACGACCTGCCTTATGGTGGAGAACTCCAATCTAGGTGCAAACTCCAAACAAGGGGAGTCCACTTCCGGGAAGGAGAAGGAGGAAGAAGGAGATATTGGTGTGTTGGAAAAAGGGGGGTCTACCCATCCTTATATAGGCCAAAGGGGGGTGCCATCCTCCTCCCCTCCCCCATGTGGGACTAAACTCCCAAGGGGGGGGAGTGCACCGGCCAAGGGGGGTGGTGGGCCCCACCCTTGGCGTCAAGCCCAAGGGGGGAGACCCCCTCCTCCCTTAATGGGCCCCATGGGCCCATTTAGCCTTTTCCCATTTTTTTAATTTATTTAATATGTTTTAAATACTTAATTCAGATAATTAAATAATAAAACATTATTAAAACAATTAAACTTTATTATGAACTATTCAAAATGTCCGGAAACCATTCCGTCCTCCTCCGGAACTATTCCGGTGATTCCTCCTATTTCACCGATTGATCCCGTAACTGTCCTATGCATCGATTGCCCTTAAGTGTAACACCCTAACGGTCCAGGAAACAACAGACATGGTCGAGACTCTTCTCATTGACCAATGACTAGTCAGTTGGACCTGATTACAATCCTTGACAGCCCCTGCGCTTCCATCGAATGAACTTCGATCGCTTTTGGAAACCGTTAACGATACGACGTAATCCCTTTGTGCTGCGGTACTTTGTTTGTCCAAGGTTTGATCGTCGGTATCTTACATACCGTGTTCACATCTCGTTCACAACAAACAACTTCTCTCGTCCATGATCATTGCATCTCTTGTGACCTAGTCACGTCCTTGCAAGGTGTTGATGCAATATCACCGAGTGGGCCCAGAGTACCTGTCCTGTCACAAGGACTGACAAATCCCGCTCTGATCTATTAACATACTCATCAACCATCTATTACGGAATACCCAAAGTGCACCGTCATAGCCAACATATTTCAGTCAGGTGGTGGGATACAAATCAAAGTCTCCTCATAGATGACAATTACGTATGATCGTTACGGTCTAAGGACTAAGCCATATGTTACAAAGTCATAACAACGCTGAATTATGTGACTCGATCACATTGCAATACTTTAGGTGGGTGTACGTCCATCACATCATTCCCCTTAACGATATGACCTCATTGTCAATGGACTTAAGTGTCGCCATGATCAGGAAATCTTGATCAATCAATTTCCCAATGAGATAGTTTACCCGAGTTAAACTACGGACCATGTTTTATACTACACCTGTATTGGTATTTCCAAGTAATACAGTTATAGCACAGTATAAAACGTATTATGAAGATAACGGATATGTGACAAATATATTTATTAATTTTTCTCTAGGGCACATATCCAACAGTCTCCCACTTGCACTAGAGTACAAATTACACTAGTTTACATCAGGTATGTATCTAACACCAATGGTCTCTCGGTGTTCTTCAAACTTGCCCTGTGGAAGAGGTTTAGTCATCGGGTCTACTGCGTTCAGATCCGTATGTATCTTGTGAATCCTAGTGTGTCCATCCCTGACGTAGTCTCGCGTCACATGGAACTTTTGTAGAGTGAGTTCTTGGCTCCTTCGCGTTAGCAATGGCACCCTTGTTGTCGCAGAAGATTCCCACGGGGTCAGTGCAGCTGGGAAAGATGCCAAGCTCGATCACGAACTTCTTCAGCCACAACGCCTCGTTAGACGCTTCACAAGCGGCAATATACTCCGACTCCATTGTAGATTGGGCGACGACTGACTGTTTGCCACTCCTCCAGCTAATTGCGCCACCGTTTAACATGAAAACATATCCCGTCTGGGATTTCGAGTCATCTAGATCTGAGCCGAGGCTTGCGTCTACGTAACCCTTTACGGTGAGCTCCACATCAACTCCTCCATAGACGAGAAAGAGATCCTTGGTTCTTCTCAAGTACTTAAGGATGTTCTTTACTGCTGTCTAGTGAGCCATTCCCGGGTTACTCTGGTAGCGATTAGTCAAACTAATGGCCAGCGCTAAATCCGGTATGGTACATAACATAGCATACATGAGAGAACCTATGGCTGAGGCATAGGGCTTTGAGGACATCTCCTCCTTCTCTTTTGCTATGGTTGGGCATTGAGTCACACTTAATTTGACACCTTTTATAACTGGCAAGAGGCCTCTCTTGGAGTTACCCATACTGAACCTTTTCAATATCTTATCAATATAAGTGCTCTGACTCAAGGCCAACCGTCGATTAGGTCTATCTCTATAGATCTTAATCCCCAATATGTACGCAACTTCACCTAGGTCCTTCATGGAAAATTGTCCATTCATATATTCCTTCACTTCCTCTAAGAATTTCTTATTGTTCCCTATTAGTAATATGTCATCTACATATAACACAAGGAACGCTAAAGAGCTCCCACTCAGTTTCTTATAGACGCGGAACTCTTCGACGTTTTGGACAAATCCAAAAGCTTTAATGACCTCATCAAATCGAAGATTCCAGCTCCGAGATGCTTGCTTCAACCCATAGATGGGCCGTTGAAGCATGCACACCTTACCAGCGTTCCTTGGATCGACAAACCCCTCTGGTTGCATCATATACAAATCTTCCTCAATGTTGCCATTTAGGAATGCAGTTTTCACATCCATCTGCCATATCTCGTAATCATGATATGCAGCTATTGTGTAAGGCCCGATATGCGGTACTGTTCCAGATCTAGATGTTTCCATCCAAATCCGGGGACGAAGCACATATCGGTCCCACCGCGACATATGACGAAGTCATATGCCCCGGATTTCCAACATGATATCACAACATTACAAATACAAGGATACAACATCTCATACAATCGGCATACAACTGCCTTAATACAATACAACATCGGAAGATAAATATCTGAGTACAGACTACAATCAAATGCCTACCGGCAAAGAGAAAAACATCGATCCCATAACCACACGGGTCCAGGCCCTCCGCCGGGATCCGCCTAACTAGTCGTCGTCGAGTCTCCACGTGAAACGTCGATCACCATACCTGTTGTCGATCAAGAACCCTGAAAAGAGTTTGGGGGTAGTATCATGAGTACAGAGGTACTCAGTATCCAACTGTAGTGGTCATCTGACCCAGCAAGGACTTCATCACTCGTCATTCTAGGACAACTAGTAGTTTACGGTAAGGAAGGGGTAAGTGGTAAGGTTGCTGCCGCACTAGCATTTATGAAGTGGCTAACGATCTAGAGAGTAAGATAGGAAGCCAAGCAATCGATGAGGAATCGCCTCCAACAAGTCTTGCTATCAACTACTTATGCAAACATAACACCTATCCTATCCTTGTCCTCCTCTTCACATCCCGACGAAGAAGAAGCAGTCAAGGCACACACACGTTGATCAAGTTATATTAAGATTATCTCAGTTGTTGTTGTCTATGAACAAGGAGTAGGTCTCAAGTCGTCCATAACCGTGGACACGACTTCTCGAAAAGATTTAACCCTATAGGGGTGTACCAACTGCCCATTACAAGGCTCCACACGCACGCCCATCTCTCTCAGTTGCTACCCATCACAGGCAACCATTTTATGATTTAGTTCCAACAGATCCGAAACGACAGGTCCCTCTAACTAACAACGAACAAATCCGGGTGGCCCCCGGGGAGTCGACACCCAATCCAAAAGCTGGCCATGCTCTCGGACGGGACTCTTCCGTCTCAACAGGGTTTGGGTTACCGAGACGCCTCACGTGAGGCCTCGGGCCCTCGCCGGTCAAAGGTGGACCAACAGGGAAACCATGTGTCCGCTGGTCCGGGTTGTTTAAAAACTGGGAGGGGATCCACCAAGCACACACACGGGGTTTCGAATGGTAAATCAGCTCGGGCCAGCACTAGAAATGTTTGAAGCTAGATAGGTAAGAAAAGGGGACCCCATAAAATCCCACACGCGGTTAGGCACGCTCAGTCTTAAAACCAATACCCAAAACTCGGATCCTAGGTGACTCGAATGGAACAAAGCGTCGGGGCGGGATAGCCTAGACCTTCCATCCTTCGTCGAATATAGTCAATATTATAATAATCATATCATCAACAACAATATAATAATGTGATATTCCCAAACCAAGGAGTAACAGGGTAGCATCGTAGCATCCTAAGCATGCATACTAAGCAGGGGCTGAGCAACGAGTAGTAGTAACATAGCAGTACAAGGTTTGCTGGGAAGGGACATGGCTGTATCAGTTTGAAAGAGGCTGTAAGCATGTGGTAGGATCAAACATCGAACCTAACCTAGACTAGCATGCAAACCGCTGGTTGAAATAGAATGGATCATAAGTAATGTATAGTCCTTGCCTATTGATAAGTCGGGTTCCGAAGGTGTAGTTGATCGCAAGCTCGCATCGTCTCCGAAAGGTACCCGCGGAAGCACACAAGACGGTAAACACTGGAAAGCAATCAACGAGCAAGCATCTATTACTATGAGGAAAGCACGAGCAAGCATCAACAAGAAGGCAACACGAGACATCACACCTACCGTCGGGAGCGGTTACTAAGAATTTAAGTGGAGTACTCGTCACACACGACGATACCGCACACTTACGGTGGTTCAAGTTATTTAGCTACAGGTGAGCAAAAGGTTGTTAACATGGCATATCACTCAAGCATGTCATAGCACACAAACATTACAAGAGGTGAAGGACAAATAAACTATCTAATCTAGTCACTTTAAGTGGGGGGTAAAACCTATACATGCCAACTATTGCGGACCCCATGATAAAAATTGAATTTGGTACTGTTTTGCCCCTAAACATAATTTTATTATTTTTATTAGCAAGAAAGAGCAGCAGAAACACAATCTACATGCAATTCTAGTCAAGTTACATATAAAGAACATTTTAAACAAAGCAACGGTTAAAAAGTTATTACAGAAACTATTTACGGTGGCAAGCAGTGTAATTAGCAGTTAAACAACAAGTTAACAAGTTCAAACATGGCAACAAAGCACATTTTATTAAAATAGAAAAATTCTAAGCAAGTTTCATATTTTACGCGTCGCGATCCGAGCTACCGTTAAAAAGTTACGGGCACCGCAAAAAAAAACAATACAATCTGCCTAAATAAATAAAAAAAGAGCTACAACAGTTATTGGGCCGGCCCAACAGCAAGAAATAAATAAAAACAAAAGAAACAAAAAAGGGGGGCGAGCTCACCCATGGGCCACGGCCCATCTGGCCTGGATCCGGCTGGGCTGGGGAAGCAGCCCGTCCTGGCTGCTGGGCCGGGGCGCCGGTGGGCCATCGCTGCTACGCGGCCCACCACGTGGGCGAGCGGACGAGCGGTTGGCTCGGGCTCGTCCCGAGCGAGGAGGGGCTGCGGCCGGCGGCTGCTTAGGACTGAGCCGGCCGGTTGCTGGCGGCGTCAACCGCCGGTGAGGAGCGGCACGGCGAGGACAAGAGGCGGGAGAGGCGCGGGGTCAGCGGATCTGGGGCACGGCAGGCCGGGCTGGCCGGATCGGGTGCCGGCGGTGAGCTCCAGGAGGGCTTCCATGGGGGCTCGAGGTGACCTGCGGGGAGAGGGGATGAGGAAGAGAAAGGAGAGAGGAAAGAAGGAGAGAGAAGGGGGCGCGACGGCCATGACCTGCTTGGTGGGGAGGCGCGGCTCGCCGGGGTGGAGTGGCACATCGGCGACCGGAGGCGAGGCCGAGGCGGCTCGGGCGGATTCCACGGGAGGAGAGAGGACCTCGAGTGTCTCGGGTGGCTGTGGGGGCCATGTGCACGGCTGGGAGCCCTCCGATCTGGATCTGACGGTCCAGATCGAGGGTTAGGGCTAGGGTTTCGAAAATTTTGAGGCAGATTGGGAAGATCTGTGAATTTTCAGGGGGGTGGCTGCAATTTTTAGGCTAGGGAAACCCTAGATAGAGGTGGGAGTGTGGTGGTCTTTATATAGCCCAGGTGGCTGGAAGTTTGCAAAAACATCCCCGGTTTTTCTCTCGTGCGCGCGGTGCTCACGTTTATGACCGCCGGGGCTCCGCAGGACCTCCGATTCGGGTAAAACTTCGAACTGCGCGATCAGCGCGTCGAGCCGGCGGCGTTCACCTCGCGCTGGAACCGTTTCGAGAACACTTTCTGGCGCGCTATAAAAATAACCCATTTAATTATTAGACGGGGATTTCGTTCCGTTGGCTGCGGCTGGTCTCGTGCGGTTTTCGCGACGGTGATCGGGTGAAACCCGGTGTCGCAAAGGTCGAGTGTCAGGGTGGCAAGGGTCGGTCTCCGTCCGGTACGAGATAAGAGGGAAAAAATAATCGCCGATCGATAAATTGGGGATGCAAACACCGCAAACAAATCAGACAATCAAACAATTCACACCGAAAACAAAATTTTCTAATTTTTGTGAAATCTGGGCTGTTACATATTGCTAGTAGGATCCGAATAGACTTTATCATCGCTACAGGAGAGAACGTCTCCTCGTAGTCAACTCCTTGAATTTGTCGGAACCCCTTCGCGACAAGTCGAGCTTTGTAGACAGATACGTTTCCGTCTGCGTCAGTCTTTTTCTTGAAAATCCATTTATTCTCGACGGCCTTGCGGTCCTCGGGAATATCCACCAAAGTCCATACTTTGTTGGTGTACATGGAGTCTATTTAGGATTTCATGGCTTCAAGCCATTTCTCAGACTTGGGTCCCTCCATTGCTTCTTTGTAACTTGTAGGTTCATCCGACTCATCAGCCGAGATTGCATTCACAAGCTGTCCGTAAAGCTCAGTAGGTTGACGGACTCTTGATGACCTACGGGGCATAAAAGGTTCCTCTTCATTCTCATCATGATCATCATCAATGTCATGATCGTTATGAATGTCGTTCTGGCCATTCTCTTCAGCTCCCACTGTGGAAGATGGTTCCAGAACAATTTCCGTAGCCGTTTCTTCCAATTGGAGTGATTGGTCAGTCACTTCATCGAGGTCTATTTTCCTCCCACTCAACTCTTTCGCGAGAAACTCCTTCTCAAGAAAGTGTCCCGTCTTGGCAACAAACGTTTTGCTGTCAGACTTGTTGTAGAAGGTGTATCCACAAGTTTCCTTGGGATAGCCCACAAAGATGCACTTATCCGCCTTGGATTCAAGTTTTTCAGGATGTAGTTGCCTAACATAAGCCTCACAACCCCAAATCTTCAGGTGAGACAACTTAGGTTTCGTGCCATGCCATTCTTAAAATGGTGTTGTCTTTACGGATTTGGATGGTGCCCTATTAAGAATATGAGCGGCAGTTTCTAATGCATACCCCCAGAATGACACAGGCAAATCAGTATGAGACATCATCGATCGTACGCTATCCAATAGGGTTCGATTACGTCGCTCAGCCACACCGTTTCTCTGAGGTGTGCCTGCCGGCGTAAGCTGTGGTACTATGCCACAAGACTTCAGATGATTGCCAAACTCATGACTCAAATACTCGCCACCTCGCCAAACTCGTGATTTTCTTTCCGAGTTGATTTTCGACCTCATTCTGAAATTCCTTGAACTTTTCAAAGGTTTCAGACTTGTGCTTCATCAAGTAAATATACCCATATCTGCTCAAGTCATCAGTAAAGGTCACGAAGTAAAGAAGACCATTGCGAGTGGGGACGTTCATGGGTCCACATACCACCGTGTGTATGATCCCCAACAAGTCATCCGCACGCTCCATTATCCCATTGAATGGAGTCCTTGTCATTTTGCCCATGAGGCATGGTTCACATGTATCAAGGGATCCAAAATCCAATGAGTCAAGAAGTACATCCTTATGGAGCTTCTCCATGCGCTTTATACCAATATGACCAAGTCGGCAATGCCACATCTTCATGTGATCTTCATCATTCTTCAATCTTTTGGCCTCAATATTGTTAATGAGACACACGTCACCATCGAGATCAAGTACGAATAAACCATGCAACTCCGGTGCGTGAACATAAAACATTTCATCCTTATAAATCGAACAACCAATTGTATCAGACTTAAAAGAATAGCGGTCTCGCTTCAAGAAAGAGCCACTAACGATGTTCACACTCAACACAGGTACATAGTAGAAATTATTCAGAACTAAAACCAATCCCGAAGGGAGATTAAGATGCTTCCTGCCGACCGCCAAGACTTCAATTTGACAGCCATTCCCCACGCGCATCGTCACTTCATCCTTGAGCAAGCGTCTCCTATTCCTTAGTCCCTGAATGGAATTAGAAATATGAGCGACAGATCCTGTATCAAGTATCCAGGATGTGTTCCCGGCGCTTGTCAAGAGAAGATAACCAATATGTATATCAAATATACCTTCGTCTCTCTTGGTGACCTTGCCAGCCTCCTTGTCCTTTAGGTACTTGGGGCAGTTGCATTTCCAGTGACCTTCACCCTTGCAGTAGAAGCACTACACTCCGGGTTTAGGCTTGGGTGCCTTGGGAGGAGCGGCAACTGACTTGCCATCCCTCTTGGGGCCACCTCTCTAGGCCTTCTCCCGCCTGCTTGACTTCTTGAAGTCAGTGGTCTTGTTGACCATGAAGACGGCGTGCTCCTTCTTGATCTCAACCTCGGCGCTCTTCAGCATGGCGAACAACTCAGAAGGGTTTTTGGTCATCCCCTGCATGTTGTAGTTCAGCACAAAACCTTTGTAGCTAGGGGGAAGCGACTGCAACACCCTATAAACAAGAAGTTCATCTGGAATCTGGCATTAAAGAGCATTCAAGCGCTGAACGTAGCCAGTCATTTTGACTACGTGCTCACTCACACTGCCGTTCTCGTCCATCTTTGCTGAGAAGAAGGCTTCAGAAGCCTCATACCGTTCAGCCCTGGCTTGAGGTGCGAAGACCGCCTTGAGGTCGGTGATAATCTCATATGCACTCATCCTCTCAAAGCGTCTCTGCAGCTCAGCCTCCATGGAGTAGAGCATGCCACTTTGGACAAGGTTGTAATCATCAATCCTGGAGATATAGACATTCTTCTCGTCCTGACTGGCATCATCTGCTGGTGCGTCACCTAACGCGCCCTCTAGTATGTATGCCATCTTGAGGGGAACGAGGAGAATCCTCAGGGTGCGGAACCAGTTGGTAAAGTTTGTCCCATCTGTTTTTAGCTTATCTTTCTCTAGGAATGATCCTAAGTTGAACGAGGGGCGAGGTGCTGCCATCTACAAGGTTGATTCACAAGGATACATATTTAGAATTTTGTTCATAATGTGGAGTTTCAATTTAATCTCAAAATTCTAGAAAGCTCCCACTTAGATAAACACCTCTCAATTTAACTAAGTGATTACACAATCCCAACCCCCATACCTCCCCCGATCATCACGGCCATCAGTATGCGAACCAGGTAGGCCTCTAAGCCAATCACATCAGGCATGTGACTCGTGCTCGACCTTTCGGTCTCCTGTGTTCCAGGCCCGCATCTACATACGTCAAGCCTGCCAATCGAACCTTGATGTTAACTGTTCAGCAAGGCCATATCTGCATATGCCAGGCTTGCCGAACCCAACCTCATGCGAAATCCGTTGAATATGTAGGACAACTCCGGTATGTACGGAGCATCAAGTCATATGGGAGAACCTTCCAGGCAGTGCCCACCAAGGGAGAACACAATGTTGGTATTGTGAGAGATGGTCCTCTTTCGTGCTACCGTCGATATATCTAGCATACTAGCATAAAACAGGAAGTAAAACCGTAAATCATACAACCTATGACCCCCCTTCATGCAAAGAAAAGTTAAACGCCTTTCTACTTTAGCTTGTGCAAGTTTTATGTGGCTGCTAGGGGTTTCGAGAGAGAGAACCGTTTCTATCCTGCGAAAAAACATGCCACAACACCGTCTCCCATCCGTCTCTATTACACCCCTGTCGGGGCCCTCCGTTGCAAACATCTTCGCATCGCTAATGCAGAGAGACAGACACCCCCCAGCAACTTTATATGGTACAAGCCATATGTCAAGCGTGGAACCAGTCTCGCGTAAACGCGTAAGGTCGGTCGGGGGCCGCTTCATCAAACATTGCCGCAACGCTAAATGAGTACACGTGGGAGGGTAACGAATGAAGATTCGATGCTCACATCCTAGATGTGTTCTACCCGTACAATACATCTACGCATAGCTAGATCTGATACCACTGTTGGTATACGGGGCAGAAAACACAAATTTTTCATACCTACAGTACCCAAACCCAAGATCTATGCTATGGCGATGTAAAGTAACGAAGGGAATCAGTGTTCATACCTTTGAAGACCGAAAGAGGGAAACGTTCTTGCGAACGTGGCTGGCGTAGACTCGGAACTACGACCTCCCTGTCGTGTAGAAGACCACCACCGGCAAGGATGACTCCCGGTAAACCTCCAACGACGAAGTAGCACCACAGGTGTAGTGCCTCGAAGAGATTATACACGTACGGTACAATCGATGTTCCTCCCGGGCCCCGAACCAGGCGAGCAGCAGAAGAAAGACGGCTACGGATCCCGACTCCAGCAGAATGATGGCCTGCCTTATGGTGGAGAACTCCAATCCAGGTGCAGACTCCAAACAAGGGGAGTCCACTTCCGGGAAGGAGAAGGAGGAAGAAGGAGATATTGGTGTGTTGGAGAAAGGGGGGTCTACCCCTCCTTATATAGGCCAAGGGGGGGGTGCCATCCTCCTCCCCTCCCCCATGTGGGACTAAACTCCCAAGGAGGGGGGGGGAGTGAGCCGGCCAAGGGGGGTGGTGGGCCCCACCCTTGGCGTCAAGCCCAAGGGTGGAGACCCCCTCCTCCCTTAATGGGCCCCATGGGCCCATTTAGCCTTTTTCCCATTTTTTTAATTTATTTAATATGTTTTAAATATTTAATTCAGATAATTAAATAATAAAACATTATTAAAAAAATTAAACTTTATTTTGAACTATTCAAAATGTCCGGAAACCATTCCGTCCTCCTCCGGAACTATTCCGGTGATTCCTCCTATTTCACCGATTGATCCCGTAACTGTCCTATGCATCGATTGCCCTTAAGTGTAACACCCTAACGGTCCGGGAAACAACAGACATGGTCGAGACTCTTCTCATTGACCAATGACTAGTCAGTTGGACCTGGTTACAATCCTTGACAGCCCCTGCGCTTCCATCGAATGAACTTCGATCGCTTTTGGAAACCGTTAACGATACGACGTAATCCCTTTGTGCTGCGGTACTTTGTTTGTCCGAGGTTTGATCGTCGGTATCTTACATACCGTGTTCACATCTCGTTCACAATAAACAACTTCTCTCGTCCATGATCATTGCATCTCTTGTGACCTAGTCACGTCCTTGCAAGGTGTTGATGCAATATCACCGAGTGGGCCCAGAGTACCTATCCTGTCACAAGGACTGACAAATCCCGCTCTGATCTATTAACATACTCATCAACCATCTATTTCGGAATACCCAAAGTGCACCGTTATAGCCAGCATATTTCAGTCAGGCGGTGGGATACAAATCAAAGTCTCCTCATAGATGACAATTACGTATGATCGTTACGGTCTAAGGACTAAGCCATATGTTACAAAGACATAGCAACGCTGAACTATGTGACTCGATCACATTGCAATACATTAGGTGGGTGTACGTCCATCACATCATTCCCCTTAACGATATGACCTCATTGTCAATGGACTTAAGTGTCGCCATGATCAGGAAAGCTTGATCAATCAATTGCCCAATGAGATAGTTTACCCGAGTGAAACTACGGACCATGTTTTATACTACACCTGTATTAGTATTTCCATGTAATACAGTTATAGCACATTATAAAACGTATTATGAACAAAACGGATATGTGACAAATATCTTTATTAATTTGTCTCTAGGGCACATATCCAACAGTTTTGTGTGATATAGCTATGATCATATTTGGACTAACTTATTCACTTAGCGCACCCAAGTGCCAGTTCTTGTTTTCTACTGTTTTTCTATTTCAGGTTTCCCCCATATTAAAAGTGCTCCAAAAATTCAGAAAAAATCAGATAAAAATCAGTGTAACGAAAGCTTCCGGAATCACCAAAGTGGGTCCAGAGGGCCACCACCAGGGTCCTAGGCGCCCTCCCGGCGCGCCCTAGGGTGGGGTCGTGCCAGGGGGCCGCCTGGACCCCTGGTGGACCCCTTCGCCTATATATTCTCCGTTATGGGATTCTTCTAAAGACGGAAACCTTTTTCGCGATCTCGCCTCTGTTCCTCCGCCGCCGAGCTTCCAAGATCAGGAGAGCCAAAAGAACTCTTCCCGGCACCCTGCCAGAGGGACGATTGACCTCCGGGAGCTTGTCCTCCACC
This sequence comes from Bromus sterilis, assembly GCA_950022295.1. NCBI lineage: Eukaryota > Viridiplantae > Streptophyta > Magnoliopsida > Poales > Poaceae > Bromus > Bromus sterilis. Next base: position 277,818,441 of record OX465596.1, read on the forward strand.
ATGGACGCTTCCCGGATGATCCGTGAGTAGTCTACCTTGGAGGATGGGTCCATGATCAGTAGTTATGTGATGTTCTCCTCCCGTCTTTGTTCTTCATGGATTAGAACTTGTCAGTTGCCCTACCTGTTCAAGGCACATATGTAATTCTTTCTGTTGTTGCTATGCTGAGTTTGCTGGGATCTGATGGATTATGAGACTATGTTCAGTTTGTGATAGAGTAATATATTTGGTTCTTATCTTTTATATTTTTATTCTTGAGTAATTCTTGCATGTTCTCCATTGCTGTTTATTGCTTTGGCCAAGTAGTAGGTAGTGACTCCAAGAGGGAACGTTATGCTCGATTGTGGGTGCCCGCTGATGACTAGCTTGAGTGATAGAAACATGAGTCTAGGGGATGTGCTGTTGCCACAAGGGAGAAAACAACGGTGCTTGTAACCGCGGTTGCAAGGATTGTTTACTTTACGCAAAGTTCTTTTAATGCAGTTGTCTGTTGCTTTGGGTTTACACTTTTGGTGGGGCTCGCAACTTAATACCAGCGAGATGTTCAGGATAGATATCTCAAGGTGGATGATTAGTAGTAGATGCAGTTGGATTTCGGTCTACTTATTTTGGCGTACCGCCCATGCTTTGGAGCCTCTTCCTTTCTTTGTAGCATAGTTAGCATTGCGGTGCGTTTTTAATTCTGTCAATTGCCCAGTTGTGATTTGTTTACCTCGTATAGCAGTCAGTCTTTTGGGAGAGAGACATCACTAGTGAACATCATGGGACCCCGGTCCATATTCACATCACTATTTGCACAATCAATTTATTTCTTGCTTTTACTTTCCAGTTGAAATTATCATTATCGTTATCCCTTGCATTTGATCCTTCGTAAACAACGAGACCGGAGAGATTGATTACCGAAACACCTACTTGTCGCTTTCATTTTGTCACAGTAGTAAGCAAACCACAATCCTAGCAGATGTAGGAGTTGGTTGATATCTTGTGGCCCTGCAACTGTTACAGCTTATTGCATGCTTAGAGTTGTTACCTGAGGCTACTCTATTGTGAGTCGGGATGGTAGTGATCATGTGATTGAGGTGGTAACGTGTTGGTGAATCTACCCTAAACAAAGGTGAACGATGAGAGGCTGTGTAGGAGTACACAGTGGGTTGTCTCGTTGAACACTGCCTTAAGCCCGAGTTCTTGTGTTGTTATCCAAGACTAAGAGTACGACCACACATTGGGCTCACTGACCCCTCTCGGCCTAGTACCTCACCCCGGACCTGTCCAGGAGTCACAAGTAGTTCGCCCTTTAACGATCTCAAGCATGTGGAACCAAGGTAAGTGGTTGGCGTAGGTTGTGGGCACGTTGAATCAAGTGATCATGATCGAGTTGAGATTGATGGCGGTCACACAACGTTTGAGTCCGCATCGGAAAAATCGGCCGGATTCCGATTGTGGTCCCAACTCAAATAGGCGACTCCCTAGGACAAGAGATGGTGCCGTGAGTGAAGTGTCGTGGCAGCATCCTCGCCGGTACTCACTTGAAGGGTCCATCCCCAGGCGGTAACTGATGAGGCGTGTGTGTAGCAGTACACCCCTGCAGGGTTAATGAACTATTCGAATAGCCGTGTCCGCGGTTATGGACTACTTGGAGACCATTACTTGATCATAGACAACTTCAATGGTTACTCTTAAAACTTGCCAAGATAAGTGTGAGTGCTATGGCGTGCTTCCTCGTGGGGAAGTCGAGGAAGTTTCTATAGTGGTGTATTGATTGGAGACTTGATACTTGGACTCGTGTACGCTCCTTACCTCTTTCTGGTATTCGTAGTACAGGACTAGCCAAGTCAAAGCTGGCACTTTCTGCAATGAAACCCCACCTCCCTTTGCCTTGATACATGTGCATGAGTAGTTTAGTTCCTATGTAAGTCTTGCTGAGTACGACTTTGTACTCATGTTTGCTTATTCTATGTTTTAGAAACGAGACCACTGGCCCTGATGGTGGCCTCTACCTCGAGCTCGACGTGGACCAGGTCGCATAGTTCCAGACAGCAGCCTATGCCCTTTGGAGGGTCGTTGTATTTTCTTTCAGGCTTCTTAAGCCATTTGTTAAACTTGTCTTTACTAAGACATAATTTGCTTCCGTTGATGTTTGATGTAATGTTGGATCATAGACATGTGATCTCTGCTTGTAATACAACTACTATGTCTGCTCTGTTTAGAAGAAGTTATAAAGACTATGAGTTTTTAGAGTTCAGGTTGTGATTACCATCTGTTTATACTAGACATGTGCGCTACGTGTATGATTATAACATGCATGTCTTAGTATGGGTTTTCGTGACCTTAGTTGTGATATGGCTGGCGGTCTTTTATACACCAAGTGGCCCTTAGATGTGCGCAGCTTGGGGCATCGCGATGCGATTGCTCGTGACTCTGTCACGTGCACACTTTGTTGTATGATCGAGCCCGCCCTAGACCCCGACTAAGTGATCGGGCTGGAGTAAGTCTATGTAAGGGTTATGATTCAATCGATAACATTGTTGAGGCGACTTGTCTATGAGTATGGGATTCACCACCCATAAGCATTTAGACTTGTGAGCGAACGATGAGGACCCATCTCAGTGGATCATCCGGCCTGAATGGGATGCCCCTCACGTTCGATGCTTTCCGAGAACGTTCTGTGCTTGGCCTTGTCTGCTTAGACAAGTGGGTACGGTTCTCGTCTCTCCATATGATTGTGTTGTAGCGAGGCTTGCATACGCTAACCCCGGGTCCCGACAGACTTGGTATCAGAGAAGGACTGACTGTAGGATTATCAGCCTTGGCCGAAGTCGAGTCTAGCCTTCTATAGTTATATAGTTACTCTAGGTATATAAGGGAACAACGTAAGGCTTCTTTTTTCTCCTTACCCCATCGATCTGAGTTCTGAGTCATCCTCATCTTGTTCTACGGGAAGATAGGACTAGGCTCATCTATGTCTTACTAGAACATCTCGTTGATTGCTTCTTTGTAGCTGTAGGAGTGTTGTGGTCTCCTAGAGTCATCATTCCATAGTGCTTCTGTGGAAGTGATGTCCGTTTTTCTGTAGGTTGTCTCAATTTCCATCCCGGTGCAGCCGTTATGCTGTCCATTTGTGACTTTGATGCCGTTGCATTATAGTCTTATTGCCTTAGCTTAGAAGTGTATCATAAATCCTATTCTCACTGTGGATTCTTATCACACAGAATGTCAGGTGGAAATCGTTGTGTTGATTTCAGTCCCAGCAATAGAGATGATGAAGATCCTCCACCACCGCCTTCTGCGGAGGAAATCATGATGAAGGCTGAGCAGAATCGTCGTGATCAGACACGTCTTCTCGATCGTATTGAGCAGAACACTTATCGTCAGCGTAATAGTGTTGTTACCATCCAGAACTTCATTCTCCTCAACCCGCCAATATTCCGATGTTCTTCCGAGCCCCTTGATGCCGATGATTGGCTTAGTTCCCTCGAGCGTAAGCTTGAGACAACCCATGTTTCTCCCGGTGATCGTGTGCTATTCGCAACATACTTTCTGGAAGGTGCTGCTCTTAAGTGGTGGGAGAATTTAGTAGCAATGCAGCCCATAGGTCACGTGATGGCTTGGCAAGAGTTCTGTGATGAATTCCGAGGGTATCATATTCCGGATCAGCTGATGGAGCGCAAGAGAGAAGAATTTTGCAATCTGACCCAAGGAAAGATGACTGTTCATGAGTATCGAACTAAGTTCACTCGTCTAGCACGTTATGCCCAAGAAGAAGTATCCACCGATGCCAAGAAACAAGCAAGGTTCCGCAAGGGACTTAGCCCCGTCCTTCGTCATGACCTGAATCTTCACGAGTTCATCAACTTCAGAGACTTGGTCGACAAATACTTCAAGGCCGAGTATGGAAATGAGTCGTACGAAGAGTCTCGTAAGTGTGATCGTGAGTTTGCACCATCTTATAGCTCAGGTTATCGGAAACGCTGTGTATGGATTCCCTTCAGTGACGTCAGTCATGCTATAAGTGCTTCTAGACCACCAACCACCATATATCGTCCACCTCAACCCAATCTTCCTCCTTGGAATTTTGTTGGACAATCAAGTTCTCATGTTCCTTTCATTCCACGTGGTGTTTGTTTCCAATGTGGATAATCGGGCCACAATGTTCGAGAGTGTCCCCAAAATCATGTAGCCACCACCCCTAAACCAAAGCAAGCCTTTCGTCGTGGCAAGCCACCACCCAAATCTTCCAATGTCAGGCCTCGTGCTTATGAATATGGTTGTGTGAATCACGTATCCATTCTAGTTTCCCACAAGTCAACCGATGTTGTACTTGGAACCCTTCCTGTCAATTCCACCCCAGCTTCGGTTCTTTTCGACCCAGGAGCATCTCACTTATTCATATCCCAGGATTTTGCACTGTCACATGACATCTCTTTTTCGATGTTATCCACACCCTTAGTTGTGCAAGCCCCTGGATCTAGATGGAACACCACCATGGTGAGTCATGGAAATGAAGTTGCTCTTGAGGGTTTAGTATTCCTTGCCTCACTTATAGCCCTCAAGTCTTGAGACATTGATGTCATCCTAGGAATGGATTGGTTATCAAGACAGAATGTTGTCCTTGATTGTAAAGCCAAGTCAGTGAAACTAACCCATCCATCAGGCCAGACAATCAAGTACACCTCACCAAGCTCTAAAACCCAGGTGCATTCTTTAAATGCGCTTCCACTTCCTGATCTTCAAGATATTCCGGAGGTTCGTGACTTCCCAGATGTCTTTCCAGAAGAGCTGCCAGGCATACCACCTGACAAATCTGTAGAGTTTGTGGTAGATCTTATCCCAGGAACCGCCCCAATATCCAAACGCCCATATAGAATGGCCCCACGTGAGTTAGCTGAGCTCAAAACCCAACTTGAAGCTTCTTTGGCAAAAGGCTTCATCCGCTCTAGCTCATCGCCATGGGGTTGCCCCGTTCTGTTCGTAACGAAGAAAGATGGAACGGAAAGGATGTGCGTAGACTATCACCCGCTAAATCTAGCGATGATAAAGAACAAGTACCCACTTCCCAGGATCAATGATCTTTATGATCAACTTGCTGGATCCTCTGTCTTCTCCAAAATGGATTTGAGATTAGGCTATCATCAAATCAAACTCAGAAACGAGGACATTCCAAAAACGGCTTTCACTACTCGTTATGGTCTTTATGAGTACACCGTCATGTCCTTCAGTTTAACCAATGCCCCCGCCACATTCTCGCGCTTGATGAATTCGATCTTCATGGAGTACCTAGATAATTTTTTTGTAGTTTATCTTGATGAAATTCTCATCTACTCGAAGAACGAAGAAGAGCACGCATAACATCTTAGGTTGGTATTGATGAAACTTCGAGAGCATCGCCTATATGCCAAATTCTCAAAGCGTGAATTCTGGCTCCCAGAAGTGACCTATTTAGGCCACGTGATTTCTGCCAAAGGCATTGCTGTCAATCCCGAGAGAGTTCAGGCCGTCCTTGACTGGACTCCACCTGAATCGGTTAAGCAAGTTAGGAGTTTTCTTGGCTTAGCAAGCTATTGTCGCCGCTTCGTCGAGAACTTCTCCAAAGTTGCAAAGCCTCCAACTGAACTCCTCAAGAAAGATAAGAAATTCCAATGGACCCCCAAGTGCGAGGAAATCTCTCAAGAGCTAAAAAGAAGATTGACTTCTGCACCTGTACTTGCGCCTCCAGACACCAAAAAGGATTTTGAGATCTTTTGTGACGCCTCACGGCAAGGGTTAGGATGCATACTTATGCAAGATAGACATGTGGTAGCTTATGCTTCACGCCAGTTGCGTCCACATGAAGAGAACTATCCTACCCATGATCTTGAACTCGCTGCCGTAGTTCATGCCCTGACAACTTGGCGACATTACCTCCTTGGTAATCGTTGTGAGATCTATGCCGACCACCAAAGCCTCAAATACATATTCACCCAGCCAGATCTTAATCTCAGGCAAAGAAGCTGGATTGATTTGATAAAAGATTATGACTTAGGAATTTCTTAAACCCCAGGCAAAGCCAATGTCATGGCTGATGCACTAAGTCGTAAGTCGTATTGTAACAACCTCATGTTACAACAGTATCAACCACTTCTTTATGAGGAATTTCGAAAGCTCAACCTCGAGATTGTTCCTCGTGGATCTCTTTTCAACTTGGTGGCGAAACCAACTCTTGAGGATCAAATCATAGTTTCCCAAAGGCGTGCACGAGGTGTTCGCCGAATCAAGAAGAACATTGCTAGCGGAGTTGCTAAATGTTTCTCCACAGATAGTAAGGGAACGGTATTCTTTGGAAATCCTTTGGTAGTACCTAAGAATAGGGAACTAAGGAAACTCATCCTCAAGGAAGCCCATGACACACCCCTCTCGATTCATCCCGGTAGCACAAAAATGTACCGAGATCTACGCCAGAGATTTTGGTGGACTAGGATGAAGAGAGAAATTTCTCAGTTCATTGCTGAATGTGATGTTTGTTGTCGCGTTAAGGCAGAACATCAAAGACCTGCTGGTACTCTTAGACCTTTGCCTATCCCCGATTGGAAATGGGATAAAGTCAGTATGGACTTCATCACTGGCTTTCCGAAAACCCAGAAAGGAAATGATGCCATCTTCGTGGTCATTGATAGACTTTCCAAAGTTGCTCACTTCCTAACCGTTCGCGAGTCTATAACTGCTAGCCAGTTAGCGGACTTGTATGTCTCCCGAATCATGGCACTTCACGGTGTTCCTTTGGAAATCAATTCAGACCGTGGTAGTCTTTTCACTTCTTGATTTTGGGAAAGTTTCCAGAATGCTATGGGAACCCACCTCTCCTTTAGCACTGCTTATCACCCGCAGTCCAGTGGTCAAGTAGAAAGGTTCAATCAAATTCTCGAAGACATGCTCAGAGCTTGTGTAATATCTTTCGGAAAGAAATGGGAGAATTCTCTTCCTTTTGCCGAATTTGCATATAACAATAGCTTCCAATCTAGTTTGGGCATGGCTCTTTTTGAGTTTCTCTATGGACGGAAATGTCGAACACCCCTAAACTGGTCAGAAACCGGTGAAAGACAATTCTTTGGACCGGATATGATTCAGGATGCAGAAGAGCAGGTTCGCATTGTTCGTGAGAAATTGAAAACAGCCCAGTCTCGTCAGAAAAGCTATTATGATCTTCATCATAGGGAAGAAATCTATAATCTAGATGAGAAGGCTTACCTTCGGGTTACTCCTCTGAAGGGTACCCATCGTTTCGGTATCAAAGGCAAGTTGGCCCCACGTTACATCGGTCCCTTTCGCATTCTTGCTAAACGTGGAGAAGTTGCCTACCAATTGGAACTACCCCCTCACCTCTCCCAGGTTCATGTTGTCTTTCACGTCTCTCAACTTAGGCGTTGCTTCAAGGACCCCATCTGCGAAGTAGACCACAAAATGCTTGATCTCCAAGATAACCTTTCATATCGAGAGTAACCTGTTCGTATTCTTGATGAAGCCGAGCGCAGCACCAGACGTTAGAAGATCAGATTCCTCAAAGTGCAGTGGTCACATCATGCAGAGAAAGAAGCCACCTGGGAACGAGAGGATCGTCTACGAGCTGAGTACCCCACACTCTTCCCGACGACTTCTGAATCTCGGGACGAGATTCTTTTGAGTGGGGGCGAGTTTTCACAACCCTAATTTAGGTTTGTGTTTTTCCTAGCTAGCATTTTTGCATCATGAAATTTTTTGCAAAAGAAAAAGAAACGGGGAAAAGAAAATCCCCAAAGCATTTTAAATAAAAAGGCCAGAAATAAATCTTTTTCCAAAATTCTTTTGGATATGTTGAAAATTCCTAAAGATGAGTGTGATCATTTTAAAAGTGATTTGGGATTAATCCCATGCTCATAGATTTTTCAAAAATCCAAATAGTAGCTTGGAAATTAAATCAAATGCCTATTTGAATTTCAAAAATTACCAAAACTTGGGGTTGACTAATACTAAGTCACCTAGGTTTTATAAACATAATTGGGGTTTTTTATAAAATTCCCTAGTATTTATTTTTTAGGGAAAACAAATTAAACAGAAAACAAATAAAAGAAAAACAAAAGAAAAGGGCAAAGCCCACCTTACCTGGGCCCAACTCAGGGAGGTGGCCCAGCCCAGGGGCAGGGTCATCTTCTTCCCCGAGCCAGGCAGGCAGCTCGCGCCGTGGCGAGCATGCCGGCGTAGCCGTGGCAAGCTGCTTCCCCCCCACCCCCGTGCTTATCCCTGTGTCTGGAGCCGTCTTGAGGCCGTCCTCATCCTTTCGCCCTGGAGCCGTCTCCCTCTTCTTCTTCTTTCTTCGTCTCCTCGCAAGAACCGGACCGCAGCCGGAGCACCGACGAGAGTTAGCGCGGCCACCGTGCCCCGTTTGATGCAACGAGCTGTCTAGGAGGCTCCCCGGCAACGACCACTTCGCGAGGCGCCATCAATTTGACCCGAGAGGCAACGGAGGCGACAACATCTTCGATGAGCCGCCGCGGCAGCCGAGGACTCCGGCGACGAATCGAGCCCTCTCCAGCTCCTCCCCGACGTCATCGAGCTCACCATCGTCACTAGGGTGAGCCTCCGCTTTGATTCCCCCTCTCCGTTGGCCTCTCCGGGCTCTGTACGCCGTTCCCCTCCCAACAAGATGCTCCGGCCGCCGCCTCCTTGTCGCAGCCATGGCCTGAGGCCTCCTCCTCGAACCCCGCCTAGCCCAGCAGACGCGCGACGTCGCGAGGAGCACGCCAGCACCCTTTGCCCCCTCTCCCGTGCCTCCTAGCCGATTCCGGCGAGGGTGCCGTCGTGGCCAGAGGCCACCGGCGTCAAGCCGGCCTTTAGCCCCCTAATCCCCTCACTAACTACCCCCCTAGCCTATGACACGTGAGCCCCAGCGCCCTAATTAATCCCCGTTTAAAATAAACAGAGGGGATTAAGCCCCCTAGACACTGACCGGCGGGCCCCACTAGTCAGTTGGACCAGTCAACCCCCTGAGGTCATGCCGACGTAAGCATGACGCAATAAATCCCTTTTCCAGTGCAAAAGCAATTCCAGAAATTACAGAAAATATCCAAAACTTTGAATTTAAATAACTTTTAAACCGTAACTCAGATTGAAATGTTTTTTATATGAAAATTGATCAAAATAAAATGCTCTATCCAAATACCAAACTTTCAAACATGTTTAAACAAGTTATCTTGATGAACCAGTAGCATTTTGCTATTTGGTACATTTGGTTTAAATCAAATAAATTGCAAATGCTATTCTAACTTGAACCATTGCAATGCAATACACTTCACATGGACATAAGAAGCACAACAAACCCATGATCATCATCATATCATGCCATATTGTTTGTGCATTACAATTTATCGAATGTATGCTTTACTTCCAGTGCTTCGGTGATTGCATCTTCTCGGTAGAGTTGATCTCAGAGACGAGTTCAACCTCACGACAGAAGACTAGTACCTCGTGATCGTCAGCAAGGCAAGCACCCCCTCTTTGATCATGTCGATAAAATCCCAGTTCCCTCTCATTCTCGCAAATGCATGTTTAGGATATCACCATGATACGTTCTACCGCTAGTTGAACCTATTCCTTTGCATGACCTATCATTTTGTCACAGTAGTAAGCAAACCACAATCCTAGCAGATGTAGGAGTTGGTTGATATCTTGTGGACCCTGCAACTGTTACAGCTTACTGCATGCTTAGAGTTGTTACCTGAGGCTACTCTGTTGTGAGTCAGGATGGTAGTGATCATGTGAATGATGGTGGTAACGTGTTGGTGAATCTACCCTAAACAAAGGTGAACGATGAGAGGTTGTGTAGGAGTACACAGTGGGTTGTCTCGTTGAACACTGCCTTAAGCCCGAGTTCTTGTGTTGTTATCCAAGACTAAGAGTACGACCACACATTGGGCTCACTGACCCCTCTCAGCCTAGTACCTCACCCCGGACACTTCCAGGAGTCGCAAGTAGTTCGCCCTTTAACGACCTCAAGCAGGTGGAACCAAGGTAAGTGGTTGGCGTAGGTTGTGGGCACGTTGAATCAAGTGATCATGATCGAGTTGAGCTTGATGGCGGTCACACAACGTTTGAGTCCGCATCGGAAAAATCGGCCGGATTCCGATTGTGGTCCCAACTCAAATAGGCGACTCCATAGGACTAGAGATGGTGCCGTGAGTGAAGTGTCGTGGCAGCATCCTCGCCGGTACTCACTTGAAGGGTCCATCCCCAGGAGGTAACTGATGAGGCGTGTGTGTACCAGTACACCCCTGCAGGGTTAATGAACTATTCGAATAGCCGTGTCCGCGGTTATGGACTACTTGGAGACCTTTACTTGATCATAGACAACTTCAATGGTTACTCTTAAAACTTGCCAAGATAAGTGTGATTGCTATGGCGTGCTTCCTCGTGGGGAAGTCGAGGAAGTATCCATAGTGGGGTATTGATTGGAGACTTCATACTTGGACTCGTGTACGCTCCTTACCTCTTTCTGGTATTCGTAGTACAGGACTAGCCAAGTCAAAGCTGGCACTTCTGCAATGAAACCCCACCTCCCTTTGCCTTAATACATGTGCATGAGTAGTTTAGTTCCGATGTAAGTCTTGCTGAGTACGACTTTGTACTCATGTTTGCTTATTCTATGTTTTAGAGACGAGACCACTGACCCTGATGGGGGCCTCTACCTCGAGCTCGACGTGGACTAGGTCGCACAGTTCCAGACAGCAGCCTGTGCCCTTTGGAGGGTCGTTGTATTTTCTTTCAGGCTTCTTAAGCCATTTGTTAAACGTGTCTTTACTAAGACATAATTTTCTTCCGTTGATGTTTCATGTAATGTTGGATCACAGACATGTGATCTCTGCTTGTGATACAACTACTATGTCTGCTCTGTTTAGCAGAAGTTATAAAGACTATGAGTTTGTAGAGTTCATGTTGTGATTACCATCTGTTTATACTAGACATGTGTGCTGCGTGTATGATTATAACATGCATGTCTTAGTATGGGTTTTCGTGACCTTAGTTGTGATCTGGCTGACGGTCTTTTATACACCAAGTGGCCCTTAGATGTGCGCAGCTTGGGGCATCGCGATGCGATTGCTCGTGACTCTGTCATGTTCACACTTTGTTGTATGTTCGAGCCCGCCCTAGTCCCGACTAAGTGATCGGGCTGGAGTAAGTCTATGTAAGGGTTATGATTCAATCGATAACATGGTTGAGGCGACTTGTCTATGAGTATGGGATTCACCACCCATAAGCATTTAGACTTGTGAGCGGACGATGAGGACCCATCTCAGTTGATCATCCGACCTGGATGGGATGCCCCTCACGTTCGATGCTTACTGAGAGTGATCTGTGCTTGGACTTGTCTTCTTAGACAAGTGGGTACGGCTCTCGGCTCTCCATGTGATTGCATTGTGACCGGAATTACATACGCTAACCCCGGGTCCCAACAGTTTGCCGCGCATCGACTTCAAGGAGCAGCTCGGGCAGATGAAAGTCCGAACACTCGCACGACTGCTCGAGCAAGCCAATAACTGGGCAGATGGAGAAGTCTCCGTATGGAACGAATCAGAGATCCTGACAGCGCGCTCAGAACGTGACTACGACTACCAACCAGCGACAGAGGACCCGATATGGTCGCGGCCGGTTTCCCAGATGACAGAGAAGGCAGACATCGCGATGACAGGAGAATACAACACAGGGACAACCAAGAAGAAGCACCCCAAATCCAAAAAAGGGACTGGAGAACAAGGCAGCCACGAGACGACACCCGAGCATATCGTTCGGCTAAAGAGCAGTTCGACGGACCTTGCACAATACACGGGTTCAGAAACGAGCACGGAGAACTCAGATCAGGGCACACCCTCAGGAACTGCAGGCGATTCATCGAGCTCTCAGAAGAGAAAAGCCGATCTACAACAACAGCAACACAGCCTCTCGCAAGCGTGGCAGTCGGAACCATCGCCCACAACGTACCGCCAGCGCCCGCAATTCCAACAAGGCAAGTAGCAGTAATCCAAGAACGAAGCACGACACCTGAGGAAGAAAAATACCCAGAAGCGCACGGCCGGATCTACATGATACAAGAAGAAAGACCATCAAATAGGCAGCAGAAGCAGGTCACCAGACAAGTTTTCCTCGCAGTCTCCTCGCACCCTGCTGTCCCAGAATACCTGCGCGGGTCCGAGACTGAAATCACCTTCTCCCGAGAGGACCACCCGCCAGCCATCCCGCGCCCAGGACACGTCGCACTAGTACTCGAAGCAAGAATTGGAAACTACGACATGTCACGTGTCTTCATGGACGGCGGCTGCAGAATCAACATCATATTCACCAGAACCCTGGAAGAAATGCTCATCCAAAACTCAGCACTAAAAACTTCAGGCACAACGTTTCATGGAATCGTGCCAGGGAAAGCAGTATACCCCCTCGGAAAAATAAGTCTCGAGGTGGTTTTTGGCAGCACGAGCAACTTCCGCAAAGAGACATTGGACTTCGAAGTGGTCAGCTGGAAATCAAAATACTACGCCATCCTAGGACGACCAGCCTTCGCGCGTTTCATGGCAGTGCCACACTACGCCTACCTCAAGATGAAAATGCCAGGCCCACGAGGAGTGATCACAGTTAGCGGCAGCTTCGTCAGGTCTGACCGGTGCGACAAAGAGTTCCAAAAAATATCAGAAACCTTCGGAGCACACCAAGCCAGTGGAGCCACAACATTAGAGGAAGAGACCCCACCGTAGAAGCAAAAGTGAGTTACATCAATTTACCATCCTAAGGTATATCAAGCCATCGATCCAAATAAAGGGGCTTCCTTCAAGCAGCAGCCCCCCTCGTGTAAGAAACAAAAGGGAAAATATTGAAAATATTCTCCCAAAAATTATTTCTACACACTGGCACTCGGGGGCTCGCCGAAGCAGCCACCCCCCGAGGCGTTCTTCGCAAACGCGACTCTAAAAAATTGGCACTCGGGGGCTCGCCGAAGCAGCCACCCCCGAGGCGTTCTTCGCAAACGCGACTCTAAAAAATCGGCACTCGGGGGCTCGCCGAAGCAGCCACCGCCCGAGGCGCTCTTCGCAAACGCGACTCTAAAAAATTGGCACTCGGGGGCTCGCCGAAGCAGCCACCCCCCGTGGCGTTCTTCGCAAACGCGACTGTAAAAAATTGGCACTCGGGGGCTCGCCGAAGCAGCCATCCCCTGAGGCGTTCTTCGCAAACGCGACTCTAAAAAATTGGCACTCGGGGGCTCGCCGAAGCAGCCACCCCCCGAGGCGCTCTTCGCAAACGCGACCCTAAAAAATTGGCACTCGGGGACTCGCCAAAGCAGCCACCCCTAGAGGCGTTCTTCGCAAACGCGACTATAAAAAATTGGCACTCGGGGGCTCGCCGAAGCAGCCACCCCCCGAGGCGTTCTTCGCAAACGCGACTCTAAAAAAATGGCACTCGGGGGCTCGCCGAAGCAGTCACCCCCCGAGGCGTTCTTCGCAAACGCGACTCTAAAAAAATTGGCACTCGGGGGCTCGCCGAAGCAGCCACCCCCCGAGGCGTTCTTCGCAAACGCGACTCTAAAAAATTAGCACTCGGGGGCTCGCTGCAGCAGCAACCCCCCGAGACACTTTTCGCCTATTTCAGACTCTAAAAAGAGAAGAAGCGGACCCCTCGCCCAAAAACTCTGCATCCGACAAGACAAACCTATATCACACAAGTCGGTTTACAGCAGATGAACAAAGTAATGCAAAAGAGCAGAACCAAACGTTGCTCAACAAAGGAATCAACACCAAGCTAAGGTTAATCTCCAGGCTCTGACTTCACTTTGTACAGAGCACCCAACCGACGGTCATTATCCTCGACAACCCACTTCACAACTTCACCTGCAGGCTCATCCGCCACGGCGTAATGGTCATCCATCGGCTGAGTTCGACCACCAGGAGGTCCTCGAGCCTCCAACGCAATATCAACCCCCGGCCAATGACTATGGACAAAGGCAAAAGCACAGCGAGCACGTGCATAAATCTGGTGATTAACTACGCGCCGAAGATCCGCAGGCTGGGAGAACATCCGGCAAAGCTTCTCAAGGGATGAAGGGGCAGGATCCAAATGGTAAAACTCAGCAAAAATCCTGCCAAACACGCCGCAGCAGTAATCAAGAGCCCGCGGCACCCTCTCAACCCGCATCCAAAAAATTCCGAACACCCGAGCACGCGCCATGTCCATCCAGAAAGGATTGTTCGCCTGCACTACCGGGTCCTCCAACCGCAGCAACTCAGACTGTACAGCCTCCTCTTCTTCGCGAGAACGCCCAGCAAGCACTTCGCAACGAAGAACAAAGGTCAGCCTCAAAGCATAGGAAAGAACCCGCGCAGCCGAGCGGTCGAAGGAAAAAAACAAACTCACCCTTCAGAAGGTCAGACAGCTTCACCATCCAAGTTAACAAGCTATCCAAGACAGTCTTAGCATGCCCGCGTTTTGAACGATGGACCGCACGAGCACCTTTCAGTCGAACGTTCTCACGTTCTGCCTCTTTCATCCTCAAGCAAACAGACTCGTAAGCACCTTCGCGAGCATCCTCCTTCAGCAAATTCCAAGCCCGAGAAACGCCCGGGATGGCCTACCACAAAGAGAAACAAGTCAAAAGAAACAAGGCAACAAGCAGCACAAGAAAGCAAAGCAGGTCCATGAAATAGATCCGCCGTCCCGCAGGAGGCACATTACAACTGAAAGTTTTCAAAACACAAACAGGACCACACTACTCCTCGGCTGCATAATTGTTTGCCTCTATGACCAGCTGCAGCTGGCGGGCCAGCCGAGTAGCGCGAGCACTCTGCTCGTCCGTGTAAGCAGGCAAAGTATCCACCATGGAATCCTCAATGGGGAGACCATGGCCAAGAAGAACAACAATAGACGTGGCAAGCCCACACACCACGTTCTCATGAACCAAGCCCTCCAGCTGATCTCCATCCGGACCGAAGGCAGCAACTAGAGATTCAAGACCCTCAGGACACTTCTCCGCATCTGGGAACATGTGCTCATGGAGAAGCTTCAGGAGAGTGGTAGCCCGATCGCAGACATCCCCAACAGCTACAATAGCGCCTGAGACAACATCTACAGAGCCACGGAGAACACCCGAACCGACAGCAGCAACATCCACCGCTCCAATACCCGCAGAACCTAGAAGATGGCCACATATTAAAATCCCAGCAATCGGAGAGGCAAACAAACCGCAAAAAATACGGAGGACAGGAAGAGTCCACTAACCAATTAGCGAGCTCGCCAATTCCTGCAGGCGCTCGCACTCAACCCTCTCGACCTTGAGACTCTTCTCCTCCAACCGCCGCAACCGCTCGAGCTCGCCTTGCTGCGCCTGCAGTTCCGTCGGCCACCAGTTCATCCAGATCTGCAACTCCAAAAGAAGAGTGCTCCCATCTAACAGTCATCCTCGCCGACTCCTGCGCTGCAGTACGGGGACGCTTGGACATGGATCTCAACTAGCAAACCGCAGGAAAAGACAGGCGGACGGCAAGGAACAACGAAGGAAGAAGAAAGGAAGACAAGAGAAGGCAATGGCTGGGTGAAAACCTAAAACACACCAGACCCCGATATTTAACCATCAGTCCGAGCAAACAAATCGTCACCACTCATCTTGGAATCCAAGAGACGTGGCACGGTCCCATGATAGCCGAGGAACATGGAAAACTCAACTGGCGCACTAACCATACCGCCCACCGCGCGCGAAAAACGAGGGCCATCATCATGAAGTGCAAAATTTTCAGGCAACAGATGTCAAGTCACTCAATTTTCGCTTGACATGGCGACCCAGCCTGTCAGGCGAACCAGCAAATGTCACACCTCAGCAACACGTCTCAAACACGCATCTTCGGTCAGCATCCAGCTCTTTACAAGCTTTTTTCATATTATTTCAAAGAAAAAAATCTTACTCCCATTGGGAGTACCTTTATTCGAGTTCGGGTGCTCCCTCACCCAAAAGGCAAAGATGTGCTCGAGTGATCACTCGGACCAGCAGAAACAACATACTGTCAGAGTTCGGGTGCTCCCTAACCCCAAGAGAAAAAAGCATTCGAGTGACCACTCTCCCAAAAAAGATTCAGCCCTTCAGCAAACATGACTTACTCGCACACTTGACGACATTCCGAGTGGGTGCTATCTTATTTTCCTCGCCCGAGTTCGCTACAAACTCCGCGAGTGACGACTAAAACATCTCACTTGATTGTTTATTCCAAGTGGGTGCATTGCTAAATCAGGCTCCGTGCCTCAACAAAAACGATTATGGCTGGGCTAAGACACACTGTACCCAGATGCCACACAAGCGTAGCGTGTAGGTAAGACCCCGCTGCGCAGAACGGCCGGTCCGGGACTTGCCGCAGAGCGATTTCACTCCTGACCTTTTCCATGCGCTTGCATGATAGAAAGAGCCGAGCGGACGCGCTCAGGCTATGTGCTTAGACTGGCGGCAATTGATCCTATAAGACCTGCAGCGGCATGACTTTGCTTGACACCAGTGTTCCAAGTTCATGTCGAGGGACATGAGCTTGATCGGGCTACTGTGGTATTTGTCACTAGAACAATTCACCAAGGCTCGACCAGTCGACTCCTTGGGCCCTTTCAGCTTAGCAATCGATCCCTCGAAACAGATATTGTCATGGCTCAAAACTGCCAGCGACCCGTGGCGATACCACTCTTACAAACAACAAGGCGCAGATGAATTCGAGTCTCTGCGTGACTCTTCGAGTCCCCCAGGCACTCGGGGGATACTGACGAGGGGGTGACCCCACGACTCATACATGTGAGACTACCTGGTGCGTGTGAAGACAGAAGGCCCGCTGGGAAGCTACGACAGGCCCGCAATTGGCCCAACCAAGCACCG
Source organism: Bromus sterilis (assembly GCA_950022295.1). NCBI lineage: Eukaryota > Viridiplantae > Streptophyta > Magnoliopsida > Poales > Poaceae > Bromus > Bromus sterilis. The sequence continues at coordinate 277,835,329 of OX465596.1, forward strand.
ACGTAGGAGTCCGCGACTAACATGGAAGGTGCAACTTGGCGTACAAGGCAGGACTAGAATTAGGAAACTACCTATGTAACCTAGCACGGACTCCCCGAGACTTAGCCTAGTATATAAAGGCTAGGAGGGGAGACGTCCAGATCATCTCAATACGCATCTACTCATCCTAGCCTTGCGAGAACTCGCCTTGGCCTCCAATGTAATCGCCCCCTCACGTGATAATATCGAGCAGGAAGTGCTTCTCCTGTTAGCCGACGAGTATCGTCCAACCTGTGCCTATATCTATGACTAACCCAAGGTCCCTGACCATAGGATTTGCCGGAGTTGATCCCCGTCAGACACTTATAGAGAGTCCTTCAAGACTTCGAATATATTAACCGGTGTTTCCAACAACCACAATCTTGGCCATCACATCTTCTTAGATGTATGCCATTTCTTTCGGGTGGAGCAAGATTAACCAGATTATTAAGTTGCACTGAGTTCTTTAACAAGGCTAGGGGATGGTCTTGATAGTGCATCAAGATCATCGGGGTTTTAGTTTCATTCTTCCCAAATAGGTAGGAAAAAGGGTATGTGGTGGTTCGCCTAATACAACTACTATCATCCCATCCCAATTGATGTAGTAAATAATGATACATAACATAATACATAAGAAAGTAAAAATGTAGGACAAAGGGGTTGAGTTTTGTAGATGGATTGCCTTCCTCGGCGGTGTCTCCTGGTATGGCTTCTTCGGCTTGGGAGGAGTCTTCACCTTCAACGTCAAGCGCTTCGTCGGAGGGGCTTCGGGCGGGGGCCGGTGATGGGGAGTGGCGGAGGACGTAGAGGAGGGCGACGGGGTTCCATTTTTGGCGTCGGGGAGGCTCGGGGTGGTGTAGAACGGCGGCGCCTCAAGGTAGATGGCGACGGTGAGCTTCGGCCCACCGGAGTTCCACTGGGGCAGAGCCGACGTGGATGGGGAAGACGGCTCCGCGGTGGAGTAGGGTGCGTCGGCCTCTCCTCCCCTTCCTTCTCTTCCTCCTTTCCTCCTCCTTCTTCCTCCTCCCGGCTCCTTCTTCCTTCTTCTCTACTGCTCGGCTGGACAGTGGCTTGATGAAGGTGACCGGGACGAGTGGGGGAGTTGGGTGTGGAGGAGAGGGGCATCCGGGAGGGGCCTTTAATAGCTGCTGGAGGGGTGTGGCTAGGCTGGAAACCGGGTGGTGAGCGCACGGGAGATGGACGGGGTCGATCCGCGGCCTCATCCATGGCTGGGCAACGACGGCGGTGGGGCTGACGTATCCCGTCTGACGTCAGTTCTATCGTTGTAGGGGGGATGGTGAGGCTGGCTAGTGGGGTCCCTTGGCCAGGTGCTGGAGGTGGAAGAAGAGAGGCGTTGGATAAGGGATAGGAAGATATGGGCTTCGGCCCAGGTAGTCTAGTTTTTTTACTGACAATTTTTTTTGCCAAATATCTACTCCCCTCTTTGATTTAGATTTAACCAAGTTTTTAATCTTAAGTCTTCTAAATACTTTATAAACCTCCAGGATTATTTTCCTCATTTAATTAGATTTTTTTAGGGAATTTTTACTTGGGTTAATAATATTATTACTATTATCATAAGGCAATAATCATTTTAGCACTTTTTTAAATATTTTAGTTAAATACCTTTTGCTATTGAGGTATTTTTATATTATTTAAATAATGAGTTTTTATGCAAGCAAAACTTTATTTGGTGAAAGTATTAATGATGCTAATTTTCTATGGTGGTTATATGTTGGTAGATCAATATGTGTGGTATGTGCTAAATATTTTTATTGGTTGATTCTTTTTAGCATGACCAGGAAAAACAAAGAAGGACAATAGCACAAGACAAGAAGATAACAAGCATGACATAGCAACAACACAAAGTATCAGGCAAGCATGGCAATTTTATTCGCATCACATCACACTTAGCAAGGTTTTTGTTTACCCTAATTTTAAGCATTCCAAAAAAAGACACAAAGGTTGGGATGTGACAGGCCTTCCCCCCTTAAAGAATCTCGTCCTCGAGATTCACAAGCTAATGAAGAGATGCGGGAACTCGCGCTTGAGGTAGTCCTCCCATTCCCAGGTGGCTTCCTTCTTTGTGTGGTTTGTCCACTGGACCTTGTTGAACTTGATTGTGCGCTTACGGGTGACTCGGCTAGCTTCTTCTAGGATCCAAATCGGTGTCTCTCGGTATGTGAGATCCTGGTTGATATCCACCATGCGGTGATTGATGTTTGTGAAAATATTAGGCTTGTCCGGCACCTCCAGACACTTTCGGAGCTGCGAGACATGGAAGACGTCGTGCACATCGGATAGCTCTGCTGGAAGTCTCAATTGATAGGCAACTTGGCCTCGTCTGGCTATCACCTCAAATGGTCCAATGTATCAGGGTGCTAACTTCCCCTTCACATGGAATCGCTGCATTCCCTTTAGTGGGGTGTCCCGGAGATATACAAAATCTCCAACTTCAAAAGTCAGCTCTCGACGCTTAGGGTCTGCATAGCTCTTCTGTCGAGACTGAGTGGCCTTCAGACGCTCACGAATTAACTGGACTTGCTCTTCTGCCTCCTTCAGAACATCGGGTCCGAAAATCTTCCCTTCCCCGGTCTGAGACCAGTTTAGGGGCGTGCGGCACTTTCGTCCATACAAGGCTTCAAATGGGGCCATCTGGAAACTCGACTGGTAACTGTTGTTGTAGGATAATTCTGCATAAGGCAAACATTCCTCCCACTTGGAACCATAGGCTAGAGCACATGCGCGGAGCATATCCTCTAGTATCTGGTTCACTGGCTCAGTCTGGCCTCCAGTCTGCGGGTGATAGGCTGTGCTGAATGTGAGCTTGGTGCCTAGTGCCTCCTGTAATTGCTTCCAGAACCTCGAGGTAAAATGGGTACCTCGGTCATACACAATCTCCTTCGGAACTCTGTGCAGAGAAATGATCCTCGACATGTACAAGTCTGCCAGCTGATCTCCTTGATAGGTGGTTGGCACTGGAATGAAGTGCGCTACCTTGGTGAGTCGGTCGACGATGACCCAAATAGATTCATGACCCTTGCTTGACCTTGGTAGTCCTGTGATGAAGTCCATGCCTATCTGTTCCCGCTTCCATTCAGGGACTCGGAGCTGTTGCAGCAATCCTGCCGGTCTCTGGTGCTCTGCTTTTACTCTCTGGCATATGTGGCACTTGGCAACATACAAGGCAATCTCTCGCTTCATACCGTGCCACCAGAACAAGTTTTTCAGGTCGTGACACATCTTAGTCCCTCCAGGGTGGATGGAGTAAGGTGTATCATGAGCTTCTTTCAGGATAGTGAGCTTTAAATCTTCTACATCGGGCACACACAATTGGCCATCAAACCAAAGGACTCCTTCATCATCTACCGTGAACTTCGGGGCTTTGCCGATGGGTATCTTCTTCTTTATTCCCTTGATGCTATCGTGTCCGTTCTGTGCCTTCTTGATCTGATCAAACAGAGTCGGAGTTAGCTCGAGGTGATCAAGAACACCGGGTGTCACAAGCTCCAAACCCAGCTTCTCGAACTCATCGTGCATAGGTGGTTGTGTCTCTCTGATTATTGCATTAAGTGTGCAGGGCTTGCGGCTGAGGGCATCTGCTACCACATTGGCCTTGCCGAGGTGGTAGTGGATCTCCAGATCATAATCCTTGATCAACTCGATCCATGTCCTCCGCCTCATGTTCAACTCCTTCTGAGAGAATATGTACTTCAGACTCTTATGGTCTGTGTATATGTCGCAACGCTGACCCATCAGGTAATGTCTCCACCTCTTGAGAGCAAGCACAACAGCGGCTAGCTCCAAGTCATGGGTGGGGTAGTTCAACTCATGCGGCTTCAACTGCCCTGACAGGTACTCGATCACCTTGCCCACTTGCATCAGGACACAACCAAAATCAATCTTCGATGCGTCACAATACAGATCAAAGCTCTTGGTTAGGTCAGGCATCGTCAAAACTGGGGCAGATACCAATCTCCTCTTCAGCTCTTGGAAACTGGCTTCACACTTATCTGTCCACACAAACTTCTGGTCCTTCTTCAGCAGTTGAGTCATGGGACGGGCAATTCAGGAGAATCCTTCCACGAACTTGAGGTAGTATCCTGCTAGTCCAAGGAATCCTATAAATTCGGTCTGAGTGGTCGGGGCTGTCCAGTCCATGCTGGACTGAATCTTGGCTCGGTCAACGGATATTCCTCCTTCTGACAATACATGTCCCAAAAATCCGAGTTCCTTGAGCCATAATTCACACTTGCTGAACTTGGCGTATAGTTGGTGCTCTCGCAAAGTCTCAAGGACTAAGCACAGATGCTCGGCATGCTCTTCTTCAGTCTTGGAGTATATCAGGACATCATCAATGAACACCACCACAAACTTGTCGAGGTACTTCATGAAGATCTTGTTCATGAGGTTCATGAAGTAGGAAGTGGCATTGGTAAGTCCGAATGACATTACAGTGTACTCAAAAAAACCATATCGGGTTGTGAAGGCTGTCTTCGGAATGTCCGACTCACGGACCTTCAACTGGTGGTATCCGGTCCTCAGATCAATCTTGGAGAAGACTCGGGCTCCGTTCAACTGGTCGAACAGATCCTCGATCTTAGGGAGCGGATACTTGTTCTTGATGGTCACCTCATTCAGATTACGGTAATCCACACACATGCGTATGGTTCCGTCTCTCTTGTCCACAAAAAGAACTGGCGAACCCCAGGGTGAAGCACTGGTTCGAATCAGTCCCTTCTGGATCATGTCATTCAGCTGTTTCTTCAACTCTACTAGCTCCTCGGCATTCATCCGATAGGGTCTCTGGGCAATGGGGGTTGTGCCGGGTACAAACACAATGGTGAACTCGATATCCCGATCAGGCGGCATACTGGGTAACTCCTCCGAAAAGTCATCTAGGAACTCACAAACTATGTGCACTTGCTCCAGTGATGGTCCCGAAATACTCTGGTGGCAAAAGGCTTGGGGTACTTCTGGCTTGGCAACATATTCCACCCGAACTCCTTCATCATTGGTTAAGTCGACTGACTTCTTGGTGCATTCTATGCATCCATGACACTTGGACATCCAATCCATCCCGAGTATCACTTCCAATACTTGGGTTCCTAACACAATGAGGTTGGCAGAAAACTCTACTCCTTCAATTATTACAGGAACCTCTAGGCAAGATAACACTGCCTTCATCTTTGACCCGGATATTTGGACTATCATGGCTTTCTCCATTCGGCTTGGTTTTATCCCGCTTCTATGGAAAAAACTTTCCGTGACGAAAGAATGTGATGCACCCGAATCAAACAGTAGTCTTGCCAGTACTAAGTTCACAAGGAATGTTCCCAGCACAACATCAGGGCTTCTTGAGCTTCTTCCGCATTCACTTGATTCAGTCGTCCCTTGGCGACGTTTGCTGAACGTCGTGGGGCTTCTCGGCCTACAGCTGGTTCATCGGGAGGCGGCATGTTGTTCTTCTTGTTGGGGTAGTTGGTGGCAAAATGACCCTTCTGTCTGCATTCAAAGCATATCATATCTGCCAAGACAGGATGATTTACGGGGTTGCTGGGAGATCCTCCTGCTGGCCTTAGGAATCCGGTAGGACGTGCAAGTAAGCTAGGACGCGGAACTTGGTAATGACTCCTCTGCGGCTGGGTTGGTGATACACGAGATAGCTTCTCGTCCCTCGTTGGTTACCCCAAGTGGAAGGTGAGATGTAGCGTAGCGGTAAATTTCCCTTAGCGAAGATGCTAAGGTTTAGATTGTCTCCAGTAGGACTCCAACTGATACAAGTAGGTGGTGAAGTGAACAATGGCGCCGTTCAAAACTCTAAGTTGCTTACTTCACCTGGACCTGCACACACAACAGATAGCTTTGCTCCCGACGAGTACAGAGGAGTTGTCAATTCCTCCGGCCTTGTTGTTTACAAAGGATAAAACGCACGGGATAATAATGATAGTGATAGCTACGGAAAAGTAAATACTGAAAGTAAATTGAAGGTGTAAACAATATTGGAAATATGGGCCGGGTTACTATGATGTTCACTAGTGATGTATCTCTCCCAAAAGACGATAAACTAGCCATGCGAGGTAAACAAATTACAGCTGGGCAATTGACAGGATTATGTGCGCAAACCAATGGTAATTATGCTAAACAGAAAGGAAGAGGCTCCAAAGCATGGGAAGTACGCCAAGACAAGTAGACTGACATCCATCTGCATCTACCTACTAATCATCCACCTTGAGATATCTATCCAGAACATCTCGCTGGTATTAAGTTGCGAATCCCACCCAAAGTGTAAACTCAAAGCAACAGACAACTGCATTAAAGAACTTTGCATAAAGTAAACAATCATTTCACCCACAAGTACAAGCACCGTTGTTTTCCCCCTTGTGGCAACAGCACATCCCCTAGACTCATGTTTCTGTCACTCAAGCTAGTCATCGGGGGGCATGAATCCACAATCATGCATAACACTCCCTCTTGGAGTCACTACCTACTACGTGGCCAAAGCAATAAACAACAACGGAGAACATGCAATAATTACTCAAGAACATAAATATAAAAGAAGAGAATCAAATATATAACTTAATCACAATTTGCGGACCCCAGTAAACTCGGCATAGCAACAGCAGAAAGATTACATAAGTGCCTCGATCATGTAGGGCAGCTCACGAGGTCTAATCCATGAAGAACAAAGAGGGGAGGAGAACATCACTCAGATACTTATCATAGACCCATGGTACAAGGTGGACTACTCACGGTTCACCGGGAAGCATCCATGGTGGTGGAGAAGCTCCCGGAGGTGATTCCTCCCTCCGGCAGGGTGCCAGGAAGAGGTCTTCTGGTGCTCCTGATCTTGGAAGCGCGGCAGCGGCGGAACAGAGGAGAGATCGTGAAAAAGGGTTTCGTCCCCGAGGGTTTCTCGTCACGGGGAATAAATAGGCGAAAGGGGGCAGCCAGAGGTGGGCCAGGGGCTCCAAGCGCCCCCCTGGCGCGGCCAGGGGTGGGGCCGTGCCCTCTGGCCTCCTGGGCTCCCCTGGCTCCCCTCTTGCCCCTCTCGGGCTCTTCGCGAAGCTTCCGGTACGCTGATTTTTCCTATATTTTTCCCGGAAGTTTTCTGGTACTTTTAATAAGGGGGAAACCTGAAATAGAAAAACAACAGAAATTAGGAACTGACACTGGGGTGCACTGAGTTAATAGGTTAGGACAAACATGATCAAAAGTGTATGGAAGTTCATCAATAACATAGCAATATCACACTAAAGAGGCATGGAGCAAGCAGAAATTATAGATACGTTTTGGACGTATCAACATCCCCAAGCTTAATTCCTGCTCGTCCTCGAGTAGGTAAATGATAACAAGCATAATTTCTGTGGTGACATGCTAACAACCATATAAGAACTTTGTAAGTAAAGCAATCAAGGCATGTAATTCAATTCAAGTCATAACAGGCAAGAGTCTATATTTGGCATTGAAATAAGCAACGTAAGAACATAAAGGTGAAAGATCTCTCGCTGTCCGTGACTCAAATGTCTCCAAATGGTGTTTGCGTGCAAGAAAGGGGATAGGGATATACGAGAAAAGGTATTTTTATGTTGAGAACTCAATATACTTAAGTTTCACACTTGATCTTCTTTGTAATCTTATCTTGACTCATCCCCAGACCACTAGCCAGGTACAAGTCAAAATGATCCACTCCTTTACGACATTTTGAGCACTCATGCAATGGATGAGCATAAGCAAGAAAATTGACACTTGGGATGGCAAAGAGAGAATATGGTGGAGGAGGAAGACAAAAAGGTGTGAAAGGCTCACATCAATGAGGACAATCATAGGCGAGAGAAAGCCAAATGATAGATATGATGTGAGGAGTAGGGATTGCCATGCAACGGATGCACATATGAGCTAAGGTAAGCTCTCCAATGGAACTAGTGGGGGTGCATCCAACTTTCTTGCTCAAGAAGACCTAGAGCTCATTTGAGGAGGCTCATCATTGGAATATACAAGCCAAGTTCTATAGTGTGAAGGTCCCCACATAGCTATATGCATGAATGATAATCTCTATGGAGTACAAGATATAAGAGGGAGTACGAGTGTGGATCTCTCAAAAGGAATAGTAGTGTGCCCCCTTCTCTCTTTTTATTTTCTTTTTTCTCGTTTTTCTATTTTTTTGTATTTTTTGGCGGCCTCAATGGCTCTTTCTATTTCTCTCATTTTTCCTCTTTGGGATCTTTTGATTTTGTCCTCTTTGGGATCTTTTAATTTGTCCACTTTGGGATCTTTTCCTCACTTTAGGGGCAACACTCTATATATTACAAGACGTATAGAAGATCTTTCACACTTTACAAATTACTCAAATCATAAAAAAGATGTAACTATCATGATGTATGAAAATGTATGCCTCTGCAAGTGTAGCAAGATATGCAATGATACTAGCGCGTCATGTAGCAATGATTAGGGAAAGGCCCTACTAGCATGCGGCTCATCGATCAAGCAAGTAGCATGTATGACATGAAGATCAAGTCATGATAAGATGGATGTTGCATGGCAATATATCTCGGAAAGGCTATGGAAATGCCTTGATAGGTAGGTATGGTGGCTGTTTTGAGGAAGGATATAAGGAGGTTTATGATGACAGAGCGTATCATTCCAAGGGTTTGGATGTACGGGCGAAGGTGGACGCCAACTCTCGGAGTGAGAAGAAAGCAATGCACGGCACAGGAGAGGCTAGAAAAATATGGGAAGTCGGAAGTGTCAACTTTCGAATACTCACATTAGTCCGAAGAACTCATGCACTTATTATCGGTAACTCTCAATCTTAATAAGGAGGTTCACAAAGAGACAAGTGTCACAACCCCAAGTTAGGTATGTGCTAGGGTAAGCTTAGGCCTTTGCATCATGATAAAAATTTCAAAAGAAATTGAAATGGGAGAGAACACCCCCAGATGAATTAATTCAAAAGGCCAGATAAAAATCTTCTCCAAAAATTCATGTTAGAATTTTGAAAAGTTTTATAAATGAGTGTGATCACATATCAAGTGATGTGGGACCCACCCATGCTCATAGATTTTTCAAATATTCAAACATGAGCATGGAATTAAATTTAAACCCCTATTTGAATTAAAGTTCAAATTATTTGAATTTAAAAAATGTTCAAACTTTACAAGTGGCTAACCTAGTATATTGTGATGCCACATAAAAAGTTTCAGCATTTAATAAAATGCCTAGCTAATTATTTAGCACAGCAAAACAAAAAGACAGAAAGAAAAACAGAAGAAAAGAAAAAAAGGAAACTCACCTGGCTTCCAGCCCGACTAGCTCCCCCGCAGCCCACCTGGCCGGCCCAGCCCACCTGGAGCTCCCCTGTCGTCTTCCCCGGGCACGAGCACACAGCTGCGTGCCCGACATGCCGCAGCCGTCGCGGTGGCAGCCTCCCAGCCGCGCCCCTGCCTCCTTCTCGACACCACGCACGCCAGGAGACGCCCCACGTCTCACTTCCCCCCTCCTCGCCCTCTGGTTCGTCCTCCCCGCGAAGAACAGCGGCACCCCCGTAACCTAGCCGGAGCACGGCGACGCCCCGGCGCGGCGACTGAAGCCCTAGAGCTCCGTTGACTTGTCCAGCACGTCGGCAGCCGTCGTCTACGTCGAGCTACTGTGCCAATCGAAGCTCAGCGCCACTGGAGACGACGCCAGGTTCAACATTTCGCCGCCGGCCGCCGGGAAGAGAAGCTCCAAATACGCCGCCGTCGAGAGACCCCCGACCCCGCCGTCTTCTCCATTCGAATCGGGGTGAGCCACTCGTCGTTTTGCCTCTATCCCCAACTCCTCCTGTGCCCCGCAGCTGGATTCCGGCGAGGCCAGTGCCTCGGCCGTCGCCGCGTTTGACCCCCTCGTCGCCACGGTGCACGACTTGGACCCCCGATGGCCTAAACGGACGCGCGGGCTCCCCAGCAACCTGTCCGTGCCCTCTAATCCCTCCCCCGTGCACAAAACCCCTACTCCGGCAAGACTCCGGCGAGTCCCGAGCCGCCGTCGCCATTAACCCCTCCCCTCTCTCACTGACCCGTGGGCCCGAGGCCACTAAGCTAATCCCCCCCTAACCCGCTGACTACTGGGCCCCAGCACCCTAACCCCTCTCTGTTAATTAAACAGAGAGGATTAAATCTCTCTGCCACTGACATGGCTGGCCCACCAGTCATACCCCTGCTGATGTCATGCTTGCATCAGCATGACGCAGTAAAGAAATTCCAGAAAATTAGAAATGATTTATAGAAATTCCAGAAAATCCAGAAAATAGCCCAAAATTTGGAAATTCATAGAAAATTCATATCAACTCCAAATTGGACAAATAATATATGAAAAATGATCAGGAGAAAATAAGCTATCCAAAAATCCAACTTTCAACTATGTTTGAGTTGAATTTAAATTGGGACTAGTAGCATTTGTCATTTGATTTAATTGGAATTTATTCAAATTAAATTCAAATGCTTTTGCAACTTGGACCATGGCAACATGGTACATTTCAACCACACATCAGAGGCATATCATACACATTTCAAAATGATTCAAATTGATCAAACAATGTCACATGTAACTTGGCTAAGTTTGAATTCAAATTTGAGTTTGAATTTGCAATTAAATTTGCAATATACTCCATTTAAATGGAATTGCTTCACACATCAAAGCATATACATCAAGTTTCAACCTTCAACCATGTGATTGTGCATTGTATTTACTTTGCTACCTTGTTTGTTGTTTGTCGAGTAGAGGTGGAACCGGAGTAGGAGGCTGCCCCCTTCGTTGAACACCCCGAACCCGAACCTCGTCAGCAAGGCAAGCAAACCCCCTTTGATCATGTCTATAAAATTCCAATTCCCTCTCAGTCTCGCTTATGCATGTTTAGGAGATCACCTTGTATCGATTCTACCGCGTAGTTGAACCCATATACGATGTATGACCTATCATCTTGTCACAGTAGTAAGAAAACCACAATCCTAGCCGACATAGGAGTTGACTGATATCATGTGGCCCCTGCAACTGTTACTGCTTATTGCATGCTTAGTGTTTACAATGAGGATGTTTTGATGTGAGTCGGGATGATAGTGAACATGGTGTTGATGAATGTGAAACTGTGTTGGTGAATCTACCCTAATACAAGGTGAGCGATGAGAGGCTGTGTAGGAGTACACAGTGGGTTGTCTCGTTGAACACCGCCCTAAGCCCGAGTTCTTGTGTGGTGATCCAAGACGAAGAGTACTACCACATGTTGGGCACATGGACCCCCGCTCAACCTACTAACTCACCCCTTCTCAGTTCAATGAGTCGCATTAGTTCGGAGTTCTGGTAGGTCTGTGGCACGGTCTGCGAAGTGGAAGAACGGCTATTCAAACCGGCTTGGGAGCCTGCACACATCTTCTGGGACCACATCGGTAAACCAGCCGGGTTCACGATGTGGATTCCAGCCCAGATAGGCGTCTCCATTGAATTTGAGTTGGCTGTGAGGTAAAAGTTGTGGGAATTATCCTCGCCGGCACCTCTTGAACGGTGTCGAGTACAAAGGCGGTAACTGATAATTTCATGTGTGTAGCAGTACACCCCTGCAGGGTTAATAAACTATTCGAATAGCCGCGTCCGCGGTAAGGGACTACTTGGAGAGTTGTGCTCGATTATTAGACAACTTGAACTGGATACTTCTAAAACACACCAAGATAAGCGTGAGTGCTATGGTGTGCTTCTCGTGGGGAAGTCGAGGAAGTAACCAAGGTGGTGTAATTGGTTGAAGAGATGTAGTGGACTCGTGTACGCTTCTTACCTCAAGTCTGGTACTCGTAGTGCAGGACTAGCCAAGTCAAAGCTGGCACTTCTGCAAGTGAAACCCCACCTCCCTTTACCTTGATACATGTGCATGAGTAGTATAGTTCCTACGTAAGTCTTGCTGAGTACGACTTTGTACTCACGTTTTCTTATTCTATGTTTTAGATGAAACCACCAACCCCGATGGTGGCTTCTCCCCGAAGCTCGAAGAATGAAGACTCAGACCAAGACCAAGCTAGTGTAGTCCCAGTCAGACGACTGGTTCCCTCGTGGAGGGCTTGTTTTTAGATAAGGCTTCTCTAAGACATTTGTTAAACTTGTCTGTACTCAGACCTACTTTGCTTCCGCTTGTCTGTTGTAATGTTGGATCACATGCTTGTGATCTCTGTGTGCACTCTGTAAGAGTTATCAATAAAGATGTATACTTTTTAGAGAATTGCAATGATACCTGCTGTTCTTACTAGACATGTGTGCTGCGTGTATGTTTATAACATGCATGTCTTAGTATGGGTTTTCGAGACCTTAGTTGTGATCTGGCTGGCGGTCTTTTATACACCAAGTGGCCCTTAGATGTGCGCAGCTTGGGGCATCGCGATGCGATTGTTCGAGACTCTGTCTCGTGCACATTTTGATGTATGATCGAGCCCGCCCTAGACCCCGACTAAGTGATCGGGCTGGAGTAAGTCTATGTAAGGGTTATAATACAATCGATAGTATGGTTGAGGCGACTTGTCTATGAGTATGGTAGTTCATCACCCATATCAATTAGACTTGTGTGCGGACGATGAGGACCCATCTCAGTGGATCATCCGGCCTGAATGGGATGCCCCTCACGTTCGATGCTTTCCGAGAACGTTCTGTGCTTGGCCTTGTCTGCTTAGACAAGTGGGTACGGTTCTCGTCTCTCCATATGATTGTGTTGTAGCGAGGCTTGCATACGCTAACCCCGGGTCCCGACAGACTTGGTATCAGAGCAGGACTGACTGTAGGATTATCAGCCTTGGCCGAAGTCGAGTCTAGCCTTCTATAGTTATATAGTTACTCTAGGTATATAAGGGAACAACGTAAGGCTTCTTTTTTCTCCTTACCCTCGTCAATCTGAGTTCTGAGTCACCCTTATCTTTTCTACGGGATGATAGGACTAGGCTCATCTATGTCTTACTAGAACATCTCGTTGATTGCCTCCTTATAGCCGTAGGATTGTTGTGGATGTCCAGAGTCTTCGTGTTTTGAGTTCCTTGAAGAAGTTCTGTCCAATTCTTCGAGGTTGTTTCATTTTCCATCCCAGTATAGCCGTTATGCTGCCGGATTTGTTCCGTGTTTCTTTGAATCATTGCCTTTGCATTATAGTCTTCTCCTTCTGAAATCATATCCTTTTATCCTTGCCTCCATCGTACAACCTGTTCTGATTGTTGATTTTTATCGCACAGGATGTCAGGTGGAACTCGTAGTGTTGTTCTTCGGAATCGAGACCGTGATCGGAATCGAAATGATGATGAACCTCCACCACCGCCTTCTGCGGCGGAAATCATGATGGAAGCTGAGCGGAATAGACGTGATCAGACACGCCTTCTGGAGCTCATCGAGCAGAATACCGCCCACCATCGTAATGTGGTGGTCAGCATTCAGGACTTCATCCTCCTCAATCCACCGGTATTCCGATGTTCTTCTGAGCCCCTTGAAGCTGATGATTGGCTCCGTTCCATCGAGCGTAAGCTTGACACTGCACATGTTGCTCCCGATGACCGAGTTGTTTTCGCGGTATACTTCTTGGAAGGTGCTGCTCTTCAGTGGTGGGAGAACTATGTTGCAATACAGCCAGATGGTCACGTAGTGACTTGGCAAGAGTTCTGTGTTGCCTTTCGAGGGTACCACATTCTGGATGAGTTGATGGAGTGCAAGAAGGAAGAGTTCTGCAATCTGAATCAAGGAGAGATTTCCATTCATGAGTATGTGAGAGAATTCAACCGTCTTGCTCATTATGCCCAAGATTAGATCACCACCGATGCCAGAAAGAAGGCAAAGTTCCGTAAGGGACTTAGCCCCATCCTTCGTCATGATCTCAACCTCCTTGAGTTTGCCACCTTTGAGGATTTAGTCAACAGATCCTTCAGAGCTGAGCATGGCAATGAAGTTTTCGAGAAGTCTCGCAAGCATGCTCTTGAGCTTGCCCCTTCTTCCAGTTCACGCCCTCAGAAGCGTATGATCTGGATTCCTAACAGTTTGTTTCCCCAAAACAACCCACCGAGGCCATCCCTTGTGCCGCCTCGCCCACCAGCTCCACCAAACAACCCAGCTCCCCGCACTATCTTTGGAGCCTGCTTTAGATGTGGCCAGCCTGGTCACTATTCTCGTGAGTGCCCCGTCAGTCAGAATGCTCCACCCCATGCCAAAGGAAACCCCACTGTTCGTGCCAAACCACCCCCGAAGGTTCCCACCTCTAAGCCTTTCACTTCCACAAATCTTGGACGTGTGAACCAAATCTCTGTTGAGGAAACTGATAGTACTTCTGACGTCATTCTTGGTACGCTCCCAGTCAATTTTGTTCCCACTTCTGTTCTTTTCGACCCAGGAGCATCTCACTCATTCATGTCGGAGAGTTATGCACTTCGGCATGATGTATCCTTTGAAGAAATGTTCACCCCTATGATCATTCAAACTCCTGGTTCCAAGTGGCAAACTAATAGAGTAAGCCATGGTAATCAAATTGCAATTGAGGGTTTAGTATTCCTTGCTTCACTCATAGCCCTCAAGTCTTCAGACATTGATGTCATCCTACGCATGTATTGGTTATCAAGGCAGAATGCTTTTCTTGATTGTAAATCCAAGTCAGTTAGACTTACACATCCTTCAGGCCATACAATAGCTTACTCCTCACCAAGAACAAGAACCCAGTTGCATTCTTTGAATGTGCTTCCCCTTCTCGACCTTGAAGATGTTCCGGTGGTCCGTGACTTCCCGGATGTCTTTCCTGAAGAGCTGCCGGGAATGCCACCCGACAGATGTGTAGAGTTCATTGTAGATCTTGCCCCAGGAACCGCACCAATTTCCAGACGCCCATACAAAATGGCCCCACGTGAGTTAGCTAAGCTTAAAACCCAACTTTAAGCTTTGTTGGAAAAAGGATTCATCCGCCCTAGCTAATAGCCATGGGGTTGCCCCGTTCTGTTCGTAACAAAGAAAGATGGAACAGAAAGGATGTGCGTAGACTATCGCCCGCTAAATTTAGCGACGATAAAGAACAAGTACCCACTGCCCAGGATCAATGATCTTGATGATCAACTTGCAGGATCCTCTGTCTTCTCCAAGATGGATTTGAGATTAGGTTATCATCAAATCAAGATCCAAAACGAGGACATTCCCAAAACGGCTTTTACTACTCGTTATGGTCTTTACGAGTACACCGTCATGTCCTTTGGTTTAACCAATGCCCCCGCCAATTTCTCACGCATGATGAATTCGATCTTCATGGAGTACTTAGATAAATTTGTTGTGGTTTATCTCGATGACATTCTCATCTACTCGAAGAACGAAGAAGAACATGCCGAACACCTAAGGCTGGTATTGATGAAACTTAGAGAGCATCGCCTGTATGATAAATTCTCCAAGTGTGAATTTTGGCTACCAGAAGTGACCTACTTAGGCCACGTGATTTCTGCAAAAGGCATTGCTGTGAATCCCGAGAGAGTTCAGGCCGTCCTTGACTGGACTCCACCTGAATCGGTTAAGCAAGTTAGGAGTTTTCTTGGCCTAGCCAGCTATTGCCGCCGCTTCGTCGAGAATTTTTCTAAAGTTGCAAAGCCTCTAACTGAACTCCTCAAGAAAGATAAGAAATTCCAATGGACTTCCAAGTGCGAGGAAAGCTTTCAAGAGCTAAAAAGAAGATTGACTTCTGCACCCGTACTTGCACCTCCAGACACCAAAAAGGATTTCGGGATCTTTTGTGACGCCTCACGGCAAGGGTTAGGATGCATACTTATGCAAGATAGACATGTGGTAGCTTATGCTTCACGCCAGTTGCGGCCACATGAAGAGAACTATCCTACCCACGATCTTGAACTCGCTGTCGTAGTTCATGCCCTAACAACTTGGCGACATTACCTCCTTGGTAATCGTTGTGAGATCTATTTCGACCACCAAAGCCTCAAATACATATTCACCCAGCCAGATCTTAACCTCAGGCAAAGACGCTGGATAGAGTTGATAAAATATTATGACTTAGGAATTTCTTACACCCCAGGCAAAGCCAATGTCATGGCTGATGCACTAAGTCGTAAGTCGTATTGTAACAACCTCATGTTACAACAGTATCAACCAATTCTTCATGAGGAATTTCAAAAACTCAATCTCGAGATTGTTCCTCATGGCTATCTTTCTACCTTGGTGGAGAAACCAACCCTTGAGGATAAAATCATAGCCGCCCAGAAACGTGATAGTGGTATTCGAGAGATCAAGAAGAACATTGCTAGCAGAGTTGCTAAATGTTTCTCCATAAATGATCAAGATGTTGTTTTCTTTGGCACTCGATTGGTTGTACCACGAAAACACAATCTTAGGAGGCTAATCCTCAAAGAAGCTCATGACACTCCCCTTTCAATTCATCCTGGTAGCACAAAGATGTACCGAGACCTACGCCAGAGATTTTGGTGGACTAGGATGAAGAGAGAAATTGCTAAGTTCATTGCCGAATGTGATGTTTGTCGTCGCATTAAGGCCGAACATCAAAGACCTGCTGGCACTCTTCAACCATTGCCTATCCCTGAGTGGAAATGGGATAAAGTCAGTATGGATTTCATCACTGGCTTTCCAAAAACCCAGAAAGGAAACGATGCCATATTCGTTGTCATAGATAGGCTTTCCAAAGTTGCTCACTTCCTTCCAGTTCGCGAGTCTATAACTGCTAGCCAGTTAGCGGACTTGTACGTCTCTAGAATTGTATCCCTTCACGGTGTTCCTTTGGAAATCAATTCTGATCGTGGTAGCCTTTTCACCTCTAGATTTTGGGGAAGCTTCCAACATGCTATGGGAACTCATCTCTCCTTTAGTACGGCTTTCCATCCTCAGTCTAGCGGTCAAGTCGAAAGGGTTAACCAAATTCTTGAAGACATGCTCAGAGCTTGTGTTATCTCATTCGGAAAGAATTGGGAGAAGTCTCTTCCATTCGCCAAATTTGCTTATAGCAATAGTTTTCAATCTAGTCTGAACATGGCTCCTTTTGAACTCCTTTATGGACGACGATGTCGAACACCACTAAACTGGTCAGAAACCGGTGAAAGACAATTCTTTGGACCGGATATGATCAAGGAAGCAGAAGAGCAAGTTCGCATTGTTCGTGATCAATTGAAAGCCGCTCAGTATCGTCAGAAAAGCTACTATGATCGTCATCATAGGAAAGAGAGCTACAATCTGGATGAGAAGGCTTACCTTCGGGTTACTCCTCTGAAGGGAACCCAACGATTCGGTATCAAAGGCAAATTGGCCCCACGTTACTCGAACCTTTCCGCATTCTTGCTAAACGTGGAGAAGTTGCCTACCAACTCTAACTACCCCCGCACCTTTCCCGAGTACATGATGTATTCCATGTGTCACAACTCAGGCGTTGCTTCAAGGACCCCATCCGCGAAGTCGACCATGAAACGCTTGATCTCCAAGATGACCTTTCTTATCGAGAATACCCCGTTCGTATTCTTGATTCCACAGAGCGTGTCACTCGTCGTCAGAAGATTAGGTTTCTGAAAGTGCAATGGTCACACCACTCTGAGAGAGAAGCTACGTGGGAAAGAGAAGACCGTCTCAGTGCCGAGTACCCCACCTTCCTCCCGCAGACTTCTGAATCTCGGGACGAGATTCTTTTGAGTGGGGCGAGTTGTCACAACCCCAAGTTAGGTATGCGCTAGGGTAAGCTTAGGCCTTTGCATCATGATAAAAATTTCAAAAGAAATTGAAATGGGAGAGAACACCCCCCAGATGAATTAATTCAAAAGGCCAGATAAAAATCTTCTCCAAAAATTCATGTTAGAATTTTGAAAAGTTTTATAAATGAGTGTGATCACATATCAAGTGATGTGGGACCCACCCCATGCTCATAGATTTTTCAAATATTCAAACAGGAGCATGGAATTAAATTTAAACCCCTATTTGAATTAAAGTTCAAATTATTTGAATTTTAAAAATGTTCAAACTTTACAAGTGGCTAACCTAGTATATTGTGATGCCACATAAAAAGTTTCAGCATTTAATAAAATGCATAGCTAATTATTTAGCACAGCAAAACAAAAAGACAGAAAGAAAAATAGAAGAAAAGAAAAAAAGGAAACTCACATGGCTTCCAGCCCGACTAGCTCCTCCGCAGCCCACCTGGCCGGCCCAGCCCACCTGGAGCTCCTCTGTCGTCTTCCCCGGGCACGAGCACACAACTGCGTGCCCGGCATGCCACAGCCGTCGCGGTGGCAGCCTCCCAACCGCGCCCCTGCCTCCTTCTCGACGCCACGCACGCCAGGAGACGCCCCACGTCTCACTTCCCCCCTCCTCGCCCTCTGGTTCGTCCTCCCCGCGAAGAACAGCGGCGCCCCCGTAACCTAGCCGGAGCACGGCGACGCCCCGGCGCGGCGACTGAAGCCCTAGAGCTCCGTCGACTTGTCCAGCACGTCTGCAGCCGTCGTCTACGTCGAGCCACTGCGCCAATCGAAGCTCAGCGCCACTGGAGACGACGCCAGGTTCAATGTTTCGCCGCCGGCCGCCGGGAAGAGAAGCTCCAAATACGTCGTCGTCGAGAGACCCCCGACCCCGCCGTCTTCTCCATTCGAATCGGGGTGAGCCACTCGTCGTTTTGCCTCTATCCCCACCTCCTCCCGTGCCCCGCAGCTGGATTCCGGCGAGGCCAGTGCCTCGGCCGTCGCCGCGGTTGACTCCCTCGTCGCCACGGTGCACGATTTGGACCCCCGATGGACTAAACGGACGCGCGGGCTCCCCAGCAACCTGTCCGTGCCCTCTAATCCCTCCCCCGTGCACAAAACCCCTACTCCGGCAAGACTCCGGCGAGTCCCGAGCCGCCGTCGCCATTAACCCCTCCCCTCTCTCACTGACCCGTGGGCCCGAGGCCACTAAGCTAATCCCCCCCTAACCCGCTGACTACTGGGCCCCAGCACCCTAACCCCTCCCTGTTAATTAAACAGAGAGGATTAAATCTCTCTGCCACTGACATGGCTGGCCCACCAGTCAGACCCCTGCTGATGTCATGCTTCCATCAGCATGACACAGTAAAGAAATTCCAAAAAATTAGAAATGCTTTATAGAATTTCTAGAAAATCCAGAAAATAGCCCAAACTTTGGAAATTCATAGAAAATTCATATCAACTCCAAATTGGACAAATAATATATGAAAAATGATCAGGAGAAAATAAGCTATCTAAAAATCCAACTTTCAACTATGTTTGAGTTGAATTTAAATTTGGAAAAGTAGCATTTGTCATTTGATTTAATTGGAATTTATTCAAATTAAATTCAAATGCTTTTGCAACTTGGACCATGGCAACATGCTACATTTCAACCACACATCAGAGGCATATCATGCACATTTCAAAATGATTCAAATTGATCAAACAATGTCACATGTAACTTGGCTAAGTTTGAATTCAAATTGGAGTTTGAATTTGCAATTCAATTTGCAATATACTCCATTTAAATGGAATTGCTTCACACATCAAATCATATACATCAAGTTTCAACCTTCAACCATGTGATTGTGCATTGTATTTACTTTGCTACCTTGTTTGTTGTTTGTCGAGTAGAGGTGGAACCGGAGCAGGAGGCTGCCCCCTTCGTTGAAGACCCCGAACCCGAACCTCGTCAACAAGGCAAGCAAACCCCGTTTGATCATGTCTATAAAATCCCAATTCCCTCTCAGTCTCGCTTATGCATGTTTAGGAGATCACCTTGTATCGATTATACCGCGTAGTTGAACCCATATCCGATGCATGACCTATCATCTTGTAACTGTAGTAAGCAAACCACAATCCTAGCCGACATAGGAGTTGACTGATATCATGTGGCCCCTGCAACTGTTACTGCTTATTGCATGCTTAGAGTTTACAATGAGGATGTTTTGATGTGAGTTGGGATGATAGTGAACATGGTGTTGATGAAAGTGAAACTGTGTTGGTGAATCTACCCTAATACAAGGTGAACGATGAGAGGCTGTGTAGGAGTACACAATGGGTTGTCTCATTGAACACCGCCCTAAGCCCGAGTTCTTGTGTGGTGATCCAAGACGAAGAGTACTACCACATGTTGGGCACATGAACCCCCGCTCAACCTACTAACTCACCCCTTCTCAGTTCAATGAGTCGCATTAGTTCGGAGTTCTGGTAGGTCTGTGGCACGGTCTGCGAAGTGGAAGAACGGCTATTCAGACCGGCTTGGGACCCTGCACACATCTTCTGGGACCACATCGGTAAACCGGCCGGGTTCACGATGTGGATTCCAGCCCAGATAGGCGTCTCCATTGAATTTGAGTTGGCTGTGAGGTAAAAGTTGTGGGAATTATCCTCGCCGGCACCTCTTGAACGGTGTCGAGTACAAAGGTGGTAACTGATAGTTTCATGTGTGTAGCAGTACACCCCTGCATGGTTAATAAACTATTCGAATAGCTGCGTCCGTGGTAAGGGACTACTTGGAGAGCTGTGCTTGATTATTAGACAACTTGAACTGGATACTTCTAAAACACACCAAGATAAGCGTGAGTGCTATGGTGTGCTTCTCGTGGGGAAGTCAAGGAAGTAACCATAGTGGTGTAATTGGTTGAAGAGATGTAGTGGACTCATGTACGCTTCTTACCTCAAGTCTGGTACTCGTAGTTCAGGACTAGCCAAGTCAAAGCTGGCACTTCTACAAGTAAAACCCCACCTCCCTTTACCTTGATACATGTGCATGAGTAGTATAGTTCCTATGTAAGTCTTGCTGAGTACGACTTTGTACTCACGTTTGCTTATTCTATGTTTTAGATGAAACCACCAACCCCGATGGTGGCTTCTCCCCGAAGCTCGAAGAATGAAGACTCAGACCAAGACCAAGCTAGTGTAGTCCCAGTCAGACGACTGGTTCCCTCGTGGAGGGCTTGTTTTTAGATAAGGCTTCTGTAAGCCATTTGTTAAACTTGTCTGTACTCAGACCTACTTTGCTTCCGCTTGTATGTTGTAATGTTGGATCACAAGCTTGTGATCTCTGTGTGCACTCTGTAAGAGTTATCAATAAAGATGTATACTTTGTAGAGAACTGCAATGATACCTGCTGTTCTTACTAGACATGTGTGCTGCGTGTATGTTTATAACATGCATGTCTTAGTATGGGTTTTCGAGACCTTAGTTGTGATCTGGCTGGCGGTCTTTTATACACCAAGTGGCCCTTAGATGTGCGCAGCTTGGGGCATCGCGATGCGATTGTTTGAGACTCTGTCTCGTGCACACTTTGATGTATGATCGAGCCCGCCCTAGACCCCGACTAAGTGATCGGGCTGGAGTAAGTCTATGTAAGGGTTATAATACAATCGATAGTATGGTTGAGGCGACTTGTCTATGAGTATGGGAGTTCATCACCCATATCAATTAGACTTGTGTGCGGACGATGAGGACCCATCTCAGTGGATCATCCGGCCTGAATGGGATGCCCCTCACGTTCGATGCTTTCCGAGAACGTTCTGTGCTTGGCCTTATCTGCTTAGACAAGTGGGTACGGTTCTCGGCTCTCCATATGATTGTGTTGTAGCGAGGCTTGCATACGCTAACCCCGGGTCCCGACAACAAGTACCCCGAGGAGGAGTGTATGGGGGTTTGGTTATCCTTGCGCATCCTCGACTCATGGTACATAAGTGTACTCTAATATTCGACCCCTCAGAAGAGTAGTGATCCATCTAGTAGCTAGATTTCTCAACGAGTTTGTAGGTTTTGAAAATAAACACGGATTTCCCAAAATACGACATCTATCACTAATAGGCTAAAGCTCTTGACACCAAAAGTCCAAACATTACTCAAAACAACACCTCAAAATTTTGCAAGTTACTACTTTAAAAAGAATAGCAACCTCAATTACCTACTTCAAGTCAAGACACAAAACTCAGTGCAACAGGAAAACTCTCTAAACAAGATAAACATGAAAAATCAATAGAGTTCCAGCAACAAACTAAACAAAATCTCTTAAAAATATAAGCATGAAAGCTAAGAGAAAAACATGACAGTAGCTACGAAAATATAAAGAAGACACACAACAAAGATAAGCATGAAAAATCCTATGTTGTGTTCTAAATTTTTGAAGTGGAGCGTGTTTCTCTCCCACACAAAGAAAACTGGGTTCTAACTTGTTATGAACAACAAGAAAAGCTAAAGAAAACTAAAAAATAAAACCTAAGAGTGACACGCTCCAAGAATAGCACATAACGCATGAAGTGTTAAAAATATAGTGAAACGAGAGACGAACTGATAATTGTCGATGGAGAAGGGGATGCACGGGGGGCATCCCCAAGCTTAGACACTTGAGTCTCCTTGAAAAATTCTTGGGGGTTCATGGGGGCATCCCCAAGCTTGAACGCTTGACACTTCCTAATCTTCTTTCGTCATCCTCCCTCGCACACTTGAAAACTCCCTTCATACTTAACTCATCATAATCTGATTAGCGAGGTTAGTACCTCTAATAAAATAATTTTTCTCTACTTGAAATAAGGATAATCTTGAAGAGCTACTGTTTCTCAAGATTGCCAAAAAGTTTTTGCAAAGAAAAAGCAAGATTAAGGTTTGCAAAACGAAGAAAAGGCAAAATAGGACAGAATCTGTGAAAAACAGACCAGCAGGTAGTAAAGAATTTTTTAGGGATACTTCTGCAACTCAAATAAAAAAACTCATAACATACAAAAGTTTCGTAATTGTATAGATCATGATGTGTAAAAAAATCATCTCAAAAAGATGAATTGGGATTTTTCTAGTCATGAGGACAGAATCTGTTTTCTGGACAGCATGTAACAACTTTCACTTCCCTTGTCGTATGAGGCTATAAAAGGCACAAAGCTTGAAAAGTAAAGATAAAATGATGTTGCTAAAGTAGTAAAAATCATCAAGCCCACTAAAAACAGAAGAAAAACAAAAAGGAAATCCTGAATTCGTTGCGGGCTGCCTCCCGAAAGCGCTATCTTTTACGCCTTTAAGCTAGGCATACAGATTATAAAAGATGCTCTCACAAGAGAATAGAAATTTTAGCAAAAGAGAGCATCAAGAAGCAAATTTGTAACACATTTAAGCCTAACCCACTTCCTATGCATAGGCATCTCGTAAGAAAATAGGTCAGAGAAGAACAAAGTGACATGCATAGAAAGGTAGAACAGGAACAATTTCAAAACTTTCAACATGAAGAGAGGTGTTTTTGCAACATGGAAGTTTCTACAACCAAACTTTTCCCTCTCAAAGTAATTTACAGTAGTATCATTATAACATCCCAAAATTCTCCGAATTTTGGAATGTTAATAAAATTAAATAGATAATGATTGTTTGCTTGATGTGTTTGATTTTCTCGGGGATTTAGAACTTTTGGAGTTTATTGAATATTAAAAAAAGAGGGAATAAAAGGAATTTCCCTAATATTCATAATTGGTGTTTTTGGAATTTATTATTTTAAAACAAAACCAAAAAAACAAAATGAGAGAAGGTAATATGACTCCTTCAACATATTAAAATGGTTGGAAAATGCTTTAAATCATTATTGGAATTCTTTTGAATATTTGAAACATTTTTCAACTCGAGGAAATTCATTTGAGAGGATATAAAAGGACTTATCCCCTTTTTAATAAAGTTGGGAAATATTTAGAATATTACTTTAAAGTTTTTGAAATTTACTTTGAGTATTATAAATAACTCCCAAATTTATTTTTGGGATTTTATAATGCTAAGAGAGTTTTTATTTCATTTAAATGATTTATTAAATATTTTAAAAGAGTTGAAAAAGTAATCAAATGGGATATTTTTATTTCTTCCAAATTATTTATTGGTGAAACAATTTTAAAATTTATATTTTATTATTTAGAAATGGTTTGTCTATGCTCTTGACCAAATAAAATTATTTTTAAATGGTTTATTGGATTTTATTTGATTTATGAAAAGTATTTTATATTTAAATAAATTATTTAGAAAAGGTTTTTATTTTATTTACCTTTTTGGAAAATATTTTCATTTTATATTTTTCTTTAGATTATTTGATGAATTTAGAAATTTATTTTATATTTTTCTGATGAATATTTATTTTTCTACCATTGTTTGAAGTTTTTGTTTTTGAATAAAAGAAAAATCCGTAGCCCGGCCCAATAGCTTATTTCCGCACACGAGTGAAATTCGAGCCCGAGTCGAATCCAGTTTTTTTTTCTTTTCTCTGTATATATATATTAATTTCCAGGGAAATTTCTTTTTCTTTAAAAAAAAACCGAAAACCCTAGCCGCGGGACCCGCCGCCGCTGGGTCTTGCTCGTCGGAAGCCGCCGCCGCCGATCGGAATGGCGTCGCGCCGCCCCGGGATTCCACCTCGCCGGAGGCTGGCCACCGCCGCCGTCGCGCCGACCCACCGCGCCTCGCCGCGCCCCACCAGTCCGCCTCCACTCCGCCGCACGCCGTCGCCCCCGGGCCCGCGTCGGGCCAAGCCGCCGCCCCTGTGCCAAGGCCAGCCGTCGGGCCGCACGCCGGTGCCGCCGCGAGCCTCTGCGTGCTCGGCAACGCCGGGCCGCCGCCCCTGTGCCGCGCGCCTCCACGGTCGGCCACCGCCTCCCCTCAGCCGCAGGCCGCCCGCCGGAGCCGCCGCCGCGCGCCGCGACTTCCGCGCGCCTCCCCTGACCGCGACCTCGCCGCCGCACAGCCGGGCGCCGCCGGCCGCCCCCGACGCCCACTGCTGGCCTCCTCCACGCCCTTCACACGCCGGAGCCGTCGGACCTCGCCGGAGCACGACCGTGCTCGCCGGAGTTTGCGAGTTTGCCGGAGCAACCCCGATCCAGATCTGGTCAACCGCCGCCAGGGACCCGATCGCTTTTTGGAAAATATTTTATTTGCAAACAGGTCCCTATTGGCAGAAAACACCCCGTCGCCGTGCGTGCAATATCTTCTACACCGTAAGTCGGATCGAGGTGAAACTTTTTGCACTCGTGTTGTTCTGTACTTTAGCATGGTATAAATGTTTGCACACTTTGCACACTTTTGAATTTTAAGTTATTTCAAATTCAAATTCAAATTCCGGTGGCCGTATCTTTTAAACCGTTGATCCAAATCGAGTGATTCTTTTTGCGTTGGATCACTGGTTCCATGTACTTTCTGTCTATACCATGTGTAAAAAAAATTCAAATGTTTCTTGATCTTTTTAATTTCAAATTCAATTCAATTTTGCAATTGCTATGACCTGCATTGTAGTATTCCGTTTCACGTTATTCTTTTTGCATATTGAATCATATGAGACATCCTATCGGCAATATCCACACACCATTCATATTGCTATGATCTTTACCTTGATTTCATGATCCCTTGATCATAATCTTATATCGACAATTCTTTGTCCGTTGACTCTCTCGAGTTCACGTTCCACCGATCACCTTCGAGCACATCGACACTTGTAACGTGTCAAGCAGCTTGTTTTGTTGCTAAAACCTTTGTGTTTGTTTTGTTGATCTTTTGTTTGTCCTTGTGATGTGATTGCTTATTTGAGTTCCTTCATTGCGATAGATTCTCGGAGTGTGACGAATAGAGTTGACTGGACCGTGAGAGCGAAGAACTTCACCGAATGGAAAAGGCAAGTTACACTTTGACCATACCTCAACCTATGTTTTCTATTATGCATGTAGCAAATTATCACTCTATGCATGTGTAGGACTATATATTAGTTATGCTTTAAACCTAGTAGGATAGCCATATGCTCTGACCTTGTATTTTCATTGTCGCCCTAGGATCGTGGTTGTTATATACTGTTGTTGCTTTGTAGAAGGGGATTGGTTGAGTTATCATGGAGCTATGTGAGGATTAATGACTTGACTAGAAAACTTAATTAGAAATCACCTCTGGACGGGCAGGGAATGCATCCTGGTGCTCATGCCTTGGATAAGGAGGGACCAGGGCTAAATGCTTCCCGAATGGTTGTTTTGGTGGTGAACCGGGTGCGTCATGGCGCGTACCCTCTGAACGCAGTGGGCGCCGTCCAGGCTCAAAAAGATCAGACAGACAGTGTGACTAGTAGCTTCCATGTACAACCACTGGCTATATGGGCTCTGGCTTAGGTGAGTAAGTTGTGGGGAACCTGGCCCTGGTAGCTAGCTGATGTAGATAAGATAGGTGTATCGGCTACCAAAGGGTGGAGGCAACCTCTTCTGAAAGACTATGTCTCAATCTTCGGGTTGAGTCCAATGGGGAAAGTGTACAAACCTCTGCAGAGTGTAAAAAAACTGATCATGATTAGCCGTGTCCACGGTTATGGACAACTTTGAGCAACTGGTGTGACGCCCCCAAAATCAATCCGTGTACAGTAATCATACACGCAGGGTACACGGCTGAGATTAGGGTGCCACGGTGAGAATATCACAGCACAACACTAAACACAAAAGGATAAACAAATATATTACAAGAAAGGGGGGTCACGCGGATCCGAATACATAAGTCATACAAGCCATAATATCTGAGTACAGACATAGTTAGTCAAGTTTTGCCTTAAGAAGGCTAGCACAAATCACATCAGAGATACGGATCGAAAAGGCGAGGCGTCCTGCCTGGGATCCACTGAACTACTCCTGGTCAACGGGGAACACGACGTCATAGTAGGCGCCTCCGGGGTACTCCTGCTCCTGGGCTCCAACGTCGACTGCAGCGGCCGATCAGGCATAGCGAAAAAGGGGAAATAAAGCAAAGGTGAGTATCTAGCATACCCGTGAGTCTTCCGTCCGCTACTAAGCATTATGCATTGTATCAACGGAAAGAAGAGGCTGTATATAGTGGACTGAAAGACAGAAATCAGAATAAGGGTAAGAAGCTAGGCCTATCGAAGACTAGCATCTTCCGACGATGTCTTGCAACATGAGGTAAGAATCAACCAACAGTTTATATAAAGCATAAAGTAACAATGCAGCAGAAGATGCTGCAGCATTGTATAATAATAAGTTATAACAATTAACAATGCCTCCGAGTTCACCTCCTCGACATCCCCGCGAGGAAGAAAACCTGGAACCATACAGTTTAATAATAATAGTTTGTAGTGGTAAGATCCATCTTCAACATAAAGCGTCCTGTTACCGTGGACACGGCTAGTCGAATAGATTAATCTTCCCTGCAGGGGTGCACTTGTGTTACGCTACACGCACGGATCTCCAGGGTGGCGGGAACCTTGTTAGGGAACGCTCCACCGAGGCTATCTGACACTCCATAGCCCATCTTTAAAACTCAACAGAGAGGCCATCCGCCGGTCTAAATCCTAAGTACGCCGGGCCTTCGACCCCAACCCGAACGTACTCCTGCACGGTGCGTGACTGGCCGGTGAAGTTAAAGCAAATCCAAATAAGACACCACCGCGCGAGAAAATAAGACAACACCACTTCCGGGAAATCAGCCCGTAGTACTGCTGACGTCTGAAGAGTCCTCGGACGACACTATGATGCAGAGGAGCCCATAACTCGTAATTCCCACGGGTAGGTAGTGCGTACATGGCATATAGCCAACTCAAGACATTCACTGAACCATTTAGCATTTTAATTAACCTGCGTGACAACCGTTATCGTTGCCTCGAATTAACTGACCCGCGGACAACGATAGCAGCCAGGACCACCAGTACATCGGTGCCTGCCCTGTCGTCCCACCAAGTCACTGCGGTTACCAACAAGGTGAACCGTCTGCTTACCTTGTCTCGCGTGTGCTCCTGTAGGAGCTCGACTTTCGTGGTTTGGTAACTCTCGCGGCCAACGATCAAGGGCCAAGCTCACCGGTATACTGGTCGTACCCTCCCTGTCGTCCCGTCGCAATACCTCTCGCGGACACCGTTGGGTCGCCCGACTTCTTACCTAAAGGACAACCGTTGCTCAGGTAACTAGAGCGGCTATACAGAGTCAGCAACGAGTGGAGTACAAGGATTACTCCTTGATAGCTCACACTTGATGGTGGCTCGGCAGAACCGAGCTAGGGGACCTGAGGCGGTGTCTGCATTGTACCGTACTTGTGCAGTTATAATATTTGTATCCGCGTTCACTCCCCTGAGTGATCACGGCCCTCTATCTAATCCTAGCTAACAATGCGTAGGGCTCACTACTGAATAACATATATATATATATTTATAGGCAGCATAGGATAAGGAAGGCACATCAAGGGGCGACCATGACAGGTTATGCAATTGAATAGGTAAGCAACGTAGCAGCAGTAGTAACAATGCCTAGTGCAAGAAATGTATGGAAATATAGGCGATATCTAGGGAAGAGAATGGCTCTGCTTGCCTGGAAGCTCGACGGTAGGGGTACGGTCGTCGACGACGTAGTCGTACTCAGCAGCGGTGTAGTCGACGGCAGCAGCGGGGTCTACCGGAGATTAAGGGGGAAAGAAAACAGTAAATACACAGCAAGCATATACAAACCGATGCATGACATGACAGATGAAAGGTTAACGGTATTCTAACGCAGTGCAATGCACATTGCTCGGAACGGAAATTCATTTGAGGATGAACTACCGGCTCCGGATGATTACCGGACAGGGTGTCTGGAGGGGGAGATATCATGCCGGAGGTGTCGTGGACAACCGACACATGTGTGGGTGGTGTATCCGGGTTAGTTGATCTATTCCGAACAACTTTCGTGTTTGAAATGAATTCATCCGGGTACTTTAACAATACCGGACAAATCATCGAACAGACGGTCCGGAGGGGGGGGATGGTTCGATGTTTGGCATGGTAGAGGGGTGTGGTGGGAGTATGAGTAACATATTCGTAATCGTGGATCCGTTCTGAGTAACTTTCGTATACAAAAGTTTTTCATCCGGACAACTTTTATCGGTACCGGGAATTTTCGACAGACGGCCCGAAGGGGGGAATGTCGATGTTCGGTAAGTTAGAGGGGGGTGGTAGACATACGGATGTCGTATTCGTATTATTTTTATTTTTCTGATCAATTTTGATGTATAAAGTTTTTCGATCCGAGTTACGGTTTAAAAGATATTGAATTTCTAATATTTAAATGATTTTTGGAATTTCTGGAATTTCTTTTATTATTAAATTACAACATTATCCAGAACAGTGGGTTGACTGGTCAGCTAACAGAGGGGACCCACCCGTCAGCCTCACAGTATAATAAAAACATTTTAATTAATTTAAATAGCCACTAGACCCACATGTCATACACTATTAATTATCTAAAATCCATTTAAATCAATTAACAAGTGATGGACCCCACCTGTAAGTGACAGAGGGGTTATCTTTGTTTATTTTAAACATCAGTTTAATTATAGGGGGGGGGGGGTTGGGCCCACTCGTAAGTGACTAGGGTGGGGAATTAACAGGGGGGCTTATTACTAATGGGGATTATCCTCCCGGCTTAACTCGCGTGTTCGCCGGTGACGAACAGGTCAGGGGAGCAAGCCGGCGAGGTGCAGCCGCCCACTCCGGCGACCATCTGGTCCGCCGAGAGGTGCTACAGGATGCAGGCCACGACGCGAGTCGGCGGAGCAGTCATTTGAAGCCAAAGGTGGCCAGAGTCGTGCCAGGGTCGACGGTTGGCGTGCAAGGCCGGCCATGGACACCGGCCGGAGGGAAGCGACGAATCCATCCAGTAGGGTGCGGGGCCGCAGCCAAGCGCAGGCAGGCGCGTGCGCTGGGCACGGCCAGAACGTGGGCTGGGCGGGGAAAGCGCGAGCGCGGTCGTGGTCCGGCCATGGCGGCCATGACGGTCGATGTCGACGTGGGAGGGACCTACGGCAGTGAATCGAGACTGGGAGGAGGTGTAACGGGGCCGGCAGCTCACCGGGAGCCTGAAGTGGATGGCAGCGGGCACGGGGAAGGATGGGGGTGGCCGAAATTTGGGGAAGCTCGCCGGCGGGCAGAGGTTGATGACGGACTTGATTCGCACGTCTCGGTGGCTCCCGGTCACGGCTTCTTCAGCGAGGCGACGAAGTAGGCGACGACGAACGCGGCGGACAACTCGGATAGGCGAGAGGGGCTCGGTGGCCGCGCCGGTTGCGGCGGCGTGCCCACGGTTTGCAAAAATGGTTTCATGATTTTTGAGTAAGGTTTAATTTCCACCAAGTTTTTATTATCCACCAAAAGGGGTTTTAAGAGTTTTGACTTTGGGGTTTTTATTCCAAGGGCTCAAGTACATGGTGCATGGGGTGTTGATCACCCACATCAAGGTTTTGATCATTAACATCACAAAGTTTGAACAGGGTCAGGGAATCAATAGTGATAACTCAACAGTGATGATCAACAGTAAGGATGGTTACTGTTACAAGCAACTGAGGGTGTTACAAATCTCCACTACAAGAATTCTCGTCCCGATAATTTAAGTGGTAGCGAGGAAAATATCGGGGTATTCATCGCGAAGGCGATCTTCGCATTCCCAAGTGGCTTCATCTTCAGAATGATTCGACCACTGGACTTTGAGGAACTTGACGGTCTTGTTGCGGGTTCGACGTTCAGACTGATCGAGAATGCGGCTCGGATGTTCCCAATAAGTCAAGTCTTGTTGCAGTTCGATCATATCATGCTCCACTTCGCGGATAGGGTCCTTGAAGCAGCGACGGAGTTGCGACACGTGGAAGACATCGTGGACTTGGGAGAGGTTCGGCGGCAATTCCAACCGGTATGCCACGATTCCACTCCTAGAAAGTATATGGAACGGGCCAATGTATCAAGGAGCCAACTTGCCCTTGATACCAAAGTGATGAGTGCCCCTCATGGGAGTGACACGGAGGTAAGCGTATTCACCAGGTTGATACTCCATTTCCCGGTGTTTGCGGTCATAGTTGCTCTTCTGACAAGACTGGGCGGCCTTGAGATTTTCTTGCACAATGCGAACCTGATCTTCAGCTTGTTGGACAAGATCCGGTCCGAAGTAAGGCCGTTCCCCAGTTCCTGACCAATTCAGGGGGGTTTGACATTTACGTTCGTATAGAACTTCGAAGGGGGCCATCTTCAAGCTAGCCTGATAGCTATTGTTGTATGAGAATTCCGCGTACGGGAGGGCATCCTCCCATTTCATGCCGAAAGAAAGGACACAAGCGCGAAGCATGTCTATCATCACTTGATTAAATCGTTCAACTTGGGCTTGAGACTAGGGTGATAAGCGGAGCTGAGATTCAGACGAGTCCCGAAGGCTTCCATGAAACTCGTCCAGTATCGTGAGGTGAAAATGCTGCCACAGTCTGAACTGATCTCCAGCGGAATACCATGGAGTGACACAATTCGGGAGATATAAAAGGCTGCTAGCTGACTAGCAGTGATCGTCTCCTTGACCGGCAGGAAGTGAGCAATCTTGGAGAATTGGTCGATGACGACAAAGATGGCATCGTTACCTTTCTATGACTTAGGAAAACCGGTGACGAAGTCCATCTCGACTTTGTCCCACTTCCAATCAGGAGGAGGGAGTGGTTGCAACCAACCAGCAGGTTTCTGATGTCCGGCCTTGACGCGACTGCAAACGTCACATTTGGAAACAAAGCGAGCAATATCTTGCTTCATGTAAGGCCACCAGTACCGTTGATGAAGGTCTTTATACATCTTGGTACTGCCAGGGTGGATTGACAAGGGAGAATTATGGGCTTCTACCATGATATCCGGACCACAGTTAATGATGGCTGGGCTCACAGGAACTACTAAGCGGCCCTTGAAGTACATAGTATCACCATCATTAGCATCAATGGTAAAAGAGGAGGGCCTTCCTTCTGCGATGTCCTGCTTGATCTTCACAATGTCAGGGGCCAGAGATTGTCTACTCTTGATGAGGGCGTCGAGTTTTGACTCGAGAACCAGGTTATTGACGTAACCTTGAGGAACAACCTCGAGGTTCAAGTTGCGAAACTCTTCATACAGAAGTGGTTGCTGCACCTGAACCTCAAGTTCAGAACAGTAAGCTTTGCGGCTCAAGGCATCGGCCATCACATTAGCCTTGCCAGGGGTATACGAAATATCCATGTTGAAGTCGGCTATTGTCTCGAGCCATCGTTGTTGACGAAGATTCAGGTCTGGCTGAGTAAATAGGTACTTCAGACTTTGGTGGTCGGTGTAGACCTCGCAACGATTACCGACGAGGTAATGTCGCCACAGCTTCAATGCATATATTACGGCTGACAATTCGAGATCATGTGTTGGATATTTGTCTTCGTGAGCACGCAAATCACTTTGCGCTCTTGCATTAGGACACAGCCTAATCCTTGACGAGACGCGTCGCAATATATCACGAAGTCCTTCTGAGTATCAGGGGGAGCGAGCACCGGGGGAGAAGTTAGCTTGTCCTTGAGCGCTTGGAAACTTTCTTGACATTTATCTGTCCACTCAAACTTGACGCCTTTGTGAAGCAGATTAGTCAGAGGCCTGGCAATCTTGGAGAAATTCTCAACGAAACGGCGGCAATAGCTAGCGAGCCCGAGGAAACTGCGGACTTGCTTGACGGTCTTGGGAGGAGTCCAGTCAAGAATAGCCTAGATACGTTCCGGGGTGACGGCAATGCCATCCTTGGAAATCACATGTCCAAGGTAGGTCACTTCGGGAAGCCAGAACTCACACTTAGAATACTTAGCGTAGAGTTTGTGTTCTCGAAGCTTCTCCAGTATAAGACGAAGATGTTCAGCATGTTCTTCTTCATTCTTGGAATATATCAATATATCATCCAGATAAACCACGATGAACTGGTCGAGGTACTCCATGAAAATATAGTTCATCAATCTGGAGAAGGTGGCTGGAGCATTGGTTAAGCCAAAGGACATGACGGTGTACTCGTATGAACCATAGCGAGTAATGAAGGCAGTCTTCGGAATGTCCTCATCACGGACTCGGATTATGTGATAACCCAATCTCAAGTCGAGTTTAGAGAACACCTTGGATCCGGCAAGTTGATCATAAAGATCGTTGATCCGGGGAAGTGGGTATTTGTTCTGGATGGTGGCTTGGTTAATGGGCCGATAATCTTGGACCAATCGGTTTGTCCCAACGCTCTTCTTGACAAAGAGCGAAGGTGCTCCCCAAGCTGAGGAACTGGGGCGAATGAATCCTTTCTGAAGTGCCTTGTCGATTTCCTCCTTAAGTTCAAGGAGTTCATGTGGCGGCATCTTGTAAGGGCGCTTGGAAATAGGGGTGGTGCCGGGCTTCATGTTGATGACAAATTCGACTTCTCTGATCGGGGGTATTCCCGGCAGTTCTTTTGGGAAGACGTCGGGAAAATCGCGAACGACCGGAACGTTCTCGATGCCTTCGAGGGGGGCGGCATTCAAAGCATTCATCATAAATATCTGTGTTTCAGCATTACGGGTAACTCGGGTGGTGTGGTTAACAATCTCGCCGGAGGGGTGAAAAAGTTGGACAGACTTGGTGCCACAATAAAGTGCGGCATCGTGAAATTTCAACCAGTCCATTCCCAGAATGAGGTCTATGGTGGAAGACTTCCGAACGATGGGGGAAGCAAGGAAGTCAATCCCTTCAATTTCAACAATGGTTCCGGGTACGATCTTGGAGGTGTGGGAATGGCCTATCGGGGTGCGGACAACCATTAGTGGGTTCATCTTTTCTAGCGTAAAGTTATGCGACAATGCAAATGCTTCCGACAAGAATGAATGTGATGCTCCTGTATCAAATAAGACAGTAGCAGGTACGGAATTAACGAGAAGGGTACCCATCACGGTAGCGGGTTGTTGCTGAGCTTCTTCAACATTGATGTTGTTAGCATGACCACGAGCATGAGCAACAAACCCAGTATTATAGTTGTGGGTCCTGTTGTTTCCACGACCATTTCCACGGCCAGCGGGGTGAACTACCAGTTGCTTCTGTTTCTGGGGGCACTCCCTGGAAAAATGCCCCGGTTGGCGGCACGTGAAGCATAATCCATCCTGAGGACGAAGGGGTGTAGCATTGGGAGGTGCAGGCAGAGCTCTTGGCATCTGCGGTGGCGGTGGCAGACGGGGTGCAGCATAAGATGGCCTTGGAGCAGGGAAAGGTGAATGTGTCACACTGGTAGGGAGCCAGATACGACGCTTCTGCGTTGCGCCCGAAGATGAGACAACGTCACGATAACGCTTCAGAGAGTTCTTGTGCTCCATCTGGGCAGTCTCGACGGTGATAGCCTTGTTCACCATGGTGGCGAAGTTGGCGAAATCATGAACGGCAAGAGCGAGCCTGAGGTCTGGGTTGAGGCCACGACGGAACTTCTGCTGCCTGCGAGCATCAGTGGTGATCTCTCCTTCCGCATAGCGAGAGAGGTTGAGGAACTCGCGCTGATAGGCTTCAACAGTCATGTCGCCCTGAGTGGGGTTGCGGAATTCTTCCGCCTTACGATCCATGATCCCCTGAGGAATGTAGCGGGCGCGAAAGGCAGACTGAAATTCATCCCAGGTGATGACTTCTCCAACTGGCAGGGAACGCTTGTGGGTGCTCCACCACTGAGCAGCGGCGCCTTTCAGATGATAAGACGCAAAGTTCACATAGTCGGCTGGATCGACATTAGCAGACTCCAGCTCGTGCGTGATGTCGCGAAGCCATTCATCAGCATCCAATGGCTGAACAGTGTTGCGGAACATAGTGGGGTTGAGGCGGGTGAAGTCGTGCAGAGTCACGGTGGCATGCTGATGGTGGTGCCCATTCTAATTCGGCTGGGGGAACTGAGCCATGACATTCTCCATGAACAGACGGTTCAGCTCGAACTACTGCATCATCGCGGCCATGTAATCCGGCGGCGGAGGTGGGTCGTTGGCACCACGACCACGACCACGACCACCACGACCAGCCATCTTGCTAGAATTTAACAGGGGTATTTCAGCGATGAAAATTTAACGAGATACCGGAATCAAGCCTGAATTAAAGCGACAACGAAGAGGAGGCGCAAATATATATAGGAGTAGTCATATAAGACATACACATTTACACACAGAGTCAATCGAAAATCGGGCAGCGTAACGTCGTAGAAATTAAGGAAAAAGGACTCACTAGGCGGCACGCAGACCGCGGTTAGGATTACACGACGCGACATAGATTCCACTATGTCAATCACGCCGCAAGAAAACTGTTGGCCACAGGAGTTAATGCCAGAGAACGCACGGCCTGCCCAGAATGAGAATGGGATCCGCGGTCCGGGACCTGGGGTATGACTCTTGCGACACGACTCAATCAATGGGGGAAGCACCAAAACGCCGGGTGGAATCAAGAGAACGTGATCCTAATGTCAGATTTTGTAAAACTTACCAGCAAGGATAAGAGAGCAGATTCCCAGAGCATAGGTAAGGAGAAAAGGATCCTAATACCATAGATATCACACGTAGTGACATCGATGTGGGCCCATAACCCACAGGTCCCAGGATCGAAACCTCGCTCTGATACCAACTTGTGACGCCCCCAAAATCAATCCGTGTACAGTAATCATACACGCAGGGTACACGGCTGAGATTAGGGTGCCACGGTGAGAATATCACAGCACAACACTAAACACAAAAGGATAAACAAATATATTACAATAAAGGGGGTCACGCGGACCCGAATACATAAGTCATACAAGCCATAATATCTGAGTACAGACATAGTTAGTCAAGTTTTGCCTTAAGAAGGCTAGCACAAATCACATCAGAGATACATATCGAAAAAGCGAGGCCTCCTGCCTGGGATCCACCGAACTACTCCTGGTCAACGGGGAACTCGACGTCTTAGTAGGCGCCTCCGGGGTACTCCTGCTCCTGGGCTCCAACGTCGATTGCAGCGGCCGATCAGGCAAAGCGAAAAAGGGGAAATAAAGCAAAGGTGAGTATCTAGCATACCCGCGAGTCTTACGTCCTCTACTAAGCATTATGCATTGTATCAACGGAAAGAAGAGGCTGTATATAGTGGATTGAAAGACAGAAATCAGAATAAGGGTAAGAAGCTAGGCCTATCGAAGACTAGCATCTTCCGACGATGTCTTGCAGCATGAGGTAAGAATCAGCCAACAGTTTATATAAAGCATAAAGTAACAATGCAGTAGAAGTTGCTGCAGCATTGTATAATAATAAGTTGTAACAATTAACAATGCCTCCGAGTTCACCTCCTCGACATCCCTGCGAGGAAGAAACCCGGAACCATACAGTTTAATAATAATAGTTTGTAGTGGTAAGATCCAGCTTCAGCATAAAGCGTCCTGTTACCGTGGACACGGCTATTCGAATATATTAATCTTCCCTACAGGGGGTGCACTGGCGTGACTCTACGACGCTCGGATCTCCAGGGTGGCGTACACCTTGTTAGGGAACACCCCACCGAAGCTATCCGACACTTCATAGCCCATCTTTCAAACTCAACAGAGAGGCCATCCGCCGGTCTAAATCCTAAGTACGCCGGGCCTTGGACCCCAACCCGAACGTACTCCTGCACGGTGCGTGACTGGCCGGTGAAGTTAAAGCAAATGCAAATAAGACACCACCGCGCGAGAAAATAAGACAACACCACTTCCCGGCAATCAGACCGCAGTACTGCTGACGTCTGAAGAGTCCTCAGACGACACTACGAAGCAGAGGAGCCCATAACTCGTAATTCCCACGGGTAGGTAGTGCGTACATGGCATATAGCCAACTCAAGACATTCACTGAACCATTTAGCATTTTATTTAACCTGCGTGACAACCGTTATCGTTGCCTCGACTTAACTGACCCGCGGACAATGACAGCAGCCAGGTCCACCAGTACATCGGTGCCTGCCCTGTCGTCCCACCAAGTCTTTGCGGTTACCAACAAGGTGAACCGTCTCCTTACCTTGTCTTGCGTGTGCTCCTGAAGGAGCTCGACTTTCGTGGTTTCGTAACTCTCGCGCCCAACGATCAGGGGCCAAGCACACCGGTACAATGGTGGTACCCTCCCTGTCGTCCTGTCGCAATACCTCTCGCGGACACCGTTGGGTCGCCCGACTTCTTACCTGAAGGACAACCGTTGCTCAGGTAACTAGAGCGGCTATACAGAGTCAGCAACGAGTGGAGTACAAGGATTACTCCTTGATAGCTCACACTTGATGGTGGCTCGGCAGAGCCGAGCTAGGGGACCTGAGGCGGTGTCTGCATTGTACCGTACCTGTGCAGTTATAATATTTGTATCCGCGTTCACTCCCCTGAGTGATCACGACCCTCTATGTAATCGTAGCTAACAATGTGCAGGGCTCACTGCTGAATAACATATATATATTTATAGGCAGCATAGGCTAAGGAAGGCACATCAAGGGGCGACAATGACAGGTTATGCAATTGAATAGGTAAGCAACGTAGCAGCAGCAGTAACAATGCCTAGTGCAAGAAATGTACGGAAAGATAGGCGATATCTGGGGATTAGAATGGCTCTGCTTGCCTGAAAGCTCGACGGTAGGGGTACGGTCGTCGACGACGTAGTCATACTCAGCAGCGGTGTAGTCGACGGCAACAACGGGGTCTACCGGAGATTAAGGGGGAAAGAAAACAGTAAATACACATCAAGCATATACAAACAGATGCATGACATGACAGATGAAGGGTTAACGGTATTCTAACGCAGTGCAATGCACATTGCTCGGAACGGAAATTCATCTGAGGATGAACTACCGGCTCCGGATGATTACCGGACAGGGTGTCTGGAGGGGGAGATATCATGCCGGAGGTGTCGTGGACATCCGACACATGTGTGGGTGGTGTATCCGGGTTAGTTGATCTATTCCGAACAACTTTCGTGTTCGAAATGAATTCATCCGGGTACTTTAACAATACCGGACAAATCATCAAACAGACGGTCCGGAGGGGGGGGGGAACGGTTCGACGTTTGGCATGTTAGAGGGGTGTGGTGGGAGTATGAGTAACGTATTCGTAATCGTGGATCCGTTCTGAGTAACTTTCGTATACAAAAGTTTTTCATCCGGACAACTTTTATCGGTACCAGGAATTTTCGACAGGCGGCCCGAAGGGGGGAATGTCGATGTTCGGTAAGTTAGAGGGGGGTGGTAGACATACGGATGGCGTATTCGTATTCGTTTTATTTTTCTGATCAATTTTGATGTATAAAGTTTTTCGATCCGAGTTACGGTTTAAAAGATATTGAATTTCTAATATTTAAATGATTTTTGGAATTTCTTTTATTATTAAATTACAACATTATACAGAACAGTGGGTTGACTGGTCAGCTAACAGAGGGGACCCACCCGTCAGCCTCACAGTGTAATAAAAACATTTTAATTAATTTAAATAGCCACTGGACCCACATGTCATACACTATTAATTATCTAAAATCCATTTAAATCAATTAACAAGTGATGGACCCCACCTGTAATTGACAGAGGGGTTATCTTTGTTTATTTTAAACATCAGTTTAATTAATGGGGGGGGGGGGTTGGGCCCACTCGTAAGTGACTAGGGTGGGGAATTAAAAGGGGGGCTTATTACTAATGGGGATTATCCTCCCGGCTTAACTCGCGTGTTCGCCAGTGACGAACAGGTCAGGGGAGTAAGCCGGCGAGGCGCAGCCGCCCACTCTGGCGACCATCTGGTCCACCGAGAGGTGCTACAGGATGCAGGCCACGGCGCGAGTCGGCGGAGCAGTCATTTGAAGCCAGAGGTGGGAGGGACCTACGGCAGTGAATCGAGACTGGGAGGAGGTGTAACGGGGCCGGCAGCTCACCGGGAGCCTGAAGTGGATGGCAGCGGGCGCGGGGAAGGATGGGGGTGGCCGGAATTTGGGGAATCTCACCGGCGGGCAGAGGTTGAAGACGGACTTGATTCGCATGTCTCGGTGGCTCCCGGGCACGGCTTCTTCAGCGAGGCGACGAAGTAGGCGACGACGAACGCGGCGGACAACTCGGATAGGCGAGAGGGGCTCGGTGGCCGCGCCGGTTGCGGTGGCGTGCCCACGGTCACGCGAGGAAGAAGCAGGGGGCGCGAGGGGAAGTGGCCAGGGGAGGGGGAGGAGGCGGCTTCGGCCTCCTCCTTATCCTCATGGAGGGGGGAAGGGAGCAGCTACGGGGCAGGTGGGGTGGGGGCCGGCGGCAGTGGCCTCGACCCCCTGTCCACCCCGGCGACAGTGGGAACAGGGGAGGGAGGGGACGGGGCAGGTAGAAGATGGGATGGGGGGTTTGGGCCGGGTGGGCCATTGCCCAGGGCGACATTTAGTGATTTTCCAATTTGTTTTTTTTTTCTGTATTTCTTTTGTTTACTGCTGCAATTAAAATAAATGCTTCTGCATTTTATTTAAATGTGTTGGGGGTTTGTAAAATAGGTGTATGTCACATGTAGGTGACACAAAAGGTTTGGTACATTTTAAAACTCAGTGGATATTTCTTTTAAATATTTTATGATTAAAAAGGACCTTATAAGCTACTGTTATAATTGTTTGAGATTTTTCATAACTCCAAAAATTACCAAAGTTGGTCCAACATGATTATAATGATTTTAGGCAATTTACAAAAATGGTTTCATGATTTTTGAGTAAGGTTTAATTTCCACCAAGTTTTTATTATCCACCAAAAGGGGTTTTAAGAGTTTTTACTTTGGGGTTTTTATTCCAAGGGCTCAAGTACATGGTGCATGGGGTGTTGATCACCCACATCAAGGTTTTGATCATTAGCATCACAAAGTTTGAACAGGGTCAGGGAATCAACAGTGATAACTCAACAGTGATGATCAAGAGTAAGGATGGTTACTGTTACAAGCAACTGAGGGTGTTACAACTGGGCATTATTGTTGTTGGTTGTTCTTGACAGATATTTCACCTTCATAAGAATTTGAGTGGGAACTTTTAATAATGGGATGGTTGGAATTGGTGTAGCCCGATTCAACCATACTTAGGACTAGTAAGATAAATTAAAATTTGATTAGTTGTAGTATGTGAGGGAAAAATCAGCTTTCTGCAAAACTAAGCCATAAGCTTTTCCTTTGACTTACCTTGCATGTAGATGTAGGTCTGTTATTTACTTTTTCGTGTGACTTGCCGTACAAATCAGATGTACTGACCCGTTGTCGGGCTGTAACCTTCGGTGTTGCAGGATTGTATACGATGAGTAAGTGATGCGATGTAAGGTTACGATGTCTATACTCAACTATGACGGTGGAGTTGATGGACGCCACGAAGCTTATATTGTTTTCCGCTGTATTTTATTTGTAAGCTAGCCTTGAGCTATGCAGGTATGCTTTATTGTAATACTGGATCTTCGATGTAATATTTATGACATGTCGTTTATTCTTGATATTACATCGTGTACTGTGTGTGATAGCTATTGATCCAGGGACTAGCACAGAATGCACAGAGACTTGGATTCTTTAGTGAATCGGGTCGTTACAGATGGTATCAGAGCCCATGTTGACTATAGGTCGTGACCCTAGAAAATGAATAGAAAAAGCCATAGGAACAAAAATATTTTATCACTCTTTGATTACTTACTCTCTCCACTAGTATCTCTCATCTATTATTCATCTTCTAAAACTTCTCATCTTGTTTTACTGTAAATACCCCTCTGAGTTGCTTACCTCGGAAGACAAGACATTTGAGAAGAACATCATCAACCTCGTGGAGCAATTGAAGTTACGACTGCCAAAAATTTGGAGGAGTATCCTATGGATTTAATAAGGATTAGTGTTTACACTACGAGAGGATCTTTAAGATCAGCTTAGCTAAGAAGGATGACGTTTAGATTCAGACCACCACCTTTTAGGTGAAGTTAGATGAACGAATTTCGCGTAGTATGATGAGATCGTATGTCTTGCACATATGACCTTACTCTAGGTGTTGTATATGTGTTTTGACTTTTGTGACTGTATTGTTTGTTGTTATGTGTTGCTGTCGAACGTAGGTGTTTTTGCTTCTTTCTTGTTTGAGTGCTTATGTTTGGTGTTATCTTTAGTTGTTGTCTTGTCGGTGTTATAGTTTTGCCGTAACCCTTGCCGTATGGGTTTAATAGATGGAGTATGGAATAGGACTCGCCTTTTCTGGGGCGATGTCGAGACTGAAGGTGGAGCAATGGATTCGTAATATGGAGGAGCACATGAAGATAAACAAGGTTGGAAGTGAGGACATGGTCCCCTATGCTGTTAAGTACTTGGTAGAAGAGGCTGCTACTTGGTGGAGAATGCATCAAGCGATTGATGAATCACAAAGGAAGATTACTTGGAAGGAATTTACAAGGATTTTGTTGGGATCCCGCCTCGTCACCCCGATGCAAAGGACGGTAACTCGTAAGAGGATCCGTGCCTGTACAATTTGCGGAGAAGAAGGGCACTCCTATGAAGGACACCAAGATGGATGTCCCTATTGTGAAGAAATCTAGTCGGGTGAAGAATGCCCCACTGGACAAGTCACATGTTTTACGTGTGAAGGAACTGATCATTATCCCGCTCAGTGTCAATTTTTCATCGTGACACAACAAGTGGTTCAACATCAAAAGGCAGGAATGAAGAAAGTTATCCAAGAATTGAAGGAAGCACCTGTGAAGAAGAAAAAGAAGGACATTAGCCACATTCAGTGTTTCCGGTGCAGGAATATAGGACATTACGCCAACATGTGTCCAGAATTGAAGAGAACGAAGAAGATGTGAACGCGGAAGCAAGGATGCTGACTTGAAGAATCTTATGATTTTCAATTGGAGGATAGACGTTTGTAGGAGTGCACTAAGTGTACGTTGTTACTTTTTCATTGT
This sequence comes from Bromus sterilis, assembly GCA_950022295.1. NCBI lineage: Eukaryota > Viridiplantae > Streptophyta > Magnoliopsida > Poales > Poaceae > Bromus > Bromus sterilis. Next base: position 277,876,984 of record OX465596.1, read on the forward strand.
TAGCTGGAGTTGTGGTTCGCAGCATGTTTGCTGGTTGAACTAGGTGTGTTATGTCTGATTGTTTTGTTTGGTTTTCCTTGTGGCCTTGACCCTGATATGTCTTTGATTGATGTTGTGTGTTTTGCCTGGCGTTTCTTCTATGCGAGTAGAATAAGTTACGTTACCTTAGACCCCTCATCTATTTAGTACTCTTCAAGACTGAAGGAGACACAACAACAACAAGAATAAGTTGGCAAGTGACTCAACGATATGAAGATTGCTTCGACAATGCAAAATTGAAGCCACCAGCATTGAAAACTTGAAACCGGAAGATTCAAAGTTTCTATCGTTAGATCGTTCTGTGAGCTGTCATTTCTTGTTTTACCGACAGCTACACATCAAAACTTATGTTTCAAAACTAGTGTGATGTTTGTATGGGTATCTCTCCCTATCTCCCTCTACCTCGCTATCTACATTCTATTCCCCCTCATCCTCATCCCTAAACTGAACAAGCTACTACAATGGCTGCAAATGTCAAGACTGGAATGAAGATGGATGCAACCAATGATGAGTTCAAAGTTAACCCCGTGTGCCAGGATCTTACAACAAGAAAGCACAATCTTGCTGAAGGAAGAACTCTGGAGGAAGTTGAAGTCCACCAGTACACGTTTTATAGCAGTTTGCACAAACATGAGTGTAATGAAGAAACGATAGACGTTTGTTTGGCTTGCAGAACCATGGATTTATCTGAACCCAGTTCATGATCAAGAGGAATTTTCTGCAACGCTTGTGAGGATGACCGAGTGATATACTACGAGATTCGCTAAATCGTATACAAGGTAATGATTTGGGTGAGGAATGGATTGATCACCATGACGACTACCCTTATTATTCGCTCTTGCTATGCGGGATAGTAAATCTTGAGTGACTTACCTATACCAGAGAGACGACGATGTTAAGCCTAATCCATAGGATGGTATGATGTGTGACCCCTGTAGGAGATTACCGTTTGTGTTATACGGTGAGTATGGACCAAGACCATTTGCTGCAGGTATCCCGTAGAAGTATTCTTGATGACCACCAAGAGAGTAATCGATAGTTGCTTAGTATTGGCGTCTGACCGACATCCATGAAGGTTCAGTATACAGAAGACTTCTCTTTTGCTAAGGATTCAAGACCTGATAGGATGAGCTAAATCTCTTTGAAGAAGGTCATCGATGACGTAAGATTTTGAAGACCACGTCTCACTCCTTTTAAGGGTGGTAGCACCCTAGCTCATCGGAGGATCGATGGACTGTCATGAAGACTCAACCCTAACCCTTTTCTTTCTAGCCTTCTCGAATCTCGAGGACGAGATTCCTTTTAAGGGTGGTAGTGTGTAACATCCCAAAATCCTCCGAATTTTGGAATGTTAATAAAATTAAATAGATAATGATTGTTTGCTTGATGTGTTTGATTTTCTCGGGGATTTAGAACTTTTGGAGTTTATTGAATATTAAAAAAGGAGGGAATAAAAGGACTTTCCCTAATATTCATAATTGGTATTTTTGGAATTTATTATTTTAAAACAAAATGAGAGAAGGTAATATGACTCCTTCAACATATTAAAATGGTTGGAAAATGTTTTAAATCATTATTGGAATTCTTTTGAATATTTGAAACATTTTTCAACTCGAGGAAATTCATTTGAGAGGATATAAAATGACTTATCCCCTTTTTAATAAAGTTGCAAAATATTTAGAATATTACTTTAAAGTTTTTGAAATATATTTTGAGTATTATAAATAAATCCCAAATTTATTTTTGGGATTTTATAATGCTAATAGAGTTTTTATTTCATTTAAATGATTTATTAAATATTTTAACAAAGTTGAAAAAGTAATCCAAAGGGATATTTTTATTTCTTCCAAATTATTTATTGGTGAAACAATTTTAAAATTTATATTTTATTATTTAGAAATGGTTTGTCTATGCTCTTTACCAAATAAAATCCATAAAATTATTTTTAAATGGTTTATTGGATTTTAATTGATTTATGAAAAGTATTTTATATTTAAATAAAATATTTAGAAAAGGTTTTTATTTTATTTACCTTTTTGGAAAATATTTTGATTTTATAATTTTCTTTAGATTATTTAATGAATTTAGAAATTTATTTCATATTTTTCTACCATTTTTTGAAGTTTTGGTTTTTGAATAAAAGAAAAATCCGTAGCCCGGCCCAATAGCTTATTTCCGCACGCGAGTGAAACTCGAGCCCGAGTCGAATCCAGTTTTTTTTCTTATATATATATATATATATATCAATTTCCAGGGAAATTTCTTTTTCTTTAAAAAAAAACCCGAAAAACCTAGCCGCGAGACCCGCCGCCGCCGGGCCCCGCTTGTCGGAAGCCGCCGCCCCCGGTCGGAATCGCGTCGTTCCGCCCCGGACTGCCACCTCGCCAGAGGCCGGCCACCGCCGTCGTCGCGCCGACCCACCGTGCCTCGCCGCGCCCCACCAGTCCGCCTCCACTCCGCCGCACGCCGTCGCCCCGCGTCCGCGTCGGGCCAAGCCGCCGCCCCTGTGCCACAGCCAGCCGCCGGGCCGCACGACGGCGCCGCTGCGAGCCGCTGCGTGCTCGGCCACGCCGGGCCGCCGCCCCTGTGCCGTGTGCCTCCACGGTCGGCCACCGCCTCCCCTCAGCCGTCGGCCGCCCGCCGGAGCCGCCACGGCCGGAGGCGCCGCCGCGCGCCCCGACTTCCGCGCGCCTCCCCTGACCGCGGCCTCGCCGCCGCACAGCCGGGCGCCACCAGCCGCCCCCGACGCCCACTGCCGGCCTCCTCCACGCCCTTCACACGCCGGAGCCGGCGGACCTCGCCGGAGCACGACCGTGCTCGCCGGAGTTCGCGAGTTCGCCGGAGCAACCCCGATCCAGATCTGGTCAACCGCCGCCAGGGACCCGATTGCTTTTCGGAAAATATTTTATTTGCGAACAGGTCCCTGTTGGAAGAAAACACCCCGTCGCCGTGCGTGCAATATCTTCTACACCGTAAGTCGGATCGAGGTGAAACTTTTTGCTACATACTCGTGTTGTTATGTACTTTAGCATGGTATAATTTTTTGCACACTTTGCACACTTTTGAATTTGAAGTTTTCAAATTCAAATTCAAATTCCGGTGGCCGTATCTTTTAAACCGTTGATCCAAATCGAGTGATTCTTTTTGTGTTGGATCACTCGTTCCATGCAATTGCTATGACTTGCGTTGTAGTATTCCGTTTCACGTTATTCTTTTTGCATATTGAATCATATGAGACATCCTATCGGCAATATCCACACACCATTCATATTGCTATGATCTTTACCTTGATGTCATGATGCCTTGATCATAATCTTGTATCGAGAATTCTTTGTCCGTTGACTCTCTCGAGTTCACGTTCCACCGATCACCTTCGAGCACATCGACACTTGTACCGTGTCAAGCCGCTTGTTTTGTTGCTAAAACCTTTGTGTTTGTTTTGTTGATCTTTTGTTTGTCCTTGTGATGTGATTGCTTATTTGAGTTCCTTCGTTGCGATAGATTCTCGGAGTGTGACGAATAGAGTTGACTGGACCGTGAGAGCGAAGAACTTCACCGAGTGGAAAAGGCAAGTTACACTTTGACCATACCTCAACCTATGTTTTCTATTATGCATGTAGCAAATTATCACTCTATGCATGTGTAGGACTATATATTAGTTATGCTTTAAACCTAGTAGGATAGCCATATGCTCTGACCTTGTATTTTCATTGTCGCCCTAGGATCGTGGTTGTTATATACTGCCATTTCTTTGTAGATGGGGATTGGTTGAGTTATCATGGAGCTATGTGAGGATTAATGACTTGACTAGCAAACTTAAATAGAAATCACCTCTGGACGGGCAGGGAATGCATCCTGGTGCTCATGCCTTGGATAAGGAGGGACCAGGGCTAAATGCTTCCCGAATGGTTGTTTTGGTGGTGAACCGGGTGCGTCATGGAGCGTACCCTCTGAACGCAGTGGGCACCATCCAGGCTCAAAAAGATCGGACAGATAGTGTGACTAGTAGCTTCCATGTACAACACTTGGCTATATGGGCTCTGGCTTAGATGAGTAAGTTGTGGGGAAGCTGGCCCTGGTAGCTAGCTGATGTAGATATGATAGGTGTACCGGCTACCAAAGGGTGGAGGCAACCTCTTCTGAAAGACTATGTCTCAATCTTAGGGTTGAGTCCAGTGGGGAAAGTGTACAAACCTCTGCAGAGTCTAAAAAAGCAGATCATGATTAGCTGTGTCCACGATTACGGACAACTTTGAGCAACTGGGCATTATTGTTGTTGGATGTTCTTGACAGATATTTCACCTTAATAAGAATTTGAGTGGGAACTTTTAATAATGGGATGGTTGGAATTGGTGTAGCCCGATTCAACCATACTTAGGACTAGTAAGATAAATTAAAATTTGATTAGTTGTAGTATGTGAGGGAAAAATCAGCTTTCTGCAAAACTAAACCATAAGCCTTTCCTTTGACTTACCTTGCATGTAGATGTAGGTCTGTTATATACTTTTTTGTGTGACTTGCCGTACAAATCAGATGTACTGACCCGTTGTCGGGCTGTAACCTTCGGTGTTGCAGGATTGTATACGATGAGTAAGTGATGCGATGTAGGGTTACGATGTCTATACTCAACTATGCCGGTGGAGTTGATGGACGCCACGAAGCTTATATTGTTTTCCGCTGTATTTTATTTGTAAGCTAGCCTTGAGCTATGCAGGTATGCTTTATTGTAATACTGGATCTTCGATGTAATATTTATGACATGTGGTTTATTCTTGATATTACATCGTGTACTGTGTGTGCTAGCTATTGATCCAGGGACTAGCACAGAATGCACAAAGACTTGGATTCTTTAGTGAATCGGGTCATTACAATCATGAACAAAATCAAGAATATAACTATCACATAAATCATGTTGTGCATGACCTACAAGCTCACGTGTATAATTTTCAACATAGTCTTTAGGATCATCAGATAAATGCAACCCATCACATTGAGCCTTAATAAGTATATAATTCTCCAGAATATGATTTGGAGATTTCAAAAGGATAATAGGATAATAAAGTGTGGGTGCAATAGAAAAAATTTCATGCTTAACATGAGGAACTATAGAAAGTTCATTTCCGTAAGCATCATCCATAGTGGCATCACGGCCATAAGCATAGAAGGCATCAATTTCATCAAAAAGGGATATTTCAAAAGAATCCATAGGATCATAACACTCATATAAGTTAAGATTCAACGAGTTACTCTCATTAGAAGGTAGACATGGAGGGCTCCATTCTTCCTCCTTTTGTTCTTCACTCTCCTCCTCTTTTTCATCCAAGGATCTTTCAGGTTCAACAATTTCTTCTTCCATAGAGTCCTGCAAAACATTACTCTCTTCCTTTGGGGGAGAGATTCTCTCAAGATGATCAGTAATATAATAATTTGCATCGTAATTTTCCAAACAATAGTTAAGTATAGAAAGACTCTCAGATTTGTAAGGGGCATCATCAATATTTTTAATAAGAGATGTAATTTCATAGGCACCCTTATAAGCAATAAATTCTTCTATTTGGTCTGCATCATCAAAATCATAATTTCTCTTAGCATAAGAAGCTAAGGTTTCATCATCATTGTACTCACATTGGAAAGCAAGGTGTTTGTGCCTCATAAAGCAACAAGATTCATCCCTGCAGAAAGATATATTATATATTGAGCACAAGTTTCTAGCATAGTCATACAACTGGTGTATTTTTTTCCATAAGTGTATCCCCTTTTGAGACAAGCGGTGTTCCTTGTAACACTTTTGTTGATCCTCGGTGAATCCTCCATGCCAATAAGATCTGGTTTCAAAGAAGTCAGACATTGATTGGCAAGTACGGAACTAGACATACTATTTCTTTGGATTTTTTATAAAAGACACGAAGATAAAAACTGAAAGTTAAACTAACAAGACTAAAAAGCAAAGATAAAATATAGTGTGCAACTCCCCTATCTTGAAGAGCGGAGTCCCCGGCAACGGCGCCAGAAATTTGCTTGATACACAAGATAGCTTCTTGTCCCTCGTTGGTTACCCCAAGTGGAAGGTGAGATGTAGCGTAGCGGCCAATTTCCCTTAGCGAAGATGCTAAGGTTTAGATTGTCTCTAGTAGGACTCCAACAGATACAAGTAGGTGGTGAAGTAAACAATGGCGCCGTTCACAACTCTAAGTTGCTTACTTCACCTAGACATGCACACACAACAGATAGCTTTGCTCCCAACGAGTACAGAGGAGTTGTCAATTCCTCCGACCTTGTTGTTTAAAAAGGATAAAACACACGGGATAATAATGATAGTGATAGCTATGGAAAAGTAAATACTGAAAGTAAATTGAAGGTGTAAACAATATTGGAAATATGGACCGGGGTACTATGATGTTCACTAGTGATGTATCTCTCCCAAAATACGATAAAATAGCCATGCGAGGTAAACAAATTACAGCTGGGAAATTGAAAGGATTATGTGCGCAAACCAATGCTAATTATGCTAAACAGAAAGGAAGAGTCTCAAAAGCATGGGCAGTACGCCAAGACAAGTAGACCGAAATCCATCTGCATCTACCTACTAATCATCCACCTTGAGATATCTATCCAGAACATCTCGCTGGTATTAAGTTGCGAATCCCACCCAAAGTGTAAACTCAAAGCAACAAACAACTGCACTAAAGAACTTTGCATAAAGTAAACAATCCTTGCACCCGCAAGTACAAGCACCGTTGTTTCCCCCTTGTGGCAACAACACATCCCCTAGACTCATGTTTCTGTCACTCAAGCTAGTCATCGGGGGCATGAACCCACAATCATGCATAACGCTCACTCTTGGAGTCACTACCTACTACTTGGCCAAAGCAATAAACAACAACGGAGAACATGCAAGAATTACTCAAGAACATAAATATAAAAGAAGAGAATCATATATATAACTTAATCACAATCTGAACATAATCTCATAATCCATCGGATCCCAGCAAACTCAGCATAGCAATAGCAGAATGATTACATAAGTGCCTCGATCATGTAGGGCAGCTCAAGAGGTCTAATCCATGAAGAACAAAGAGGGGAGGAGAACATCACATAGCTACTGATCATAGACACATGGTCCAAGGTGGACTACTCACGGTTCATCCGGGAAGCATCCATGGTGGTGGAGAAGCTCCCGGAGGTGATTCCTCCCTCCGGCAGGGTGGCGGGAAGAGGTCTTCTGGTGCTCCCGATCTTGGAAGCACGGTGGCGCCGGAACATAGGAGAGATCGCGAAAAAGGGTTTCGTCCCCGAGGGTTTCTCGTCACGGGGAATCAATAGGCGAAAGGGGGCAGCCAGAGGTGGGCCAGGGGCTCCAGGCGCCCCCCTGGCGCGGCCAGGGGTGGGTCCGCGCCCTCTGGCCGCCTGGGGCCCCCCTGACTCCCCTCTGACCCCTCTCGGGCTCTTCGCAAAGCTTCCAGTACGCTGATTTTTTCTATATTTTTCCCGGAATTTTTCTGGTAATTTTAATAAGGGGGAAAACTGAAATAAAAAACAGCAGAAAACAGAAACTGGCACTGGGGTGCACTGAGTTAATAGGTTAGTACAAATATGATCGAAAGTGTATGGAAGTTCATCAATAATATAGCAATATCACACAAAAGAGGCATGGAGCAAGAAGAAATTATGGACGTATCAGTTGGGCGGAGTCTGGGGTTGCTGCATCATACGACGCTTGAAATTCTCATCTACCATGCTTCTCTTGTCTTCCATCAAGATGGCAGTGTTGGTCAAAGCTTCCATGTCTGGAAACTGTATGGCGACGAGCAAACACTGCAGCTTATCATCAAGGCCATCGAGAAAGCGGTCCTTCCTCTTCTCTTCAGTGTCCACCTCCTTAGGGGCATACCTCGACAGCTCGATGAACTTGTTGAGATAAGTGACCACAGTCATGCCTCCTTGCTTGAGGTGGCAGAACTCATATTTCTTCCTCCGAATCAAGTCAGAGGGAATGTGCACCTTTTCAAACTTCTCCTCGAACTTCTCCCAGTTAAGCACTTGCGCTTCAGCCAAACGGGCACGTACTCCTTCCCACCAGCTCCTTGTGGTGCCAGCGATGTAGTGAGTGGCATAGAGAACTTTCTCATCATCTCCAACTCCTGCCACTGCCAAGTCATTATCGATGGTGTTGAGCCAATTTGCACCATCGAGAGGCTCCTTTGACTGGGAGAACACTGGCGGATTGGTTTTATGGAAGTCTCGAAGCTTGGAACTGGGCTCCTCATTCTGTCTTCCTTGGTGTCTGGTGGCAGCTTGTACCGATTGCTGGAGAACTGCGAGATTAGCTTGGCGCTCCTCTCGGACAGCTTGGTGCTCCTCTCGATAAGCTTGTCGCTCCTCCAGTAACAAGCTCAGAAGTTGTGCCATGTTTGGGTCAGGTGGTGGTGGTGCATCACCGAATCAACTTGGGTGAGCTCGGGTGTGTCTCGGCATCCTGAAGTGGGGTCGTGTAAGATAAGAGTGCACGAGTTAGTGTCATCCTAAGTGGGGGTAGGGTCACTCTAACTTAAGACTTAAACAACACAAAGCAAGCATAAGACCACGAATTCGGGTAGGGAATACTAAACCAAAACTACCACTAGCTCTACTCTGTTCACGACACATCTTCTTTCGGCACCATCTTACTTCTCAATCATCAGTCTCAGTAGATTTAAAACATTTTGAAAAAGGGAAGAGGTATTAGAGATTTTTTTACCAAGGCTAACTTCCATGCTATCTAGGCTGCTATCTAGGCTGCTATAGGCTGAACAGAGGCTCTGATACCAAGTCTGTGGGCACCCCGGATTATATACCCGGAGCGGCCAGCTGTGTATACTGTCATGCTCCCATGATCAGTGTCGCATGACACACAATTCGACAGTGGATATCATAGTCACAATGTTCATACAATACCGTATACAAAGTCATACAACAATAATGTCTTACATGGCCTCATTGGGCTCAAATAGCAGCAGAATAAGCAAAAGAAGGATAAATAGTAGTGGCACAATCCACAGGGTAATGTGGTTGCTCATGTTAGACGCAACGGCTTCTGGTAAAGCCCTGTCCCATATAAGGGTAATGTGGTTGCACGGGAGGCTAGGTATTAGCGGCACTTATAGAGAGTCCTTCAAGACTTTGAATATGTTCAACGATGTTTCCAGCAACCACAATCTTGGCCATCACATCTTCTTATATGTATGCCATTTCTTTCGGGTGGAGAAAGATTAACAAAATTCTTAAGTTGCACTTAGTTGTTTAACAAGCCTAGGGGACGGTCGTGATAGTGCATCAAGATCATCGGGGTTTTAGTTTCATTCTTCCCAAATAGGTAGGAAAAAGGGTATGTGGTGGTTCGCCTAATACAACTACTATCATCCCATCCCAATTGATGTAGTAAATAATGTTACATAACATAATACATAAGAAAGTAAAAATGTAGGACAAAGGGGTTGAGTTTTGAAGATGGCTTGCCTTCCTCGGCGGTATCTCCTGGTATGGCTTCTTAGGCTTGGGAAGATTCTTCACCTGCAACGTCAAGCGCTTCGTCGGAGGGCATTCGGGCGGGGACAACGATGGGGAGTGGCGGAGGACGTAGAGGATGGTGCTGGGGTTCCATTTTTGGCGGAGGGGAGGCTCGGGGTGTTGTAGAACGGCGGCGCCTCGAGGTAGATGGAGAGGGTGAGCTTCGGCCCGCCGGAGTTCCACCGGGGCAGAGCCGGCGTGGCCGGGGAATATGGCTCCGCAGTGGAGTAGGGCGCGTCGGCATATCCTCCCCTTCCTTCTCTTCCTCCTTTCCTCCTTCTTCTTCCTCCTCCCGGCTCCTTCTTCCTTCTTTTCTACTGCTCGGCTGGACAGTGGCCTGGTGGAGGTGAGCGGGACGAGTGGGGGAGTTGGGTGTGGAGGAGAGGGGCATCCGGGAGGGGCCTTTTATAGCTGCTTGAGGGGGGTGGCTAGGCGGGAAACCGGGTGGCGAGCGCGCGGGAGATGGACAGGGCCGATCCGCGGCCTCATCCATGGCTGGGCAACGAGGGCGGTGGGGCTGACGTATCCCGTCTGACGTCAGTGCTGACGTTGTAGGGTGGCTGGTGAGGCTGGCTAGTGGGGTCCCTTGGCCAGGTGTTGGAGGTGGAAGAAGAGAGGCGTTGGATAAGGGATAGGAAGATATGGGCTTCGGCCCAGGTAGTCTAGTTTTTTTTACTGACAAAATTGTTTTGCCAAATATCTACTCCCCTCTTTGATTTTGATTTAACCAAGTTTTTAATCTTAAGTCTTCTAAATACTTTATAAACCTCCAGTATTATTTTCCTCATTTAATTAGATTTTTTTAGGGAATTTTTACTTGGGTTAATATTATTATTACTACTATCATAAGGCAATAATCATTTTAGCACTTTTTTAAATATTTTAGTAAAATACGTTATGCTATGAGGTATTCTTATATTATTTAAATAATGAGTTTTTATGCAAGCAAAACTTTATTTGGTGAAAGTATTAATGATGCTAATTTGCTATGGTGGTTATATGTTGGTAGATCAATATGTGTGGTATGTGCTAAATATTTTTATTGGTTGATTCTTTTTAGCATGACCAGGAAAAACAAAGCAGGACATTAGCACAGGACAAGAAGATAATAAGCATGGCATAGCAACAACACAAAGTATCAGGCAAGCATGGCAATTTTATTCGCATCACATCACACTTAGCAATGTTTTTGTTTACCCTAATTTTTAGCATTCCAATAAAAGACACAAAAGTTGGGATGTGACACCTGCTTAGAAATTTTTATGTTGGGATGACTCCTTGGAATAGGTTTGTTTTAGATACTACTATCAATGGGAATTTCCTAGGAGCCCCAATATGGGAATCTCTTAATGTTATTGAAAATCTTGTTGGAAATCTCCATGTTGCTAGCATTCAAGAGGATATCACTCTAGTTCACATTATGAAAATACTTGAAAAGATAGAACTAGAAATACCGAGCATAAGTAGGATAAATGAGTTTGATCGCAAGATTCAAGGGAATTTGAATAGACTTGATAGCTCCATGCATAAAATTATTAAAACTTTGGAGACCATCAAATTCCATGATTTGGATCCTTCTAGGATAAATAAGATTAAGGAAATCATTGACACTTTGGGAAATACTTTCTCCCCAATCAAACCAAAAAGGGTAGAAACTCCGTTGTAACACCCTCAGAATCAGTAACAGTAATCACTACAGTGATTCCACTGTTAGTGATCATTACTGTTGATGATCAAGCCATGATCACCTTTGATCATAGCTCTGTCAATTTCCAACCCAGATAAAATTTTCAAATTGGGTAAATTATAAATTCTCTCCAAGACTTGTGGATTCCTGTCCATCATTTGATCATGGTTAAACCAAAACCACCTTAGTCATTTGCATAATCCCAAGCCAAGAATAATTATGAAAACCCTAGAGTTGGCATATCAAAATTGTCATGGAATTTAAAATGAAAATGAAAACTATAGTGGGCCCTTTGTGATGGAATCTATTTATAAAATGCCTAGAAAACATTAGGACATGATTAGTACAACAATGGATATTTTATTAAAGTGATTTAGTAATGTTATGAAATAAAACAATAGCTTGGGAAATATTAAAATTACCATGGAATTATAATAAACAAGTGGAAAATAAAGTTGTTCCTAAAATTGTGCAAACGGTTTTATAAAATGCACAAAAATTAGTAGACCAAGATGCCATGGTGATAGATATTTATTATGGCCTTTAAATATTTAAAACAAATCAAGCAGTAGCAAAAAGACCACCCTTTGTCACATTTTAAATAAATCCAAAATGCTAATTATTTTATTTTGTAGCCAAACTTTTTGTGGTGGTGTTGTATTACATAAGAGCCATATTAGAGTAAGTTCCATATTATACAAAACTTCAATAGCTAAACAAAACAAATAGAAATTAAAGTAAAACAGAAAAGAAAATACAAAAAAAAGGAATAGGAAAATCCTATTCTACGCACTGGGCGAGGCCCCCCACTGGGCCAAGCCAGCCCACCCCCCCCCCCCCCGCCACTCGTCTCTCACCTCGCGCTACAGTAGACGACCGAGGCGGCCATGGCGTCCGAGCCTGCCGTCCCCGACGCACCCGCTCACGCCGCGCCGCTAGAGCCCCCTCTCCCGTGGATAAGAGCTCTATCCCAACCCCTCCGAAACCTAGATCGAGATCCCACTCGTGCCCCCCCTTCACCATATTTTTCTTGCCTCGGCCGAAGCCGCCATGGCCGCGAGCTCGCGAGCTCGCGCGGCCACTGCGCCCCCAAGCCACCGTCGTTGTGTCCTTCCACATCATCTTCGTCGTATTCATCGCCCTGGAGAAGATGGCGACCCGGGAGCCACCACAGCCCGTGAATCGGACCGATCCCCTCGCCACGGCTGTCGCAAATCGCCGGAAAATTCGTCGCCTACATCGAGTGTCCCGCCTCCCCGAGCCGCGCATCGCCATCACTGTGAGCCCCTCGGCATTTCGACCCTTCTCGCGCTCGATCTCGAGCCTAGGACAATGTTCCCGCGTGCTGTGTGCCTTGAGCGCCGCGCGCTTGCTCGCCGGCATTGCAACGGTGGTCACCGTCACTAACCACCACAATAGGATGACTCGCGGTGCTATGCTCGTCCGAACAGGTCCAATGGCGCTTGCTCTCGTGGCCCGTGGCATGCAAACGCTCGCCGCCGGGGTGCACAGACCTCACCGGCGATGACCCAGCCGCTAGATGATTAGCCACTCGCTAATTACCCCCCCCCCCTTGCAAATGACATGTGGTTCCAGCACTTTAATTAACCCTCTTGGCATAATTACATTGTGAATTATTAGATGTCTCTGTGACAGGTGGGACCCTATTGTCATGTTATTAAATATAATGGGTTCTATTAACTATGAGTATGACATGTGGGGTTAGTGATTATATAAATAAAATAAAATGATTTATAATACTGTGAGGCTGACATGTGGGTCCCAAATGTCAGTCTAGCTAGTCAACCACTGTTCTGGATAATGTTTAAATTAAATATTAAAAGAAATTCCATAAATTCCAAAAATCATTTAAATATTAAAAATTCAATATCTTTTAAACCGTAACTCCGATGAAAATAATTTATATATCAAAGTTGCTCAGAAAAATATAAAGAATACGGATACGCTATCCGCATGTCAACCACCCCCCTCTAACACAATAAACATCGACATCCCCCCTCCGGACCGTCTGTCCGATAAATTGTCCGGTACTGCTAAAGTACCCGGATGAATTTATTCCGAACACGAAAGTTGTTCGGAATAGATCAACTAAACCGGATACACCACCCACACATGTGTCGGATGTCCATGACACCTCCAGCATGATATCTCCCCCTCCGGACACCCTGTCCGATAATCACCCGGAGCTGGCAGTTCATCCCCGGATGAATTCCCGCTCCGAGCAATACACCTCGCACTGCGTTAGAACACCGTTAACATTGCGTTTGCCATGTCTTGTATTTGTATTGCTATTAGTGTTGTGTATTTATTGTTTCTCCCCCCTCTCTTATTGTCCGGTAGTATCGACGTCCGCTGCCGATGCCCCTGTGATCGACTACGTCGACGACGACCGTACCCCTACCGCGAGCTTCCAGGCAAGCAAAGCCATTCTCTTCCCCAGATATCGCCTACCTTTCCGTACTTTCTTGCACTAGGCATTGTTACTGCTGCTGCTACGTTACAATCCTATTCAATTGCATAGCCTGTTTTTGTCGCCCCTTGATGTACCTCCTTTATCCTATGTTGCCTATTATTATTATGCATTATTCAGCAGTGAGCCCTGCGCATTGTTAGCTAGGATTAGATAGAGGGTCGTGATCACTTAGGGGAGTGAACGCGGGTACAAATATTATAACTGCACAGGTACGGTACAATGCAGACACCGCCTTAGGCCCCCTAGCTCGGATCTGCCGAGCCACCATCAAGTGTGAGCTATCAAGGAGTAATCCTTGTACTCCACTCGTTGCTGACTCTGTATAGCCGCTCTAGGTACCTGAGCAACGGTTGTCCTTCAGGTAAGAAGTCGGGCGACCCAACGGTGCCCGCGAGAGGTATTGCGACGGGACGATAGGGAGGGCACAACCAGTGTACCGGTGTGCTTGGCCCCTGATCGTTGGCCGCGAGAGTTACCAAACCCCGAAAGTCGAGCTCCTCCAGGAGAAAACGCGAGACAAGGTAAGGATACGGTTCACCTTGTTGGTAACCGCAGTGACTTGGTGGGACGACAGGGCAGGCACCGATGTACTGGTGGGCCTGGCTGCTGTCGTTGTCCGCGAGTCAGTTAAGTCGAGGCAACGATAACGGTTGTCACGCAGGTTAATTAAAATAACTAATGGTTCAGTGGATGTATTGAGTTGGCTATATGCCATGTACGCACTACCTACTCGTGGGAATTATGAGTTATGGGCTCCTCTGCTTCGTAGTGTCGTCCGAGGACTCTTCAGACGTTAGCAGTACCGCGGCCTGCGCCGGGAAGTGGTGTTGTCTTATTTTCTCGCGCGGTGGTGTCTTATTTGGATTTTCTTCAACTTCACCGGCCATCCACGCACCGTGCAGGAGTACGTTCGGGTTGGGCTCCAAGGCCCGACGTACTTAGGATTTAGACCGGCGGATGGCCTCTCTGTTGAGTTTGAAAGATGGGCTATGAAGTGTCGGATAGCCTCGGTGGAGCGTTCCCTGACAAGGTTCCCGCCACCCTGGAGATCCGTGCGTGTAGCATAACAAAAGTGCACCCCTGCAGGGAAGATTAATCTATTCGAATAGCCGTGTCCACGGTAATAGGATGCTTTATGATGAAGCTTGATCTTACCACTACAAACTATTATTATTAAACTGTATGGTTCCGGGTTTTCTTCCTCGCGGGGATGTCGAGGAGGTGAACTCGGAGGCATTGCTAATTATTACAACTTATCATTATACAATGCCGCAGCAACTGCTGTTGCATTGTTACTTTATGCTTTATATAAACTGTTGGCTGATTCTTACCTCATGCTGCAAGACATCGTCGGAAGATGCTAGTCTTCGTTAGACCTAGCTTCTTACCTTTGCTCTGGATTTCTATCTTACAGTCCACTATATACAGCCTCTTCTTTCCGTTGATACAATGCATAATGCTTAGTAGCGGACGTAAGACTCGCGGGTATACTAGATACTCACCCTGCTTTACTTCCTTTACTGTTTTGCCTGATCGGCCGCTGCAGTCGACGTTGGAGTCCAGGATTAGGAGATCCCCGATGTCGACCACCGCAACGTGCAGATCCCCGATGCCTTCTACGACGTCGAGTTCCCCGTTGACCAGGAGTAGCTTGGAGGTTCCCAGGCAGGAGGCCTCGCCTTTTCGATATGTTGTTATTTGTGCTAGCCTTCTTAAGGCAACCTTGTATCCTTGTGTCTGTACTCAGATACTATTTGCTTCCGCTGACTTGTGCTCTCGAGCTGTTGTATTCGAGCCCTCGTGGCCCCTGGCTTGTATTAAACAGCTTGTATTATTTTATTGTAGAGTTGTGTTGTGATATCTCACCGTGAGTCCCTAATCTCGATCGTGTACCTTGCGTGTATGATTACTGTACACGGTCTGATTTTGGGGGCGTCACATCCGTCAAGGAAGGAACCTAAGTTAAATTATGTCCCTAAGGTTCGTCGACCTAGAAATAATCCACCCATTGCCAAGGGAGTAGAAACCGTGAAAACTTTGGAAGAAATACCCCTCTTGGATAAATTTATGAATGAAACTCCAATTGATTTTCCGCCTTTTGGTTTTATCCCTAGAAGTATCTTTATTAGGCCTTTATTTGAAAGACCTCTTAAAACTAGTTGTACAATTGAATAGATTTTTGATGATCTTGATGATGGTTCGATTGATACAACGTGATTCTTATTTTTGCTTTATGCCTAGCTTAAAGGCGTAAAAGAAAGCGCTTGTTGGGAGGCAACCCAAGATGTTTTTACTTCTGTTTTTAGTGGTCTTAATGATTGTTACTACTATGGAAACATTGTTGTATCTTTATTTTCAGGCTTTGTGACAAGTTTAGCCTCCGATGGCAAGAAAGTTCAAAAGTTGTGACATGCTGTCCAGAAAATAGATTCTGTCCTTGGACGGAAAAATTAGCCTAAAATCACCAGATCATCTTTTTGATCTGAATTATTTTGACAGCGTGCTCCATAAAATTGTCTTTTGAGCGTATGTTCTGAGTTTTTGATTTGGGTTGCAGAAGTATCCCAAAAAAATTATTTACTACCTGTTGTTCTGTTTTTCACAGATTCTGCCATGTTTTGCCTTTCCTTACTTTTGCAAACCTTAATCTTTCTTTTTATTTGCAAAATCTTTTTGGAAATCTTGAGAAACAGTAGATCTTCAAGAATATCTTTATTTCCAGTGGAAAAATGTATTTTATTAAGGGTACTAAACTCTCTAATCATCTTATGATGAGTTATGTAGGAAGGGAGTTTTCAAGTGTGCGAGGGAAGATGATGAAAGAACATCCGGGAGTGTCAAACGCTAAAACTTGGGGATGCCCCATGCATCCCCAATAAATATTCAAGGAAACTCAAGCGTCTAATCTTGGGGATGCCCCCGTGCATCCCCTTCTCCATCAACAATCATCAGTTCGTCGTCGGTCTCACTATATTTTTATCACTTCATGCGTTATATGATATGCTTGGAGCGTCTCTCTCTTAGGTTTACTTTTTATTTTTATTTAGCTTTGCTTTCTTTTCATAACAAGTTAGAACCCATCTTACTTTGTGTGGGAGAGAAACTTGTTCCATTTCAAACTAGAACACATCATAGGATTTTCATGCCTATCTTTCTTCTGTTGTGTGTTCCTTATGTTTTCGTAGATGCTGCCATGTTTAGCTCTTAGTTTTCGTGTTTATCTTTTTCAAGAGCTTTAGATTTTGTTTAGTTTGTTGCTGGAACTCTCTTAGCTTTCATGTTTATCTTTTTAAGAGAGTTGGTTGTTGCACTGAGTTGTGTCTTGTCTTGAAGTAGGTAATTGAGGTTGCTATTCAATTGTAGTAGTAACTTGGAATATTTTTGAGGTATTGTTGTGAGTAATGTTTGAACTTTTGGTGTCAAGATCTCTAGCCTATTATTTATAGGTGTCGTATTTTGGGCAATCCGTGCTTATTTTCAAAACCTAGAAAAACTAGTTGAGAACTCTAGCTACTAGATGGATCACTAATCTTTGAAGGGATCAGTTATTAGAGTACACTCACGTACCATGAGTCGAGGATGCGCAAGGATAACCAAACCCCCATACACTCCTGCTCTGGGTACTTGTCTCTTTGTGAATCTCCTTATTAGATTGATAGTTTCCGATAATAAATTCATGTGTTCTTCGGACTAATGTAAGTATTGAAAGTTGACACTTCCACCTCCTCATATTTGCTAGCCTCTTCGGTACCGTGCATTGCCCTCTTCTCACTTCGAGAATTGGCGTCCACCTCACCGGTGCATCCAAACCCTTGGCATGATTCGCTCTGTCATCATAAATGTCCTTATATCTTTCCTCAAAACAACCACCATACCTACCTATCAAGGCATTTCCATAGCCTTTCCGAGATATATTTCCATGCAACATCCACGTTCTCATGAGTTGATCTTCATGTCATACATGTTCCTGCTACACTGGCAGAGGCATACATTTGCATACATCATGATAGCTACATCTTATTTATGTTGAGTACCTTGTAAAGTGTGAAGATCTTCTATACCTTCTTGTAAAATAGAGTGTTTCCCTTAAGTGAGGAAAAGATCCGAAAGAGGACAAAATTAAAATATCCCAAAGATGACAAATGAAACTTAAATAGAAAGAGCCATTGAGGCCACCAAAGAATACAAAAAATAGAAAAAAGAGAGAAGGGGGCACCATGACTATCCCTTTTGAATGATCCACACTTGTACTCCCTCTTATAACTTGTGCTCCATAGAGATTATCATATATGCATATAGCTATGTGGGGACCCTTCACATTATAAAAATTGGCTTGTATATTCCAATGATGAGCCTCCTCAAACGAGCTATAGGTCTTCTTGAGCGAGCAAGTTGGATGCACCCCCAGTAGTTCCATTGGAGAGCTTTTCTTAGCTCATATGTGTATCCATTTCATGGCAATCCGTACTCCTCACATCATATCTATCATTTGGATTTCTCTCGCCTATGATTGTCCTCATTGATGTGAGCCCTTCACACCATTTTTGTCTTCCTCCTCCACCATATATCTCTCTTTTCCATCCTAAGTGTCTACTCTTGTGCTTACGCTCATCCATTGCATGAGTGCTCAAAATATCGAAAAGGAGTGGATCAAATTGACTTGTACCTGGCTAGTGCTCTGGGGACGAGTCAAGATAAGATTCCAAAGAAGAATAAGTGTGAAACTTTAGTAGATTGAGTTCTCAACAAATATATTTTCTCTCGTATTTCCACCCCCACTTCTTGCACGCAAACACAATCTTTAGAGACATTCGAGTCACGGACAACAAGATCTCTTGCACCTTTATGTCCTTATGTTGCTTGTTTCAATTCTAATATAGACTCTTGCTTGTTATGACTTGAATCGAATTACATACCTTGATTTCTTTACTTTAAAATTTCTTATATGGTTGTTAGCATGTCACGACATAAATTATGCTTGTTATCATTTACATACTCGAGGACAAGAAGGAATTAAGCTTGGGGATTTAGATATGTCCCAAACGTATCTATAATTTCTGCTTGCTCCATGCATGTTTTGTGTGATATTTCTATGATCTAGATACACTTTCATACACTTTTGATCATATTTGGACTAACTAATTAACTCAGCGCACACCAGTGCCAGGTCCTGTTTTCTCCTGTTTTTCTATTGCAGGTTTCCACCATATTAAAAGTGCTCAAAAAATTCGGGAAAATCAGATAAAAAATCAGCGTACCTGAATCTTCCGGAATCACTAAAGTGGGGCCGGAGGGCCACCACCAGGGCCCCAGGCGCCCTCCCGACGCGCCCTAGGGTGGGGCCGCGCCAGGGGGGCGCCTGGACCAATGGTTCCCCCCTGGCTCGCCCCCCTTCGCCTATATATTCTCCGTTACAGGATTCTTCCGAAGACAGAACCCTTTTTCGCGATCTCGCCTCTGTTCCACCGCCGGCGCGCTTCCAAGATTGGGAGCGCCAACAGACCTCTTCCCGGCACCCTGCCGGAGGGAGGATTGACCTCCGCGAGATTCTCCTCCACCATGGACGCTTCCCGGATGATCCGTGAGTAGTCAACCTTTGACAAGGGGTCCATAATCAGTAGCAATGTTATGTTCTCCTCCCCTCTTTGTTCCTCATGGATTAGACCTTGTGAGCTACCCTACATGATCAAGGCACATATGTAATTCTTTTTGCTGTTGCTATGCTGAGTTTGCTTGGATCCGATGGATTATGAGACTATGTTCAGTTTATGATAGAGTAATATATTTGGTTCTTATCTTTTATATTTTTGTTCTTGAGTAATTCTTGCATGTTCTCCGTTGCTGTTTATTGCTTTGGCCAAGTAGTTTGTAGTGACTCCAAGAGGGAACGTTATGCTCGATTGTGGGTTCATGCCCTCTGCTGACTAACTTGAGTGACAAAAACATGAGTCTAGGGGATGTATTGTTGCCACAAGGGGGAAAATGGTGCTTGTAACCGTGGTTGCAAGGATTGTTTACTTTACACAAATTTCTTTTAATTGAGTTGTCTGTTGCTTTGGGTTTAAACTTTGGATGGGGCTCGCAACTTAATACCAGCAAGACGTTCTGGATAGATATCTCAAGGTGGATGATTAGTAGTAGATACAGTTGGATTTCGGTCTACTTATTTTTGCGTACGTCCCATGCTTTTGAGCCTCTTCCTTTCTTTATAGCATCGTTAGCATTGCGGTGCATTTTTAATCCTGTCAATTGCCCAGCTATGATTTTTTTACCTCGCATAGCAGTCTTATCGTCTTTTGGGAGAGAGACATCACTAGTGAACATGATGGGACCCCGGTCCATATTCTCATCACTGTTCGCACGCTCAATTTATTTCCTGCTTTTACTTTCCAGTTGGAATTATCATTATCATTACCCCTTGCATTTGATCATTTGTAAACAACAAGACCGGAGATATTGACAACCTCTCTGAACTTTGTTGGGAGCAAAGTTATTTTTATTTGTGTGTAGGTCCAGGCGAAGAAGGTGATTCTTTTCAGACGGCACATCACTTGCCGATCCACCTACTTGTCGCTTTTGGAGTCCTACTGGTTCGACAACCTTGGTATCTTCACCGAGGGAATTTTGCTTCTATCCTACATCTCACCTTCCACTTGGGTAACCAACGAAGGGCGAGAAGCCATTATCATCTCTCGCACATCAAGTCCGCTAGAGACAAACCTTGGTATCTTCACCGAGGGAAATTTGGTGCTATCTACATCATAAACTTCCACTTGGGGTAACCAACAAGGATGTATTATCTACACCCATCAGGCGTCGATGCGACGAGTGCGTCACTCATGAGTTTAAGCGCTCTTGAGGTGTTGCGTTGTGCTTCTTATTTTTCTCCGTTTGTGCGCAACGGATGTAAGTTTTTGCGGCGACGAGTGCTTCTGCTGGGGTCAGTTTTTCATCGTCTTCGGAATCGTTGTCCTCGAGTCAGAATGTGTCTTCCAAGTTGCGGGTGAGTGTGTCATTAGCTTTTCTCTGCATGTTGTCGATGCCGGATTTGCACCGATAAGGAGACCTATAGTCTGAGGAATCATCTGAAAGTGCTTGGCGCCTGACACTTGACTCGTCCGCGACTCGTCATCATTCTTAGATCTCCGGTCATATCCTCCTATTTTATTTCGCGATATCTCTTGATAGCTTGTTGTATACCATGAGTTCGTCGCGTGGAGAGTCTTGTGGTAGGAGTCTTCCCATGGTTACCGCATCTTGTATTCTGTCCATTGCTTCTCTTTTAGGGTGATTCTTTCTTTGTAAGTTTTCCTTTTGGCCGCACGTCTGCTGCTTTCGGATTGGTCGTTCGACTTATTACTTATTCACGTATTTCCTCTGGGTGGAGAGCTTGCAGGATTGCTCCCTCCGAGCCTTAAGGTCTTTTGCGGTATAGATCTAGGGGATCCCATTGTAACTGAGGGTAGGACGTCGCTGGTGTTATTGTTGCTTCCTCCGATTGTGTTGGTTCTATCATAATTTGGATCGGTGGATTTTCCTTTGTCGTTTGGGGTTGGAAAGCCTCGGTTCTTCATGTACACCTGGAACGGTATTTTGCTTCTTGATTGTGTTGTGATGATGTTGTGGCTACCCCAACCGAGTGCCTCGTCTTGGTTGTTGCAAGTGTTGTGGAAGATCGGGCTGAGGTGGGAGGCGTGGATGACTCGAGGAGTCGTCGTGTGGGTGGGTGCCTTGTCCTTGGTCGTTGTTGATGGCGCGGCCGGTCATGCAGGAGATCGCGGGTTCAATCCGTGAAACGGAGAGTGCCCCATCAGTTGACGTAGATCTGATACCCACCGAAAGTTAGATCGACGCCTGTGCATAGATCTGTGAAGACCGACTGCAAAATCGGAAGGTGCGCGATGAAGCCGAGGGGCCCGAATAGATCGGATTATGCGCGAGTCGTGGATGTGTCGAGTGCTGATGAAGTCACCGGTTGCTGGCTGCGGGTGACGGAACCACCGAGATCATGATTCCAACCCGCAGCTTCCCCACGGCTGGCGCCAATTGACGTGGATCGGCATCGAAAAATCCCATGGTTAGGAACCCTGGGTTTAGATCGTAGAGAGAGGAGCGCAGGGTTGGCGATTATCATCGGCTAACAGGAGACAGGGATTACCCAGGTTCAGGGCCCTCGATCGGTAAAACCCCCACTTCATGCTCGATGTATTATATGGTGGAGGGATTATTGTGGAGGTCTCGGCGAGATTGCTCTTTCTGAGGGTGTAGATATGCGAGATTGGATTCCCTAGACGTCTCCTCTCCCAGCCTTTATATACTAGGCCAGGTCTCGAGGAGTCCGTCTAGGTTTACATAGAGGATTGCCAAATCTAGCTAGTCTTGGTGGTCATGCCTTGGACTCCGAACCATCTTGGAATCCATGTTGGCGCAGCCGTCGGTGCTTCGGGTGGGCTGATCTTGGGCCATCCGAAGCTTCTAGTGGGCCTTCCGTCTTGACACGCACCAGGTACCCTCATGATAAAGAGTCGTGGGGGTATCCCCTCGTCACTTGTCGACACTCCCTGTTGGTTACCCCAAGTGAAAGGTTGAGATGTAGACAGTAGCAAATTTCCCCTAACTTGAGAGGATAAGGCTATGTCTCCCATAGGACTCCAAGGGTCAACAAGAAGGTGGCAAGAAAACAATGGCATCGCTTACAACCCAGAGGTTGCTTACTTGACCTGGACCTGGACCTGCACACAGACACAAATAAATATGCTCCCAACGAGTCAGATAGGTTGTCAATCTCTCTGGTTTTGTTATTTACAAAGGATGAAAACACAAGTGGAAATAGTAGTGGTGATTGCAAAGGAAAGTAAACAAAAGAAATAAAGATTAATGGTGTAAACTATGATGGAAATATGGATCGGGGTCCCATGAATTTCACTAGTGATGTCTCTCTCCCAAAATACGATATACAACTATGTTGGGTGAACAAATTACAACTGGGCAATTGACAGGATTATAAACACACTGTAATGCTAATTATGCTACAATAAATCTTGGGGATCAATCGTATGGGTAGTATGCTGAGACGAGCAGACCGTTTATTCATCAACATCTACTCACTAATCATCCACCTTGAGATATGTATCCAGAACATATCGCTGGTAATAAGTGGCGAACCCCAGCAAAACTGTAGGCTCAAAGCAACAGACAACTGCATTAACATACTATGCGTAAGGTAAACAATCCTTGCAACCGCAGTTACAAGCACCGTTGTTTTCTCCCTAGTGGCAACAACACATCCCCTAATCTCATGTTTCCGTATACATCGGGGGGCATGAACCCACAATCAAACATAACGCTCCCTCTTGGAGTCACGATCTACTACTTGGCCAAAGCAATAAAAAGCAATGGAGAAAATGCAAAAATACTCAAGAACTAATACATAAAAGGTAAACGTAATATATTACTCATCACAATCTGAATATAATCTCATAATCCATCGAATCCCAACAAACACATCATAGCAACATAGAAAATAATACATAGATTCCTTGATCATGTAGGGAAGCTCACAAGGGCTAATAATTGAGGCACAATATTGGAGAGAAGACATCACATAGCTACTGATCATAGACCCATGGTCCAAGGGGAACTATTCACGGCACATCCGGGAAGCGCTCCTAGTGGTGGAGAAAATTTCGGAGATCAATCCTCCCTCCGGCAGGGTGCTAAGACAGGGTCTTCTGGCGATCCCGATCTCGGGATCGCAGAGGCAGAGAAAAAGTGGTGAAAATCACGTAACGGAGGACCTCCCAAGGGTTTTCGGAGCGAGAGGTAAATATAGGCGGAAGGGAGGCACCAGGGGGTTTCAAAACAGTTGTATGTTGCTTTGAGCCTACAGTTTGGCTGGGGTTCGCAACTTAATACCAGCGACATGTTCTGGATAGATATCTCAAGGTGGATGATTAGTGAGTAGATGCTGATGAATAAACGGTCTAGTTATTTTGGTGTAATGCCAATACGATTGAGCCTCTAGTTTTCTTGTAGCAGAATTAGCATTGCGGTGCATTTATAATTCTGTCAATTGCCCAGCTGTAATTTGTTCACCCAACATAGTTGTTTATTTTCTTTTGGGAGAGAGACATCACTAGTGAAAGTGGTGGCACCCCGGTCCATATTTGCATCATAATTTACACCGTTCACCTTTACTGCTTTTATTTCCTTTCGTTGCAATCACCACTACTATTTCCACCCATGTGTTTGATCCTTTGTAAACAACAAGATCGGAGAGATTGACAACCTCTCTGACTCATTGGGAGCATAGTTATTTTATTTTGTGTGCAAGTCCAGTTTGAGTGAGTGATATCGTGTAGTGTTCTCGTGGGTAAGTTAACCCAATTTATTGATTCGACACAAGGGGAGCCAAAGAGTATTTATGAGCTTTGACAGTTGACTTGTCAATTCAACCGCACCTGAAATATACTTGCTTGCAACAAAGTATTAATAACAACTGTGGTATGATAGTGGTAGCAACAGTTATAACGGTAAAAGTAAAACAACAGAAATAAACTAGTAGTAACCAGCAGGATTGAAAATACTGTAGGCTAGGAAGATGGATGGTTGGGTGCTGCATGAATAAGAGTGAACATGTAATAGATTCTAACATGGGGCAAGGCTCACAGAAAAGTAATGATCATCTAGGCAAATATCAAACACCAGGCATATATCCCGTAGGTAGTTGTGCATGCTTGCAATAAGAACTTGCACAACATCTTTTGTCCTACCATCTTGCTACGAACGGGGCCAAAGGGAACTTATTGAGATTAAGGTGTTCCTGTCAAAGAACACCGGAACAAAGCAATAAACTCAATGGATACACAGAATCCTCAAATTATGGACCATCCCCTTTGGTGTCCCAAGCTGTCACCTTTGGGATTGCCGGTTCCGGAACATAATAGGTGCAAACAACTCATAGATAGGATCTCAAACAAAAATATACTCATGAAAACATAAGTGGTTCAGATCTGAAAACATGGCACTCGGGCCCAAAGTGACAAGCATTAAGAGCAACAAGTTATAGCAAAGATGATAAACACCAAAGTAGATGATAGGCAACATGCCCCCAACAATCTGACGAACTATTACATGATCAAACTCATCCAATCCCTACCACCCTCTTTGCCTACAGCAGGGAATTACTCACACATGTGAAGAGAAGTCATGGAGGGAGGATGGATTGGTGATGGCGATGACGATGGCGATGATCTCCCCTCTCCGGAGGCCAAATCAGCCTCTAGATTAGCCCTCCCGAGGAAGAACAAAGGGTGGCGGCGTCTCCGCGATGGGTTTTGGAAAAACGAATTCTTTTTTCGGAGTTTCCTCGTCACAAGAATAAATAAAGGCCAAGGTAGGTCACCAGAAGGGGTGGGACCCAACCAGGCGGCCTCCCGGCGTGGCCAGGGGGGTGTCCTTGCAGCTGGGCGCCTGGGGCCCCCTGGCCCCCCTTTGGCCCACCTTCTGGTCCTGGGTCCCTCCTAGTGCGTGGATTTTCTGTATTTTTTCTGGGAATTTTCTGAGATGTCTAAAAATCCATTTTCCTGCACACAATAAAACCATACAGGCAGCTCTGCTAAAAACAGCGTCAGTCCGGGTTAGTTTAGTTCAAATCATGCAAGAATGATGGAAAAACAATAGCAAAAGTGTTTGGAAAAGTAGATACGTTTGGGACGTATCAACTCCCCCAAGCTTAGCCTATTGCTTGTCCTCAAGCAATTAAGTTCAACGAACTGGATGCGTGAAGAAAAACATAAATGCAGAAAAACATAAAATAAAGAAAATATCACAATGCACATAGCCTGAACATACTAGATTGGTATCTCGCTAGCCTCCATGAGTGAAGAAAAACATAAATGCAGAAACTCCTCCGGAGTTTTAAAGCAGACTAGAACTAATATTATCTCGCAGACAACCGCTATCGCTGTCTGACTAACAACACAAGGGACAACGAACAAAAATAAGGCCCACCAGTAACGTCGGGGCCTGCCCTGTCGTCCCGTCAAAGCACACGGTTACCAACAAGGTGAACCGTCTCCTTACCTTGTCTCGCGTGTGCTCTTGGTAGAGCTCGACTTTTTCGTGGTTTGGTAACTCTCGCGAGATACGAGAAGGCGACAAGCACGCGAGTAACGTTGATCGTACTCTCCCTGTCGCTCCCGACAATATACCACTCACGGGCACCGTTGGGTCTCCCGACTCTTACCTTTAAGGACACCAGTTGATTCGAGTGCCTACCATTAAGTGAAACCAGGAGGAATCACCCTCGATGGCACACTTAAGGGGGTTCGACAGAGACAACAGCGGGATGAACTAAGAGGAATATTCTCGTATCACCCCGGTGGTTCCGATACACCAGCGGAATGAACTAAAGAGGAATACCCTCGTATCATCCCAGTGATGCTACGCTACTGAGCCGACGAGAGTGAAATACGAGTTCGTCCACTCGTAAGTCAAACTCGAAGTGACTCGGCAGAGTCTCGCCGTTGTAGGTTCCCTAGGGCGTCTGCTTTGATCCGTACCGGTTGCAGTTCTATATATTTTGTATCCGCGTCACTCCCCTGAGTGGCCACGGCCCGCTATCTAATCCTAGCTAACAATGCGCAGGGCTCACTGCTGAATATAATATATAGATAAAACATGCATCATAGGATCAGGAAGGTACATCAAGGGGCGACAAAATCAGGCTATGCAATTGATTAGGATTGTAACGTAGCAGCAACAGTAACAATGCCTAGTGCAAGAAAGTACGGAAAGGTAGGCGATATCTGGGGAAGAGAATGGCTCTGCTTGCCTGGAAGCTCGTGGGTAGGGGTACGTTCGTCGACGAAGTAGTCGTACCCGGCAGCGGTGTAGTCGACGGTAGCAGCGGGGTCTACCGGAGAATAAAGGGGGAGAAACAGTAAATATAAAGCAATCATAGCAAACAGATGAATAGCATGACGTATGCAATGTTAACGGTGTTTTAACGCAATGTAATGCACGTTGCTCGGAGCGGGAATTCATCCGGGGATGAACTACCAGCTCCGGGTGATTACCGGACATGGTGTCCGGAGGGGGAACGAATCATGCCGGAGGTGTCGTGGACATCCGACAAACGTGTGGACGGTGTAACCGTGTTAGTTGAGCTATTCTGAACAACTTTCGTGTTCAGAATAAATTCATCCGGATACTTTAAAAGTACCGGACAAATCATCGGATAGATAGTCCGGAGAGGGACGGTTTGATGTTCGGTATGTTAGAGGGGGGTGGTAGACGAGCGGATAGCCTATTCATAATCCTTGTATTTTTCTGATCAATATTGATGTATAAAGTTTTTGAATCTGACTTACGATTTAAAAGATATTCAAATTCAAAGTTTAAATCATTTTAAAAGATTTTCTGGATTATTTTATTAATTAAATAACAACATTATCCACAGAGGGGTTGACTGGTCAAACCTGACCAGTGGGTCCCACTGGTCAGCCTCACATGTAATAAAACCAGTTTAATAATTTAATTAACAGTGGGGTCCCACATGTCATACACTACTATCTATTTAATTTCATTTTATCTAATTAGTCAGTACAGGGGGCCCACCTGTCAGCCTAACAGAGATAAATTATCAGTTATTTAATTAACTTAATGGCCTAAGGCCCACTTCTCAATCACACATATTTTAACAGGGGTTTTTCTTCGGCTATATTTAATCTCAGGCAATTAGAGTGGGGTATGGCCCCACTAGTCATAGACTCATATGGGGGCTTAGACAAACCGTGGGATTAACCCCGACGGTTAAACTCGCCGGCGAGGAGCCATGTGCGGCGGCGAGCAGGGGACGGTGCCCCGGTGGCCAGTTGGTGCGCCGCTGGGGGGGGGGAATCGGACGCGGGGTTCCTCGCGCACCCATAGGTGCAAGGAAAACGGGCGGGGTGACGTGTGGCCGCGACGGCGAGCTCCCGGGCGGCGGCCGAAGCATGGTACTGCGGGGACAACGACATTCGGCACCAAACGAAGCGCAAGGAGGGGGAGAATGGAGCAGAGCTCACCGCGGAGCTCGAGGAGGGCCTAGGAAGCTTGAAGGGGTCGGGGTGGCGTGAATCGAAGCGGCGCGGTGGCGACAGCCACAGGCGAGGAAGAGGTCGATGGTGAGCGCACAGGCCGTCCCGGCTTGAGCTCGAAGGTGGAATCGAACTGGAGGACCCCTGTGGTGATACTGGACACGTTCGCGGAGCTCGGGGAAGTGTGCGGCTGCGCCGACGTCAATGGCGCGCCCACGGCGGAGCCCGGCCGAGCTCAAGGAGAAGCACAGGAGAGGGAGACGGGGGCGCAAGCGGAACTTGGATGGGGTGGGCTAGGGTTAGGGCTGCGGGGGGGGGGTCTCGGGGTCTTATCCCCGCAGACTCACCGTCGATCGGCGCCACGCACGGCCGGCGTGCCGTGGCATGGCGGGATGGCCGCCACGGCCTCCCTGTGAACAGGGGAAGGGGACGACGCCGGGGTGGGCCAGGTGGGCCGCGCGGGTGGTTGGGCTAGTGCACTGGGGCAGCAAGCCTTTTCTTTTATTTTGTTTTTTCTTTTTGTTCTTTTCTCTTTGTATCTCTTTTTAGTTACTTTTACAATTTTGTAAAATATTTAATAGGTTCTATAATTAGTGTGGCACAATACTAAGATGACACAAAAAGATTGGGACTTAAATAAAATCTTTTGCATTTTTGTTTTATTAAAAAGATGTTAAATGCCACTGTTTTACCACTATTATGAATTGTTTGAATTTTTCAGTGGCATGATAAATACCCAAAACCATATTGGCATGGTCCACTGATTTTTAGTGATTTTACAAAAGTGGTTCCACAATTATTGGACAATGTTTTATTTCCACTAATTTTTAATATTCATCAAAAAGGCATTTTGAGTTTGACTTGATCCCAGGTGATCAAGGCATGATTAACAACAGTGATTAACATTAACAAAAGGATCACTGTAGTGATTATTGTTAAAAGACCTGAGGGTGTTACAGGAACCTTGGGGTATCCTTTCTTACCCATAGCGGATGAAGTGTGGCAGGCAGGATACTTCAAGTAGACTTGTAAATATTGCTATGCTCCCCAGCAACGGCGCCAGAATAAGTACTTGATGACCCTCAACTATAGGGGATCGATTGTAGTATTCTCGCGGGTAAGTTAAACCAATTTATTGATTCAACACAAGGGGAGCCAAAGAGTATTTATAAGCTTTGATAGTTGAGTTGTCAATTCAACCGCACCTGAAATATACTTGCTCGCAACAAAGTATTAATAGCAATTGTGGTATGTTAGTGGTAGCAACGGTGATAACGGAAAAAGTAAAACAGCAGAAATAAACTAGTAGTAACCAGCAGGATTGAAAATACTATAGGCTAGGGAGATGGATGGTTGGGCGCTGCATGAATAAGAGTGAACATGTAATATATTCTAACACGGGGCAAGGCTCACAGAAAAGTAATGATCATCTAGGAAAATATCAAACATCAGGCATGTATCCCGTCGGTAGTTGTGCGTGCTTGCAATAAGAACTTGCACAACATCTTTTGTCCTACCATCCCGCTAAGAATGGGGCCAAAGGGAACTTATGGAGATTAAGGTGTTCCTGACAAAGAACACCGGAACAAAGCAATAAACTCAATGGATACACGGAATCCTCAAATTATGGACCATCCCCTTTGGTGTCCCAAGTTATCACCTTTGGGATCGCCGGTTTCGGACCATAATAGGTGCATACAACTCATAGATAGGATCTCAAACATAAATATACTCATGAAAACATAAGTGGTTCAGATCTCAAAACATGGCACTCGGGCCGAAAGTGACAAACATTATGAGCAACAAGTTGTAGCAAAGATGATCTCCCCTCTCCGGAGGCCAAATCAGCCTCCAGATTAGCCCTCCCGAGGAAGAACAGAGGGTGACGGCGGCTCCGCGATGGGTTCTGGAAAAACGACTTCTGTTTCGGAGTTTCCTCGTCACGAGAATAAATAGGGGCCAAGGTAGGTCACCAGAGGGGGTGGGAGCCACCCAGGCGGCCTCCCGGTGCGTCCAGGGGGTGGCCGCGCCAGCTGGGCGCCTGGGCCCCCCTGGCTCCCCTCTGGCCCATCTTCTGGTCCTGGGTCCCTCCGGGTGCGTGGGTTTTCTGTGTTTTTTTCTAGGAATTTTCTGAGATGTCCAAAAATCCATTTTCCTGCACACGATAAAACCATACAGGCAGCTCTGCTGAAAACAGTGTCAGTCTGGGTTAGTTTAGTTCAAATCATGCAAGAATGAGGGAAAAACAATAGCAAAAGTGTTTGGAAAAGTAGATACGTTTGGGACGTATCAGTCACTTACTCCAGCACCTACTTGTTGATCCTTGTAGTCCTCCTGTATTCGACAAGCCTTACAGTCCTCGTGTAAGGGAAATTCACCGTTGTCTACATCTCAACCTTCCACTTGGGGTAATCAATGAGGAGCACTAACTAGTGCCATCAAGAGAATTTCTGGCGCCTTTGCTGAGGACTCCAGTCTACAAGATAGGGGAGTTGCACACTATCTTTTACCTTTGCTTTTTAGTCTTGTTAGTTTAACTTTCAATTTTTGCTTTAGAGTCTTATATTAAAAAAACCAAAAAAATAGTTGATTTGTTCTTGCTTGCTGCTGTTACTATGGGTTCCTCTGAAAACAACAAGTTGTGTGACTTCACTAGTCACAATAACAAAGACTTTATTTGCACTCCTATGAGATTAAACCTTGTTTATTGAATCATGTTATGAAAGAACAATTATCCGGTGCTCGAGATCCTTCTGCTTTGCATTTGAATAATTTTGTTCAACTTTGTGATATGCAAATGTATAAGGAAATAGATGGTGATATTGTTAAACTTAAGCTTTTTCCTTTTTCTTTGAGAGGACGAGTGATGGCTTCTTGCCCCTCGTCGGTTAACCCAAGTGGAAGGTTGAGATGTAGCACAACAACAAGTTTCCATCAATGAAGATACAAAGGTTTATGTCTCCAGTAGGACTCCGACAACGACAATAGGTGAAAAAGGCACTAAAAATTGATAGCGCGGGGGTTGACGTGGACCTGCACACAGCAACAGATAACTTCGCTCCCAACGAGTACAGAGAGGTTGTCAATCTGTCCGGCCTTGTTGTTTACAAAGGGTCAAACGCAAGGGTAGATAGTAGTGATGAATGCAATGTAAAGTAAGAGAAGGAAATAAATTGAGGGTGTAAACAGTGGTGGAAATATGGACCAGGGTCCCATGAAGTTCACTAGTGATGTCTCTCTCCTAAAAGACGGTAAAAAACTATGCAAGGTGAACAAATTACAGCTGGGCAATTAACAGGAGTAAAAACGCACCGCAATGCTAACTATGCTACAAAAGAAAGGAAGAGGCTCAAAACCATGGGAAGTACGCCAAGACAAGTAGACCTAAATCCATCTGCATCTACTCACTAATCATCCACCTTGAGATATCTATCCAGAACATCTCGCTGGTATTAAGTTGCGAGCCCCACCCAAAGTGTAAACCCAAAGCAACAAACAACTACATTAAAAGAACTTTGCGTAAAGTAAACAATCCTTGCAACCGCAAGTACACGCACCGTCGTTTTCCCCCTGGTGACAACAACACATCCCCTAGACTCATGTTGTTGTCACCCAAGCTAGTCATTGGGGGGCATGAACCCACAATCATGCATAATGCTCCCTCTTGGAGTCACTACCTACTAATTGGCCAAAGCAATAAATAACATAGAAGAACATGCAAGAATTACTCAAGAACATAAATATAAAAGGAGAAGAACCAAATATATTACTCATCACAATCTGAACATAATCTCATAGTCCATCAGATCCCAGCAAACTCAACATAGCAACAACTGGAAAATTACATATGTGCCTTGATCATGTAGGGCAGCTCACAAGGTCTAAACATTGAAGAACAAAGATGGAGAGAAGACATCACATAGCTACTGATCATGGACCCATGGTCCAAGGTGGACTACTCACAGCTCATCCGGGAAGCGTCCATGGTGGTGGAGAAGTTCGCGGAGGTCAATCCTTCCTCCGGAAGGGTGCCGGGACATTGTCTCCTTTCAGCCCCGATCTTGGAAGCCCGACGGCGGCGGAACAGAGGGGAGATCGCGAAAAAGGGTTATGTCCTTGGGGGTTTCGGGACGAGAGGTAAATATAGGCGAAGGGGGGGGTAGCCAGGGGTGGACCAGGGGGTCCAGGCGCCCCCCTGGCACGGCCTAGGGTTGGGGCATGCCCCCTGGCCGCCTAGGCGCCAGGTGGGTCCCCCAGCCCCCATTCGGGCATCTGGAAGCTTTCGTGACGCTGATTTTTTATATATTTTTCCCGCATTTTTTTGGCACTTTAAGTAATGGGAAAACCTGAAATACAAAAAAAACAGAAAACAGAAAATGGCACTGGGTTGCACTGAGTTAATAGGTTAGTCCAAATATGATCAAAAGTGTATGAAAGTGTATCAAAAGCATAGCAATATCTCCCAAAACATGCATGGATCAAGCATAAATTATAGGTACGTTTGGGACGTATCAACATCCCCAAGCTTAGTTCCTGCTCGTCCTCGAGTAGGTAAATAATAACAAGCATAATTTCTGTGGTGACATGCTACCAACCATAAAAGAACTTTTAAGTAAGGAAATCATGGAATGTAATTCAATTCAAATCATAAAAAGCAAGAGTCTATATTAGCATTTAAACAAGCAACATAAGAACATAAAGGTGCAAGACCTCTCGCTGTCCGTGACTCGAATGTCTCCAAATGGTGTTTGCGTGCAAGAAGTGGGAGATGGGTTAAGAGCAAAAACATACTATTTATTTTAGTTGATAACTCAATCTACTAAAGTTTCACACTTGTTCTTCTTTGGAATCTTATTTTGACTCGTCCCCAGACCACTAGCCAGGTACAAGTCAAACTGATCCACTCCCTTTCGACTTTTTGAGCACTCATGCAATGGATGAGCGTAAGAAAAAATTTGACACTTAGGATGGCAAAGAGAGAAATGATGGAGGAGGAAGACAAAAAGGTGTGAAAGACTCACATCAATGAGGACAATCATAGGTGAGAGAAAGCCAAATGATGGATATGATGTGAGGAGTAGGGATTGCCATGCAACGGATGCACATATGAGCTATGGAAAGCTCTCCAAAGGAACTAGTGGGGGTGCAGCCAAATTTCTTGCTCAAGAAGACCTAGAGCTCATTTGAGGAGGCTCATCATTGGAATATACAAGCCAAGTTCTATAGTGCAAAGGTCCCCACATAGCTATATGCATGTTTGATGATCTCTATGGAGTACAAGATATAAGAGGGAGTACGAGTGTGGATCTCTCAAAATAAATAGTAGTGTGCCCTCTTCTCTCTTTTTATTTTATTTTTCTCTTTTTTTGTTTTTTTGTGTGGCCTCAATGGCTCTTTCTATTTAACTCTCATTTGTCCTCTTTGGGATCTTTTAATTTTTCCTCTTTGGGATCTTTTCCTCACTTTAGGGGCAACACTCTATATATTACAAGAACTATAGAAGATCTTTCACACTTTACAAAAGTACTTAGCATAAAGAAGATGAAGCAATCATGATGTATGTAAATGTATGCATCTGCCAGTGTAGCAGGATATGAAATGATACTAGCGCGTGATGTAGCAATAATTAGGGCAAGGCCCAACTAGCATGCGGCTCATAGATCAAGCAAAAGCATGTATGAGATGAAGATCAAGTCATGAGAAGGTGGATGTTGCAAGGCAATGTATCTTGGAAAGGCTATGGAATTGCCTTGATAGGTAGGTATGGTGGATGTTTTGAGGAAGGATATAAGGAGGTTTATGATGACAGAGCATATCATTCCAAGGGTTTTGATGCACCGGCGAAGTATGCGCCAACTCTCGAGGTGAGAAAAGGGCAATGCACGGTACCGAAGACGCTAGCAAAATATGGGTGGTGGAAGTGTCAACTTTTGAATACTTACATTAGTCCGAAGAACTCATGCACTGATTATCGGTAACTCTCAATCTAATCAGGAGGTTCACAAAGAGACAAGTACCCCGAGGAGGAATGTATGGGCGTTTGGTTATCCTTTCGCAACCTTGACTCATGGTACGTGAGTGTACTGTAATATCCGATCCCTCCAAAGATTTGTGATCCATCTAGTAGCTAGAGTTCTCAACTAGTTTTTTGTAGTTTTTCGAAAATAAACATGGATTGCCCAAAATACGACATCTATCACTAATAAGCTAAAGGTCTTGACACCAAAAGTTCAAACATTACTCAAAACAATACCTCAAAACTATTGCAAGTTACTACTACAATTGAATAGCAACCTCAATTACCTACTTTAAGTCAAGATACAGAACTCAGTGCAACATGCCAACTCTCTAAACAAGATAAACATGAAGACTCAAGATAGTTCCAGAAACAAACTAATCAAAATCTCTTGAAAATATAAGCATGAAAACTAAGAGCTAAGCATGATAGTAGCTACGAAAAGATAAAGAACACACACAGCAAAGATAAGCATGAAAATCCTATGATGTGTTGTAGGTTAAAGTGGAGTGTGTTTCTCTCCCACACAAAGAAAGCTGGGTTCTAACTTGTTATGAACAACAAACAAAGCTAAAGAAAACTAAATAAGTAAAGAGCAAGACGCTCCAAGCATAGCACATAACGCATGAAGTGATAAAAATATAGTGGAACGAAGGACGAACTGATAATTGTTGATGGAGAATGGGATGCACGGGGGCATCCCCAAGCTTAGATGCTTGAGTCTCCTTGGATATTTCTTGGGGGTGCATAGGGGCATCCTCAAGCTTGAGCGTATTACACTCCCGGATCTTCTTTCATCATCTTCCTTCGCACACTTGAAAACTCCCTTCATACATAACTCATCATAAGCTGATTAGAGTGGTTAGTACCCATAATAAAATAAATTTTATCTACTGGAAATACATATATTCTTGAAGAGCTACTGTTTCTAAAGATTTCCAAAAAAAATTTGCAAATAAAAAGCAAGCTTAAGGTTTACAAAACGAAGAAAAGGAAAAACGTGGCAGAATCTATGAAAAACAGACCAATAGGTAATAAATAATTTTTCTGGGGTACTTCAGAAACTTAAATAAAAAAACTCAGAATAGACGCACGAAAGCTAATTGTAGAGATCATGCTGTCAAATAAATTCAGATGAAAAAGATGATCTAGTGATTTTAGCCAATTTTTCCGTCAAGGGAAAAATCATTTTCTGGACAGCATGTCACGACTTTTGAACTTTCTTGCAATGAGAGGCTAAACTTGGCACAAAGCTTGAAAATAAAGATACAATGATGCTTCTACAGTAGTAAAAATCATCAAGACCACTAAAAACAGAAGGAAAAACATCTTGGGTTGTCTCCCAACAAGCGCTTTCTTTTATGCCTATGAGCTAGGCATGAAGATCATAAAAGATGCTCTCATAAAAATAAGGATTTGAAGCAAAAGAGAGAATCAAGAAGCAAATATGAAACACATTTAAGCCTATCCGACTTCCTATGCCTAGGAATCTTGTAAGAAAATAGATCAAAGAAGCACAAAGATACAAGTAAAGGAAGGTGGAACAAGAACAACTTCAAAAATTTCAACATGAAGAGAGGTGTTTTTGTAACATGGAAGTTTCTACAACCAAACTTTCCTCTCTCAAACTAATTTTAAGTAGCATCATGAACAAACTCAACAATATAACTATCAAATAAACCATGTTTTTCATGACCTACAAGCACATGTGTATTATTTTCAATACAGACTTTAGGATCATAAGATAAATGCAACCCATCACAATGAGCCTTAATAAGGACAAAATTCTTCGTAATATGATTTGGAGATTTCAAAATGGTAATAGGAAAATGAAGTGTGGGTGAAATAGCAACAATTTCATGCTTAACATGAGGAACTATAGCAATTTCATCTCTGTAAGCATCATCCATAGTGGCATCACGGCCATAAGCATAGAACGCATGAACTTCATCAAAAAGGGATATTTCAAAAGAATCCATAGGATCATAACACTCATTAATATAGCATACTCATACGATTGATGTATTAGTCTCCGTAAGTGTATCCCTTTTTGAGACAAGAGGTATTCCTTGTAATACTCTCGCTGATCCTCAGTGAATCCTCGATGCCAATAAGATATGGTTTCAAAGAAGTCAGACATCGATGGCAAGTAAGGAACTAGGCATAATGACAACTACTAACAAGGTAACTAATTTTTTTGTGATTTTTGATAAAGGAAACAAAGGAAAAAACTGAAAGGTAAACTATGAAGAATAAAAAGCAAATATAAAAGATAGTGCGCAACTCCCCTATCTTGAAGAGTGGAGTCCCCGGCAACGACGCCAGAAATTGTCTTGATGGCTTCTCGCCCCTCGTTGGTTACCCCAAGTGGAAGGTTGAGATGTCGCACAACAACAAGTTTACCTCAGTGAAGATACCGAGGTTTATGTCTCCAGTAGGACTCCGACAACGACAAGTAGGTGACAATGGCGCTAGAAATTGATAGCGCGGGAGTTGACGTGGACCTTCACATAGCAACAGATAACTTCACTCCCAACGAGTACAGAGAGGTTGTCAATCTCTCTGGCCTTCTTGTTTACAAAGGGTCCAACGCAAGGGTAGATAGTACTGATAAATGCACAGTAAAGTACTAAGCAGGAAATAAAGTGAGGGTGGAAAAATTGGTGGAAATATGGATCGGGGTAACATGAAGTTCACTAGTGATGTCTCTCTCCAAAAAGACGATAAACAGCTATGCAAGGTGAACAAATTACAGCTAGGAAATTCACAGGATTAAAAATGCACCGCAATGCTAACTATGCTACAAAAGAAAGGAAGATTCTCAAAAGCATGGGCAGTACGCCAAGAAAAGTAGACTGAAATCCATCTGCATCTACTCACTAATCATCCACCTTGAGATATCTATCAAGAACATCTCGCGGGTATTAAGTTTCGAGCCCCACCCAAAGTGTAAACCGAAAGCAACACACAACTTCATTAAAAGAACTTTGCGTAAAGTAAACAATCTTTGCACCCGCAAGTACAAGCATCGTTGTTTTCCCCCTGGTGGCAACATCACATCCCCTATACTCATGTTTCTGTCACTCAAGCAAGTCATTGGGGGGCATGAACCCACAATCATGCATAGCGCTCCCTCTTGGAGTCACTACCTACTACGTGGCCAAAGCAATAAAAAACAAAGGAGAACATGCAAGAATTAGTCAAGAACATAAATATAAGGGACAATTACATTTGAGCCCTTAGTTGGGTCACACCCTTGGGTTTTTCCCCTAAATTCATAAAACCCACAGTTTTGCCCCTAAAACTGTGGGTTTTTGAATTTAGGGGTAAATCCCACGGGTGTGACCCAACTAAGGGCTGAAATGTAATTGTCCCTAAATATAAAAGGAGAAGAACCAAATATATTACTCATCATAATCTGAACATAATCTCATAATCCATCAGATCCCAGCAAACTCAACATAGAAACATCAGGAAAATTACATATGTGCCTTGATCATGTAGGGAAGCTCACAAGGTCTAAACATTGAAGAACAAAGGTTGAGAGAATACATCACAGAGCTACTGATCATGGACCCATGGTGCAAGGTGGACTACTCACGGCTCATCCGGGAAGCGTCCATGGCTGTGGAGAAGCTCCCAGAAGTAAATCCTCCCTCCGGTAGTGTGCCGGGACAGGATCTCTTGGCAGCCCCGATCTTGGAAGAGTGGCGGCGGAAGAACAGAGGGGAGATCGCGGAAAAGGGTTGTGTCCTTGTTTTGGGATGAGAGGTAAATATAGGAGAAGGGCGGCCGCCAGGGGTGGACCAGGGGGTCCAGGCGGCCACCTGGCGCGGCCTAGGATGGTGCCACGCCCCCTGGCCGCCTAGGCGCTAGGTGGGTCCCCCCAGTCCCCTTCGGGCATCTAGAAGCTTCCCTGACGCTGATTTTTTATATATTTTTCCCGGAATTTTTCTGTCACTTTAAGTAATGGGAAAACCTACAAATAAAAAACAGCAGAAAACAGAAACTGGCACTGGGGTGCACTGAGTTAATAGGTTAGTCCAAATATGATCAAAAGTGTATGAAAGTGTATGAAAAGCTTAGAAATATCACCCAAAACATGCATGGAGCATGCAGAAATTATAGATACGTTTGGGACGTATCAAAGAGCTAAGGAGAGGATCCACTCCTTGCCTAGGAATAACATAGATTCTTGGGATAAGTGAAAGGATGCTTTTATTGGGAAGTATTACCCATCTGCTAAGATTATACAGTTGAGAAGTAACATTAAGAATTTTAGACAACTGGATAATGAACACGTTGCCCAAGCTTGGGAACGAATGAAATCTCTTATTAGGAATTTCCCTACACATGGTTTGACTACTTGGATGGTTATACAGACTTTCTATGCAGGATTGAACTTTACCTCACGGAATCTGCTGGACTCGGTCACCAAGAAGATATTAGATGATATGATGACAAACTACTAACAATGACACATCGAAAGATCTCCAACAGGTAGGAAGGTAAACTCTGTTGAGGAGATCTCGTCTTTAAATGCAAAGGTTGACTTGATCATGTCTTTACTTACTAAGAAAGCTCCTATTCATACTCATGATGTTGCTTTAAATTATTTGATTGCTCAAGATAGAGAACAAGTAGATGTTAATTTTATCTCTAGGAACAATTTCAACTTTAATGCTTATAGGAGTAACTTTGGTAGCAACAGTCCTAGACCGTTCCCCTCTAACTCTTATGGGAACAACAACACTTATACTAGCACCAAAAACTCCACTTCTGAATTAGAGAGAATGCTTAAGGACTTCAATACCTCTCAAAAATCCTTCAACAAGAGTGTAGAGGAGAAATTAGACAAATTAGATAGCCTCACTTTGAAGGTAGACAACATTTCTCATGATGTTGAGATGCTGAAAATTAAGACTTCTCGCCTTGAGGAGAAGAATACCACACCTATGAATGCTATCCAAGTGCAAATAAATGAGAACATTAGAATGATAGACAAACTTAAGGATAGATGGTCTAGAGAGAAAGAAGAGGAAGAGACAGCTAAGAGCCTTCCTACACACACCACACTTGATACTTTATATGTTTTTGAGGATCTCAAAACTTTTAGCACCCATCACATCCCTAGTCCACCTAATGGACCCATCAATCGTGATGCTAATACCTAAATTTTAGGACAAGAAGGTCCTTTGAACTTAGAGACTACCAAAGAGATAATGAGGTTAGATGACATCACCACCACTTTAATTAATGGTAGTGAACTTGATTTTGATAATTGCAGTCTTTCTGAAGTTATTAAGTTCTTGCAAAGAATGGACAAAGACCCTCACACTAGTTCACTTAACATTGGCATCACTGAGCATATCACTAATGCTCTTATTAAAGCTAGGGAGAAGAAACTTAAATTATAGGTTTCTATTTGTAGAAAACTAGAAGATGGTTGTAATCATATGGTCAAGATTAAATTGAATAACTTCTCTTTCTTTGCTATATGTTATGTTGGAGATAGCGCCTCTGTTTTACCCAAAAGAATCTATGATATGATTGAATTGAATCCTTTTTATCCTTGTTCTTCCGGTGTTCGTCTTGTTGATCTTTCGTAAAAAACCTTTAGGAAGGATTGATGATGTGCTTATTGTTGTCAATGATAATTATGTTGCCATTGATTTTCTTGTCATGGAAATTGAGTGTGATTCCTCATGTCCAATTATTTTGGGACGACCTTTTCTTCGCACCGTTGGTGCTATCATTGACATGAAAGAAGATACTATAAGAGTCCAATTTCCCCTCAAGAAGGTCATGGAACATTTCTATAGAAAGAAGATTAAGTTACCTTTTGATTCCGTTATATAGGCAAGCTATGCTTTTGATGTTGATAAAACTTAATCTTGTTGCTTTATGCCTAGCTCAGAAGCATAAAAGAAAGCGCTTATTGGGAGGCAACCCAAAATGTTTTTACTTTCAGTTTTAGTGGTTGTCGTGGATATAATCCTGACAATAGATATAGGGGTTAGAACGGAGCATGAACTATCGAGATGCAAACGGGTGGACGCAGGTGATTTTATCGAGTTCGGGACTCTCGCGGAGGAGATAAAATCCCTACGTCTCGTGCTCCCAGAGGGTTTCCTTATCTTTGTATGAACAAGATGTACATGGGATCATTTCCATGGGAGAGGAAGAAGAAGAAGTGAGGAAGAAGAAGAGATTCCAGCCCCCCCCCAACCCAATGTTCTCCCATGACTTATATAGAGTGCGTCATGGGAGTTGTAAGGGCTGGTCATGGCGCTTTGATGATGTTTAATGTTACAAGTAATGCCCTATCATAAATACATGAAACGGCTACTTATTAATCTACCTATTACTGCTCTTTAAATGGGAGGTAACGCCTTGGGCTTCAATGCTTCCAGTGTCGTTTTGATGTTCCTCCGAGTAATAGGCAGCTCGGTTGTCCTTTCTTCCGAGTAACGGGCAGCTCGGAGATCGTCTTTCTTCCGAGTAACTAACATCTCGGAGATAATTCATTCTGAGTACCTTATGATTTCTGAGTTACTTATAACTCGGTAATTATGTTTTTGATTTCTCCTTTGTTTCTGGAAAGGCTTAGGTGAATGTTGACAAGCTATCATTTAGTTAAGGGTACCCCATGATATGCGATACTTAAGGGTATGCCTTAGGTATGACCACGACAGTGGTATTGATGCTTGTTACTACTGTAGCAACATCATTGTATCTTTATTTTGAAGCTTTGTGCCAAGTTTTAGCCTCCGCTGGCAAGTAGATCAAAAGTTGTGACATGTAGTCCAGAAAATAGAATTTATTTACTTCATTGCAAAAAATTCCTAAAAATCACCAGATCATCTTTTTGATCTGAATGTTTTTGACAATATGATCTATACAATTGACTATCTGGCACCTGTTCTGAGTTTTTTGATTTGAGTTGCAGAAGTACCCCAAAATAATTATTTACTACCTGATGGTCTGTTTTTCCTAGATTCTACCCTGTTTTGTCTTATCCCAGTTTTTCAAATATTGTGCATGCTTTTTCTTTGCAAAAACTTTTTTGCAATCTTTAGAAACAATATCCCTTGTTGAAAATATTTATTTCCAGCAGATGAAAATTATTTTATTATGGGTACTAACCTCTCTAATCAGCTTATGTTGAGTTTCGTATGAAGGGAGTTTTTAAGTGTGCGAAGGAAGATGATGAAAGAAGATTCGGGAGTGTCGAAGGCTCAAGCTTGGGTATGCCCCCATGCAACCCCAATAAATTATTTTATTATGGGTACTAACCTCTGTAATCAGCTTATGTTGAGTGTTCTTTACTTTTTTTAGCTGTTGTCATGTTTATCTCTTGCTTTCATGTTTACCTTGAAGAGATTTTATTTAGGTTGTTGCTTCTGGAACTCTATTGAGTTTTCAAGCTTATCTTCTTTAGAGAGTTGGCCTGTTGAACTGATTGTGCGTCTTACTTTGAGTAGGTAATTGAGATTGCTATTATAAGTTTAGTGGTAACTTGCAATAGTTTTGAGGTGTTTCAAGAGCTCAAGCCTATTAGTGATAGGTGTCGTATTTTTGTTCAATGTGCTTATTTTTGAAAACTACAAGAAATAGTTGAGAACTCTAGCTACTAGATGGATCACTAACCTCTGAAAGGGTTGTAATATATAGAGTACCCTCACGTTATCATGGGTCGAGGATGCGCAAGGATAACCAAGCCCCCATACACTCCTCCTATGGGTACTTGTCTCTTTGTGAATCTCTTGACTAGATAGAGAGTTACAGATAATAAGCTATTGAGTTCCTTTGA
The DNA here is from genome assembly GCA_950022295.1 of Bromus sterilis. Taxonomy (NCBI): domain Eukaryota; kingdom Viridiplantae; phylum Streptophyta; class Magnoliopsida; order Poales; family Poaceae; genus Bromus; species Bromus sterilis. The sequence continues at coordinate 277,918,660 of OX465596.1, forward strand.
CTAATGTGAGAATTCGGTTGTGGGCACTTCCACCATCCATATTTTGCTAGCCTCTTCGGTACCGTGCATTGCCCTTTCTCATCTTCAGAGTTGGTGCAATCTTTGCCTGTGCAACAAAATCCTTGGCATGATACGCTTTGTCATCATAAGCCTCATTATATCCTTCCTCAAAACAGCCACATAACTACCTATCAAGGCATTTCAATCGCCTTTCTCAGATACATTGCTATGCAACATCCATCTTCTCTTGATTTGATCTTTCATTTTCATACATCCTTTTGGTTGATCAAAGAGCCACATGCTAGTATCATTGACCCGCTAGTCTCATTGCATATCTTGATACACTGGCAGAGGCATACATTTGCATACATCATGATAGTTTTCAGTTTTCTTTATGTTGAGTACTTCTGGTAAAGTGTGTCATTGATGGCACTGAAGTAGTGATCCTCGTTGGTTACCCCAAGTGGAAGGTAAAGATGTAGATAGCGGCTAATTTCCCTTACACGAGGACAGTAAGGTTTATCGAATCCGGGAGGACTCCAAGGATCGACAAGTAGGTGGTGAAGCCAGCAACAAGCTGTTTGAATGATATTGCTCCCTTAACCTGGACCTGCACACACAACAAATAACTTTGCTCTCAACGAGTATAGAGGGGTTATCAATCCCTCCGGCCTTGCCGTTTACAAAGGATCAAACCCAAGAGATAGATAGTAGTGATAATTGCAACGAAAGGTAAAAAAGGTAAATAAAGTGGAGGTGTAAACAGTGGTGGAAATATGGACCGGGGTCCCGTGATGTTCACTAGTGATGTCTCTCTCCCAAAAGACAGTAAAACGGTTGTGCTGTCTGAACAAATTACAGCTAGGCAATTGACAGAATAATAAACGTACCGCAATGCTAATTATTCTAATTGAAATTAAGAGTGCTCAAAAGTATGGGCAGTACACCAAGACAAGTAGACCAAAATCCATCTGCATCTACTCACTAATCATCCACCTTGAGATATCTATCCAGAACATCTCGCTGGTATTATGTTGCGAGCCCCACCCAAAGTGTAAACCCAAATCAACAGACAATTGCATTAACAATCTATGCATACAGTAAACAATCCTTGCAACAGCGGTTACAAGATCCGTTGTTTTCTCCTTGTTGGCAACAACACATCCCCTTGTCTCATGTTTCTATCACTCAAGCTAGACATCGGGGGCTGAAGCCACAATCATGCATCATAACACTCCCTCTTCGAGTTACTATCTACTACTTTGCCAAAGCAATAAAAAGCAACGGAGAACATGAAAGAATTACTAACAACAAAATATAAAAGGTAAACCAAATATATAACTCATCACGATCTGAACATAATCTCATAATCCATCGGATCCCAGCAAAAACAACATAGAAACGGCAGGAAAATTACATAAGTGTTTTGAGTATGTAGGGCAGCTCACAAGGTCTAAACATTGAAGAACAAGGGTGGGGAGTAGACATCACATAGCTACTGATCACAGACCCATGGTCCAAGGGGGACTACTCACGGCACATCTGGGAAACGCCCATGGTGGTGGAGAGGCTCCTGGAGGTCAATCCTCCATCCGACAGGGTGCCGGGAAGAGATCTTCTGGTGCTCCCGACCTTTGGAGCGTTGCGGCGGCGAAACAGAGAGGTATTTTGCGATGCAGGATTCTCCTCGAGGGTTTCTGTGTCGAGGGGTAAACATAGGCCGAAGGGGGGCACCAGAGGTGGGTACCACTGTAATAGCCCAGATTTCACAATTTTTTTAAAAAAAAGTTGTTTTCGGTGTGAATTGGTTGATTGTCTCCTTTGTTTGCGGTGTTTGCATCCCGATTTATCGATCGGCGATTATTTTCCCCCTCTTATCTCGTACCGAACGGAGACTGACCCTTGCCACCCTGACACTCGACCTTTGCGACACCGGGTTTCACCCGATCACCATAGCGGAAACCCGCACAAGATCAGTCGTAGCCAACGGAACGAAAAACCCCATTTAATAATTAAATGGATTATTTAATTGGGCGCCGGAAAATATGGTCGGAACGGTATCGAAGTGAGGTACGATTGACAGCATCGACGGGCTGAGCATGTGGTTCGAGATTTCGCCCGAGCATCCTTCCCCTTTTTTTATGTTTTATGTTTTAATTTTTTTCCAAGTCCTTGGTAAACCTGCTGTTGTATCTGTTTTGCGATGCGATTTGCAAATGAACCGTAGACCGGATGACGTTGCGCACAAAAGGAAAACTGTTTAGAATTGTGTGTACTTCAGTTCATCTTTTGTGAGCATTTTGATTTGAGGCCATCTTGATTGTGTTATTGCTGGTCAAAGAAGGCATTCTGTCGTTAATTGCAAACTGCTGAAAACTGTTGCTTGATTGAAACTTCGGGTGACGGTTGTGTCGCAACCGTTGATCAGAATAAATTGATTCTTGTTGCATACTGTTAAGCATCATGTCTACTTCAGTTACATGCTTTCACTTGTCATTTTGGCCTGCTGTATATTGATGGTATCTTCACCCAAAGTAGCTACCCTGCTGTTAGTGTGTTGCTGTTTATATAAAGTTGCAACTTTGCTGCCCTATATCTTTTTAACCATGCATTCTATTTAGCATTGCAATATGTCATTTTGACCTATGCCATGTCTACTTTCATTATATGTATTCCATATTCATGTTAGAATTCCTGGTCATAGTTATATTTTAGCTCCAAAGTTGATATCCTGCTGTTTTTAGCAGCCACCTCTGTTTTCAAGTCTGTAACTTTCCAATGCCATGTTGCACGCTTAATATCTTTTGATCTGTTATGCCTATGACCTTGATTCTTGTTTGTACCTGATCGTCATCATGCCTACTCCATGATCATATATTGCTCCTGTTTATACAACATGAAAATAACAGTTTCTCCCATGTTTTCCTGATTTTCACTAAGTCCTAGACCAGTAATGTTTTATTTCATTTTTCTTGTGCTATAATTAATTGTTCATGATGCCTATTTGCATGATTCCTTTTGCCATGCCTTACCTGCCATGTCTACTTTAGTTGCATATAATTTTTGTGCATGTTTACAACCTTTTGCTTGTTCATTTGTTGCTCTAAAGTGTGCTTCCTGGTTCGCAGATTGTGTGCATAAATTGTTTTGCTTATATCTTTTTAACCGTAACTCCGTTTGGAGTGTTCTTTATAGGTAACTTGATTAGAATTTCATGTACTTTGTGTTTATTCTGTCGTTTACTTTTGTTAACCAACCTAAAATATGGTTTAGGGAAGAATAGTACCAAATGCTTAAATTGTCGTGGGGTACTTAGTGACATGCCATGTTTAGGTTGTGCCTCACTTAAATTGACTAGCATAGATAGTTTACCTTATGCTTCACCTCTTGCCATGTTTTTGTGATATGCCATGCTTGGGTGATATGCCATGTTAACAACCCTTGCTCATCTTGTGTAGCCAAACAACTTGAACCCTTCTAAACGTGCGATATCGTTGTGTGTGATGAATACTCCACTTAACCTGATAGTAACCTCTCTCGACGATAGATGTGATACCGTAGCAATTATATAAACTATCTAATCTAGTCAATTTAAGTGGGGGTAAAACCTACACATGCCAACTATTGCGGACCCCATGATATTTATTGCATTTGGTACTGTTTTTCCCTAACCAATATTTTATTATTTTTATTTGCAAGCAAGAACAGCATAAACACAATCTACATGCAATTCTAGTAAAGTTACATATAAGAAACATTTTAAACAGAGCAACGGTTAAAAAGTTATAGGAATTATAGTTTACAGTGGCAGACAGTGTAAATAGCAGGTAAACAGCAAGTAGACAAGTGCAAACATGGCAACAAACAACATTTTAATAATCTAAGCGCAAAACGGAGCAACTTGCATGTAGAAAGCGTCTCCATCGGAGCTACCGGTGAAAAGTTATAGCTACCGCAATAAAAACAATCTGCAAAGATAATAAACTAAAAAAGAAAAAAAATAGTTAACAGGCCGAAATCTACTGGGCCCAACAGGAAAAAAGAAAAGAAAGAGAGAAAAAAAAGGGGGGAGCTCACTGTTGGGCCAGGCCCATGTGGCTGGAGTGGGGAGGAGGCCGGCCTGGGCTGCTCAGCTAGCTGGGCCGCCTGGGGGGCGCGCCGGCCCACGTCGGCCACGGCGTTCACGCGCAGGAGGGGAGCGAGCGAGCTCGGGCTCCTCCCGAGCAGAACTGGCGCGGCGGCGGCTGCACTCGCCGGCGTCGACTGGTGGCGCGACGAGGGAGGCTGGAGGGAGGCGGACAGGCAGCGGCTCACCGGATCTGGCGAGGCCGGTCGCCGTTGAGGTCCCGGACGACGGCGCAGGAGCAGCGGCAGCCGAGCTCGGGGCGGCACCATGGCGGGCTGGCTGCACACAGAGAGAGAGAAGAGAGGAAATGAGAGAGAGGAGGAAGAAGAAGGGAAGGAGAGAAAGGGGAGGGTGAGGAGGCGCGGGAGAGGGAGAGGAGAGCGACCACGGCGGAGGAGGCTTGTCGGCGTCGAGCCGAAGGGAGGCGGCGGAGGCCTCGGGTCCGCGGGCTGGAGGTAGGTGAGAGTAGGCGGTTGGTGGGAAGCCAGGCGCATCTGGGCCGTCAGATCTCCGGATCTAACGGTCCAGATCGAAGGAAAATAGGGTTCTAGGTAAAATGGGGATAAAATTACGAAAATGGGGTGTTTTTGTGCCAGATCTGGGGCTGGTGGCTGCCTAGGTGCTTAGGGGAAACCCTAAGTGGGGTGATGGTCTTTATATAGCCCAGGTGGCTGGCAGTTTGCAAAAACATCCCCGGATTTTCTCTCACGCGTGCGTTGCTCACGTTTCTGACCGCCGGGGCTCCGCAGTACCTCCGATTCGGGTAAAACTTCCAACTGCGCGATCAGCACGTCGAGCCGGCGGCGTTCACCTCGCGCTAGAACCGTTCCGAGAAAACTTTCTGGCGCGCTATAAAATTATCCCGTTTAATTATTAAACGGGGTTTTTCGTTCCGTTGGCTACGGCTGGTCTCGTGCGGTTTTCGCGACGGTGATCGGGTGAAACCCGGTGTCGCAAGGTCGAGTGTCAGGGTGGCAACGGTCGGTCTCCGTCCGATACGAGATGAGAGGGGAAAAATAATCGCCGATCGATAAATCGGGGATGCAAACACCGCAAACAAATCAGACAATCAAAAAATTCACACTGAAATTTTTTTTTTAATTTTTGTGAAAACTGGGCTGTTACAATACAACACCACCAACAAGGGATCTCGTCCCGAGATCCAGGACGATCCGGGGGAGAGAAAAGAGAGTCGACAATCTTCAACACCACCAACAAGGGTCTCTGCTCCATGTCGACGTCAAACTTCTGTCGAGATAATCTTTCGCAGAGAGACGGCAACGTCGGAAAACGAAACCATCAGTGTCAAGAGGAAGAACGAGAGCTAAAACCTGGTCAAAGGGATAGTTCTTTTCGACGCAAGTCGTGAAAACATCGGGCAAAAGGAGGGAGGGCAAAGGACGACCCAGATGATATCCGAAACCGGAGAAGCTGAAGGTACTACAGGAATTCCCACCTGAGCTCGGAATCGAGACAATACGCTGCAAGCAAGGCATTGTAACGGTTCCGATACTCCACACACACGAGATCCTAGAGTTTGAAGGGGGTAAGATAAGGATTAAAACACTTACGACACTGGTCCTGACCAGAGCAAGGGTAAGGAGTAAAAAGAATCCTACTCTCCGATAACTAAGTTATTAACTACAAAATAGTTTTGTCTAGACTCGACTTGGGCCAGAGAAGGGATCCTACGGTCGGTAAGGCTTTGATACCAAGTTGTAAGGCCCGATATGCGGTACTGTTCCAGATCTAGGTGTTTCCACCCAGATCCGGGGACGAAGCACATATCGGTCCCACCGCGACATATGACATAGCCATATGCCCCGGATTTCCAACATGATATCACAACATTATAGATACAAGGATACAACATCTCATACAATCAGCATACAACTGCCTTAATACAATACAACAGCGGAAGATACATGTCTGGGTATAGACTACAAGCAAATGCCTAGTGGCAAAGAGAAAAACATCGATCCCATAACCACACGGGTCCAAGCCCTTCGCCGGGATCCGCCTAACTAGTCGTCGTCGAGTCTCCACGTGAAATGTCGATCACCATACCTGTTGTCGATCAGAATCCTGAAAAGAGTTTGGGGGTAGTATCATGAGTACAGAAGTACTCAGCATCCAACTGTAGTGGTCATCTGACCCAACAAGGACTTCATCACTCGTCATTCTAGGACAACTAGTAGTTTACGGTAAGGATGGGGTAAGTGGTGAGGTTGCTGCCGCACTAGCATTTATGAGGTGGCTAACGATCTAGAGAGTAAGATAAGGAGCCAAGCATTCGATGAGGAATCGCCTCCAACAAGTCTTGCTATCAACTACTTACGCAATCATAACACCTATCCTATCCTTGTCCTCCTCTTCGCATCCCGACGAAGAAGAAGCAGTCAAGGCACACACACATTGATAAGGTTATATTAAGATTAACTCAGTTGTTGTTGTCTATGAACAAGGAGTAGGTCTCAAGTCGTCCAGAACCGTGGACACGGCTTCTCGAAAAGATTTAACCCTGCAGGGGTGTACCAACTGCCCATTACAAGGCTCCGCACGCACGTCCATCTCTCTCAGTTGCTACCCATCACATGCAACCATTTTATGATTTAGTTCCAAGAGATCCGAAACAACAGGTCCCTCTAACTAACAACGAACAAATCTGGGTGGCCCCCGGTGATTCGACATCCATCTCAGGAGCCGGCCACGCTCTCGATCTGGTCTCAACCGTCTGTCGCAGGTTTGGATAGCCGGTTAATCACACATGGGACACCGGGTCCTCAGCCGGACAAGGTGGGCCAGCAAGGGAACTAAGTCCTCACTGGTCCAGGTTGGTTTGTAAACAACTGGCGGCCGACCAGCACACACACGGTTTCAAATGGTAAATCAGCTTGGGCCACCACTAGAAATGTTTGGAGCTAGGTAGGTAAGAAAAGGGGACCCCATAAAATCCCACACGCGGTTAGGCACGCTCAGTCTTAAAACCAATACCCAGAACTCGGATCCTAGGTGACTCAAATGGAACAAAGCGTCGAGGCGGGATAGCCTAGACCTTCCATCCTTCGTCGAATATAGTCAACATTAATAATCAATATCATCAACAACAATATAATAATGTGATATCCCAAACCAAGGAGTAATAGGGTAACATCGTAGCATCCTAAGCATGCATACTAAGCAGGTGTTGAGCAACGAGCAATAGTAACATAGCAGTACAAGGTTTGCTGGGAAGGGACATGGCTGTATCGGTTTGAAAGAGGCTGTAAACATGTGGTAGGACCAAACATCGAATCTATCCTAGACTAGCATGCAAACCGCTGGTTGAAATAGAATGGATCATAAGTAATGTATAGTCCTTGCCTGTTGATAAGTCGGGTTCCGAAGGTGTAGTTGATCGCAGCTCGCAACATCTCCGAAAGTATCCGCGGGAGCACACAAGAAGTAAACACTGGAAAGCAATCAATGGACATGCAACTATTACTACGACGCAAACATGAGCAAGCATCAACGAGGATGCAACACGAGACATCGCACCTACCGTCAAGAGCGGTTACTAACAGGTTAAGTGGAGTACTTGTCACACACGACGATACCGCACGTTTACGGTGGTTCAAGTTGTTTAGCTACAGGTGAGCAAAGGTTGTTAACATGGCATATCACTCAAGCATGGCTTAGCACACAAACATGGAAAGAGGTGAAGCATATATAAACTATCTAATCTAGTCAATTTAAGTGGGGGTAAAACCTACACATGCCAACTATTGCGGACCCCACGATATTTATTGCATTTGGTACTGTTTTGCCCTAAACAATATTTTATTATTTTTATTAGCAAGCAATAACAACATAAACACAATCTACATGCAATTCTAGTCAAGTTACATATAAGAAACATTTTAAACAGAGCAACGGTCAAAAAGTTATAGCAATTACAGTTTACAGTGGAAGACAGTGTAAATAGCAGGTAAACATCAAGTAGACAAGTGCAAACATGGCAACAAACAACATTTTAATAATCTATGCGCAAAACGGAGCAACTTTCATGTAGAAAGCGTCTCCATAGGAGCTACCGGTGAAAAGTTATTGCTACCGCAATAAAAACAATCTGCAAAAATAATAAACTAAAAAAGAAAAACAAAACAGTTAACAGGCCGAAATCTACTGGGCCCAACAGAAAAAAGAAAAAAAAGAGAGAAAAAAAGGGGGGAGCTCACTGTTGGGCCAGGCCCATGTGGCTGGAGTGGGGAGGAGGCCGGCCTGGGCTGCTCGGCTAGCTGGGCCGCCTGGGGGCGCGCCGGCCCACGTCGGCCACGGCGTTCACGCGCAGGAGGGGAGCGAGCGAGCTCGGGCTCCTCCCGAGCAGAACTGGCGCGACGGCGGCTGCACTCGCCGGCGTCGACCGATGGCGCGACGAGGGAGGCTGGAGGGAGGCGGACAGGCAGTGGCTCGCCGGATCTGGCGAGGCCGGTCGCCGTTGAGGTCCCGGACGACGGCGCAGGAGCAGCGGCAGCCGAGCTCGGGGCGGCGCCATGGCAGGCTGGCTGCACACAGAGAGAGAGAAGAGAGGAAATTAGAGAGAGGAGGAAGAAGAAGGGAAGGAGAGAAAGGGGAGGGTGAGGAGGCGCGGGAGAGGAAGAGGAGAGCGACCACGGCGGAGGAGGCTTGCCGGCGTCGAGCCGGAGGGAGGCGGCGGAGGCCTCGGGTCCGCGGGTTGGAGGTAGGAGAGAGTAGGCGGTTGGTGGGAAGCCAGGCGCATCTGGGCCGTCGGATCTCCGGATCTGACGGTCTAGGTCGAAGGAAAATAGGGTTTTTTGTAAATTGGGGATAAAATTACGAAAATGGGGAGTTTTTGTGCCAGATCTGGGGCTGGTGGCTGCCTAGGTGCTTAGGGGAAACCCTAAGTGGGGTGGTGGTCTTTATATAGCCCAGGTGGCTGGCAGTTTGCAAAAACATCCCCGGATTTTCTCTCGCGCGTGCGTTGCTCACGTTTCTGACCGCCGGGGGTCCGCAGTACCTCTGATTCGGGTAAAACTTCGAACTGCGCGATCAGCACGTCGAGCCGGCGGCGTTCACCTCGCGCTGGAACCGTTCCGAGAACACTTTCCGGCGCGCTATAAAATTATCCCGTTTAATTATTAAACGGGGTTTTTCGTTCCGTTGGCTGCGGCTGGTCTCGTGCGGTTTTCGCGACGGTGATCGGGTGAAACCCGGTGTCGCAAGGTCGAGTGTCAGGGTGGCAAGGGTCGGTCTCCGTCCGATACGAGATGAGAGGGGAAAAATAATCGCTGATTGATAAATCGGGGATGCAAATACCGCAAAAAAATCAGACAATCAAAAAATTCACACTGAAAACAAAATTTTTAATTTTTGTGAAAACTGGGCTGTTACATAGATCCTACGCATTAGCCTTCCAAAGGTATTGTTAATAATTTGCTGCTGTTGTAACATAAATATTGTGATCTAGCATTAAACCATGAAAGATACTACCCCTAATATTATTTCTGATTTTTCTTTGTATATCAGTGTTCATTTGTTAAACTAATGTCAAGTCTCTAGCTCAATTTTCTTGATAAAGACAGTTGCATGACTGCTATTTTTTTGCGTGAAGAGATTACTTGTGAGCAAGATAATGAAGATGGTCAAACGAAACAGGGAAGAAAAATTACAAAAAAGGCTAACATTTATTCAAGGCTGCATCAACCAAAAATACAAATTCCACTTAATGTGTATGGCCAGGCTGTTGGTCCTGATGCAACCAAATTTACCAATTTCATTGGTACTTTGGTGAGGAAGCATATACCACCTGCAGAGCAAGAGCAAGATTGGAGAGATGTTGCTGAAGACAAAAAAAATGTTAGTGTGGGAGACCTTAAAGGTATACATGGACATAGTTTTCAACTTACATTATCTTCTTTAATGCCATATAATTGAGCTTCCTTCTTTCTCCCATTTTAATATGCATTTTATGAGTTGGACTCAAAGCATCTAATTGAGCTTCCTTCTTTCTCCCATTTTAATAGGCCTTTTATGAGCTGGACTCAACTGCTTTGAGTTTTTTTATCAACACTTCACACACGAAATGGAAGGACTAGAAGGCAGATTTAAAGAGGTGCAGGTTTGATGCTACACTGACTGATGCACAACTTAAGAAACGACGTGAAAAAAGAATTACTGAAGCTGATTGGGACAAACTGATTACTTATTGGAGAACCCCGGAATTTGAGGTAAACTGGATCATAATTGTAGTATATTCAACCTCTATATCATGATTTGAAGTAGTATCATGCTTGCTGGTCCTTTAGATTTGAAGTAGTATCATCTTGCTGGTCTTTTAGATTTGAAGTAGTATCATGCTTGCTGGTCTTTTAGATTTGAAGTAGTATCATGCTTGATAGTCTTTTAGATTTGAAGTAGTATCATGCTTGCTGGTCTTTTACAGGCTCGCAGTGCTATTGCCAATGCAATGCCTCATACATCCGACAGCAAGAGTCATGCCCGTCTTACTGAAGAAATGGTAAACATAATAACCCAATTAGAAGTGATATGTCGTTGTTTGTTAATGACTAATACATAGTACAAAAACATCAATTGGTTGTAGGCTGTCAAACTTGGGAAGCAACCTCGAAGAGATCAAGTTTATATTGTAACACATATGCGCAAGAAAGGGGAAAATAAAGGGAGTTATGTGCCGCAGGAAGAAAAAACAATTGTAAGTCCTTTCTCCATTGCTTTTTCAGTATTACTTAGTAATTATACAAGTAGAATTGACATAGCAAATAAATGCAATACATCTCACAGAACGATCTCATAGAAAAAGTTGAAGAGCACCCCGAGTGGAAGGAAAAGAGTATCGAAGAAGGTGATCTATTTGCACGGGTGTGTGGAATGAAGGATCCGAGGGGTCGTGTCCGTGTATTAGGTCTAGGGCCAATACCTCAAGATTTGGGCACAACGGGTACACGGGGTAAAACGAGCACAAGGGTTCTAGTTGAAACGGAAAGGCATCGACAAGCTGAAAATCGCGTTAACACGCTGGAGGGGCAGATGCAACAAATGCAGGATCAAATGAACCAAATGCAAGAATTGATTTTGGCTTCACAAGGAGCGCATAATTTGCAAAATTCAAGCTTGCAGAATGGTTCCAATTCTCTACAAGTAAAGCACTATTTTCGCATCTGATCATTGCATTACTAATTCATCATGCATGAAATAACTGTTTACATATTTTTGTTTGATAGAACTCAAGAGTTGAAGATGAGGACGATAATGAAGGTGAAGAAGACGATGATGAAGGGGATGATGAAGAGCAGTTTGTTCACAGAAGAGTTGTAGCTAAACCCCCTTCAAGAATCTCCTCAACCCATGAAGACGTAAGCCTCGTAGGTCTTCTAATCCTCACCTATGTATATAAGTTTTGTTTTCTTTTCATGTTTCTAAACTAATCATTTTCCAGATTGGTATGGAAGTGCTTCTACTTGCATGGACTGGTCCTGAAACGACTGTTGCTAAGGCAACAATTATATCAACTGATTGTGACACTGTTTTATGGTGGGGATCCCCTTGGACCAGCAACTTATGAGGTAATTGTCAATGTTGCCGTCAAAAAGGACGCAACGCTGCCGTATCAATATGATGATTTACGATTTGTCACTGATGCTTTCACAAGGTCCATTGCTTGGCCATCTAGCAAGGTAATAACCAACACTATGTTTTGTCCCTGATGCTCTTGCAATGTGTCATACTGACTCGTGATCACTTTGCTATAGATGAAGCCCTACAAGCCAGGGACATCTTCCTTGTCATGTCGCTAAGATATTTTCTACATCCGATGCAGTTTCCAGGGCGCAAGATGTGTGGAATGAAGATGTTTAATTCTAAATAATCTAGACGTAATTGCATTGCTACTTGGGATGATGAAATACATTTTCTGATCCCATTTTGTATGTTACTCCGTCTTCATGGTTTGTTGAACTGCTTACAAAACCAAGTTTCTTGAAACTCACACTAATTGTGTGTTCCATAATATTATCATGGAAAAAACTTTTACATATTGTGGATTCTCTCATGACAATCTGACCCTGTAGATGTAGCTGTACTAGGTAACTTGTAGATAGCTATTTGGGTTGGGGAAACACTGGGAGCAAAAGTTCCTAAATCTGTACGTAAATATGATATATTGATTGGAATATTAGGTAAGTACGATAGCATCTAAACAATTGGTAGCTGATTCTAGTGGATAACAAAAATGAGTCCACTTCATCCTTGGAAATGTGATATTTATGTGCATATCTTCATCTTATTCCCATTTGTCTATTTCTTCTGGTCTTAAATTTGCAGACGTAGCAGAAACAATATGTGGTATATTTGCTCCTTAATATTTGAACACATATATCTAGCTGCCATGTTAGTGTTGAAGTTTTTAATATGTGGTATATTTGCTCCTTAATATTTGAACACATATATATATCTACCCTGGTAGTGTTGAAATTTTTAAAATAGTCTTTCGCTTCATTTTATATATAAGATCTGGGCTAATTGACTAGCTACTTGACTAAATGTCTAACTACTGTTGGGCTAGCTAGTAGCTACTAGGATGTTCTTGTAAGTATTTATTTTTCAATCAATCCAACAATAGTTAAGTGCATGAAAATGATGTGCTTGTTTTCAGGAGTGATTCAGCTAGTACTAGTACAGAACTAGTGCTACTATGAAATTACAGAACTATAAGTGGATGAGTATTAATGGTGTTACTTGTGATCAACAATATGTTTTGTTGTTAATTTGTCGTTGATGATCTCACAATGTGTGATACTGACTCGTGATCGCTTTGCTAGATGAAGCCCTACAAGCCAGGGGTATCTTGAAGGAGCTGAAAACTTAAAGGAATGATGAAGCTAGTAGTTTGTAACAAGTATAATTTGTGTAATGGAGCAAACAATGTACTGTTGAACATACATCTATCATTTTGGAAACCTATTGGGTGTCTCGATCACTAAAAAGATGTTTCATCCTTGTACCTTTATTTATGAGAATTAAGAAATGTGATACTTCTATTTGGTTCTACTCCCATTGTTTGAAATGAGTGTTGGGATTTTAGTTCAAAATTTGAACTGAAACCATGACATCATTTTGGAAATTCTGTATTATAAGAAGTTTACTGTAACTTGCAGATATTATGGCGTAATGAGCTCTATTGATTATTTTGATAACACAAATGGGTGTACTTATATATGTTGGCTGGCTAAATGCTATCGAAATGACGGTCGGCAAAACAAATCACCGATTTACTGTCGGTCGGGAAAGGCGTATACCAGGGCAAACGTTAAGTCGGTCGGCAAAGACCTTACCAACAGAAACTCGGTCGACGTAAAGTGTCGGTCGAGAAAGATTACGTCGGTCGGGAAAGCAATGTCGGTCGGGATTGTTTTTCTATAGCCGTCAAACAGTCGGTCGGTAAAACTATGTCAGTCGGGAAAGGGCTTTCCCGTCTGGACTTTCCCTGACAAATGTTGTCAGTCGGCAATAGTCTTTCCCGACCGACCGTCTGTTGGTGGATTGAGTTTTCCCTACCGACTTGTCTATCGGGAATGAAGTGTTGTGGTGTATTGAGTGTGCCTAATCGCGTGTGGGATATTATGGGGTCCCCTTTTCTTACCTACCTAGCTTCAAACATTTCTAGTGGTGGCTCGAGCTGATTTACCATTTGAAACCCCGTGTGTGTGCTTGTTGGATCCCCTTGCAGTTTTTAAACAACCCGGGCCAGCGGAGACATGGTTTCTCTGTTGGTCCACACTGGTGACCTAGGGAAGTCCCCTGCTGTTCAGGTGAGGCTAACCCCGACCTTAGCCATACGGAAGAGTCCGTCCGAGGGTGCGGCCGGCTCTTGGAATGGGTGTCGACTCCCCGGGGGCCACCCGGATTTGTGCCTTGTTAGTTAGAGGTATCCGTCGTTTCGTATCTCTCGGGACTAAATCATAAAATGGCTGCCTATGATGGGTAGAAACTGAGAGAGATGGGCATGCGTGCGGAGCCTTGTAATGGGCAGTTGGTACACCCCTGCAGGGTTAAATCTTTTCGAGAAGCCGTGTCCACGGTTATGGATGACTTGAGACCTACTCCTTGTTCATAGACAACATCAACTGAGATAATCTTAATATAAGTTGATCAACCTGTGTGTACCTTGACTGCTTCTTCTTCGTCGGGATGCGAAGAGGAGGACAAGGATAGGATAGGTGTTATGCTTGCGTAAGTAGGTGGATAGCAGACTTGTTGGAGGCGATTCCTCATTGAATGCTTGGCTTCTTATCTTATTCTCTAGATCGTTAGCCACTTAATAAATGTTAGAGCAGTAGTAACCTCACCAGTTACCCCATCCTTACCGTAAACTACTAGTTATCCTAGAATGATGAGTGATGAAGTCCTTGCTGGGTCAGTTGACCACTACAGTTGGATGCTGAGTACTTCTGTACTCATGATACTACCCCCAAACTCTTTTCAGGGCGGAGACTCGACGACGACTAGTTAGGCGGATCCCGGCGGAGGGCCTGGACCCGTGTGGTTTTGGGATCGATGTTTTTCTCTTTGCCAGTAGGCATTTGATTGTAGTCTGTACTCAGACATGTATCTTCCACTGTTGTATTATATTAATGCAGTTGTATGCCGATTGTATGAGATGTTGTATCCTTGTAGCTGTAATGTTCTGATATCATGTTGGAAATTCGGGGCATATGGCAGTGTCATATATCGCGGTGGGACCGATATGTGCTTCGTCCCCGGATCTGGATGGAAACATCTAGATCTGGAATAGTACCGTATATCGGGCCTTACAACCACCTCCTAGGCGTCCTGGTGGCGCGGACAAGGGTGGGGCCGCGCCACCTGGCGGCCCGAGAGGTGGTGGCCCCCTCTGTCTCTCCTTTGATGGTTCCGGAAGCTTCCTTGATGCTGATTTTTATTATGATTTTTCCAGAATTTTTCTGGCATTTTAAATTGGCGAAATATCACTGCAACTAAAGACATCAGCAAACAAGAACTGGCACTAGGTGCACTGAGTGAGTAGGTTAGTCCAAATATGTGTAAAATGATATAAAAGTGTAGCAAAACATGTAGCAATGTCACATAAAAGTGCATGGAACAAGCATAAATAATAGATGCGTATGGGACGTATCTATCGGGACCCGGGGTTAGCGTATGCAAGCCTCGCTACAACACAATCATATGGAGAGCCGAGAACCGTACCCACTTGTCTGAGCAGACAAGGCCAAGCACAGAACGTTCTCGGAAAGCATCGAATGTGAGGGGCATCCCATCCAGGCCGGATGATCAACTGAAATGGGTCCTCATCGTCCGCACACAAGTCTAAATGATATGGGTGGTGAACTCCCATACTCATAGACAAGTCGCCTCAACCATACTATCGATTGTATTATAACCCTTACATAGACTTACTCCAGCCCGATCACTTAGTCGGGGTCTAGGGCGGGCTCGATCATACATCAAAGTGTGCATGTGACGGAGTCACGAACAATTGCATCGCGATGCCCCAAGCTGCGCACATCTAAGGGCCACTTGGTGTATAAAAGACCGCCAGCCAGATCACAACTAAGGTCTCGAAAACCCATACTAAGACATGCATGTTATAAACATACACGCAGCACACATGCCTTGTATGAACAGCAGGTATCATTGCAATTCTCTACAATGTATATATACTTTATTGATAACTCTTACAGAGTGCACACAGAGATCACAAGCATGTGATCCAACATTACAACAGACAAGCGGAAGCAAAGTAGGTCTGAGTACAGACAAGTTTAACAAATGGCTTAGAGAAGCCTTATCTAAAAACAAGCCCTCCACGAGGGAACCAGTCGTCTGACTGGGACTACACTAGCTTGGTCTTGGTCTGAGTCTTCATTCTTCGAGCTTCGGTTAGAAGTCACCATCGGGGTCGGTGGGTTCATCTAAAACATAGATTAAGCAAACGTGAGTACAAAATCATAATCAGCAAGACTTACATAGGAGCTATACTACTCATGCATATGTATCAAGGTAAAGGGAGGTGGGGTTTCACTTGCAGAAGTGCCAGCTTTGACTTGGCTAGTCCTGAACTACGAGTACCAGACTTGAGGTAAGAAGCGTACACGAGTCCACTACATCTCTTCAACCAATTACACCACTATAGTTACTTCCTCGACTTCCCCACGAGAAGCACACCATAGCACTCACACTTATCTTGGTGTATTTTAGAAGTATCCAGTTCAAGTTGTCTAATAATCAAGCTAAGCTTTCCAAGCAGTCCATAACCGCGGACGAGGCTATTCGAATAGATTTGTTAACCCTGCAGGGGTGTACCGCTACACACACGTGTCATCATTTACCACCTTTTGCATGTCACCGTTCAAGAGGTGACAGCGAGGATGCCACCACAACACTTCGCCCACAGCTCAGTTCTAGTCCAGAGAGTCGCCCATCTGAGGGGGATCCGTATGAAAGTCCAGCCAAGGTTCCAGTACAGCCTCAAACGATGTGTGCAGGGTCCTAAGCCGGTCTTGAAAATCCGTTCATCCACTTTGCAGACCGTGCCACAGCCTTACCAGAACTCCGAACTACTGCGACTCTTGGGGTTCGAACGGGGTGAGGTACTAGGATGAGAGGGGTCAATGAGCCCAATGTGTGGTTGTACTCTTCTTCTTGGATCACCACACAAGAACTCGGACTTAAGGCGGTGTTCAACGAGACAACCCACTGTGTACTCCTACACAGCCTCTCATCGTTCACCTTGTATTAGGGTAGATTCACCAACACATTTCACTTTCATGAACACCATGTTTACCATCATCCCGACTCACATCAAAAGCAACCTCGTTGTACCACTAAGCATGCAATAAGCAGTAACAGTTGCAGGGGCCACATGATATCAACCAACTCCTACATCTGCTAGGATTGTGGTTTTCTTACTACTATGACAAGATGATAAGTCATGCAAAGGATATGGGTTCAACTATGCGGTAGAAACGTTATCATGGTGATCATCCTAAACAACGCATAAGCGAGACATGAGAGGGAATTGGGATTTTATCGACATGATCAATGGGGGTTTGCTTGCCTTGCTGACGAGGTTTCGATAACGGTGTCTTCAACGACGGGGGTGGCTTCGGTTCCGGCTCCACTTCTATCAGCAACATGACAATCATAGGATCAACATAATGTAAAATGCACAATCACATGAATAAGATTGTAATGGTGATGTTCATGGTACTGATGTGTTGAGCATTTCATTTAAATGGAGTATATTGCATTTGAGTTGCAAATTCAAACTCCATTTGATTTATCGATGATTTTCAAATGCATTTGAATGCATGAAAGTTTATTTGAAAAGGTGGAGCATGAAGTGATGTGGTATAGTTGAAGTAATGTTTCTCATGTGTGGATGAATCCATTGGAATTAAGGGTGTTGCAAAATCATTTGCAAAATCACTCCAAATTTGAATTTGAAAAGGATCCATATGCATGTTTGCTACTGTTCACCCATTTTAAAATGGTCAGACATGAAAAAAAAATTGCATATTCATAATCCTTGTATTTTTATGATAATTTTGGACATATTATTTGTCCAATTTGGAGTTAAAATGAATTTTCTATGATTTATTGAAGTTTTGGCCATTTTCTGTAATTTCTGGAATTCTTTTAAAAAGGAAAAAGACTTATTGCGTCAACATGAGGTCATGCTGACGTGGGGGGGGGGGCTCTGACCAGTGGGCCAGCCTTGTCAGTGGCTCAGGGGTCAACCCCGTTTTATTTAATTTTAACCATGTTTAATTAGAGGGACTAGGCCCACTGTCAGTGTCTCTAAAGGGGATTAAGGGGGGGTTAACTCCTAAACTAAACGGGCTCACCGGCGGCTCAACGCCGGCGACTCCAGTGCACGGCGGCGCACACACGGGAGGTGCTCCCGGCCACCAAATGGCACGGGGAGGGCACCTAGATGCTCCCCTTGGTCGCCCGCGTCGACCTGTGCACATGGCGGGGCAAGGGAGCTGCCGGAGCCTCGCCGGCGACGTGCTCGGGCGGCGGCCGTAGCATGGCCGTGAGGAAATCGGCGTTAGGGGCCGCGGGGAGGAGCGTTAGAAGAGGGGAAAGACGCGGGAGCTCACCCTGGAGCGAACGAAGAGGACGGCAAGGTCGGAGGGCACTGTACGGTGGCGGAATCGCCGTTGAGCTCGTCGGCAGCCGGCGGCGAGGAATTGATGCTGGCGACGTCTCCAGGGGCCCCTCGGCTCGATTGGAAGCACTACTCGACGAAGTCTTCAGCGGGGGTGCGCCTGGACATGGTTGCACGGCGACTGGCAGCCGTTGGCCATGATGGCGCACGGCGGTGCTCTCCGGCGGGCTCGGGATGGTGAGGAAATCGACGAGGTGAAGGGAAGAGAGGAAGCGGCGAGTGAGGGGAAAGGAGTGGGGTAGTCTGGGCGCTGTCGTGGCGAGGAGAGGGAGTCCGGGGAGGCCTAGACGGCTCTCGCCGTCGAGGTGGCGGTCGTCTCCCCCGGCATGCTCGACAGCGAGCTGCTTGGGGTAGACAACAAGCCCCTCGTGGGCTTGGGCCGGGGTGCAGTTAGTTGGGCCCGAGGCCGAAGGGGTGGGCTGGGATTTCCTTTTTCTATTTTTCTTCTGTTTTTCTGTGTTTTCCTTTTTCTGTAAATTGTTTTTGGTCTGGATAAAATAGCAAAGCAATTTATAAAATCTTGAAAACTCTTATGTGGGCTTATAAAATATATAGCTAGCCACTCACAAGTTTTGGAGATTTTTGAAATTCAATTAATTTGAATTTCAACTCAAATAGGGGTATTATTTAATTTCCAAGCCCTGTTTGGAATATTTGAAAAATCTTGGTGCATGCAGTGGGACCCACTTCACTTTATATGTGATCATGCATACTTATAAGACTTTTCAAAAATACCAGAGGAATTTTTGGAACAAATTTTTTTCTGGCCATTTGAATTAAATTCTCATTGCTTTTCTTTTCCCCATTTTTGATACTTCTTTTGAATTTTTGGCATGATGCAAAGGCCTAAGCTTACCCTAGAACATACCTAAGTTGGGGTTCTGACAGTATCAAAATCTCCAAGCTTAATTCCTGCCCGTCCTCAAGTAGGTAAATGATAACACAGATAATTTATGTGCTGACATGCTAACACACACATATAAGAACTTCAACGTAAAGCAAGTAAGATTTGCAATTCAAGTCAAGATAATATCAAGCAAGAGTCTTAGCATTAATTCTAGCAAAGTATAAACATGAAGGTGCAAGAGCTCTCGCTGTCCGTGACTCAAATGTCTCCAAATGGTGTTTGCGTGCAAGCAATGGCAGATGGGATTAAGAGAATAAAAATATATATAAAGTTTAATTGAGAAGTCAATCTACTAAAGTTTCACACTTGGTCTCCTTCGGGATCTTATTTTGACTCATCCCCAGACCACTAGTTAGGTACAAGTTTAACTGATCCCCTCCCCTTCGACTTTGATCACTCATGCAATGGATGAGCACAAGCAAGATATGTTGACACTTAGGATGGCAAAGAGAGAAATGATGGGGAAGGAAGACAAAAAGGGTGTGAAAGGCTCACATCAATGAGGAAATCATAGGCGAGAGAAAGCCAAATGATAGATATGATGTGAGGAGTAGGGATTTCCATGCAACGGATGCACATATGAGCTAAGGTAAGCTCTCCAATGGAACTAGTGGGGGTGCATCCAACTTGCTTGCTCATGAAGACCTAGAGCTCATTTGAGGAGGCTCATCCTTGGAATATGCAAGCCAAGTTCTATAGTGTAAGGATCCCCACATAGTTATGCATGAATGATAATCTCTATGGAGTACAAATATAGCAATGGAGTACGAGTGTGGATCTTTCAAAAGGAATAGTAGTGTTGCCCCTTCTCTCTTTTTAGTTCTTTTTTCTCTTTTTGTATTTTTGTGGCCTCTTCGGCTCTTTCTATTTAACTTTCATTTGTCATCTTTGGGATCTTTTTAATTTTTCATCTTTGGTATATTTTCCTCACTTAAGGGAAACACTCTATATTTTACAAGAATATAGAAGTCTTCAGAATTTACAAGAAGTACTCAAACATAAAGAAAGACGAAAACTATCGTGATGTATGAAAATGTATGCCTATGCCAGTGTAGTAGGATAGGAAATGATACTAGCACATCATGTAGAAATAATAAGGGCAAAGCCCAACTATCATGCGGCTCCTCGATCAAGCAAAAGCATGTATGACATGAAGATCAAGTCATGAGATGGTGGATGTTGCATGGAAATGTATCTCGGAAAGGCTATGGAAATGCCTTGATAGGTACGTATGGTGGCTGTTTTGAGGAAGATATATGGAGCTTTATGATGACAGAGCGTATCATGCCAAGGTTTTGGATGCACCAGCGAAGTATGCACCAACTCTCAAGGTGAGAAAGGGCAATGCACGATACCAAAGAGGCTAGCAAAATAGTGGAAGGTGGAAGTGCCAACAATCGAATTCTCGCATTAGTCTGAAGAACTCATGCACTTATTATTGGTAACTCTCTATCTAATTGGGAGGTTCACAAAGAGACGTGTACCCCGACGAGGAGTGTATGGGGTTTTTTTTATCCTTGCGCATCCTCGACCCATGGTACGTGAGGGTACTCTATATATTCCAACCCTTCCAGAGGTTAGCGATCCATCTAGTAGCTAGAGTTCTCAACTAAATTTTGTAGTTTTGTAAAATAAGCACGAGTTGCCCGAAATACGAGACCTATCACTAATAGGCTCAAGCTCTTGGCACCTTGATGTCTAAACATTACTCTAATCAATACCTCAAAACTATTGCATGTTACTACTACACTTGTAATAGCAACCTTAATTACCTACTCATGCAAGACACAGAACTCAGTGCAACAAGCCAACTCTCTAAACAAGATAAATATGAAGGCTACGAGAGTTTCCACAACAACCTAAACAAAAGATCTTAAAAAGATAAGCATGCAAATAAAGAGCTAAGCATGATAGTAGCTATGGAAAGATAAATAACACACAAAAAAAGAAAGATAAGCATGCAAGCCTATGTTGTGTTCTACGGCAGAGTGCAGCGTGTTTCTCTCCCAAACAATGAAGGTTAGGATCCAACTTGTTATGAACAGCAAGCAAAACTAAAAAAAACTAAAAATTAAAGAGCAAGATGCTCCAAGTTTAGCACATAACATATCAAGCCATAAAAATATAGTATAAAGAAGGACAAACCGATGATTGTTGATGGAGAAGGAGATGCACGCGGGCATCCCCAAGCTTAGATGCTTGAGTCTCCTTGCGTATTTCTTGCGGGTGCATGGGGACATCCCCAAGCTTGAGCGCTTGACACTCCTGAATCTTCTTTCATCATCTTCCTTCGCATACTTGAAAACTTCCTTCATACGAAACTCATCCTAAGATGATTAGAGTGGTTAGTACCCGTGATAAAATATTTTTTCTCCACCAAAAAAAAAGATATTATTGAATAGCTACTGTTTCTCAAGATTTCCAAAAAGTTTTTGCAAAGAAAAAGCAAGCTTAAGGTTTGTAAAACGAAGAAAAGGCAAAACGTGGCAGAATCTGTGAAAAACTGACCAGCAGGTAGTAAATAATTTGTTTTGGGATACTTCTGCAACTCAAATAAAAAAACTCAGAATAGACGCACGAAAGAAAATTCTATACAGCACGCTTTCAAAAAAATTCAGATAAAAAATATGATCGGGTGATTTTAGCCGAATTTTTCCGTCAAGGGGACAGAATCGGTTTCTAGACAGCATGTCTCAACTTTTGAACTTCTTGCAATCAGAGGCTAAAACTTGGCACAAAGCTTGAAAAATAAAGATACAATGATGTTGCTAAAGTAGTAACCAACATCAAGATCACTAACACTGAAAGTAAAAAAATCTTGGGTTGCCTCCCAACAAGCGTTTTCTTTTATGCCTTTTATCTAGGCATGATGCAAAATCAAGTTTTATCAATATCAAAAGAATAGCTTGCCCGTGTAACGGACTCAAAAGGTAACTTGATTTTCTTTCGAGGGAAGTGTTCCATTTCCTTTTTGAGGGGGAACTGAAATCTAATGGTCCCCTCTTTCATGTCAATGATAGCACCAACGGTGCGAAGAAAAGGATGTCCCAAATAAGTGGACATGAGGGATCACACTCAATGTCCATGACAAGAAAATCAACGGGAACATAGTTATCATTGACAATAATAAGCACATCATCAAACCTTCCTAAAGGTTTCTTTACGGAACAATCAACAAGGCGAACAACAAAAGAACAAGTATAGAAAGGTTTCAAGTTAAGCATATCATACATTCTTTTGGGCATAACGGAGGCACTAGCTCCAACATCACATAAAGCATAGCAAGAGAAGTTATTTAATTTAATTTTGACTATGGGATGCCAACCATCTTCTAGCTTCCTAGGGATGGAAGTCTCAAGTTTTAGCTTCTCCTCCCTAGCTTTGATAATAGCATTGGTAATATGCTCGGTAAAGGCAATATTAAGTGTGCTAGTGTGGGGGTCTTTAGCCATTCTTTGCAAAAAGGTGATAACTTCTGAGAGACTACAGTTATCAAAATCAAGATCACTACCGTTAATTAAAGTGATGGTGATGTAATCTAAGCTTATGGGTTTGGTAGTCTCTAGAGTGATAGTAACTTCTTGTTCTACGGTTGAGGTTTTAGCACAACCATTAATAGGTTCAGTGGGACTAGAGATGTGTTGGGTGCTAAAAGTTTTGAGATCCTCAACAACTTGTATAGTGGAAACAGTAGTGTGTGTTGGAAGGCTCTTAATTCTATCTTCCAATTATTTTTCTCTAGCCCATCTATCCTTAAGATTGGCTAACATTCTAATATTCTCATTAATTTGGACTTGGATAGCTTTCATGGGTGTGGTTTTCCTCTCCTCAAGGGGAGAAGTTCTAATCTGAAGCAGTTCTAGCTCATGAGCTATGTGGTCAACCTTCGAAGAGAGACTATCTAGTTTTTCTAATTTCTCTTCTACACTCTTGTTGAAGGCTTTTTGAGAAGTGATAAAGTCCTTAAGGATTCCCTCTAATTGAGAAGTGGAGTTTTTGGTGCTGGGATAAGTGTTATTGTTCCCATAATTGTTGGATGGGAACGGTCTACGATTTCTACCAAAATTACTCCTATAAGCATTATTATTGAAATTGTTCCTAGAGATAAAATTAACATCAACTTGCTCTTGAGAAACCAAAGAGTTCAAAGGAACATCATGAGGATCAATAGGAGCTTGCATAGTAAGTAAATTCATGATCATGTCAACTTTTTCATTTAGGGAGGAGATCTCCTCGACAAAGTTTACCTTCCTACCTGTTGGAGCTCTTTCGGTGTGCCATTCGGAATAGTTTGTCATCATCTCATCTAGTAGTTTTGTGGCAGAACCAAGTGTTGTTGACATAAAGGTTCCTCCTATGGCCGAGTCTAACAGATTCCACGAGGTAAAATTCAAGCCTGCATAAAAAGTTTGGACAACCATCCAAGTAGTCAAACCATGTGTAGGGAAATTCTTAACAAGAGATTTCATGCATTCCGAAGCTCGGGCAACGTGCTCATTATCCAATTGCTTAAAATTCATAATATTACTCCTCAATTGGATAATTTTAGCAGGTGAGTAGTACTTCCCAATAAAAGCATCCTCGCACTTATCTCAAGAATCTATGCTATTCCTAGGCAAGGATTGAAACCAGATTTTAGCTCCTCCTATCAATGAGAAAGGAAAAAGCTTAAGCTTAACAACATCACCTTCTAGTTCTTTATACTTTTTCATATCACAAAGTTCAACAAGATTATTCAAGTGTAAAGCAGCATCATCTCCAGCACCAGAGAATTGATCTTTCAAAACAAGGTTCGGCAAATCAGGTTTAATTTCATAAGAAGATGCTGAAGTGGCAGGTGTAGCAATAGGAGTGCAGATAAAGTCATTGTTGTTGTGACTAGTGAAGTCAAACAACTTAGTGTTTTCAGTGGTACCCATAATAGGAGCATCAAGCAAGAACAAAAAAACATTTTTTGTGGTTTTTTATAAAGGACACTAAGATAAAAACGATAAAGTAAACTAACAAGACTAAAAAGCAAAGGTAAAATATAGTGTGCAACTCCCCTATCTTGAAGAGTGGAGTCCCCGGCAACGGCGCTAGAAATTAGCTTGATGGCACTAAAGTAGTGCTCCTCGTTGGTTACCCCAAGTGGAAGGTAGAGATGTAGATAGAGGCTAATTTCCCTTGCACGAGGACAGTAAGGTTTATCGAATCCAAGAGGACTCCAAGGATCGAGAAGTAGGTGGGTGAAGCGAGCAGCGCGCCGTTTGAATGATATTGCTCCCTTAACCTGGACCTGCACACACAACAAATAACATTGCTCCCAACGAGTACAGAGGGGTTGTCAATCCCTCTGGCCTTGCCATTTACAAAGGATCAAACGCAAGAGATAGATAGTAGGGATAATTGCAACGAAAGGTAAAAACGGTAAATAAAGTGGAGGTGTAAACAGTGGTGGAAATATGGATCAGGGTCCCGTGATGTTCACTAGTGATGTCTCTCTCCCAAAAGATGGTAAAACGGCTATACTGGGTGAACAAATTACATCTAGGCAATTGACAGAATTATAAATGCACCGCAATGCTAATTATGCTACTTCAAAGTAAGAGTGCTCAAAAGAATGGGCAGTACGCCAAGACAAGTAGACTAAAATCCATCTGCATTTACTCACTAATCATCCCCCTTGAGATATCTATCCAGCACATTTCTCTGGTATTAAGTTGCGAGCCCCACCCAAATTGTAAACTCAAAGAAACATACGATTGCATTAACAAGCTATGCGTAAGGTAAACAGTACTTGCAACCGCGGTTACAAACACCATTGTTTTCTCCCTGGTGGCAACAACACATCCCCTAGTCTCATGTTTCTGTCACGCAAGATAGACATCGGGGGGCTGAACCCACAATCATGCATAACGCTCCCTCTTGGAGTTACTATCTACTACTTGGCCAAAGCAATAAAAAGCAACGGAGAACATGCCAGAATTACTAAGAACAAAATGTAAAAGGTAAACAAAATATATAACTCATCACGATCTGAACATAATCTCATAATCCATCGGATCACAGCAAACACAACATAGCAATAGCAGAAAAATTACATAAGTGCCTTGATCATGTAGGGCAGCTCACAAGGTCTAAACATTGAAGAACAACGGTGGAGACAAGAAATCACATAGCTACTGATTACGGACCAATGGTCCAAGGGGGAACTCACAACACATCCGGGAAGCATCCATGGTGGTGGAGAGGCTCCGGGAGGTCAATCCTCCCTCCGACAGGGTGCCGGGAAGAGGTCTTCTGGTGCTCCCGATCTTCGGACCGCTGCGGCGGCGGAACCAAGATGTATTTCGCGATGCGGGATTCTCCTCGAGGGTTTCTGTGTCAAGGGGTAAAAATAGGACTAATGGGGCACCAGAGGTGGGGCCCACCTCCCAGGCGCCCTGGTGGCGCGGCCAGGGATGGGGATGCGCCACCTAGACGTCTGGGAGGGGGTGGCCCCCCTCCGTCTCTCCTTCGATGGTTCCGGAAGCTTCCTTGACGCTGATTTTTATTCTGATTTTTCCGGAATTTTTCTGGCATTTTAAATTGGGAAAAATCACTGCAACTAAAGACATCAGCAGACAGGAACTGGCACTGGGTGCACTGAGTTAGTAGGTTAGTTCAAATATGTGTAAAATGATATAAAAGTGTAGCAAAACATGTAGCAATGTCACATAAAAGTGCATGGAACAAGAAGAAATTATAGATACGTTTGGGACGTATCAGTGATCTTCTACATCCTTGTAAAATATAGAGTGTTGCCCTGAAAGTGAGGAAAAGATCCCAAAGAGGGCACAAATAAAAGGTCCCAAAAGGGGACACATGAAAAGATCCCAAAGAGGACAAATGAGAGATAAATAGAAAGAGCCAATGAGGCCACCAAAATACAAAAAAGAGAGAAAGAAATAAAGAAATAAAAAGAGAGAAGGGGGCAATATTACTATTCCTTTTGTAAGATCCACGCTCGTGCTCCAAAGTAGTATTTGTACTTCATAGAGAGTTTCATATCATTCATGCATAACTATGTGGGGATCCTTACACTATAGAACTTGTCTTGCATACTCTAGTGACGAGCCTCCTCAAATGAGCTCTAGGTCTTCTTGAGCAAGAAAGTTGGATGCACCCCAACTAGTTCCATTGGAGATATTCACATAGCTCATATGTGCATCCGTTGCATGGCAGTCCCTACTCCTCACATCATATCTATCTTTTGGCTTTCTCTCGCCTATGATTGTCCTCATTGATGTGAGCCTTTCACACCTTTTTTTGTTTCTTCCCCATAATTATTCTATATTCCATCCTAAGTACCAACTAATCTTGCTCGCGCTAATTCATTGCATGAGTGCTCAAATCGAAAGGGAGAGGATCAGTTTGACTTGTACCTGGCCAGTGGTCTAGGGACGAGTCATAATAAGATTCCGAAGGAGACTAAGTGTGAAGTTTTAGTAGATTGAGTTCTCAACAACTACTAGTATTTTTTATGCTCTAAACCCATCTCCCACCTTCATGCACGTGGACACCGATTGGAGACATTCGAGTCACGGACATCGAGAGCTCTCGGACCTTTATGTTCTTACTTTGCTAGTTTCAATACTATGAATAGACTCTTTCTTGTAATTGCCTTGACTTTAATTGCATATCTTACTTTCTTTACTTTAATGTTCAAATATTTGTTGGTAGCCTGTCATCACATAAATTATCTTTGTAATCATTTACCTGCTCGAGGACGAGCAGAAATTAAGCTTGGGGATATTGATACGTCCGAAACGTATCTATAATTTTTGCTTGTTCTATATTTTTGCTACACTTTCATACCTTCTACAACATATTTTGACTAACCTACTCACTCAGTGCCCCAGTGCAAGTTTATGTCTGTTGTTGTCCGTGCATTGTAGGAAAATGTCAAATATTAAAGTGCTCGGAAAAATCCAGAAAATTCACATAAAAAATCAACAATCCGGAAGACCCCAGAAGGACGGAGGGGGGGCAGAGGGGACCCACCCCCTAGCCAGGCGGCCTCCTGGCGTGGCCATGGGTGGGGCTGCGCCACCTGGCCTCCTGGTCAGGTGGGCCCCCCTGGTGCCCTCCTTTTTCGTATGTATCGCTCCTGCTCCGAAAACCCTCGAGAGGACCCCAGTTAAGCGATTTTCACCACTGTTCCACCGCCACCGTGATCCCGATCTTGGGATCGCCTGAAGAACTTGTCTCGACACCCTAAAAGAGGGAGGATTCACCTCCGGGGGACTCTCCTTCACCATGATCGCATCCCGGATGTCCCGTGAGTAGTCCGCCTTGGACCATGGGTCCATGATCAGTAGCTAGATTTCGTCTTCTCTCCAATCTTGTGCTTAAATTCTTAGAACTTGTGAGCTGTCCTACATGATCAAGGCACTTTTGTATTAGTTTATGTGTTGCTATGATGTGTTTGATGGGATCCGAGGGATTATGAGATTATGTTCAAATTATGATGAGTAATATATTTGGTTTATCTTTTATGTTTTAGTTCATGAGGATTCTTGCATGTTCTCCATTGCTTTTTATTGCGTTGGCCAAGTAGTAGATAGTAACTCCAAGAGGGAGCGCTATGCATGATTGCGGGTTCATGCCCCCCCCGATGTCTAGCTTGAGTGACAGAAACATGATACTAGGGGATGTGTTGTTTCCACCTGGGAAAAAACAGCAGTGCTTGTAATTGCGGTTGCAAGGATTGCTTACATTACGCATAGAGTATTAATGCAGTTGTCTGTTGCTTTGAGTCTAAAGTTTGGCTGGGGTTTGCAACTTAATGCCAGCGAGGTGTTCCGGATAGATATCTCAAGGTGGATGATTAGTGAGTAGATTCTAGAATAAACGGTCTAGTCAATTTTGTGTAATGCCCATATGATTGAGCCTCTAGCTTTCTTGTAGCATAATTTGCATTGCAGTGCGTTCATAATTCTGTCAATTTCCTAGCTATAATTTGTTCACCCAGCATAGTTGTTTATCGTCTTTTGGGAGAGAGACATCACTAGTGAAAGTCGTGGGACCCCGGTCCATATTTCCATCATAGTTTACACCGTTCACCTTTACTGCATTTATTTCCTTTCCGTTGCAATCACCACTACTATTTCCACCCTTGCGTTTGATCCTTTGTAAACAGCAAGACCGGAGAGATTGACAACCTCTCTGAATCGTTGGGAGAAAAGTTATTTGCTTTTGTGTGCAGGTCCAGGTTGAGTCAGTGATATATATTCAGACGTCGCATCACTTACTCCACCACCTACTTGTTTATCCGTGGAGTCCTCCTTGATTCGACAAGCCTTACAGTCCTCTTGTAAGGGAAATTCACCGCTTTCTACATCTCAACCTTCCACTTAGGTAATGAATGAGCAGCATTAACAAGTGCCACTACTTTTCCTGGTACGACACCGTAAAAGGTGGTGTCTGAGGCCTTCAACGCGGAGTGTGGGATCAACATCTTACGTAGGTTGTTGGAGAATATAACGTTTATGCTGCTGTCGCCGTCCATGAGTACTCGTGACATGTCGTAGCCTCGTATCTTCGAGGACCAGTGGGGCGTGTCCTGGTTTGGTGATTGCTAGCGGGTGGTCCTTTTGCGAGAAGGTGATGTCATCCTTCGAGCCCCATAGATAGTATGGTACTTCTGGTTTGAGTTCAGTTGCCATGGAAATTTGGAGGGTGATTGCTTCTTCCTTCTTTTTTGATGGCGCCTGCTGGCGCGGGATAGCTCTCCTCGTTGGTTACCCCAAGTGGAAGGTTGGATGTAGCCTAGCAGCAAATTTCCCTTCGTAAAGATACCAAGGTTTGTGTCTCCCGTGGGACTCCGAGGACGACAAGTAGGTGGTGTGGAAAGTGAGGCGCCGTTTGCAGATAATCTCTTGCTTTATCTAGACCTGCACACACACACCAGATAGCTTTGCTCCCAATGAGTACAGAGAGGTTGTCAATCTCTCTGGCCTTGTTGTTTACAAAGGATTAAACGCAAGGGTAGATAGTAGTGATAATTTCAATGGAAAGTAGAAGCTCTAAATAAAGCGGAGGTGTAAACAGTGGTGGAAATATGGACCAGGGTCCCATGATGTTCAATAGTCATGTTATTCTCCCAACAGACGATAAAATATCTAAGCTGGGTAAACAAATTAAAGATGGGAAATCGACAGAATTATAAACGCACCGCAATGCTAATTATGCTACTGGAAAGCTAGAGTCTCAAAAGTATGGGCAGTACGCCAAGACAAGTAGACTGAAATCCATCTTCATCTACTCACTAATCATCCACCTTGAGATATCTATCCAGAACATCTTGCCGGTATTAAGTTGCGAGCCCCACCCAAAGTGTAAACTCAAAGAAACAGACAACTGTATATAAAAAAACTTTGTGTAAGGTAAACAATCCTTTCAACCGTGGTTACAAGCACCGTTGTTTTCTCCCTGGTGGCAACAACACATCCCCTAGTCTCATGTTTCTGTCACTCAAGCTAGACATCGGGGGGCATGAACTCACAATCATGTATAAACGCTCCCTCTTGGAGTTACTATCTACTACTTGGCCAAAGCAATAAAAAGTAACGGAGAACATGCAAGAATTACTCAAGAACAAAATATAAAAGGTAAAAAAAAAATATAACTCATCACAATCTGAACATAATCTCATAATACATCGGATACCAGCAAACACAGCATAGCAACAACAGGAAAATTACATAGATTCCATGATCATGTAGGGAAGCTCACAAGGGCTAAGAATTGAAGAACAATATTGGAGAGAAGACATCACATAGCTATTTGTCATCAACCCATGATCCAAGGAGGAATACTCACAACTCATCCAGGAAGCGTCCATGGTGGTGGAGAAGCCCCCAGAGGTCAATCCTCCCTCCGACAGGGTGCCAGGAAGGGGTCTTCCGGTGCTCCCGATCTTGGAAGCGCGGCAGCGGAACATAGAGAAAATTTCGCGATGCGGGGGTCTCTCCGAGGGTTTTCGGAGCGAGGGGTAAAAATAGGCCGAATGGGGCACGAGGGGGTGGCCCCACCTCCCAAGTGCCCTGGTGGCGCGGCCAGGAGGTTGGTCGCGCCACCTGGCCACCTAGGATGGGGTGGCCCCCCTCCGGCTCACCTTTGATCATTCCGGAAAATTCATGTACGCTGATTTTTTTATCTGATTTTCTTGGAATTTTTGGAGCTCTATAAATATGAGTAAAAACCTGAAACTTACAGACATCAGGAAACAAGAACTAGCACTGGGTGCACTGAGTTAATAGGTTAGTCCAAATATGTGTAAAAAGATATAAAAGTGTAGCAAAACACATAGCAATGTCAGCTAAAACAACATGGAACAAGCTGAAATTATAGTTACGTTTGGGACGTATCAGCACCCTTCTTGGATCATGTGCACCCGACCGTGCGCTAACGGGTAGGTTTCTTCCTCGTCGAGTGCTGACGTCCGGGTTGTTCCTCGAGTGCGCTCCGCTCTGCGATGTAAGTCTTTCTTGTGTGCTTTGGAGAGTTCACCGAAGAGATGGCACCTTTCGAGGCTATGGGTTGCTCTGAGTTCTCCTTCTTCATCCTCGTAAGAGTGGATTGCGCAAATCCTATCTAGATGTTCTTGGGGTGTGAGGGTGTTCGAGTCACCTATCTTCTTCCGCCTTTGCTTCACGGATTGGTAGATGGTGTTGTGGTGCTTGGACCAGCGGGTGCATGAGCGGTGCTTTTTGCAAGAGCGGTTACTCGGGAATAACTCGACTCCGTCATTGATGAAAAAGTCTCGAATTTGCTTGGCAAGGTCATGTGGTCTGCTGGTGACGTCGTAATGGCTGGTTGTGACTACTTCATGGCGAGTGGCATGGCTGAGTTTCGGAATCGCCGCGTGGTCACGCGCTTGAGTTAACAAAAATTTGATGTCGATTTCCAGCTCTGCGACTGGAGCTGGTCGCGATTTCGTGAGTGCCAGTTGAACTTTATTTGTCGGTCGGTGGGTGGCTCGCCACTTGATGTAGCTCTGGAATCCTTCGAAAGCTCTGATTTTTCTCGCGTGCCGATCGGGTGCATTCGATCGCGAGATCGCAAAGCGCGTGGTGAAGTTGAGGGTTCCAAGTAGATCGGTTCTTGCTTGGATCGTTGATGAAGTCGTCGAGTTGTCTACTGCCGGTGATGGAACCACTGAGATCGTGAATCCAACCTACGCCTTCCCCATGGTTGGCGCCAATTTTCGAGGATTAACCTCTGCAATTCTGATGGTTAGGTACCCTGGGTTTAGATCGTAGATAGAGAGAGTGCAAGGTTGGTAATCTCGTCGGTAATAGGACACAGGGTTTTACCGTGGTTCAGGGCGCTCGATCGGTAAAACCCCTACTTCCTGCTCAATGTATTATATGGTGGAGGCGATTATAGTGGAGGCTCCGGCGAGATCGATCACACCAGATATGTTGCGGTGGATATTGGATGCCCTAGACGTTCCCTCTCCCAGCCTTTATATACTAGGCTAGGTCTCGAGGCGTCTGTCTAAGTTTACATAGAGAATTTCCTAATCTATGTAGTCTTGGTGGCCACGTCGTGGACTCCATGTCGGTTTGGACTCCATGTCAGTGCAGTCGCCAGTGCTTCGGGTAGGCTGATCTTGGGCATTCCGAAGCTTCTATTTGTCCACCAGTCTTGACACGCACCAGGTACCCTCACCGTGAGCAGTCGTGGGGGTATCCCCTCGTCAACTGGGGTTCAGGTTTCTGTCACTCCGGCAACCCACCGTAAGTATTCTTTATACACAATGCCTACCCCTAGGTCCTTAAAAGTGAAGTGCTATGTAGTCGACATTCACATAGCACCACCAGAAGAGTGACACCATAACTTAAATATCAAACCAACACATATTACTTCAATATCATATGATTACTCACAACAAGACTTCTCCCATTTCCTCAAGAACTAAAGTGACTACTCACAAGACATAAAAGAGATAATGATCAGAGGTGATGAATATATGGTGAACAATTTGATCATAAAAATAATTCTCCAAAAAAACTAAATAGCATCAACCACAAAGTAGTAATTAACAACGATAAAGTAGAGGGGATGAATAGTGCAAATTACAACATAGACTGCAATGGTAAAGTGAGATGGGATGAAGATGGAGATGGTGCTGGTGATGAAGGATATGGTGATCTCGATGATGCTCGTGAAAATGGTGATGGTGATGATGACGATCTCCCCCTCCGGGAGGAGTTTTCCTCGAAGGAATCTACCCGCCGGAGAGGCCTTTTCTTCTCTTGTGGTTTTCCGCCTCGCAGCGGCGGCGAAACTTATGATCTAAGTTTCCCCCTCGATTTTTAGGTTTTGGGGAGTATATACGCAGAAGGGGGAGCCGAGGGGAGAGGCCCACCACCTGATACATCCAAAATGCATCACCATTTTTTATTATAATTTACCATTATTCATTGATATATTTCATATTATGATGCCTCTCTCATGGTGTTTTGTCTTGTTCTACACAGTTTACAACTTTCCTATGCCGAAACAGCATGACGAGGAATCAACGGGAAAAGTGCATGTATAGTGGGCATATCTGCACAAATCCAAATGTGAAAATTTCAGGGATTGGTTTTCAGAAGAAAAGACGAAGACACACATAAGGGGCCTCGAAGGGGGGGCACTAGGCACGCAGACGTCCTGGTGGCGCGGCCTCCCCCTGGCCGCGCCACCTGGCCGCCTGGGAGGGGGTCCCACCTCCCAGCTCCCCCTTCTGCGTACATATTTTTCGAAACCTAAAAAATCAAGGGGGAAACTTAGATCAGAAGTTTCGCCGCCGCAGCGAGGCGGAAAACCACCAGAGAAGAAAAGACCTTTCCGGCGAGCAGATCCTGTCGGGGAGAACTCCTCCCGGAGGGGGGTGGCATCGTCATCACGATCGTCACGAGCATCATCGAGATCATCGTAATCACCTTCCCCATCACCAGCACCACCTTCATCTCCATCCCATCTCTCTTTACCTTTGCAATCTGTGTTGTACCTTGCACTATTAGTCCCCTCTACTTTACCGGTGTTGATTACTAATTTGTGGTTGATGCTATTGAGTTTTGTTCGAGAATTATTGTTATGGTCAGATTGTTCACCATATATTCATAACCTCTGATCATGATCTCTTTTATGTCTTGTGAGTAGTCACTTTAGTTCTTGAGGACATGGGATATGTCTTGTTGTTAGTAGTCATATGATGTTGAAGTAATATGTGTTGGTTTGATATTTAAGTTGTGGTGTCATTCTTCTAGTGGTGCTATGTGAACGTTGACTAGATAGCACTTCACCTTTTAAGGACCTAGGGGAAGGCATATTGTATAAAGAATGCTTACGGTGGGTTGCTAGAGTGAAAAAAACCAGAACCCCAGTTTGGGTACTTTTGCACAAGGGACTATAGGATCCTAGAGTTTATTGCTATGGTTAGGTTTACCTTAATTTCTCTCTTGTATTGGCGGATGCTTGCAAGATGTTTAATCGTAAGAGTGCACTTGTCTTAGTCTAGGCGGTGTGATAGAATAGGTTCACCCACACAACACTTATCCAAACAATAGATAATATAGACGGATTATGGCGAAAGTAACTTGACTACCTCACTTGTGTGTCCTTAGGAGCGCTTAGCCTTTATAAGTAGGATCTTTCTGCTTATCCTTTGTGTTCAAAAGGATTGGGATACTTTATGTACCTCATCATAATTTAATTTATATTCCTTTTATTTTTCTGTCAACTATTACGAAATCCCATAAAAAGTTACCTTTTAGTGCATGCAGTTATTCCTTGCTCAAGATCACTT
Organism: Bromus sterilis; assembly: GCA_950022295.1. Lineage (NCBI taxonomy): Eukaryota > Viridiplantae > Streptophyta > Magnoliopsida > Poales > Poaceae > Bromus > Bromus sterilis. The sequence goes on from OX465596.1 coordinate 277,952,744, forward strand.
GTCGTCACCTTCTGCTCCTCATTGGGTTCCACACTCTTACTTATCGAAAAGGCTATGATAGATCCCTTACACCTGCGGGTCATCAAGAACATTTTCTGGCTCCATCGACGGGGAGTGTAGCGCTATTGGTAAGGAAATCTTTATACTATGTGTGTTGTTTTTATTTTGCTGTTACAACTTTTTATCCTTATGGATAATTCTTCTCTTCCTTTCTTACTTGTGGGAGACCGTCCCACCACATATGTGATGGAGAAGGCCCCTCCACCTACTGAGATTGTTGTTTTCAAAATACCAACTGGTATTATCGGTCAAGTCATGGCTAATCATTATGCAGGAGATGGACATCCCGGTGATCATTTTGCTCTATCTTTCAGAATTATGTGCCTTATTTAAGCTTGCAAGTGTATCCAGGGATTGTGTCATGAGGAAATTATTCTCTCTATCATTCAAAGATAAAGCTTTGGATTGGTATAAGCTTCTTGATAATTCTCATCTATTAAATTGGCAAGAGCTTATGTCTCTCTTTTATACACAGTTTTAACCTCTTCATGATAAATCGAGACATGAACTATATTTATAACTTTTGGTATCGTGAAGGATAAAGTATCACTAAATCTTGGGCGAGATTGAAATCTCTAATGATCAAATGTCCCAATCATGATATCCCCATGGAGATTATTCGTACAAATTTTTATGCAAGACTTTCTCGTCAAGATAGAGATATGCTTGATGCCTCTCCTAGTGAGGCATTATGAAACAAAATAATTTAGGATACATGGGATCTAATTGAAAGGATCCATAAAAATACTGAAGATTGGGAAATTGATAAAGGTAACAAACTCGTTGTAAATTATGAGCATGATTATATTGAGAGCTATGTGAAAATTGATTACTTCAATACCTTTTGTGCTAAGATAGGTCTTGATTCCCAACTTCTAATTGATTTCCTTAAAGACTTTTCCTCCCATATTGATGTTTTCAAAAAGCAGGAGGGTCAACATTATAAGCCCTTCAAAGAATTACCCGTTGATATCAATGTTGCTGATCCTATCTTACCAGCAGTTTTTTATGAGAAGCCCCCTTTTCCCACAAGGACAAGGGAGCATTCTTTTGTTACAGGGGTAGTGAATAAAAGTGAAAGAATGACTAGTGAGCTTGAGGATCTAATTAAGGTTGATCCTCATGTTGAATTAGTCAAAGATCTTGTTACTAATAATGTTGAGGATTCCATTATAAAAAAATTGTGCTGTTTCCACTAACCTTGTTACAACCAAGAATAAATTCCCAATTTCAGGTACTCCAATTGTATCTGTTAAAATAGGAGATCATAATTATTATGGGCTATGTGATTTTGGATCCAATTCTAGTGCTATTCTTTCATACTTTATCAAGAGATCATGAATTAAACTTTCCCATGTGAAATTCAGGATATTGATGTTACTATTCTTCTTGCAAATAAACAAACTATCTCTCCTATTGGAATTGTGCGAGATGTTGAATTATTATGTGGAACTCTGAAATATCCTACCGATCTTTAAGTACTTGGGTCAGTGCAAGATAATTTTTGTCCTTTTATTTTTGGTAGACCCTTTCTTACAACTTGTGGAGCTATTATAGATTGCACGAAAGGAAAAGTTCCTGTTTAATTCAGTGGCGAACCTTATGAATTTAACTTTTCTAAATTTTCAAAGCAACCTCGTGGTACTGATTTGCCTAGTAATGATAAAACTATTGAAGAGATTGCTTCTATTGCGATTCTCCTAACGATCCATTGCAACAATTTATGGAGGACCACGAGAATGACATTCATATGCAGGAAAGGAATGAACTAGATGACATCTTATTGAGACAACCTGCTATCCTGAAGCACAACCTACTGGTGGAACCTTTAGGAATCCTGTCACAACCAAAGGAGGATGTTGTATTTGATCTAAAACCTCTCCCCGATACACTCAAGTACGCTTATTTAGATGAAAATAAAATATATCTTGTTATTATCAATGCTAACCTTTCAGGATACGACGAAGAGCGATTATTGGAAACCCTTTGAAAAAACCTCGGTGCTCTAGTATACACACTTGATGATCCTAAGGGAATTAGTCCATCAATTTTTCAACATAGTATTAATCTTGAGCCCGATGCTAAACGGTTGTTGATCATCAACGAAGGTTGAACCCAAAGACGAAAGATGTGGTTAGAGCTGAAGTTTTAAATCTACTCACAGTAGATATCATCTATCCCGTAGCTGATTGTAGGTGGGTAAGTCTTGTTCAATGTGTTCCTCAGAAAGGAGGGATTACCGTAGTTCCTAATGATAAAAAATGAACAAATCCCTCAAAGAACTATTATTGGATAGAGAATGCGCATTGACTACAAGAAACTGAACAAGGCGACCAGGAAGGATCACTACCCACTGCCTTTCATCGATCAAATGCTCGAGAGTTTATCTAAAAGCACTCACTTTTGTTAACTTGATGGTTATTCTGGCTTCTCTCAAATTCATGTTAACACTACTGATCAAGAAAAGACTGCTTTCACTTCTCCTTATGGTTCTTATGCTTATAGGTGTATGCCTTTTGGTTTGTGCAATGCTCCTGCTACTTTCCAGAGATGTATGTCGGCTATTTTTCACGTTTTTTTAGGATAGTGTGGAGGTTTTCATAGAAGATTTCTCCCTATATGGAAACTCTTTTGACAACTATCTCCACAATCTTAATAAGGTTTTCTAGAGGTGTGAAGAAACTAACTTAGTGATCAATTGGGAGAAGTTCCACTTCATGGTTAACGAAGGAATCGTTCTTGGTCACAAGATTTCAGAAAGGGGAATCGAAATGGACAAGGAGAAAATTGAAGCAATCGAGAAGATGCCCTATCCAAGGGACATTAAAGGTTTTAGTAGTTTTCTCGGTCATGTTGGTTTCTATAGAAGATTTATTAAGAAGTTTTCTAAGACTTCGAGACCCCACACTAATCTTCTCCAGAAGGATATTCCTTTTGTTTTTTATGAAGATTGTAAGGAAGCCTTTGAAGTTCTTAAGAGAGCCTTAATAACTGCTCCTATAGTACTACCACCTGATTGCAGTTTACCTTTTGAGAGCATGTCTAATGCTAGTGATTTTGCCGTTGGAGCTATTTTAGGACAAATAGTTGATAATAAGTTGAATGTTATTTATTATGCTAGCAAAATCCTTGATAATTCTCAAAAGAATTATTCTAGTACTGAGAAAGAGTTTTTAGCAGTTGTGTTTGATTGTGATAAGTTTAGACAATACATTATTGATTCCATAGTTATAATTCACACTGACCATGTTGCTATTATTATCTTATGGAGAAGAAAGGTGTCAAACCAAGTCTTATCAGATGGGTACTTCTTCAAGAATTTGATTTGAACATTGTTGATAGGAAGGGAGCAGACAATCCCGTGGCGGACAACCTTTCCAGGACTGAAAATATACAGCATGATCCTATTCCAATCATTGATAGTTTTCTTGATGAGCAATTAGTTTTTTTTTTAGGATACAATATCTTTCCAATCCTTGGTATGCAGATTATGCTAATTTTATTGTTGCAAAGTTTTTGCCTCTAGGTTTAACATTTCAGCAAAGGAAGAAATTCTTCCACGATTTGAGGCATTACTTTTGGGATAACCCACATCTTTATAAAGAAGGTGCGGATGGGATCGTCAGAAGATGCATACCGGAGCACGAGCACAAGCATGTCTTGACAAAATTCCATGACATTTCTTTCGGAGGACATCATGCCGGTGTCAGGACTGCGCATAAGGTTCTTCAATCAGGTTTTTATTGGCCAACTCTCTTTAAAGATGCTATAAATTTTGTCTTGTCTTGTGATAAGTGTCAAAGAGTTGGTAACATTAATAGAATAAACGAGATGCCTATGAATTACTCTCTAGTCATTGAACCTTTTGATTGCTGGGAATTTGATTTTATGGGTCCTTTTCCTCCTTCACAAAATTACACTCACATTTTAGTAGCGGTTGATTATGTGACCAAGTGGGTTGAGGCAATCCCCACTGATAGTGTTGATCAAAAGACATCTTTGAAAATGCTTAAAGATGTAATATTCCCTAGGTTTGGTGTACCTTGGTACCTCATGACTGTCTCAGGATCACATTTTACAGATGGTGCTTTTAGAAAAGCTTTAGCCAAGTATGATGTCAATCATAGGATTGCTTCACCTTATCACCCTCAAAAAAGTGGGAAAGTTGAGCTCACTAATAGAGAGATCAAGTTGATCTTGCAAAAGACGGTGAAGAGTTCTAGGAAAGATTGGTCCAATATGTTAGGAGATGCCTTGTGGGCTTATAGGACTGCTTCCAAAAACCTCATGGGCATGTGTCCTTATATGATGGTCTATGGCAAAGCTTGCCATTTACCTCTAGAGCTAGAGCACAAACCTTTCTGGACAGTTAGAGAGCTTAATGCTAACACCAAGCTTGCTGGCGAGAAGCGTCTCATGAACTTGACTTTTCTAGATGAGTGGAGAATTGAAGCTTATGAGAGCGCGGAAAATTTCAAAGAAAAGGTAAAGAAGTGGCATGATAAGAGAAGTTTGAAACGGGAATTTAATGTTGGTGATAAAGTTTTGTTGTATAGATCTTGTTTCAGGTTTTCTCCAGGTAAATTACTTTCCAAGTGGGAAGGACCATACCTCGTTCAAGAAATTTATTGTTCTGGGGCAATCAAGGTTAACAACTTTGGAGGCACGAAACCACAAGTTGTGAAGTGGCAAAGGATCAAGCATTACATGGCAGGAGACCCTATTAATGTGGAGGTGGATGTGATACAGGTAGCTACTTACGAAGAACATATTGAAACACTGTGTCAGACACCAGGAGAAGCAGAAAAGGAATAGGTACGTAATACGGTAAGAAAAGATTGAAAAAGGCATAAAAGTTTCATATTATCAGTTTTTGGAAAAAAGAAAAATTCCATGTCGAAGAGGAGCCGAAGAGGAGCTCCTAGTTGGCCAAGCGCGATGGTGGTGCGCCTATCCCCTGGCCGCGCCCTGTGGCCTCCTGGACCACCAGGAGTCCGCCTCCGATTCCTTTTTAGTGATTTACCTTCCTTTTAACGCGAATTTTTTTGCTATATATTTTCCTGGATTGTCCCGCCTTTGTATCTCGCGATTTCGTGGTGTTTTGTTTTCAAACTGTTTCTATCAGGATTTAGAGCTTTTGTCTGAGATGTCTTCTTGCGACTAAAACAGAGAGGACTACATGGGTCGACGTCTTCGTCATGTCCAGAAAAACATCAACATAGGGAAGTTCGTGGAATGGGCCACGGAACAAATCGCCGCAAGACAAGTTGAGATAGAGCGTTGTGTGAGAGAATAAGTCAAGAATTGTGTCCACTCAACAGCGGGGGAATCCGTCAACTAGAGGAGAAAAGTCCAGCAACCCCACCTTGGTGGGGTTCATTAACCCTCAATATGTTCTTTCACTTAATCTTCCAGGAACATCCCCTCCATGTGTAACCCCATGGGGGACACCTGCCATCTTTGAAGCTCACCGTGTCACCGATCAATTTTGTGAGGACTTTCGTGTACTAAAAGCTAAGGTGGCCATCCTGGAAGCCGGGTACTCAGAACTCTGGCATATTGTAGAAAACCTTATGACCCCAACCAGAGTGTTTCCTCCTTCTCCACAAAATGATCAAGATTGAAATCTTCATGGGTAATGGCACCCCCTTAGCTTGTTGACACGTCTTAAACGTATCTCTAATTTATGCTTCTTTCATGCTTCTATTGGTGATATTTCTATGTGTTTTGCTACACTTTCATACCTTTTACAACATATTTGGACTAACCTACTAACACAGTGCCCATGTGCCAGTTTCTGTCTATTGTTGTCCATGCATTGCAGGAAAATGCCAAATATTAAAGTGCTTGAAAAAATCCAGAAAAATCATATAAAAAACCAGCAGTTCGGAAGACTCCAGGAGCCCGAAGGGGGGGAAGAGGGGGCCCACCCCCTTGCGAGGCGGGTATCTGGCCACGCCACCTAGCCGCGTGGTCAGGTGGGGCCTCCCCTGGTGCCCTCCTTTCACCTATATATCGTTCCTGCTCCAAAAACCCTCAGGAGGACCCCGTTACGCAATTTTCCCAACTGTTCCGCCACCGCCGCGATTCTGATCTCGGGATCGCCTGAAGAACATGTCCCAGCACCCTGTCGAAGGGAGGATTCACCTCTGAAGGCCTCTCCATCACCATGATCGCCTCCCGGATGTCTCGTGAGTACTCCCCTTTGGACCATGGGTCCATGATCAGTAGCTATATGATGTCTTCTCTCCAATCTTGTGCCTCAATTCTTAGACCTTGAGAGAATCCCTACATGATCAAGGAACTTTTTTATTAGTTTTAGTGGTGCTATGCTATGTTTGCTGGGATCCGATGGATTATGAGATTATGTTCAGATTGTGATGAGTAATATATTTGGTTTACCTTTTATGTTTTAGTTCTTGAGTATTCTTGCATGTTCTACGTTGCTTTTTATTGCTTTGGCGAAGTAGTAGATAGTAACTCTAATAGGGAGCGTTATGCATGGTTGTGGGTGCATGCCCCCCGATGTCTAGCTTGAGTGACAGAAACATGAGACTAGGGGATGTAATGTTTCCACCAGGGAGAAAACAACGGTGCTTGTAACTGCGGTTGCAAGGTTTTCTTACATTACGCATAGAGTAGTAATTCAGTTGTCTGTTGCTTTGAGCTTACAATTTGGTTTGGGTTCGCAACTTAATACCAGCGAGATATTCTGGATAGATATCTCAAGGTGAATGATTAGTGAGTAGATTATGAGAAATAAACATTCTAGTCATTTTGGTGTAATGCCCATACAATGGAGCCTCTATATTTCCTGTAGCATAATTAGCATTTCGGTGCATTTATAATTGTGTCAATTGCCCAACTGTAATTTTTTCACCCAGCATAGTTGTTTATTGTCTTTTGGGAGAGAGACATCACTAGTGAAGTCGTGGGACCCCGACCCATATTTCCACCATAGTTTATATTGCTCCAATTTACTGCTTTTAGTTCCTTTCCGTTGCAATCACTATTATTATTCCCCCTTGTGTTTTGATCCTTTGTAGACAACAAGACCGAAGAGATTGACAACCTATCTAACTCGTTGGGAGCGATGTTATTTGTTCTTGTGCGCAGGTCCACGACAGTCGTCAACTTATGTGCCAAATTTCTGACGCCGTTGTCTCATACTTGTATCTCTTGCACTCCTGCTAGATTGATAACCTTGGTATCTTCACTGAGGGAAATTTGCTGCTATCTACATCATAACCTCCCACTTGGGTTAACCAACGAGGAGGTGTTATCTACACCCATGAAGCGAATTTCGGGCGTCGTTGCCGAGGACTCTAGTCTCCAAGATAGGAAGGTTGCACACTGCCTTTTACCTTTGCTTTTTAGTCTTCTTAGTTTACTTTTCAGTTTTTTCTTTAGGGTCTTATACCAAAAACACCAAAAACATTAGTTATCTTGTTCTTGCTTGCTGCTATTACTATGGGTTCCTCTGGAAACACCAAGTTGTCTGACTTCATTAGTCACAACAAAAAACACTTTATTTGCACTCCTATTGCTACACCCGCCATTGAGGTGACTTCCTATGAGATTAAACCTGCTTTATTGAATCTTGTTATGAAAGAACAATTCTCCGGTGCTGGAGATGCTGCTGCTTTGCATTGAATAATTTTGCTGAGGTTTGTGATATGCAAAATTATAAGTAATTAGATGGTGAGATTGTTAAACTTAAGCTTTATCCTTTTTCTTTGAGAGGAAGAGCTAAAGAAGTAAGGACTGGCTCCAATCCTTGCCTAGGAATAGCATAGATTCTTGGGATAAGTGCAAGGATGCTTTTATTGGGAAGTACTACCCACCTGCTAAGATTATCCAGTTGAGAAGCAACATTAAGAATTTTAGGCAACTGGATAATGAACACGATACCCAATCTTGGGAACATATGAAATCTCTTGTTAAGAATTTCCCTACAGATGGTTTGACTACTTGGATGGTTATCCAGAATTTCTATGCAGGATTGAACTTTACCTCGCGGAATCTTTTGGACGCGGCCGCTGGAGGAACCTTTATGTCAACCACACTTTGTGGTTCCACGAAGCTATTAGATGATATGATGAAAAACTACTCTCAATGGCACACCAAAAGATCTTCAACAGGTAGGAAGGTAAACTCGGTTGAGGAGATCTCCTCTTTAAATGAAAAGGTTGACTTGATTATGTCCTTACTTACTAAGGAAGCTCCTATTTATCCTCATGATGTTCCTTTAAATTATTTCGTTGTCTAGAAAGAGAGCAAATAGATGTTAATTTTATTTCTAGGAATAACTACAACAACAATACTTATAGGAGTAACTTTGGTAGCAACAATCCTAGACAGTTCCCCTCTAACTCTTATGGGATTAACAACACGTATCCTAGTACCAAAAACTCCACTTCTGAATTAGAGATCATGCTTAAGGACTTTATTACCTCTCAAAAAGCCTTCAACAAGAGTGTAGAAGAGAAATTAGACAAATTAGATAGCCTCACTTTGAAGATAGATACAATTTCTCAAGATGTTGAGATGCTTAAGATTAGGAATTCTCCCCTTGAAGAGAAGAAAACTACACCCATGAATGCTATCCAAGTGCAAAAAAATAAGAACACTAGAATGCTAGCCAAACTTAAGGATAGATGGGTGATACGTATCATTCTTATCTACTTTTCCAAACACTTTTGCTATTGTTTTGCCCTCATCCTTGCATTATTTGAGCAAAACTAACCCAGACTAACGTTGTTTTCAGCAGAGCTGCCTGTATGGTTTTAGTGTGTGTAGGAATATGGATTTTTAGGTACCTCAGAAAATTATGGGAAAATTCACAGAAAATCCACACACCAGAAGCTTTCGTGTGCCAGAAGTGGGGCCAGAGGGGGGCCAGAAGGGCCCCAGGCGCCCTGCTGGCGCGACCCCACCCCTGGCCGCGCCGGGGGGGGCGCCTGGGGCGCTCCCACCTCCTCTGGTGCCCTACCAGGACTCCTATTTATTCCCATGACGCGAAAACCCCAGAACAGAAGTCGTTTTCCCAGTTTCTGTCGCGGAGCCTCCGCCACCCTCTGTTCTTCTCCGGGAGGGCTAATCAGAGGCTGTTTTGGCCTCCGGTGAGGGGAGATCATCGCCATCGTCATCATCGTCACCACTCCATCCTCCCTCCATGACTTCTCTTCCCATGTGTGAGTAATTCCCTGTTGTAGGCAAAGGGGATGGTAGGGATTCGATGAGTTAGATCATGTAATTGTTTGTCATATTGTTGGGGGCATGTTGCCTATCATCTACTTTGGTGTTTAGCATATTTTATACAACTTGTTGCTCTTAATGCTTGTCACTTTAGGCCCGAGTGCCATGTTTTCCGATCTGAACCACTTGTGTTTTCATGAGTATATTTATGTTCTTGATCCTATCCATGAGTTGTATGCACCTATTATGGTCCGGAACCGGCGATCCCAAAGGTGATAGCTTGGGACACCAAAGGGGATTGATTATAATTTTAGGATTTCATGTATCCATTGAGTTTAATGCTTTGTTCCGGTGCTCTTTGACAGGAGCACCTTAATCTCCATAAGTTCCTTTTGGCCCCGTTCATAGCGGGATGGTAGGACAAAAGATGTTGTGCAAGTTCTTATTGCAAGCACGCACAACTACCCGTGGGATATATGCCCAATGTTTGAAATTTTCCTAGATGATCCTTGGTTTTCTGTTTGCCATGCCCCGTGTTAAAATCTTTTACATGTTCACTCTCATACAAGAAGCGCCCAACCATCCATCTCCCTAGACTACAGTGTTTTTAATCCTGCTGGTTACTAGTTGTTACTTTTTTAATTTTACTTTCGCTGTCGCCACTACCACTATCATATAACCGTTGCTATTAATATTTTGTTGCAAGCAAGTATATTTCAGGTGCGGTAAACCGAAAACTCAACTGTCAAAGCTTATAAATATTCTTTGGCTCCCCTTGTTTTGAATCAATAAATTGGGTTATATTTCCCTCGAAGACTATCTCGATCCCCTACAGTTGAGGGTCATCAAGTACTGTTTTCTGGCGCCGTTGACAGGGAGCATAGCTATATTTACATGTCTATTTGAAGTATTTTTCTTTCTGCACTTCATCCACTATGGGTAAGAAAGGAGACCCCAAGGTTCTGATCTTAACATCCACTACAAGAAAAGGTATTGTTCTGAGCACTAGTGCTACGCTTGATTCACCTTCCGTTATAAGTAAGTTCGCTTCACCACCACCACCTCATGCTACTTCCACTGAGTGTGTTACTATGTCCGATACCTTTTATGATGCTTCTACTACTCTTGATGAAACTGGTTTTCTTGGTCACTATCTTGAAACTCAAATTGCTAAGGTTGCAACACAGTTTGAGACTGAAACTCCTGCTACCTATTTTCCTACGCAAAGCCTTTGGTTACCAAGACTTAGATAAACTCAAGTAGAGACTCCTTGAGGATGATTATATTATCCTTGATGATGATTTTTGCAGGGAACTTACAGAGTGTGCTAGCTCTGACCCTGGTGTTGTTACGAAGCTGCTTGAAAAACACTCCATCAAGAACAAGATTACTCCCGATCCTGAATTTTCTACATCTCCTATATGCATCATTGATCCTGATTCTGATTTCTCTGTTGATCTTTCACTTATATCTACAGTTGAAGTTGACCCCTTTTATGGCAGAGAAAATGATGATGCTATAGCACACCCTACCAAACTCACTGAGTTGGGTGGCTTATTTACTACTAATGAGAGGATACGAAACTTCTATATGGCTAAGCTTTTTCCTTTTTCTTTGAAGGAAGACGCTAAAGCATGGTGTAATGCACTACTTTATGGTTCTATTAAGAGTCCTCAGGACTTAGCTCAATATTTTGTTGATAAATATTTTCCTGCTCATATGCACCATGCTGCTTTACAAAGGATTTATAACTTTAAACAGTTGCAGGATGAGAACCTCCCTAAAGCTTGGGGGAGGTATTGCAGTTTAATTAAGGCTAGACCGGGACATGAAGTCCCCAAGAATGAATTACTTGATATATTTTATGTTGGTCTAACCGATGAATCCAGATCCTATTTGGATAGTTGTGCTGGTTGTGTTTTCAGGGAAAGAACACCGGACGATGCTGAAGAATTAATGGGAAAGATTGCCAAGAACCACGAAGATTGGTCCGTTCCTGAACCACCTCCACCACCGAAGAAGAGGGGCATGCCTGTCCTAAGCCCCAAAGATATGCAACAAGCAAAGAAGTCTACAAAGGAGAAGGACATTAAAGCCGAAGAAGTGAAGAATCTACCTCCTATTGAGAATTTGTGTGAGCCTACTACTCACCCTCCCTTGGTATAGGTACACTCTCTTTTAGATTTCAATGGAAGTGACATCCCTAAAGGTAAGCCTCCTGATCAATGTTTAGATGAGCTTGATAATTTTATTATTAAGCAAAACAACTTTAATGAGAGGATACAAAATCAGTTGCATGATAATTCGCTTGCTATCAAAAGTTTACTTGATGTTCTAGGTAGAATAGTTAATGATGTTTAATGTCTTGTTAAGCATTTTCATATGGTTCAAACTCAGCTTGAACAAATTTCTAATGTGCAAAAAGATTTGCTTACTAATAATGCCAAACAGGATATACAGTCTTATGGTATAAAGACTAGAGGTGGAACACACACCCAGGACCATCTCTATCCCGAAGGGCATCCGAAGAGGATCGAGCAAGATTCTCAAGTGCAGGTAGAAGACGATATTGTTAGCTCTCCAAAGAAGAAAAAGAATAAGAAGAAACACAAGGAGTCTGACAACTCCAATGATCCAATTAAAAGTGAAGAACCCGCTGTTGATCCTAACAGCATACCTACCTCCGATTCTGAGACTGAAGACAGTGGTGAGCCCGAAAAGGATAAGGAGAAGAATGATCCTCCCGAGGTGCAAGAAGAAGAAGCACCTGATAAACACAAGAAATACATAAGAGAAGACTTCATCGCAAGATGACATGGGAAGGAAAGAGAACCATGGGTATAGAAACCCATGCCCTTTCAAGGTAAGTCTCTCAAAACCAAAGAAGAAGAGCATTATAATAAATTTTGTATATGGATGAAACCTCTTTTGCTTCAAATTCCTTTGACTGATGCTATTAAGTTACCTCCTTATTCCAAGTATATGAAGAATATTGTAACTAATAAAATAAAAGTCCCTAATGAGCCAATAGCTACTATGCTTGCTAACTACTCTTTCAGTGGCAAGATTCCTAAGAAGCATGGTGATCCAGGTATACCCATCATTCCTTGCTCGATAAAGAATAATTATGTCAAAACCGCTTTATGTGATCTTGGAGAAGGAGTGAGTGTTATGCCTTTTTCTCTTTACAAGAGGCTATGTTTAGAAAAATTAATCCCTACAGATATCTCTCCTCATATGGCTGACAAATCAACAGCCGTCCCGATTGGTATTTGTGAGGATGTTCCTGTTGAAGTTGCTAATTTCTTAATCCTTACTGATTTTGTTGTGCTTGACATGCCCGAGGATGGGAGCATGTCCATTATTCTTGGTAGGCCTTTTCTTAACACCGCAAGTGCTATTATTGATTGCAATAAAAGAAAGGTTAACTTCAACGTTGATGATAAAGAACACATGTTGTATTTTCCAAAGAAGATCGACAAAAGGCATGGCCTTAACTCTATAGAGAATATCGAGACTGTGAAGATTGGAGATTGGGATTGTCCTCTACATGTGCACCACAAATACAAAACCATTATGGTGGGGACAATGTCCATTAAGGCAAAGGTGCAATGATTATTTCTTAAGAGGTGAGACTTTCTGCTCTATATATCGCTGGTTCATTGGTAAGACTTGATCAACCTTGCTAGCTAGTATGTTTTATATAGGTAAAAAGTGGAGCTTGTTGTGTTTTCATTTCCTTTAGCTTTTGTTCTCCTTGCTGTACCAAGTCTATATGTTTTTGAAGCTTCACATTTCTAACCACTACTTAAAGTTTTCAGAAAGTTTCATAGCTTTTTGAACTTCAAATATTTTTTAATAGTGAAGTTTTCAGAATAATTCTAGAAAAATAAAATCAAAATTTCCACGTCAAAATTGACCCAGGGGCACCTTGGGCTGACCAGGGGGAGCCACCTGTGGCCCAGGCGGCCAGCTGGCACGGCCTGCCCCTCGTCGGGCCCACAGGGCAGCCAGCCAGGTATGTCTTCTTCCTCCCTCTCTCTGTCTTCCCCAAAACACGAGTTCTGCAGCTGGAACTTGTGTTCTTGCTACCCTCCATCCAGAATTTCGATCTCTCTTTACAACCCATCATTTGAGCTTAGATTTTGAGAAAATACTCCCTGGTATGTAACTCCTCTACCCCTCCAATTAGATTTATGAGTGGTGGCTTCATTTGTGAATATTTAGTAGTTATTGGTGTTGTTCATATGAGCTTGCTTGCATGTGTAGAAATTTATTTTCCAATTTTTGATGCAAGTTTATGCCTTAGGTAAGTGAGTAGAGTAGTTTGCCTCAACTCACTTTGCTTAAATCCTTGTTTTTGTGAATTATCAAAATAAATCAGAAATAAGTTTGGTAGAAAAAGCAAAGGGGTGGCTTGGGAAGAAGAAGCTCGAGCGCTCCAATCGCGTTACTAGAGCTGCAGCTTCACCCTCGGCTGCTAGGGTGAGCTACAATGGAGATCATGTGCCCCTAGAGTTGTTGGAAGACACGAGTTCAACACACACAATGACGTATCCGTGGGATATTATCCTCAAAGATGCAGGAATTAAGGAGGGATTCTATGGCCTTCGTGCCAATGCAGGTTTGACACGGCTAGCAACCTACCGTATTACTCAGTATCATAAGCTCACCTCCTGTTTTATTAATAGTTTCTGTTATAATCATGATGCTGGAATTATTGAGTTCAAAATTTACAATGATCTTTTGACCATGTCTTTGGCAAGATTTTGTGATATAATAGTTGTGTTGAACGTTGGACAGACGGCAAAGATGAACTCTCAGCCCTCCGAGATGAGAACCGTCTTCAGCTCCCTTTGCAGCCAGGAGACGAGGGGTATTCATCGTTCGATGATTTCCAACATCTTATTCCCCCACCTCAGGTATTTTGAGTATTTTATTGCTAGAGGGGGTGTTAGCTCGTGACAACACGAGCAATAGTTCTGCGCCGGATATTGCTATCTTGGCAAACGCCCTCTCAGGGAGGAATGATTATAATGTGGGTGCCTTAATTGCTCGGCGCCTTGCTATGAATGGTAACAAGGGAGATTTATTTGGTGGCATTTACGCCACACTTATCCTTGAGTCTCTTAATGGCACCCCACACCCTGATGATAATCCTTTTACTTATTTAAGTTTTGATCTTACTGCTATGAAGAGGCATGAGTTTGTTACCAGGACTTCCGAGTTTGGTAACCTTGTTTATATCTTGCGTTTCGGATCTTCCGCGAAACGCAAGATCCGTCTACCTGCACCTCTTTTGTTTGATTTTTCTTGCAGGAACGGATGGTCCTTTGATGTTATCCATTTTGATGAGTTCATGGTCCAGTACCAGTTTCATAACCCCATGGAGGGGGTTGTGCCCAACGAGGAGGAGCACGGTGAGTTTCCACCTTTCCAAGGGGAGAACGTCACGCAGTTTGGTAAAGGGTCTTCCTCTGCTTGGAGCGCGAATCCTTCTTCATGGGAGGAACCAAGGACTTCGGTGTACGCATCGGAATCCTCAAACGACCCTTGGACTCATTGTAACATCCCGATGCTCGAAATGTTTGAATTTTTTTTCTTCTAAAAAGTAGGCCAGAAAATTTCGTTTATTTTATTTGGTTAATAAAAGATTAAATGAGATTTTCCTAATTTAGAGTATTTACACTACTGGAATTCTCTTGTTTGTCGTCTGCCTTGGCAGACGGCAAACACACCTTTAGCTGTCGGCAAAGCGCTTTGCCGTCTGCTCCCGGACGGCACAGCTCCTGTCAACAGTTTCTTCGGCAAAGAAGTTCTTTGCCGTCTGCACATAATCGACGGACGGCAAAGCCCTTTGCCGACAGCATACTGGCAAGTAGACGGCAACGACTGCCTGGCGGCAAAAAGTTTACAAGCCGCTCTGTCAGCCGTTAACGGAGGGGTGTGCCGTTGATACGTCTCAAACGTATCTACTTTTCCAAACACTTTTGCAATTGTTTTGGCTTCATTCTTGCATGATTTGAACGAAACTAACCCGGACTGATGCTGTTTTCAGCAGAGCTACCAGTGTTGTTTTCTTTTGTGCAGGTTTCTGGATATTTAGGTACGCTGGAAAAATCCCAAGAAAAAATATAAAAAAAAGCAGCGTTCCGGAAGCTTCCGAGGATTCAAAGGGGGGCCACAGGGCAGCCAGGGGGCAGCCATGAGGGTGCCTGGCGCGGCCCAGCCCCTGGCCGCGCCACCTGCCCTCCTGGCTAGGTCCCACACCCCCTGGTGACCTTCCTTGGCCCCTATTTATTCTCCCGACGCAGAAACCCCGAAACAGAAGTCGCTTTTCCAATCTACGTCGCGGAGCCGCCGCAACCCTCTGTTCTTCTCCGGGAGAGCTAATCTGGAGGCTGCTTTGGCCTCCGGTGAGGGGAAATCATCGCCATTATCATCATCATCGCCTCTCCATCACCCCTCCATGACTTCTCCATCCATGTGTGAGTAATTCCCTGCTGTAGGCAAAGGGGATGGTAGGGATTGGGTGAGTTAGATCATGTAATAGTTCAATCAGATTGTTGGGGGCATGTTGCCTATCATCTACTTGGTGTTTATCATCTTTGTTACAACTTGTTGCTCTTAATGCTTGCCACTTTGGGCCCGAGTGCCATGATTTCAGATCTGATCACCCTTTTTGTTTCTTGAGTTTGTGGTGTTTTTGATCCTATCTATGAGTTGTATGCACCTATTATAGTCCGGAACCGGCGATCCCAATGGTGGCAGCTTGGGACACCAAAGGGGATGGATTATAATTTGAGGATTCCGTGTATCCATGAAGTGTTAATGCTTTGTTCCGGTGCTCTTTGAAAGGAGTACCTTAATCTCCCTAAGTTCCTTTTGGCCCCGTTTGTAGCGGGAGGGAAGGACAAAAGATGGTGTGCAAAGTTCTTATTGCAAGCACGTACAACTACCTTGGGATACATGCCTGATGTTTGATATTTTCCTAGATGATCCTTTCTTTTCTGTGAGCCTTGCCCGTGTTAGAATCTATTACATGTTGTTCTCATCCAAGCAGCGCCCAACCATCCATCTCCCTAGCCTACAGTGTTTTCTTTCCTGCTGGTTACTAGTTGTTTACTTTTGTTGTTTTACTTTTGCTGTTTCACTACCACTATCACCACTATTATCACCACCACTACTACCACCATATCACAGTTGCTACTAATACCTTTGTGCAAGAAAGTGTTTATTTCAGGTACGGTTGAATTGAAAACTCAATTGTCAAAGCCTGTACGTATTCTTTGTGTCCCCAAGTGTCGAATCAATAAATTGGGTTATCTTGCCCGCAAGACTATCTCGATCCCCTACAGTTGAGGGTTATCAAGTACTGTTTTCTGGCGCCGTTGCCGGGGACCATAGCTTTATTTACATGTCTACTTGAAGTATCCTACCTATTGCACGCTATCCACTATGGGTAATAAAGGAGACCCCAAGGTTCCGATCTTACCATCCCGTACGAGACGAGGTACTTCTCTTAGCACTAGTGCTAAACTTGATTCACCTTCAGTTATGAGTCGGTTTGATTCACCTCAGTCGATGATGCTTCTACTACCTTTGAGACTACAGGTTCACTTGGTTCTTTTATTGAAGAACAGATTGCTGTTGCTGCCTAATTCTCGGGTGTTGAAATTCCTGTTACCCAAACACCTATTGGAAAAATGCATGACCTTGCTGGCCTTAAGGAGAAACTCCTTGAGGACGATTATGTTATACTTGATGATGATTTATGCAGGGAGCTTAGCGAATGTGCTGACTCTGACCCTGCTACTATAAAGAAGTTGCTAGCAAAGCACTCACTGAAGAACAAGTTTACTCCTGATCCTAGCTTTTCTACGTCTCCTATATGCATCACTGATCCTGATTATGATTTCTCTGTTGACCTTTCACTTATATCCACAGTTGAAGCTGACCTCTTTTATGGCAGAGAAAATTATGATGCTATCGAGCACCTGACAAAACTCACTGAGTTGGGTGGCTTGTTTATTACTGATGAAAGGATTCGGAACTTCTATGTGACCAAGCTTTTTTCTTTTCCCTTGAAAGGAGATGCTAGGGCATGGTATGATGCATTACCATGTGGTTCCATTCAGAGTCCTCAAGATATGGCTATATCTTTCGTTGATAAGTATTTTCCTGCTCATATGAAACATGCTGCTTTGCAAAGAATTTATAACTTTAAACAGTTGCAGGATGAGCATCTCCCTAAAGCTTGGGGGAGATTTTGCAGTTTGCTGAAGGCTAGACCGGGACATGAGATCCCTAAGAATGAATTACTTGATATATTTTATGCTGGTCTAACCGATGGGTCTAAATCCTATCTAGATAGTTGTGCTGGTTGTGTTTTCAGGCAAAGAACACCGGACGATGCATAAGAATTGATGGGCAAGATTGCGAAAAACTATGAAGATTGGTCCGTGCCTGAACCACCTCCACCACCAAAGAAGAGGTGCATGCTTGTCCTAAGCCCCGAAGATATGCAAGAAGCAAAGAAGTCTATAAGAGAGAAAGGTATTAAAGCTAAAGACGTGAAGAATCTACCTCCAATTGAGAAGTTGTGTGAGCCTACCACTCACCCACCTATGGTAGAGGTACATTCTCTTTTAGATTTCAATGCAAGTGACATCCCTAAAGGTAAACCTCCTGAACAATGTTTAGATGATCTTGATAATTTTATTATGAAGCAGAATCACTTCAATGCAAGGATACAAGGTCAGTTGCATGATAATACTCTTGCTATCAAAAGTTTGCTTGATGTTCTAGTAAGAACAGTTAATGATGTTAAATGTCTTGTGATGCATTTTAATATGGTTCAAACTCATCTTGAACAAATTTCTAATGTGCAAAAAGATTTGCTTGCTAATAATGCCAAACAGGACACTTTACAGGCTTATGGTATAAAGACCCGGGGTGGAACACACACCTAGGACCCTCTCTATCCAGAAGGGCATCCGAAGAGGATCGAGAAA
The DNA here is from genome assembly GCA_950022295.1 of Bromus sterilis. NCBI lineage: Eukaryota > Viridiplantae > Streptophyta > Magnoliopsida > Poales > Poaceae > Bromus > Bromus sterilis. The sequence continues at coordinate 277,971,016 of OX465596.1, forward strand.
GATTCTCAAGTGCTGGAAGAAGAAATTGTTAGCTCTCCAAGGAAGAAGAATAAGAAGAAAAAGAAACACAAGGAAGCTAACAATTCCAATGATCCTATAGAAGAAGAAGAAGAAGAAGAACAAGTTGTTGATCCAAACAGCATATCTACTTCTGATGCTGAGACTGAAGACGGTGTTGAACCTGAAAAAGATGCTAAAAAGAATGATCCACCCGAGGTTCGTGAAGAAGAAGCACCCGACAAGCGCAAGAAATATACTAGAGAAGACTTTCTTGCAAGGAGACATGGGAAAGAACGAGAACCATGGGTACAGAAACCCATTCCTTTCCCAAGCAAGTCTGTCAAAACCAAAGAAGAAGAGCACTACAACAAGTTTTGTGAGTGGATAAAACCTCTTTTTCTTCAAATCCCTTTCACTGATGCTATTAAGTTACCTCCTTATTCTAAATATATGAAACATATTGTTACTAATAAAATAAAAATCCCTAATGAGGCAATATCTACTATGCTTGCTAACTACTCTTTCAGTGGCAAGATTCCTGAGAAGCTCTGTGATCCAGGTATACCCACCATTCCTTGTTCCATTAAAAATAATTATGTTAGAACTGCTTTATGTGATCTTGGTGCGGGAGTGAGTGTTATGCCCTTTTATCTCTACAAACGACTTTGTTTAGAGAAATTAATTCCTACAGATATCTCTCTACAGATGGCCGACAAGTCCACGGCCGTCCCGATCGGTATTTGTGAGGATGTTCCTGTTGAAGTTGCCAATTGCTTAATACTTAATGATTTTGTTGTGCTTGACATGCCCGAGGATGGGAGCATGTCCATTATCCTTGGTAGACCTTTTCTTAACACCGCACGTGCTGTTATTGATTGCAATAAAGGGAAGGTTACCTTCAACGTGAATGACAAAGAACACACAGTGTATTTTACGAAGAAGATCGATAAAAGGCATGGCCTTAACTCCATTGATAATATCGAGACCGTGAAGATTGGAGAATGGGACTGTCCACTACACGTATACCAGAAATACAAAACAATTATAGTGGGGACAATGTCCATTAAAGTGAGAGTGCAATGATCACCTCATAAGAGGCGAGACTTTCTGCGTTATATACCACAGGTTTGTTGGTAAGACTTGATCAACCTTGCTACCTAGCATGTTTTATATAGGTAAAAAGTTGAGCTTGTTATGTTTTCATTTCCTTTAGCTTTTATTCTCCTTGTTGTACCCAAGTTTTTGTGTTTAAAGCTTCACTTGTTCTAACTTTTGTCTCAAGTTCACGAAAGTTTTTGCAGCTTTCTGAACTTTGAAAAATTCTCTACGGTGAAGTTGCCCAGAAAATTCCGAAAATTTAAAATAAAAATTTCCAGGTAAAAAGCCATCGGCGAGTACCTGTGGCTGACCAGGGGGGTCCACCCCTGGCCCAGGAGGCCAGGTGGTGCGGCCCAACTCCTGGCCGCGCCACCCACCCTCCTGGGGCCCACAAGCACCCCATGCTGGCATTTCTTCTTCCACTCTCTCTCTCTCACCCCGAAAACTCGTGTTCTTGCTCTGGTTTCGTGTTCTTGTTGTTCTTGAGCACGGAACTTCGATCTCCCTCTACAACCACTCATTTGAGATGAAATTTGGAACAAATACTCTCTGGTATGTGACTCCCACACCCCTCCAATTAGTTTTCTAGTTGGTGGCTTCATTATTGAGTATTTAGTGGTTCTTGGTGCTGTTTAGTCGAGCTTAGAAATTTATTTTTCAAGTTTTGTTGCTAGTTTGAGCCTTGGTAAAGTAAGTAGAATGTTTTGCCCAAACTAGTTTTGCTTAAATCTTCGTTTTTGTGAATTGTTAAAAATTTCAGAAATGGAGAGGCTAGGAAAGTGGCTTGGGAAGAAGAAACCCGAGCGCTCTAGCCATGTTACGCGTTCCGCAGCTTCACCTTTGACCACGAGGGTGAGCTATAATGAAGATATCATACCCATGGAGATGTTGGACGTGTCACCCGCAAGAGCTATGGCATTTCCATGCGAAGATTTCATGGAGGATGCCGGCATACGAGAAGAGTTCTATGCTCTGTGTGCCAATGCAGGTTTGACACGGCTTGTTACGAGCCGTGTACCACAGTACGAGACACTCACCGCTATTTTTGTTAACAGTTTCAGGTTTTATCCTGATAATAATATTGTGGTGTTTCGACTTTATTAAAGATTGTTGACCATGCCTATGAGTACATTTTGTGAAGCTTTAGGTTTGCCAGGCTTGGTCGAGAAGAAGAAGAGGAAAAATTTCCAAACTGTTGCACTCAACACCCTCCTCGACTCGTTCTGTAACACTGAAGTGAGGGCATCCAACCGTCAGAAGATTTCCAACATTATGTTCCCTCACCTCAGGTATTTCGCCTATTATATTGCTAGAGGAGTGTTGGCTCGAGACAACACGAGAAACACTTCTACGCGTGATAATGCTATCATGGGGAATGCCCTCTCAGGGAAGCACGAGTATCATGTGGGTTTTCTTATTGCGAAACGCCTTGCTACTAATAGTTTGGTGGCGTCTATGCCACACTTCTTTTGCAGTTTCTCCAAGGAGAACCGCGCCCAGATGATACAGTCTTTCCTTTTGTTAGCCTTGACTTGGCTGCCATGAAGAGGCATTTCTTTGTTACTAAGGCCTCTGACCGCTATACACTTGATTATATTTTGTGGTTTAAAAACAGTGCGGAACGCAGTGTCCGTCTACCTGCACCACTTGTGTTTGATTTTTCTCGTAGGAACGTATTTCTTTTTTCAGTGGACGAGTTTGATGAGATCACAGGGAGATACCAGTTTCACGACCCCACGGAGAGGGTCGAGCCAGACGAGGAGGAGCACGTGGTATGTCCACCAGTTCAAGAGGAGACCGTCACCCCCTGGGGTGAAGGGTCTTCCTCTGGATGGGGGGCGGGACCATCCTCTTCCACATGGGAGGAACCCAGGACTTTGGTGTATGCACCGGAGGGCGCATACGACCCATGGACATACCAGTACTACCCTGGAGTAGGAGGTTCCTCGGGGCCGCAGTAGAAGAGCCCAACTTAGCCCAAAAGCCTAAGCTTGGGGGACTTGCTTTGTTTCAGAGTTCAGCTCGATTCCGTGATGATTATAATTTTCTACGTTCGATCCTGCAAGTGACAAGGCAGTAATGATGAAGATCGACGGAAGGGATGCAACAAGGAAAGCCGGTATGAACTCTTTTTGTTTCTACTTTTGTACATATGCCTGTACTTATGATTAGAGACCAGCTTGTAGCGACATAGTGCTATGTTTACAATGCTTTCCCAGTGGTTCATGCTTTCCTTGTGGTTAGTCTCAAATAGCTAGAGTTTATAATGTGTTGCTTGAAATGATTGACATGCATTGCATTGTTCATGGTGTGGCATATTGAAGTGGTATTTCCCTCCGGGGGATTCTTGGATTGACTTGGCACATGTTCACGCATGTTAAGACTAAAAAGTCTATTCTGCCTTGATGATCTTTTTACTTCAGGGTGAGTTATATCACTTTCATGCCTGATTCAATATTGCATTGTCGCTCTGCATGATTATGACTGTTATGCTCTCTAGTTGGTCGCTTCCCCGTCTTTTGCTAGCCTTCCTCCAGCACCAAGCGGAATTCTGCTTGTGCTTCCAAACTCCTTTTCAAACCAGTTGTTCCATTTGAGTCCACCATACCTACCTATATGTGGTATTTACCGGCCACTCCTAACTTAGACTTTCTTGTGCCATCTCAAAATTTATTCAAAAGCTTCCCCTTTGTAACCGTACAAGTTCATAGTGCGGTGAGGGAAAATCAGTATCTTTCATGCCAAAAATATTTTGACGGAAGTTTTAACTAGTCAATAAAAAAATGAGAGTTACACCTCCCCCATACTTGATGATGGAATGAAATGGACCAAATGCTGCTTATGATAGGTGGAACGATACCCTCCTTCCATCATTGAGGCAAAATAAAAGGTTCCGTAGACCATCAAAGATTCATGGATGAGGGAACATGTGTAAGCAAAAGGCATCAATATGGTTGGCATGGGAGATAGTGAGCAAACAAAGCTAACATAAGAATGGTGATCGATTTAAGCTAGATTTAGCATATTTTGAGGAAATTGAGCTAACTTCAGCATTTTTGAGAAACTAAGCAAACTTTAACAATTGTTGAGCCAATTTAAGCTTGCGTTAGCATTTTTTGACCCAATTAAGATAACTTTGAGATTTTGTGAGCAAACTAAGTTGACTATGTTAGTTTTGGAACTAACTAAGCTAAATATGTCCTTTTTGTGTAAAATAGGCAAAGTATGGCATTTTTCGAATAAATATAGGATTTCAGAAGCTAAATATGCAATTTCAAACTAACTAAGCATTTATAAAGAAAAATATAGAACATAAATTACCGGAGTGTAGCCCTCAAGGCTGAGGTGGCTCAGAAGCATCAGTCGGGTTGCCCGAGATTGACGGGGGAGAAGGGTCATGGGATGCAGCCCGAGAGTTATGCTGCACGAAAAGATTAACAAGCGGTTAGCACGACGCCACTCAATAAGGTATTGATGATCATTGAAAGATACTCACCATCCCCACAGGAGAAATGATCTGCATTGGTGGAGCGGCCTGGCCAGTCTTCTCGCACATAGTCTACACATTTGTTTTCCACGATTCAATCATATTAGTTCCTAATATAAACAAACATTATAACATGCGTTTTTTGGGTGAATATGAACAAGTGACTTACCACGATGAGCTCGTACAAGGCCCGGTTCGACGCATCGTGGCGTGTCGCGGCCTCCTCAAGAGCCTTCGTCGTCCTCTCCTTCCCCAACCACTCTCTCTCTGCTGCCTTCTCCTCCGCCAACCGCTCCTTCTCCTCGAGTAGCCGCTGGGTATTATGTCGCTCTCTCTCAAGAGCTTCCTGCAACCCCACTCCTGTAGTTAGCACTGTAATATTCGATGAGAGAACACAAGAATGCAAGATTTCTTATGGCTAACCTCGATAGCGAGATCGACTGGCCGCGCACGAGTCCTTATAGCAGGAGAAGAGCTCGTTTGGCGCGCCTTGATCTCAGGGAGAGTCTTATTGCACCGAATCAACTTATCTCCAATGGCCATGGCGCCATGGCGCCTTCCGCCACCAGAGATAATCACCAACTCCGGGTCTATAGGCTTCCCAACCGGGGTATAATCCTGCCCGTGCTTCTCCTTCGCCACCTCGGTATAAGCCTTCATCTTACCGTAGGCGGCAACGTTGGTGAAAGTCGACGGAGTGGCAATATCCGACTCTGAGAGTGCCTTGGCCTTCTTGTACGACGATGTATGGGCCATGACATAATTGTCGAACACACCAAGCGTCTCTGTTTTATTATGCTCCGCCTAAAAGACAAAGCAAAGCACAATATTAGTAAACGTCTAAGTTGTGGGTGCGTAAAGACAATATTAGCAAAACACACATACCCATTTTTGCCCGTAACCAGCTAAGATGCGGCTGCCTTGATGGTGTGGCACACCAACCATCTGGGCGCGCCGGTCCTTGGCATTGTTGTGGGCGGCCAACCGAGCTTATGAGCACCACTGGTCCACAATGACCTCCCAACAATCCATCTTATCCGCACACCATCTCGGTGGCTCCTAAGTTAGTAAACAGGAAGATTAGCTATTATGTAGGCCTAGCTAGCTAGTAATGAAATCAACGAAACTTAAAGACGCAAGAAGGGGTTACCATCATGTACTGGTCCCTCGAAAGATACTTCTTTCGGCATTCCGACTTGCTACGCTTAAGGCCACGCTTGGCGTAGTAGTCACGGACCGCCTGCACTCGCATCTCGTGCCTTGTGTTCTGCAAGAGGCGCCTGCACTCTTGGATGAGAACCTTTCCCGCCTCCTCCTCCCTGGACTCTTTGACCTTGTAATAGACCTGCAATTAATAGCACGGGACAACACTGATGAGTGCACCAACTACCTAGCTATTCTCAAGTTCTCATTGTGTGAAAGAGAAATTACCCAAAATCCGTTCAACACCATGTCCGCTCTGGTGTGGCATTCGACCCCGTTGACGGTCGTATTTGACGGGGCCTCGGCAACTATATAGTGCTCCCAAAAGAGTCCAGGTTGCGGAGGCAAATCATCATCGGGCAACTGAACCAACCCCGGGAAATTCTGCCTGATGAGCACACCAAGGATGCCGTTGGGATTGCGGACACCCAAGGCGTATGTCCAACCCCTCCAATACAAAAAAGTAAAAAAATCCATCAGATATTTGCATAAACCTCGGCGTACTGAAACAAAGTAATTAAGTTCACTTACGTCTCTCCATCAGGCGTAATCAACGACCTATGGGCGGGAGTCACCGGCTCAGCCGGGAGCCGGGTACCCCTACGTTGGTACACGGTGTTACCCTCAGCCCCCTCAGCCTCATCATCAGTGGGAACCGCCTCCTCTTCACCAACCTGCCTCTCTTCACCAACCTCCCCCTCGGGCGTCTCCACCTCCGGCCACGGACCCCAGGACGTGCGCCCGGATGTAGCCTCCTCCTCCACCATGGGACTCTCCGGGGAGGGAACCACCCTGTGCTCTGGTGAATCAGCCGGAGGTGGTGGCGAGGAAGGTGCAACTGTCCGCCTCCCTCTCGTGCAGCCACCACCTGCTCTGCCTCCTCTTTCTCCCCTCTTCGTCCGACCTCCTCTCCCCTTGGGCACCTCAGAAGTAGGAGGCGAGGACATACTCTCGAGAAAAGACTTTTGTAGAGTCCCTGGTGCGAGCGTAGTACCCCGGCCCCTACCTCGTGACGAAGGATCACCCGCGGAGGTCTCGCCCTCCATATCTGTCATGAACCTGCCAGAAAGCATAGTAAAAGAAATAAGTACAAATGAGAAAAAGAAATAATACTACTTCAAAAGAAAAAAAAGTAATTACTATAATGAGAATATATATAAATATACTTAAAGTTGGGATTCATACAACTAACAATAGTCGGGATCATCCGTCTCTTCTCCGGGATCAATTGATGGATCATCATCACTATCACGCGTGTCGTCGTAAATGACGGCATCGTCGGGTTCAACAACACCAACATTTGGAAGGCCTTTCTGTAAACGGTCAAGCATTGACAAGTCATCTGGAGCAGTAACCTCTTCTTCTTTAGGAGGCTCTTGCACATCATTGGTATGGGCTTCTTCCTCATCATCGGTATCGGGTTCACTCTCATTGTCTTGTTCCATGTTCTCGGGTTGTGTAGAGCGGTTTCGGAAACGTTTTTTCAGGCTCCGGGTTTCTTGGAAGAATTCTCCTTCATATGTCTCCAGGTTAATGTGAGGCTCATAATCATCTTCATTGGGGGGAGGTAGTGTAAGATGTGGCGGCACATCATAAACGACATCCCAACCTTTCAGGTTTTTAACCGTTTGGCAGGGGTATGATAGATAGAAAACCTGGGTGGCCTGTTGAGCCGTAATATAGACACCGTGGACATTGAAATGTGTGTCTTGTCGAATTTCGACTAGACCTACATGTTCATGAGTCCGTCTAGTCTTCAAAGGAAGAAACCAATGACATTTGAAGACAACGACGTTCGGAGGATTTTCACCATAGAATAGAACTTCGTATATTGCTTCAACTCTTCCATAATATTCGATACCTCCTTCGCCAACAGCCGACACACCCGAATTTGTAGATGTTCGATCGGGCATTATTTGTTCTTTACCAACGGTACGAAAGAGATACCCGTTGATATCGTATTTCTCAAATGTACGGACCTTAAAGTCAAAACCATTAGCGACTTGTCTCAATTCGGCGTCTATAGGCTCGTCAGGTGAATTTTCCTATAAGTTTAATAGGAAAAGATTGGTATATTAGTCGGAAATATGAACAACAAATGAAACCCTTTATGAATGGTAGTTACCGTTCGTTTGAACCAAGAGATGAAAGTGGGATTGCCGTCCATGTTTGGCGAGAAGCTCATACTCTGCGATGGAATCCCTTTCAATAACCGCTCCATTCGAGTATTGGGCAACGTATCGACTGTACCAATTGATGTGAATAAGACACCAGAATTATAAGAAGTTGCAAGACATTTTACGTACCGAGCACTTACTCGATGGACGGACGGACTTCTGTTAGGTTTGTAAAGATATACAACGTAAGGGTCCTCCATTCTTCGAGATCCAAAATCATATTTCTCGAAGCACCAACAGATCCAAGCTTCCCTTTGAATAGGTTGAGGTTGGATTGACGTCGTTCGGGGTCGCCAGTATTGTATCGAGGCTTTGGATTATGGAAATGGCGATTTTTGGCTTCATAGTGTGCTGTCACGAAGTTTGCCGCCTCCTCGGTAATGAATGCCTCGGCCATGGATGCTTCAATTCTACATTTATTTTTACATTTTGCTTGAAGCGTCTTCTGCATTCTCTCGGTTGAATAGCACCAACGGTTTTGCAAAGGGCCACCCAATCTTGCCTCGATCGGGAGATGCAATATCAAATACTGCATCGGATTAAAAAAAACCCGGTGGAAAGATCTTTTCTAACTTGCAGAGCAACTCCGCCGCCGTCTCTTCCATGTCTTCTAGCACGCCATCGGATAGTTCTTTAGCACAAAGAACACGGAAGAAATAGCTCAGTTCTGCCAGTACTAGCCATTCTTCCTCGGGGAGATAGCCGCGCAACATCACCGGCATTACCCGCTCAAGCCATATGTGCTAATCATGACTCTTGAGCCCAAATATTTTCAATTTTTCTGGACTAGCTCCCCTCCTCAGATTCGCTGCATACCCATCGAGGAACATCAAACAGTTTTGCACCCACAAGAGAATTTCCCTCATATGCCCCCTTTCAAGATTGAACCAGGCCCTTGGCTTCGACCAATTCTTCCTTCCTTTCGGCTATCGCATGTTCTCTAAAGGTCTAGCACATAGAGTCTCCTGGTCGACTTTAGCTTTAGGATTATCCTTTGACTTCCCATCTATGACGAAAAATGTACCAAATAGGGCCTCTCCGATATTATTTTCAGTGTGCATCACATCAATGTTGTGTGGAAGTTCGAGGTCTTTGAAGTAGGGGAGATCCCAGAAGCATGTCTTGTGAGTCCATGCGTGTTCCGAATTATATCCCTTGAAATACCCGGGACGTTCTGGATCAGGCTCGAGAGAGTTCAACTGAGCCAGGACCTGTTCACCCGTCATCGTAGGTGCTGCCAGGTTTTTGACAGCTTTTCCTTTGATGAAGTTCTTCATGTCTCTTCTGAAAGGATGCTTAGGAGGCAGAAACTGTCTATGCAAGTCGAAGCAGGAATACTTGCCACCCGCCTTCAGCCAATGAAACTGAAGAGCAGCCTTGCATGTTGGGCATGCGAACCTTTCATGAACACACATGCCAGAGAAAAGCGCATACGCCGGCAGGTCATGCATCGAGTACTGATACCACACATGCATTATGAAGGTCTTTTTGCTAGCTGCATCGTATGTCTTGAACCCTTCATCCCAAGCTTGTTGCAATTACTCCTTAAGCGGTTGCATGTACACATCCATATTCTTCCCCGGATATTTGGGCTCTGGTATTATCAATGTCAGGAAAATGTTCTTCCTTTTCATAATCTCTAAGGGGGGAGATTGAGTGGCATGACAAATATAGGCCAACAACTATATGAGGCTGCCATCAGAACGAAAGGATTGAACCCATCCGTGCCGATGGCGATTCGGCAATGCTTTGGCTCCTTAGCTTTTTGCACATGTTTTTCATCGAAGTGCTTCCATGCTAAACCATCTGATGGGTGAGTCAACATCGGCTTCCCATCTGCATCAAATTCCGTTCTCTTCCCATATTTGTGCCATGTCATCTGTCTGGCTGTCTCTTCCATCATGTAAATGCGTTGAATTCTTGGTATCACTGGAAGATACCGAAGAACATTTACGGGTATTTTGGTCTGCGTCTTCTCACCTTGACCATTGTCTACCACAACATACCTGGATGACTTGCATTTGGGACAATAGTCTTCCTGCGCATACTCTTTCCTAAATAAAGCACATCCATTCTCACAAGCATGTATCTTCTCATAGCGCATCTTAAGTACCTTGAGGATCTTATCCGATTGGTACAAGTTTGCAGGCATAACATGATCTTTTGGTAGAAACCGCCCAAATAGGGTCATCATCGCATTGTAGCATTCTATGCCCAAGTTGAATTGTGCCTTCAGAGCCATCACTTGTGTGATGGCATCGAGCTGACAAAGCTCAGTGTGAGCGTGGAGAGGACGTTTTGAGGACTCCAACATCTCATAGAAGGCCTTCGCAGTTTCCTCCATCTCATCGTCCTCATCCCGCGCATCGTCAAAGTCCTGCACCATGTCTTCGATCCCGGTTCCGTACTCGTCCGTGCACTGGCGGACCACCTCCTCTCTCCTGCGTCCGGCAGACTCGCCATGGAAAGTCCACACCGTATAATCAGGCTTAAAACCCCACCTCTACAAGTGTTTACCCACATCCACCTATGTCGCCTGTTTATAGTTGTCGCACCTAACACAGGGGCACCAGGTTTTTCTCTGACCATTTGAAAACGCTGCTCTCAGAAAGTCCTAGGTTTTCATTTCCCATTCAGTGGTCATCTCTTTCTGATTAGGGCGACCGGTGTACATCCAGGCACGATCATCGCTCATCTTGTCACTAGCTAGCTACTAAACAATAAATATACAAGTTTGTCAATTTTATTACGTCCACTTTTTATTGCTTTTATACATAGCTATGGCATATGCAATTAATTAACCTACACACTAATAGGTAAAGATTGGTCCTAATCCCACCCGAGTATGTGTAGATTGGGTTCGTTTTCCCATGCTCTGCTCCCTACCCGATGCAGAATTTCGGCAGCACCTCCCCGTTGTTCTCCTAATACATGTCTCGACAACAAGTCAAGAGGTTGTGTATCCGGAGAACAACAGGGAGGCGCTGACGAAATTCCACATCGGATCAGGAACAAAGCATGGAAAAACGACCCAATCTACACATACTCGGGCTGTCCATGGATAACGTTGGACAATTCGAAAGAATTACTATTATAAATATGCAAATGAATGCATATTTATACTGTAATCCTTTAGAACGGGAGACGCATACTGGTTACGTGACTGACCTAGCTAGTGTCATCGGCACGAAGGCCGGAACAGAGCAAAAGGAAGGGGAGGATAACTGCGCTCACCCTCGTACGCAGTGGGGGCCGGGGGGGAGGTCGTCGAACACCAGATCCTTGTAGGGAACTACTTCACATTAAATGCACCCGATCAAACACAGTTATTAAGATAACTAAGCTAATTACTATATGTGCCTCATATTCTTTGTCTTATTTTATTTTGTTTTTCCATTTATTCTCCTTTTAATTTCATTTCCTATTATTTTTCTTGTATTTCATTCTTCCTTTTTTTACTTCTTATTCCATTCTTTTATATTTCTTCTACTTCTTCTTCTTTCCTTTTTTTCTTCTCCTCTTCTTCTTTCTCCTCTTATTTTCCCTATTCTTCTGTCCTCCTCCCCCTCCTTCTTCTTCACCTCTAACTAAAAGAGATCCTAACTAAATCTAATTGAATCTAAATCTAAACTACTAACTAAAATAGATCATATATTCTAACTAACTAACTAAACTCACTAAAAAAACTAACTACAATTAACATGACTAAATTAACTTAACCTAACTAAACTACAATCTAACCTACTAACTAATCTATCTAATTAAAACAGAGGACTAAATTAACAAATAGAAAATCTAATTTAACCTAACTAAACTAATAGGAAACTAACTAAAAAATAGAAAATCTAACAGAGAACTATATTCTAACTAAACCTAACTAAAACTAACTAACTAAACTAACTAAACAGAGAAAAAAAACAAAAAACAGAGAGGGGAGGAGGGGGGCTCACCAGAGGAGGGCGGCGGCGGCAGCTGGTGGAGGAGGGCGGAGCTGTCGCCGGCGGTTCGAGGAGGGTAGTGGCACGGGGTCGACGGCGACGTCGGGGCAGGGCGGCGGGCAGAGGAGGGTGGTGGCGCGGGGTAGGGCGGCGGGTGGAGGAGGTTGGTGGCGCGGGGCAGTGCGGCGGGTCGACGGCAGCGTGGAGAACGGTGGTGGAGGGGGTCGACGACGGCGTGGGGAACGGCGAGGGGTCGACGGCGGCGTGGGGCAGGGCGGCGGCGCGGGTTTGTGAGAGGACAAGATAGAGGAGAGAGAGGAGGGTGGGGCACGACGGGCAAGTTAACGGAGAAACGGGGTTTGCCGTCTGCTAAAGACAGTACGGTGCCGGGTCCTTCAACGCTGACTCGCGGGGTGGTCAAGGCGGGCCCACCAACTGGTTTCACCGTCTGCTATTGGATCTTTGCCGTCTGCTTTGTCTTGTGCAGACGGCATCGAAGCATTTTTCCGAATGTTACGGTTTTACCGTCTGCGTTTAGGGTAACAGACGACATACCACCTCTTTGCCGTCTGCCCCGACGAAATTCAGACGGCAAAGAGCCTGGCACATGGCAAACTGGTGAATTCCAGTAGTTTTAATTTAAGCTAATGCCCAATTAAATTGAATCATTGAGTTTTATTTCTTTTCTTTTAGTTGGATTTATTTTCCTCACCTCGACGTATTAATTTATGCACATCCTTGTGTTTGGATGTTCGTTTGATTTTTATTTAAACCATTTATTTATTTTCTGGATTTTCATAAATTTCCTTTCACTCTTCACATGCCAAAATTTTCTAGCATGATATCTTGGTTTTCTCCTATTATATAGAGAGATTTTATTTGAGCCGGTATTATATAGAGAGATAGATGTGCAGCCACCAGTCAAATAGGCCCAAGGCCCACTGCTGGAACAGCCGCTGCACAGCCCAGCCGGGAGCGGTCGTCTTCCACCTCCATCCAGAGTAGCACGAAACGTTACACCACACACAGAACTAACTCCATGACTGCTCACCTCTTCCTCTCTTGCCATCAATTCCTTTAACGTTTCATCTTGCCATCAATACGAAATATAGTTAGAATCCCATGGAGAACCCATTTAGGAAATTAAAGCACCGTTTCATTGCTTTAATCTCGCAGTAGAAACTGGTGCACCGAATGCCATAAGTTGGCACTGATCTCTTGATCTCCTTTCACAGGCTATAAAAGGAGGAGCCGAGGTGAACCTCGCGTGTCTCTATCCTTGCTCCTCCATTTTTGTTTTACACTTTCTCCAAAGGAGCTCTGTGGTGCTGTTCTTCTTGCGTCAAAGCTATGCGTACAATTTCTTCTTCAACTCTGTTCATCGCATCGATTCATCGCACTCGGTGAGCTTCTGCCCAATTCCCTTTGCACAGCCTCTCAAAATCGATCATCCTATCCTCTAGACATCATGTTTTTGCCTATCTTCGTAGTTGATCACGAGTGCCATATCATCACATGAACCGGATGTTTTTCAATGGCATGACAATGTTCCATAGTTTATGTTCATGGTCCTCGGATGATTTCGGTGCGATATATATCAAATTCTTTCTATGACCATAGAATCCTATTGGTGGAATTAGTTTTCAAGATCGGTAGAGCGATTGTTTAGAATATATTTCATTTAGTCGTTCGTGTTAATTCGATTGATATATTTTAATATATCTTTATACGATTTCGTGTGATAATTTCTTGATCATATAATAGTGTGATAGGTCTATTTGTTAGTTCTTATGAATTATGATCATGTGTAGTAGTTTTTCGGTGGACGTTTGTGTTAGTACTATATTCTTATATATTCATGGTATGCCTAGGAGTCATCCTAATTATTTTATAATTCTAGAAATTAGAGGTGATGGACAAGATTATTATAAGAATTTTTTTATTTGTTAATTATAGTTTGTACGGTGTATCGTGTTGTTATCTTGTTTAAAACTCATGTAGTTCTTTATTTGTAAGCGTATAATTTTTGGTGATGTTCGCCACGTATATAATTTCATTGAATTATTTAAAGCTTTGCTTGTTTATTTCAACATAGAATAGTTCATGCTTTGATTATTATTATTTTTTCTTAGCATCGTGATATCTAAGATTTGGTTTACATATATGTTTTTATACATGTCACATGTTTGATTTATTTGTTTAAATAAGGCCATATCTACGTAGATGTTTATATATTTTTATATGTGTTGTTGCATAATTTCTTTATGCTAGAAATCAAATGAAATAATTTATTGTTTGAGAATAAATTCATTGTGGTTCCTTACCGTATAACATATTATTGCCTAGTTGATCGTCTTATTTTATAGATAACTATTCTGCAAGATTTCATGGTTGATTTCTTTGTGCCCTGCTTATATTATTATTGCTACATATATTTTATGCTTGTGGAAATTTTCTTGTTGTAGGCATGTTATTAGCGTTTAGATTTTGAGTGATCACTTTCTTACTTCCTAAACTCATGAGTTATTTCATGCTTTGTGTGGTATTGAAGTGACACCTTTTACGTAGTTGTTAATCCTATTTTGAAGATGTTATCTGTTATCTAAGATTACATGTTAGATATTTCGTATGCCATGGTTTTATTTGTATTCTTTATAGATTTATTCTTGAGTCATCGAACTTAGTATATTACATCTTGATAAATCATGTGTATTTATCTACCATAGTTATTACCATGTCATGTTAACAATTTCTTAAAATAGAATGCATGCTTTATTGAACGCACATGTTACAAGATTGCTAGTTTGTATTGTGTGATCACACATATGGATAGCTTTGTTTGGTAGAAATACATGTTCGGTCTCATAATTTCTATATAAGTATGCTTTTTTTTAGATTTATATCATGCGATGTTGTTGTATGATTGTATAAGTAGAATACATATGGTGTACCAAATTATATTGTATGATGCCTAGTTGAATATCTTATGTCTTTGCATGTGTAGGATGTATTGGATAGAAATGCACGTAATCTTCTTATTCATACTTGTATATTACATGTTGATTTTCTTGATGTGATGATCTAGTTATTTTAATTTCCTACGTGCTTACTATGTCACGTTCATAATTTTATTTCTAGCATGTTAGTGTTGTGTGTTAATGCAATGCTTTCTTGTTCTTACATGTCATATAACTAGTATTATAGGGTTATGTGATATTTTCATGCTTGATGTTTATGTTAGGTGATATTATCTAAGTTTTATTATTGGTAGCATGGTGTGGTAACTCGTGTGATGATCATCCATGCTTTGAACTATTTCTAGTGTATCTATTGTTGCACTGTTGTGTGTCTAGTCGTCATTCATATATGTGATCTTCCATGTCTTACAAACTTTTACGTGTTATAGTTTTTCTTGTATTATTATATATGCTTGACTTGTCTCATGTTAGTATTAGGAGTGTGTTGTTTGCGTTACAATAGTTCATCACATGCTTAGAGTAGTTAAACTTTCATGGTGGTTTGTTTATGCCTTTCTCGTATGCTTATGTGATATTTTCATGTCATGTTAACAATTTCTTAAAATAGAATGCATGCTTTATTGAACGCACATGTTACAAGATTGCTAGTTTGTATTGTGTGATCACACATATGGATAGCTTTGTTTGGTAGAAATACATGTTCGATCTCATAATTTCTATATAAGTATGCTTTCTTTGTTAGATTGATATCATGCCATGTTGTTGTATGATTGTATAAGTAGAATACATATGGTGTACCAAATTATATTGTATGATGCCTACTTGAATATCTTATGTCTTTGCATGTGTAGGATGTATTGGATAGAAATGCACGTAATCTTCTTATTCATACTTGTATATTACATGTTGATTTCCCTGATGTCATGATCTAGTTTTTTTTACTTTCCTACATGCTTACTATGTCACGTTCCTAATTTTATTTCTAGCATGTTAGTGTTGTGTGTTAATGCAATGCTTTCTTGTTCTTACATGTCATATAACTAGTATTATAGGGTTATGTGATATTTTCATGCTTGATGTTTATGTTATGTGATATTATCTAAGTTGTATTATTGGTAGCATGGTGTGGTAACTCGTGTGATGATCATCCATGCTTTGAACTATTTCTAGTGTATCTATTGTTGCATTGTTGTCTGTCTAGTCATCATTCATATGTGTGATCTTCCATGTCTTACAAAGTTTTACGTGTTATAGTTTTTCTTGTGTTATTATATATGCTTGACTTGTCTCATGTTAGTATTAGGAGTGTGTTGTTTGCGTTACAATAGTTCATCACATGCTTAGAGTAGTTAAACTTTCATGGTGGTTTGTTTATGCCTTTCTCGTATGCTTAGCACGCAGAGCTTCGTATATTATTTCAAGTATGTGGATGTAATCCTATAGCTAGTTGAATTGTTATTGAATATTTGTTGTTTCTTATTGTAAAATCGTGTCCTAGTTCAGTATTTTCCCTTGATCACTCGTACATTTGATGTTGTGCTATTAGTTAAGCCGTGCCTATGATTCTATACTCAAATGCCTTGTATGACATGTGTCTTTTCATTTAAATATTTTGTTAGTTTTTGCTATGGTATTGGATTGTATTTTGTTATAGTAATGACTGTTAATAGTTGTAATGCTTGATGTTGGATTATGCTTGATTTTAACCATTATTAATATTTAGAACCGTCTAAATATTTATTTGTGGTTAATTGTTATTCCTAATCATGACATGTTGTTGATTCTAGTAGGACAATGTTACATTAGCATATATTACCATGTCATGTATAGGGCAATTAATATTTATTTGATGTATCTAAATATTTTGTGGTTAACTTTTATCCTCGTCATGCCATGTTGTGATTGTGTAGTTAAAATGCATAGGATAGTTTCTTTTCATGTGTGTTAGATTTCATTTTGTTATTATATAGTAGTTTCCTATACTGTTAGTCGAGATGTGTAGTGGACTACTAGCTGCTAGTATCATAGTCCTTGTTAGAACGTTAGTCTCGATCGTCTAGCCTTCCTTAGCCATTTCAATCCAATCCTTGCATATCCACTGAATCCTCTCAATTATCTTCCTATCGTCTATCTCATTTTGGAATCTCCATCTTAATCAATATATTGCTATCCGTCCAACCTTGATCTATTTGGAATGTTATTTGGATTTACTTTTGCTTTGGTATTTATTTGTTTTCATTTGCCATCGTTACGACGAGTAGGGAGTGATGATGTCGAACATGGGAAGATTCAAGGTAACCGAAGATGGACTCAACAACGAAGGCATGCCTTCCTCTTTGATCATGTTTATCCTATGTTTTACAAAATTGCATTTGTATTTTATAACCACTATTGCGTGCTATTTTATCTTGTACCTAGCATGTCGATTGACACATTACCCTGATCCGCTTGTCGCCTATTTACTTGACACCTGAGTAGAACTATATTGTAATCTAGTAGAGTAGAAATGCTTAGCCATGCTAATTATTCTATAGGTGCTTATATGAATGATCTTCGGATCATTAACACTTGAAACTTGTTACTGAGCTTGCTAAGCTAGGCCGGTTGGCCATTTTTGACTTCCTCTACTCTCTTCTACTCTGGGTGAAACTGACCATCTAATTACTGGCACGGGCGACAGCTGGATCAAGGATTGAAGGAGAGATTGGCTTCCCTTCACAAGGTGAAGGGGGCAATCCGTCGTCCGTGCCGCATGAGGCCCAATAAGTCTTCGATTTGAAGATTGTGACAACAGTACAACCACATGCTATATGGGCACTGGCTTGGGTAATTAGTTAGTTCACCCTTATTATTGTCATCGTCGTACCGCAGATGGGATAGCTTCCTTGCGAGGAGAACCCCGGCACAAAAGGGGGCAAGGACTGTGAACTGCGGTTACTACCTTGTGAAACCTAGTGGGCATGTGATAGTAAGGGTGAGTCTAATGAAAGACCTCGTCGCAATCTCCCTTCCGGTATACAAAATAGTGTACTACGCGAGCGACGGCTGGTGGCATCAAGACGAGATTGTGTCATGTGGGTAAAGGTTACAACCTCTGCAGAGTGTAAAACTATTCGAATAGCCGTGTCCACGGTCATGGACGACACATGAATCTTTCTTGACATACGGCAACCTGTCTTGCTTATTCCCTCTTTGCCCCTATTCTTGGAACCTATGAAGGATGTGAGTGGATCGAGGATCCACACCTTGATGAAAGTTATGATCGAAAATTCTTGTTTTTGTCTAAAACCGCTTATCAAATTATTATGCTTTTTGAAACAAAATTAGCTTTTATGCCAAAGAACCATACAGCCTTCCTTTGAAGCCTCATGTATTTACTAGGACCTTTCACGGGAGGCATGTTGATTACAAAATGTACTCATGGCAATAATTTTGTTGAACAGAGTTCCATGAAGACGAAGGTGATGATTACGACTACTATGATGATCCATAGGAGTGAGGTCACGTGGACTACATCGACTGCCTGTGGCTGAGATGGAGTCGCTACGCATTATACTTTCCGTTGTTTCCTGTTTATAACAAATGTCATGAGACATTTTATATGTATGCCTTATGGCAGATTATGGTACTTGTAAAATCTTTATGTATTCTGCAATGATACAACTTCGTTGTGTTGTCAACAATGATCCTGGGATTGACAATTAAACATAGGAGGGTCGGGAAATTATTTCCGGGTTCTCACAGAAGTGGTATCGGGGCCGATGTCGACCTTGTCGCGTGACCTTAGTTAGAAATGGAAAGCCTTAGAGATAATTTTTATAAGAAAACTATTTCGAAAAAGAACATTCTTGTTATCTTGTTCTTCACTATTTCTCTTCTTATCTTATCTTATTAAACTGAAGTTTAAACTCTACTTACTTACCCTCTTCTTTATAGTATGTGAAACCCTTTTCCCCGCACATGGTTTTGGAAAGTCGTAAGCTTCACAAGACATGCCAAGAATTTCGACGTAACTTCAACCCTGAAGATCGGAGTAGCTTCATTTAGTCGAGAGAAGACACCTCGAGACCTCAAGAAATCAACAGCTTTCGATCATGCTTCAATCATCAATGTCGAAGATTTGAACCAAGATTTATTGTGACCTACCATATAGGAATAGGTTGGTTAACACCCTTGTAGTGGTAGAACTTGTAGCTCGTAGACGCAAAACCTTATTTTGTGTGTGAGTATCGTCTGCATAATTCTTTTGGCATTTTCTATGCATTCATACTAAAACCCTATTTACCAAAACTATGAGCATTTTGAGTTTTATTTTTGATAGCTCCATGGCTATCTTGGTGATTATCTTTTGTTTATCTTCTTGGGTATCTCCACTCATATATAGGTTTATTTTACTTCTCTTATGCTTTTTCCCTCTTCTCTATAAACCCTGGAGGACTCCTTGAGAGGAAAGAAGAAGCAACATTTTGCTTAGATATCTACCATCAAGTTGAACCCTACGGAAGAAAAACTATTTTAAGGGGGGTAGTAGACGGTGATTCATGGCGAGATCGAAGATTTGAAGACCCTCATTTGCAAGGAAGACGAAGATTTTTAAGACCTACAATATAGTTTAAACTGAAGGAAGGATCAATGAGTCTAGCCACACATAAGCCAGAACTATAGAAGAATGACATGATCAAAGAGTGGTCAACCACTAAGAGAAGCTATCAGATCTCCATCACCAAGACCTAAGGTTTATTTACATGCTTTGATCAAGCAAGAATGAATTTCGATAAGGGGCGTATCCTCAACCAAGATCCAAAGCCGCCCATCACTCAGTTCAGAGTCAATCATGATTCCGCAAGTTTCTGAGAAGAATTGTGTTGAAGATGAAGCTAACCCAAAACCCATTCTCTTTAGCCATCCTAAATCTCGGGGACGAGATTTCTTTTAAGGGGGGTAGATTTGTAACATCCCGATGTTCGGTATGTTTGAAAAAAAATTCTAAAAAACAGGCCAGAAAATTTCGTTTATTTTATTTGGTTAATAAAAGCTTAAATGAGATTTTCCTAATTTAGAGTATTTAATTTAAACTAATGCCAACTTAAATTAAATCAATGAGTTTTATTTCTTCTCTTTTAGTTGGATTTATTTTCCTCACCTCGACGTATTAATTTATGCACATCCTTGTGTTTGGATGTTCGTTTGATTTTTATTTAAACCATTTATTTATTTTCTGGATTTTCATAAATTTCCTTTCAATCTTCACATGCCAAAATTTTCTAGCATGATATCTTGGTTTTCTTCCTATTATATAGAGAGATTTTTTTGAGCGGGTATTATATAGAGAGATAGATGTGCAGCCACCAGTCAAATAGGCCTAAGGCCCACTGCTGGAACAGCCGCTGCACAGCCCAGCCGGGAGCGGTCGTCTTCCACCTCCGTCCAGAGTAGCACGAAACGTTACACCACGCACAGAACTAACTGCATGACTGCTCACCTCTTCCTCTCTTGCCATAAATTCCTTTAACGTTTCATCTTGCCATCAATACGAAATATCGTTAGAATTCCATGGAGAACCCATTCATGAAATTAAAGCACCTTTTCATTGCTTTAATCTCGCAGTACAAACTGCTGCACCGAATGCCATAAGTTGGCATTGATCTCTTGATCTCCTTTCACAGGCTATAAAAGGAGGAGCCGAGGTGAACCTCGTCTGTCTCTCTCCTTGCTCCTCCATTTTCTTTTTACACTTTCTCCAAAAGAGCTCTGTGGTGCTGGTATTGTTGCGTCAAAGCTATGTGTAAAATTTCTTCTTCAACTCTGTTCATCGCATCGATTCATCGCACTCGGTGAGCTTCTTCCCATTTCCCTTTGCACAGCCTCTCGATCATGCTATCTCCTAGACATCATGTTTTTGCCTATCTTCGTAGTTGATCACGAGTGCCATATCATCACATGAACCGGATGTTTTTCAATGGCATGACCATGTTCCCTAGTTTATGTTCATGGTCCTCGGATGATTTCGGTGCGATATATATCAAATTCTTTCTATGACCATAGAATCCTATTGGTGGAATTAGTTTTCAAGATCGGTAGATTGTTTGTTCAGAATATATTTCATTTAGTCGTTCGTGTTAATTCGATTGATATATTTTAATATATCTTTATACGATTTCGTGTGATAATTTCTTGATCATATAATAGTGTGATATGTCTAGTTGTTAGTTCTTATGAATTATGATCATGTGTAGTAGTTTTTCGGTGGACGTTTGTGTTAGTACTATATTCTTATATATTCATGGTATGCCTAGGAGTCATCCTAATTATTTTATAATTCTAGAAATTAGATGTGATTGACGAGATTATTATAAGAATTGTTCTATTTGTTAATTATAGTTTGTATGTTGTATCGTGTTGTTATCTTGTTTAAAAATCATGTAGTTCTTTATTTGTAAGCGTATAATTTTTGGTGATGTTCGTCACGTATATAATTTCATAGAATTATTTAAAGCTTTGCTTGTTTATTTCATCATAGAATAGTTCATGCTTTGATTATTATTATTATTTGCTTAGCATGGTGATATCTAAGATTTTGTTTACGTATATGTTTTTATACATGTCACATGTTTGATTTATTTGTTTAAATCATGGCATATCTACGTAGATGTTTATATATTTTTATATGTGTTGTTGCATAATTTCTTTATGCTAGAAATCAAATGAAATAATTTATTGTTTGAGAATAAATTCATTGTGGTTCCTTACCGTATAACATATTATTGCCTAGTTGATCGTCTTATTTTATAGATAACTATTCTGCAAGATTTCATGGTTGATTTCTTTGTGCCCCGCTTATATTATTATTGCTACATATATTTTATGCTTGTGGAAATTTGCTTGTTGTAGGCATGTTATTAGCGTTTAGATTTTGAGTGATCACTTTCTTACTTCCTAAACTCATGAGTTATTTCATGCTTTGTGTGGTATTGAAGTGACACCTTTTACGTAGTTGTTAGTCCTATTTTGAAGATGTTATCTGTTATCTAAGATTACATGTTAGATATTTCGTATGCCATGGTTTTATTTGTATTCTTTATAGATTTATTCTTGAGTCATCGAACTTAGTATATTACATCTTGAAAATTATCATGTGTATTTATCTACCATAGTTATTACCATGTTATGTTAACAATTTCTTAAAATAGAATGCATGCTTTATTGGACGCACATGTTACAAGATTGCTAGTTTGTATTGTGTGATCACACATATGGATAGCTTTGTTTCGTAGAAATACATGTTCGGTCTCATAATTTCTATATAAGTATGCTTTTTTTTAGATTTATATCATGCGATGTTGTTGTATGATTGTATAAGTAGAATACATATGGTGTACCAAATTATATTGTATGATGCCTAGTTGAATATCTTATGTCTTTGCATGTGTAGGATGTATTGGATAGAAATGAACGTAATCTTCTTATTCATACTTGTATATTACATGTTGATTTTCTTGATGTGATGATCTAGTTATTTTAATTTCCTACGTGCTTACTATGTCACGTTCATAATTTTATTTCTAGCATGTTAGTGTTGTGTGTTAATGCAATGCTTTCTTGTTCTTACATGTCATATAACTAGTATTATAGGGTTATGTGATATTTTCATGCTTGATGTTTATGTTAGGTGATATTATCTAAGTTTTATTATTGGTAGCATGGTGTGGTAACTCGTGTGATGATCATCCATACTTTGAACTATTTCTAGTGTATCTATTGTTGCACTGTTGTGTGTCTAGTCGTCATTCATATATGTGATCTTCCATGTCTTACAAAGTTTTACGTGTTATAGTTTTTCTTGTATTATTATATATGCTTGACTTGTCTCATGTTAGTATTAGGAGTGTGTTGTTTGCGTCACAATAGTTCATCGCATGCTTAGAGTAGTTAAACTTTCATGGTGGTTTGTTTATGCCTTTCTCGTATGCTTAGCACACATAGCTTGGTATATTATTTCAAGTATGTGGATGTAACCCTATAGCTAGTTGAATTGTTATTGAATATTTGTTGTTTCTTATTGTAAAATCGTGTCCTAGTTCAGTATTTTCCCTTGATCACTCGCACATTTGATTTTGTGCTATTAGTTAAGCCATCCCTATGATTCTATACTCAAATGCCTTGTATGACATGTGTCTTATCATTTAATTACTTTGTTAGTTTTTTCTATCGTATTGGATTGTATTTTGTTATAGTAATGACTGTTAATAGTTGTAATGCTTGATGTTGGATTATGCTTGATTTTAACCATTATTAATATTTAGAACCGTCTAAATATTTATTTGTCGTTAATTGTTATTCATAATCATGACATGTTGTTGATTCTAGTAGGACAATGTTACATTAGCATGTACTACCATGTCATGTATAGGGCAATTAATATTTATTTGATGTATCTAAATATTTTGTGGTTAACTTTTATCCTCGTCATGCCATGTTGTGATTGTGTAGTTAAAATGCATAGGATAGTTCCTTTCCATGTGTGTTAGATGTCATTGTGTTATTATATAGTAGTTTCCTATACAGTTAATCTTGATGTGTAGTGGACTACTAGCTGCTAGTATCATAGTTCTATTTAGAACGTTAGTCTCGATCTTCGAGCCTTCCTTAGTCGTTTCTATCCAATCCTTGCATATCCACGGAATCCTCTCAATTATCTTCCTATCGTCTATCTCATTTTGGAATCTCCATCTTGATCAATATATTGCTATCCGTCCAACCTTGATCTATTTGTAATGTTATTTGGATTTACTTTTGCTTTGGTATTTATTTGTTTTCATTTGCTATCGTTACGATGAGTAGGGAGAGACGATGTCGAACATGGGCAGATTCAAGTAACCGAAGATGGACTCAACAACGAACGCATGCCTCCCTCTATGATCATGTTTATCCTATGTTTTACAAAATTGCATTTGTATTTTATAACCACTATTGCATGCTATTTTACTTGTAGCTAGCGTGTCGATTGACACATTAACCTGATCCGCTTGTCTCCTATTTACTTGACACCTGAGTAGAACTATATTGTAATCTAGTAGAGTAGAAATGCTTAGTCATGCTAATTATTCTATAGGTGCTTATCTGAATGATCTTCGCATCATTAACACTTGAAACTTGTTACTGAGCTTGCTACGCTAGGCTGGTTGGCCATTTTTGACTTCCTCTACTCTCTTCTACTCTGGGTGAAACTTACCATCTAAATACTGGCGCGGGCGACCGATGGATCAAGGATTGAAGGAGCGATTGGCTGCCCTTTACAAGGTGAAGGGGGAAATCCGTCGTCCGTGCCGCATGAGGCCCAATAAGTCTTGGATTTGAAGATTGTGACAACAGTACAACCACATGCTATATGGGCACTGGCTTGGTTAATTAGTTAGTTCACCCTTATTATCGTCATCGTCGTACTGCAGATGGGATAGCTGCCTTGCGAGGAGAACCCCGGCACAAAAGGGGGCAAGGACTGTGAACTGCGGTTACTACCTTGTGAAACCTAGTGGGAATGTCATAGTAAGGGTGAGTCTAATGAAAGACCTCGTCGCAATCTCCCTGCCGGTATACAAAATAGTGTACTACGCCAGCGATGGCTGGTGGCATCAAGACGAGATTGTGTCGTATGGGTAAAGGGTACAACCTCTGCAGAGTGTAAAACTATTCGAATAGCCGTGTCGACGGTCATGGACGACACATGAATCTTTCTTGACATACGAGAACCTGTCTTGCTTATTCCCTCTTTGCCCCTATTCTTGGAACCTATGAAGGATGTGAGTGGATCGAGGATTCTCACCTTGATGAAAGTTATGATGGAAATTCATATAGTAGTTTCCTATACAGTTAATCTTGATGTGTAGTGGACTACTAGCTGCTAGTATCATAGTTCTATTTAGAACGTTAGTCTCGATCTTCGAGCCTTCCTTAGTCGTTTCTATCCAATCCTTGCATATCCACGGAATCCTCTCAATTATCTTCCTATCGTCTATCTCATTTTGGAATCTCCATCTTGATCAATATATTGATATCCGTCCAACCTTGATCTATTTGTAATGTTATTTGGATTTACTTTTGCTTTGGTATTTATTTGTTTTCATTTGCTATCGTTACGATGAGTAGGGAGAGACGATGTCGAACATGGGCAGATTCAAGTAACCGAAGATGGACTCAACAACGAACGCATGCCTCCCTCTATGATCATGTTTATCCTATGTTTTACAAAATTGCATTTGTATTTTATAACCACTATTGCATGCTATTTTATCTTGTAGCTAGCGTGTCGATTGACACATTAACCTGATCCGCTTGTCTCCTATTTACTTGACACCTGAGTAGAACTATATTGTAATCTAGTAGAGTAGAAATGCTTAGCCATGCTAATTATTCTATAGGTGCTTATCTGAATGATCTTCGCATCATTAACACTTGAAACTTGTTACTGAGCTTGCTACGCTAGGCTGGTTGGCCATTTTTGACTTCCTCTACTCTCTTCTACTCTGGGTGAAACTTACCATCTAAATACTGGCGCGGGCGACCGATGGATCAAGGATTGAAGGAGCGATTGGCTGCCCTTTACAAGGTGAAGGGGGAAATCCGTCGTCCGTGCCGCATGAGGCCCAATAAGTCTTGGATTTGAAGATTGTGACAACAGTACAACCACATGCTATATGGGCACTGGCTTGGTTAATTAGTTAGTTCACCCTTATTATCGTCATCGTCGTACTGCAGATGGGATAGCTGCCTTGCGAGGAGAACCCCGGCACAAAAGGGGGCAAGGACTGTGAACTGCGGTTACTACCTTGTGAAACCTAGTGGGAATGTCATAGTAAGGGTGAGTCTAATGAAAGACCTCGTCGCAATCTCCCTGCCGGTATACAAAATAGTGTACTACGCCAGCGATGGCTGGTGGCATCAAGACGAGATTGTGTCGTATGGGTAAAGGGTACAACCTCTGCAGAGTGTAAAACTATTCGAATAGCCGTGTCGACGGTCATGGACGACACATGAATCTTTCTTGACATACGAGAACCTGTCTTGCTTATTCCCTCTTTGCCCCTATTCTTGGAACCTATGAAGGATGTGAGTGGATCGAGGATCCTCACCTTGATGAAAGTTATGATGGAAATTCTTGTTTTCGTCTAAAACCGCTTATCAAATTATTATGCTTTTTGAAACGAAATTAGCTTTTATGCAAAAGAACCATACAGCCTTCCTTTGAAGCCTCATGAAGTTACTAGGACCTTTCCCGGGAGGCATGTTGAGTACGAAATGTACTCATGGCAATAATTTTGTTGAACAGAGTTCCATGAAGACAAAGGTGATGATTACGACTACTATGGCGATCCATAGGAGTGAGGTCATGTGGACTACATTGAATGCCTGTGGTTGAGATGGAGCCGCTACGTATTATATTTTCCGCTGTTTCCTGATTGTACCAAATGTCATGAGACATTTTATATGTATGCCTTATGGCAGATTATGGTACTTGTAAAATCTTTATGTATTCTGGAATGATACCATTTCTCTGTGTTGTCAACAATGATCCTGGGATTGACAATTAAACACGGGAGGGTCGGGAAATTATTTCTGGGTTCTCACACTCACCCGCATCACCCCGGTGTAGAAGGCTCCTGGCGGCAGTAGCTGTTACCAACTTAGGACAATAGCCTAAGCTTGGGGGAGTACGTGCCCTTTTCCCTTTTCCATTGTATTATCCATTTTACTTTGTTCTCTTCGATCTTTTCGAAGTTTTTTCCCGTTCTTCTTTGCTCTTTAATTTTCAAAAACAACAAAAAGATTTCTCTTTTCTTTTTCTTTCGTTAACCTTTGAAAAACCCAAAAATATTTTATTTCTCTCTTTAGTTTGCTTTGTTTTCAGAGTTCAGCTCGATTCCGTGATGGCATTTGATTATATTTCCCACGTTAAATCGTCCAAGTGAAAAGGTAGTAATGACTAAGATCGACGAAAGGGAAACAACAAGGAAAACCGGTATGAACTCTTCTTGTTTCTACTTTTATACATATGCATGTACTTATGATTTAGAGACCAGCTTGTAGCGACATAGTGCTATGTTTACAATGCTTTCCCAGTGTTCATGCTTTCTTTGTGGCTGATCTCAAATAGCTAGAGCGCATAATATGTTGTTGAAATGATTTACATGCATTGCATTGTTCATGGTTTGGCATATTGAAGTGGTATTTCCCTTCGGAGAATTCCTGGATTTACTTGGCACATGTTGACACATGTTTATGACTACAAATTCTATCATGCCTTGATGATCTTTTTATTTCAGAATAGTTATATCACTTTCATTCCTGATTCAATGTTTCTTTGTCGCTCTTCATGATTATGACCATTATTTCTCTCTAGTTGGTCGCTTCCCAGTCTTTTGCTAGCCTTCACTCGCACTAAGCAGAATTTTGCTTGTGTATCCAAACTCCTTTTCAAACCAGTTAATCCACTTGAGTCCACCATACCTTCCTATATATGGTATTTACCGGCCATCCCTAACTTAGAATTTCTTGTGCCATCTCGAAACTTATTCAAAAGCTTCCCTTTTGTAACCGTACAAGCTCATGGTGCAGTGAGGGAAAATCAGTATCTACCATGCCAAAAATATTTTGACGGAAGTTTGACCTAGTCAATTTAAAAAGAAAGAGTTACACCTCCCCCAAACTTGATGATGGAATGAAATGGACCAAATGCTGCTAATGATAGATGGAACGAGAAAACTTCCTTCCGTACTTGAGGCAAAATAAAAGGCACCATAGACCGTTAAATGATGTATGGAAAAGGGAACAAATGTGTAAGAAAAAAAGCATTAATATGGTTGGCATGGGAGATATTGAGAGACCTTTACCGTTCACCGTTGACTGGAAAGTTACACTTCTCAAAAGAATTTTATTTCTGTTTTCAAAACCAAGAGCTTTGGTACATGTTTAGTCTTTGCTTCCAACCACGGGTTTTCAACCTTGCCATCAAAAAGCCACGGTTCGAGAGTCTCCCCTTCTTCTTTAAAGCACCAACTATTGAGAGCATAATTGTCATTCTTAGTGTAACATGCATTGTCCCAAAGTACGACATTGTCTTCTGCATGGTTGTGATATTGCTTGTTCTGAAATTCTTAGTTCTAGTCTCCTTTAAATCTCTGGAGGAGTTTCTGCACTTATGTTTTGCTTCACTCATGGAGGCTAGCAAGATACCACTCTAGTATGTTCAAGCTTTGTGCATTGTGATCTTGTCTTGATTTTCGGCAGCATATTATTTACTTTTGGTTGTTTGTGATTGATCACTTGAAAGAAGGATTGCTTCGTGCATTGTCCTCATAGCATTGTTTCAATACTTGCTAAACTCTTTTCGTAGTACATGCTTATATACATCTATTGAAGCAAAAGTGTTTGTAAAAGTTTTCTTTGTCGCGTCCAGTTCGTTGAAATGAATTGATTGAGGACAAGCAATATGCTAAGCTTGGGGGAGTTGATACGTCTCAAACGTATATACTTTTCCAAACACTTTTGCTATTGTTTTTCCCTCATCCTTGCATGATTTGAGCAAAACTAACCCGGACTGACGCTGTTTTCAACAGAGCTTCCTGTATGGTTTTTATTGTGTGCAGGATTATGGATTTTGAGGTACATCAGAAAATTCAGGAAAATTCACAGAAAATCCACGCACCAGAAGCTTTCGTGTGCCAGAAGTGGGGGCAGAGGGGGCTAGAGGGGCCCCAGGCGCCATGCTGGCGCGGCCGCACCCCTGGCCGCGCCGGGGGGCTCCCACCTCCTCTGGTGACCTAATAGGACTCCTATTTATTCCCGTGACGCGAAAACCCCAGAACTGAAGTTGTTTTCCCAGTTTCCGTCGCGGAGCTGCCGCCACCCTCTGTTCTTCTCCGGAAGGGCTAATCTGGAAGCTATTTTGGCCTCCGGTGAGGGGAGATCATCTCCATCGTCATCATCATCACCACTCCATCCTCCCTCCATGACTTATGTTAACATGTGTGAGTAATTCCCTATTGTAGGGAAAGGGAATGGTAGGTATTGGATGAGTTAGATCATGCAATAGTTCGTCGGATTGTTGGGGGCACGTTGCCTATCATCTACTTTTGTGTTTATCATCTTTGCTACAACTTGTTGCGCTTAATGCTTTTCACTTTGGGCCCGAGTGCCATGTTTTTAGATCTGAACCACTTGTGTTTTCATGAGTATATTTATGTTCTTGATCCTATCTATGAGTTGTATGCACTTATTATGGTCCGGAACCGGCGATCCCAAAGGTGACAACTTGGGACACCAAAGGGGATGGACTATAATTTGAGGATTTCATGTATCCATTGAGTTTAATGCTTTTTTCCGGCGCTCTTTGACAGGAGCACCTTAATCTACATAAGTTCCTTTTGGCCCCATTCGTAGCGGGATGGTAGGACAAAAGATGTTGTGCAAGTTCTTATTGCAAGCACGCACAACTACCCGTGGGATACATCCCTAATGTTTGATATTTTCCTAGATGATCCTTGGTTTTCTGTGTGCCATGCCCCGTGTTAAAATCTATTACATGTTCACTCTCATCGAAGCAGCGCCCAACCATCCATATCCCTAGCCTACAGTGTTTTTAATCCTGCTGGTTACTAGTTGTTACTTTTGCTGTTTTACTTTCGTTGTCGCTACTACCACTATCATATCACCGTTGCTATTAATATTTTGTTGCAATCAAGTATATTTAAGGTGCGATTGAATTGACAATTCAACTGTCAAAGATTATAAATATTCTTTGGCTCCCCTTGTGTCGAATCAATAAATTGGGTTATCTTGCCCACGAAGACTATCTCGATCCCCTACAGTTAAGGGTCATCAATGGGCTAGAGAGAAAGAATAGGAAGAGAGAGTTAAGAACATTTCTGCACACACCACACTTGTTACTTTACATGTTTTTGAGGATCTCAAAACTTTTAGCACCCATCACATTCCTAGTTCACCTAATGGTTGGAATCCTATGGTAAATATTAAATTGAATAACTTCTTGTGCTTTGATTTATGTGATGTTGGAGCTAGTGCCTCCATTTTACCCAAAAGAATATATGATATGCTTGAATTGAAACCTTTTGATCCTTCTTCTTTTGGTGTTCGTTTTGTTGATTCTTCCGTAAAGAAGCAATTAGGAAGGATTGATGATGTGCTTATTGTTGTCAATGATAATTATGTTCCGTTGATTTTCTTGTCATGGACATTTAGTGGGATTCCTCATGTCCAATTATTTTGGGACGACCTTTTCTTCGCACGTTGGTGCTATCATTGACATGAAAGAAGGGACTATAAGAATCCAATTTCCCCTCAAGAAGGGCACGGAACATTTCCATAGAAAGAAGATTAAGTTACCTTTTGAGTCTGTTATACGGGCAAGCTATGCTTTTGATATTGATAAAACTTGATTTTTTGCTTCATGCCTAGCTCAAAGGCATAAAAGAAAGTGCTCATTGGGAGGCAACCCAAAATGTTTTTACTATAAGTTTTTAGTGGTCTTGATGCTTGTTACTACTGTAGCAACATCATTGTATATTTTTTTAACCTTTGTGCCAAGTTTTAGCCTCTGGTGGCAAGTAGATCAAAAGTAGTGACATGCAGTCCATAAAACATATTCTTTTTGCTTCATTGCAAAAATCTTTAAAAATCGCCAGATCATCTATTTGACCTGAATTTTTTTGACAGTATGCTCTTTATAATTGACTATATGCGGCTGTTATGAGTTTTTAAATTTGACTTGCAGAAGTACCCCGAAAAAATTATTTACTACTTGCTGGTCAGTTTTTCCCACATTCTGCCCTGTTTTGAATTTTTCCCAGTTTTGCAAATCTTGCGCTTGCTTTTTCTTTGCAAAAACTTTTTGGAAACCTTGATAAACAATAGCCCTTGTTGAAAATCCCCTTATTTCCAGTAGAGGAAAATTATTTTATTTTGTGTAGTAACCACTCTAATCAGCTTATGATGAGTTTCGTATGAAGGGAGTTTTCAAGTGTGCGAAGGAAGATGATGGAAGAAAATCTGGGAGTGTCAAAGGCTCAAGCTTGGGGATGCCCCCATTCACCCCAATAAATATTCAAGGAGACTGAAGCGTCTAAGCTTGGGGATGCCCCCGTGCGTCCCCTTCTCCATCAACAATCATCAGTTCATCCTTAGACTACCTTGTTTGGGAGAGAAACATGCTCCAATTTTTCATAGAATGCTCATAGTTTTCATGCTTATCTTTCTTGAGTGTTTTTTAATTTTTCTAGCTGCTATCATGTTTAGCTTCTTCTATCATGCTTATCTTTAAGATCTTGTGTTTAGGTTGTTTCTTCTAGAAATCTCTTGAGTTTCATGCTTATCTTGTTTAGAGAGTTGGCATGTTGCTCTAAGTGTGTGTCTTACTTTGAGTAGGTAATTGAGGTTGCTATTATAAGTTTAGTACTAACTTACAATAGTTTTGAAGTATCGTTTTAAGTAATGTTTGGACTTATTTGTGTCAAGAGCTCAAGCCTATTAGTGGTAGGTGTCGTATTTTGGTTCAATGTGCTTATTTTCAAAAACTACAAAAAATTAGTTGAGAACTCTAGCTACTAGATCGATGACTAACCTCTGGAGGGGCTGTAATATATAGAGTACCCTCACGTTATCATGGGTCGAGGATGCGCAAGGATAACCAAACCCCCATACACTCCACATAGGGTTACTTGTCTCTTTGTGAATCTCCTTACTAGATAGAGAGTTACCGATAATAAGTGGATGAGTTCCTTTGACTAATCCGAGTATTCGATTGTTGGCACTTCCACCATCCATATTTTGCTAGCCTCTTAGGTACCGTGCATTGCCCTTTCTCATCTTGAGAGTCGGTGCATACTTCGCTGGTGCATCCAAACCCTTGGCATGATATGCTGTCATCATAAGCCACATTATATCCTTCCTGAAAACAGCCACCATACCTACCTATCAAGGCATTTCCATAGCCTTTCCGAGATACATTGCCATGCAACATCCATCTTATCATGACTTGATTTTTAATTGTCATACATGCTTTTGCTTGATCGTATATCCGCATGAAAGTTGGGCCTTACCATTATAATTGCTACATGACGAGCTAGTATCATTGCATATCTTGCTACACTGGCAGAGCCATACATTTGCATACATCATGATTCAGTTTACAGTTTTCTTTATGTTGAGTACTTCTTATAAAGTGTGTGATCTTCTACATCAATGTAAAATATAGAGTGTTGCCATTAAAGTGAGGAAAATATCCCAAAGAGGACACAAATAAAAGATCCCGAAAGAGGACAAACGAAAAGATAACAAAGAGGAAAAATGAGAGATAAATAGAAAGAGCCAAAGAGGCCACACTAAAAAAAGAGAAAAGAAAGAAAAAAGGAGAAGGGGGCAACACTGCTATTCCTTTTAAAAGATCCACACTCGTGCTCCAAAGTAGTATTTGTAATTCATAGAGAGTTTCATGTCATTCATGGATAACTATGGGGGGATCCTTACACATTAGAACTTGGCGGGTATATTCCAATGATGAGCCTCCTCAAATATGCTCTAGGTCTTCTTGAGCAAGCAAGTTGGATGCACCCCCACTAGTTCCATCGGAGAGCTTTCCATAGCTCATATGTGCATCTATTGCATGGAAATCCCTACTCCTCACATCATATCTATCATTTGGCTTTCTCTCGCCTATGATTGTCCTCATTGATGTGAGCCTTTCACACCTTTTTTGTCTTCCTTCCCCATCATTGTTCTATTTGCCATCCTAACTACCAACTAATCTTGATCGCGCTCATTCATTGCATGAGTGCTCAAAATTGAAAGAGAGAGGATCAGTTTGACTTGTACCTGCCAGTGGTCTGGGGACGAGTCATAATAAGATTCCAAAGGAGGCTAAGTGTGAAGTTTTAGTTGATTGAGTTCTCAACAACTACCAATAATTTTTTATGCTCTAAACCCATCTCGCACTTCTTGCAAAAGAAACACCGATTAGAGACATTCAAGTCATGGACAACGAGAGCTCTGGCACCTCTATGTTCTTACTTTGCTAGTTTCAATACTAGATATAGACTCCTGCTTGTTATTGTCTTGACTTGAATTGCATATCTTTCTTGTTGTACTTAAAATTTAAATCTTTGTTGGTAGCATGTCACCATAGAAATTATCTTTGTTATCATTTACCTGCTCGAGGACGAGAAGAAATAAAGATTGGGGATGTTGATATGTCCCAAACGTATTTATAATTTATGATTGTTCCATGCTTATATTGGTGATATTGCTATGTGTTTTGCTACACTTTCATACCCTTTACAAATATTTGGACTAACCTACTAACTCAGTGCCCCAGTGCCAGTTTCTGTCTGTTGTTGTCCTTTCATTGCAGGAAAATGCCAAATATTAAAGTGGTCGGAAAATCCAGAAAAATCCTATAAAACAGATTTTCGGAAGACTCCAAAAGCTCGAAGGGGGGCCAGAGGGGCCCCACCCCCTGGCCAGGCGGGTACCTGGCGCCGCCAGGGGTGGCGCCGCGCCACCTGGCCACCTGGTCAGGTGGGGCCTCCCCTG
Organism: Bromus sterilis; assembly: GCA_950022295.1. Taxonomy (NCBI): domain Eukaryota; kingdom Viridiplantae; phylum Streptophyta; class Magnoliopsida; order Poales; family Poaceae; genus Bromus; species Bromus sterilis. The sequence goes on from OX465596.1 coordinate 278,004,497, forward strand.
GTTCCCTCCTTTTGCCTATATATCTGTCCTGCTCCGAAAACTCTCAGAAGGACCCCCGTTACGCGATTTTCCCCACTGTTCTACCGCCGTCGCGATTTCGATCTCAGGATTGCCTGAAGAACCTATCCCGACACCCTGCCGGAGGGAGGATTCACCTCCGGAGGCCTCTTCATCGCCATAATCGCCTCCTGGATGTGCCGTGAGTAGTCCCCTTTGGACCATGGGTCCATGATCATTAGCTAGATGATGTCTTCTCTCCAATCTTGTGCCTCAATTCTTAGACCTTGTGAGCTTCCCTACATGATCAAGGCACTTTTGTATTTGTTTCTATGTTGCTATGCTGTGTTTGCCGGGATCCGATGGATTATGATATTATGTTCAGAGTGTGATGAGTAATATAATTGGTTTGCCTTTTATGTTTTAGTTCATGAGTATTCTTGCATGTTCTCCGTTGATTTTTGTTTCTTTGGCCAAGTAGTAGATAGTAACTCCAAGAGGGAGCGTTATGCATTGTTGTGGGCACTTTCTGTAACAGCCCGGGATTTTCACTCAAATTTAAAAAATTGTTTGTTGGGTTGTTGTGATAATTTCCTGTATTGTTTGCAGTGTTTTCTTCGCCGAATTATTAATCGGTGAATATTTCTCCCCCATATTTCTCCCCCATATTTCTCGTATCGGATGCGAGACCAACCCTTTTCCACAACGATACACGACCTTTGCGACACCGGGTTTCACCCGAGCACCGTCGCAACCGGCACAGGACCAGCCATCGCCATCGGAACAAAAATTCCCATTTAATAATTAAATGGATTATTTTTTGGGCACCGGAAAAATGTTATTGGAACGTCATTGAAGTGAGGTAGAACTGACGGGCTCGCCGGCTGAGCGCGTGGTTCGAGATTTCCTCCGAATCGGAGGTCGTATGGACTCCCGGCGGTCAGAAACGCGGAGTACCGGATGCGGACGAGAAGACCCGAGGGCATTTGCGTAAACCTGCCAGCCATCCACCCCTATATAAAGACCACCTCTCTCCCTAGCCCTTCTAGGGTTTCCCCTAAGCCAAAATTGCAGTCACCCCCCTCTAAATTCTCAGATCTACCCAATTCCCCCCAAAAATCTCAAAACTCTAGCCCCCAGCGATCTGGACCGTCGGATCTGAAGATCCAACAGCCCAGAGGACGCCATGTCGCCCTCCCCGCCGCGCAGCAACCCTCATCGCGCTGCCGGGCCCCGCAGGGCCCCGATCTGGGCTTGGAAGCCCGCGCCATCCCGTCCCCAGCGCGCGCCGCCGCCCCAGCATGCTCCGGCGAGCGCTGCCGCCACGGCCACCGCTTCGGTGAGTCGCCCTTGCTATGTCGCCCCTTCTTCTCCCTCCCTCACCTCTCTATGCTTCACAGGAGACGCCGGCCGCCGTCGCCGAGTTCGGCCGACCTCGGCAAGTCATGCCATGGCCGGGCGCGCGAGGAGCTCGACCTCAAGCTCGCGCCGCCATGCCCCCAGGCCGCTGCCGACGACCCTTGCCACCAGATCCGCCCATCCTGTGAACTCCCCGCCCCACCTCGCCGGTAGACGGCCGGATGCCGCCACCCGTGCTCATCGGGAGCGTCGAAGCCCCGATCCCCGCTGCTGTTGACCAGACAGGTGGGCTGGCACGCCCACAACAGCCAGTCCGCGGCCCAGCACCACCCAGCAGGCCCGCCAACGCTCCCAGCCCGCGGCCTCCCCTTCGCCCTGTGCGACGCCCAACTAAACCGCGCCCATAGCCTTCCTGGGCCAAGGCCTGCTAAGGTGAAGGCGCCCCCCCCCCCCTTTTTTTTGTTTTTTTTGTTTTTTTTCTGTTGTGGTAGGGGCTTGGCCCAATAGATCTGAGCCTATGTGACGCCCTGTGCGCTATTAAGATAGGCGGTGCCCACCCTGTTAAGCCCAGTATAGTTAGATTCGGCCTAGTAATATATTTTTTGCTTTCCTAGGCTTTTTAATTGTCAGATTTAGTTATAATTTTGTGGTGCGCGTATCTTTTTCACCGTAGCTCGGATGGAGACGCTTTCTACATGAAAGTTGCTCCATTTTTCGCGTAGATTAATAAAATATGCTCCTTTTCCATGTTTGAAATTGTTTACATGTTGTTTTCCTGCTAATTACATGCCATGCCACTGTAAACTATAATTTCCATAACTTTTTAACCGTTATTCCGATAAGAATGTTTCTTATATGTAACTTGACTACAATTGCGTGTAGGTTGTGAATATGATGCTCTTGCTTGCTAATAAAAAGAATAAAATTATGTTTAGGGCAGAATAGTACCAAATGCAATAATTATCGTGGGGTCCGTAATAGTTGCCATGTATAGGTTTTACCCCCCACTTAAAGTGACTAGGTTAGATAATTTATTTATGCTTCACCTCTTTCCATGATTGTGTGATATGCCATGCTTGAGTGTGATGCCATGTTAACAACCTTTGCTCATGTTGTGTAGATAAACAACTTGAACCATGATAACCGTGTAGAATCGTCGTGTGTGACAAATACTCCACTTAACCTGCTAGTAACTGATACATCCAAAACGTATCTATAATTTCTGCTTGCTCCATGCCTCTTTTGTGTGATATTGCTATGATATTGATGAACTTCCGTACACTTTTGATCATATTTGGACTAACCTATTAACTCAGTGCACCCCAGTGCCAGGTCTTGTTTTCTGTTGTTTTTCTATTTCAGGTTTCCCCCATATAAAAAGTGCTCAAAAAATTCCGGGAAAATATAGGAAAAATCAGCGTACGGGAACCTTTCAGAAGAGCCAAAGTGGGGGCCGAGGGGGGCCCAGGCGGCCACCCAGCGCGGCCACTCCCTAGGCCGCGCCAGGGGGCGCCTGGAGCCCCTGGCCCACCTCTGGCTGCCCCCTTCGCCTATTTATTCCCCGTGACGAGAAATCCTCAGAGACTGAACCCTTTTTCGTGATCTCTCCTCTGTTCCGCCGCCGTCGCGCTTCCAAGATCGGGAGCACCAGAAGACCTCTTCCCGGCACCCTGCCGAAGGGAGGAATCACCTCCGGGAGCTTCTCCACCACCATGGTTTCTTGTCGGATGAACTGACTGTGAGTAGTCCACCTTGGACCATGGGTCTATGATCAGTTGCTATGTGATGTTCTCCTCCCCTCTTTGTTCTTCATGGATTAGACCTCGTGAGCTGCCCTACATGATCGAGGCACTTATGTAATCTTTCTGTTGTTGCTATGCTGAGTTTGCTGGGATCCGATGGATTATGAGATTATGTTCATATTGTGATTGAGTTATATATTTGATTCTTCGCTCTTTATATTTATGTTCTTGAGTAATTCTTGCATGTTCTCCGTTGCTGTTTATTGTTTTGGCCAAGTAGTAGGTAGTGACTCCAAGAGTGAGCGTTATGCATGATTGTGGGTTCATGCCCCCCGATGACTAGCTTGTGCGACAGAAACATGAGTCTAGGGGATGTGCTGTTGCCACAAGGGGGAAAACAACGGTGCTTGTACTTGCGGGTGCAAGGATTGTTTACTTTACGCAAAGTTCTTTAATGCAGTTGTCTGTTGCTTTGATTTTACACTTTGGGTGGGATTCGCAACTTAATACCAGCGAGATGTTCTGGATAGATATCTCAAGGTGGATTATTAGTAGGTAGATGCAGATGGATTTCGGTCTACTTGTCTTGGCGTACCGCCCATGCTTTTGAGCTTCTTCCTTTCTTTATAGCATAATTAGCATTGGTTTGCGCACATAATCATGTTAATTGCCCAGCTGTAATTTGTTTACCTCGCATGCCTATTTTATCGTCTTTTGGGAGAGAGACATCACTAGTGAACATCATAGGACCCCGGTCCATATTTCCAACACTGTTTACACTCACTATCAATTTACTGCTTTATTTCCTTTTCCGTTGCTATCACTATCATTATTATCCCGTGTGTTTTATCCTTTGTAAACAACAAGGCCGGAGGAATTGACAGCTCCTCTGTACTCGTTGGGAAGCAAAACTATCTGTTGTGTGTGCAGGTCCAGGTGAAGTTAGCAACCTCGGTTGTAAACGGCGCCATTGTTCACTTCACCACCTTCTTGTATCTGTTGGTGTCCTATTGGTTCGACACTCAAACCTTAGCATCTTTGCTAAGGGAAATTTGCCGCTATCTACATCTCAACCTTCCACTTGGGGTAACCAACGAGGGGCGAGAAGTTATCTCGTGCATCAAGAAAATTTCTGGCGCCGTTGCCGGGGACTCCTCTCTTCAAGATAGGGGAGTTGCACACTACCTTTTATCTTTGCTTTTTAGTCTTGTTTGTTTACCTTTCAGTTTTTGCTTTAGTGTCCTTTATCAAAAATCAAAAAAATAGTTATCTTGCTTTTAGTTATTCTTTCTGTTTAGTCAAGCATGTTAGGATTTTGTGCCTTGAGGGAATCAGAGGTTTGAGATTTCCATCAAAGGGATGGAGAAAATATGAAGAAGGCTTGGGATAGAATTTCTGATGCACATAGAAGAATTATGCCTTGGATACCTATAAAAATTGTGCTTAGAAATTTTTACCATGGTCTTTTTAGATGGTGCAAATACTCTCTTGATATTATAGCTGAAGGGGATTTCTTAGCTTGTGATGAAGCTAGAGCTCTTGAAATTATACATGGTCTATCTAGTTACTTTGTATATGATCATAGTTTTGATACTGTTATAGATAGACTTGCTACTATTGAAAAGAGATTGGATGCTCTATACTTGAAAAAAGGAAAGAAACCCCAGCCAAATAAGAAAGATGTTTATGAGATAGATGGTGACTGGGAACCCTTTGTTAGAATTAGCATCTCTAATCAAGACTTCCTTGCTTTCTGTGACATTGGATCTATGGTTTCTACTATGCCAAAAGTTGTTTATGATTCTTTAAAATTTAACATGGACAAATTATCATCATATCATGAACATGCTAATGGAGATATTTTTGAGACCCATGGAAGGATAAAAGATGTACCAGTGACATTCCTTAAAGGGATTGCAATGGTTGATTTCTTTGTCATGAAGCCAAACCAAGGAAACATAGTGCTTGGGAGGGGTTTCCTCCGAGCCGTGAAAGGCTTCATTGATATAGGTAAGAGACAAATACGCCTACGTGGGAAGGCAAAAGGTACATACCCCTTTCCTAAAAGAAACAAGGACGAACTTGTTGAGGAACCATTTGAATCATATTACAACTCCGATTATTATGATGATCTTTGATTCCTTCTATTTGCATTAAGCCTAGCTAATGGCTTTAAAGAAGCGCTTTCGGGAGGCAGCCCGCAACGAATTTAGGATTTCCTTTTTGTTTTTCTTCTATTTTTAGTGTTCTTGATGATTTTAACTACTGTAGAAACATCATTGTATCTTTACTTTTCAAGATTTGTGCCTTTCATAGCCTCATACGACAAGGGAAGTGAAAGTTGTGACATGTTGTCCAGAAAACAGATTCTGTTCTCGTGACTAGAAAAATCAGAGAAAAATCCCAGTTCGTCTTTTTTAGCTGAATTTTGTACACATCGTGCTCTATACAATTACGAAACTTTCGTATGTTCTGAGTTTTTTTATTTGAGTTGCAGAAGTATCCCTAAAAAATTATTTACTACCTGCTGGTCTGTTTTTCACAGATTCTGTCATGTTTTGCCTTTTCTTCATTTTGCAAACCTTAATCTTGCTTTTTCTTTGCAAAAACGTTTTGGAAATCTTGAGAAACAGTAGCTCTTCAAGAATATCTTTATTTACAGTAGAGAAAAAAATATTTTATTATGGGTACTAACCTCGCTAATCAGATTATGATGAGTTATGTATGAAGGGAGTTTTCAAGTGTGCGAGGGAAGATGATGAAAGAAGATTCAGGAGTGTCAAGCATTCAAGCTTGGGGATGCCCCCATGCATCCCCAAGAAATATTCAAGGAGACTCAAGCTTCTAAGCTTGGGTATGCCCCCGTGCATCCCCTTCTGCATCAACAATTATCAGTTCGTCTCTCGTCTCACTATATTTTTATCACTTCATGCGTTATGTTCTATGCTTGGAGCGTCTCGCTCTTAGGTTTTATTTTTAGTTTTCTTTAGCTTTTCTTGCTGTTCATAAAAAGTTAGAACCCAGCTTTCTTTGTGTGGGAGAGAAACACGCTCCACTTCCAAAATTTAGAACACAACATAGGACTTTTCATGCTTATCTTTGATGTGTGTGTTCTTTATCTTTTCATAGCTAATGTCTTGTTTTGCTCTTAGCTTTCATGCTTATATTTTTAAAGAGATTTTGTTTAATTTGTTGCTGGAACTCTCTTGAGTTTTCATGTTTATCTTGTTTAGAGAGTTTGCTTGTTGCACTGAGTTTTGTGTCTTGACTTGAAGTAGGTAATTGAGGTTGCTATTCTTTTGTAGTAGTAACTTGCAATAGTTTTGAGGTGCTATTTTGAGTAATGTTTGGACTTTTGGTGTCAAGAGCTTTAGCCTATTAGTGATAGATGTCATATTTTGGGCAATCCGTGTTTATTTTCAAAACCTACAAAATTAGTTGAGAACTCTAGCTACTAGATGGATCACTATTCTTCTGAGGGGTCGAATATTAGAGCACACTCACGTACCATGAGTCGAGGATGCGCAAGGATAACCAAACCTCCATACACTCCTCCTTGGGGTACTTGTCTCTTTGTGAACCTCCTTATTAGATTGAGAGTTACCGATAATAAGTGCATGAGTTCTTCGGACTAATGTGAGTATTCAAAAGTTGACACTTACACCTTCCCATATTTTCTAGCCTCTCCTGTGTCGTGCATTGCTTTCTTCTCACTCTGAGAGTTAGCGTCCACCTTTGCCGGTACATCCAAACCCTTGGCACGATACGCTCTGTCATCATAAACCTGTTTTTATCCTTCCTCAAAACAACCTGGTACTCCATAGAGATTATCATTCATGCATATAGCTATGTGGGGACCTTCACACTATAGAACTTGGCTTGTATATTGCAATGATGAGCCTCCTCAAATGAGCTCTAGGTCTTCTTGAGCAAGCAAGTTGGATGCACCCCCACTAGTTCCATTAGAGAGCTTACCTTAGCTCATATGTGCATCCGTTTCATGGCAATCCCTACTCCTCACATCATATCTATCATTTGGCTTTCTCTAGCCTATGATTGTCCTCATTGATGTGAGCCTTTCACAACTTTTTGTCTTCCTCCTCCACCATATTCTCTCTTTGCCATCCTAAGTGTAAACTTTCTTGCTTACGCTCATCCATTGCATGAGTGCTCAAAATGTCGAAAAGGAGTGGATCATTTTGACTTGTACCTGGCTAGTGGTCTGGGGATGAGTCAAGATAAGATTCCAAAGAAGACCAAGTGAGAAACTTTATTAGATTGAGTTCTCAACATAAAAAATAATTTTTCTCGTATATCCCTATCCCCTTTCTTGCACGCAAACACCATTTGGAGACATTCGAGTCACGGATAGCGAGAGCTCTTGCACCTTTATGTTCTTATGTTGCTTGTGTCAATGCCAAATATAGACTCTTGCTTGTTATGACTTGAATTGAATTACATGCCTTGATTGCTTTACTTAAAAGTTCTTTTATGGTTGTTAGCATGTCACCACAGATATTATGCTTGTTATCATTTACCGACTCGAGGATGAGCAGGAATTAAGCTTGGGGATGTTGATACGTCGAAAACGTATCTACAATTTTTGCTTGCTCCATGCCTCTTTTGTGTGATATTGCTATGATATTGATGAACTTCCATACACTTTTGATCATATTTGGACTAACCTATTAACTCAGTGCACCCCAGTGCCAGTTCCTATTTTCTGTTGTTTTTCTATTTCAGGTTTCCCCTTTATTAAAAGTGCCAGAAAAATTCCGGGAAAAATATAGGAAAATCAGCGTACGGGAACTTTCTAGAAGAGCCAAAGTGGGGGCCGAGGGGGGCCAGGGGGCCAGGCGGCCACCCGGCGCGGCCACCCCCTAGGCCGCGCCAGGGGAGGGCCTGGAGCCCCTGGCCCACCTCTGGCTGCCCCCCTTCGCCTATTTATTCCCCGTGACGAGAAACCCTCGGAGACGGAACCCTTTTTCGCGATCTCTCATCTGTTCCGCCGCCGTCGCCCTTCCAAGATCGGGAGCACCAGAAGACCTCTTCCCGGCACCCTGCCGGAGGGAGGAATCACCTCTGGGAGCTTCTCCACCACCATGGATTCTTCCCGGATGAACCGTGAGTAGTCCACCTTGGACCATGGGTCTATGATCAGTAGCTATGTGATGTTCTCCTCCCCTCTTTGTTCTTCATGGATTAGACCTCGTGAGCTGCCCTACATGATCGAGGCACTTATGTAATCTTTCTGCTGTTGCTATGCTGAGTTTGCTGCGATCCGATGGATTATGAGATTATGTTCAAATTGTGATTGAGTTATATATTTGATTCTCCTCTTTTATATTTATGTTCTTGAGTAATTCTTGCATGTTCTCCGTTGCTATTTATTGCTTTGGCCAAGTAGTAGGTAGTGACTCCAAGAGGGAGTGTTATGCATGATTGTGGGTTCATGCCCCTCGATGACTAGCTTGAGTGACAGAAACATGAGTCTAGGGGATGTGATGTTGCCACAAGGGGGAAAACAATGGTGCTTGTACTTGAGGGTGCAAGGATTGTTTACTTTACGCAAAGTTCTTTAATGCATTTGTCTGTTGCTTTGAGTTTACACTTTGGGTGGGATTCACAACTTAATACCAGCGAGATGTTCTGGATAGATATCTCAAGGTGGATGATTTGTAGGTAGATGCAGATGGATTTCGGTCTACTTTTCTTGGCGTATCGCCCATGCTTTTGAGCCTCTTCCTTTCTTTATAGAATAATCAGCATTGGTTTGCGCACATAATCCTGTCAATTGCCCAGCTGTAATTTGTTTACCTCGCATGGCTATTTTATCGTCTTTGTGGAGACAGACATCACTAGTGAACATCATAGGACCCCAGTCCATATTTCCAACACTGTTTACACTCGCTATCAATTTACTGCTTTATTTCCTTTTCCGTTGCTATCACTATCATTATTATCCCGTGCGTTTTATCCTTTGTAAACAACAAGGCCGGAGGAATTGACAACTCCTCTGTACTCATTGGGAAGCAAAGCTATCTGTTGTGTGTGCAGGTCCAGGTGAAGTTAGCAACCCTAGTTGTAAACGGTGCCATTGTTCACTTCACCACCTTCTTGTATCTCTTAGTGTCCTATTGGTTCAACACTTAAACCTTAGCATCTTCGCTAAGGGAATTTTGCCGCTATCTACATCTCAACCTTCCACTTGGGGTAACCAACGAGGAGCGAGAAGTTATCTCATGCATCAGTAACCGCCTTCGACGGTAGATGCGATGTCGAAGTGCGTTGCATCGTGTTGCCTTTTGATGTTTCTTGCTCGTGATTGCTTCTCAGTAATAGATGCTTGATCGTCGATTGTCCTTCCAGCGTTTACTTATTGTGTGCTCCTGCGGGTATTCTCGGGGACGTTGCGAGTTTGTGATCGACTACACCTTCGGTTTCGTCTTCTCATCAGGTAATGGTAGCATCTATCATGCTTATAACTTTCAGCTCACTCGCGCCTAGGTGTAGGATAGAACGATTGCTTGATCCAAACACTTCATATTCATGCCTCTCAAATAAACCCAAATAACCATGTCCTCCACATCCCAGCAAACCATGTTTGGCTATGTTACTATTGCTCGCTGCTCAGCCACTTCTTAGTATGCATGATAGGATGCTATCAACTATTATCATGTTACTCCTTGGATTGGATTATCACATTATTATATTGTTGTGGATGATATGATTATTATAATGTTTACTATATTCGACGAAGGATGGAAGGTCTAGGCTATCCCGCTCCGACGCTTTGTTCCATTCGAGTTACCTAGGATCCGAGTTCCGGATACTGGTTCTAAGAATGAGCGTGCCTAACCGAGTGTGGGATTTTATGGGGTCCCTTCTTACCTACCTAGCTTTAAACATTTCTAGTGGTGGCCCAAGCTAATTTACCATTTGAAAACCGTGTGTGTGTCTGTCGGGTAGGTCCTGGCAGATATTCTTTAAAACAACCTAGGCGAGCGGGGACATGGTTTCCTTGTTGGTCCAGCCTGTTTGGCTGAGGACCCGGCCTCATGTGAGAATTTACCGTCAATCCAAACTTGCGATAGACATTAGAGACCAGATCGAGAGCGCGACCGGCTCCTGAGATGGATGTCGACTCACCAGGGGCCACCCGGATTTGTGCGTTGTTAGATAGAGGGACCTGTCGTTTCGGATCTCTCAGAACTAAATCATAAAATGGTTGCCTATGATGGGTAGAAACTGAGAGAGATGGGCGTGCGTGCGGAGCCTTGTAATGGGCAGTTTGTACACCCCTGCAGGATTATCAAAATTGTCTTGGAATTTAAAAAATGGAAATGGAAATCTTAGTTAAACCAAAATGATGGAATCTATTTATAAAATGCCTAGCAATCATTTGGCCATGATTAAAATAACAATGGATATTCTATTAAAGTGTTTTTAGAAAGTATTATGAAATAAAAACAATAGCTTGAAAATTATTAAATGGCCATTGTAAATTTAATAAACACGTAGGAATTTTAAATGCACTAAAAATTGTGAAACCAAAAATATTGCAAACCATTTTATAAAATGTCCAAATATCATTAGGGTATATTAAAATACAAATGGTATTTTATTAAAATATTCAAATAATACAAACAAACAAAACAGTAGCAAAATAATAGCTTTTACTTCATATTAAATAATTTAAAGGTCTAAAGGATTTTATTTTTGTATCAAACATTTTGTGGCATCATTATAACTTGTTACAATAATATTAGGGTTTATTTCATGTTTTACAAAAATCAAATGCCAGCCAAATAAAATAAGAAAAGTAAAAGAAATGATTAACAGAAAAAAAAAGTAGAAAACCCCCTAATCCCGCCTGGGGCGAGGCCCACCCGGGCCCAGCCCCCCTCCTCTCTTCTCTCTCCCCCACCCCAACCACCCCTCACCTGCTCCCCCTCCCGTGGCAGCATGGCCATGGCCAGAGCGCCGAGCTTCCCCCCCCCCCCTCTCCCCTCACCTGCCCCCCTCCTCCACCTGCTCCCCATGGAGATAAGGCCGCCCCCCCCCCCCAACTTCCCCCTGACCCCCTGCCCACTTCCCCTCCTCTCTCTCACTAGGTGGATCCTCCCCGTGCGAGCTCCACAACGACCGTGGACGCGCCGCCGTGCACACCGTGGCCACTGCCCACCTCCGGGCCGGCTGGCATGTCCAGGTGAACCAGCTGCTTCGTCTTTGTCATCTTCTACGAGCAATCGAGCCTAGGCGCCCCACGGCCTTCGCAATCGTCGTCTGCCTCGCCTTCAGCCGCAGTCTTCGGCGCCCGGATTCGTCGCCTCCCGAGCCCCACCGTCCTCCCCGAGCCCGCTGCCCTCCTCTACACCTCCTCGGTGAGTTGATGCACCATCGCCAATTGCCCCCGTGGCCTCATTTTCGTCGTTGTCGTCCCCGCCATTGTAGCCGTGAGCTCGCCTCCGTGGTGGGGTTCACCGCCGTGGCGTAGAGCCCGCGTTCGACACACCAAACACGTCGTCGCGTTCTTCATGCTCCCCTGAGCCGAAACCAATAGCACCCGCCCAATCCAACGCGCTAGAACGACGTCCCCGTCGAGTCCGTATACTGACCTCCGCCGTCGTCGACCGTGGCGACGTCTCCGACCCCCTCCGGCCACGGGATGGCCACCGTTCGACGCGCGAAGAGCCCCTCTTTCGAACGCCACCAACCACGCCTCCTCCCGTGTGTTATGGTGAGCGCACGGCCTCGCCGGAGCAACTCCGGTGACCGCCGGCGTGCCCCCTGTGTCACCGCCATGTAGGCCCGCCCTGTAAGTTGGGCCATTAGCAGTTAACCACAACCCATGTGCCACTGACATCGGGCCCCCCTCGCGCTAATAACCCCTCATTTTAATTAAGTTGAAAACCCTTCTGTATCACTAACCTATGGGCCAAGTCCATTCACTTAATCCCTGGTTAATTATAATAGTTAATTAAATTTGTGTCACTGACCAATGCCCCCCCCCTGTTTATTTGTTTAATTAAAAATGTAATTATAAATGGAGTGTATGACATGTGGGCCCTATCTGTTTTATTAAATTAAATAAATTATATAAATACCATTGTCTATGACATGTGGGTCCCAGATGTCAGGTTTGACCAGTCAAACTACTATTCTGGATAATGTTATATTAAATGATTATAGAAATTCAGAAAATGTTATAAAATCATTTAAAACTTTAAAATTCGATATCTTTTAAACCGTAATTCAGATTCAAAAACTTTATAGATGAAAGTTGATCAGAAAAATGTAACGAATAAGAATACGCTATTCGTATGTCTACCACTCCCCTCTAACACAACGAACATCGAACCTTCCCCCTCTGTATCGTCTGTCCGATAAATTGTCCGGTACTGCTAAAGTACCCGGATGAATTTATTTCGAACACGAAAGTTGTTCGGAATAGATCAACTAACCCGGATACACCACCCACACATGTGTCGGATGTCCACGACACCTCCGGCATGATATCTCCCCCCCCCCCCTCCGGACACCTTGTCCGATAATCACCCGGAGCTGGCCGTTCATCCCCGGATGAATTCCCTCTCCGAGCAACGTGCATTGCACTGCGTTAGAACACCGTTAACATTGCATCTGTCTTGTCATGCATTTGTTTGCATTGTTGTGCTTTGTATTTACTGTTTCTTCCCCCCTTAATCTCCGATTGACCCCGCTGCTGCCGTCGACTACACCGCTGCTGAGTACGACTACTTCGTCGATGATCCTACCCCTACCGTCGAGCTTCTAGGCAAGCAGAGCCATTCTCTTCAAGAGCACACGCGACACAAGGTAAGGAGACGGTTCACCTTGTTGGTAACCGCAGTGACTTGGTGGGACGACGGGGCAGGCACCGATGTACTGGTGGTCCTGGCTGATGTCGTTGTCCGCGGGTCAGTTAAGTCGAGGCAACGATAACGGTTGTCACGCAGGTTAATTAAAATGCTAAATGGTTCAGTGAATGTCTTGAGTTGGCTATATGCCATGTACGCACTACCTACCCGTGGGAATTAAGAGTTATGGGCTCCTCTGCTTCGTAGTGTCGTCCGAGGACTCTTCAGACGTCAGCAGTACTGCGGCCTGTGCCGGGAAGTGGTGTTGTCTTATTTGCTCGCGCGGTGGTGTCCTATTTGGATTTGCTTTAACTTCACCGGCCAGCCACGCACCGTACAGGAGTACGTTCGAGTTGGGGTCCAAGGCTCGGCGTACTTAGGATTTAGACCGGCGGGTGGCCTCTCTGTTGAGTTTGAAAGATGGGCTACTAAGTGTCGGATAGCCTCGGTGGAGCGTTCCCTAACAAGGTTCCCGCCACCCTGGAGATCCGTGCGTGTAGTGTAACACAAGTGCACCCCCGCAGGGAAGATTAATCTATTCGAATAGCCGTGTCCATGGTAACAGGACGCTTTATGCTGAAGCTGGATCTTACTACTACAAATTATTATTATTAAACTGTATGGTTCCGGGTTTTCTTCATCGCTGGGATGTCGAGGAGGTGAACTCGGAGGCATTGTTAATTATGATTACAACTTATTATTATACAATGCTGCAGCAACTTCTGCTGCATTGTTACTTTCATTACTGTTATATTAACTGTTGGCTGATTCTTACCTCATGCTGCAAGACTCGTTGGAAGATGCTAGTCTTCGTGAGGCCTATCTTCTTACCTTTGCTCTGGAATTCTGTCTTCCAGTCCACTATATACAGCCTCTTATTTCCGTTGATACAATGCATAATGCTTAGTAGCGGACGTAAGTCTCGCGGGTATACTAAATACTCACCCTGCTTTATTTCCTTTACTGTTTTTCCTGATCGGCCGCTGCAGTCGACGTTGGAGTCCAGGAGTAGGAGATCACCGATGTCGACCACCACAACGTGAAGATCCCCGATGCCTTCTACAACGTCGAGTTCCCTGTTGACCAGGAGTAGTTTGGAGGTTCCTAGGAAGGAGGCCTCGCCTTTTCGATCTGTTGTTATTTGTGCTAGCCTTCTTAAGACAACCTTGTATCCTTGTGTCTGTACTCAGATATTATTTGCTTCCGCTGACTTTGTGCTCTCGAGCTGTTGTATTCGAGCCCTCATGGCCCCTGGCTTGTATTAAACAGCTTGTATTATTTTATTTGTAGAGTTGTGTTGTGATATCTCACCGTGAGTCCCTGATCTCGATCGTGTACCTTGCGTGTATGATTACTGTACACGGTCCGATTTTGGGGGCGTCACAAGTTGGTATTAGAGCCGACTGCCTGTAGGAAGCCCCTAACCACTCCTCGGTCGAAGTCGAGTCTAGTATTTGCAAAACTACTTGCTAACTTAATGTTTGGCTTACGGGCCCACATTGTTATCACCCCTTGTGATATCTATGGTATTAGGATCTTTTTCTCCGTACCTATGCTCTGGGACTCTGATCTCTTATCCTTGTTGGTAAGTTTTATTAACGCTGACTTTAGGTTCTCGTACCTCCTTCCTTCCGAAGAGCACTGCCTTCCCGATGATCTCCTGATTCACCTGAAGATCCCGACGATTACTCTCTGATAAATTCCCGAGAACCTGCGTGTTCATCGCCTTTGCAATCCCCTGCCACCGATAAGTCTGTATGGATGATTGCATCCACCTCCCGATCTGGAAAACACGATTCCCTGGTATTTAAGCATCGAATCATTCCAATGCTTCCATCACCCGATGCCTTCGCATTATTTATCCTCCCGATTGAGTGTCGATACTCACATCGGATGCTTTGCGAACCATCCAACCTTTTCGTGGATTATTATCCGACTAATCTTACATGGCTTATTCCGTGTGTCAAATGAATTCATCGTGTGAAATACCATCCCTGCCCCCGATGATTTTTGTTATCGTCGACAACCTCCCTTGACTCCGTGCCAATAAAACTTGGTTATATATATCGTGCTCTGCCTTTCCTTGGGAAAGACATACACGTGATACTTGTGTATCATCACGTTTCCCTTCCATTGGTCCGTTTGATCAGGCAATCACATTTTTCCTTCCATTGGTCTGTTTAATCTTTCTTGTGATATAAATTATCTGAGCAGCGATGATTCCCTGCTTATGTAAACACCTCGGTGTACTACCTCGTCAGTAACCCTTGTTGCCATTGTTGATGACATCTTGGTCACCACCGGGACGAGAACTTTGCCAATTGGTCCGCCTCGTATTAACGAGCAGGAAAATGGTTCTCAATGTCTACTGCTCCTGGTACCGATGTTGTTGCCGATATAGCTGACAAGCTGTTCTCTGACTTACCTTGCAACTTGATCGCATTTTTTGTCACCATCCTTCTGATTCTTCTGTGGGCCCATAACCCACAGTTCCACAGGACCGAAACCTGACTCTTGTCATCGACCTTGTGATATTCCGTCCGAGATCAGACTCAGTGCTTGTGCCTGATGATCGGGGCCCCTTTCCCACGATCCTTCATCAGCATCGAACACGTGCATATCTGCTTAAAACTTCTCTCGACGTACTTCCCTGAGCTTAAACTCGGAAGGACTTTGTACCCCATACCCTTGAGCAACCCCATTTAATTGATCTTGTATCGATCCAACCCCCTTAAGCTTTATCTCTTAACCTGTTCGTAAGTACGATGAAGCCCCGAGGAAAGGATGAAAACCCATCGAGATGCACCGATGCAAAGAGATGAAGACCTCAACATGAACGATTGACTTCTTCGAGTAGGAAAACAAGAACCAGAAGATTTTTTAGAAGGCGAAACCGAAACTCTACCCCTTACAATACTTTTAATTCTCGGGACGAGAATTCTTTGTAGTGGTGGAGATTTGTAACACCCTCAGAATCAGTAACAGTAATCACTACAGTGATTCCACTTTTAGTGATCATTACTGTTGATGATCAAGCCATGATCACCTTTGATCATAGCTCTGTCAATTTCCAACCCAGATAAAATTTTCAAATTGGGTAAATTATAAATTCTCTCCAAGACTTGTGGATTCATGTCCATCATTTGACCATGGTTAACCAAAACCACCTTAGTCATTTGCATAATCCCAAGTCAATGATAATCATGAAACCCTTAAGGTTGGATTATCCAAATTGTCTTGGAATTTAAAAAATGGAAATGGAAATCTTAGTTACACCAAAATGATGGAATCTATTTATAAAATGCCTAGCAATCATTAGGCCATGATCAAAATAACAATGCATATTCTATTAAAGTGTTTTTAGAAAGTATTATGAAATAAAAACAATAGCTTGAAAAACATTAAATGGCCATGGTAAATTTAATAAACAAATAGGAATTTTAAATGCACTAAAAATTGTGAAACCAAAAATATTGCAAACCATTTTATGAAATGTCCAAATATCATTAGGGTATATTAAAATACAAATGGTATTTTATTAAAATATTCAAATAATACAAACAAACAAAACAGTAGCAAAATAATAGCTTTTACTTCATATTAAATAATTTAAAGGTCTAAAGGATTTTATTTTTGTACCAAACTTTTTGTGGCATCATTATAACTTGTTACAATAATATTAGGGTTTATTCATGTTTTACAAAAATCAAATGCCAGCCAAATAAAATAAGAAAAGTAAAAGAAATGATTAACACAAAAACAAAAAGTAGAAAACCCCCTAATCCCGCCTGGGGCGAGGCCCACCCGGGCCCAGCCCCCCTCCTCTCTTCTCTCTCCCCCACCCCAACCACCCCTCACCTGCTCCCCCTCCCGTGGCAGCATGGCCATGGCCAGAGCGACGAGCTCCCCCCCTATCCCCTCACCTGCCCCCCTCCTCCACCTGCTCCCCATGGAGATAAGGCCCCCCCAACTGCCCCCTGACCCCCTTCCCACTTCCCCTCCTCTCTCTCACTAGGTGGATCCTCCCCGTGCGAGCTCCACAACGACCGTGGACGCGCCGTCGTGCACACCGTGGCCACTGCCCACCTCCGGCCCGGCTGGCATGTCCAGGTGAACCAACTGCTTCGTCTTTGTCATCTTCTACGAACAATCGAGCCTAGGCGCCCCACAGTCGTCGCAATTGTCGTCTGCCTCGCCTTCAGCCGCCGTCTTCGGCGCCCGGTTTCGTCGCTTCTCGAGCCCCATCGTCCTCCCCGAGCCCGCTGCCCTCCTCTACACCTCCTCGGTGAGCTGTTGCACCATCGCCAATTGCCCCCGTGGCCTCATTTTCGTCGTTGCCGTCCCCGCCATTGTAGCCGTGAGCTCGCCGCCGTGGTGGGGTTCACCGCCGTGGCGTAGAGCCCGCGTTCGACACACCAAACACGTCGTCGCGTTCTTCATGCTCCCCTGAGCCGAAACCAATAGCACCCGCCCAATCCAACGAGCTAGAACGACGTCCCCGTCGAGTCCGTATACTGACCTCCACCGTCGTCGACCGTGGCGACGTCTCCGACCCCCTCCGGCCACGGGATGGCCACCGTTCGACGCGCGAAGAGCCCCTCTTTCGAACGCCACCAACCACGCCTCCTCCCGTGTGTTATGGTGAGCGCATGGCCTCGCCGGAGCAACTTCGGCGACCGCCGGCGTGCCCCCTGTGTCACCGCCATGTAAGCCCGCCCTGTCAGTTGGGCCATTAGCAGTTAACCACAACCCATGTGCCACTGACATCGGGCCCCCCTCGCGCTAATAACCCCTCGTTTTAATTAAGTTGAAAACCCTTCTGTATCACTAACCTATGGGCCCAAGTCCATTCACTTAATCCCTGGTTAATTATAATAGTTAATTAAATTTGTGTCACTGACCAATGGCCCCCCTGTTTATTTGTTTAATTAAAAATGTAATTATAAATGGAGTGTATGACATGTGGGCCCTATCTGTTTTATTAAATTAAATAAATTATATAAATACCATTGTCTATGACATGTGGGTCCCAGATGTCAGGTTTGACCAGTCAAACTACTATTCTGGATAATGTTATATTAAATGATTATAGAAATTCAGAAAATGTTATAAAATCATTTAAAACTTTAAAATTCGATATCTTTTAAACCGTAATTCAGATTCAAAAACTTTATACATGAAAGTTGATCAGAAAAATGTAACAAATAAGAATACGCTATTCGTATGTCTACCACCCCCCTCTAACACAACGAACATCGAACCTTCCCCCTCCGGATCGTCTGTCCGATAAATTGTCCGGTACTGCTAAAGTACCCGGATGAATTTATTTCGAACACGAAAGTTGTTCGGAATAGATCAACTAACCCGGATACACCACCCACACATGTGTAGGATGTCCACGACACCTCCGGCATGATATCTCCCCCCCCCTCCGGACACCTTGTCCGATAATCACCCGGAGCTTGCCGTTCATCCCCGGATGAATTCCCGCTCCGAGCAACGTGCATTGCACTGCGTTAGAACACCGTTAACATTGCATCTGTCTTGTCATGCATCTGTTTGCATTGTTGTGCTTTGTATTTACTGTTTCTTCCCCCCTTAATCTCCGATAGACCCCGCTGCTGTCGTCAACTACACCGCTGCTGAGTACGACTACTTCGTCGATGATCCTACCCCTACCGTCGAGCTTCCAGGAAAGCAGAGCCATTCTCTTCCCCAGATATCGCCTATCTTTCCGTACATTTCTTGCACTAGGCATTGTTACTGCTGCTGCTACGATTACAATCCTATTCAATTGGATAGCCTATTTTTGTCGCCCCTTGATGTACCTTCCTTTAATCCTATGCTGCCTATTATTACTTATGAATTATTCAGCAGTAAACCATGCGCATTGTTAGTTAGGTTTAGAATAGTGGGTCATGATCACTCTGGGAGTGATCGCGGGAACGATATATTACATCTGCAACAGGTACGGATCAATGCAGACGCCCTAGGGAACCTACAACGGCGAGACTCTGCCGAGTCGCTTCGAGTTTGACTTACGAGTGGACGAACTCGTATTTCACTCTCGTCGGCTCAGTAGCGTAGGATCACCGGGATGATACGAGGTTTATCTCTTTAGTTCATTCCGCTGATGTCTTTGTCAAACCTCTTTAAGTGTGCCATCGAGGGTGATACCTCCTGGTTTCACTTAATGGTAGGCACTCGAACCAACCGGTGTCCTTAAAGGTAAGAAGTCGGGTGACCCAACGGTGCCCGCGAGTGGTATTGCGACGGGATGATAGGGAGGGTACGACCAGTGTACCAGTGTTCTTGGCCCCTGATCGTTGGCCGCGAGAGTTACCAAACCTACGAAAGTCGAGCTCCTCCAAGAGCACACGCGAGACAAGGTAAGGAGACGGTTCACCTTGTTGGTAACCGCAGTGACTTGGTGGGACGACGGGGCAGGCACCGATGTACTGGTGGTCCTGGCTGATGTCGTTGTCCGCGGGTCAGTTAAGTCGAGGCAACGATAACGGTTGTCACGCAGGTTAATTAAAATGCTAAATGGTTCAGTGAATGTCTTGAGTTGGCTATATGCCATGTACGCACTACCTACCCGTGGGAATTACGAGTTATGGGCTCCTCTGCTTCATAGTGTCGTCCGAGGACTCTTCAGACGTCAGCAGTACTGCGGCCTGTGCCGGGAAGTGGTGTTGTCTTATTTTCTCACGCGGTGGTGTCCTATTTGGATTTGCTTTAACTTCACCGGCCAGCCACGCACCGTGCAGGAGTACGTTCGGGTTGGGGTCCAAGGCTCGGCGTACTTAGGATTTAGACCGGCGGGTGGCCTCTCTGTTGAGTTTGAAAGATGGGCTACTAAGTGTCGGATAGCCTCGGTGGAGCGTTCCCTAACAAGGTTCCCGCCACCCTGGAGATCTGTGCGTGTAGTGTAACACAAGTGCACCCCTGCAGGGAAGATTAATCTATTCGAATAGTCGTGTCCATGGTAACAGGACGCTTTATGCTGAAGCTGGATCTTACTACTACAAATTATTATTATTAAACTGTATGGTTCCGGGTTTTGTTCCTCGCTGGGATGTCGAGGAGGTGAACTCGGAGGCATTGTTAACTATGATTACAACTTATTATTATACAATGCTGCAGCAACTTCTGCTGCATTGTTACTTTCATTACTGTTATATTAATTGTTGGCTGATTCTTACCTCTTGCTGCAAGACTCGTTGGAAGATGCTAGTCTTCGTTAGGCCTAGCTTCTTACCTTTGCTCTGGATTTCTGTCTTCCAGTCCACTATATACAGCCTCTTCTTTCCGTTGATACAATGCATAATGCTTAGTAGCGGACGTAAGTCTCGCGGGTATACTAAATACTCACCCTGCTTTATTTCCTTTATTGTTTTGCCTGATTGGCCGCTGCAGTCGACGTTCGAGTCCAGGAGTAGGAGATCCCCGATGTCGACCACCGCAACGTGAAGATTCCCGATGCCTTCTACGACGTCGAGTTCCCCGTTGACCAGGAGTAGTTTTGAGGTTCCCAGGCAGGAGGCCTCGCCTTTCCGATCTGTTGTTATTTGTGCTAGCCTTCTTAAGGCAACCTTGTATCCTTATGTCTGTACTCAGATACTATTTGCTTCCGCTGACTTTGTGCTCTCGAGTTGTTGTATTCGAGCCCTCGTGGCCCCTGGCTTGTATTAAACAGCTTGTATTATTTTATTTGTAGAGTTGTGTTGTGATATCTCACCGTGAGTCCCTGATCTCGATCGTGTACCTTGCGTGTATGATTACTGTACACGGTCCGATTTTGGGGGCGTCACAATTGTATGCCGATTGTATGAGATGTTGTATCCTTGTAGCTGTAATGTTGTGATATCATGTTGGAAATTCGCGGCATATGACATTGTAATATGTCTCGGTGGGACCGATATGTGCTTTATCCCCGAATCTGGGTGGAAACATCTAGATCTGGAATAGTACCGCATATCGGGCCTTACAACCTGGTATCAGAGCCTTACCGACCGTAGAATCCCTTTTCTGGCCAATGTCGAGTCTAGGCAAAAACTATTTTGTAGTTACTAAGTTATATATCGGAGAGTAGGAATCTTGTTACTCCTTACCCTTGCTCTGGTCAGGACAAGTGTCGTAAGTGTTTCAACTCTCGTCTTTTCCCCTTCAAACACTAGGATCTCGAGAGTGTGGAGTTTCGGAATAGTTACAATGCCTTGCTTGCAGCGTATTGTCTCGATTCTGGTCTAAGGTTTGGGAAATCCGGTAGTACCTTTATGTAACAGCCTAGTTTTCACAAAAATTAAAAATTTTGTTTTCGGTGTGAATTATTTGATTGTCTGAGTTGTTTGAAGTGTTTGCTTCACCGAAATAATAATCGGTGAATATTTCTCCCCCTTATTCTCGTATAGGATGCGTGACCGACCCCTCTTCCACCACGGCACACGACCTTGCGACACCGGGGTTTCACCCGATCGCCGTCGCAAAACCCGCACGAGACTAGCCATCGCCAGCGGATCGAAAACCCCGTTTATTTAATAAACGGATTATTTTATGGGGCGCCGAAAAATGCTGTCAGAGTGTCACCGCAGTGAGGTACGATCAACGGGCTCGACACGCTGAGCGCGTGGTTCGAGATTTCGTCGGAATTGGAGTCCGTACGGAGTCTCGGCGGTCACGAACGCGAACACCGGACGCGCGAGAGGGGTACCGAGGGCGTTTGCGTCAACCAGCCAGCCAACCTACCAATATAAAGACCACCAGCCTCCCACCAACCAATTAGGGTTTACCCTACTGGAAATTTGCAGCCACACCCCCAAAACCCCCTCCAAATTCTGCCCCAAGCCCCTCTTGCCCCGAAACCCTAGATCAGGGCGACCCGGAGCCGTCAAATCCCGATCCGGCGGCTCCCAGGCCGCCACGTGGCTCCCCAAGCCTCCCACCGCAGCACAGCCACGCCCCGGGCCGCGCGGGCCCGCCTCCAGCCGCCGCCGGGCCCGATCCGGGAAGACCTCGTCCGTCTCCTCCCGCGGCAGCCGCCGCCAAGCGCCGCCGCCTCCCGCAGCCAGCCGGCCGGCCACCGGAGCAGCCCCAGCCAGGCCGCTCCCTCTCCCTCTCTCCCTTTACCTCTCTCTCTTTCTCCTTCCCTCTCACCTCTTCCTCCTAACCCCTCCTCTCCTCGCAGGTCCGCTGTCCGCGCCATTAATGGAGCTCTGGCGAGCTCGGTCGTACCCCAGCGCCTGAGAGCTGCCCCGCCGCCGTGGACCTCTACGTCGGCGACCTCCCGGCCGGATCCGCGCCCAGTCGCCTCCTCCTGGCCTCCCCTGGTCCGCCTTGGCAGGCCGCCACCGCCGCCTGGAGTCCGACGAGGACGCCGCCGCTGCGTCCGGTCGATGGGGCGCAGCCACCAACCGCCGCGGTTGGGCTGGCCTGTCCAGCCACCTGCAGCCCAAGCCCAACAGCCGCAGCCAGCAGGCCGGCCTCCCAGCGGCCTCCCTAGCCTGCCCGCCAGCCACAGCCGCCTCTTGGGCCGAGCCCAGTGGTGAGGCCGGCACCCCTTTTTTTATCTTTCTTCTCTGATGTTTTTTCCATATTTTCAGATTTTCCTAAGTCTGTGATAATTTTTGCTGCTGATTCAATTTTGCACTGCGATTTCCCGTTAAACCGTAGCTCCGATGAACGTGCCCCCAAAACGAAAGTTGCTCAGAATTGCGTGTACTTTATTTCATCTTTTGTGAACATTTTCATTTGAGCTCATCTTGATTGTGTAATTGTGTGCTGAACAGGGCATCAGGCCGTTAAACTGCTACTTTTCCCTGTTATGTGCTGCTGTTATTATTTTGTTGCAACTTTGCATGATGATTGTAACCAATCCATGAGGCCTATTGCATTGATTCCTTTTGCGTTGCGTTAAGAAATGTTCCTACTTCAGTTTCATGCATTCACATGCCATATTTTCTTGCTGCATCATGTTTATATCTTGCTCCAAAGTAGCTATCCTGATGTTATTGTGCTGCTATTGCTGAAACTGTTATTTTGTTGCAACTTCGGTCGACGAGTATGTCGCGACCGTTTATCGGAATTGAGTGATTCCAATTGCATATTGTTAAGCATGATGTATATTTTCATCCGTTGTATTGCTATGTCATGTTGCTGCACTGTTGCATATAGATTTACCCCTGTTTATACAGCTTGTGCCCGTAACTTGTTTTGCTTATATCTTTTTAACCGTAACTCCGTTTGGGGTGTTCTTTATATGTAACTTGATTAGTTTTTCATGTACTTTTTGTTTATGCTATTGTTTTCTGTTGTTAACCAACCTAAAATATGGTTTAGGACAGAACAGTATAAAATGTTTTAATCATCGTGCGACACTTAGTGTTATGTCATGTTTAGGTTGTGCCTCACTTAAATTGATTAGCATAGATAGTTTACTTTGTGCTTCACCTCTTGACATGTTTGTGTGCTATGCCATGCTTGCTTGAGTTGGCATGTTAATAACCGTTGGTTGATCACCTGTAGCTAAGCAACTTTAACCACCGTAAACGTGCGGTATTCGTCGCGTGTGACCGATACCCCACTTAAACTGTTAGTAACCGTTCTCGACGATATATCCGTATCGCGTTGCCGTGCCGTGTTTTGCCTCTTTGATCTTGTATTGCTCCGTAGTAATATTGGTGCACCGTTGATTGCTTTCCAGTGTTTCCTTCTTGTGTGCTTCCGCGGGAACCTCTCGGAGACGATGCGAGCGTGCGATCGACTACACCTTCGGAACCCGACTTATCAACAGGCAAGGACTATACATTACTTATGATCCATTCTATTTCAACCAGCGGTTTGCATGCTAGTCTAGCTTAGGATCGATGTTTTATCCTACCACATGTTTACAGCCTCTTTCAAACCGATACAGCCATGTCCCCTCCCAGGAAACCTTGTACTGCTATGTTACTATTGCTCGTTGCTCAGCCTCTGCTTAGTATGCATGCTTAGGATGCTACGATGTTACCCTGTTACTCCTTGGGTTGGGATATCACATTATTATATTGTTGTTGATGATATGATTATTATAATGTTGACTATATTCGACGAAGGATGGAAGGTCTAGGCTATCCCGCCCCGACGCTTTGTTCCATTCGAGTCACCTAGGATCCGAGTTCCGGGTATTGGTTTTAAGACTGAGCGTGCCTAACCGCGTGTGAGATTTTATGGGGTCCCCTTTTCTTACCTACCTAGCTTCAAGCATTTCTAGTGGTGGCCCAAGCTGATTTACCATTTGAAACCGTGTGTGTGCTGGTCGTACGCCAGTTGTTTACAAACCAACCTGGACCAGTGAGCACTTAGTTCCCTTGCTGGCCCACCTTGTCCGGCTTAGGACCCGGTGTCCCATGTGTGATTAACCGGCTATCCAAACCTGCGACAGACGGTAGAGACTAGATCGAGAGAGCGGCCGGCTCCTGAGATGGATGTCGACTCACCGGGGGCCACCCGGATTTGTTCGTTGTTAGTTAGAGGGACTTGTCATTTCGGATCTCTTGGTACTAAATCATAAAATGGTTGCCTGTGATGGGTAGCAACTGAGAGAGATGGGCGTGCGTGCGGAACCTCGTAATGGGCAGTTGGTACACCCCTGCAGGGTTAAATCTTTTCGAGAAGCCGTGTCCACGGTTATGGACGACTTGAGACCTACTCCTTGTTCATAGACAACAACAACTGAGATAATCTTAATATAACTTGATCAACGTGTGTGTGTGCCTTGACTGCTTCTTCTTCGTCGGGATGCGAAGAGGAGGACAAGGATAGGATAGGTGTTATGATTGCGTAAGTAGTTGATAGCAAGAATTGTTGGAGGCGATTCCTCATCGAATGCTTGGCTTCTTACCTTACTCTCTAGATCGTTAGCCACTTCATAAATGCTAGTGCGGCAGCAACCTCACCACTTACCCCTTCCTTACCGTAAACTACTAGTTGTCCTAGAATGACGAGTGATGAAGTCCTTGCTGGGTCAGATGACCACTACAGTTGGATGCTGAGTACCTCTGTACTCATGATACTACCCCCAAACTCTTTTCAGGGTTCTTGATCGACAACAGGTATGGTGATCGACGTTTCACGTGGAGACTCGACGACGACTAGTTAGGCGGATCCCGGCGAAGGGCCTGGACCCGTGTGGTTATGGGATCGATGTTTTTCTCTTTGCCACTAGGCATTTGTTTGTAGTCTCTACTCAGACATGTATCTTCCGCTGTTGTATTGTATTAAGGCAATTGTATGCCGATTGTATGAGATGTTGTATCCTTGTATCTGTAATGTTGTGATAGCATGTTGGAAATCCGGGGCATATGGCTTTGTCATATGTCGCGGTAGGACCGATATGTGCTTCGTCCCCGGATTTGGGTGGAAACACCTAGATCTGGAACAGTACCGCATATCGGGCCTTACACTTTAGCTTCTCCGACTCTGGATAACATCTTGGTCGTCTATTGATTTTAGTCCTCTTACCTAGTATCCTCACAATTTCGGTGAGAATGCTTCCCTGATCGTCGATTTCAACTTTCGTTCCTCCTCTTGACACCTGATCGTTTCGTTCTTCTGATGTTGCCACCTCTCTTAGGAAAATTATCTCAATGAAAGTTTGATGTCGACATGGAGCAGAGTCCCTTGTTGGTGGTGTTGAAGATCGTCGGGATTCCTTTATCTCCCCCGGATCGTCCAGGATCTCGGGACGAGATCCCTTGTTGGTGGTGTTGTACTGTAATAGCCCGGGATTTTCACCCAAATTAAAAAATTGTTTATTGCGTTGCTGTGATGATTGCCTGTATTGTTTGCAGTGTTTGCATCTCTGAATTATTAATCGGTGAATATTTCTCCCCCAAATTTCTCTTATCGGATGCGAGACCGACCCTTTTCCACCACGGCACACGACCTTTGCGACACCGGGTTTCACCCGAGCACCGTCGCAACCGGCACAGGAGCAGCCATCGCCATCGGAACAAAATAACCCCATTTAATAATGAAATGGATTATTTTTTGGGCACCAGAAAAATGTTATTGGAACTTCATCGAAGTGAGGTAGAACTGACGAGCTCGCCGGGCTGAGCGTGTGGTTCGAGATTTCTTCCGAATCGGAGGTCGTATGGACTCCCGGCGGTCAGAAACGTGGAGTACCGGACGCGAGAGAGAAGACCCGAGGGCATTTGCATAAACCTGCCAGCCAACCATCCCTATATAAAGACCACCTATCTCCGTAGCCCTTCTAGGGTTTCCCCTAAGCCTAAATTGCTGCCACCCCCCTCTGAATTCTCATATCTGCCCAATTCGCCCCCAAAAATCTCGAAACCCTAGCCCCCAGTGATCTGGACCGTCGGATCTGAAGATCCAACAGCCCAAAGGCCCCCACGTCGCCCTCCCCGCCGAGAGGCAACACCCACTGCGCCACCGTACCCCGTAGGGCCCCGATCTGGGCTTGGAAGTCCGCGCCACCCCGTCCCCAATGCGCGTCGCCGTCCCGCCATGCTCCGGCGAGCGCTGCCGCCGCGCCCACCACTCCGGTGAGCCGCCCTTGCTGTGCCTCCCCCTTCTTATCCCTCCCTCACCTCTCTATGTTTCACAGGAGCCGCCGGCCGCCGTCGCCGGGTCCGGCCGACCTCGGCAAGCCGCGTCATGGTCGGGCGCGCGAGGAGCTCGACCCCGAGCTCGCGCCGCTGTGCCCCCAGGCCGCCGAAGATGATCCTTGCCACCAGATCTGCCCATCCTGTGACCTCCCTACTCCACCTCGCCGGCAGACGGTCGGACGCTGCCCCCGTGCTCGTCGGGAGGGTCGAAGCCCCGAGCCCCGCTCACGTTGACCAGCCAGGTGGGCCGGCGCGCCCACCGCGGCCAGTCCGCGACCCAGCATCGCCAAGGAGGCCCGCCAACGCTCCCAGCCCGCGGTCTCCCCTTCGCCCTGTGCGACGCCCAACTAAACCGCGCCCACAGCCTTCCTGGGTCGAGGTCGGCTAAGGTGAAGGCGCCCCCCTCCCTTTTTGTTTTTGTTGTTGTTATTTTTTTCTGTTGTGGAAGGGGCTTGGCCCGAGCCTATGTGACGCCCTGTGCGCTATTTAGATAGGTGGCGCCCACCCTGTTAGGCCCAGTATAGTTAGATTCGGCCCAAAAATATATATATTTTTGCTTTCCTGGGCTTTTTAATTGTCATATTTAGTTACAATTTTGCGGTGCGCGTATATTTTTCACCATAGCTCAGATGGAGACGCTTTCTACATGAAAGTTGCTCCATTTTTCGCGTAGATTATAAAATATGCTCCTTTTCCATGTTTGAGATTGTTTACATGTTGTTTTCCTGCTAATTACATGCCATGCCACTGTAAACTGTAATTGCCATAACTTTTTAATTGTTGCTCCGATAAAAATGTTTCTTATATGTAACTTGAATAGAATTTCGTGTAGGTTGTTAATATGATGCTCTTGCTTGCTAACAAAAATAATAAAATTATGTTTAGGGAAGAACAGTACCAAATGCAATAATTATCGTGGGGTCCGTAATAGTTGCCATGTATAGGTTTTACCCCCCACTTAGAGTGACTAGATTAGATAGTTTATTTATGCTTCACCTCTTGCCATGATTGTGTGATATTCCATGCTTGAGTGTGATGCCATGTTAACAACCTTTGCTCATGTTGTGTAGCTAAACAACTAGAACCATGATAAATGTGTAGTATCATCGTGTGTGACGAATACTCCACTTAACCTACTAGTAACCGCCTTCGACGGTAGATGCGATATCGAAGTGCGTTGCCTCGTGTTGCCTTTTGATGTTGCTTGCTCGTAATTGCTTCTTAGTAATAGATGCTTGCTCGTCGATTGTCTTTCCAGCGTTTACTTCTTGTGTGCTCCTGCGGGTATTCTCGAAGACATTGCGAGTTTGCGATCGACTACACCTTCGGTTTCGTCTTCTCATCAGGCTAGAGGGAGCATATATCATGCTTATAACTGTTAGCTCACTCGCGCCTAGGTGTAGGATAGAACGATTGCTTGATCCTACCACTTCATATTCATGCCTCTCAAATAAACCCAAACATCCATGTCCTCCACATCCTAGCAAACCTTGTTCGGCTATGTTACTATTTCTCGCTGCTCAGCCACCGCTTAGTATGCATGCTAGGATGCTATCAACTATTATCATGTTACTCCTTGAATTGGGCTATCACATTATTATATTGTTGTGGATGATATGATTATTATAATGTTTACTATATTCGACGAAGGATGGAAGGTCTATGCTATCCCGCCCCGACGCTTTGTTCCATTCGAGTCACCTAGGATCCGAGTTCCGGGTATTGGTTCTAAGACTAAGCGTGCCTAAACGAGTGTGGGATTTTATGGGGTCCCCTTTTCTTACCTACCTAGCTTCAAACATTTCCAGTGGTGGCCCAAGCTAATTTACCATTTGAAAACCGTGTGTGTGTCTGTCGGGTAGCTCCTGGCAGATATTCTTTAAAACAACCTGGGCGAGCGGGGACATGGTTTCCTTGTTGGTCCAACCTGTCCGGCTGAGGACCCGGCCTCATGTGAGAATTTACCGGCAATCCAAACCTGCGACAGACGGTAGAGACCAGATCGAGAGCGCGGCTGGCTCTTGATCTGGATGTCGACTCACCGGGGGCCACCCGGATTTGTGCGTTGTTAGATAGAGGGACAAGTCGTTTCGGATCTCTCGGAACTAAATCATAAAATGGTTTCCTATGATGGGTAGAAACTGAGAGAGATGGGCGTGCGTGCGGAGCCTTGTAATGGGCAGTTGGTACACCCCTGCAGGGTTAAATATTTTCGAGAAGCCGTGTCGACGGTTATGGACGACTTGAGACCTACTTCTTGTTCATAGACAAGAAAAACTGAGATAATCTTAATAACTTGATCAACGTGTGTGTGCCTTGACTTCTTCTTCTTCGTCGGGATGCGAAGGGGAGGACAAGGATAGGATAGGTGTAATGTTTGCGTAAGTAGGTGATAGAAAGACTTGTTGGAGGCGATTCCTCATCGAATGCTTGGTTCTCATCTTACTCCAAAAATAGATTGTTAGCCACTCATATATTGCTAGTGCGACTGCAACCTCACCAGTACCCCCATCTTACCGTGAGAAGTTAGTTACAAGACTTGTTGATATAGGTCACCTCTTCTTTTATATTTTACGCACGTTATGCAAACGCTCTTAGACTACAGAGGAGCTCGACGGCCCCTTCTTCTGGACGCCTTCGTGGAGACTCGACGACGACTAGTTAGGTGGATCCCGACGGAGAGCCTGGACCTTTGCCACTAGGCATTTGATTGTAGCTTGTACTCAGACATGTACCTTCCGTTGATGTAATGTATTTAAGGCAATTGAATGCATATTGTATGAGATGTTGGATACTTGTAGCTGTAATTTTATGATAGCATGTTAGAAATCTGGGGCATATGGCATTGTCATATGTCGCGGTGGGACCGATATGTGCTTCGTCCTCGGATCTGGGTGGAAACATCTAGATCTAGAATAGTTGTAACAGCCCAGATTTCACAAAAATTAAAAAAAAAATTCAGTGTGAATTGTCTGATTTGTTTGCGGTGTTTCATCCCCGATTTATCGATCGGCGATTATTTTCCCCCCTCTTATCTCGTATCGGATCGAGACCGACCCTTGCCACCCCGACACACGACCTCGTTGCGGCACCGGGTTTCACCCGAGCACCGTCGCAACTTTCGGCACAGGACCAGCCATCACCAACGGTGCGGAAAAACCCCCATTTATATTTAGATGGGTTATCTTATCGAGAGGTGTCCGACGTTCTCTTTTGGCGTTAAACATTGTAGACGACGTCAGTTCGGTGCTTTGAGGCGGTGTTTCAATTTTCGCGCGTTTTCGACTTCGTCGGGCAGGTGAACGTTCAGATGTGCCAGGCATAGTAGCCGATGTAATCCGAGGGGCGTATTTACAAAATATCGCGCGCGCGCCATCAGCTGGACCCCCGGATTCCCCTCTTCTCTTCGGATTCTAGCCCACCCGAAAACCCGGACCCGAAACGGGCCATTTTGTGGCCCAAAACAACCCTCAACAGCCATCTGCTATAAATAGTAGGTGCTGCCTACCAAATCTGGACAAACCCTAGCCTAGCTCCTCTCTTTCTGTGCCTGCCAAAACCACCGCCGCCACTTGCCTCCATCAGCCAACCTCTCCCCACGTCCAGATCCAGTGGTCCGATCCGGACCGTCGGATCTGAATCAGACGAACAGGGTTGTGCCACGTCACCAGAACCCAGCCCCTGCCGAGCTCCTCCCCAGCCCGTGGAGCTCTTCCTCCCATGGAGCACCGGTCGAGCCACCTGCGGGAACGCCGCCCGACGCCGGCTGCCACCTCGCCGTCCCGGTCACCTCTCCTCCTCGCGGGAATCTCCTCTCCCTCTCTTCTCTTCCTCCCTCACTCTCCTCCCTCGCCTGCAGGAGCCCGCAGCCGCCATGGGTGGAGCTCCAGGGAGCTCGTGTCGGCACCTCCAGCAGCCGGAATCCGGCGGGATTCGGCGAGATCCGCCCAAGACCGGCGCCGCCGCGCCCGTACGCCCCCTCCAGCGCCACCGGACCCCCTTGCACCTTCTCCCCTCGTCGGAGAGCCGCCCACGGTCGTCGCGCGTGCTGCCCTGGATCGGGATCGGTCCCGATCGGGACGAACCGCCAGTGGGTCGGCCTGCAGCTCAGCGGCCCAGGCGCCGAGCGGCCCAGCCGCCAGCCTCCCCTAGCCGGGCCTCGGCCCAAGAGGTGAGCGCCCCCCTTCTGTTTTTTTCTTTTTTTTCCTGCGCAGAGTGGGCTCGGCCCAGTAATGTTTTTTTTTGTTTCCTAGGCTTTTTAGTTTGCAGTTGTGCTAGTATTTTTGCGAGGGCGATAACTTTTCAACCGTAGCTCGGATCGCAACGCGTTAAACATGAAACTTGCTTAGTTTTTCGTGTAGTTTA
The DNA here is from genome assembly GCA_950022295.1 of Bromus sterilis. Classification (NCBI taxonomy): domain Eukaryota; kingdom Viridiplantae; phylum Streptophyta; class Magnoliopsida; order Poales; family Poaceae; genus Bromus; species Bromus sterilis. The sequence continues at coordinate 278,035,451 of OX465596.1, forward strand.
ATAAAATGTGCTTGTTTTCCATGTTTAACTTTGTTTACATGCTGTTTGACTGCTAATTACACTGCTTTCCACTGTAAATTGTAATTGCCATAACTTTTTAACCGTTGCTCTCATTAAAATGTTTCTTATATGTAACTTGACTAGAATTGCATGTAGATTGTGTTTATGCTGCTCTTGCTTGCTAATAAAAATAATAAAATACGGTTTAGAACAGAACAATACCAATTGCAATAATTATCATGGGGTCCGCAATAGTTGCCATGTATTGGTTTACCCCCCCCCCCCCCACTTAAAGTGACTAGTTTAGATAGTTTATTTATGCTTCACCTCTTGTAATGTTTTTGTGCTATGCCATGCTTCTATGCTTGTCATGTTAACAACCTTTGTTGATCACCTGTAGCTAAAAAACTTGAACCACCGTAAACGTGCAGTACCGTCGTGTGTGACGAATACTCCACTTAACCTGTTAGTAACCGCTCTCGACGGTAGGTGCAATGTCTCGTGTTGCCTTTTTGTTGATGCTTGCTTGTGTTTGCCTCGTAGTAATAGATGCTTGTTCGTTGATTGCTTTCCAGTGTTTACCTCTTGTGTGCTTCCGCGGGTACCTCTCGGAGACGATGCGAGCGTGCAATCAACTACACCTTCGGAACCCGACTTATCAACAGGCAAGGACTATACATTAGTTATGTTCCATTCTATTTCAACCAGCGGTTTGCATGCTAGTCTAGGATAGGTTCGATGTTTGATCCTACCACATGTTTACAGCCTCTCTTAAACCGATACAGCCATGTCCCCTCCCAGCAAACCTTGTACTTCTATGTTACTATTGCTCGTTGCTCAGCCCCTGCTTAGTATGCATGCTTAGGATGCTACGATGTTACCCTGTTACTCCTTGGGTTGGGATATCACATTATTATATTGTTGTTGATGATATGATTATTATAAATGTTGACTATATTCGACGAAGGATGGAAGGTCTAGGCTATCCTGCCCCGACGCTTTGTTCCATTCGAGTCACCTAGGACCCGAGTTCCGGGTATTGGTTTTGAGACTGAGCGTGCCTAACCGCGTGTGGGATTTTATGGGGTCCCCTCTTCTTACCTACCTAGCTTCAAACATTTCTAGTGGTGGCCCAAGCTGATTTACCATTTGAAAACGTGTGTGTGACTGGTTCGCGGCCGGCAAATTTCAAACAACTTGGGCCAGCGGAGACATGGTTTCTCTTGTTGGTACACCCCAGGGAGCTAGGGGGTTGTCCACATATGTTTGGGAAACTAACCCGACCTCATCCAGACGGTAGAGGCCGATTCGAGAGAGCGCCATCTTTTGAGTTGGATGTCGACTCACCGGGGGCCACCCGGATTTTTTCGTTATTAGCTAGAGGGACTTGTCGTTTCAGATCTCTTGGAACTAAATCATAAAATGGTTGCCTATGATGGGTAGCAACAGAGAGAGATGGGCGTGCGTGCGGAGCCTTGTAATGGGAAGTTGGTACACCCCTGCAGGGTTAAATCTTTTCGAGAAGCCGTGTCCACGGTTATGGACGACTTGAGACCTACTCCTTGTTCATAGACAACAACAACTGAGATAATCTTAATATAACTTGATCAACGTATGTGTGTGCCTTGACTGCTTCTTCTTCGTCGGGATGCGAAGAGGAGGACAAGGATAGGGTAGGTGTTATGTTTGCGTAAGTAGTTGATAGCAAGACTTGTTGGAGGCGATTCCTCATCGAATGCTTGGCTTCTTACCTTACTCTCTAGATCGTTAGCCACTACATAAATGCTAGTGCGGCAGCAACCTCACCACTTACCCCATCCTTACCGTAAAGTACTAGTTGTCCTAGAATGACGAGTGATGAAGTCCTTGCTGGGTCAGTTGACCACTACAGTTGGATGCTGAGTACTTCTGTACTCATGATACTACCCCCAAACTCTTTTTAGGGTTCTCGATCGACAACAGGTACGGTGATCGACGTTTCACGTGGAGACTCGACGACGACTAGATAGGCGGATCCCGAAGGAGGGCCTGGACCCGTATGGTTATGGGAATCGATGATTTTCTCTTTGCCACTAGGCATTTGATTGCAGTTTGTACTCAGACATATACCTTCCGCTGATGTATTGTAGTTAAGGCAGTTGTATGCCGATTGTATGAGATGTTGTATCCTTGTAACTATAATGTTGTGATATCATGTTGGAAATCTGGGGCATATGACTTCGTCATATGTCGCGGTGGGACCGATATGTGCTTCGTCCCCGGACCTGGATGGAAACAGTACCGCATATCGGGCCTTACAACTTGGTATCAGAGCCTTACCGACCGTAGGATCCCCTCTCTGGCCGAAGTCGAGTCTAGACAAAACTATTTTGTAGTTACTAAGTTAGTTATCGAATAGTAGGAATCTTTTTACTCCTTACCCTTGCTCTGGTCAGGATAAGTGTCATAAGTATTTTACTCTCGACTTATCCCCCTTCAAACTTTAGGATCTCGAGTGTGTGGAGTTCCGGAATAGTTACAATGCCTTGCTTGCAGCGTATTGTCTCGATTCCGATCTCAGGTTGGGAAATCCTGTAGTACCTTTAGACTTCCAACTCTGGTGTACGTCTGGGTCATCCATTGCCATCCCTCCTTTTGCCCGGTGTTTTCACAACTTGCATCGAAAAGCACTATCCCTTTGCCCAGGTTTCGTTGTCGTTCCTCCTCTTGACACCGACGGTTTCGTGTTCTCGACGATGTCGTCTCCCTGCGGAAAGTTTTCGGCGGAAGTTCGTCGTCGACATGGAGCAGAGTCCCTTGTTGGTGGTGTTGAAGAATCGTCGACTCTCTCTTCCCCCTTCCCCTATCCCCCGGATCGTCCTGGATCTCAGGTCGAGATCCCTTGTTGGTGGTGTTGTATTGTAACAGCCTAGATTTCAAAAAAAATAAAAATTTTGTTTTCGGTGTGAATTGTTTGATTGTCTGATTTGTTTGCGGTGTTTGCATCCCCGATTTATCGATCGGCGATTATTTTCCCCCCTCTTATCTCGTATGGGACGGAGACCGACCCTTGCCACCCCGACACACGACATTGTTGCGGCACCGGGTTTCACCCGGGCACCGTCGCAACTTTCGGCACAGGACCAGCCATCACCAACGGTGCGGAAAAACCCCCATTTATATTTAAATGGGTTATCTTATCGGGAGGTTTCCGACGTTCTCTTTTGGCGTTAAACGTTGTAGACGACGTCAGTTCGGTGATTTGAGGCGGTGTTTCAATTTCCGCGTGTTTTCGAATTCGTCGGGCAGGTGAACGTTCAGATGTGCCAGGCATAGTAGCCGATGTAATCCGAGGGGCGTATTTACAAAATATCGCGCGCGCGTGATACGTCCAAAACGTATCTATAATTTCTGCTTGCTCCATGCATGTTTTGTGTGATATTGCTATGATCTCGATACACTTTCATACACTTTTGATCGTATTTGGACTAACCTATTAACTCAGTGCACCCCAGTGCCAGTTCCTGTTTTCTGCTGTTTTTCTATTTCAGTTTTCCCCCATATAAAAAGTGCCAAAAAAATTGGGAAAATTCAGATAAAAAATCAGCATGACGGAAGCTTCGAGAAGAGCCCGGGAGGGGACAGAGGGGAGCCAGGGGGGCCCAGGCGGCCACCCGGCGCAGCCCCACCCCTGGCCGCGCCAGGGGGCGCCTGGGGCCCCTGGCCCACCTCTGGCTTCCCCCTTTCACCTATTTATCCCCCGTCACGGGAAAACCCAGAAAGAGAACCCTATTCCGCGAACTCGCCTCTGTTCCGCCGCCGCCGCGCTTCCGAAGATTGGGAGCACCAGAAGACCTCTTCACGTCACCCTGCCGGAGGGAGGATTGACCTCCGGGAGTCTCCTCTCCACCATGGATGCTCCCTGGATGTCTCGTGAGTAGTTTTCCTTGGACCATGGGTCCGTGATCAGTATCTATGTGATGTTCTCCTCCCCTCTTTGATCTTCATTGTTTAGACCTCGTGAGCTGCCCAACATGATCGAGGCACCTTTGTAATATTTCTGCTGTTGCTATGTTGAGTTTGATAGGATCTGATGGATTATGAGATTATGTTCAGATTGTGATAGAGTAATATATTTGGTTTTTATCTCTTATATTTTTGTTCCTAAGTAATTCTTGCATGTTCCCCGTTGTTGTTTATTGTTTTGGCCAAGTAGTAGGTAGTGACTCCAAGAGGGAGCGTTGTGCTAGATTGTGGGTTCATGCCCCCCGGTGACACGCTTGAGTGACAGAAACATGAGTCTAGGGGATGTGTTGTTGCCACAAGGGGGAAAACAACGGTGCTTGTAACCGCGGTTACAGGGATTGTTTACTTTACGCAGAGTTCTTTTTAATGCAATTGTTTGTTGCTTTGGGATTACACTTTGGGTGGGGCTCGCAACTTAATACCAGCGAGATGTTCTGGATAGATATCTCAAGGTGGATGATTAGTAGTATATGCATATGGATTTCGGTCTACTTACCTTGGCGTATTGCCTATGCTTTTGAACCTCTTCCTTTCTTTTGTAGCGTAGTTAGCATTGCGGTGCGTTCATAATCCTGTCAATTGCCTTTCTGTAAAAAATTTACCTCGCATTGCAATTTTATCATCTTTTGGGAGAGAGACATCACTAGCGAACATCACGTATCCCGATCCATATCCTTATCATTGTTTCCACGCTATATTTACTTTTCTGCATTTACTTTCAAGTTGCTATTATTATCCCTTGCGTTTTATCCTTTGTAAACAACAAGACCGGAGAGATTGACAACCTCTCTGAACTTCGTTGGGAACAAAGTTATTTGTGTCTGTGAGCAGGTCCGCGTCAGTTGCGCCGCTGACACCTACTTATCATCTCTGGAGTCCTACTGGAGACAAACCTTGGTATCTTTACCGAGGGAAATTTGCTGATGTGTTGCATCACGCCTTCCACTTGGGGCTCACCAACGAAGGGCGAGAAGACTACACCCGTCAACCCTCGCGTGTGACGCCCCCAAAATCATACCGTGTACATTAATCATACACGCAAGGTACACGATCGAGATCTGGGACTCACGGTGAGATATCACAACACAACTCTACAAATAAAATAATACAAGCTGTTTAATACAAGCCAGGGGCCACGAGGGCTCGAATACAACAGCTCGAGAGCACAAGGTCAGCAGAAGCAAATAGTATCTGAATACAGACACAAAGATACAAGGTTTCCTTAAGAAGGCTAGCACAAATAACAACAGATCGAAAAGGCGAGGCCTCCTGCCTGGGAACCTCCAAACTACTCCTGGTCAACGGAAAACTCGACGTCGTAGAAGGCATCAGCGATCTTCACGTTGCGGTGATCGACATCGGGGATCTCCTGCTCCTGGGCTCCAAGGCTCCAACATTGACTGCAACGGCCGATCAGGAAAAACAATAAAAGGGGAAAATAAAGCTGGTGAGTATCTAGCATACCCGTGAGTCTTACGTCCGCTACTAAGCATTATACATTGTATCAACGGAAAGAAGAGGTTGTATATAGTGGACTGAAAGACAGAAATCCACAGCAAGGGTAAGAAGCTAGGCCTATCGAAGACTAGCATCTTCCGACGATGTCTTGCAGCATGAGGTAAGAATCATCCAACAGTTTATGTAAAGCATAAAGTAACAATGCAGCAGAAGTTTTTGCAGCATTGTATAATAATAATAAGTTGTAATAATTAGCAATGCCTCCGAGTTCACCTCCTCGACATCCCCGCGAGGAAGAAAACCCGGAACCATACAGTTTAATAATAATAGTTTGTAGTGGTAAGATCCAGCTTCAGCATAAAGCGTCCTGTTACCGTGGACACGGCTATTCGAATAGATTAATCTTCCCTGCAGGGGTGCACTTGTGTTACACTACACGCACGGATCTCCAGAGTGGCGGGCACCTTGTTAGGGAACGCTCCACCGAGGCTATCCGACACTCCGTAGCCCATCTTTCAAACTCAACAGAGAGGCCATCCGCCGGTCTAAATCCTAAGTACGCCGGGCCTTGGACCCCAACCCGAACGTACTCCTGCACGGTGCGTGGCTGGCCGGTGAAGTTAAAGAAAATCCAAATAATACACCACCACGTGAGCAAATAAGACCACACCACTTCCCGGCAATCAGCCCGCAGTACTGCTGACGTCTGAAGAGTCCTCGGACGACACTACGAAGCAGAGGAGCCCATAACTCGTAATTCCCACGGGTAGGTAGTGCGTACATGGCATATAGCCAACTCAAGACATTCACTGAACCATTTAGCATTTTAATTAACCTGCGTGACAACTGTTATCGTTGCCTCGACTTAACTGACCCGCGGACACCGACAGCAGCCAGGACCACCAGTACATCGGTGCCTTCCCCGTCGTCCCACCAAGTCACTGCGGTTACCAACAAGGTGAACCGTCTCCTTACCTTGTCTCGTGTGTGCTCCTGGAGGAGCTCGACTTTCGTGTTTTGGTAACTCTCGCGGCCAACGACCAGGGGCCAAGCACACCGGTACACTGGTCGTACCCTCCCTGTCGTCCCATCGCAATACCTCTCGCGGGCACCGTTGGGTCGCCCGACTTCTTACCTGAAGGACAACCGTTGCTCAGGTACCTAGAGAGGCTATACAGAGTCAGCAACGAGTGGAGTACAAGGATTACTCCTTGATAGCTCACACTTGATGGTGGCTCGGCAGAGCCGAGCTAGGGGGCCTGAGGCGGTGTCTGCATTGTACCGTACCTATGCAGTTATAATAATTGTATCCGCGTTCACTCCCCTGAGTGATCACGGCCCTCTATCTAATCCTAGCTAACAATGCGCAGGGCTCACTGCTGAATATCATATATATATTTATAGGCAGCATAGGATAAGCAAGGCACATCAAGGGGCGACAATGACAGGTTATGCAATTGAATAGGTAAGCAAGGTAGCAGCAGCAGTAACAATGCCTAGTGCAAGAAAGTACGGAAAGATAGGCGATATCTGGGGAAGAGAATGGCTCTGCTTGCCTGTAAGCTCGACGGTAGAGGTACAGTCGTCGACGAAGTAGTCGATCTCAGGGCATCGGCAGCGGACGTCGATACTATCGGACAATAAGAGAGGGGGAAGAAACAATAAATACACAGCAATAATAGCAATACAAATGCAAGACATATCAGATACAAAGAAACGGGGCTCTAACGCGGTGTTAGGTGATTTGCTCGGAGCGGGATTTATCCGGTGATGATTCGTTAGTACCGGTTGACTACCGGACCGATGATTCGGAAGGGGAAGGTTCCATGTCTGCAGTGTTAGAGACAACTATCAGACATGTGGATAGTGTATCCGTGCTAGTCGATCCATTCTGAACAACTTTCATGTTCAGAAAAAATTCATCCGGAAAGTTTTACCGGCTCTGGTCGTCTGGCAAACAGATGAACCGGAGGGGAAATGTTCCACGTTCGGTATGTTAGAGGGGTGCGGTGGGGGTATGGGTATCGTATCCGTATTCGGTGATCCGTTCTGAGCAACTTTCGTATACGAAAGTTTTTCATCCGGACAATTTTTATCGGTACAGGGAATTATCGACAGACGGACCGAGGGGGGAATGTCGATGTTCGGTAAGTTAGAGGGGGGTGGTAGACATATGGATAGCGTATCCGTATTCGTTATATTTTTCTGATCAATTTTGATATACAAATTATTTTCATCGGAGTTACGGTTTAAAAGATATTGGATTTCTAATATTTAAATCATTTAAATCAATTTTCTGAATTTCTTTTATTATTAAAATCCAACCTTATCCAGATCCTTATCCACAAAGTGGTGACAGGTGGGCTCCACATGTTAGCCACACATTTTTAACAATTCAATCAATTAAATATAATTAACCAGTTGGGTCCCACTGTCATAGGCACATATTATAATTGAACAATTTAATTAACTCCTAAATAGGCAGGGCCCACATGTCATCCTCTGCAATTTTAATAAAACATCCAATTAATTAAATCTGTCAGTGGGGCCTACATGTAAGTCTCACTAGGGGGGTTCTCTGATTATTTTAATTTAACAAATACTTAATTTGGGCTAATGGCCTAGGACCCGCACGTCATACGTAGTAAGTGGGAGGGGGTTATTCCTAATAAGGTGCTTAGGCTAATTAAGCATGGGCTGGCCCCACATGCCAGTGGGTCATCCCCACTGGTTTAGGCAGCGCGCCCCCACGCCGGCAACCAGGGACACGGCGGCCATGGCTGGGGAGGCGCTCCGACGAGGGGCCGTGCAGGGGGTATGGCGAGGCGCGAGGGGGCGTCCACGAGTGCGTGCTCGTGCTGCGCAGGGTAGTGAGGGGGCGCGACCATAGAGGACAGTAGGCGCGTGGCAAACGACAGCAACATGGTGCGGCCATGGAGGCCGTGGCTCACCGGAATGGCGATTACGAAAATGGATCGAGGGGGAAAAGCGAGGGGATCGAAGGAGGATCTCACAGCGAGCACCTGGGCGGTTTTAGGGAGGCTGGGGGAGCACCGGTGGCGACCAATTCGTAGCCGGCGAGGCGGCGGCCGTGGCGAGGGCGCGGCCCAATTCCGGTGATGCGAGGCGCCCCAGCTTGATTGCGCGGTCGGGGAGGAAGTAGAGGATGCGGCGGTGCTTCCGGATACGAAGGTGAGGAGGGGCGGCGTCGGTGGCCACGCGGGAGCGGCGTGGCAGAGACAGCAGGCTCAGGCGAGCCGCGGGAGAGGTGAGGGAGGCGCGGTGGGGAGAAAGGGGAGAAGTGCTAGGGTTACTGGGGCCATGGGGGTTGTTCTTATCCCCTCCACGAGGGAGCAGTGGAGGGAGGGGAGCAGGTGGGGGTGTGGGGGCAGCCGGCGACATGGTTGCCCCTGTCCAGGGCGCATACGGGATGAACAGAGGGAGGGGGTGGGTGAGAGGAGAGAGGAGAGGGAGGGTGGGCCGGCTGGGCCGTGCCCATAGGCGGGGGTTTAGGGGTTTTTATTTCTTTGGTTATTTTTCTTTTCTTTTCTTTTGGTTTTTTTTTCCTTTTTTCTGTTTAAATTTTGTTTATCTATCAATTAAATTTTATTACATAGGTCACTAGTCCCAATATTAGTGTTGTACCATAATACACTCCCACGAAAAGTTTGGAGCATGAATAAAATCTTTTGAATTTTATTTAATCAAGAAATGATTAAAGGGGGTTGTTTGGCTACTGTTTATATTTATCTATATTATCTAAAGTACTTAATAATTTCCCAATTCATTTAGAATAATACCTACTGATTATTTCCCATTTTATAAAATTGGTTTCACAAATTTTAGTTCATTTAGAATTTGCACTTGTTTATTATTATTCCATGGCAATCTAATAGTTTCCTAAAGCTATTGTTTTATTTCATTTATTATTCCTTAATATTACTATACCATTTTAATAAAATTACTATTTCTATATAATCGTGGCTTAATGATTGTTAGGCATTTTAGAATTTGATTCCACCATTTTGGTTTACTATGATTTCATTTCCATTTTAAATTCCATGAAAAATTTGATATGCCAACTCTAGGATTTTCATAATTATTCTTGGCTTGGGATTATGTAAATGACTAAGGTGGTTTTGGTTTAACCATGATCAAATGATGGACAGGAATCCACAAGTCTTGGAGAGAATTTATAATTTACCCAATTTGAAAATTTTATCTGGGTTGGAAATTGACAGAGTTATGATCAAAGGTGATCATGGCTTGATCATAAACAGTAATGATCACTAATAGTGGAATCACTGTAGTGATTACCGTACTGGATCTGAGGGTGTTACAAATCTACCCCACTACAAAGAATTCTCATCCCGAGAATTAAAAGTAGTGTAAGGGGTAGAGTTTCGGTTTCGCCTTTTAACAAATCTTCTGGTTCTTGTTGTCCTACCCGAAGAAATTAATCCTTCACGTTGGGGCCTTCACTGCACTGCATCGGTGCACCTCGTTGGGTTTTTCATCCTTTCTTCGAGGCTTCATCGCACTTACGAACAGGTTAAGAGGTAAAGCTTAAGGGGGTGTCGGATCGACACAAGGTCAATCAAAAGGGGTTGCTCAAGGGTACGGGGTACAAAGTCCTTCCGAGTTAAGATCAGGGAAGTACACCACGAGAATTTTAAGCTGATAGGCACGCATTCGATGCCGATGATGGATGATGGGGAAAGGGGCCCCGATCATCAGACAGAAGCACTGAGTCTGACATCGGACGGAATATCACAAGGTCGATGACAAGAGTCAGGTTTCGGTCCTGTGGAACTGTGGTTTATGGGCCCACAGAAGGTAAGAAGGGTGGCGACATTCCATGAGAGCATGATGCAAGGTTTGTCAGAGAACAATTTGTCAACTATGTCGGCAACATCATCAGTGCCAAGAGCGAGGGACGAAGAGAACCATTTTCCTGCTCGTTAAGACGAGGCGGACCAATTGGCAAAGTTCTCGTCCATCGGTGGTCACCATGATATCATCAACAATGGAAACAAGGGGTTACTGACGAGGTAACACATCGAGGTGTTTACAACAGCAGGGAATTATCGCTGCTTAGGTCATTCACATCCCAAGAAAGGTTAAACAGACCAATGGAAGGGAAAAAGTGATGATACACAAGTATCACGTGTATGTCTTTCCCAAGGAAAGGCAGAGCACGATATGCATGACCAAGTTGTATTGGCACGGAGTCGAGGGAGGTTGTCGACGATAACAAAAATCATCGAGGGTCAGGGATGCTATTTCACACGGTGAATCCAATTGACACAGGGAATAAGCCATGTAAGATTAGTCGGATAATAATCCACGAAAAGGTCGCAAAGAATCCGATGTGAGTATCGGCACTCCATCGGGAGGAGAAAGAATGCAAAGGCATCGAGTGATAGAAGCATCGGAATAATGCGATGCTTGAGTACAAGGGAATCGTGTTTTCCAGATCGGAAGGTGGATGCAATCATCCATACGGACTTATCGGTGGCAGGGGATTGCAAAGGCGACAAACACGTAGGTTCTCGGGAGTTTATCGAAGAGTAATCTTCGGAATCTTCAGGTGAAGCAAGCGATCATCTTGGGTGAAGGGCTCTCCGGGTATATGCGACCACGAGATCCTAATGTCAGAGTTAGCAAAATTTCCCGAAAGGATAAGAGAGTAGAATCCCAGAGTAAAGGTACGGAGAAAAGGATCCTAATACCATAGATATCACATGTAGTGACATCGATGTGGGCCCGTAAGCCAAATATTAAGTTAGCAAAATAGTTTTTCAAAGTCTAGACTCAACTTCGACCAAGTAGTGGTGGGGTGGCTTCCTACAGGCAGTCGGCTCTGATACCAACTTGTGACGCCCCCAAAATCAGACCGTGTACAGTAATCATACACGCAAGGTACACGATCGAGATCTGGGACTCACGGTGAGATATCACAACACAACTCTATAAATAAAATAATACAAGTTGTTTAATACAAGCCAGGGGACACGAGGGCTCGAATGCAACAGCTCGAGAGCACAAGGTCAGCCGAAGCAAATAGTATCTGAATACAGACACAAAGATACAAGGTTGCCTTAAGAAGGCTAGCACAAATAACAACAGATCGAAAAGGCGAGGCCTCCTTCCTGGGAACCTCCAAACTACTCCTGGTCAACGGAAAACTCGACGTCGTAGAAGGCATCGGGGATCTTCACGTTGCGGTGGTCGACATCGGGGATCTCCTGCTCCTGGGCTCCAAGGCTCCAACGTCGACTACAGCGGCCGATCAGGCAAAACAATAAAAGGGGAAAATAAAGCAGGTGAGTATCTAGCATACCCACGAGTCTTACGTCCGCTACTAAGCATTATGCATTGTATCAACAGAAAGAAGAGGCTGTATATAGTGGACTGAAAGACAGAAATCCAGAACAAGGGTAAGAAGTTAGGCCTATCGAAGACTAGCATCTTCCGACGATGTCTTGCAGCATGAGGTAAGAATCATCCAACAGTTTATGTAAAGCATAAAGTAACAATGCAGCAGAAGTTTTTGCAGCATTGTATAATAATAATAAGTTGTAATAATTAGCAATGCCTCCGAGTTCACCTCCTCGACATCCCCGCGAGGAAGGAAACCCGGAACCATACAGTTTAATAATAATAGTTTGTAGTGGTAAGATCCAGCTTCAGCATAAAGCGTCCTGTTACCGTGGACACGGCTATTCGAATAGATTAATCTTCCCTGCAGGGGTGCACTTGTGTTACACTACACGCACGGATCTCCAGAGTGGCGGGCACCTTGTTAGGGAACGCTCCACCGAGGCTATCCGACACTCCGTAGCCCATCTTTCAAACTCAACAGAGAGGCCATCCGCCGGTCTAAATCCTAAGTACGCCGGGCCTTGGACCCCAACCCGAACGTACTCCTGCACGGTGCGTGGCTGGCCGGTGAAGTTAAAGCAAATCCAAATAAGACACCACCCGCGAGCAAATAAGACCACACCACTTCCCGGCAATCAGCCCGCAGTACTGCTGACGTCTGAAGAGTCCTTGGACGACACTACGAAGCAGAGGAGCCCATAACTCGTAATTCCCACGGGTAGGTAGTGCGTACATGGCATATAGCCAACTCAAGACATTCACTGAACCATTTAGCATTTTAATTAACCTGCGTGACAACCGTTATTGTTGCCTCGACTTAACTGACCCGCGGACAACGGCAGCAGCCAAGACCACCAGTACATCGGTGCCTGCCCCGTCGTCCCACCAAGTCACTGCGGTTACCAACAAGGTGAACCGTCTCCTTACCATGTCTCGCGTGTGCTCCTGGAGGAGCTCGACTTTTGTGGTTTGGTAACTCTCGCGGCCAACGACCAGGGGCCAAGCACACCGGTACACTGGTCGTACCCTCCCTGTCGTCCCGTCGCAATACCTCTCGCGGGCACCGTTGGGTCGCCCGACTTCTTACCTGAAGGACAACCGTTGCTCAGGTACCTAGAGCGGCTATACAGAGTCAGCAACGAGTGTAGTACAAGGATTACTCCTTGATAGCTCACACTTGATGGTGGCTCGGCAGAGCCGAGCTAGGGGGCCTGAGGCGGTGTCTGCATTGTACCGTACCTGTGCAGTTATAATAATTGTATTCGCGTTCACTCCCCTGAGTGATCACGGCCCTCTATCTAATCCTAGCTAACAATGCGCAGGGCTCACTGCTGAATATCATATATATATTTATAGGCAGCATAGGATAAGGAAGGCACATCAAGGGGCGACAATGACAGGTTATGCAATTGAATAGGTAAGCAACGTAGCAGCAGCAGTAACAATGCCTAGTGCAAGAAAGTACGGAAAGATAGGCGATATCTAGGGAAGAGAATGGCTCTGCTTGCCCGTAAGCTCGACGGTAGAGGTACAGTCGTCGACGAAGTAGTCGATCTCAGGGCATCGGCAGCGGACGTCGAGAATATCGGCCAATAAGAGAGGGGGAAGAAACAATAAATACACAACAATAATAGCAATACAAATGCAAGACATATCAGATACAAAGCAACGGGGCTCTAACGCGGTGTTAGGTGATTTGCTCGAAGCGGGAATTTATCCGGTGATGATTCGTCAGTATCGGTTGACTACCGGACCGATGATTCAGAAGGGGAAGGTTCCATGTCTGCAGTGTTAGAGACAACTATCAGACATGTGGATAGTGTATCCGTGCTAGTCGATCCATTCTGAACAACTTTCATGTTCAGAACAAATTCATCCGGAAAGTTTTACCGGCTCCGGTCGTCTGGCAAACAAATGAACCGGAGGGGAAATGTTCCACGTTCGGTATGTTAGAGGGGTGCGGTGGGGGTATGGGTATCGTATCCGTATTCGGTGATCCGTTCTGAGCAACTTTCGTATACGAAAGTTTTTCATCCGGACAATTTTTATCGGTACAGGGAATTATCGACAGACGGACCGAGGGGGGAATGTCGATGTTCGGTAAGTTAGAGGGGGGTGGTAGACATATGGATAGCGTATCCGTATTCGTTATATTTTTCTGATCAATTTTGATATACAAATTATTTTCATCGGAGTTACGGTTTAAAAGATATTGAATTTCTAATATATGAATCATTTAAATCAATTTTCTGAATTTCTTTTAATATTAAAATCCAACCTTATCCAGAACAGTGCTAACAGGTGGGCTCCACATGTCAGCCACACATTTTTAACAATTCAATCAATTAAATATAATTAACCAGTGGGGTCCCACTGTCATAGGCACATATTATAATTGAACAATTTAATTAACTCCTAAAGTGGCACGACCCACATGTCATCCTCTACAATTTTAATAAAACATCCAATTAATTAAATCTGCCAGTGGGGCCTACATGTAAGTCTCACTAGGGGGGTTCTCTGATTATTTTAATTTAACAAATACTTAATTTGGGCTAATGGCCTAGGACCCGCACGTCATAGGTAGTAAGTGGGAGGGGGTTATTCCTAATAAGGTGCTTAGGCTAATTAAGCATGGGCGGGCCCCACATGCCAGTGGGTCATCCCCACTGGTTTAGGCAGCGCGCGCCCACGCCGGCATCCAGGGACACGGCGGCCATGGCTGGGGAGGCGCTCCGACGAGGGGCCGTGCAGGGGGTATGGCGAGGCGCGAGGGGGCGTCCACGAGTGCGTGCTCGTGCTGCGCAGGGTAGTGAGGGGGCGCGACCATAGAGGACAGTAGGCGCGCGGCAAACGACAGCAACATGGTGCGGCCATGGAGGCCGTGGCTCACCGGAATGGCGATTACGACAACAGATCGAGGGGGAAAAGCGAGGGGATCGAAGGAGGAGCTCACAGTGAGCACCTGGGCGGTTTTAGGGAGGCTGGGGGAGCACCGGTGGCGACCAATTCGTAGCCGGCGAGGCGGCGGCCGTGGCGAGGGCGCGGCCCAATTCCGGTGATGCGAGGCGCCCCAGCTTGATTGCGCGGTCGGGGAGGAAGTAGAGGATGCGGCGGTGCTTCCGGATACGAAGGTGAGGAGGGGCAGCGTCGGTGGCCACGCGGGAGCGGCGTGGCAGAGACAGCAGGCTCAGGCGAGCCGCGGGAGAGGTGAGGGAGGCGTGGTGGGGAGAAAGGGGAGAAGTGCTAGGGTTACTGGGGCCATGGGGGTTGTTCTTATCCCCTCCACGAGGGAGCAGTGGAGGGAGGGGAGCAGGTGGGGGTGTGGGGGCAGCCGGCGACATGGTTGCCCCTGTCCAGGGCGCATACGGGATGAACAGAGGGAGGGGGTGGGTGAGAGGAGAGAGGAGAGGGAGGGTGGGCCGGCTGGGCCGTGCCCATAGGCGGGGGTTTAGGGGTTTTTATTTCTTTGGTTATTTTTCTTTTCTTTTCTTTTAGTTTTTTTTTTCCTTTTTTCTGTTTAAATTTTGTTTATCTATCAATTAAATTTTATTACATAGGTCACTAGTCCCAATATTAGTGTTGTACCATAATACACTCCCACGAAAAGTTTGGAGCATGAATAAAATCTTTTGAATTTTATTTAATCAAGAAATGATTAAAGGGGGTTGTTTGGCTACTGTTTATATTTATCTATATTATCTAAAGTACTTAATAATTTCCCAATTCATTTAGAATAATACCTACTGATTATTTCCCATTTTATAAAATTGGTTTCACTAATTTTAGTTCATTTAGAATTTGCACTTGTTTATTATTATTCCATGGAAATCTAATAGTTTCCTAAATCTATTGTTTTATTTCATTTATTATTCCTTAATATTACTATACCATTTTAATAAAATAACTATTGCTATATATAATCGTGGCTTAATGATTGTTAGGCATTTTAGAATTTGATTCCACCATTTTGGTTTACTATGATTTCATTTCCATTTTAAATTCCATCACAATTTTGATATGCCAACTCTAGGGTTTTCATAATTATTCTTGGCTTGGGATTATGTAAATGACTAAGGTGGTTTTGGT
Organism: Bromus sterilis; assembly: GCA_950022295.1. Taxonomy (NCBI): domain Eukaryota; kingdom Viridiplantae; phylum Streptophyta; class Magnoliopsida; order Poales; family Poaceae; genus Bromus; species Bromus sterilis. Next base: position 278,051,387 of record OX465596.1, read on the forward strand.
TTAACCATGATCAAATGATGGACAGGAATCCACAAGTCTTGGAGAGAATTTATAATTTACCGAATTTGAAAATTTTATCTGGGTTGGAAATTGACAGAGCTATGATCAAAGGTGATCATGGCTTGATCATCAACAGTAATGATCACTAACAGTGGAATCACTGTAGTGATTACCGTATTGGATCTGAGGGTGTTACATCGCGCCATCAAGAAAATTTCTGGCGCCGTTGCCGGGGACTCCAAGTGCTAAGATAGGGGAGTTGCACACTACCCTTTACCTTTGTTTTTTAGTCTTGTTAGTTTATCTTTCAGTTTTTATCTTTGTGTCTTTTATCGAAAACTAAAAAAAAAATCTGCCACACTTGCTGCTACTATGGGTTCCACTGAAAACACCAAGTAGTGTGACTTCACTAGTCACAACAACCAAGACTTTATCTGCACTCCCATTGCCACACCTGCCACTCCAGCTACCTCTTATGAAATTAAACCTGCTTTGCTAAACCTTGTTATGAGAGATCAATTCTCTGGTGTTGGAGATGATGCTGCTTTACACTTGAATAATTTTGTTGAATTATGTGATATGCAAAAGTATAAGGAAGTAGAAGGTGATGTTCTTAAGCTCAAGCTCTTTCCCTTCTCTTTAAGGGGAGATGCTAAAATCTGGTTTCAATCTTTGCCTAGAAATAGCATAGATTCTTGGGATAAGTGCAAAGATGCTTTTATAGGGAAGTACTACCCTCCTGCTAAGATTATCCAATTGAGGAGTAATATTATAAATATTAAGCAATTGGATAATGAACACGTTGCCCAAGATTGGGAACGGATGAAATCTCTTGTTAAGAAATGCCCTACACATGGTTTGACTACCTGGATGGTTATCCAGACTTTTTATGCAGGCTTGAACTTTACCTCGCGGAACCTGTTAGATTCGGCCGCGGGAGGAACCTTTATGTCAACTACACTTGGTGCTGCCACGAAGCTTCTCGATGAAATGATGACCAATTATTCCCAATGGCACACCGAACGCGCTCCAATAGGTAGGAAGGTAAATTCTGTCGAGGAAATTACCTCCCTCAATGAAAAAGTTGACTTAATTATGTCTCTACATACCAAGCAACCCTCTATTGATCCTCATGATGTTCCTTTAAATTCTTTGGTTGCTCAAGAACAAGTAGATGTGAACTTTATTGCTAGAAATAACTTCAACAACAATGCTTATAGGGGAAATTTTTCTAGCAATCCTAGACCGTTTCCATCCAACTATGGGAACAACAACACCTATCCTAGCAACAAGAACCCCTCTTCTGAATTAGAAAGCATGCTTAGAGACTTATCACTACCCAAAAAGCCTTCAACAAAAATGTAGAAGAGAAATTATCTAAAATAGATAATCTCTCTTTGAAGGTAGAAAGCTTAGCCCTTGATATTGAGATGCTCAAAATTAGAACCTCCCCCCTTGAGGAGAATAAGTCCACTCCTATTAATGCTATCCAGTTACAAATCAATGAAAACATTAGGATGATGGCTAAACTTAAAGAAAGATGGGCTAGAGAAAAAGAGGAAGAGGATAGAATTAAGAGCCTTCCTACACACCACACAGTTGCCACTATCCAAATTGTTGAGGACGCTCAAACTATTAGCACCCAATGCACTCCTAGTCCCGTTGGACCTATTAATGGTGATGCTAATACCTCAACCATAGATAAAGAAACTCCTATGAACATAGAGGGTTTCAAACAAGTGAGCCTAGATGACACTACTACCACCTTTGATAGTAGTGATATTGATTTTGATACTTGTACCCTCTCAGAAGTTATCAGTTTACTACACAAAATGTCTAGAGACCCCCACACTAGCACACTTAATCTTGCCTTCACGGAGCATATCACAAATGCTCTCATCAAATCTAGGGAGGAGAAGCTTAGAGTAGAAGCCTCCATACCTAGGAAGCTAGAGGATGGTTGGGACCCTATGATCAAAATTAAATTAAATAACGTCTCTTGCTATGCTTTATGTGATGTTGGAGCTAGTACCTCCGTTATGCCCAAAAGAATATTTGATATGTTTGAATTGAAACCTTTTGAGCCTTGTTCTTTTGGTGTTCGTCTTGTTGATTCTTCCGTAAAGAAACCTTTAGGGAAGATCGACGATGTTCTTATCATTGTCAATGACAACTATGTTCCCGTTGATTTTATTGTTATGGATATAGAGTGCGAACCTTTATGTCCAATTATTTTGGGACGTCCTTTTCTTCGCACTGTTGGTGCGGTTATTGACATGAAAGAGGGGAATATAAAATTCCAATTCCCATTTAAAAAGGGGATGGAACACTTCCCTAGAAAGAAAATCAATTTACCTTTTGAGTCCGTTACACGGGCTAGTTATTCTCTTTCTCTTGATAAAACTTCATTCTTCTTTTGCATTATGCCTAGCTAATGGCTTTAAAGAAGCGCTTCCGGGAGGCAGCCCGCAACGAATTTAGGAGTTTTCTTTTTGATTTTGTTGTGTCTTGATGATTGTTACTTCTGTAGCAACATCATTGTATCTTTATTTTTCAGCTTTGTGCCAAGTTATAGCCTGTTACGGCAAGGGAAGTAAAAAAGTTGTGACATGCTGTCCAGAAAACAGATTCTGTCCTCGTGACCAGAAAAATTCCAGAAAATCCCAGTTCATCTTTTTGAGCTGAAATTTTTACACAGTATGCTCTATACAATTACGAAACTTCCGTATGTTCTGAGTTTTTTTATTTAAGTTGCAGAAGTACCCCTAAAAAATTCTTTACTATCTGCTGTTCTGTTTTTCACAGATTCTGCCACGTTTTGTCTCTCCTAACTTTTGCAAACCTTAAGCTTGTTTTTTCTTTGCAAAAACTTTTTGGCACTCTTGAGAAACAGTATCTCTTCAAGAATATCTTTATATCCAGTGAAGAAAAATTATTTATTAAGGGTACTAACCTCTCTAATCAGCTTGTGATGAGTTATGTATGAAGGGAGTTTTCAAGTGTGCGATGGAAGATGATGAAAGAAGATCCAGGAGTGTCAAGCGCTCAAGCTTGGGGATGCCGCCATGCATCCCCAATAACATCACGGCCAAACCCCGGTGAGGCCTCCTCCACTGGATCCGGCGGATCCAGCCGCCACCCACCTCCAGCGCGGCAGCCCCCCTCCCCCAACAGCGGTGGTTTCTTTCTTGTGGCCGGGCGGATGGGCAGGGTGGATAGGTCGGATACAGCCTTCAATTCCCCCTCCTGGACACGCGTCATCGTCGATTCACCGGGTTCTCGGGTGGTGGAACAAGCGCACTCCAACAGTGCCCACCTACTTCCACTGTAGGATTCACACAAAAAACCGAACAACATTCGTGTCAAGCTATAGTACCACAGGGGCGGGCTAGTTAACTGTTGCATCTACATCGATTTGGAGCACCACGGCTGGCTATGTCGCAGTGTAGTCCCGACTGCGGCCGGTTCTAAGCTAGTGCCCTTGGTGCGCTGCATCTCCCTCCTCCCGTGTTGTGCAGTTTTATTTTTTGCTTCAATGTGATCCAGTCGCCTCTGTAGTGTATTTCCTCGTGTGCAGTTCGTCGTTAAACTACAGAGGTTTTTGTAGACCCGTGTAAAAAAGGGAAAAAATTATGCAGTTCTTTTCGCTTGCCCGCAGTGTGGTTTTCTGTCTGAAGAAATGCAATCACCCATGTAATAAAAGTTTATGAGACGCAGTTCATTCACAATTCGTTGTATGTATATCTTACAATATATATATATAAGTTGTACATTTCACTTCTTAGTAGTATTGTTTCAGTTACCCCTTCTCTACGGTTCACAATCGCCTGTCTAATGAAGTTTGCGGTGTGCAGTTTACTAGTGATTCATTTGTATAAAAAATGTAAAAAACAAAAAAACGCGTGCAGTTCTTTCTGTCAACAAATGTGATGCGGTTACCCAGCAGATGCAGTTCACTTCGGCGATTTCGTGTCCGCGAAAAAACAGAGTTCCGCGTTTTATTAAAATTGAAGCTATTTTTAAATCGTAAGGAAATAGAAAGTGTTTTATGCATGAAAATGGAGCGCCTCGACGATACCTATCCAACAGTGTATCAATTGCATCGATCGAAAAAGCGAATCAAAATTTTTTTCTTGCAAAAACGCTCGTTGTCCATATGAGGGCGCAACACACAGTTTCTCAGATTCCTTAAAAACCGCGAAGAATCTTGAAAAGTGTTCAACATATTGATTTTCCTCCTAATCCATACGAATCCAACGGTATGTCATATGCCTTGTTCGGATAAACGAGTAAAAAGTTTGACTCTCTACAAGATCCGTCGAAAAAAAACAGAGTTACTGTATTTTTTTGAATCTGAAATTTTCTCTCAAATCGTGAGGAATTAGATAAAGCGTTGTACATATGGAAGGAGTGCCTGACCGATATATTTACAATGGTGTATTATTTGCATCATTCCGATGAACGGTTTGAGAGAAATCGCGAAAATAGTCCTGTTGTGAAAGTGGACCGCCGCACTGTTTTGAAAACTGCTTTTAATTCGTTAAGAATCGAGGAAAATGTTCAACATATCGAAGATTCTCCATTTCCATACGAATTCAACGATGTATCATACGCTCAATTACGACAAAAGTTTAAAAAGTAGCGGCAAAAACGGTACATGCGGTTCTGTTTTACCTGAGCTGCAACCCTTATAAGTCAGCGGTGCAGCCCCTTTAGCGTCCTGATGCAGTGCGGAAGTGTTATAAAAATAATATTCTATTAATATTAGCAGAATAGACAGTTTGTATACCGGAAAATTTAATTACTTGTAACAGAATATTACTAGGGGAGCGCTACGCGTCCGCCGGCTGTAGTTTTGAAAAGATCCACCGCGTGCGGAGCCGTAGGATGGAGCAATCTGTAGCCGTTCGATTGCGCGCATCCGAGACAACGAGCCTTGCAACAGAAGCTTTGTTGCGATCGAATCATTGCAACAGAGCCTTTGTTGCAAAGCTTTTTTTTCCACCAAATCAGTACCGGAAAAGCAAATCATTTGCAACAGACACTCTGTTGCGATCGGATCATTGCAACAGAGCCTCTGTTGCAAAGCATTTTGTCATTAAATCGGCACCGGAAAGAGCAAGCTTTTGCAACAAAGACTTTGTTGTTGCGATCTGACCTTTGCAACAGGGCTTCTGTTGCAAAGTTTTTTCTCATCAAACCATCACCGGAAAGAGCAAACTTTTGCAACAAAGACTTTGTTGCGATCAGACCTTTGCAACAGGGATTTTATTGCTAAAGGATCTTTGCAACAGAGCCCCTATTGCAAAGGAGGAAATCCATGGCGTTGTGGAGATCGCGGCATCCCAACCTTCGGTGACTCCTCGAAGTTGTGGTGCCCCGTCGGCGGCTTCCCAGTACTTCAAACGAAGCAGATCGTTCCGCGGAGTGGCGACGTCCGCCATGGCCAGGGGATCCATCTCCGGCGACTCCCAGGAATGTGGCGCCCTGCCGGCGGCTTCCCTGTGCTGCAATGGAGCAGCACATGGCGCGGGAATGGCCGGCGTTGGGCGTGCGGAGTAGCAGCAATCAAGCGTGTGCGCCATGCGTGTCTTACGATTGAAGACGAAGTGAATTGGGAAGAGGAATACAGACAAAGCAAAATTGTTATGATTCACGTGATTAGTAGGCCGCATCCACGTGCTACAGGGACGCGTGGCACACATTGAAGGCGGCGGACGGCTCACACCGGATCAACCGGGTGATTACAATCGTTTCACATATTACTATGTTACATCAAGCGCTATAACGAGCCGAGATCGTCCCGAACCTACGCCCCACCACCGAACAGAACCCGTCGCGAGCAAAACTAAGAAAAAATTAGCAAGCCCCCACGAGGCCACAATCCCCACCCGTTCTTTCCCACTAGATAGGGGGCGCGGCTTGCCCGCGTTGCCCGCCAAGCGGCGTATAAATCGTTGATAGAAATAATCGGTAAAGTTGATAATTGATGGAGAGTACACAAAACATAAAATCACTGATATAAATAATTAGTAAAGTAGCTATTTAGGATAGTAAAACTAAGCCTACACCAAGCTCTCACAGCGATTTAGGTTTCTAGCCGTTCATTCTCACGATCTAGACATTTCTGGCCGCATTTTATAGAAGATCACAAGAAGAATACATCAGTGTGGCTCGATAGTGCTGAAAGAAGGGTAAGATAGAGATGAGGTGCATTCGGTAAAGAAAATACAAGTGATATAGAGTATACCAGCGGGTTTAAATATATGTACACAGAACATCAGCAGGTTTAAATATGTATACACAGAACATCAAGGTCGAGTAGATTAAACTTCTGGGATGGTAGTAATATGGTTCGACATTTCTTGCAATAGAAAAACAAGATAAATAGGTGCTTCGGTCCTGATCAGGGGGGTTTATAATCAGCAGGGCAGCATAGCAAAAGGATCATCCACCACCGTTTGCAAGGAAATACCAAAAGCAGGAGCAAAGTTAAGTACATATCAAAGTTCACCGCTTCATAGTTGCAAAAGGCGTTGGCTGGAGAAACAAAATCATCTAACTGTTACATAGTGTTATTTAATGTAGTTCATGTATGCCAACGGGAAACATCGTAGAGCACCAAAATATTGGGCAACAGATACTTATACATTCATAAGCTTAGGATATAAGACAACAATATATTGCGCAGCAAATACTTATAGTCATAAGCTTAGAATATTAGACAAATTAACATCAAAAGCTTCGCAGAGACATTGTAAGCTAAGATAAGCCTACGGGGAATGGCATTGCCCGCCATGAATCAGTTATATGATCAGTACAATTTATAAAGGAACATGTAGGTCCAAAACGGAGAGCTGGCTGGATGGCAGAAAATGATTCAACATCCGTGACTTGAAAAAGCGGCCATCTTCCGAGGAAACTGGTAGGTGAGACAGAAACAATGAACCTGCAACTCATGGAAAGGAGGCGAGTCAACTCGTATGGAGTTTTTCTGAGTAGCGACGCCGCTACATGCAAATTTGGAATGGGGGTTTCATTACGCCTGTTATTTCGAAGAAATTGCATAGCAGACACCAACAAATTGCTTTGCTACTGACCCGTACAACGCAAACTCAACCTCTCATGTACCGTCTGTGGCGAGGAGGAATAGAGTGTACCTAACAATCAAGTAGTAGATAATAAGCGAAGCAAAGAGAATCGCAGAAAGCAAGATGGACTCGCTGAATCCTCACCTAATGATTGCATCAGTGCCAGAGAAAGAACGGCGGCTGCACTCGTTCACATTTAGTTGCATGGATGATGAAATAGCTGGCCTGGACATTGAAGTAAACGCCGTGCAGAAGGTAGCCATCATATGAATCCTAACAGTGCATCGAAAGACGCCGGCCTTTTGTGGGAATTCATCACACAAGAGTCAATAGTTTGTATTGAGATAGATCAAGCACGGCTAAGAGGACTAAAATCTGATAGGATTACCTCCTTTTCATACAAGTTGATGTTCATCAGATGAGCCAAGGATTTTCTTGGGTGCATATCAAGTAGCTGCCACTGAATATCATCTTAGATGGTTCAGGAAGATGTGCAATCGGTGGAAACAGGGCTGGCAGGCTTACAACAAAAAAGACATGTCAGTATAAGGCGACGCCTAAAAGGAAGAATGCACATGGAAATATCTTATTGATCATTACTTGCTCATAAATATATTTATATCTGATATATCATCATTGATATACCATTTGCAGGCAGCCCCCATTGATCATTCTTTGGACCCTACTCCATAAAGCAGATCAGGATTAACAGCTATATCAAGCGGCAAGCAGAACAGGTCAGTTATTTTCGTATCTAACCGACCTTCGTACGTATGTATTCTTGTGCCAACGAAGATAGCAACAGCTGGATCTGTCTGGCCCATGAAATGGATGCTTTGACCGGGCTCGATCTCGACGACGACGCGCAGGATGGGCGCGATGCTGCAGAGCATGGACGCCGTATAGCCCTCTCACTCAATAGAGTTATTCCAATCTCGACGCCACTAATATAAACTAATAAGAGGAAGGTAGTGTTAAAAAGAGATTTGACATGTAATACAATAGTTTGTGATGCGATGGAACAAATAGTATGTACATGGGATTGGGGACTTACTTGTGATCAAAAAGAAGCACGCGTCTTCTCATGACATGGGTAAGCGTATTAGGCACCCGGAAGCTACGGACAGGGGGGATTGCCCTGATAACTCCGATCACATCTAAGTTGGCACATGGCAAGTTAGCACCTACAAGTTAATGGGAACGACATAATCAAGAGAGGACACATTATAAGCTGAGCTAATGGTTGTAGATTGCAGTACCTATGTAATCTTCAGGGGTATCATTTGGTGCTGGTAGTGCCTCCTCTATGGGAGTCAATCTGTATGTCCACCTTGGAAATGCGTCGTTCAAATGAAGCTGGGTTTTAACAATTGTAGACCGTGTGAAAGCAACCATGAGTGGTGATGCAGCGGGATTTAAAACCATATCCAATTTATTGAATTTCTAAGTGCATAGTGTTAGAAAACCAAGAGGACAATGATAAGAAAAACACAACATGATGTTCGGTTCAACCAAAGGAAAAAATCAGTGTAGTGCCATTTCCCTTTCTTGTCTTTGCAGGAGGCCAAAACTGGCAGAGTCTAATCACACAGTGGTACCCACATATTTTGTGACTGGTTCCAAAAGGATTTAGAAGTGGAAAACAAAAATAAATGATCAAACATAAATAGAGGATTATCGAAGGAAAGTAACTTCAGACTTCAAGGGGCGTAAATCGTATGAGCTAAGTTCATATTTTTGAAAGGAAGCAAGTCACTCACCATCTTTATTTATATCCTCTGTGTGTTTTGATTGTAAGTGGAAGTTACCCTTCCATCAAGAATGCTTGGCTTGTGAGCCATCTATAGTGAGAGGCAACTAAATTAAACATAATCATTATTGTTGCATCTCATATAAAGTTGTTCTTGATATAACAGAGATACATTTTGTCAACTAATACAATAGGTGTATTATGGAAGTATGAACCAGATTAGCACTTTAGGAAAAATCTAGTAAGGTATGAAGAAAATTAGTAATGGTGAAGAAAACAAAGGAAGAAAATTACTTGGCAAAAGCAATCAATACAGGAAAACAACAGTCCATATCTACAGCCAGCGCTCCTCCTGCTGAGTCCCGATGAACAACAATGGTGATGGCTTGGCCTTCATGTTGTCTCGATGCTCGGCGCTCCTCCTACCGAGTCCCAACGAATAGCGACAACATCATGCACAGATCCGTATCCTCGTCTGTGTGAGCCTACCATCTGCCCAGCCCAGCAACTCGGCAAGGCCACTCATTGGCGTACAAAATAGCAACTACAGGCTGCATCAAGAAGATGTCAGTCACATATCTCACAAAGAAAGATGCAGAAATATCACATTGCAGTGAATTAATTTCACATGTATAAATATATAGAAGCATCCCAGTCGATCACATGCATAAACATGAACGTGATTTTATTCATTTTATTATAAGAAACATGCGAATGCAAGACCACATATAGGTTTTCGGCGATGATTTTTATCCCTCGTGGTAAAAAAATGGACAACCACGATGATGACACGTACACAAGGAGGACCGGATCGAACGACCACAATGTAAAAGGCCCTGCATAGTTCTCATTTCACCCATGAATCAAAGAGAGATTGGACTGACTATTATGCAATGCATATGAACATCTAAAGTGAAAGGGATAGTACATAACTGGGCCAGCCACTCTCAGTTTTACTGAAGCTGTGCTTTTGCATCAATCCCTTCGCTATGTAGCACAACAATTAATCATTTTCAATAATTAACAGAACCATGAATCCTTTTGAACAATTATCATAGCAATATAAAGCTATGCAATGCATATGAACATCCAAACTGAAAGGGATAGTACATGACTGGACCAGCCCTTCCCAGTTTTACTGAAGCTATGCTTCTTCATCAATCCCTTCGCTATGTAGCCCAACAATTAATCATTTTCAACAATTAACAGAACCATAAATCCTTTTAAACAATTATCATAGCAATATAAAGCTATCAAGACATGCTCTTTTAACTTTCTGGCCAAACTGAATTCAGTCACGGGTGAGAAGAAAAAAGGGGTAAGAAAGACGAGACTAAACCAGATCCTAGACGGACTCTCCCAATGCGAGCCTGTCTTCTTGACCATGAACGCACTCTTGCTCCGCTCCGGCAAGTCGATCCACGTCGGTGAATGCCCATCCTGTATAAACAACCACCAACTTCCCCATCAGCCATAGAACATCAGATATTCCAGGGAGGAGGGGGGCAGTGCGCGAGGGACTCACCAGGCATGGCCACGCCATAGAGCGGCAGGACGTTGAATCCGGCGAGTTGGACCGCCTGCGTGAGGGCCCGGCGCTCGGCCTGACCGAAATAGGGCGGCACGGACACGACGGCGGCCCGCACGGGCAGGCCGACGTGGGCATCGGCGATCCCGGACGCGTAGCGGAGCACCATGGCGACGATCTCCTCGACGGTGTAGACCTGGCCGTCGTCGTCTTGGACGACGGCGGCGCCGCGCGCGTCTTGAGCGAGGTCGTAGGGGACGAAGAGCAAGTCGGCTAGGGAGCGCGCGTAGGGGAAGGGCTTGGCGAGGAGGTCGCGCATGCGGGAGAAGATCTTGGCTGGGTAGCGCGCGGCGATGCCGGCGGCCTCCTCGCCGGCGAGGCGGTTGCCGTCGGCCAGCGCGAGCGCGAGGAGGAACACGGGAGGAGGCGGCTGGGAGAGCGAGTGCGGGATCGAGGGGAAGCTAGGTTTCGTCGGTGCTCTTATACCAACGAGTTGGAAAGATCGAAGAGCCAACGTCTATACACATCGTCAGAAAAACCAGATCGAACGGCCAAAAGGCCAAGTGCCCTGAGAGAGCCCCCAGCCCCGCACGAATCAACTTTTTTTTTGAGACAACCATAAACCTTAAATTAAAACATCACCAACGTGTACAGGGATGAAAAGAAGTTCGCCGGGTTGACCCAACCAAACATGTCGGCCCAAACCCAACGCTAGACTATGCTTAGCTAATCTATGAGCTTCAAAATTAAAGCTCCTATTTTCAAAAGTAATGTTGCAAGTATGAAAAGATTGTTTTATGTCTATTATTTCATGTAGAATAGCACCGTACGAACACCACCTTACAATCCGATGCAACATGGACATCCTCTCATATAGATCATCTGCCAGAGCCAGTCCTTACCTGATAGCGAGAGCCTCCAAGGTAAGGGATCTGTGATGTAAGGGACGTAGATAGATGATGCTCCCAGGAAAACACCATCTCTGCGTCTGCAAACCGCTGCAACGGTTCCACAAGCGCACGAATCAACTGAGAGAGCCCCCAGCCCCCAGGATGACCCCTCACGCGTGCCTCCGCCTCCGGCCTTGCGCGCCTCCATCGCCGACACCTTGCGCGCCTCCATCGCCGGCCCCCGCTCGCCCCGTCGCCGGCCCCCGCGCGCCTCCGTCACCGTCCTCCGTGCGCCTCCGTCGCCGGATCCCCGCAGTCCTCGGCCACCCTCGAGCTCCTCCCTGGCGGCCACTGGAAGCCATCTTCCACTCCGGCGCCAGCCTCGGCCTCCCTCGTGCCGTTGGGCCTCGTCCCCAACTGGCGGCGCTTCCTTCCTCTTCCTCCTGGCCCCCTCCCCCTTGTCCGATCTCAGTCAACATCAAAGTACGACATGAGGAACATCATCATTTCATCATCAGCGCAAGGTACGTGTCTCCGATCTGACGCCAGATTCGTTCACCCAGTCGTTCTGATGCGAGATTTCGCATGGGCTAATCTTGCTCTGGAATTAGTCGATGTAGGCCTGTAGGTCTAGCTGCATAGGTTTGGGGATTTACTTATTTCAGCCTGAACAGAGTAGTTATACTTCTATTTTGCATTTGAGAGAAAAAGAGTTTTCAAGGGATCAAAATTCCCTTGATATATACGTACATGATGTATATACAGTCTAATAAAAGTTGAGTTGGATAATATTTAGTGCATGATACTTCTTGTGGATTCATTAGTGCATTACTGCATTAGTGCATGTTCCTCGGCTAAGTTCAAAGATGCCATCCCCTGTAGTTCAAGGATATGGTGGAAAATATGTCGCGCACTATGTTCATGACAACTTACCATGGGCCATCCATGGCCAACTAACAGGTTGTGAGAACGGGACAGTTCAAGAAGGAATTTGATGTGCATAGTGTACATGATTCTCCTCCCCATGCGGTTCAGATTGTGGTGATAGTCCAATTCCACAACACACCCACACACTTAGCAGGTTGTTATGCTTCTGAAGATTCAATATTTTTTTCCAGATTTCTATTTGGTGTGTGAGGATTAAAAGAGTGCATTCTTTTTAGATGTTCTTATGTTTCTTTGCTGAGGAAATGACAAAACTAGAATGAAAAAAAATGATGAAACTGAAGCAACAATTTTGACTTTTGTATAACTTCTCTGATGATAGAGTTTATATTGGTATATATGTTTTTGAGTTATGTCTGCAACAACCAAACAGTTACACTGTTTTTACTTTTGCAGGTTGTTGAAGGTGAATCTCACTCTCTTTCTACTGTAAAAATGGAGTCATATGATTCTCTATAGGATAGCTAATAAATATTTGATGCTTGCACCATCAATTATTCTGTTTGTGCATCACTCCTATGACTGCAAGTGCAAAATGATGCCAATCAGTGGACCACTTACTTAATAGTGGCACGATTTGATGACTAATTGGTTGTGTGTGCATTTGTAGGATGCGGCGACGCAACTGCACCAGCTCAGGGGCGGAGACAGGGGGGGACGAGCAGGGGCCTGGCCCCCCCTAACGGTCGAGTAAACACGCGCTGAGTATTTATTAACTAACGATAGTCTTGTTAAATCACGTGTGCTGGCCCCCCCTATCTCCCCATAACGCAAAACAGAAAAAAGAAAAGAAAGGCCCATGAGGAAGCCCACTGACGGCTAGATGATTTCCTCGATAGCTAGCTCTCCGTAATTAACCGCATGGGTGTGACTAACCTAAGTTTCGTAGACCTAGAATCAAGTGCGGCAGCTCTTCCTGATCAATCTATGATTGGGACATTGTTCTGCTGCAGCCGCCCTTCGCCCCTGCGTGCCTTCTGGCTTCTGCTCTCATACTCAAACAGAGTTAAATCATACACCGTGCCGCGACGACCAATATGTCGATCTGTGTAGCTCCAGCAAACACACTACGCATCTAGCCAAGGTTAGAACTACCTATTTCTGTCTTGTAGTACAGTACTATTTTTTTCTCAATTTTGATCTTTTTTTTGCAGATATTCTCAATTTTGATCTTGTACATGTTAGAAAAAGTAATCAGATCTTAATTCTGTTGGTTGTATTCACATCATGAAGCGAAATACTATGATAGTTTTCTGATTGGAAAATACTATGATACTACCTCTGATCCTAAAAAAATGTCGCAAGTTACACTATAAACTATAACTATCTTAGTTATTATTCTAAGACACTTTTTTAGGATCGAAGGGAGTAGTTATCTTCCCTAAATTTCTTTCAATAGCTTAGCTTGGCCCCCCCTATACTCGAATCCTGGCTCCGCCCCTGCACCAGCTGGACAGTGCGTCGGCGTACATCAAGAAGCTATGGGGGTTGGATCAATGACCTGAGGCGCCGCAAGCAGGTTGCCATCTCCAGAACTGGTGGTTGCGCATCCTCATCCGTCTCCGGCGACTACTAGGGAGCAGTCACAACGGCGCTGCCGGTGGTCGGGGTGGATGTGGCGCTGCGCGCGATGCCAGGCGGCTGTTTCGGCTGAACAAGGTTGGTTCGCTTAAGATTTCCCCCTCTTGTAGTTTTCTTCCTAGCTGGTTATTGGTACCAGGTTGGTTCACTAATGGTCGCTCTGCTCGTGAGTGCGCTCCTGGTTCGTCTGAAATCACATTGTATTGTGCAAGCATGCTAGGTACAACATACTTTATTTCCTCATGTGATAGTTAATTTAGATAATGGTAGGCTGTAAAATTTCAAACTCATGTCTCTTTTTTCAAGTAGTTAAGCACATCCTCTAGTTCACTAGGATACTATGTTCTTAGGTCAGCAGCTCAACGACACGCCCATCTACAGTACAACATGGCTCACCACTGCAGTCAACATGCGTCCTAACTGAAAGTAGAGAACAGAAAAAAGAAGGTAGTAGTTCATATAAATTTTCTGGAGAAAGTGTTACTAATTATTGCAATTCAGAGATGTTGGTTGGGGATGATGATGAACACTTAGACAAGTTCGAATTAATTAAAGCAAGGAGTTCAACTTTCAGTAAATGGGTGAACCTGGGTGCCACAACGTTCTTCCAGTAGCCATGGGGATTGTGTATTCACTGTAGTTAGCTTATCATGGTTTTTATTTTCTCCAAATAAGTCATGCGCTGGTGGTGTAATTTGGTCCTCATTGTTCACTAGATTGCAGACCATATTTGTCATTTCTAATATATATATGTTTTGCCGAGCGTTGTATCTTCTTTGCACAATCTTTACCTGCCTAAGTTGCATATTTTTCAAATTAAGACCGTAGCATTGCCTTCAAGAATCTAAAAGATTGGCTGTAATTTTTGGTTAGTGAAAAAATAATGTTAAAAAAAATCAATGGCTTCGGCTAGCTATAGTTTTTTTCTGATCAGCATTAATGCGTAGGTGTAGACAGAAAATAAAACTATGTTTATTTGTGTAGCTTTCGTAATTTTTGTCTCTGCCTATTTGTGTTTCTTTTTTCCTTTTTATGATGTCCTGCCTTGTCTTTGCATGAACTGATAAATTTTTTCAGGGTGAGGATTTGGAAAAGCACCTCTGGAGCGAGATCAACCCCAAAGGGAAGATTTCTCTGTTTCCTGGTAGAAGAGAGAAACAATAGAATTTTCAACCTCACGACTTGAAATCCCCTGGAATCCTGGGCATCTGCAATGCCATCCTGGTGGAGCTATGTTTCTGGCTTCAGGCTGGTATCAAGTGTGTCATGTGGCTTGATGCAGTAGGTGTTCCTTGTCTAGTCCATCAATCTGTGGGAATCAACCGTTGTTCTTTCAGACTTTTTTGAAGGAGCTAGAAGAGTATAAATTCACTTTACAGAGCCGTGCAAATTCACTTTACAGAGCCGTGCAAATTCACTTTACAGATGTTCCTTTTCAGTTGGTTGCTATCGTGGTAGATACATGGTTGGAAGTTATATGCATGATGATGTTTTTCGTATTGAAAAAAATGATTGATTTTAGATAGGAGATTTTTGTTTACAAAAAAGTTTGTGTATAGAAAACCACTTTTCTGTACCAAGTTCAAGTATAACTCTCTAGCTAACTTCATGTATTGAGAAAACGAATTGTTTCTACCAAGTTCGAGTATCACTCTCTAGCTAAGTTCATGTATTGGGAAAACGAATTGTATGTACCAAGTTCAAGCCGAAAAAGCCTTGCGCTAATCCAAATAAGGATACACCATCAGTACAATTATATGATCATGCATCGTTAGTCCAACTATAACACGTAGCATGTTACAGTACTTTTGTTTAGATCCCCCATAAGTCAAGTCTCGGACTCTCCATCGCATGAACACGTCTAGGGGCTGTCAGTTCAAACATGATTACACCTCAATATAAACATTGTTGCGCCATCAGTACGACTACGACCTAACGTCGATGGGGGCAACCAGTTCAAACATGGTTGCATCATGAATACAACTATGACCTAACGCAGATGGGATGGAAAATCAGTACAAGCACGATTAAGTCGTCAGTACCACTATGAGCTGACGCGGATGGGGGTAATCAGTTCAAAAATGTCTATGCCGTTGGTACAACAATGACACGTTGTGCGATTCTAATTATTTTGTTTAGTTACCCCCCTCCCCAAAGTCAAGTCTCGTACTCACCTTCGCATGAACATGGTAGGGGCAATCAGTTTAGACACGAGTGCACCGTCAATAGGAACACAGTTGCGCTGTCAGTACATCTATGACCAAACGCGGATGGGGGAAATCCGTTCAAACACGGCCACACCGACAATTTAACTATTACATGGATTGCGGTTTTGGTTACTTTATTTAGTCCCCCCATAAGTCAAGTCTTGGAGTCTCCTCCGCATGAACGTGGTTGGAGGTAATAAGTTCAATACAAGTATAGATGATTCGCTAATACGGGTAAGACCTAATTCTTATGGGTGCAATAAGTTCAAACTAAGACCAAACGAAAAAAAGTTAAGCCTCGGACTCTCCTCCGCACGCGACACCACGCCAAGCCGCGTTGTCGACTGCTCCATCTCATTCCTAGATTGGCCTCCCACTAAAGCGGATGGGGCAATCAGTTCAAACATAGCTGCGCCGTCGAGACGATTATAACACATGGTGCGGTGCTGGTTATTCTATTTAGACCCCTCACACGCCATAAACTAATTGACACTCGCCACGGGCCCCAAGCTTTGACGCGAGCTAACGCTAATGGGACAATCAATTCAAACATGAACGCACCATCAGTACGACTATGATACACACTTTGTTCAATACGAATTTCAATGCATTAAAAAATGTTCTTAAATTATATTAAATTTTGTAAAATGTTCAACATGAAAAGTACGCTATTTCAATAGAATTTAAATGATATATTATTTACTTAATTCCAAGAAACGGTTAAAAAGTTAAGACTAAAACGATATCAAAAAAATAGAGTAAAGTTAGACTGTCACACTCCACAGTTCAAACCCGTAGATGAGTCAGTTCGACTATTCTGTTTTTCAGACGGAAAAACAACACAATTTGTTTGGTCGCATTTCAAATTACTCTTAAAACTTTGAGAATTTGAGAAAACTTTCAACATGAACGGTGTGACATTTTTCGCCATCTTTCCAACGGTATATTATTTGCCCTATTCCGACAAACTTGTAAAAAAATTCGTATTCAAAACCAGATTTGACCGTATTCGAGTTTGTTTTAAAACCATAAGGAATTAGAAAAAAAAATTTATACAAAAAAGTTTTGTATTTTCCATATCTTTCGAACGCCATATAATTTGCATCAATCCGATAAACGGTTTGCAAAAAGGGGGAAATACAATCCGCCCAAATTTTTACCGTATTTAAAATTACTTTTAAGCCATACAGAATTGGAAAAAACATTCTATATGTAGAAGTAGAGGAATTTCATAAGCTTTCCAACGCAATATCATTTTCTCAATTCCGACAAACTGTTTAAAAACTACGTCAAAAATGTGATTCACATTTTTGAATTTAAAAAAAATGTATTTTCAAAACTACTCAAAAACTATGAGGATTTGCAAAAAAGTTATATATTTACGGCAATGAAGCTTTCCAGGGCTTTCCAACGGTATATTACACGCCCCGTTCCGATGACAAAATATTCGTAAGTTTGTTTTGAACTAGAGCGATGCACAGTTCCACATTTTGTGTGCATCAGTTCAAACCCGTACACTGGTCAGTTCTAAGTTTGTAACAGAATAATATTCTTCTACTGGAAACACCCATTTGGGACACCTAGGTGCCCAGGCTCCTTTCTTAGATGCCATTAGATCGTATTCTACCTCTGTTTTTAGATGGGTGTGTTGATTTGTGGGTTTCACCCGTTAACAATGCTACTCCCTCCGTCCCAGTTTATTAGGCCCTTAAGCAGCATAAGCATGCCCCTTTTTATAAGGCCCCGTCTTGGGAAGTTGTGTGCATGCATCTTTTTCATTGGTTGCATGAGGAGTTATTGTTGTTAGTCCCATTGCAAGGAAATAAATACACTACATGCAAATTTTTTCATTGGCTACATGTAAAAACTAGAATATGAGAGAGTGCATTGGGAATGACATAAAATGATTAATGTGAGCAAATTACTATATACCTTGGTATAAGAGAAATGGTCTTTAGTCCTAATAAACCGGGACGGAGGGAGTAGTTCAGATTTTGAATGCATACATTCATGGGCTGGAGGAGACATTCCATACTTGGTTTGCTTGTGGTTACACACGTCCATTGATCATGTTTTTTTTCAAAAAATATGCGTGCATACCTCGGCTGGAGAAGAGTAGTACTATCATACGTCATTTCAATGCACACCAAGTTTCATTAGTCGGCATTAATTATAATAAATGCATAATAAATGGATATTGCATGAATACCTCGGCTGGATCAAATAAACATTCCATACGTGAATTGAATACTCCCATATTTAATTAGCTGCTATTAACTGCTATTAATGATATTGAAAGTATAATTAGTACATTAATCCAATAGATTTAGGTGTCGATTTTGTAACCAGGTATGTGTGATTAGCAGTAGCTAATACTAGAAGGATATATGTGGCTTTAGATATATCTTATAAATTTACTAAATCGGACGAAATTGTTGTGTTTCAATAAGGACATTGGGTAATTCAAATCAAATATTCTTTATTTTGTTGAGTCCTCTGACCATGTGTTTGTTACCATGTGCCCACAAGAAGGATATACGAGCAACCATCTTGTGGGCACGAGCAGCCATCTTGCCCACAACCAACCTTGGCAAAAAATTTCGTTCTTGCACTAGCACACTTTTCTAACCTTGGCATTGAGATACCTGCATATGAAATAGAAATAGAAATAAAAATAGGCAAATTACTATTGTTGTAACGGAGAATGAACAACCTACGAGCGCCGTGCGATGGCAACCATAGCCACGATGAGTGTGACGACGACCATGGATAGTAGCCGGAGAACCGTTGAGGATGAACAATGGAAAAATAACTTACCTGGGTATGCAAGTGTGTTGCCCAAGAAGAATGATAGCTACTTGAATAGTAGGTATGCATGCATATCGTGATGTACTGCTTGGATCGCTCCAAAGTTTAATTAGCAGGAGGATTATGCGTGATGTCCTACTCCTACTCCTACTTGGATTGCTCGCTCCATGTTTAATTAGCCAGCCGGTCAAATCAAAAGGCATCTTTTACATCTGGAAATAATCTTCATTAAAGAACAATACAATAATGAAGATAATTATGGAGAGGAATAAATCATTCATGTGCAGCTTATTTGGAAGGTGAGCCTCGTTTCATCATTGAGACCGCATGGAATATTTCAAAATTGCTAATGAGTCTTGTTAACGGGTTATAGCAATAGGTAAAGACGATATGCATTGGTTGCATCATGATTGATCCAACGGCTGTCGCTTCGAGAGTCCAGGCACCTAGGCCCCCCAGATAATTTACCTATATATATATGTATATATATATAGAGAGAGAGAGAGAGATGGACTATTCGTCACCCTGGGTGAGGAATAGTTGTTCTTCACCCCCCCCCTTGTTTTGACATCAATGCACCTTAATTTTACATTTCGTAAAAATTTTCTTATTTCATACGTACAAAGAGAACATAAAAAAATATAATCACCGTAAAATATATTTTATATTACGTAAAATTACAAAGGTAAAAATGATGGTGTAAAATATACATAAAATATAACTTTTTCATTTTATGACCAATATTTTTGTTTTTTTATGTCAAAATTTATGAAGTGAATCCATATTAATGTAACTATTTGTATTACAAATGTAATTTTTTATGAAAGGTTCGTGAAATTACCTCAGGTGAAGAATAAATTATTCTGTACCCTGGGTGATGACATCGATGTCAGAATAACTATTCTGACAACATTCCGAACTGCAGTATTTTCGCAAAGAGAACCGCACTGCTGAATTCGGAGCACTGCAGTTCGGGTAAAACAAAACCGCATGCACCGTTTTCACTTCAAATTTTTAACCGTTGGTCAGAATTGAGCGTATGATACACCGTTGGATTCGTATGGAAAAGGAGCATCTTCCGTATGTTGAACACTTCCCGCGATTCTTCACGGATTAAGAGCAGTTTCGAAAATGGTGCGGCGACCCACTTTCACAGCTGCAGTTTTTTTGCGATTTCTCTTAATCCATTCATCGGAGTGATGCAAATGATATACCGTTGGAAATTTATCGATCAGGCTCTCCATCCATATGTAGAACACTTTGTCTAATTCGCTACGGATTTGAGAGAAATCTAGCCGCAAAAAAACGCGACAACTTTGTTTTTCGTTTTCGGAACTTGTAGAAGGTAGAACTTTTTAACCGCTTGTCCGATCGATGCGTATGATACACCGTTGGATTCGCGCGGAGTATTAGATTAATCCATATGTTGAACACTTTTCCATATTCCACACGACTTTGAAGTAATTTGAAAAACGGTGTTGCTGCCCTCTTTTGGACAGCGGCAGTTTTTGCGTAATTTTTTTTGATTCGTTCGTCCGATTGATACAATTGATACACCATTGGATAGCTATCGTCGAGGCGTTCTATTTGTATGTAAAACACATCCTCTAATTCCTTACGGTTTAAAAGTTGTGTCGATTTTAGTAAACCGTGGAACTCCGTTCTTCGCGGACCCGGAATCGACGAGGTGAACTGCATTGGCCTGTCGACCGCACTGCATTATCGCCAGACAGAACACACATGTTTTTCGCGGAACAAAAAATCGGCGAGTGAACTGCATCCGCGGGGCACCCGATTGCATCCGACAGACAAGCGCACTTCATTATCGCAAAACAGAATTGCACGTGTTTTTCGCGGATCCGAAATCGGGAAAGCGATATGCATCATTCAGAGACCGGTTGCATTTATCGACAGAGAGAACTGCACTTATTTTTTAAACTTTCAACATAATTTTTGTATCAATGAGCGTGCACCGCAAAGGACGATGTGAGTGAACTGCATTTATTTTTTGTAATTGCATCTGAGCACTGCAATAACAATAAAAGAGAATCGCACACAATTTCATGAACTACAAGAAGGACAAAAAGATGAATAATCCATTTTTTTGCAGTATTTTAAACAAACAAAAATCCAACCGCGCTGCAATATTTTGAATACAAAGATTTTTACACTACAAAGTGTACTGCATCAATATTCTTTTTGCGGTATCTTTGAACACACAAAATCCAACTGCATTGCAATTCCAAAATCCAACCGCCACGACGCCACATCCTTCACCCTAGATCTGGCCGCCTATGGGGGCGGGTTGGGGGCGGGGTGGGGCGGGTTGGACGGGAACTGGGTGGCGCGCGTGTCGGACTTCGGGCTATCGCTCATGGGGCCGCCGGAGACGGAGGAGCCGGCGGGGGCGGGGGCGCCGCCGCAGCACTTGTCGGTGAAGGCCGCCGGCACGGTGGGGTACTACGGCCTGTACCACCTCACCGTGAAGATCGACGTGTACGGGTTCAGCGTTGTGAAGCTGGAGACGCTGACCGGGAAGCGCGCCATCTTCAAGGAGGCTGAGGGCGGGAGCCCGGTGAGCGTGGTGGACTACGCGCAGCCGAGCGTGGTGGGCGGGGAGCTCGGCAAGGTGCTGGACGGGCGCGCGCCGGAGCCGTCGCCGCAGGAGGCCGAGGCCGTGGAGCTGGTGGCATACATGGCCGTGCACTGCGTGCAGATGGAGGGGAAGGACTGGCCCGCCATGGCCGACATCGTGGCAAACCTCGAGACGACGTTCGCGCTCTGCGAGGGCAGCGCTGGCGGCGCCACATCCTTCATCCCAGATCTGGCCGCCGGTGGGGGCGGGTTGGGGGCGGGGTGGGGCGGGTTGGGGACGGGTGGGAGGGGTAGGGGGTGTTGGGGACAACGGCGGGCGGGTTGGGGAGAGGTGGGGCGGTGGTGGGCGGTTGGGGCGGCGGCGTGGGGGCGATGTGCGTGAGGGGGTGGGGGAGGAGCGAGGAAGAAGGTGGGGATGGGGGATGGGGATGTGGGGCTGTGTGCGGCGCCGTTTCGTGGGTCGTTTTAGCCCGCGTAAGTGTTGTTAAAATAAGACTTTGTTGTTAGAATAAGGTCTTAAGGGGTGTTGTTAGAATATATATATATTATATATATATATATATATATATGCTCTGATACCAACAATATAGATAAATATTTTATTTTTATTTTTTCACTAATATGGATTAGGTGTGCACGGTGGAGTATGTGTGTGTATGCTTTTTATCTTCAATAGTGTTTTTACTATTCACTATTGGGTACACTATTCAATGCACTATTTGAAATAGTATTTTACTATTCACACTAATATTTAATTTTTGCTAATATTTGCGCGATAATTATGATATAATGCAGGATCTTATTAAGGCTGGCGAGGCCAACAGCACGAACGACTGTGTACGCGTATGTGTAAAGTCCTACTCGGTACTCACCATATTTTTCATTATGTTGTTTCAGATGTAGCTAATTACGTTCACTTGATGGTTTTATATGCAAATTTATGGGGTAAATTCCTATCGTCTTCCTAGGCAGTTCCACCCGAAGGGAACACTTCTCTACGGCCACAGGGTTCTCATTCAAACGCCACACTAGGCTAAACAGAGAACTACCGGCAGAGGTTTCTCCTATAGGATCCTTAGCATAAGAATTCGTCCCATAAATTCATAAATAAAAAGACCAAGTGAGACAAGAAACTACATCATTTCCACAACATAATTTACATATGGTTTTCCCTTTCGGGAGGCCCCGAAGGGATTACACAAACTAGGGAATTACCTTAATATTAGCTTCGGTGGAGATCTTACAATGTTGATATTATGGTGGCTATCTTACAAGAGAGGAAGTGGTGCTACTACTACTACGAAAGGAGTGCTCTTGGCTAGCTCTTCTCAGCTCTGGTGCTCATACTTTGAGTGTTTTTCCGTGTCTTGCTTCTGAGTCCAGGGTCTCCTTTTATAGTCGCGAGAGGAGCCTTCGCGATAGCTTCTGGGGGAAGCCTCCTCTTTATTTTATTCTTGGCCATCATGCGCCTAGTACATAGGATTTCTAGTCTTTATAGGCCACTGAGCTGGTATGGGAGCATGATGGACAACATTTTGGTGCCACCCTCATGTCTTGGCCATAAACGAAGATATCCATATCTTCCTTTTCATATTTCCTTGCGCTTCATAATTGTGCCTTGGAGATTCTCTTCGGGAGTATTGCGGCCTTCACGTGCTTCTTCCACGGTGCTCATGGCTTGCATGCATGTGAATGCACTTGGAAGCATGCCTGTTGATTTTATTTATTTATTTATTATTATTATATATATATTTTTGAAGGGGTCCACCCTGCCCATTTATTTGATATTCCATATCAAATATTAAAACTTATGTAGACTTATACCATAATTTAAAAATATTCAGTTATCAATATTCGGGTTGGGGGTATATGTCCTCTGCGCCCGAATAATTGATAGCAATATCAATCTAAATTCGGAATATTTGCAGGTGGCTGTTTACGGTTTCTATTCAGGTAGTTGCCCATGTCCTGCAATATCCATTTGATCAGCTTCTGAGATATTGAAGTCAAATTTCGAGTCACATTCTTTTTTAATTTCTTCAAATTTGTTGTCCATTTCCATCCGTATTTCATTTAATATTTCTTCTTTTAATTCATTTTTCATTATTTTTGAAAATTCTTCAAACCTTTTGTTCAATTCTTGGTCTATGTATTCGCTATCCAAAGGGTCAATTCCCTTTAGAAGGCATTCTTTATATGTATGATATTTTGGGGAACATTCTTCTTTGATATTCTTTGAACCTGATGGTTCTGCTTTTGCGGCTTTCGGTGTTGGTGGGTTTGATATATTATCATTGGTCCTTCTCCTTTGAATATATTCTTTGGCCTTTGGGTCTATATAGTAATTTTCTCCTATTATTTTTCTTGCCCACATTAATGCTTCATTTATATTATCATATTTCTTGAATGTGACATCTTCGCCTTTCTTTCTTGCATCTATTTTTTCAATCATAACATCTTCCCATGTCATATATATATTCCTGGTTTATTTCCGTCAAATAGGATGTATAATGCTTCATCCTTTTGAACTTCAAATTTCTTTGGGATTTCAACTTTTTCTGATTTTGGTAAGACTTCATTCATCTTGTTAAAATATTCAGCAAGGCTATTGAGGATTGATATCATATATCCTTTGTCTTCTCTTTTATTGGCATATTGATACCAGAAGTTATCAAGTATGCATCGCTGGATATCATCAATCCGGATATGACTCTTCGGCTTGAAATTGAATGTATTTGCCGGAAATATTTTCAATTTATTCTCATCTCCAAAGATGAAGCATTCATTCCCAGTTGGGAGTAGTCCTCTCTTCATTTCTGTAAAATTGATGCACGAGAAAATATGTCAGGCAAAGTATTATCCTTTCCCTTAATATGCTCAAAATTTACTCTATATCCATTTCCAGCTATGGTATCTTCAAATATGACCCATCTTCTAGTCGAGCTTTTCTTACTATTAATTTGATTATAATATCTACATATTGCTTCACAATCAGTTCGTACTGTAAATTCTTTAAATCCGAGGTATAATCTGAAAGCATTTATTGCATTGACTACTGCAAGAATTTCTCTATCAATATTATTTACCGTCTTTAATTTATAACTTCCTGAAGCGTATCTACAGATCTTTTCTTCTGCCTTAGGGGAATATTTATTTGGTTTCTGTTTTAATATAGCACCCCATCCTACCTTAGATGCATAGGTTTCAATAATAAAATAATTGTCTTCTAAAGGCAATTCCAAAGGCTTTAAATTCTTGACCTTTTCTTTAATGGCCTTTACTAATTTTATATCCTCAGAGTTAAAGTATCTTTGACCATTCTTTCTTAATTTAGCATATAGAGGTCCTGCTAAAATCGCTAAATTATCTATATAATTTCTTGCATAATTTACAATTCCTAAAAATTGTTGTAAAACCTTTTTATCACTCATATTATCAGGAAACTGTAAAATTTTCTTTGCAATATGTTCTTGTAAATATATTTTCCCTTCTCCTATTTCATGCCCAAGGAAATTGATTTTCTCTTTGCAAATTTCCATCTTCTTCTTTGATAGTATTAGCCCATTTTGCTCTACCTTTCTAAAGAAAACTTCAAGATGAGCTATATGTTCTTTGTATGATTTTGAGAATACTAACAAATCATCAACATATACCAATATAAATGCTTGATTTTCATTAAATATATTTTGCATTTTTCTTTGAAATAGTGCAGGTGCATTCTTTAGCCCTAGTGGCATTACTAGCCATTCATAGTGGCCTTGCGGACAGGTAAAGGCTGTCCAAGGAATAGATTCTTCTGACATCTTAACTTGCCAAAACCCTGCTTTCAAATCAAATTTAGAGAAATATATGCTCCCTTGTATTCTATTGATCCATTCTTGCTTATTAGGTATATTATATGCATCATCTACTGTGTTGTCATTTAGTCTTTTGTAATTAATTACCATTCTATATTTTCCTCTAACTTCTTCAGCATGATTTCTAACTATAAAGGCAGCAGATCGATGAGGACTTATGCTTTCTCTAATTGCTTTTAATTTTAGTAGCTCTTCAATATGCATTTTAAACTCTTCAATATCTTTAGGAGTAGCTTCTATTGGTCCCGACTTAATTATATAGTCTGGGTTTATAATGTTTATTTTGCAAACTATGGAGTTCTTATCCCAATGTTTCATTGGTATTTCTCCAATAATTTGTATATTCTCTAGTCTTTGTACAATTTTGTCTATATCTTTTTTGGATTTAATATCTCTATACCAAGTTGGCGAGAATGATTGTAATCTTATACATTCTGTATGTGTATTTTCTATATGATATTCTTCTATGGTCTCACTAAGTTCTTCTTCTTTGCAGAATTCCGGTTAATCTGTGCAATATTCCTCTTCTAAATTAGATATTTCTACATTTTGTGTAGATTTTCTTTGCTTTCGTACCTCTGATATGTATGGGAGATTATCTTGAAATGGGATAAATGTAACCCCCTCTTCATGTATAATTGTGGTTTGTACAGATTGTTGTAAAAATCTGAATCCTATTATCATGTCATCATTTATTACTGACAAATATCTTATTTTAATTTCATCTATGATATATTTTGTGCCATTTATATAGGCTTCAATATTATATGCTAGTTGTTTATGGATTTTCTTTATTCCTGACATATCTGTGGATACTTCGGCTATCTTGTCGTCTATAGTTTTGACTATTTCAGGACATCTCAGAAAGTATTTATCATGAATGATATTCTTTGTGCAACCAGTATCTAGTAGTGCTAATGTTTTATAAGAAATATTTGGCTTTAGCACTATTCTGACTAGGATTCTTATCCCTAGAACTTCTTTGAATGGTAATCGCACAATATATTTGTTTCCAAAACTAGTTATAGCATCTTTTAATTGTATTAGCTTATCTCCTTTTTTATCTCTTACTGTGACCATTTGTTCCGTCATTTCTGTGCCTTCAGTAGCCATATTTTCATGTTCTTCATTATCTTTTTCTTTCAGATTTTATTCTAGCTTATCTTTTAATATTTCTAACTCCTCTTCTAGTTTATTTATTCTATTTTCTAGATTTCTAACTCTTCTATTTAATATATATTCATCCGGTTCTAATTCTATTTCCTGTCTCCAACCTTGATTTTTTGCCTTTAAGCAAGAGGCACAAGCTTGCTTTAAACATAGGTTACATGTGGACCTATTCTCTTGGCTTGGGTAATATATGCAAAAAGCACATTTAATATTATAATCACCCTTTCCTCTAATCAAGTCATGCTCACAATCTTCTTGGTTCATCATTTCAATTTTTAGGCCTGCTAATTCATCTATTAGATCTATCTCATCACTGCTTGATTCTTCTTCTAAGACTTCATTTTCTATTTCATCTGTCTCTATGATTGAATATATTGACTCATCATCTTTTATTTCATCATCACATACTAGAATATTTTCATTGACACTGTCTATGATTAATACTCTTTCTTGTTCTTCACATTTACTAGAGTACCTTTTTTGATCCTTATTTGGACAAGTTTTACTCAGATGGTCAGGTGAGTTGCATATAAAACACCTACAAGTTTTATCATAAGATTTTCTAGGATTATATCTTCTTACATTTCTCTTATGTAAGAAAGGGGCTCTATTATCAGACTTTCTTAGGAAATATCTTTTCTTTGTTCTGAAATTTCTATTATCTCGCATTTGGGGTTTATAATGTTTCTTGCTTCTATGCCTTTCTTCCCCATATGTGAGTGGTATTTGGACAATGTTATTACAGAAATTGTAATCTGATTTCTTCATAGACCTTTGAGCTTGTATATCTCTACATACCTTTCTTAAATGTTTAAAAACATATGTTATGGCTTGTGATATGTTTAAAATAGTTCCTGTTGTTTCCTTCTTGTATTCTTCAAATATTATAGATCCTAATGGATCGGGAAATTTATTAAAATATCTTTGAACTACACCTTTATTAAAACCTTGCTTAGCGGTTGTAGCATTATATAAGTAGTGTTGAGAAAACTCTTTTATGCCTTTCCAACTAGTTAGCGTTAATTTTTCTATTTCTCTCAACCTTTCATTTTGTAAAGATGTACGGCCTAATTCTGGATCTTCTGCTATAATCATATTTGATATAACATTTGCAAAGTTATTTGGATTACTTCCGGCTCTTTTTAATTCTTCATATTGATTAGGATAAGTCTCTACCCATTGTTCCCATAGAACTTTTACTGACTCTCCTAAAAATGTCTCAAGATATGTTAACATGTCTTCAACCTTAGTGCCTATACTATATTGGTTTTGTATATATTTTTGCACGATTAGCCCTTTCCAAATGCTAATTATATTTGGCCAATCTATAGGGTCATGTGCGGCTAAATTCAATATCACACCATCATTTCTAGTATTTTGAAATTGTACCGGCTTTTCAAAATCTCTTCTTCGAGAACCCATGTATTTATATTGTCTGGGAATATATGTAGGTTGATAGTCATCTTTCTCTGGGGGCCATTTTCCAGCTGATCTGGTTGGTCTCTCCCTTTCACCTT
This sequence comes from Bromus sterilis, assembly GCA_950022295.1. NCBI lineage: Eukaryota > Viridiplantae > Streptophyta > Magnoliopsida > Poales > Poaceae > Bromus > Bromus sterilis. Next base: position 278,079,326 of record OX465596.1, read on the forward strand.
CTCTTTTTACTGAACTATCACCATATCCCTTTCTTCTTTTATTACTATTTTCTACTTCCATGGCTTCCATAGCATTTTCTAAATTGTGTAGCCCAACCTCATCTAGGGAATTATAAAAGTCGATATTTTGTTCTGAATCATCATAATATTCATCTTCTATCAACATTTCTCTCATTAATTCCTCTTCTTCCTCATAGCTTTCTAATAATAACTTATTATTTATATCCCATTGCTCTTCTTCACTAATAACTTCATTTTTATGACTTTCAACAATATTCTTACCTTTGTTTCTATTGTTATTATTGTTATTGTTATCAATGATATCAATATTATTACTACTGTCTCCTTTCTTTTCTGGTACTGAGGTGGTGTTTGGCTTGGTTGAACTAGTACCGGCAATCCTTTTCTCATTTTTTAATTTCTTTATTCTTGCAATTTTCCTAATGGTAAACAATTCTCTTTCTCTTATCTTTGGCCAATCCTGTGCCATAGAATTACTATATTCCCATTCTATATGTTTTAGTTTATTTTCCCAATGAATTATTTCATCATCTAAATTAACCTTTTCCAGAAATTCGGTCGCTCCTTTATTCTTGTCATCACTAGCTTCTGATTCTGATATAAGAGATTCCGTATCTTCTATGGATGCGGATTTATAATTCATAAACCTTATACTGCTACTACCTTCACAATTTTGGTAGCTTATGTAATTTTCAGGTTGTTTTAACTCCTTTTTTTCTATTAGTTCACCTATCTTCCATTCCTCTCCTGCTCTTTCTTCGGAACCAATTTTAAGAGGATTCATAAATTGTATACCTTTAGACTGCATGCTATGAATTACATCATTTACATTAACTCTATATCTAGAATTTCTTCTATTAGTGAGTCTTCCTATAAATTCTATGCGTACCAACAAATTTGTACCTTTAAAATCTTCATATCCTTTGGTTTCAAAACCAAAACTCATTTTTTCAATAAATTCTTTTACGTGCATCATTAGGTCTGGGGCTATGTATGTTATTAATCTATTTTCATTCATATCACCTTCCATAAAGCCTAATGTTGCTTTATCTACTGAATCCCATCTTCTATCCAGTAGTGTTATTAATACTTTAGCTCCTAATTTCTTTCTTGTCATGCCCTTTATACCTATGATATACATACCTTGATGAATGTATTTATAACCACAATATTTAAGATCATTTTCAATATTCTTGCTTACAATTCTTAAATCTACTGGGTGTGTTAACACAGTCAATTATACTTCTCTGGATATTCTCTATAAACCACTCTTACTTTCAAACATACCCATATGATAAACCTGTTGTGGCTTTATTTTTCTTAAAGTACCCTTTTGATATCTTTCTAGGTCTCTTTGTATATCGACAACTTCTTCTAAACTTTCAATATCATCAGCCTTGCATGATAGTCTATGCTTTATGGCCAACGGTCTCGAGTCTTGCCTTACTAATTGGAGGTTTCTGTCTCTTCTAAAGAGGCTGTTAGATACGTCCATTTTTCTGAGTTAATATTCCTTGATGCGGCTACTATTCCTGATGATGCTAGCACAATATCTTTGTTACTTCGTGTACTGTTTAGTTTATCGAAAACCTGGATTTATAATTGGAGAATAGTATTATTTTGTCTTATTATTACTTTGGAGTCTTCTTTTGGCGATTCGTGATCAGAGAAACCGATAGGAGGAGATAAATATTTGGTTACTTCTTTTAGAGCTTGATTATATTCGGACATACAATTATGAAAGGATTAAACCTTTTATTTCTAACGCCAAGTTTTTGATATCTGAAATATCTTGTTTTATTTCGATTGTTGGCGACAATTCTTTACTTTTACTTGGATGGTGGACTATATTTTTTCCAATGGATAAAACTTCTTCTTTAATATAGTCGTTATTCTTACAGACAATATTTTGTTTCTCTTTTGCTTCCTCTAGCTTATGCAAAGCTAGATCAATTTTATTATTCAACGCCGAATACCTTTCTATGAGTTTTTGGTATTCTTTGAATAAACTATCAAATTTTTGATCTAGTTGATCTTGCCTCTTTCCCCACGATATAAAAAAATTATATATGAGATAGACGATTATATTTAGCTGACTTTGAGAAGTATGCCAGATATGTTCTTCAGAGGGATTTATTCTGCACCTTATATTAATATTTTCCTTAGTATTTATAATTCTGCCTGTGCTAACTTCTAAGTTTAAATATTTTAATCTTTCAATGGTTAAACCTGGACCTGATACCAACAATATAGATAAATATTAAATTTTTTTATTTTTTCACTAATATGGATTAGGTGTGCACGGTGGAGTATGTGTGTGTATGCTTTTTATCTTCAATACTGCTTTTACTATTCACTATTCGGTACACTATTCAATGCACTATTTGAAATAGTATTTTACTATTCCCACTAATATTTAATTTTTTGCTAATATTTGTGCAATAATTATGATATAATTCAGATCTTATTAAGGCTGGCGAGGCCAACAGCACGAACGACTGTGTACGCGTATGTGTAAAGTCCTACTCGGTACTCACCATATTTTTCATTATGTTGTTTCAGATGTAGCTAATTACGTTCACTTGATGGTTTTATATGCAAATTTATGGGGTAAATTCCTATCGTCTTCCCAGGAAGTTCCACCCGAAGGGAACACTTCTCTACGGCCACAGAGTTCTCATTCAAACGCCACACTAGGCTAAACAGAGAACTACCGGCAAAGGTTTCTCCTATAGGATCCTTAGCATAAGAATTCGTCCCATAAATTCATAAATAAAAAGACCAAGTGAGACAAGAAACTACATCATTTCCACAACATAATTTACATATGGTTTTCCCTTTCGGGAGGCCCCGAAGGGATTACACAAACTAGGGAATTACCTTAATATTAGCTTCGGTGGAGATCTTACAATGTTGATATTATGGTGGCTATCTTACAAGAGAGGAAGTGGTGCTACTACTACGAAAGGAGTGCTCTTGGCTAGCTCTTCTCAGCTCTGGTGCTCATACTCTGAGTGTTTTTCCGTGTCTTGCTTCTGAGTCCAGGGTCTCCTTTTATAGTTGCGAGAGGAGCCTTCGCGATAGCTTCTGGGGGAAGCCTCCTCTTTATTTTATTCTTGGCCATCATGCGCCTAGTACATAGGATTTCTAGTCTTTATAGGCCACTGAGCTGGTATGGGAGCATGATGTACAGCATTTTGGTGCCACCCTCATGTCTTGGCCATAAACGAAGATATCCATATCTTCCTTTTCATATTTCCTTGCGCTTCATAATTGTGCCTTGGAGATTCTCTTCGGGAGTATTGCGGCCTTCACGTGCTCCTTCCACGGTGCTCATGGCTTGCATGCATGTGAATGCACTTGGAAGCATGCCTGTTGATTTTATTTATTTGTTTATTATTATTATTATATATATATATTTTTTGAAGGGGTCCACCCTGCCCATTTATTTGATATTCCATATCAAATATTAAAACTTATGTAGACTTATACCATAATTTAAAAATATTATGTTATCAATATTCGGGTTGGGGGTATATGTCTATCTATCTATATATATATATATATACAGCCGGTCTATTCTGACATCAGAATAACTATTCTGACAACATTCTGAACTGCGGTATTTTCGCAAAGAGAACCGCACTGCTAAATTCGGAGCACTGCAACTCGGGTAAAAACGAACCGCATTTAGTATTTTCGCGATAACTTTTTAACCGCTTGTCGGAATCGATCGTATGATACACCGTTGGATTCGTATGTAAAAGGAGCATCTTCCGTATGTTGAACACTTCCCTCGATTCTTCACGGATTAAGAGAAGTTTTGAAAATGGTGCGGCGACCCACTTTCATAGCTGCAGTTTCTCTTAAAAGTTCATCGGAATGATGCAAATGATATACCGTTGGAAAGATATCGATCAGGCGCTCCATCCATACGTAGAACACTTTGTCTAATTCGCTACAGATTTGAGAGAAATCTAGCCGCAAAAAAATGCAGCAACTCTGTTTTTCGTTTTCGGATTTTGTAGAGTAGAACTTTTTAACCTCTTGTCCGATTGACGCGTATGATACTCCGTTGGATTCGCCTGAAGTAGTAGATTAATCCATATGTTGAACACTTTTCCATATTCCACACGGTTTTGAAGTAATTTGAAAAACGGTATTGCTTCTCTCTTTTGGACAGCGGGAGTTTTTGCGTAAATTCGTTTGATTTGTTCGTCCGATTGATGCAATTGATATACCATTGGATAACCATCGTTGAGGCGCTCCATTTGTATGTAAAACACATCCTCTATTTCCTTACGGCTTAAAAATTGTGTTGGTTTTAGTAAATCGCGGAACTCCGTTCTTCGTGGATCCAGAATCGACGACGTGAACTGCATTCGCCGGAAACCGCATTGTATCCGACAGTCAAGCGCACTGCATTATCGCTAGACAAAACGCACGTGTTTTTCGCGGAACAAAAAATCAACGAGTGAACTGCATCCGCGGGGCACCCGATTGCATTTGTCAACAGAAAGAACTGCACATGATTTTTTCACATGGCAAAGAGAAATACGCGTTTTTTTTCACGGACCCAGAATCGACGTAGTGAAGTGCATTCGACCGATACAGGTTGCATTTATCAACAGAGAGAACTACACTTATTTTTTAACTTTCAACATGATTTTTTATCAACGAGCGTGCACCGCAAGGACAAGGCGAGTGAACTGCATCTATTTTTAGTACATCGATCAGTTAAACCGTAAAAAATGACAACATAGACAAAAATTAACTGCATAACCTTTATTTGAAATATCATATATACAATTTTTTTTACATGTGAACCGCATCCAGTGGATGAACTGTATTACAATCAAGGAAACAAATCGATGCGCACTGCATGAACTTTTACAAGTGAACCGCATCTAGTGGGACGTCGACTATCTTCAGTGGAGAAGAAGATTGGGGGAGGACTGGATCATGGGGGAGGCGAGCTCCATGCAGGCCGTTCACGACACTGGAGGCGGGCAAAGCCGCGGTGGTGGCCGGGGACGACCTAAACGGGGCCTCCGTAGGCTGCGAGCAGATGTATCCCGGCACGGCCAGCCCTGGCTGGATCAGATGAGGGAAGAGGCCCAGGGGCGGTCGTGATGCGCATAGAAGGAATTGACTCGGCGGCGTGGCGACTTAGGGAAGGAGGCGCCCCGGCGGTGGGCCACCGCGGGAAGATGGGCGCGGCCTCCCAGCAGCCAACCGTCAGCCGACGGCGCGACGTATCTGGCAGCGGCTTGGGGGGAATCCATGGCGGTGGCGCGTGGTGGATCCAGGGGCGGTGCGCGCCGTGGCCTCGTTCCCGTCCATCTCCCCGCAGTGCGAAGGCCACTGGAGTTACGTGGTGGCGCGGCCGGCACGGGAGGGCCCGGTGGCGTGCTGGGAGAGAGGAGGTTGGGCGCCTCCGGGGGAGAGGAAGGGTTGGGGGTCGCCGCATCAGCGTCAAGTGGGCGACGCACGGGAGATGGCCGGGGCGGATCCGGGGCAGGGCGCACTGGGTGGAGAGGAAGGACGTCGCCACGGTCGGATCCGGTGCCGGCCGGCTGGATATGGCGGAGGAGCTCCCGACTGGAGTTGGAGGTGGTGGGGGCACGCTAGGGCACCGACCATGGAAGGAAGTGGGTGGGGAAGCGAGGAGGGGTGGGGCACGAGTGCGCGACCCGTGCGGGGGGAGGAAGAAGGCGTGGGGGTGGGATACGTTTTGTTCTTTTCAGCGGGTGGGCGGGGTTGTTTGTTAGTGCGGGGTGTTGTTAGAATAAGGCTTTTGTTGTTAGAATAAGGTTGGGCAAAAGCCTTACTCTAACAACACCCCACCCCTCCTAGCCTCCTGGCACGGCCGCGCCCCGAGCCGACGGCGACCCCGACCCTCCCAGCCTCCTGGCGCGGCAGCGCCCCGAGCCGGCGGCGATCCCCACCCCTCCCAGCCTCCTGGCGCGGCAGCGCCCCGAGCCGGCGGCGATCCCCACCCCTCCCAGCCTCCTGGCGCGGCAACGCCCCGAGCCGGCGGCGACCCCCACCCCTCCCCGCCTCCTGGCGCGGCAGCGCCCGCGGCCGGCGGCGACCCCCACCCCTCCCCGCATCCTGGCGCGGAAGCGCCCGCGGCCGGCGGCGACCCCCACCCCTCCTGCTTCCTGGCGCGCAGCGCCCAAGGCCGGCGGCGAACGACACAGAGAGCCACTATGCGGCGCGGATTCGGCGGATCCTTCCACGATTTAGCGTCGCCGCCGCCTGCAGCTCCACCACTGCTTCAGTATCGATCTCCTAGCCTGCGAGATCCGCCGCCGTTCAGCAAATCAGGGCATCCAGCCGCGGTGATGCATGGTCGAAGGAAGCGAACTGCAAGGAGGCCTTCTCCGGCAAACTCGTAGTCGTCGTGGGAGCGAACTGCAATGGTCATATCGCCCGTACAGCCTTCTCCAGCGACGATGGCGCAGGTTGAGAAGGCCCATGTGTTCCTGCAATGCAGGTGGGCTGCACGTCAACAAGAAGCCGAACTGCAACTACAGAACGACAGAGCTACTTTCAAGAGGAAGGTCGCGCATCCAACTAATGTAAGCAGTCCTACTACGTGAATTCATAATGCAGTGCTCTGTTTGTTTGCAATGCAGTGCGTTCTTGCGTAAAAAAAACGTTCATGTCTCTCCCCATGGCTTACATTATGTAGTAGTTTGTGAAAATAATGCAGTGCACATTGTTTCTATATGTTGAGCACTGTGTCTTTGAACTGAACTACATGGGAGTACATTGCATCCAAAAAATATATAGTTTCACAGTAACTGAACTGCAAAAGTAACAATGTAGTGCAGTGCAGTTTTTGCTTGTTGCGTACATAAATGACATATAGTATCGAAAAAATACAGTGCAGTTCACTATTCTACAGATAAAAAAAGTACCACTTTGGATTAGATATTAAAGTGCAGTTCGCTGCCTATTCTCCTATGTAGGATAAAGCTGTGCAGAGAAGCCAGAAGATGCAGCAAGTGATTCACGACAATCAGCCCCTGAACTGCGTTGAGAGAGAAGAGTGGGAGATGGCCGCATGGATAACACCAGAGATACCTAGAGGTTTTTTCAACACAACAAACAGGACTGCATACTCAGCGGAGGAAGATGTAGAGGACGAAGATGAAGAAGGAATAGAACATAGCGGCCAAGATGAGGAGGACGATGATCTGATATACATGGGGCAGCATGCGCATCGAGACGACGATGATGACGACGATGAAGAGCAACTCATAATAGTTATGCAGCCAAGGTACACGGACGTTATTGCAACATTTGGTCAGCAGGTAAGAGTGGATGATATTGAGCCTCCACAAAACAATGTCGCGCCTCCGGAAACCAATGTTGAACACGAGACGGTTCGGGAGCAACCGGTTCGTCGATACAGAAACAGTGGGATTCCGCCAAGGCCGCCTGCCAAACATCAAATGGATCAGCACCCGGATCAGAAAAAGACACATGCAACAAAGAAAGTACAGTTCTCATCACTTCTGCCTCCCCGAGATCCTCGATTACACATGTCTGTTGTAACTCCTCCATGCCCAATAAACATTGGTGAGATGCAAACAACAATGGAGAATAAGTAGTACACACATGTAAGCTTCCTTGACTTACTGCTGCAGTTCTCTTATGAAATCTTTTTCAGTCTGCACATTCTTCGTTAACAAAAAGAAAATCATTTTCATGTTGCGGTGCAGAACAAGAACTTGCTGCAAGAACTTGTGCCTGCGAAAGGTATGCAGTTCACCTCTTTCGCGGTAGCACACGAGTTCTACAACACATATGCGAGGCATGCAGGATTCGGCACACGAAAAAGGGGGACGCACATGACAAACAACTACATATTTTTCTCAAGAGAGGGCAACCACCAAGAAACTGTGTCAGATTATGACAGAAAGCGAGATAAAACAACGAAAAGAACTGGCTGCAAGGCGAAAATAAGAGTGAAAAAGATCAAGGATGTCTTTGTGATAGCACATGTTGAGCTCAATCACAACCACAAAATGATTGAAAGCCCAGCTATGCTTCAGCACTTGCACTCGCATAAGAGGGATGATCCATTGCTTGATAAACTAGTAAAGGACATGCAGATCGACAACCTGACACACACACAGATGATTTCAACCCTGTCGAGAATGTCAGGAGGGCTACAATATATGGAGCGCACTAGCCGTGCTTGGGTGAACAAGTACATACATTAAATTAGCTGATATCTCCTCTACTTGATGAAGTTCGCTTGTGCGTTTCTGTGTGTTGATTAATGCTGAGGTATGCTCTGCTTTCAAACTGCAGGAAGTACCAGTTCGCAAAGGAGGAAACTGAGGACGATGTGAAGAAACTGCTAGCATTCTTTGAGAAGATGCAGGAAATAAATCCGGAGTTCTTCTATGATTACAACAAATATGCCGATAACCGTGTGCAAAACATCTTCTGGGCGAACGCAAGCTGTAGGGGTTCCTATGAAGATTTTGGAGATTGTGTCACTATCGACACGACATACAAGACCAACAAGTTTCACATGCCTCTGGGCGTGTTCGTTGGAGTAAACCACCACCTACAAAGTACAATATTTGCGGTGGCTCTCGTCAGAGACGAAACAATACCATCTTTCGAGTGGGTGTTCCGGACGTTCTTGCGTTGCATGAACAACAAGCGGCCAATCTGCATACTGACAGGTAAACTAAAAAATGCAGTTCAATGCTAGCTTTTTTGTAGTCCATTTCTTACATCCAAAAAACAAAAAAGAAAACGGAGAAAAAGCAAAAAAGAGAAATGCAGTTCTCTCAAAATAACTGACTGCTTGTTTCCAAAAAACATGCAGATCAATGCCCCTCCATGGATGCAGCGATAAAGAGTATGCTAATAGGCACACTGCATAAGTTGTGCCGTTGGCATATACTGAAGAAATACAAGGATCATCTGTCCTTGCTGTTCAAAGCATACGAGACATTCAAAGATGAGCTGACATCAGTTCTAAACCATCCATTGATGCCATCAGAGTTTGAACGCGCTTGGCGTGACCTCATGGAGAAGTATAACCTGCAGAATGATGAAATTATGAATGCGCTCTGGACAGACCGAGAAGAATGGATATCAGCTTACTACAAGGAGGTGTTTTGTGCACGGATGACGTCGACACAGAGAAGTGAAAGAATGAACCAGATCTTGAAGAGAAACTTTGTCAAGGAAAGACACGACCTACACATATTTGCGTCGTAGGTGGACAAATGCATCCAGACGAGGAAGGGCAATGAGCATGCAGAGACCATGGCTAACGAGCTATGGTACAAAAAAATCTTATTAAGCTCGTATACGCGGTTCAGACTCACTACTAATTTTTCTTTGAACTTAAAAAATGTAGTTTTCTTTCCGTATGAACAAAAATGAGATGAAAAGTGTGATGTTAAAATGCAGTTCTCTTCTGTATATAAAATCAATTATGTTTTTTGTTAACCAAAAACAGCTAACTGACTGGCTTCTTTGTTTCGCAGGCAGAAATTAAAACTACTACTCAGTTTGGTTTCGAGGTTCAACTATCCAGGATTTACACAAGGGCAGTCTTTGCTGACTTCAAGCAAACGCACTACCGCTGCACTGCATTCAGATCAGAGCAGTCCCATGACAACCCAACAAAGTATTTGGTGCGCCAGTACAACCATTCCGATGATTTCGACTGGGCGAGACATGAGTTCTAGGTTGTCGCTGATGTGACGAACGGTATCTACGAATGCGAATGCAAACTATGGACACACACATGTCTGTGAGACGAGAAAATAGGCGCAAAAAAAGCATAATGAAGTTCACATAGTTCTGGTGGCAAAGATATGAAAAAAAACTTAGTGAAGTTCACTAGAATAAAAAACAAAAACACACATATTTTTTATGCAGTTCACAAACCCTGAATTCTCTGTTACATATTTATTTGAAGTTTTCTCATACTGACAACCAAAAAATAAATGAATATTTGCTGCAGGCCTGTACTGCGTACACACCGTTTGCATGTTAGATCAGCTGCGGGTGGACAAGATACCTGAGGAGTACATATTAAAGAAGTACACACGGAACGCGCGGCAAAATGCAACTTTTGACCGCAGAGACTACAAGGAAACTTCTCCAGATGGAAGTTCAATGTTCTGGCGTAGGAGGCTACTTGTAGAAACAACCATGGACTTGTCAAACAGGGGTGTGAAGTCGGATAGCGGGTTCAACAGAGCGTTATATGGGATGATAGCACTCATAGAAGAAGTTGACGTGCTGAACGAAGAAGAGGCGGAGAACAACAAGAATGCACGGAAGTAAGAAAAGGGAGATGAGCACAAACCTGACACTGATGGTGCAACTCCTACTATGGATGAAACAATTCTTCCCCCACCTGTATCAAACACAAAAGGGAGAAAGAAGGAGAGAAAGTCAGCAAATATAAAAGCTGCAGCAAAGGATGTAGGTTCTGAAAAGAAGAACAAGCCTGAGCCAGAGCTGGACAGCGAAGGGAGGCCACTGGGAGTGAGGATGTGCAAATCATGCAAAAAGATTGCGGGGCACAACTCAAGGACATGCAAGCAGAGGCTAGAAAAAATCAAGGCAAAAAAGGCCACCACATATGACCAAGCTGACCAACAAGAAGATTTGACAAAGAGAAGACTGTGCAGCATCTGCTAAAAGAGAGAGAAGCATAATGCAAGAACTTGCCCAAAGAGAGAAGAAGCAAAATATGAAGAAGATGAGGACGAAGATAAAGATGAGGAAGAAGATGATGTAGAAGATGAGGAAGAAGATGATGATGAGGAAGAGGGAAAGGACGACGAAGAATATGAAGATGAAGACAACGAAGGACCAGCATCAACATCGAAGGGGAAAGGCATTAAGAAAACAGAGCATAGGCAAGCATCGCAGCTGCACATGCGCGTTACAAGGAATAACACGTTCAACAAGAAGAAAACAAATGGAGCGACAAACATTGAACCAATTGCAGTGCACGCTTTGAGAAGAAGCAGCAGGAACAAGACATATCTCAGCACACATACATTGTAGCCTTTTTACGTATATCAACTTCATCCATTTATGTAGCATATAATAGAGATAACTTGAATTTAGTGGACATCAAAAAATAGACTTCGAGATATAATGTTGAAGTCCAATTTAATATATATAGCACAAAAACAGGTATACTTTGTATTCAATGCTCTGCTAGTGCGATTTAAGAAAATGCAGTTCTCTCTAGAAAATGAAATGTAGATGAGATAGGAATGTCATTTTAAACATGCAGTTCTATTCTGTTTCAGAACAATAATAGATGTTATAAAAATGCAGTTCTCTTATGTGTGCAGAAGCCGGGATGGCAGTGTGATGTTAAAAAAATACAGTTCTCTACTGTTTGTAGAAGCTCATATGGAGAAAAAATAGTAAATAATGTGGTTATGAAAATAAACGATACTCTACATGTAGTAGAGACTGGGATTTTTCATGTGTACATTGAAGTGCGCTTACCGCAAACAATGCAGTGTGCAGCATGTAACCTGTGCAGTTCGCTTATTACAAAAAATAAAAAAATGGAGCTCTTGATTAGCGCACACATGCAGTTATGTGTTCCAAAGAAAATACTATTTTCCAAAACTTTTTGATTATCAACACTATAACCCGTTGAAGGCCCTCTTTTGCGCAATGCAGTGCACTTTGCAAAAAATGTTATATATTATATCGATATCCACACATAATAAGTGTGTGTGAGATGGATATGGTCTCCACATTTGTATATTCCAATTCTGTTAACCAAGTATGGGGGGGGGACCCCCCAACCCACCAGCAAAACACACCCTCCCATAAAAAATATGTAGTGCAGATACGTATGTTTACACTCATGTAAGGATAGTTTCCGCTGACAAGATAAAAATTAGATGAAACTTCATTATATACATAGTCAAACAGAGTTGCTTTCTCCGTTATATTACATAGATTTACAAAAAAGGAAAACATCCTAGTGAATATGTTTAACAGATCCCATGCATAAAAAAGGAGCGACAAAACTATTTACAATGAAGTTTCTAAAACACATCAAACGGGTCTGCTGTTGTTCCATGCCTCATCCTGCTCCTGCGAGTCAGGTTTGGCAGTGAGACCAAGAGACTTGCACATATTTTTTAGCTCCTTAGGAAACTCGCTCGGTAGGACCATGTTATCAGGGTGGAACAGAATCTGGAATAGGAACTCAGCCTTCCAATCCGCGATATCAGCTTCCTGCGATCAAAGAGCAACAAGATAAAACGAAACAACAACTTGGTTATGACAAAAAAGGTGATACTGCGGAAGACAGGAAGAGGAAAATATGAAGGATTACATTAGATGCGAGAATAAAAAGATGTTTACATTGCGCTTTCCAAACTTCACAACAAAGCTTCTGCCGTCATAAAACTGAGCCATCTTCAGAACAAAAAAGCCGCACTCATTGGGGCCCTGTGCAGGGGTGCCCAAAAAGCTAGCTTTCTTTGAAACTTCGACCCAGTCTACCAACTCCTTCTTGTATTCCTTTTCTCCGTAAACCTTCTTCATCAAAGCGGTCATCCTGATCATCTGTTGAAATACGACATAGACAAATGCACGCAACAAGTACACGTCACGAAAACTGTCGTTCAGCTCGTATACATGTGAAAGAAATATACAAAGATGAATAAAGCGAACATTTTACCATTTCAGTGCGGTCGCTGTGGTAGTCAGACTTATGCCACCTCGTCGTTTGATCAAACGGTCCGCCGTATATCCTAGTGTCATGGATATCGAGGGTCTCACGGTGCCTGTTCATCGTGTATAAAGAGTAGTGATGGTCTTTCATCCGTGGTAACAGGATCTGAATTGGTTTTCAACAAAGGTGTTTCTCAGTTTGAGTGGAGGACAAGATTACTAGAAAAAAATGACGCAAAAACATAAGAACAGCGAGTTGAAAACCAGAAAATCTGAGAACTTACTAATTTACAATTAAGAAGGTCCTCATCATCGCGAACATATGCTTTGAACTGCCTTGCTGCATCTTCAACATTGAAGTTGGTGTGCACAAAGGGCAACACGACGTTTCCGTGTTCATCTCTCTTCGCGTGATCATTCATTTGAAGCACATACTTAATTCATAAAAAAAAGCATTAATGCAGTTCGTCTAGGAAAATAAAAAAGGATCTTCTAATGTAAGCAAAAGAAATGCAGTTCACCAGGAAAAAAAGCTAAAAAGAAAACAATTAAGAACACAAAATATTAATGCAGTTCGGTCTGGGATAAGTGAAAAAAAGAGTTACGTATGCAGTTCATTAATAAGTTCCAAGAAACGACATTTCCTGAGCTTTGAATAAAATTATTCAAACAAGCTATCTTTAATTATACAGTGGCAATGCAGTTCACACCTAAAAGCAGCATCTTTGTATTATACGCTGGCAATGCAGTTCACCTACAACAGAAAAATAAAAAAAAGGAGGAAGGAGAAATACCGTGATAAATAGAGGGGAAAGAAGAACGCGTTCACCATATCGGTAAACCACATTTATTCGCTGGTCAATCTTCCAGTGACTAATGATATGGTCCATCAACTCCGAGTCCATGAAACTGCCTTTGTAGAAAGTTAAGAACATGTAGTCAACAGACACAGTGTATACTTCGATAGGATTCCTGTACATGAACAACGCGGACCTGCTCAACAAAAACAACACAACGAGTGGGGATAGGGTTAGGAACGCAAATAAAGGCACACAACAAAAAAATAAACGAGATAGCTACATCTATAAGCAAAGAAGAAAACTATAGAAAAAGGAAATAACTGGATGTGTTTCTTCCTGAACGCAGGGCTCGACACAAGTTCTAATAGTTCCCTCACTTCCACGAGATAGCTGAACCTCGCAGGCTGCAACTTCTGTACCGGCGTTCTATATTTTGATGGCTTCTGTACAACCCTCTTGTTGGATAGAATAACTGCCTCACTTTCATTTGGACATTCCACAGCTGCACTCCTCGTCCTCTTGCGAACTGGTGGCGGAGTCATAAAGTCCTCATCAGTACTTTCGGCATTCGGAGAGCTGACTGCCCTCCTGGACCTCTTACTGGGTGCATTGTTCACAGGCTTCGCAGGAGATTGTGCGCTCCTCGTCCTCTTACACACAAGTTCCTTTGCGTGCTTGACAGGGGGTTCTTCAATAACATAATTCTTAATGGTTGGAGTGTGGACCTGAGTTTCAAACAATGAAATTCCACCTTGGTACGCGTCTTCATCAAAGCCTGCGAGAAAAAAATGAAAAATAAAAAAAATACAACAGAATCGTGAATTTCAATAACAAAAAGGGGCATAATGCAACATACTTACATGCATTGTATAATGCAATGCACTTTTCCTATGAAGAAAAAACATGAAACTTAATGCAGTGCACTTTCATGTACAAAACGATACAAACTGTTACGTGCATGCCGTCCATATATAAATGATTATGATAATTGATCATGCAGTCCTTATTATACTAAAATAATTAACAAAAGAAATTGCTTCTGATACTAGTAAAACCAATGCAGTTCGCTATCCCGAACGCTGATGTAGTTCTAAAGAAATAAGGGGGAAATGTGGTACTAATTTAGTAAAGCAGTTTAGCTCGATATACAAAAGAAACAAATGAACATAGAAACAACTTATAACACACTAGTTGTAATGCAGTTCTCTCAAAAGGAAAAAGTGATACTAATATAGTAAAGAAATGAATCTCACTATACAAAAAATAAACCCATAAAAGAAAGGAGGAACAACTAATGACACATTGTTAATGCAGTTCGCTCAAATGGGTGAAATGCTTCTGGGTTCAGTAAAGCAATGCAGAACGCTATACACACAAAAATATACAAATAAGAAAAAAGATAGAAGAACAAGTGCGAACCCGTTTCCCTGCTGTGGAACGTTGACATGACTCAGCACAAAGCCGTCGAGCGTGGGAGGGTTCAACGGCTCATCACAGCTTGTGTTGCCGTCTTTCCAGAATTTTTTTGATGTTCTTAACCATTTTCCTAAATACAGTGCTTCCAGGTTCACTTTCAGGGCCGTTTATTGAGTCAAGAAACTCAAATCGCTTTGCAGACAGGTTCAAAGTAACCAAGCAGTAGTGGCCAATCGCATCCTTCATTGATGCAGGAGGAGGATCAAATGTTGCGAACATAATCTGATTAATAAAGTGAATAGAACAAACCGGATGAGAACAAGGAAAAAAAGAAACTACATCTAAAAATGATTGGAAATAGAAAAATGATGCACTACAAATTTTTTCTTGTCCACACGTTCCTCTGCGCTTGAAGAAAACATCTTTTTCAAAGCCCTATTTGTGGAACCGCCGTTCCAAATTAAATTCTGTCAAAAATACAAAACCAAGAAAGTTAATGTGGCCGCTGAAAATAAGCACAATAAACAAAGGCGAGGGGAGGCGTGTGATATAGTTAATGAAAACGCTTACACATAGGTTATACGGGACAATCATAGTTTGTGATCCTTTGAACCTCTCATCTAACATAGATACACCAATATTTGCAAGACGAGTGCTCAACGTTCCGTATGACCAAGATGACTCGCCAATATGACCAACAGTAATATCACCAAACTCGTCCTGGAATGCAACTAAATCCCTTCAGGAATATAAGAAAAAATCGCAGCAAAAAGGTAATAAGCTTCATGTACCTTAAAAAAACAAAAACAAAAATAAAGCAACCAGATATAAGGACGAAGAGAAAGAACATACTTCTTCTTCTTATCCCTCCTAGCCCTCGTAACAACGTCAAATAACTCGTTGTATCTCCTCAGAAGAGATGGATCAATACTGGACGAAGTAACAACAGGTAATTCCTCATCTAAAAAACATAGAAAAACCCCGATGTCAGAAAATAGAGAATAAAAACCATCGGTTTAGCCAAACTAGAACAAAAAATAATGCAGTTCACTTACCTTCGGTTTCGGAGTCCACATCCTGCACCTCCGCGGAGACATCTTAGCTGAGAGTCAAGTTATCCAGGACAGTGTTGTCATCGTCCGGAATTCTCATGTTCTGCACACTACTTGGTTGTTCCTCTTCAGAGCCGATCAAAACCGTCTCAGCTGCGGCTTTGCTTGTCTCAACTGGAACATCCAGATTGGTCCCAGCCAGATTGCCTTGAGGCTGCTCGGTAGCGCGAGGGGCAACATGAAAAATCTCGGGAATATTATCGCCAGACAACAAAACAGATGGAGAAGCAACACGATCAATGCCGGCAGTTGTGCCCGAAGCATCATCTACAACTCTAGCTCCTTCGCTCTCTTCTGCAGTTTCGGCTGTAGCGCAGGGATATCCTTCTCTCTCTTCAGCCTTGTCAGCATCCGCTACATCCTCCCTTCCTTCAGCCCTTTCTGCATTATCAGCAACAACAGAATCCTCCCTTCCATCTCTTTCTTCTGCCTTTTCAGCCTCGGCGGGGCCCTCGCCTGCTTCTCTGAAATCTGCCTTGTCAACCTCGACATTGGCATCATCTCCTTCTCTCGCTTCTACATTGTCAGCCTCTGTAGTGCGCTCCCCTTGGATTTCATCATTTAACACACGGTCCTGATGAATTAAAACAAAACATTAAAGAAATGATGCTGATGCAGTTCACTAAGCGAAAAAAGCAAAAAAAACAAAATGCAGCACACGTCAAATAAAAAATAATAATAACATGAATGCGGTTCTCTGTGCTCACCAGACCAGCATCTCCTTCCATCTCTCTGGACACGTAAGCCTCATCAACCTTGTCAGCGCCACCATCTGCTTCCTTCCCATGAGTTACAAAAATTGTTTCGTGATCCGAAAAAACAAAATGTAGTTCTATAAACATATTATTTGTATTTCACTACTGAAAAAAATGCTACTCCTTCTCTGTTACATATTTTTTCAGGAAAATCCAGTTCGCTGACGCTGCTGGTGCATGTATAATTCTTTGTTTTTTAAACTGGAAAACAATAACATGCAGTTCACTACCACTGCTTGTGCAGTTGTACTTCTTTGTTTTTAGACACTACGTAAAAGAATAAACTGCAGTTCACTGCCGCTGCTAGTCCGCATATGAATATTTGATTTGGACACTACAGTAACATTAAAACAAAATGAAAATGTACAGTAGAAAAGGTACAAAAAATCCAAACATTGTCTAGGACGCCTTCGTCGACAGGATTGTCTCTAGCAGCATCAACAACGGGGGGCTGCTGCCTATCAGACGCGATATCTGAATCAAAAGCATGTTGGTCGTCCGGGTCATTATCGGGCCGCGTGTTTGCGTTAGAAGACTCTCCTCCGCACTGCAATAATAAAAAAACATGCAAAAAACAAATGTCAATGTCACATATGACATAAAAGAATATTAAAAACAAAA
This sequence comes from Bromus sterilis, assembly GCA_950022295.1. Classification (NCBI taxonomy): domain Eukaryota; kingdom Viridiplantae; phylum Streptophyta; class Magnoliopsida; order Poales; family Poaceae; genus Bromus; species Bromus sterilis. Next base: position 278,096,762 of record OX465596.1, read on the forward strand.
AGAAAATATTGATACAAAAGCAGTTCACATATGACATAAAGAAGCATACATCAGCAGCAGCGCGATTAGACAAGGAAGCCCTAACAACATTTTCCCGCCTGTCCATTTCCTTCACAAGTGCCTCAGCTTCCTGCTCGTACCTAGCGCACTTGACATCCTGGGAATGCTTGAACTGAACAAATGCCGACCTGACATTCGAAACTGACAAATTAAGGAATTGAAGCTGCCCACAATCAAAGTTGTGAGCGGCATCGATTTCTGCTTCAGAAGGTCCTTTGCCAGGAGTAAACAGTCCAACAATATTCCTCATCCTAGTGCCAGATGTTGGGAGGTCAGAAGTTAAATTGATAACCCTGTCAAGAAGCTCGTCAACCTGGACGAAAATATTGCGGTCATCATGAGGCTTGCCGTGAGAACCTCTAGCAGACCCCCTAGCAGCGCCATGAACCCGCCTAAGTGGAGAACCCATAGCAACACCATCAACCCACCGGATGGGAGAACCCCTAGAAAGAGCCTCACGAAAGTTGGGATGCAGTTCAGCGGCTGCAGTCCGCTTGTACACAAAAAATAAAAGTAAGAGGTTCACATTGAGCATGTCAAAGAACCAAAAAAGGAGATAATGACAAAACATAAAGAAACTGAAAATTGTGAACATACAGGCAACTTGCCAAACTTGTAGGTATCCAGATGAATCTTTCCCCTTACAATCATGTCAGCGTTGTGAATCTTCTTCAACTCCTGATGGGACAGAATTGCAGCACATGGTGTGCGTGTATGCATAACAGATACATTGCGAAGATTCAATCTATCGAGGTACATGAACAGGGGCACGATGGTCCAGCCCTCAGCATAGTTTTGCTTGCTCCCTTCAGAATTCCACTTGTACACTGCAGCCTGCAGCTCATCAACAACTAGCTGGAAAAAGTCCATCTCAGCCATGGAATCAAAGTTCAGGTTTTCAACCATGGCAGCTACCCTGGATAACCGAGTTGTAGGGCTGGGGCAAAGCAAACTCTAAAAAACAATGAGAAAGAAAACCTTCACAGCCATATCAACCTTCATAGGATCGTCAACCAAGTTGCGGAGTAGCGTAAGCAGGTTTTTCACATCTATGCTACGAGAGCGGTTAAAACCAAGCTCGTCCTTCAGAGTAGCCAGAGAATCATCATGGTCGCTTTTGGCAGGCCTGGGAGCGGTGCGAGTACCCATAGGGAACTCAAAAATGTGATGAACAGCCTCACGATTTATTTCCAGAACCTTGTTTGGCCCACAGTCCAGTTTCATCGTCTCGGGGTTGACCTTTCCCATCAACTTGCACATAAGCACACGAGACACGTTCTTCTTCACTTTCAGATTGAAGACAATGCCGAAACCTGCTAGCTGAACCAAAATTCTGTGCGTCTCCTTCAACAAATCAACGACTTTACATACATTTGGAATAGACAGCCGAACAGTCTTGTTGAAACGCCATTCCCCCGTAGCATCGTCTTCGGACTTCTTCCTTTTGGTACTCTTGGCAATCTACAAAAAAAAGAAATAAAGATGCAGTTCACATTAGCATCTGAATGTTATCTTGAGAATGCAGTTCTCTTATGTAACAAAAAGAAAATGAGTTAGCAGTGAGTTGTTAAAAAATGCAGTTCTCTTCTATAAAAAACAAGATGATATGAGAATGTGGTATTAAAATGCAGTTCTCTTCTATTTTTTGTTAAACCAAATATGGGGGGGAGGGGGGTCCCCCCCAACCCCCCTAACCTCCCCTTAAACAAACTCATATACAAAAATGCGGTGCGTTGCATATATACTACATTAAAACCTAGTGTAAAACTGCTAGGTTTCATTTATACAATGCAGTGATCTCCGCGCCTATAGTACGACTCATAAGACTCGCGCTGAAACAACCCCCAAGCTGATGCAGTTCACATCAGTGGCTCGTGTGAAAAGGAGACAACTTAAAAGAAGCAATAAAAAATCAGCAAAAAGAGTGACAAACAGCAAGATACCTTCGTAGCATCAATATCGTCCCCGTCGGAATCCTCCTCACCAGAGTCGTTGTCAAGCATTTCTGCAGCTTCCTTTCCGCGTGCACGCTTGGATGGGCCATCAAAATCAACACCAGAGTAATCGTCAGCGCTTGGCCGCTTTCTTTGAACCTCGACGTAATTGGGCCTCTTTGAGTAATCAACCCCGGGACTGCGCCATGGAGAGATTAAGCCTTCCTCTACAACAGTGTTGAGTTTTCTCTTCACAATATTCTTTGAAGGGGCAAACTTAGTAGACTTATTTGAGTCTGAAATCCTCCTTCCTATCTCCTTTCCCTCATCAAACATTACTCGCTTCGCCTTCTGATCCTGCTTCGCCTTGTGCTCCTTCTCGAAACGATTACCAAGCGCAATCACTTTCTGCCTTTTCCTCTCATTGTCGGCTGCAATCTGATCGGGCACCATCCAATCCTGATTCACTGGTTCTGTGCCATCAACATATTGCGACCGAGTTTCGCTAATTTCAGGTAGACCGGATGTCCCGTCCCCGACAACATCGGCTGTGAAATAACGGGTAATCAAATAGTTAACACTCCCACCACCAGACCCACCAGGACATAAAAATGTAGGTAGAAGAAAGTATGTGTGTGAGAGGAAAAACTAAACTAAATACAACTCATATAAATTGGGCCACACATATATGGCAAAAAAGGCAATGTACATAAATGTAGTGCACTTTTACCAAAAAAATATAAGAGATTCATGGAGACACAATAACTTGATGCAGTTCATTAGCATATAAAAAAAGAAAAAACTTAATGCAGTTCATTCCAAGAAAAGAAAATTAAAACAATTAACTAGCCGCAGTTCATATCAATATCACAAACTTGTCTAAAACATGTAAGTTTGTAAGTAAAATATATAATGCAGTTCTCCCATAACAAAAGGAAGGTGCTATAAGATTTTATCACTTCTTTCTGGTGAGAAACAAGTTGACACGAGTTGCGATTTCCCTAACAACCTTATGGCGACAGGGACAAAGGAGACATTGTAAATTACCAGATGGGGCGGCCGCGCTGATTGGTGACACATCAATGGTTGATGAAGAACCTGTATTATCTTCCAAAAAAAACAAAAAGATAAAAGAATCAGCCCGAAGCATAGTGACAAAATAAAAAAGAACAAATGATATGGGAAAGCAGTTCACATACATTTTCCTCCAAACCTTGGACTTCTTCTAGTAGGAGAAGCCATGCTAAATTTGCAAACAACAACAGATAATAATCAAACACTAGAAAAGTAGACCTGAGCACATACAGATAAAAAAAAACCTAGGTGGACATTGCTAGGATTTCAAGGCCGCTAATACCACAACCTTCTCTTAAAAACAAACGCATGTTGCGATTCGAGCCTGGAAAACGATAGTTAAAAAAGCAAAAGAAGCTGGTTGCTCCAAAAACTAACCCTAGAAACAAACCGGGGACGCCGATGACGATTTCCGGCGACGAAATCGACGGAGAGGAGAGAATTGCTTTGGAGCCACTAGATGGTAGGTACTAACCGTGGGACGCTGTGACGAGCGGCGGCTGCGGGCGTCGTCCCTCTCCGCCGCGAGAACGAGCAGTATTTTTTCCTGCGGGGGGCGAGGGGGAGAATGAGGAGGGGACGGAGAGAAGTAGAGGAGGCAGGGGGGTTAATGACTCCCTCCGGGCCCACGAGTCAGCGACGCGCATTATACATAAATAAAAAATTCTACCTTATCGGCCCACAAGTCATATACAGAAACCAACAACGGCTCGATCTATTTTGATGATGCAGTTCGGTTACGAAAAGTGGTGCGGTTCGCCTGGAATCTCTTCAGTTGCTTCGTTTAAGAGCCGCCCCCGAAAAATACGGGGCCACGATCTCCAGACGCAATCGAAGCGCCGCACACCCTGCTCCTCTATCCGCACAGTTCAAGAAAAGCACTAAGGCCACGATTACCACGATCCCAACGGGCGCAACCACGATCGCCTTCACTCCCCGTGCCGGTTGGAGAAGAAGAACGTGGGCTGGGAAGATGTTGCTGCCGCTCCCCTTTAAATTCCGGGCTCCTACGCTTGATTGTTCACAAACTACTACGCTTCCCCCCACTGTTCCTCCTCTTTCCAGCCATGCTGTTCACCAAGATTTTCAAAGATGTCGAGGCGCACGGCAAGACAGTTCTCACAGTGTTCTACACCAACGACGTGAGCACCATGGAGATGTACATCAACGACTACAAGGAAGCTCTACAGGGCCACCGCGAGAATATCGTTGTCATCGACGTAGAGTACACACCTGACAGGAGGGACGCCGCCCTGATTCAGCTCTCAATAGGCAAGGATCACGCGGTACTGCTTTTCCAGGTATGCGCTACTATGGGCGAGAGATGCATCGCCTTCGACAAGTTCCTCGCCAACTCAAAGTAAGCACTTCTTTTATACTGGTTTAATACATAGTTGCAGGCCTGTGGATATATCCTTGACATCTGTATGCAGTTCCGTTTGCCGCCTGTATGCAGTTCGCTAATGAATAACTTGTGGTCCACGTAGGTACGAGTTCGCTGGTTTCTGCATAGACCAGGACAAAGCAAAGATTTCGCGAAGCAACCTGTACGTATTCAACTTCACCGACATTCAGGAGAACTGGAGGGTGCCTGAAGGAATGAAGGAGCTCGACTCACTTGGCGATGTGTTAGCCGCCATCATCGACGACTACTACGCGGACATGAAGACCAAGATGACAAACGAAGAGCACAACCAGTGGAATGACATTCTCACTAAGAAGCACATTGAGTATGCTGCGAAGGACACCTACCATGCGTTCGAGACATGGAACCGCATCACAACAGTGCAGAACGGCCTCACCCGCGGTATAAAGGAGCGGACCATGAAGCGCCCGAGGGGGTCCTGGGGCAAGGGGAGCGCAGGATCACCTTCCACCTTCGGCTGGGCCGAGTGGAACTGATGATGCAGTCCATATGCTGGTAAAACCAAAGGGGTTCATGTCACGAGTGCTCGAGTTATTTCCTTCTGCATAGGTCTAGAAAAGTTTGCTTTCGTTGTAGTTTGCTTTGGAACAATATTTGCTTGAGTTGTTTAGGTTTGCTTGATGATGTACTTTGCTTGTTATGAGCACAGAAACCCCTTGGTTTGTATATATGAACAATTTGCAGTTCTTAATGTGTTATCAAAGTGGTTCACATACAAAGGTTGATGAAGTCCTCTTTTATTAGAACTGTAGTTCCGTGTGTGGTCTGCTTGGAAAAATGAAGCTATGTGGGTGCTTCCATTATGTATATCTCTTCAACTGTTGTTCACTTCTACTCTTGTTCACTCCTACTCTAGTGTACTATCTTATACATAAAAAACTCTCTCTAAAAGCAGTTCGCTTATAAATCTTGTCGAAAAAGAAGGTAACATATCAAGCAGAAAACGCATGCCATTCTCAGCAGAAAGTGGACAAATATAAATATAATGTTTCACTGCCTTTTCCAAAGATTGTTTCGCCGTTCAAACTTACATGATAACTAGATGCCACACAGTATGCCACATTATTACAACGAGACGTTTTCATGCAGCTGCTAAAATACAACAGAACTGATCTAAAGCAAATATTACTTGATTTCCAAACAATTTGCATGCCTATAAAACATAGCCATGACAACATCCCCAGCCTAAAGACCAGATTCCTCCACCAATTCCTTCCAGCCATCTTTGAGAACCAAACAATCATTAGAGCCGACAGAGTACATGACGTCAACATTATGATACCCATTCTTGCTAACAAAGACCAGGTTAACACAACTTTCTGAAACCCTGACTAGACTAGAAGGAAATTTCTGCAAAACAACAACAAAAAATTATAAGTAAAGTATAACACAGGAAATATTCAACAGATTCTGTGGTTTACAATCTTCATAATAAAACTCTATATAAAAAGAAGTTCACTTAAATTACGCAAAAAAATAAAAAAATGCTTCTTCACAAACTAATTCTGCTGAAAGATATATATGAAAGAAGTTCACTAGTGCTTCTCAGAAAAATGTTTCTTCAAGAATATAAAACCCTGTATATGAAAGAAGTTCACTTAAAATAACAAAAAAAATAAAAAATGCTTCTTTCAGAAACTAAATTATGCTGAAATCTTCATAATATAAAGATCTATATGAAAGAAGTTCACTATTGCTGCTGCGAAAAAATATGTTTCTTCAGAAACTAACACTACTACATTAATCAGATGGGGTTGCACACACACAAACAACGAGCGCTGAATCATACATACCCATGAATCATTGACATCAACGTGGCTCATTTGGTGGACGAATGGAGCTCTGAATCCAATGAATGGAGAGTACAGAAGGGAACAGAGAGCGCTGTGCCGCTGCTTGTGATTCAGAACCAAACCTTCAGAGAACACACAGGTCTCTAGCATGGGCTCCATCCTTGCCAAGCAGCCGCACGAGCAATCCATTTTGCTAGGGGAAAAAGATATGGTTGGGGGGAAGAACACGGATCTGATGGGAACACGAGGGTGGGGTGAGGGGAGGGGAGGGGACTATCTGCTGGCCGCCGCAGATAAGATATGACGGGTGGCAATGGACCCAACCGTATATATACACAACTGACGCCAAGAAAAAAAAGATGCAAAATCAAAAACTAATGCAGTTCGGAGATATAGTCAGATGCAGCGCTGGACAGTGATCAAATGCAGCTCATATGGCAAATAATTGCAGCTGGTTGAGCGTGCCCAGTCAAAAACAAATTTGATAACTAACAACTTGATATGCCTAGTTACTCTACACAATTCACGCAACAAAAACACCAACGTTAGAAACGCACTGCATCACAACAAGCAATCGCACATCAAAGTCGAACGCATCGCGCGGCCAAGAGGCAGAGTTCTTCGCCCACTTGCAAAAATTCGCCGAATTAACCAACAAATTGAACGAATTATCAACTCAATTCGCCGCGGATTAACACAAACATATTCAAGATCTTATAAACATACTGAATTTGCGACGTAATTGAGCGTGATCCCCGCGAAAACGATGGCAGGGCACTGCTCGGGACGAAGAACCGAGACGATTCCTCTACCTACATCGATTCCGGCGATTCTTTCGCGAAATTTCGTGTTTTAGCACAGAATACATCATCGTGGATCATCATGGGCGCAAGATCAACTAACGAAACAATCAAAACTAGTCAGAAACGCTACACCGTTGATGCAGTTCTCCATTACCTCGAATGCGGTTCGTAACCGTATACAGAAGCAGTGCGCATAGATTTCTGTTGCAGTTCAGGATGTTGTCAGGATAGTTATTCTGACAATGATGTCAGAGTAGACCGACTGTATATATATATAAATATATATATATATATGTCTATTCTACAATCGATGATAGAATAATATTCTGTAATAATTTTGTACTGCCCGACATAGGAATCTCGTACTGCTTTTGTATAACACTACCGTACTGTCTTTACTTAAAGTCGGTATTGATTTTCTGTACATGCGTAGTAATTCACTCATAGATTCTAAACCGTTAATTGGAATTGCAGAAATGATATACCGTTGGAAAGCTACAAAAAATCCTCAACTTTTTTATATTGGTACTTGCTTCAATGTTTATTTTTTTTATGAATTTTTTAAAAATAGAAATCATGACAAGCTGAATGAAAAGTGTTTTGAACGAAATTCTTTAACCACTCATCAGAATAGTGAAAATGATAGACCATTAGAAAGCTACTAAAATTTACAATCATTTTCATTTTTAAGTTTTTTCAAATTATGCATAGTTTTTTAAGAGTTTTGAAAATCCTAAAATTCAGATATATTAAAAGATAATCATGGATAATTTTTTGATATCAAAATGATGCAAATGATATGTCATTGGAAAGGTGTAACAACCCAGATTTCACAAAAATTAAAATTTTTGTTTTCAGTGTGAATTGTTTGATTGTCTAATTTGTTTGTGGTGTTTGCATCCCCGATTTATCGATCGACGATTATTCCCCCCCTCTTATCTCATACCGGAAAGAGACCGACCCTTGCCACCCTGACACTCGACCTTTGCGACAACGGGTTTCACCCGATCACCGTCGTGAAAACCGCACGAGACCAGCCGCAACCATCGGAACGAAAAACCCTGTTTAATAAGTAGACGAGTTATTTTTATAGCGCGCCGAAAAGTGTTCTCGGAACGGTTCCAGCGCGAGGTGAATGCCATCGGCTCGACGCGCTGATCGCGCAGTTCGAAGTTTTACCCGAATCGGAGGTCCTGCGGACCCCCGGCGGTCAGAAACGTAAACACCGCGTGCGTGAGAGAAAAACCGGGAATGTATTTGCAAACTGCCAGCCACCTAGGCTATATAAAGACCACCACACTCCCACCCCTTTCTAGGGTTTTCCTAGTCCAAAATTACAGCCACCCCCCTGAAATATTGCAGATCTACCTATTTAGCCTCTCACAGCCCAAAACCCTAGGTCCTTGCCGTCCCTAGCCGTCGATCTGCGAGATGGAGAGTCCAGATCAAGCCACGTCACCGCAGCACAGCCTTCAGCCGCCCCGGGCCCCGGCGGGCCGAGCAGCAGCCGCCGCGGCCCCTCGAGCCCATCTGAGAGCGCCGCCTGAGCCACGTCCACCCGTGGGCGCCGCCGCGCTGCCAGCCGCCGGCCGGCGAGCCGCCGCAACCGCGCGCCCTGCTGTTCCTCTTCTCCCCGCGCCTCCTCGTCTCCTCCCTCTGTTCATCGCCGCCCGCCTCTCTGAAGGAGCCACCGGAAGCGCTCCCTCGCTGCCATGGACGCCGGCGAGCCCGAGCTTGGACCATCGCCGCCGCCAGGATGGAGGAACCGCGCGACCTCCCTGGACCTCCGGATCCGCTCCGCCGCACGTGGATCTGCCCAGCCCCGCCATCCTCGCGCTGTTCCGTCGCTCGCCATGCCAGAGTGCCGCCGGTGGCCGCCGGCAGCCACCACCTCGGCCTCGGTCCCCGTCGGGAACGGGCGAGGCGAGGTCCAGCCGCTGCCATGGGCCGGCCCACCTCGCGCCTCGCCAACGGCCCAGCACGCGCACCCTAGTGGCCCGAGCCAGCCGCCTCTTTGGCCAGTTGGGCCGAGCCCAATGGGTGAGTTTTTTTTCCTTTTTCCCTGGCTGTTAATTTTTGTAACTATGAAAATTACTGCTGCTGATGCTGTTTTGCGTTGTAGTTTGCGAGTAATCTGTAGCCCGGATCCCGTTGCGCCCAAAAGGAAATTTGTTTAGAATTGTGTGTACTTCAATCCATCTTTTGTGAGATTTTTGATTTGAGGCCATCTTGATGTTGTTAATCACTGTTGAAGTGGGCATCAGACTGTTAACTGCTAGTATTCTCTGTCATGTGCTGCTGCTGTTATTTTATTGCAAGTTTGCATGATGATTGTGACACATCTATGAGGCCTATTGCATTAATTCTTTTTGCATACTGTTAAGCATCATGTCTACTTCCGTTATATGTATTGCATTGTCATGTTTACATTCCTGGTCATAGCTATGTTTAGCTCCAAAGTTTCTATGACACTGTTTTTGACAACCACCTCTGTTTTTCTCTAAATCTGAAACTTTCCGATGCCATGTTGCATGCTTAATATCTTTTGATCTGTTATTGCTATTACCTTGATTCTTGTTTGTACCTGATCACCATCATGCCTACTCCATGCTCATATATTGCTATGTCATGTTGCTGCACTTTTGCATATAGTTTTACCCCTGTTTATACAACATGAAAATAACAGTTTCTGCCATGTTTCTCTGATTTTCACTAAATCCTAGAGGAGTAATGTTTTATTGCATTTTGCTTGGGCTATAATTAGTTGTTCATGATGCCTATTTGCATGATTCCTTTTGCCATGCCTTCCCTGCCATGTCTACTTTAGTTGCATATCATTTGTGAGCATGTTTGCATTCATTATCCTGTTTATGCATTGCTCTAAAGTGTGCTTCCTGATGTTGGCAGATTGTGTTCCAAACTTGTTTTGCGTGTATCTTTTTAATCGTAACTCCGTTTGGAGTGTTCTTTATCTGTAACTTGATTAGTTTTTCGTGTACTTTGTGTTTCTGCTATTGTTTGCTACTGTTAACCAACCTGAAATATGATTTAGGGTAGAAAAGTACCAATTACTTAAATTGTTGTGGGACACTTAGTGTTATGCCATGTATAGGATTGTGCCTCACTCAAATTGACTAGCATAGATAGTTTACTTTGTGCTTCACCTATTGTCATGTTTGTTTGCTATGCCATGCTTGAGTGAGATCCCATGTTAACAACCTTTGTTGATCACCTGTAGCTAAACAACTTGAACCCTTATAAATGTGCGGTATCGTCGTGTGTGACGAGTACTCCACTTAACCTGTTAGTAACCGCTCTCGACGGTAGGTGCGATGTCTCGTGTTGCCTTCTTGTTGATGCTTGCTTGTGTTAGCTTCGTAGTAATAGATGCTTGCTCGTTGATTGCTTTCCAGTGTATCCTTCCTGTGTGCCTCCCGCAGGTACCTTTGGAGACGATGCGAGCTTGCGATCAACTACACCTTCGGAACCCGACTTATCAATCGGCAAGGACTATACATTACTTATGATCCATTCTATTTCAACCAGCGGTTTGCATGATAGTCTATGTTAGTTTCGATGTTTGATCCTACCACATGTTTACAGCCTCTTTTAAAACGATACAGCCATGTCCCCTCCCAGCAAACCTTGTACTGCTATGTTACTATTGCTCGTTGCTCAACCCCTGCTTAGTATGCATGCTTAGGATGCTACGATATTACCATGTTACTCCTTGGTTTTGGGCTATCACATTATTATATTGTTGTTGATGATATGATTATTATAATGTTGACTATATTCGACGAAGGATGGAAGGCCTAGGCTATCCCGCCCCGACGCTTTGTTCCATTCGAGTCACCTAGGATCTGATTTCCGGGTATTGGTTTTGAGATTGAGCGTGGCTAACAGCGTGTGGGATTTTATGGGGTCCCCTTTTCTTACTTACCTAGCTTCAAATATTTCTAGAGGTGGCCCATGCTGATTTATCATTTGAAAGCATGCATATATGTCTGTCGGGTCGCTCCTAGCAGATATCCTTTAAAATAACCCGGGCCAGCGGAGACATAGTTCCTCTGTTGGTCCACACCTGGTGAGCTAGAGGCCTGCCCACATGTGAGGGGATCAGTTATGTGACGCCCCCCAAAATCAATCCGTGTACAGTAATCATACACGCAGGGTACACGACTGAGATTAGGGTGCCACGGTGAGAATATCACAGCACAACACTAAACACAAAAGGATAAACCAATATGTTACAATAAAGGGGGTCACTCGGACCCGAATACATAAGTCATACAAACCATAATATCTGAGCACAGACATAGTTAGTCAAGTTTTGCCTTAAGAAGGCTAGCACAAATAACATCAGAGATATAGATCGAAAAGGCAAGGCCTCCTTCCTGGGAGCCTCCGAAACTACTCCTGGTCCTGGTCAGCGGGGGTCTCGACGTAGTAGTATCCGCCTCCGGGGTACTCCTGCTCCTGGGCTCCAACGTCGACTGGAGCGGCCGATCAGGCAAAGCGAAAAAGGGGAAATAAAGCAAAGGTGAGTATCTAGTATACCCGCGAGTCTTACGTCCGCTACTAAGCATTATGCATTGTATCAACGGAAAGAAGAGGCTGTATATAGTGGACTGCAAGATAGAAATCAGAATAAGGGTAAGAAGCTAGGCCTATCGAAGACTAGCATCTTCCGACGATGTCTTGCAGCAAGAGGTAAGGATCAGCCAACAGTTCATATAAAGCATAAAGTAACAACGAAGAAGAAGTTGCTGCAACATTGTATAATATAAGTTGTAATGATTAACAATAATAATAATGCCTCCGAGTTCCCTTCCTCGACTCCCTGCGAGGAACAAGACCCGGAACCATACAGTTTAATAGTAATAGTTTCTAGTGGTAAGATCCAGCTTCAGCATAAAGCGTCCTGTTACCGGGGACACGACTATTCGAATAGATTAAACTCCCTGCAGGGGTGCACTACTGTTCAGCCTGCACGCTCGGATCTCCAGGGTGGCGTGAAACTTGTTAGGGAACGCCCCACCGAGGCTATCCGACACGACGCAGCCCATCCTAGGCTCAACAGAGAGGCCATCCGCCGGACTATATCCTATGCGCCAAGGGGTCTAGGTCCCTCACCCTTGCACGCTCCTGCACGGTGCGAGTCTGGCCGGTGAAGCAAAAGCAAATCCAAACACACCTGCTGCAGCAAATAAGACAAGACCACTTCCCGGCGATCAGGCCGCAGTATTGCTGACGTCTGAAGAGCTTTCGGACGAACTACGACGCGGAGGGCCCACACCGTAATCCCACGTGTAGGTAGTGCGAACAGACCAACCGGTCTCTCAAGTCATCCGCCGAACCATTTAGCATTTTAATTAACCTGCGTGACAACCGTTATCGTTGCCTCGACTTAACCGACTCGCGGTCAACGACAGCAGTCAGGACCACCAGTACATCGGTGCCTGCCCTGTCGTCCCACCAAGTCACTGCGGTTACCAACAAGGTGAACCGTCTCCTTACCTTGTCTCGCGTGTGCTCTTGGTAGAGCTCGACTTTCGTGGTTTGGTAACTCTCGCGAGATACGAGCAGGGGCCAAGCACGCCAGTAACGTTGGTCATACCCTCCCTGTCGTTCCCGACGATATACCGCTCGCGGGCACCGTTGGGTCGCCCGACTTTCTTACCTTTGAGGACAACCGCTGTCCAGGACCCTATGGCGGCAAGACAAAGTCAGCCTCGAGTGGAGTACAAGGATTACTCCCGGATAGCTCACACTTGAGGTGACTAGGCATAACCCAGATAGGGGCCTTTGGCGATGTCTGCTTTGTACCGTACCTGTGTAGTTGTATATATTATATCCGTGTTCACTCCCCTGAGTGATCACGTCCCGCTATCTAGTCCTAGCTAACAATGCGCAGGGTGCACTGCTGAATATATGCATAATTATAATAGGAAGCATAGGATAAGAAAGGTACATCAAGGGGCGACAAAATCAGGCTATGCAATTGAATAGGAGTATAACATAGCAGCAGCAGTAACAATGCCTAGTGCAAGAAATGTACGGAAAGGTAGGCGATATCTGGGGAGGAGAATGGCTCTGCTTGCCTGGAAGCTCGACGGTAGGGGTTGGGTCGTCGACGAAGTAGTCGTACCCGGCAGCGGTGTAGTCGGCGGTAGCAGCGGGGTCTACCGAAGATTAAAGGGGGGGGGAGGAAACAGTAAATACACAGCAATAATATACCAACATATGCATGAAATGACAGTTGAAATGTTAACGGTGTTCTAACGTAGTACAATGTACGTTGCTCGGAGCGGGAATTCATCTGAGGATGTACTACCGGCTCCGGGTGATTACCGGACAGGGTGACCGGAGGGGGAAGGATCAAGCCGGAGGTGTCGTGGGTACCGGAAAAACATAAGGGGGTGTATCCGTGCTAGTTGATCTATTCCGAACAACTTTCGTGATCGGAATAAATTCATCCGGGTACTTTTTATCGGTACCGGAAATTATCGGCAAACAGCCCGGAGGGGGGGAATGTCGATGATCGGTGTGCTAGGGGGGTGGGGTAGACATACGGGTAGCGTATTCGTATTCGTTATATTTTTCTGATCAATTTTCATGTATAAAGTTTTTGAATCCGAGTTACGGTTTAAAAGTTATTGCATTACAAAGTTTTAAATCATTTAAATGATTATTTGAATTTCTTTTATTATTAAATTCCAACATTATCCAAAACAGTGCCTGAGATGTGGGACCCACATGTCAGCCTCTGTTTATATATAAAACATTTTATTTAATTTTAAATAACCCTGGACCCACATGTCATACTCAGATATAATAAAACATTTTTATTATTAAAAAAATAATTTTGACTAGGGGGGCCCATGTGTCATAGTCTAATAGTTAATCTAACAGTTTCTTTTTTTTTATTGTTAATAGGGCAGTGGCCCCACTGTCATTGGGCTGGGGTAATTAAGGGGGGGATTAGCTTAGTTGCTAACTAGGGGGTTAACCCCCATAATCTAATCCGGTTAGGGCCCACCGGCCAGGGAGACAGAGGAGGGGACGGAGCCCGTGCTCCCGCCGGCGACGAGCCAAAGTACACGGCGGCGGGGACCAAGCTCACGCTACAGACCATCATTCAAGCGAATCAAAGTGCTACGTGACCAGTGATTCAAGCCGCAACCACCTGTGCCATCTGCGCGAACGGAGGTGAGCCAGAACGACGGCTACGTCGAGCCGAGCGGTGGTCGGAACCTGGCCGTGGGGGAAACGATGATACGAAGCGCGAATTTGAACGCAACTTGGGGCAAATCAAACGCCTGCTCACCTTGGAGCGAGTAGGGAAAGGCGGGGAGCTCGGGGGGGCTTCGGGGCGGCCGGATTTGGAGAAGCTCGCCGGCGACCGCAGTGGAGAAACGACGACGAGGAGCTATCCACAGGAGACGGGGGCTCGATTCCTTGCCGGGGAAGACGAAGACGAGGAAGAGGCGTCGGACGGACACGGTGGCTTGGTCTCGGGAACACAGTGGCCGCGCCGGAGCGGCGGTCATGCCCACGGCCGGCTCGGGGAACGACGTAGGCGAGCGAGGAGGAGGGGGGGGGGGCGAGACCCAGGCGATTAGGGTTAGGTCAAGGGGCACGGGGGTGGGGGCGCCGCACTTGTAGGCCGCCGGGGAGGGCCTCGATGGCCGGCACGGCGACGGTGCCCGCCGTGGCACCGGACGATGCGCGCCACGCCATGGAGGCGTACGGGAGGTGGGGGATGAGTGGGATGGTGGGCTGGGCCGGTTGGCCTAGGGGGAAAAGGGAGAGGGGTGGGCTTTGCCCACCGGGATAGTTTAGGTTTGCTGTTTGATTTTATTTTCCTTTTTCTTTTCTGTAATCTTCTTTTGTATTGGTTTTTTATATACCTAGGCAATTTTTATAAAATATGGGAGGTGTCCCATATTTATTGTTATATCATAGGTTACTGCCACAAAAGATTTGGGCACTTTTAAAAGTCATTTAATATCTCAAATAAATATTAAATGAATTCAATAGGGTTTTTATCCACTGTTTAGATTTGTTTAGAATTAATGAGAGATTAATAAAATCTCCAACTTGGTGATTTATACTCCACTGAATATTAGTAATTTAATAAAAGTGGAAGATGAATTTTTGGACAATGTTTATTTTCCACATGTTTTTAATATACCACCAAGGCAATTTATTTGATTTGAATTCAAAGTCAATTTGAATTGAGCTTGGCATTGCTTTGATCCAAGATGACCAAGTCCATGATCTCATTGCATTCAACATTATCAAAGGAAAATTGAGTTTGAGTTGAACCAGTTGATCAGACAAAAGTTTTGAACAGTAGAGATGAACAGTAACCGTGATTACTGTTCACTGACAGTGAGGGTGTTACAAATCTCCCCCACTACAAAGAATTCTCGTCCCGAGAATTTAGGTGGTAGAGGGGTAGAGTTTCGATTTCGCCTTCTAACTAATCTTCTGGTTGTTGTTGTCCTACTCGAAGAATTTAATCCTGCATGTTGAGGTCTTCATCTCTTTGTATCGGTGCATCTCGATGAGTTTTCATCCTTTCCTCGGGGCTTCACCGCACTTACGAACAGGTTAAGAGGTAAAGCTTAAGGGGGTCGGATTGATACAAGATCAATCGAATGGGGTTTCTCAAGGGTATGGGGTACAAAGTCCTTCCGAGTTTAAGCTCAGGGAAATACGTCGACAGAAGTTTTAAGCGGATAGGCACGTATTCGATGCCGATGACGGAAGATGGGAAAGGGCCCCCGATCATCAGACACAATCACTGAGTCTGATATCGGACGGAATATCACAAGGTCGATGACAAGAGTCAGGTTTCGGTCCTGTGGAACTGTGGGTTATGGGCCCACCAAGAATAGGGAGGGTGGCGACATGTTATGCGATCACGACGCAAGGTTGTCAGAAAATAGTTTGTCAGCTATGTCAGCAACAACATCGGTACCAGGAGCAGTGGACATTGAGAACCATTTTCTGCTCGTTAATACGAGGCGGACCAATTGGCAAAGTTCTCGTCCCAGTGGTTACCGAGATGTTATCAACAATGGCAACAAGGGTTACTGACGAGGTAGTACACCAAGGTGTTTACATAAGCAGGGAATCATCACTGCTCAGATAATTTATATCACACGAAAGATTAAACAGACCAATGGAAGGTAAACATGGTTGTCTGATCAAACAGACCAACGAAAAGGTAAATGTCATTGTCTGATCAACAGACCAATGGACGGGAAAAAGTGATGATACACAAGTATCACGTGTATAACCTTCCCAAGGGAAAGCAGAGCACGATACATATGATCAAGTTGTATTGGCACGGAGACAAGGGAGGTTGTCGACGATAACATAAATCATCGAGGGGCAGGGAGGGTATTTCACACGATGAATCCAATTGACACATGGAATAAGCCATGTAAGAATAGTCGGATAGTAATCCACAAAAAGGTCGGATGGTTCGCAAAGGATCCGATGTGAGTATCGGCACTCAACCAGAAGGGGAAAAATGCAACGACATCGGGTGATCGAAGAATCGGGATAATTCGATGCTTAAGTACACCGGAATTGTGATTCCCAGATCGGGAGGTGGATGAAAATATCCATACGGACTTATCGGTGGAAGGGGGTTGCAAAGGCTATGAACACGTAGGATCTTGGGAATTCATCGGAGAGTAATCATCGGAATCTTCAGGTGGATCAGGCGATCATCGGGAATGCAGAGGTCTCCGGGAGGAAGGAGGTACGTGAACCTAAGTCAGAGTTAGTAAAACCTTACCAGCAAGGATAAGAGAGCAGAGTCCCAGAGCATAGGTAAGGAGAAAAGGATCCTAATACCATAGATATCACACGTAGTGACATCGATGTGGGCCCGTAAGCCAAACAATAAGTTAGCAAAATAGTTTTTGCAAATACTAGACTCAACTTCGACCGAGGAGTGGTTAGGGGCTTCCTACAGGCAGTCGGCTCTGATACCAACTTGTGACGCCCCCCAAAATCAATCCATGTACAGTAATCATACACGCAGGGTACACGGCTGAGATTAGGGTGCCACGGTGAGAATATCACAGCACAACACTAAACACAAAAGGATAAACCAATATTTTACAATAAAGGGGGTCACTCGGACCCGAATACATAAGTCATAAAAACCATAATATCTGAGTACAGACATAGTTAGTCAAGTTTTGCCTTAAGAAGGCTAGCACAAATAACATCAGAGATACAGATCGAAAAGGCAAGGCCTCCTTCCTGGGAGCCTCCGAAACTACTCCTTGTCCTGGTCAGCGGGGGTCTCGACGTAGTAGTATCCGCCTCCGGGGTACTCCTGCTCCTGGGCTCCAACGTCGACTGCAGCGGCCGATCAGGCAAAGAGAAAAAGGGGAAATAAAGAAAAGGTGAGTATCTAGTATACCCGCGAGTCTTACGTCTGCTACTAAGCATTATGCATTGTATCAACGGAAAGAAGAGGCTGTATATAGTGGACTGCAAGATAGAAATCAGAATAAGGGTAAGAAGCTAGGCCTATCGAAGACTAGCATCTTTCGACGATGTCTTGCAGCAAGAGGTAAGGATCAGCCAACAGTTCATATAAAGCATAAAGTAACAACGAAGCAGAAGTTGCTGCAACATTGTATAATATAAGTTGTAATGATTAACAATAATAATAATGCCTCCGAGTTCCCTTCCTCGACTCCCTGCGAGGAAGAAGACCCGGAACCATACAGTTTAATAGTAATAGTTTCTAGTGGTAAGATCCAGCTTCAACATAAAGCGTCCTGTTACCGTGGACACGACTATTCGAATAGATTAAACTCCATGCAGGGGTGCACTACTGTTCAGCCTGCACGCTCGGATCTCCAGGGTGGCGTGAACCTTGTTAGGGAACGCCCCACCGAGGCTATCCGACACGACGCAGCCCATCCTAGGCTCAACAGAGAGGCCATCCGCCGGACTATATCCTATGCGCCAAGGGGTCTAGGTCCCTCACCCTTGCACGCTCCTGCACGGTGCGAGTCTGGCCGGTGAAGCAAAAGCAAATCCAAACACACCTGCTGCAGCAAATAAGAAAAGACCACTTCCCGACGATCAGGCCGCAGTACTGCAGACGTCTGAAGAGCTTTCGGACGAACTACGACGCGGAGGGCCCACACCGTAATCCCACGTGTAGGTAGTGCGAACAGACCAACCGGTCTCTCAAGTCATCCGCCGAACCATTTAGCATTTTAATTAACCTGCGTGACAACCGTTATCGTTGCCTCGACTTAACCGACCCGCGGTCAACGACAGCAGTCAGGACCACCAGTACATCGGTGCCTGCCCTGTCGTCCCACCAAGTCACTGCGGTTACCAACAAGGTGAATCGTCTCCTTACCTTGTCTCGCGTGTTCTCTTGGTAGAGCTCGACTTTCGTGGTTTGGTAACTCTCGCGAGATACGAGCAGGGGCCAAGCACGCCAGTAACGTCGGTCGTACCCTCCCTGTCGTTCCCGACGATATACCGCTCGCGGGCACCGTTGGGTCGCCCGACTTTCTTACCTTTGAGGACAACCGCTGTCCAGGACCCTATGGCGGCAAGACAAAGTCAGCCTCGAGTGGAGTACAAGGATTACTCCCGGATAGCTCACACTTGAGGTGACTAGGCATAACCCAGATAGGGGCCTTTGGCGGTGTCTGCTTTGTACCGTACCTGTGCAGTTGTATATATTATATCCGTGTTCACTCCCCTGAGTGATCACGTCCCGCTATCTAGTCCTAGCTAACAATGCGCAGGGTTCACTGCTGAATATATGCATAATTATAATAGGCAGCATAGGATAAGAAAGGTACATCAAGGGGCGACAAAATCAGGCTATGCAATTGAATAGGAGTATCACGTAGCAGCAGCAGTAACAATGCCTAGTGCAAGAAATGTATGGAAAGGTAGGCGATATCTGGGGAAGAGAATGGCTCTGCTTGCCTGGAAGCTCGACGGTAGGGGTCGGGTCGTCGACGAAGTAGTCGTACCCGGCAGCGGTGTAGTCGGCGGTAGCAGCGGGGTCTACCGAAGATTAAAGGGGGGGGGGAGGAAACAGTAAATACACAGCAATAATATACCAACATATGCATGACATGACAGTTGAAATGTTAACGGTGTTCTAACGCAGTACAATGTACGTTGCTCGGAGCGGGAATTCATCTGAGGATGTACTACCGGCTCCGGGTGATTACCGGAGAGGGTGACCGGAGGGGGAAGGATCAAGCCGGAGGTGTCGTGGGTACCGGAAAAACATAAGGGGGTGTATCCGTGCTAGTTGATCTATTCCGAACAACTTTCGTGTTCGGAATAAATTCATCCGGGTACTTTTTATCGGTACCGGAAATTATCGGCAGACAGCCCGGAGGGGGGGGAATGTCGATGATCGGTATGCTAGGGGGGTGGGGTAGACATACGGGTAGCGTATTTGTATTCGTTATATTTTTCTGATCAATTTTCATGTATAAAGTTTTTGAATCCGAGTTACGGTTTAAAAGTTATTGCATTACAAAGTTTTAAATCATTTAAATGATTATTTGAATTTCTTTTATTATTAAATTCCAACATTATCCAAAACATTATCCAAAACAGTGCCTGACATGTGGGACCCACATGTCAGCCTCTGTTTATATATAAAACATTTTATTTAATTTTAAATAACCCTGGACCCACATGTCATACTCAGATATAATAAAACATTTTTATTATTAAAAAAATAATTTTGACTAGGGGGGCCCATGTGTCATAGTCTAATAGTTAATCTAACAATTTCTTTTTTTATTGTTAATAGGGTAGTGGCCCCACTGTCATTGGGCTGGGGTAATTAAGGGGGGGATTAGCTTAGTTGCTAACTAGGGGGTTAACCCCCATAATCTAATCCAGTTGGGGCCCACCGGCCAGGGAGACAGAGGAGGGGACGGAGCCCGTGCTCCCGCCGGCGACGAGCCACAGTACACGGCGGCGGTGACCAAGCTCACGCTACAGACTATCATTTCAAGCGAATCAAAGTGCTACGTGACCAGTGATTCAAGCCGCAGCCACCTGTGCCATCTGCGCGAACGGAGGTGAGCCAGAACGATGGCTACGTCGAGCCGAGCGGTGGTCGGAACCTGGCCGTGGGGGAAACGATGATACGAAGCGCGAATTTGAACGCAACTTGGGGCAAATCAAACGCCTGCTCACCTTGGAGCGACTAGGGAAAGGCGGGGAGCTCGGGGGGGGCTTCGGGGCGGCCGGATTTGGAGAAGCTCGCCGGCGACCGCAGTGGAGAAACAACGACGAGGAGCTCTCCACAGGCGATGGGGGCTTGATTCCTTGCCGGGGAAGACGAAGACGAGGAAGAGGCGTCGAACGGACACGGTGGCTTGGTCTCGGGAACACAGTGGCCGCGCCGGAGCGGCGGTCATGCCCACGGCCGGCTCGGGGAACGACGTAGGCGAGCGAGGAGGAGGGGGGGCGAGACCCAGGGGATTAGGGTTAGGTCAAGGGGCACGGGGGTGGGGGCGCCGCACTTGTAGGCCGCCGGGGAGGGCCTCGATGGCCGGCACGGCGACGGTGCCCGCCGTGGCACCGGCCGATGCGCGCCACGCCATGGAGGCGTACGGGAGGTGGGGGGATGAGTGGGATGGTGGGCTGGGCCGGTTGGCCTAGGGGGAAAAGGGAGAGGGGTGGGCTTTGCCCACCGGGATAGTTTAGGTTTGCTGTTTGATTTTATTTTCCTTTTTCTTTTCTGTAATCTTCTTTTGTATTGGTTTTTTAGATACCTAGGCAATTTTTGTAAAATATGGGAGGTGTCCCATATTTATTGTTATATCATAGGTTAGTGCCACAAAAGATTTGGGCACTTTTAAAAGTCATTTAATATCTCAAATAAATATTAAATGAATTCAATAGGGTTTTTATCCACTGTTTAGATTTGTTTAGAATTAATTAGAGATTAATAAAATCTCCAACTTGGTGATTTATACTCCACTGAATATTAGTAATTTAATAAAAGTGGAAGATGAATTTTTGGACAATGTTTATTTTCCACATGTTTTTAATATACCACCAAGGCAATTTATTTGATTTGAATTCAAAGTCAATTTGAATTGAGCTTGGCATTGCTTTGATCCAAGATGACCAAGTCCATGATCTCATTGCATTCAACATTATCAAAGGAAAATTGAGTTTGAGTTGAACCAGTTGATCAGACAAAAGTTTTGAACAGTAGAGATGAACAGTAACCGTGATTACTTTTCACTGACAGTGAGGGTGTTACAAGTTACCTCGAACTTGGCCAGATGGAAGAGTCCGATCCGAGAACGTGACCAGCTTTTGGATTGGGTGTCGACTCCCCGGGGGCCACCCGGATTTGTTCGTTGTTAGCTAGAGGGACCTGTCGTTTCAGATCTCTTGGAACTAAATCATAAAATGGTTGCCTATGATGGGTAGCAACTGAGAGAGATGGGCGTGCGTGCGGAGCCTTGTAATGGGCAGTTGGTACAACCCTGCAGGGTTAAATCTTTTCGAGAAGCCGTGTCCACGGTTATGGACGACTTGAGACCTACTCCTTGTTCATAGACAACAAGAACTGAGATAATCTTATATAACTTGATCAACGTGTGTGTGCCTTGACTGCTTCTTCTTCGTCGGGATGCAAAGAGGAGGACAAGGATAGGATAGGTGTTATGCCTGCGTAAGTAGGTGGTTAGCAGACTTGTTGGAGGCGATTCCTCCTCGAATGCTTGGATTACTACCTTACTCTCTAGATCGTTAGCCACTTCATAAATGCTAGTGCGGCAGCAACCTCACCACTTACCCCATCCTTACCGTAACCTACTAGTTGTCCTAGAATGATGAGTGGTGAAGTCCTTGCTGGGTTAATTGACCACTACAGTTGGATTCTGAGTACTTATGTAGTCATGATAGTACCCCAAACTCTTTTCAGGGTTCTTTATCGACAACAGGTACGGTGATCGACGTTTCACGTGGAGGCTCGACTAAGACTAGTTAGGCGGATCCCGGCGGGGGTCCTGGACCCGTGTGGTTATGGGGATCGATGTTTTTCTCTTTGCCAGTAGGCATTTGATTGTAGTCTGTACTCAGACATATACCTTCAACTAATGTATTGTGTTTAAGGCAGTTGTATGCCGATTGTATGAGATGTTGTATCCTTATAGCTGTAATGTTGTGATATCATGTTGGAAATCCGGGGCAAATGGCATTGTCATATGTCGCGGTTGGACCGATATGTGCTTCGTCGCCGGATCTGGATGGAAACATCTTGATCTGGAACAGTACCTCATATCGGTCCTTGCAACTTGGTATCAGAGCCTTACCGACCGTAGGATCCCTTTTCTGGCCGAAGTCGAGTCTAGACAAAAACTATTTTGTAGTTACTAAGTTAGCTATCGGAGAGTAGAATTCTTTTTACTCCTTACCCTTGCTCTGGTCGGGACAAGTGTCGTTAGTGTTTTATTCTCGCCTAATCCCCTTCAAACTCTAGGATCTCGAGTGTGTGGAGTATCGGAACCGTTACAATGCCTTGCTTGCAGCGTATTGTCTCGATTACCTTTAGTTCTTACGACTCTGGGTAAACATCTTGGTCATCTGTTGAGTTCAGTCCTCTTGCCCAGTATCCTCACGATTTTAGTGAGAATGCTTCCCTTGATCGTCGCTTTCAACTATCGCTCTTCCTCTTGACAACTGATGGTTTCGTTTTCCAATATTGCCGTCCTCTTTGCGGAAATTTATCTCGACGGAAGCTCGACGCCGACATGGAGTAGAGTCCCTTGTTGGTCCTGTTGAAGATTGTTGTCTCTCTTTTCTCTCTCTCCCCTCTCCCCCGGTGTAAGGCCCGATATGCTGTACTGTTCCAGATCTAGATGTTTCCATCCAGATCCGGGGACGAAGCACATATCGGTCCCACCGTGACATATGACGATGTCATATGCCCCGGATTTCCAACATGATATCACAACATTACAGATACAAAGATACAACATCTCATACAATCGGCATACAACTGCCTTAATACAATATAATAGCAAAAGATACATGTCTGAGTACAGACTACAATCAAATGCCTAGTGGCAAAGAGAAAAACATCGATCCCCATAACCACATAGGTCCAGGCCCTCCGCCGGGATCCGCCTAACTAGGCGTCGTCGAGTCTCCACGTGAAACGTCGATCACCATACATGTTGTCGATCAAGAACCCTGAAAAGAGTTTGGGGGTAGTATAATGAGTACAGAAGTACTCAGCATCCAACTGTAGTGGTCAACTGACCCAACAAGGACTTCATCACTCGTCATTCTAGGACAACTAGTAGTTTACGGTAAGGATGGGGTAAGTGGTGAGGTTGCTGCTGCACTAGCATTTATGAAGTGGCTAACGATCTAGATAGTAAGGTAAGAAGCCAAGTATTCGATGAGGAATCGCCTCCAACAAGTCTGCTATCCACCTACTTACGCAAGCATAACACCTATCTTATCCTTGTCCTGCTCTTTGCATCCCGACGAAGAAGAAGAAGTCAAGGCACACACACCTTGACCAAGTTATATTAAGATTATCTAAGTTGTTGTTGTCTATGAACAAGGAGTAGGTCTCAAGTCGTCCATATCCGTTTACACGGTTTCTCCAAAAGATTTAACCCGCAGGGGTGTACCAACTGTCCATTACAAGGCTCCGCACGCACGCCCATCTCTCTCAGTTGCTACCCATCACAGGCAACCATTTTATGATTTAGTTCAAAGAGATCCGAAACGGCAGGTCCTTCTAGCTAACAACGAACAAATCCGGGTGGCCCCCGGTGAGTCGACATCCAGCTCAGGAGCCGGCCGCTCTCTCGATCTGGTCTCTACCGTATGACTCCAGGTTTGGATTGCCAGTTAATCTCACATGAGACCGGGTCCTTAGCCGGTCATGATGGGCTAGCAAGTAACCATGTCCTTACTAGTCCAGGTTGTTTTAAAGGATGTCTGCCAGGAGCTACCCGACAAACATATATGCATGGTTTTCAAATGGTAAATCAGCTTGGGACACCACTAGAAATGTTTGAAGCTAGGTAGGTAAGAAATGGGGACCCCATAAAATCCCACACGCGGTTAGGCACGCTCAATCTTAAAACCAATAACCGGAACTCGGATCCTAGGTGACTCGAATGGAACAAAGCGTCGGGGCGGGATAGCCAAAACCTTCCATCCTTCGTCGAATATAGTCAACATTATAATAATCATATCATCAACAACAATATAATAATGTGATAGCCAAAAACCAAGGAGTAACAAGAGGTAACATCGTAGTATCCTAAGCATGCATACTAAGCACGGGATGAGCAACGAGCAATAGTAACATAGCAGTACAAGGTTTGCTGGGAGGGGACATGGCTGTATCGGTTTGAAAAAGGCTGTAAACATGTGGTAGGATCAAACATCGAACCTAATATAGACTAGCATGCAAACCGCTGGTTGAAATAGAATGGATCATAAGTAATGTATAGTCCTTGCCTGTTGATAAGTCGGGTTCCGAAGGTGTAGTTGATCGCAAGCTCGCATCGTCTCCGAAGGTACCCGTGGAAGCACACAAGAGGGTAAACACTGGAAAGCAATCAACGAGCAAGCATCTATTACTACGAAGCAAACACGAGCAAGCAACAACAATAAGGCAACATGAGACAGCGCACCTACCGTCGAGAGCGGTTACTAACAGGTTAAGTGGAGTACTCGTCACACACGATGATACCGCACGTTTACGATGGTTCAAGTTGTTTTGCTACAGGTGATTAGCAAAGGTTGTTAACATGGCAAAGCACAGAAGCATGGCATAGCACACAAACATGACAAAAGGTGAATCATAAAGTAAACTATCTATGCTAGTCAATTTAAGTGAGGCACAACCTAAACATGGCATAACACTATGGACCCCACGAAGATTAATCATTTGGTAATGTTTTTCCCTAACCAACATTTTATTATTTTTATTAGCAAGCAAGAGCAGCACAAACACAATCTACACGAAATTCTAGTCAAGTTACATATAAAGAACATTTTAATCAGAGCAACGGTTAAAAAGTTATGACAATTACAGTTTACAGTGGCAAGGTTGTAATTAGAAGTAAAACAACATGTAAACAAAGTCAAACATGGCAAAGGAGCACATTTTATTAAACTAGACAAAGTTCTAAGAAAGTTTCATGTTTAAAGCGTCGCGATCCGAGCTACCGTTAAAAAGTTACGGGCAACGCAAAATAATAACACAATCTGCAATTTAAATAAAATAGAAAAAAACATCTAACGAGCCGAAACTGCTCTGAACTGGGCCTAAATGGGGTGGGCGTTACTTACTAACCAGCGTCTACAGGCGCAAGATATCACTGGGCCGAGCCCAACTCGGTTGCAGGAAAAAAAATGAAAAAAAGAAAAAAAAAGGAAAAGGAGGGGAGCTCACCACAGCGGGCCGTGGCCCAAGTGGCGTGGGCGAGAGATAGAGGGCGCTCGCCCTGGGCGGAGGAGAGGCGCGGACCGAGGGCGTCGGGCCAGCTGGGCCTGTGGCGCACGCGCAAGCCGGCCCACCAGGGCGACGACAGTTGGCAGCCCAGCGGGGCGACCGGTTCGTGCTCGTCCCGCACGGGGAGGCTGGCGGCGTTGCAGGTCGACTCCGGCGACGGCGGGAGGCCTCCGGCGGCGCAGGTCACAGGGAAGGGCGCGAGCTTCAGAGGAACGGGGAGATCCGGCCCCGGCGGAGGCCTGGAGCCGTCGTGGCACGTGGATCGGGCGGCGGCTTCGAGTCGCTTCCATGGCGGGGCGTCGCTCGGGACCCCCATGGCCGTTGCGCCGCGAGGGAGGGAGAGAGAGTAGAGAGGTGAGGGAGAGGAAGAAGCAAGGGAACGGGGGGCGCAACTCACCAGAGCAGATCACGGGTGGCGCGCGATGGCTGCCGGAGTTGGGGGCGGTCGGCGTCTCCACGGCTGGCGGCGGCGAGGCGGCCCAGATGGGCCTGGCGGAGGCGGATCCAGCCATGCGGGGCCCGGATCGGCTGGGTGGAGGCTGGATCCCTTCCGGGGTGACGTGGCCTCACAGGAGCCCTCCATTCACAAATCTGACGGTCAGATTTGGCCAGGAGGCTAGGGTTTCGGGGAGAGGGACTTTGAGGAGGCAGATCTGAGATAGATCAGGGGGTGGCTGCAATTTTTAGGCTAGGGAAACCCTAGAAAGGGATGGTAGTGGGGTGGTCTTTATATAGCCCAGGTAGCTGGCAGTTTGCAAAAACATCCCCGGTTTTTCTCTCGCGCGCGCGGTGTTTACGTTTCTGACCGCCGGGGGTCCACAGGACCTCCGATTCGGGTAAAACTTCGAACTGCGCGATCAACGCGTCGAGCCAACGGCGTTCAACTCGCGCTGGAACCGTTTCGAGAACAATTTCCGGCGCGCGATAAAAATATCCCGTTTACTTATTAAACGGGGTTTTTGTTCCGTTGGCTTCGGCTGGTCTCGTGCGGGTTTTCGCGACGGTGATCGAGTGAAACCCGGTGTCGCAAAGGTCGAGTGTCAGGGTGGCAAGGGTCGGTCTCCATCCGGTACGAGATAAGAGGGGGGAAAATAATTGCCGATCGATAAATCGGGGATGCAAACACCGCAAACAAATCAGACAATCAAACAATTCACACCGAAAACAAAATTTGTAATTTTTGTGAAATCTGGGCTGTTACAATACAACACCACCAACAAGGGATCTCGTCCCGAGATCCAGCATGATCCGGGGGAGAGGGGAAGGGGACAAGAAGAGAGTCGACAATCTTCAAAACCACCAACAAGGGACTCTGCTCCATGCCGACGTCGAACTTCAGTCGAGATAAATTTCCGCAGAGAGACGACATCGTCGAAAATACGAAACCGTCGGTGTCAAGAGGAGGAACGACAACGATAACCGGATCATAGGATAGTGTTTTCGACGCAAGTCGTGAAAACACCGGCAAAATGATGGATTGCAATGGATGACCCAGATGATACCCGAAATCGGAGAAGCTAAACGTACTACAGGAATTCCCACCTGAGCTCGGAATCGAGACAATACGCTGCAGACAAGGCATTGTAACGGTTCCGAAACTCCACACTCAGCGAGATCCTAATGTTTGAAAGGGGATAAGGCAAGAATTAAAACACTTACGACACTTGTCCTGACCATAGTAAGGGTAAGGAGTAAAAAGATTCCTACTATCCGAAAACTAACTTAGTAACTACAAAATAGATTTTGTCTAGACTCGAATTCGGCCAGAAAAGGGATCCTACGGTCAGTAAGGCTCTGATACCAAGTTGTAAGGCCCGATATGCGGTACTGTTCCAGATCTAGATGTTTCCATCCAGATCCGGGGACGAAGCACATATTGGTCCCACCGCGACATATGATGAAGTCATGTGCCCCGGATTTCCAACATGATATCACAACATTACGGATACAAAGATACAACATCTCATACAATCGGCATACAACTGCCTTAATACAATATAATAGCGGAAGATACATGTCTGAGTACAGACTACAATCAAATGACTAGTGGAAATGAGAAAAACATCGATCCCCATAACCACACGGGTCCAGGTCCTCCGCCGAGATCCGCCTAACTAGTCGTCCTCGAGTCTCCACGTGAAACGTCGATCACCGTACCTGTTGTCGATCAAGAACCCTAAAAAGAGTTTGGGGGTAGTATCATGAGTACAGAAGTACTCAGCATCCAACAGTAGTGGTCAACTCACCCAGCAAGGACTTCATCACTCGTCATTCTAGGACAACTAGTAGTTTACGGTAAGGATGGGGTAAGTGGTGAGGTTGCTGCCGCACTAGCATTTAGGAAGTGGCTAACGATCTAGAGAGTAAGGTAAGAAGCCAAGCATTCGATGAGGAATCGCCTCCAACAAGTCTGCTATCCACCTACTTATGCAAGCATAACACCTATCCTATCCTTGCCGTCCTCTTAGCATCCCGACGAAGAAGAAGCAGTCAAGGCACACACACGTTGATCAAGTTATATTAAGATTATCTCAGTTGTTGTTTTCTATGAACAAGGAGTAGGTCTCAAGTCGTCCATAACCGTGGACACGGCTTCTCGAAAATATTTAACCCTGCAGGGGTGTACCAACTGCCCATTACAAGGCTCCGCATGCACGCCCATCTCTCTCAGTTTCTACCCATCACAGGCAGCCATTTTATGATTTAGTTCAAAGATATATGAAACGACAGGTCCCTCTAGCTAACAACGAAAAAAATAAGGGTGGCCCTCGGTGAGTCGACATCCAGCTCAGGAGTCGGCCGCTCTCTCGATCTGGTCTCTACCGTATGACTGCAGGTTTGGATTGCCTGTTAATCTCACATGAGACCGGGTCCTCAGCCGGTCATGATGGGCCAGCAAGGAACCATGTCCTTATTGGTCTAGGTTTTTTTAAAGGATATCTGCCAGGAGCTACCCGACAGTCATATATGCATGGTTTTCAAATGGTAAATCAGCTTGGGCCACCACTAGAAATGTTTGAAGCTAGGTAGGTAAGAAAAGGGGACCCCATAAAATCCCACACGCGGTCAGGCACGCTCAGTCTTAAAACCAATCCCGGAACTCGGATCCTAGGTGACTCGAATGGAACAAAGCGTCAGGGCGGGATAACCTAGACCTTCCATCCTTCATCGAATATAGTCAACATTATAATAATCATATCAGCACCAACAATATAATAATGTGATAGCCCAAAACCAAGGAGTAACAAGAGGTAACATCGTAGCATCCTAAGCATGCATACTAAGCAGGGGCTGAGCAACGAGCAATAGTAACATAGCAGTACAAGGTTTGCTGGGAGGGGACATGGCTGTATCGGTTTGAAAAAGGCTGTAAACATGTGGTAGGATCAAACATCGAACCTAATCTAGACTAGCATGCAAACCGCTGGTTGAAATAGAATGGATCATAAGTAATGTATAGTCCTTGTCTGTTGATAAGTCGGGTTCCGAAGGTGTAGTTGATCGCAAGCTCGAATCGTCTCCGAAGGTACCCGCGGAAGCACACAAGAGGGTAAACACTGGAAAGCAATCAACGAGCAAGCATCTATTACTCCAAATCAAACACGAGCAAGCAACAACAAGAAGGCAACACGAGACAGCGCACCTACCTCGAGAGCGGTTACTAACATGTTAAGTGGAGTACTCGTCACACACGACGACACCGCACGTTTACGGTGGTTCAAGTTGTTTAGCTACAGGTGATCAACAAAGGTTGTTAACATGGCAATGCACAGAAGCATGGCATAGCACACAAACATGACAAAAGGTGAAGCATAAAGTATACTATCTATGCTAGTCAATTTAAGTGAGGCAGAACCTAAACATGGCATAACACTATGGACCCCACGACGATTAAGCATTTGGTACTTTTTTCCCTAAACAATATTTTATTATTTTTATTAGCTAGCAAGAGCAGCACAAACACAATCTACACGAAATTCTAGTCAAGTTACATATAAAGAACATTTTAATCAGAGCAACGGTTAAAAAGTTATGACAATTACAGTTTACAGTGGCAAGGTTGTAATTAGCAGTAAAAAAACATGCAAACAAAGTCAAACATGGCAAAGGAGCACATTTTATTAAACTAGACAAAATTCTAAGCAAATTTCATGTTTAAAGCGTCGCGATCCGAGCTACCGTTAAAAAGTTACGGGCAATGCAAAATAATAACACAATCTGCAATTTAAATAAACTAGAAAAAAAACATCTAACGGGCCGAAACTGCTCTGAACTGGGCCTAAACGGGGTGGGCGTTACTTACTAACCAGCGCCTATAGGCGCAAGATATCACTGGGCCGAGCCCAACTCGGTTGCAGGAAAAAAATGAAAAAAAGAAAAAAAAGGAAAAGGAGGGGAGCTCACCACAGCGGGCCGTGGCCCAAGTGGCGTGGGAGAGAGATAGAGGGCGCTCGCCCTGGGCGGAGGAGAGGCGCGGACCGAGGGCGTTGGGCCAGCTGGGCCTGTGGCACTCGCGCAAGCCGGCCCACCAGTGCGACGACGGTTGGCAGCCCAGCGGGGCGACCGGTTCGTGCTCGTCCCGCACGGGGAGGCTGGCGGCGTTGCAGGTCGACTCTGGCGACGACGGGAGGCCTCCGGCAGCGCAGTTCACAGGGAAGGGCGCGAGCTTCAGGGGAATGGGGAGATCTGGCCCCGGCGGTGGCCTGCAGCCGTCGTGGCACGTGGATCGAGAGGCGGCTTCGAGTCGCTTCCATGGCGGGGCGTCGCTCGGGACCCCCATGGCCGTTGCGCTGCGAGGGAGGGAGAAAGAGCAGAGAGGTGAGGGAGAGGAAGAAGGAAGGGCGCGGGCGGCGCAACTCACCGGAGCAGAACGCGGGTGGCGCGCGATGGTTGTCGGAGTTGGGGGCGGTCGGCGTCTCCACGGCTGGCGGCGAGGCGGCCCAGATGGGCCTGGCGCCTGCGGATCCGGCCCTGCGGGGCCCGGATTGGCTGGGTGGAGGGTGGATCCCCTCCAGGGTGACGTGGCCTCACGGGAGCCCTCCATTCGCAAATCTGACGGTCAGATTTGGCCAGGAGGCTAGGGTTTCGAGGAGAGGGACTTTGGGGAGGCAGATCTGAGATAGATCAGGGGGCTGGCTGCAATTTTTAGGCTAGGGAAACCCTAGAAAGGGATGGGAGTATGGTGGTCTTTATATAGCCCAGGTGGCTGGCAGTTTGCAAAAACATCCCCGGTTTTTCTCTCGCGCGCGCGGTGTTTACGTTTCTGAACACCGGGGGCCGCAGGACCTCCGATTCGGGTAAAACTTCGAACTGCGCAATCAGCGCGTCGAGCCGGCGGCGTTCACCTCGCGCAGGAACCGTTTCGAGAACAATTCCCGATGCTCTATAAAAATATCCCGTTTACTTATTAAACGGGGTTTTTCGTTCCGATGGTTGCGACTGGTCTCGTTCGGTTTTCGCGACGGTGATCGGGTGAAACCCGGTTTTGCAAAGGTCGAGTGTCAGAGTGGCAAGGGTCGTTCTCCGTCCGATACGAGATAAGAGGGGGGAAATTAATCGCCGATCGATAAATCAGGGATGCAAACACCGCAAACAAATCAGGCAATCAAACAATTCACACCGAAAACAATTTTTTTAATTTTTGTGAAATCTGGGCTGTTACACTTGGATCGTCCAGGATCTCGGGACGAGATCCCTTGTTGGTGGTGTTGTATTGTAACAACTCAGATTTCACAAAAATTAAATTTTTTGTTTTTAGTGTGAATTGTTTGATTGTCTGATTTGTTTGTGGTGTTTTCATCCCCGATTTATCGATCGGTGATTATTTCCCTCCTCTTATCTCGTACCGGACGGAGACCGACCCTTGCCACCCTGACACTCGACCTTTGCGACACCGGGTTTCACCCGATCACCGTCGCGAAAACCGAACGAGACCAGCCGCAACCATCGGAACGAAAAACCCCGTTTAATAAGTAAACGAGTTATTTTTATAGCACGCCGGAAAGTGTTCTCGGAACGGTTCCAGCACGAGGTGAATGCCACCGGCTCGACGCGCTGATCACGCAGTTCAAAGTTTTACACCGAATTGGAGGTCCTGCGGACCCCCGGCGGTCAGAAACATAAACACCACGCGCGTGATAGAAAAACCGGGGATGTTTTTGCAAACTGCCAGCCACCTAGGCTATATAAAGATCACCACACTCCCACCCCTTTCTAGGGTTTCCCTAGTCCAAAATTGCAGCGACCCCCTGAAATATTGCAGATCTGACCATTTAGCCCCTCACAGCCCGAAACCCTAGGTCCTGGGCGTCCCTAGCCGTCGATTTGCGATATGGAGAGTCCAGATCAAGCCACGTCACCCGCAGCACAGCCTCCAGCCGCCCCGGGCCCCGCCGGGCCGAGCAGCAGCTGCCGCGGCCCGCACGAGCCCATCTGAGAGCGCCGCCCGAGCCACCTCCACCCGTGGGAGGCGCCGTGCTGCCAGCCGCCGGCCGGCGAGCCGCCGCAGCCGCGCACCCTGCTGGTCCTCTTCTCCCCGCGCCTCCTCTCCTCCTCCCTTTACTCATCGCCGCCCCGCCTCTTTGCAGGAGTCGCTGGAATCGCGCCCTCGCCTCCATGGACGCCGGCGAGCCCGAGCTTGGACCACCGCCGCCGCCAGAAAGGAGGAACCGGGCGACCTCCCTCGACCTCCGGATCCGCGCCGCCGCACGTGGATTTGCCCAGCCCCGCCATCCTCGCGCCGATCCGTCGCTCGCCACGCTGGAGTGCCACCGGTGGCCACCGGCAGCCACCACCTCGGCCTCGGTCGTTGTCGGGAACGGGCGAGGCGAGCTCTAGCCGCTGCCATGGGCCGGCCCACCTCGCGCCTCGCCAACGGCCCAACAGGCGCACCCCAGTGGCCCGAGCCAGCCGCCTCTTCGGCCAGTTGGGCCGAGCCCAATGGGTGAGGTTTGTTTTTTCTTTTCATTTTTTTTCTTTTTTCGTTTTTTCCCTGGCTGTTAATTTTTCTAACTCTGATAATTACTGCTGCTGATGCTGTTTTGCGTTGTAGTTTGCGAGTAATCTGTAGCCCGGATCGCGTTGCGCCCAAAAGGAAATTTGTTTAGAATTGCGTGTAGTTCAATCCATCTTTTGTGAGTTTTTTGATTTGAGGCCATCTTGATGATGTTAATCACTGTTGAAGTGGGCATCAGACTGTTAACTGCTAGTATTCTCTGTCATGTGCTGCTGCTGTTATTTTATTGCAAGTTTGCATGATGATTGTGACACATCTATGAGGCCTATTGCATTAATTCTTTTTGCATACTGTTAAGCATCATGTCTACTTCCATTATATGTATTGCATTGTCATGTTTAAATTCCTGGTCATAGCTATGTTTAGCTCCAAAGTTGCTATGCCACCATTTTTGACAGCCACCTCTGTTTTTCTCTAAGTCTGAAACTTTCCGATGCCATGTTGCATGCTTAATATCTTTTGATCTGTTATTCCTATTACATTGATTCTTGTTTGTACCTGATCACCATCATGCCTACTCCATGATCATATATTGCTATGTCATGTTGCTGCACTTTTGCATATAGTTTTACCCCTGTTTATACAGCGTGAAAATAACAGTTTCTTCCATGTTTTTCTTATTTTCACTAAGTCCTAGAGCAGTAATGTTTTATTGCATTTTGCTTGGGCTATAATTAGTTGTTCATGATGCCTATTAGCACGATTCCTTTTGCCATGCCTTCCTTGCAATGTCTACTTTAGTTGCATATCATTTGTGAGCATTTTTGCATTCTGTAAGGTCCGATATGCGGTACTGTTCCAGATCTAGATGTTTCCATCCAGGTCCGGGGACGAAGCACATATCGGTCCCACCGCGACATAGGACGAAGTCATATGCCCCGGATTTCCAACATGATATCACAACATTACAGATACAAGGATACAACATCTCATACAATCGGCATACAACTGCCTTAACTACAATACATCAGCGGAAGGTATATGTCTGAGTACAAACTGCAATCAAATGCCTAGTGGCAAAGAGAAAATCATCGATTCCCATAACCACACGGGTCCAGGCCCTCTTCGGGATCCGCCTATCTAGTCGTCGTCGAGTCTCCACTTGAAACGTCGATCATCGTACCTGTTGTCGATCGAGAACCCTGAAAAGAGTTTGGTGGTAGTATCATGAGTACAGAAGTACTCAGCATCCAAATGTAGTGGTCAACTGACCCAGCAAGGACTTCATCACTCGTCATTCTAGGACAACTAGTAGTTTACGGTAAGGATGGGGTAAGTGGTGAGGTTGCTGCCGCACTGGCATTCATTAAGTGGCTAACGATCTAGAGAGTAAGGTAAGAAGCCAAACATTCGATGAGGAATCGCCTCCAACAAGTCTGCTATCCACCTACTTACGCAAGCATAACACCTATCCTATCCTTGTCCTCCTCTTCGCATCCCGACGAAGAAGAAGCAGTCAAGGCACACACACGTTGATCAAGTTATATTAAGATTATCTCAGTAGTTGTTGTCCATGAACAAGGAGTAGGTCTCAAGTCGTCCATAACCGTGGACACGGCTTCTCGAAAAGCTTTAACCCTGCAGGGGTGTACCAACTGCCCATTACAAGGCTCCGCATGCACGCCCATCTCTCTCAGTTGCTACCCATCACAGGCAACCATTTTATGATTTAGTTCCAAGAGATCTGAAACGACAGGTCCCTCTAACTAAGAACGAACAAATCCGGGTGGCCCCTAGGGAGTCGACACCCAATCCAAAAGCCGGCCACGTGCTCGGATCGGACTCTTCCGTATGGCTAAGGTCGGGGTTAGCCTCACCTATATAACAGGGGACTTCCCTAGCTCACCAGTGTGGACCAACAAAGGAACTCTGTCTTTGCTGGCCCGAGTTGTTTTAAATCCACTGGTTGCAGACCAGTTATGCATGCGGGTTTCAAATGGTAAATCAGCTTGGGCCACCACTAGAAATGTTTGAAGCTATGTAGGTAAGAAGAGGGGACCCCATAGTATCCCACACGCGGTTAGGAACGCTCAGTCTTAAAACCAATACCCGAAACTCAGATCCTAGGTGACTCAAATGGAACAAAGCGTCGGGGCGGTATAGCCTAGACCTTCCATCCTTCGTCGAGTATAGTCAACATTTCTAATAATCATATCATCAACAACAATATAATAATTTGATATCCCAAAACCAAGGAGTAACAGGGGATAACATCGTAGCGTCCTAAGCATGCATACTAAGCAGGGGCTGAGCAACGAGCAATAGTAACATATCATTACATGGTTTGCTGGGAGGGGACATGGCTGTATCGGTTTGAAAGAGGCTGTAAACATGTGGTAGGATCAAACATCGAACCTATCCTAGACTAGCATGCAAATCGCTGGTTGAAATAGAATGGATCATAAGTAATGTATAGTCCTTGCCTGTTGATAAGTTGGGTTCCGAAGGTGTAGTTGATCGCAAGCTCGCTTCGTCTCTGAGAGGTACCCGCGGAAGCACACAAGAGGGTAAACAGTGGAAAGCAATCAACGAGCAATCATCTATTACTATGAAGAAAACACGAGAAAGCATCAACAAGAAGCAACACGAGACATAGCACCTACCGTCGAGAGCGGTTACTAACAATTTAAGTGGAGTACTCGTCACACACGACGATACCGCACATTTAGAATCGGTTCAAGTTGTTTAGCTACAAGTGATCAACCAGCGGTTGTTAACATGGCAAGGCACCCAAGCATGGCATGTCACACAATCATGGAAAAAGTTTAAGCACAAAGTAAACTACCTATACTAGTCAAGTTAAGCGAGGCAGCACCCTAAGCATGGCATAACACTAAGTGCCTCACGATGATTAAAGGATTTGGTACTTTTCTGCCATAAACCATATTTTAGATTGGTTAACAGCAGCCAACAACAGCAAAATCACAAAGTACACGAATACCTAATCAAGTTACATATAAAGAACACCCCAAACGGAGTTACGGTTAAAAAGATACAAGCAAAACAAGTTACAGGCACAATCTGCCAACATCAGGAAGCACACTTTAGAGCATTGCATAAACAGGGTAATGAGTGCAAACATGCTCACAAATGATATGAAATTAAAGTAGACATGGAAGGGAAGGTATGGCAAAAATAATTATGCAAATAGGCATCATGAACAACTAGTTATAACCCATGAAAAATGCAATAAAACATTACTGGTCTAGGACTTAGTGAAAATCACGAAAACATGACAGAAACTATTATTTTTATGCTGTATAAACGAGGGTATAATAATATGAAAAAGTGCAGCAACATAACATAGCAATACATGGGAATGAAGTAGACAAGATGAGGATCAGGTGCAAACAAGAATCAAGGTCATAGGCATCATAGATCAAAAGATATTAAGCATGCAACATGACATCGGAACGTTACACACTTAGAGAAAAACAGAGGTGGCTGTCAAAAAATAGTAGAATAGAAACTTTGAAGATCAATAACTATATGACCAGCAAGCATATCATGAAAATGCAATAGATATAATGGAAGTAGACATGATGCTTAACAATATGCAATTGAAATCACTCAATTCCGATAAACGGTTGCAACGCAACCGTCACACGAAGTTCAACAAATTAACAGTTTTCAGCACAGCAGCACATTAACAGCAAGGTCACCACTTTGGAGAAAGATTTAATATAGCTAAAGCACCCAAACATGACAAGTTAAAGCATGGGAATGAAGTACACATGATGCTTAACACATAAGAAAAAGAATCAATGCAATATGCCTCATGGATTTGACACAAGCATCACCCAAAGTTTGAACAAAATAACAGTAGCAGTAGTTAACAGCAGATTAGCAACTTAACGATCTGGTGCCCTGTTGAACACACAATTACATATTCAAGATGACCTCAAAATAAATAACTTTCTAAAGATGAACTCTAGAGAACACAAAGCACAACCAAACAAAGAAAGAATCACTTCATTTGGACCTACGAGTCAACGGGAATTAACGTTGCAAAAAAGGACAACAAACAAAAAATTCTGGGACTTAGAGAAAATTACAGGGGTGGACGAGCTCGGGGCTGTCAGATCCATGGCGGGCTGGCCATGGCCGGAACGGCGACGACGAGGGCACGGGAGGCTGGGAGAGGCGTCGGAAAGGCCGGTGATGTGTGGATCCGGCGGAGGGCGGCCGGATCTCGTCGGATCCGGGGCAGACCGGGGCCGGCGGCGACCAGATCGGGCGACACGGGAGCGAGCTCGAGCTCGGGCGCCATGGTGGCCATGGCGGCTCGGGCCTGCACAGAGAGAGGAAGAAGAGGGTGAGGGAGGAGGAGGAGGAGGAGAGGGAGGACGCAGGGAGAGGAGGAGGAGGCCGGGGCGGCGCGGCGGCTCGCCGGAGTTGGCCAGCGGCGGAGACCATGGCGTGGAGCTCCGGGTGGCCGCCCATGGCGCGGCGCGGAGGCGATCACGGCCCGGATCGGGCCCGGACGGTGGCGACGGCGGGCCCACGGGGCCCGGACGCGACCTGGCGGCGGCTGGAGCTGGCTGGAGGGCAGTTGGGGCAACGTGGCGCGATCTGGACCGTAGATCGCCGGATCTGACGGCCAGAAACACCTGGGAGCTAGGGTTTCGGGATTGGGAGGATTTGGGAAGAATTTTGAGGATATTTTGAGGGGGTGGATGCAATCTTGTGCTAGGGAAACCCTAGAAAGGGGTGGGAGAGTGGTGGTATTTATATAGCCCAGGTGGCTGGTAGCTTCAAAAACATCCCTTGTTTTCTCTCGCGTGCGCAGTGTTTACGTTTCTAACCGCCGGGGGCCCGCAGGACCTCCGATTCGGGTAAAACTTCGAACTGTGCGATCAGCGCGTTGAGCCGGCGGCGTTCACCTCGCACTGGAACCGTTCCAAGAACACTTTCCGTCGCGCTATAAAAATAACCCGTTTAATTATTAAACGGGGTTTTCGTTCGATTGGCTGCGGCTGGTCTCGTGCAGTTTTCGCGACGGTGATCGGGCGAAACCTGGTGTCGCAAATGTCGAGCGTCAGGGTGGCAAGGGTCGGTCTTCGTCCGATACGAGATAAGAGGGGGAAAAATAATTGCCGATCGATAAATCGGGGATGCAAACACCGAAAAAAAATCAGACAATCCAACAATTCACACCGAAAACAAAATTTTTAATTTTTGTGAAATCTGGGCTATTACATTACAACACCACCAACAAGGGATCTCGTCCCGAGATCCAGGACGATCCGGGGGAGAGGGAAGGCGGAAAAGAGCGTCGACGATATTCAACACCACCAACAAGGGACTCTGCTCCATGTCGAATGGCAAACCTCCGTCGAGAAACTTTCCGCAGAGAGACGACATCGTCGGAAAAACGAAACCGTCAGTGACAAGAGGAAGAACGATCGCGAAAACCAGATCAAGGGATAGTGATTTTCGACGCAAGTCGTGAAAATACCGGCAAAAGGATGGATGGCAATGGATGACCCAGATGATACCCGAAATCGGAGAAGCTAAAGGTACTACAGGAATTCCCAAACCTGAGATTGAAATCGAGACAATACGCTGCAAGAAAGGCATTGTAAGGATTCCGATACTCCACACACTCGAGATCCTAGATTTTGAAGGGGATAAGGCGAGAATTAAACACTTATGGCACTTGTCCTGACCAGAGCATAGGTAAGGAGGAAAAATAATCCTACTCTCCGATAACTTTCTTGGTAACTACAAAATAGTTTTTGTCTAGACTCGACTTCGGCCAGAGAAGGGACCCTACGGTCGGTAAGGCTCTGATACCAAGTTGTAAGGCCCGATATGCGGTACTGTTTCAGATCTAAATGTTTCCATCCAGGTCCCGGGAAGAAGCACATATCGGTCCCACCGCGACATATGACGAAGTCATATGCCCCGGATTTCCAACATGACATCACAACATTACAGATACAAGGATACAACATCTCATACAATCGGCATACAACTGCCTTAACTACAATACATCAGCGGAAGGTACATGTCTGAGTACAGACTACAATCAAATGCCTAGTGGCAAAGAGAAAATCATCGATTCCCATAACCACACGGGTCCAGGCCCTCCGTCGGGATCCGCCTATCTAGTCGTCGTCGAGTCTCCACGTGAACCGTCGATCACCGTACCTATTGTCGATCGAGAACCCTGAAAAGAGTTTGGGGGTAGTATCATGAGTACAGAAATACTCAGCATCCAACTGTACTGGTCAACTGACCCAGCAAGGACTTCATCACTCGTCATTCTAGGACAACTAGTAGTTTACGGTAAGGACGGGGTAAGTGGTGAGGTTGCTGCCGCACTAGCATTCATGAAGTGGCTAATGATCTAGAGAGTAAGGTAAGAAGCCAAGCATTCGATGAGGAATCGCCTCCAACAAGTCTGCTATCCACCTACTTACGCAAGCATAACACCTATCCTATCCTTGTCCTCCTCTTCGCATCCCGACGAAGAAGAAGCACTCAAGGCACACACACGTTGATCAAGTTATATTAAGATTATCTCAGTAGTTGTTGTCTATGAACAAGGAGTAGGTCTCAAGTCGTCCATAACCGTGGACACGGCTTCTCGAAAAGATTTAACCCTGCAGGGGTGTACCAACTGCCCATTACAAGGCTCCGCACGCACACCCATCTCTCTCTGTTGCTACCCATCACATGGAACCATTGTATGATTTAGTTCCAAGAGATCCGAAACGACACGTCCCTCTAACTAAGAACGAACAAATCCGGGTGGCCCCCGGGGAGTCGACACCCAATCCAAAAGCCGGCCACGCTCTCGGATCTCTTCCGTATGGCTAAGGTCGGGGTTAGCCTCACCTATATAACAGGGGACTTACCTAGCTCACCAGTGTGGACCAACAAAGGAACTCTGTATCTGCTGGCCCGAGTTGTTTTAAATCCACTGGCTGCAGACCAGTTATGCATGCGGGTTTCAAATGGTAAATCAGCTTGGGCCACCACTAGAAATGTTTGAAGCTAGGTAGGTAAGAAGAGGGGACCCCACAGTATCCCACACGCGGTTAGGCACGCTCAGTCTTAAAACAAATACCCGGAACTCAGATCCTAGGTGACTCGAATGGAACAAAGCGTCGGGGCGGGATAGCCTAGACCTTCCATCCTTTGTCGAGTATAGTCAACATTTATAATAATCATATCATCAACAACAATATAATAATTTGATATCCCAAAACCAAGGAGTAACAGGGGGTAACATCGTAGTGTCCTAAGCATGCATACTAAGCAGGAGCTGAGCAACGAGCAATAGTAACATAGCAGTACATGGTTTGCTGGGAGGGGACATGGCTGTATCGGTTTGAAAGAGGCTGTAAACATGTGGTAGGATCAAACATCGAACCTATCAAAGACTATCATGAAAAACGCTGGTTGAAATAGAATGGATCATAAGTAATGTATAGTTCTTGCCTGTTGATAAGTCGGGTTCCGAAGGTGTAGTTGATCGCAAGCTCGCTTCGTCTCTGAGAGGTACCCGCGGAAGCACACAAGAGGGTAAACACTGGAAAGCAATCAACGAGCAATCATCTATTAGACGAAGCAAACATGAGCAAGCATCAACAAGAAGCAACACGAGACATATCACCTACCGTCGAGAGCGGTTACTAACAATTTAAGTGGAGTACTCGTCACACACAACGATACCGCACATTTAGAATCGGTTCAAGTTGTTTAGCTACAAATGATCAACCAACGGTTGTTAACATGGCAAGGCACCCAAGCATGACATGTCACACAATCATGGCAAAAGGTTAAGCACAAAGTAAACTACCTATACTAGTCAAGTTAAGCGAGGCAGCACCCTAAACATGGCATAACACTAAGTGCCTCACGATGATTAAAGGATTTGATACTGTTCTGCCCTAAACCATATTTTAGGTTGGTTAACAACAGACAGCAACAACAAAATCACAAAGTTCACGAAAACATAATCAAGTTACATATAAAGAATAGCCCAAACGGAGTTACGGTTAAAAAGATACAAGCAAAACAAGTTATAGGCACAATCTGCCAACATCAGGAAGCACACTTTAGAGCATTGCATAAACAGGGTAATGAGTGAAAACATGCTCACAATTGATATGCAATTAAAGTAGACATGTCAGGGAAGGGATGGAAAAAAGAATCATGCAAGTAGGCATCATGAACAACTAGTTATAGCCCATGCAAAATGCAATAAAACATTACTGGTCTAGGACTTAGTGAAAATCATGAAAACATGGCAGAATCTATTATTTTTATGCTGTATAAACAGGGGTATAACTATATGCAAAAGTGCAGCAACATGACATAGCAATACATGGGCATGAAGTAGACATGATGAGGATCAGGTGCAAACAAGAATCAAGGTCATAGGCATCACAGATCAAAAGATATTAAGCATGCAACATGGCATCGGAACGTTACACACTTAGAGAAAAACAGAGGTGGCTTTCAAAAACAGTGGCATAGAAATTTTGAAGCTCAATAACTATATGACCAACAAGCATATCATGACAATGCAATACATATGATGGAAGTATACATGATGCTTACCAATATGCAATTGGAATCACTCAATTCCGATAAACGGTTGCGACGCAACCGTCACCCGAAGTTGCAACAAATTAACAGTTTTCAGCACAGCAGCACATTAACAGCAAGGTCACCACTTTGGAGCAAGATTTAATATAGCTAAAGCACCCAAACATGAAAAGTTAAAGCATGGGAATGAAGTACACATGATGCTTAACACATAGGAAAAAGAATCAATGCAATAGGCCTCATGGATTTGACACAAGCATCACCCAAAGTTTGAACAAAATAACAGCAACAGTAGTTAACAGCAGATTAGCAACTTAACGATCTGGTGCTCTGTTCAACACACAATTACATATTCAAGATGACCTCAAAATAAATAACTTTCTAAAGATGAACTCTAGAGCACACAAAGAACAACCAAACAAAAAAGAATCGCTTCATTTGGACCTACGAGTCAACGGGAATTAACGTTGCAAAACAGGACAGCACACAAATAATTCTAGGACTTAGAGAAAATTACAGGGGTGGACGAGCTCGGGGCTGTCAGATCCATGGCGGGCTGGCCATGGCCGGAACATCAACGGCGAGGGCACGGGAGGCCGGGAGAGGCGCGGGAAAGGCCGGTGATGTGTGGATCCGGCGGAGGGCGGCCGGATCTCGTCGGATCCGGGGCGGATCGGGGCCGGCGGCGACCAGATCGGGCGGCACGGGCGCGAGCTCGAGCTCGGGCGCTGTAACAGCCCAGTTTTCAAAAAAATTAAAATTTTTGTTTTCGGTGTGGATTGTTTGATTGTCTGATTTGTTTGCGGAGTTTGCATCCCCGATTTATCAATCGGCGATTATTTTTCCCCCTCTTATCTCGTACCGGACGGAGACCGACCCCTTTCCACCACGACACACGACCTTGCGACACCGGGATTTCACCCGAGCACCGTCGCCACCAGCACAAGTCCAGCCATCGCCACCGGAACGAAAACCCCGTTTATTTAATAAACGTATTATTTTATGGGGCGCCGAAAAACATTGTCGGAATGTCACCGCAGTGAGGTACGATCGACGATCTCGACGCGCTGAGCACGTGGTCGAGATTTCGTCGGAATCGGAGTCCGTACGGAGTCTCGGCAGTCACGAACGCGATCACCGGACACACGAGAGGGGTACCGGGGGCATTTGCGTAAACAGGCCAGCCAACCTGCCTATATAAAGACCACCAGACTCCCACCACCCAATTAGGGTTTACCCTAATGGAAATTTGCAGCCACCACCTCAGTTTTGCCACAAAATTTGCCCCCAAATCCCCCAAATCTCGAAACCCTAGCCTCCCAGCCATCCGGAGCCGTCGGAACTGGAAACGGAGGTCCCAGATCGCGCCACGTCGCGCCCAGAGACAACCAGCAGCCTCCCACCTCCAGCCGCGCCGCTGGGCCCCGCCGGGCCGGATCTGGGCCCCGCGGGCCCGCCTCAGCCGCCGCCGCCCGTGCCATGAAGCTCCTCCCGAGCAACCCCGCCGCCTCGCGCCGCCGGCTGCCGGTGAGCAGCCCGGCCACCCCCATCTCCTCCTCTCCCTCTCCTCCTGCCCGCCTCCCTCTCACCTCCCCATCTCTCTGCTGCAGGTTGCCACCGGACCC
The DNA here is from genome assembly GCA_950022295.1 of Bromus sterilis. Taxonomy (NCBI): domain Eukaryota; kingdom Viridiplantae; phylum Streptophyta; class Magnoliopsida; order Poales; family Poaceae; genus Bromus; species Bromus sterilis. The sequence continues at coordinate 278,139,598 of OX465596.1, forward strand.
ACCCTCCATGGCCGAGCTCGCGGAGCCGCGCCACCCTGGCTCCTCGCCCCGCGCCGCCAGGGAGCTCACGCCGACGAGCCCCGCCGGATTCGGGCCGGCGCTGCCCCTCTCGGCCTCCATGTGCCACCTCCCTCCCGCGCCTGGGCCTGCGCCGCCGCCGGCCGGCTGCCTCCTGGTCAACGGGAACGGCCTCCCGATCCAGCGCCCAGCTGCCATGGGCCCGGCCACCCTCACGGCCCAGCTCCCCACCGGCCCGCAGCCGGCCTCCCTGGCCCAGAGGCCACCTCGACCAGATGGGCCTCGAGGCCCATGGTGAGCCAGCCCGAGCGGCTTTCTCTTTTTTTTATGTTTTTTTTCTTTTTCTTATTTCCTGTTATTTTGCTAAGTCCCTGGTAAATCTGCTGCTGATTCAATTTTGTGTTGCGATTTCCCGTTGAACCATAGCTCCGATGAACGTGCCCCCAAAACGAAAGTTGCTCAGTTTTGCGTGCTCTAGCATTCCTATGTAGAAAGTTTTTCCGTTTGAGCTCATATTGATTGTGTAATTGTGTGCTAAAGTGGGCATTAGGCCGTTAAACTGCTACAAATTGCTGTTAAGTGCTGCTGTTATTATTTTATTGCAACTTCGGGTGACGATTGCTTCGCAACCGTTCATTGGAATTGATTGATTCCTTTTGCATTGCGTTAAGCATTGTTTCTACTTCAGTTTCATGCATTCACATGCCATTTTTTCTTGCTGCATCATGATTGTATCTTGCTCCAAAGTTTCTATCCTGCTGTTATTGTGCTGCTGTTGCTGAAAATGTAATTTTGTTGCAACTTCGGTCGACGAGTGTGTCGCGACCGTTTATCGGAATTGAGTGATTCCAATTGCATATTGTTAAGCATCATGTCTAATTTCATACCATTTATTGCTATGTCATGTTGCTGTCCTTTTGGATATAGATTTACCCCTGTTTTTACAACATGTGTGCATAGCTTGTCTTGCTTATATCTTTTGATCCGTAACTCCGTTTGGGGTGTTCTTTATATGTAACTTGATTAGTTTTTCGTGTACTTTGTGTTTATGCTATTTTTTTCTGTTGTTAACCAACCTAAAATATGGTTTAGGACAGAAAATTACCAAATCTTTTAATTGTGGTGCGGCACTTAGTGTTATGCCATGTTTAGGTTGTGTCTCACTTAAATTGACTAGCATAGATAGTTTACTTTGTGCTTCACCTCTTGACATGTTTGTGTGCTATGCCATGCTTGCTTGAGTTGCCATGTTAATAACCGTTGGTTGATCACTTGTAGCTAAGCAACTTGTACCACCATAAATGTGCGGTATTCGTCGTGTGTGACCGATACCCCACTTAAACTGTTAGTAACCGTTCTCGACGATAGATTCGTATCGCGTTGCCGTGTCATGTGCTGTATTCTTGATCTTGTGTTGCCCCGTAGTAATAGATGCTTGCTCGCTGATTGGTTTCCAGTATTTATCGTGTTGTGTGCTCCCGCGGGTACCTTCGGAGACGTTGCGAGCGTGCGATCGACTACACCTTCGGAACCCGACTTATCAACATGTAAGGACTATACATTACTTATGATCCATTCTATTTCATCCAGCGGTTTGCATGCTAGTATAGGTTAGTTTCTATGTTTGATCCTACCACATTTTTACAACCTCTTTCAAACCGATATAGCCATGTCCCCTTCCAGCAAACCTTGTACTGCTATGTTACTATTGCTCGTTGCTCAGCCCCTTCTTAGTATGCATGCTTAGGATGCTACGATGTTACCCTGTTACTCCTTGGTTTTGGGCTATCACATTATTATATTGTTGTTGATGATATGATTATTATAATGTTGACTATATTCGACGAAGGATGGAAGGTCTAGGCTATCCCGCCCCGACGCTTTGTTCCATTCGAGTCACCTAGGATCCGAGTTCCGGGTATTGGTTTTGAGACTGAGCGTGCCTAACCGCGTGTGGGATTTTATGGGGTCCCCTTTTCTTACCTACCTAGCTTCAAACATTTCTAGAGGTGACCCAAGCTGATTTACCATTTGAAACCATGCATATATGTCTGTCGGGTCGTTCCTAGCAGATATCCTTTAAAATAACCCGGGCCAGCGGTGACATAGTTCTTCTGTTGGTCCACACCTTGTGAGATAGAGGCCGTCCCACATGTGAGGGGATCAGTTACCTCGACCTTGGCCAGACGGAAGAGTCCGATCCGAGAGCGTGGCCAGCTTTTGGATTGGGTGTCGACTCCCCGGGGGCCACCCGGATTTGTTCGTTGTTAGCTAGAGGGACCTGTCGTTTCGGATCTCTTGGAACTAAATAATAAAATGGTTGCCTGTGATGGGTAGCAACTGAGAGAGATGGGCGTGCGTGCGGAGCCTTGTAATGGGCAGTTGGTACACCCCTGCAGGGTTAAATCTTTTCGAGAAGTCGTGTGCACGGTTATGGACGACTTGAGACCTACTCCTTGTTCATAGACAACAAAAACTGAGATAATCTTATATAACTTTATCAACGTGTGTGTGTGCCTTGACTGCTTCTTCTTCGTTAGGATGCGAAGAGGAGGACAAGGATAGGATAGGTGTTATGCTTGCGTAAGTAGGTGGATAGCAGACTTGTTGGAGGCGATTCCTCCTCAAATGCTTGGATTACTACCTTACTCTCTAGATCGTTAGCCACTTCATAAATGCTAGTGCGGCAGCAACCTCACCACTTACCCCATCCTTACCGTAAACTACTAGTTGTCCTAGAATGACGAGTGGTGAAGTCCTTGCTGGGTCAGTTGACCACTACAGTTGGATGCTGAGTACTTCTGTACTCATGATACTACCCAAAACTCTTTTCAGGGTTCTTCATCGACAACAGGTAGGGTGATCGACGTTTCACGTGGAGACTCGAGGACGACTAGTTAGGCGGATCCCAACGGAGGGCCTGGACCCGTGTGGTTATGGGGATCGATGTTTTTCTCTTTGGCACTAGGCATTTGATTGTAGTCTATACTCAGACATATACCTTCCGCTGATGTATTGTATTTAAGGCAGTTGTATGCCGATTGTATGAGATGTTGTATCCTTATAGCTGTAATGTTATGATATCATGTTGGAAATCCGGGGCATATGGCATTGTCATATATCGCGGTGGGACCGATATGTGCTTCCTCCCCGGATCTGGATAGAAACATCTAGATCTGGAACAGTACCGCATATCGGGCCTTACAAAAGGTACTGAAATTTCCAATCTTTTTCGTGTATTAAGGTTTTTCAAATTTTACATAAATTTTAACTGGTTTTGAAAATACCGAGATTTATTCAAAATAGACGAACAGTAATTTGATATTAATTTTTTAACCACTTCTCGGAATAGTGCAAATGATATACCGTTGGCAAGCTACTGAAATTGAAAACGTTTTCATGTTTTATGTTTTTTCAAATTATGCATAGTTTTTGAACAGTTTTGAAAATACTAAAATTCAGATATTTTAAAAGATTATCACTGATGTTCTTTGGACCTCGGAATGATGCAAATGATATTGCGTTGCAAAGGTACTAAAATTTAGAAACTTTTTTTGTGTTTTAATATTTTTCCAGTTATTCACGTTTTTGAACAATATTCAAAATACCGAGATTTTCTCTGTTATGAGAAGGAGAGTTTTGTACTTCCCTCCGCATATATCTCGTACTTCTTGGAATAGGATATTTGCCCTGCACGTTACCACAATATTGTACTTCCTGTAATCATAGTCATTTTTTCATTCAATTACAGGAGACCATGTTTTTTTTTAATTTTTAATGGTGTTTATTTTCCGATCTTGCTGTTTTTATTCTTCCCTAAACTCTATTTTTGTACTTCTCGATCTTATGGTTTTGTACAACCATTGTACTTCAATGGTATTTCCCAGGGTTGATTCAGTGGTACTGCCCGGTAATGAAAAGGCTTGTGCTTTCTCAAAATGAATAAATTTTACTTCCCAGAACGAATCGACAGTACTGCACAAAATGATTTAATGGTACTTCCCATGATTCAGTGGTACTACCCAGAAAAAAAGTATGTACTGCTTAAAGTGAATAAATCATATTGTGTAGAGTGAATTGGCGGTACTGCCTAGAATGATTCAATGGTACTGCTCGGTAATAAAAATGTTACTATTACTCGGGGGAAAATATATGTACCGCCCTAAGTGAATAAATAGTATTGCCCATAGTGATTCAATGGTACTGTCCGTTGATAAAATAATAGTATTACTAAAAATGAATAAATTTGTACCACCAAGAATGAATAAATTGTACCGCCCTTCTCTTTTTTGAATTTGTAGTTACATCTCATACATTTATATATCATAATGAAATAGTAGTGGTATTAGTAGCAATATTTTTTTCTCCTTGTATGTTCGAATCCTAATGCCTGAAAACCTGCATGCAGGTACTTGAAGCCTCTTCCTCTAACTATGTGATGCATTCAGAATGATGGCCTGGCCTGCATGGCACTTCACCTAGAAGCAGACGGCGGGAGGAGCCATGCATGGTTGCATCTCTCTGGATCAAGCGAGGAAAGCAGGGGCCAGTGACCAGCGTGTGCGTGACGGGCGTTCACCGGGTTACGGCGCCACGGTCGGAAGAAGGCAAGATGCGCCTCCAGGTCCACTAATTCTAATGCATTGCTCGAACAAACATCTTTATATACAAAGTGGAAAGCAACGATAAATTATAATACTCATGTCTTAACCAAATGACCCATGGTAGTATAGTATCAGGAAACTGAAGTACATTGAATTTTTGTAAACTACCAAAAGCTGACGGAGAAGACCAGCCCGGTTACCATTGCCATGCCACAGATAGTGCAGTACAGTACAAGATCATGTTGCGCAAGTTTCCTGTCATCACTGGCAAGGAGGATAACATCGCTCGTGCGCGCCCGCATCGAGACCACCGGCTCCAATCTCGTCGCCCTGCCGGAAAGACCCCCCTGCCTCTGCTTACCAGCAATGGAACTAATATTCACCAGGAAGTGTCCAGGAATTAATAAAGAGAAGCTCATGAGGATCGCTTCTTTTTGCGTTGTTTCTCTACTACTCCAATCAATTTAGAACGGCCCCTATGCGATGAAGACCATTCTGAGCTACGTCGAAGACATCGATGGCGTGGCCCGTGACCTCTGGGTTGAGGTGCCGCTGTACCGGCTGGGAGGGGCCTGACCAAAGTCTTCATGTCATTCCTGGGATCCTGTAGCAGCCCAAAACTAGCAAATTCCATATAAATTTGCATTTTTATTTTTCCCATTGGGGAGAAAATTTTGCACATTTATTCTTTTCCATAATCCATGTTACAGAAAAATGCCAATCATTTTTCATGTTATGCAAAAGGATTATTCTCAATTATTTCTATTCTTCCTTTTCTTGCCTTTTTCTTATGCTGTCTTTTAGTAAAGGAATAAATGAGAGGAATTATTCTAGTGGGATTGGGCCCCTTTTCCTCTCTCCCAGCCCAGTCCAACTCCAATTCAGCCCAACTCCCCCAGCAGGCCCACCTGTCACCCCCCTCCTCTTCACCTTTTCCCTCTTCCTCTGCCCTCGACAAGGAAAAGAAGAGAGGAGCTCTGCGTGGAGCCCCTCTGCAGCCTCTCTTCCCTCCCCCTTTTAATCCCCTCTACCCTGTCGAACCCTAGCCCTCCTCTCCTTCCCTCACGCCGCCGCCTCCCAACTCCCCTCCTTCTCAGTTTTCGCAATGATCAGGAGGCCGATGAGCTCCATGGTCGCCTCCGCATCGAGCCCCTGCACTCGATCATCATATCCTTGGACGTGGGAGTCCTCCCGAACCTCCGCCTGACCCCGTTCCTCGCAACCACTCCAGGAGCAAGGAACCGAGCTCCGACATGCCCTGGTTCGACTTCCCCGTGCACGGAGCCGTTGCCATCGTCTCCGCGGACGCGATCTCCCCTGCTTTCATGTCGTCCGCTGCGTCGTCTTCATCGAGCATGTGTCCTCCCAAAGCCGTTTGACTCCAGCGTGATCCCCTATGTGTGCTCCTCCTCCTATTTTCCCTCTCTCCGTGCGTAGAACGAGTAGACAGGTTCCCCTGTTTTGCTCGTTGCCGTGGCCTTGCACGTCGCCGGCATCCCGTCCGTCCGGGTCGCGTGCGGACCATGCGCTCTCGTGCTCAGGCGTTCCCAAGGCCATGCCTTGGCAACCAGGAACATGCCCAGCGCGGCTCCCTCTCCGTCTTGCTTCCGTGCGCCTCTCCCATCGATATTCCTGTCGTTGTCGCCGTGGTCGCGTAGCTCGACGCCGGTGTCCTCCCGCGCGTACTTGAGTGACAGGGTGGTGCCCCAGCTCGCCCCGGGTAGTCCTCGTACGTGCCCTGATCGCCCCCGTGCTCGTGCGCTTGTCCCTGATGCCTCTATGTTCGCAACTCTGAAGATATCCAGATCATCAGGTTGTTGCAGGTGTTATGTTTCTCCAGTTTCAGAGTTTGTTAGCCGACCTTGTATGTTTATTTAATGTTGCAGCGCTCTTATATTGTGATTAGGATCAGTAGCACCGTGGTAGACCATCGTGGGTTGCATCCAAGATGTTCGTGGTTTTAGCCCCCTTGGGAACAAATTAAACCCCCTTTTCTATCTCTTTTTGCTGCTGCATGTAGTGGGCTCAGCCCAGCAGGTTGTCTCGCTCGTGGGAGCTCGATAGGTCAGACCCGTGAGGGTTTGGGCCAAATTCAGCTGAAGCCAGCCCGTGGAGATGTCCCTTCATTTTATTTTTCTTCGTTTAATTCAGTTCTGCCCCTTTTGCGTTGCTTGTGTTATGTGCATCCTTGCCCCAACTATATTTTGTTATATATGTTTTTGGGCCAGAAAAATGTGAGGAAGGTGATGGTGCTATTCATTTTGTCAAATGGGCATGCATTATTTGCTGATGGTGTATTTTTTCACGTAACCTCGCACGATGATGCACGTGGGGAAATTCTTCTAATCTTTCTCCTTCGGAGCATCGTAGTTCATTCGATGACCGTATTTTTCGGTAGCGTTTTCTCGCTCTTTATTTCATTGCTTGCAATAGAAAGCATTAATTAGGTGCATCATACCATGCCATGTCATTTGCATATATTTAATTTAAGGAACCCATCTCAAGATCTATCTTCGTGAGTGGGCAATTCTTGTTCAAGCCATGTTCTACATTCCTTGCTCTTTCCATGATCATGCATCGTAATAATTATAGCATAAGGATCCTTCGGATCCGTAATTCACCTACATAATTCTTATGAAGGTTGTCGGGAGCATTGCACCCTTGCCATCCCGAGCCTCATTTCAACTTGCTCATTCTTATGTTCATGCCATGCTATTAAAATGACATGCACCATTCTTGATCGTTCTTGTTTGTTCATTGCTTGCTCGTCCTTGTTCCGTAGTAATAGAAGCATGTTTGTTGATTGCTTTCTAGTGTTTACTTCTTGTGTGCTCCCACGGTTAACTTCGGAGATGTTGTGAGCTTGCGATCGACTACACCTTCGGAATTTGACTTATGAACAAGCAAGGGGTATACATTACTTATGATCCATTCTATTATAACCAGCAGTTTGCATGCTAGTCTAGGTTAGGATCGATGTTTGATCCTACCACATGTTTACAACCTCTCTTAAACCGATACATCCATGTCCCCCCAGCAAACCATGTACTGCTATGTTACTATTGCTCGTTTCTCAGCCCCTACTTAGTATTCATGCTTAGGATGCTATGAATTTTACTCTTTTACTCCTTGGATTGGGTTATCACACTATTATATTATTTTGGATTGACTATATTCGATGAAGGATGGAAGGTCTAGGCTATCTCGCCTCGATGATTTGTTCCATTCGAGTCACCTAGGACCCGAGTTCCGGGTATTGTCTCTTGATGAGAGTGCCTAACCGCGTATGGGATTCTATGGGGTCCCCTCTTCTTACCTACCTAGCTCCAAACATTTCTAGTGGTGTCCCAAGATGATTTACCATTTGAAAACCGTGTGTGTGGCTGGTGAGCTCCCAACAGATTTAAAAGAACTCGGGCCAGCGGAGAGATGATTTCTCTAGTTGGTACACCCCATGGAGCTAGGGGCTGCCCACATGGTTTGGGTAGTTAACTCGACCTCATCCAGACGGTAGAGGCCAATTCAAGAGCGCGACCAGCTTTTGAGTTGGATGTCGACTCACCGAGGCCACCCGGATTTGTTCGTTGTTAGTTAGAGGGATTATGACGTCCGGATTTCTCGGAACAACTCTTCAATAAGTGTTTTTAATAGGCCCGACTGAGAGAGCTGGCGTACATGCAGAGCTTATAATGGGCAGTTGGTACCCCCTGCAGGGTTAAATCTTTTCGAGAAGCCATGTCCACGGTTATGGACGACTTGAGACCCACTCCTTGTTCATAGACAACAACAACTGAGATAATCATAATAACTTGATCAACGTGTGTGTTCATTGACAGCTTCTTCTTCATCGTGTGATGAAAGAGGAGGACACAGATAGGATAGGTGTTATGATTGTGTAAGTAGGTGGATAGAAGACTTGTTGGAGGCGATTCCTCATTGAATGATTGGCTTCTCATCTTACTCTTTAGTTCGTTAGCCACATCATATATGCTAGTGCGGCAGCAACCTCACCACTTACCCCATCCTTACCATAAACTACTAGTTATCTTAGATTGACGAGTGATGAGGTCGTTGTTGGGTCTGTTGACCACTACAGTTGGATGTTGAGTACTTTTGTACTCATGATACTACCCCAAACTCTTTTCAGGGTTCTTGATCAACAACAGGTATGGTGATTGATGTTTCACGTGGAGACTCGACGACGACTAGTTAGGTGGATCCCGACGGAGAGCCTGGACCAGTGTCGTTACGGGGTTGGAGTGTTTTATCTTTGCCATTAGGCATTTGATTGTAGTATGTACTCAGACATATATCTTCCGCTGATGTATTGTATTAAGCCAGTTGTATGCTGATTGTATGTGATGTTGTATCCTTGTAGATGTGTTGTGATATCATGTTGAAATCCGAGACATATGGCTTCATCATATGTCACGGTGGGTCTGATATGTGCTTCGTCCTCGGGTCTGAACGGAAACGTCCAGATCTGAAATAGTACCGCATATCGGGTCTTACAACTGGGTATCAGAGCCTTACCGATCGTAGGATCCCTTTACTGGTCGAATTTGAGTCTAGACAAAAACTATTTTGTAGTTACTAAGTTAGTTATCAGAGAGTAGGATCTTTTTACTCCTTATCACCTCATTATGGTAAGGAAGTGCGACATAATGATTTTCTCCTTCAACTTATCCTCTTCAAAACCAAATTTAGGTTCTCGTTTAGGAGATTTCAGTCAGACCAATACTTTATCAGCAACGGGTTGGTCGGTGTACTTCGAACTGGCTGAGCATGGCTCGCGGGCTTGTCGCTCTACATCAACAAAAGTGCGGCCCACGTGAAACAACGAACCGGGTTGCCTGGTTATTATCCAACTAATGGATTCTAAACCTCCCGCTTCGGCTAGCCCCCTTTGTACGCTTGAGTCAGCACTGTGTGTGGATCCTCCTTTGTCCCGTCTTGTTGTTTAGGTTTTGGCACCTTCCTGAGTGATGCTATTGTAGAAATGCTGGTACGGTATTGTTTCGATTCGTATTCTCATGTTTCGAGGCATCCAGTAGCTCCTAGGTAATCTTGTCCGGAAACCTTGATTTTTTTTTCCGAGTGGATTCAATTTTGTTGCGATATCCCCTTGCTTGATTCGAGCTTTCTCTCGATTAGTTTCCTGCACCTTTGGAAGTTTCTTCTCCGATATCAGCTTCCCTAGTGGGGTTGGATCCTGACGGAAGCAAACATTGTTGTCACGATGAGCAAAGTCTTTGTGGTGGTGTCGGGAAGTTTCACCTCTCGTTCGATCTTCGTTCTTGCAACATCTCGGTCCCTTCCCCCGGGTTATGCCGGATCTCGGGACAAGATCCTCTGTTGGTGGTGGCGTGTTGTAACAGCCCAAAACTAGAAAGTTCCATAGAAATTTGCATTTTTATTTTTCCCATTTGGGAGGAAAATTTGCACATTTATTCTTTGCCATAATCCATGTTACAGAAAAATGCCAATCATTTTCATGTTATGCAAAAGGACTATTTCTATTGTATTTTTCTTGCCTTTTTCTTCTGCTATATTTTAGTAAAGGAATAAATGCAGAGGAATTATTCCAGTGGGATTGGGCCCCTTTTCCTCTCTCCTAGCCCAGTCCAACTCCAATTCAGCCCAACCGGAGCCCAACTCCCCCCCCCCCCGCAGCCACACCTATTGTCCCCCTCCTCTTTAACTTTTCCCTCTTCCTCTGCCCTCCACAGAGAAAATCAGAGAGGAGCTCGGCGTGGAGCCCCTCTGCAGCCTCTCTTCCCTCCCCCTTTTAAGTCCCTCTCCCCTGCCGAACTCTAACCCTCCTCGACTTCCCTCACGCCGCCGCCTCCCAACTCCCCTCCTTCTTCTCTGTTTTCACCATGATTAGGAGTCCGATGAGCTCCATGGTCGCCGACGCATCGAGCCCCTACACTCGATCATCATAGCTTTGGACGTGGGCGTCCTCCCCAACCTCCGCGCGACCCCGTTACTCGCAGCGACTCCAGGAGCAAGGAACCGAGGCCGACGTGTCGTGGTTCAACTACCCGTGCATGGAGCCATGGCCATCGTCTCCACAGACGAAATCTCCCCTGCTTTCACGTCGTTTGCTGCATTGTCTTCGTCGAGCGTGCGTCCTCCCCGAGTCATTTTGTAACAGCCCAAAAGCAATTTATATTTTCATGATGTAATTTTGCTTTGCCGAATGACTTCCAAACTTGACATGATGCTAGTTGATGTAATTCCATGTGGTGATTTCAAATGTCATTGAGTTTTGAACTCATTTGAATTGGTTTTGAATTCAAACAAGTTGGCTAAAAAAAGGTAGTGGGGGAGTTTTCCCATTTTCATGTGTGCTCCCCTAAACCCTAAAGTTGGCATAGCTCAATATTTCCCCTTCCCAAGCCTTTTAAAAACCTTGCACCAATTTTTAGCCCCCCAAAGATGTGGGCCCCTATTCAAAGTGAGTTTGAATTTCAAAATGGCCCCACATTTTTGTTGCTCCCAAAATTTGTCAAAACAATTTAACAAAATGGAGAATATTGCAAGGGTCTAGAAACATATGTTTATGTGTTTATCTCCTTTGTGGTTTGCCCACAAAAATCCTTGGGGTTTCTCTATTTTTAATAAATAGAAAATAATTCCATTTTTTCAGTTTCCCCTGGAGACAGAGGACCTGCCGGCCCAGCCCAGCAGGCCTCTTCCCCTTTTCCCCATAGCCCAGCAGCCCGTGCCACCGAAGCGGTACGCGGGGGCAGCTGGGGCTGTCGGATTCTAATCGGAGGGGCCTCAGCCATCGCCTTTCCAACGTGGACAAGGTCCCTCCCTCCGCTCTCTCTCACATCGGCGAGGTTGTCGACATCGATTCCGGCCAGCGTGGCCAGGAGAGCCTCCCCCTTTAAATTGAGCATGCCTCTAGCTCCGTGGAACCCTAGGTTCCCCTTTTTCCCCTCCTTTCTCCGTGCCTCCGACGCCAGGGCCAAGGGGCACCTCTCCTGTTCCCGCTGGTGAGGCTCAAATTCGCCGCCATCTCGCCGTAATTCCGACCGTGCGCTCGCGTGGGCGACCTCCAAGCTCACCCATGGCTTCTCCTTGAAATAATTGCCCACACGGTGCCCATTTGAAGACGTGCCCCGTTGAACTCCGCCACGTCCACCCTCTTCCCCGACGATGACCGTCTTTCTCCTTTGCTCCACGAGTCGAGTTCGTCACTAGCAACCCCAAGGTCAACCTCGAGCTCCCTTCTTCATCACCTAGCGCGTAGCCTAGCGTTCCCGCCCCGCTGCGTGTGTCCTGCGTACGCGGGTAGTCGTCGCCGACAAGCCACCGTGGCCGTCTTGTCCATGGCGTGCCCGAGGCGTGCCGTGCATGCAGTTGGTGCGCTCTGGACGCGTGCACGACAGCAAAGGGTTGCCTTGCGCCCCGATTTTCTTTTCCGCCTCGCTGTCTGAAGAAGATGCAGCAGAAGCAGAGCGCCGCCGTGCCTTTAAGACAAGGGTAGCCTCGCCGGTGTAAAGTAAGAGGCCGATCCCCATGGCGTACGTGTTCGGGGTTGCACCGTGCTCCGTTCTGTGCACCGTAGCGATATCCTAGGTGCGTAAATGCGACGCCATCGTCGCTGGAGCAGAGCCTCCGCGCTTCTGTCTCTGAAGCTTCTCGAGTGTGTTGCCGCCGTGACCTTTCCGGCAAGGAAAGGCTCCTCCTTGAGCTCGCCAAGGTCAGATCCGGGCACCCACGTTTTCATGGTGATGCCTTGCGTCGTTTGCAAGAAGGCGTCGAGCTTTAGCCGGCATGAGCTCGTCGAAATTGTTGCCGGAGCAGGGTGTGCACTCCCCTGTTGCTGTCTCTGAACCCTTCGATGTCGTGTTCTTCTGGTGAGAGTAGCGAGCGGGCTAGTGCGCCATCGTGGCCGCGCGTAGCTTCAAGGCATAGCTGGATGTGGCAGCTTACGATCCCGAGCAGCCGCAGTGCTGCCGGAGCCGTGCCGGCGAGGCCAGCGCCACCACAAGATTCATCGCCGTCGGGTGCTTCAGATATTCAGTTAAGTTGGGGGTATAGTTTACCTTTGCCGCTGCTCGTTTCTGTTTAGAAATTGTTTCGTAGCGCAGTGGCAGGGGCAGTGGAGAGAAGTGCAGCGCGGCTCGGGTTCGAGTCCTGGCCGACGCGCCCCTTTTTTTCTTTTTTCGCTGAGGCTGACACCCGTAGACCATGGGTCAGTGGCTAGGCCAGAGAGAGAGAGAGAAAAAGGAGTTGGGCCTGATGCGCCCGAGACCAGCCCAAGTGTTGTGTCTTTTCTACTTTTATTTTCAAATTTGATTTGAATTTCAAATTCAAATATGTTTCAAATGGCATGGGCTTCTTTACCTCAAACATATCATGCTATATATGCTTTTGGGGTAGAAATGTCCAAGGATTTGAATGGGGGCATTCATTTTGTGTTTTGTGCAATACCAAAATGACTGTAGAGCACCCAAGCCACTTGTACCCCATTTAACTTCCTTCTTTTGTTTTGCCTTTTCCAACATCAGTGCATGTCATGTCCTTTGCTTCTTTTCCCTTTCTTAATCATGCGCCGTGCCAATTGAGATCCTTGATTCCTGTAAAACCATCCCTAACATATTGTCATATGGAAGTGGCTTGGATCCGGTGTCAACTTTCGTCGACACCTTACGTCTCCGGAATCGATAGTTGAATTTAAATTACAATTGCATATTTGATTATGTTGATCTTGCCATGTCATGTTGTCATGTCACTTACACCAATGATAAGGCTATGACCAGAGACATAAAAACTTAACAATTGCATATGGAGTTGTTGACGTGTCTTCACCACCTTGATTTAAACTTGACTAGCTAGGGTCACACCATGCCTTAAACCTGAACATGCAATTCATGCTTGTGCATCTTTGATCCCGATGCTTACTTGTGGTGTTTTCTTGGACGGTACCGTACGTTAGAGCCTGAGCTTGCCGAGGAGACCTACGTGGAGCTGTCCGACACCTCCGTCGACTTCTTACCCAGACAAGGGGGTTTATATATCATTCCTTATAGCTTTCAGCTCGCCCGCCAAGCTGTAGTTTGAATGGTTGTTTGATCCTACCGCCATATACTTGTGCCTCTGAACTAAACCCAAACAGCCATGCCACCACATCCTAGCAAACCTTGTTTGGCTATGTACCTTGCTTGCCTAACCATTGCTTAGTATGTGTAGGCCCTTTACCTCCTACTTACCCATTGTTGCTTGGTGGCTTATGATTCTATTATCAGAAATTGGTTGATATTTATTAATATGATGTTAACTTATATTTGACGAAGGATGAAAGACCGGGCTATTCCCGCCAGGTGTTTTGTTTCATTCGAGTCACCTAGGTCCCGAGTTTCGGGTATTGTGTTTCTTGATGAGCGTGCCTAATCGTGTGTGGGATTCTATGGGGTCCCCTTGTCTTACCTACCTAGCTCCAAACAGTTCTAGTGGTGTACCGAGCTGATTTACCATCTGAAACTCGTGTGTATGTCTGGTTAGTGCTCTAGCAGGTTTAAAACAACCCGACCCAGCGAGGACAGAGTTCCCTTGTTGGTCCAACCTGAACAGCTGAGGACCCGAGCACAGTGATGCCTACGGTAATCCGAACCTGGAGTCATACGATAGAGACCGATTCGAGAGCGCGGCCGGCTTGATGTCGACTCACCAGGGGCCACCCGGAATTGTGCGTTCTTAGTTAGAGGGACTCTGACGTTCCGGATTTTCAGGCGCCTTCATCCGCCAAGTGGAAACCGGGCATATATGTGAAGCCTATAATGGGCAGTTGGTACACCCCTGCAGGGTTAAATCTTTTTGAAAAGCCGTGTCCGCGGTTATGAACGACTTGAGACCTACTGCTTGTTCATATAATAACATCAACTTAATCATTCCTTAAAATTTCCAACGTGTGAGTTACCTTGATTGCTCTTGTTCGTCCGGAGCGAGAAAGAGGGGATAAGGTTGTGTTATGTTTTGCGTATGTAGGTGGATACAGACCTATTGAGGCGATCATCAACGGATTCTTGGATCTCTCCATACTCTAAATAGATCGTTATCCACTCATATATGCTAGTGCGGCTGCAACCTCAACCACTATCCTTTCCTTACTGTGAGAAGTTAGTTATACTGTATTGATATATACTCACCCCTCGCATTTTATTTCACGCTATGTACAAACATTTGGGCCCTCAGACTACTACTTCGACAAGAGCACCGGCAAGTACTTCGTGTAGGTTCCACCGGAGGACGACGACGACGACTTCGTTCAGTAGACCTATAGTTGGGTTTCGAAGATCCGCTGGTGGACAACATGTTTTGTGCGTAGCCCTCTCTAGGGCCATTCGATCTAGACCGTACCCGGTCGTGTATGTCTTTTCATGATGTTATGATGTACTGCTGGATCTTATGATCTCAGAGATGATGTAATAAATACCGGTGGCGAGTATATGCCCTGGACATATGTATTCTGTGTCTTAGTTTGTTCATGCTTCATTTACCTATTGTTGAGAATCCGATAGTGATACAAGTGCGAGTATCGTGCATCGGTGGCCACTTATGCGCTTCTATCTCAGGCCGGACGCGAAAGCGACTAACTCGAGATAGTACTGCATCGGGGCCCTTACAACTTGGTATCAGAGCAGGATTGACTGTAGGACCCCTTACTGGCCGAAGTCGAGTCTAGAAACTATTTTGTAGTTACTAAGGAAAAATCGGAGAGTAGGAACTCTTTCTTTTTCTTCTTACACCACCCTCCCACCCCTTTTTTCCGTGAGGAAGTGAAACACTGTTCTTCTCTCTGAAACTTATCCTTTCAAAACCATTCTAGGTTCTCGTTTCCATGGGGCTCCGATTCCTCTATAATCTTTTGCTAGCGACGAGAAGGGTTGGCGTACGTTGAGAAAACTGAGCCTCCACTTGGGGTTGACTGCTCCACCTCGCTTACGGCGTACCTCAGGTGAAAATCCTATACAGGGATGGTTGGTATCCGACGGATGTGGTTCCTCCCCCTATAGAAGACCACTTCGGCGGGCCTCTCAGGGAAGATGTCTCAACGTTCAGGTCTTCAACCACTCGTATATATTGTTGTGTGCTCGCTACCAGATTATTATCTTGGATTCATATGATCTGAGTTTGGGTATTCCAGTAGCACCTAGCTTTCGGACTTTCTGGGTTAACCTTGGTGGATATTCAGCTTTCGGCTTCCTCATACCTCGTGAGGAAGTTTTGTTGTCAATATAGTTTTATCTTCTGGTTTCATCAATATTTCTGCCATGTTCTCATAAGTGTTCCTGTATACAGAATGGCGAGAGGGAACACGCCGGCGGAGAACCCTATACTTGGGGAGGCTGTGGCCACAGTGGCTCAGCGCACGGCTGAAATCTTGCAGATGCTTCAAAACCAGACCGCCCAGAGGAATGATCGACCACAAAACACGACCTTGCAACAGTTCCTCGCTATCACCCCCCCAGGTTCTCAGAGGCACGAGACCCGCTGGAGGCAGATGATTGGTTGGAAGATATCAAGAAGCACTTCAGCGCGAACACCGTCAGGCCAGTCGACTACGTCACTTTCGCCTCCTTCCAGCTTCAGGGTGCAGCAGGCAGCAGGTACTCTACCTACAAGGCCAACAGGGGCTATCCGCCAGGAGTCAGCCAAGGCCGAGTGGGACACAGACAGAAAGCGTCAGAGGGAGTTCATCTCAGCAGCGATGGTCCACAAGAAGGCGAAGACTTGGGTTACAGAGGCGCCTACACAGAGACAATAGTTCCAGCCGAGGGGAAAATTGTCCGCACTTTTGCCCGCCCTCCCGTCCCAGTTTAGCAGCTCCCTCGCTCTACACCACCTCACACGAGGCCACCCAGGCCGCAGCCCCAGCCCAAGCCGGAAGTGATCTGCTACAAGTGCCAACTACCGAGGCACTATTCCAGCA
Source organism: Bromus sterilis (assembly GCA_950022295.1). Lineage (NCBI taxonomy): Eukaryota > Viridiplantae > Streptophyta > Magnoliopsida > Poales > Poaceae > Bromus > Bromus sterilis. Next base: position 278,156,167 of record OX465596.1, read on the forward strand.
AGTGCGCCGATCAGCGCTTTGCTCAGCTCTCACCGCCCCCACCTCTCTCTACTCCGAGCAATGCGATGGTGAGGGCACAACCACGTGCAGTTTGAGTTAACAACGTGATGATGGCAGATGCTCAGCAGTCTTCAGAGATTGTGATTGGTAGGTTGCTTGTTAGTTCAGTTCCTGCGACCGTGTTGTTCTATTCCGGAGCTTCCCATTCGTTCATATCTTAGTCATTTGCTTCAACTAATGACCTTCAATCCGAGTTGCTTCCGTCACCACTTGCGGTTCACACTCCTGGTTCAAGATCCATCTCATCCGTTTTTGTTCCAGATGCGGAGATCTGTATCCAGGGTGTTGTCTTCTCATCATCCCTGGTTGTCTTGCCTCGTTTCGAAATCGATTTCATTCTAGGTATGGATTGGCTTGTGCAGTACAAGGCCAAAATAGATTGCCCATCAAGATCCGTCAAGTTGACACATGATTCAGGTGCAGAGATCTGGTACATTTGTGATTCAAGGGAAGGGGAAGCACAGTTGTATGCCTTGAACGCAGGAGTCGTACCTTTGCTCGAAGAAGTGAAAGTTGTCTATGAGTTTCCAGACGTCTTCCAGTGGAGTTTCTAGGTATTCCCCCAGTTCGAGCTATTGAGTTCGTTATTGAGTTAGAGCCTGGTACTCAGCTGATTTCTCGGCATCCGTACAAGATGTGTTTGGAGGAGTTGATTGAGCTGAAGAAGCAATTGACACAGTTGGAGAAAGATGGTTTCATCCGCGCGAGCACTTCCCCTTGGGGTGCACCATCTTTTTTTGTGAAGAAGAAAGATGGGACTAGCCGCTTGGTCTAGGACTATCGCGGCATTAACAAAAATACTATCAAGAACAAGTACCCTTTACCCCGCATCAATGACCTGTTTGAACAGCTTCATGGGGCAAAGGTGTTTTCCAAGCTTGACTTGCTGATGGGCTATCACCAAATTCGAGTTCGAGAAGAAGATATCCCCAAGACCGCTTTCAGCACACGTTATGGACTGTATGAGTTCAAAGTCATGATATTTGGCTTCTCAAACGCCACTCCAACCTTCATGAGAGTTATGAACTATTTGTTCCAAGAGTGGCTCGATGTATTTGTCATCCTCTACCGCGACGATATACTTGTGTATTCCAAGTCGGAGGTTGAACATGAGGTACATCTTCGCTTGGTGCTGCAGAAGTTGAGAGAGCACCGGTACTATTCCAAGTTCTCCAAGTGTGAGTTTTGTCTCGACAAGGTCAACTTTCTTGGCCATGTCATTTCTGCAGAAGGTATTGCGGTTGATCCAGAGCGAGTCCGCACAATTCAAGAATGGGCTCTGGCAAAGAATGTGAAGCAGCTAAGGAGTTTTCTCGGCCTCGCCATCTATTGCAGGAGGTTTGTGTAGAATTTCTCCAAAATAGCAAAGCCAATGACTGAATTGTTGTGCAAAGGCAAACGATACACTTGGTCACCGGCTTGCCAGTCTGCCTTCGACGAGTTGAAGAAGAAGTTGACCACAGCTCCAATTCTCACACCGCCAGATGAGTCACAGCCTTTTCAGGTGTTTTGTGATGCCTCATTGCAGGGGCTAGGCGGCGTTTTGATGCAAGGCAAGAACATTGTGGCCTATACCTCACGGCAGTTGAAGACGAGTGAGAGGAACTACCCCACACATGACTTGGAGCTTGCAGCAGTTGTGCACGCCTTGATCACTTGGCGACACCTCCTATTAGGGAGGAAGGTGGATGTGTTCACCGATCACAAGAGTCTGAAGTATTTGTTCACTCAGCCAAATCTGAACTTGAGGCAAAGAAGATGGCTTGAAACCATTACTGAGTACATAGTTGATATTCATTACACTCTTGGGAAGGCGAATGTCATAGCTGATGCGCTGAGCCGCAAGGGCGATTGCAATAATATCCAAGTGTAGAAGATCCACCTTGATTTTTGTGAGTCCTTTCGCAGGTTCAATCTCGAGCTAGTTCCAGCAGTCTACCTTGCCAACCTTATGCTAGAGCCCACTATTCATGAGAAGATCCGTGAAGCTCAGTCTGGCAGTGACGGGGATCAGCCCCGGCAAATCCCAAGGTCAGGGAAACTGGGTTAGTCATAGAGAAGGCACAGGTTGGAAGATACTCGTCGGCTAACAGGAGAAGCACTTCCTGCTCGATATTATTGCGTAAGGAGGCGATTACAGTGGAGGCCAAGGTGAGTTCTCACAAGGCAGGATGAGTAGATGCGTATTGTGTTGTCCTGGACGTCTCCCCTCCCAGCTTTTATATACTAGGATAGGTCTCGGGGAGTCTGTACTAGGTTACAGAGATAGTTTCCTAGTTCTCGTCTTGCCTTGTACGCCAAGTTGTGCCTTCCATGTTAGTCGTGGACTCCTACGTCGGTGCCTGGTTGGGCCAATCGTGGGCTTGTCGTAGCTTCCCAGCGGGCCTTCTGTCTTCATACGCACCAGGTAGCCTTACATGTAGGAGTCGTGGGGTCATCCCCTCGTCAGTAGCCCCCGAGTTCCTGGGGGACTCAAAGAGTCGCGCAGGGACTCGAATTCATCCGCGCTTTATTGTCTGTAAGCGCGGAACAACCGCGGGTCGCTGGCAGTTTTGAGCCATGATAATATCTGTTTCGAGGGATTGCTAAGCTGAAAGGGCCCAAGGAGTCGACTGGTCGAGCCTTGGTGAATTGCACTAGTGGAAAATACCGCGGTAGCTCAATCAAGCTCACGTCCCTCGACATGAACTTGGAACGACCGGTGTCAAGAAAATTCATGCCGCTTCAGGTCTTATAGGATCAATTGTTGCCAGTTTAAGCACATTTCCTGCGCGCGTCCGCTCGGATCTTTCTATCATGCGAGCGCATGGAAAAGGTCGGGAGTGAAATCGCTCTGCGGCAAGTCCCGACCCGGCCGTTCTGGCCAGCGGGGTCTTACATACACGCTAAGATTGCGTGGCAGCTGGGTACTGTGTGTCGTAGCCCAGGCATAATTGTTTTCGTAGAGGCATGGAGCCTGGTTAGAGATGCACCCACTTGGAATAAACAATCAACTGAGTTGTTTTAGCAGTCGCTCGCGGAGTTTGTAATGGACTCAGGCGAGGAAAATAAAGAAGCACCCACTCGGAAAGTCGTCGAGTGCGCGAGTAAGTCATATTTGCTGAATTGCTAGGTTCTTTTTTGCGAGTAGTCACTCGAATGCTTTACTGCTTTCGGCGTGAGGGAGCACCCGAACTCTGAGAGTATGTTGTTTCTGCTGGTGCGAGTGATCACTCGAGCACATTTTGCCTTCTGGGTGAGGGAGCACACGAACTCGCATAAAGGTACTCCCGATGGGAGTAAGAATTTTGTAGAGTCAGAAAATTTGGACGTATAGCTGGCTTTTGGAATCTTTTGGTTTTTTTCCAACTGCGCTTATCTTGATCCGTCCTTCTTTAGATGCCGTGATGATATGCATTGTCATGCTTCTTGATGACCTATGATGATGATTGATTTTTTGATCCATCACTTCTTATGGGCCGTCATAATGATGGTTTGGACGTCGTTCAGCCTGATGCCTGTTGGGTTTACGAGGCATGCATGGGAAATAGGCGAGATTTGACGCGTCCTGTAAATAATGCTGACCTTGTGAAAGCATCTTTGCCTTGGAATTCGTAACACCGGCCCCGTTTGGTCTTTGATGCAATGATGGCGCCGCCTGAGCTTCCACGTTCTTTTCCTGGTTTGCCCTTGGATTGCGCTACAAATACTTCCTGTGGTTGCCCGTCCTTGGCATCCATTCTTCGCATCTTTCTCTTCTTCTTCTTCTTCTTCTTCTTCATATGGCGCCCAAGCGTGGTAGTGGTGTGGCTGGGCGAGGCCGTGGCCGCCGCGGTCGTGGTGGCCGCACGCCTCGTTCTTCACGAGGTGGACGCCATGGTACCACGTCGGTGCCTTCTTCTTCTTCCTCCATGGAGGAGGGTTTTTGGCGCTATGACATTCTTTTGCGTGTTCTTAGCCGAGATGCTGCCCGGATTCCTCTTCCTTTCTCGTTTGCCTCCATTGCTTCTGAGCGTAAATTGAGGGGCTTCTGGCTCCATCTTCACGGATGCGCTCGTTCTTCTTCTTGGGTGGAGCTGGAAATTGATAGTTCATCCTTGATTTTCCTTGGGTCCGACTGGAGGGCGTTTTCTCGTCAGTTGAATCTGCGCGGCGGAGATAGCCTTTGCTGTCATTTTGACGGCGAAGATATTTTTATTATCCGTGCATTTGATGCTGGTGGCAACCGTCTGGATCCATACTGGGATGAAACAAGCAGCAGCGAGTCCGATGGCTCAAGTGGTGGTTCGCCTGCTTCTCCCGTGTCTTCATCTTCGGCTGATCCCTCGGGCGATGGTGTTTTCTCTTCTAGTTCTAAAGATGAACTGGACGTCAAACCGGTCGTCAAGCGGCTGCGTCAGTACGCGATGCACCTTGTAGAACTGGCGGACGGCGTCCTTCTTCTTCACGTGCTGGGTTGCTACTTTGTCTGTGGTGATGCCCGTCAGGTTGTGGCACGAAAGTGCCAATTATCTCAGTATGAGCACACATGTAGAAGTTGAATGTAGCCCATCTTATAGTTCTACAGGTCATTCTGTAGCGGCAACTGTCGTTTCGACTTCTTTGTAATGAAAGGTTGTATTCGACTCCTTTGTAGTGGAAGTGTCTGCGACTCCTTTGTGTCTGTGACTCCTTTGTAATGAAATGTCTTCGACTCCTTTGTAATGAGAATGTCTTCGACTCCTTTGTAATGAAAATGTCTTCGACTCCTTTGTAATGAGAGTGTCTTCGACTCCTTTGTAATGAAAATGTATTCTCGGGTGCGCGCCAGCGCTCCCGATGGGAATAGCCCCGGAGGTTGCGTTTGATTTGCAGAATCGAGCGCAGGCTTTATGAATTTTTTTCTTACTGGTTTGTAGCTGTTTTGAATTTTTCCAACTTTGGATCGGGTGCGCGCCAGCGCTCCCGATTGGAGTAGCCCCCGAGTCTTTAGGTGATCGCTTGCGATCAGGTGAAGACTAAAGAGCCGTGCACTTTTTGATGCGACTTTCTTTGCCGGAGCTTTTATTTTTTGGCGAGAGTCTTGCGTTCTGGCCTGCCGATGTTTGTAGATAAGGTCGCGTTTTTTAGCGAGGATAGCGTCTCTCGGGGGGAGTTTTAGACTCGAGCCCCCAAGTGCTTTTAAGTGGAGGTCGCGTTTAGCGAAGATAGTGTCTCTCAGAGGGAGTTTTAGACTCGAGCCCCCGAGTGCTTTTAAATAGAGGTCGCTTTTAGCGAAGATAGCATCTCTCGGGTGGAGTTTTAGACTCGAGCCCCCGATTTCTTTTAATTAGAGGTCGCGTTTAGCGAAGATAGCGTCTCTCGGGGGGAGTTTTAGACTCGAGCCCCCGAGTGCTTGTAAGTAAAGGTCGCGTTTAGCGAAGATAGCGTCTCTCGGGGGGAGTTTTAGGCTCGAGCCCCGAGTGCTTTTAACTAGAGGTCGCGTTTAGCGAAGATAGCGTCTCTCAGGGGGAGTTTTAGTCTCGATCCCCCGAGTGCTTTTAAATAGAGGTCGCGTTTAGCAAAGATAGCGTCTCTCTGGGGGAGTTTTAGGCTCGAGCCCCCGAGTGCTTTTGAGTAAGATGCTTTGGGCAACATTTCTTGATTCCTTCGAATTTTACACGGGTTGCCGATCGGTGCTGCTGCTGATTTCTTGATAGTGTCTAGAGGACTATGGGTAGAACAAGTGTAGGTTCGCTACGTTCCATGGATTTCCCACGTCCTCATTGGTCTTCGGATTCGTCAATCTGTATGCTCCTCCTCCTATGACTTCCGAGATGATGAACGGCCATTCCCATTGTGGGGCAAGTTTGTGTACTTTTTCCTGTATTAGCCGTAGCACAAGGTCTCCTTTGTTGAACGTTCTTGTCCGCAGGCAACTGCTTTGGTATGTGCGTAATCTGTCCTGGTATCCTTTAGATCTTGTGATAGCTGTGTCCCGAGCTTCATCTTCTATGTTTTTGTCGTTCTGCAGTGCTTCTTCTGCCTCTTCCTCATCGTATCCTGAGATTCTGGGGGCTCCGAATTTTAAATCATGCGGCAGCACTGCCTCTGCCCCGTATACCAATAAGAAAGGTGTATATTGGGTCGAGCTATTTGGTGTGGTGCGCAGGCTCCATAGTACCGCGGGGAGCTCCTCTATCCAGTTGCCTGCGGCTTGTTCCAGTGGTGCTAGGAGTCGCTTCTTTATTCCTCCGCATACTAGGCCGTTTGCTTTCTCTACTTGGTCGTTGGACTGCGGGTGTGCGACTGATGCGTAGTTTATTATGATGCCCAGCTCTTGACAGAGTTTTGGAACTCTGCTGCTGTGAAGTTTGTACCATTGTCTGTGATGATGTTGTGTGGTACCCCGAATCTGAAGATGATTGACTTGATGAAGTTGACTGCCGTGAGGGCTGTTGAGCTGGTGATTGGTACTGCTTCGATCCATTTGGTGAACTTGTCTACTGCGACTAGTAGGCGTGTTCGTCCTCCTTTTGATGATTTTTTGAGTGGGCCCACCATGTCGAGTCCCCATGTGGAAAATGGCCATGATAATGGTATGGTTTTGAGTTCTGATGCTGGGGCGTGCGGTCTGCTGGCGAACTTTTGGCAGGCGATGCAACGCCGTACAATATTCTCTCCATTTCTCATAGCAGTCGGCCAGTAGAATCCTGCCCGAAAGGCTTTTCCACGAGTGCTCGACTGCTGGCATGATGCCCGCTGGTGCCTTCGTGAATCTTGAGTAGTAGAGGTTTGCCGTCTTCTTCGTCTATAAACTTTTGGAGGACCTGAGAAATGCTGCGCTTGTAGAGCTTTCTGTTGATTACTGTGAATGATTTAGATCGTCGACTGATGTGTCGGGCTTTCTGCAACGTCTTGTGGTAGAGTGCCCTGTATTAGGAATCTGAGTAACGGTTCTCTCCAAGCTGGATCTTCGGGTGCGGCTGGCTCTGCCTCCTCGACTGCGTTGTTTCCTTCTTCATTAGCGTTTGGGTTCGCTGCTGCCACTTGCGCTGGTTCACTTGTATTGTCATCCTCTGTAGCTGCTTCTGGCGTGAGTTCTTTGGCTGTGATGATGATCTCATCTACATAGACCTGGATGTTTCCGTCAATCTGGCTTCTTACGCATGCTTGCATCATTCGCTGGTATGTTTCTCCGACATTGTTTAGACCAAAGGGCATTGTTTGATGGTGGGATACGCCGTAGGGGTTGATGAACGAGGGGTGCTCTTCGTCTTCTTCCTTCATCCTGATCTGATTGTATCCTGAGTATGCGTCGAGGAAGGAGAGGAGGTCGCATCCTTCTGTGGAGTCGATTATCTGATTGATTCTTGGCAGGGGAAGAGGTCTTTTGGGAAGTGCTTGTTGATAGGCCCATAGTCGACGCACATCGTCAGTACCTCGGTGTCCTTTTTAGGCACTAGGATTGGGTTTGCTATCCATGTTGCTTTCTTCGTCTCTCGGATGAACTGTGCGTCGAGTAGTCGGTTGACTTATTCTCCGATTGCTCTGCGCTTGGGTTCTGAGAATTGTTGCAGTGCCTGTTTTACTGGTTTGGTGTTTGTCTTGATGTGGAGCGCATGTTCTGCGAATTCTCGTGGTATCCCGGGCATGTCGGTTGGGCACCAGGCAAAAAATTTCCATTCTTCGCGAAGGAAGGTTATGAGGGAGGTTGCTTGCTCTTCCGGAAGGTGGGCATATACGCAAACCGTCTTCTCTGGTTCTGTTGGGTGGACTTGGTGTGTGATTGTATCGCTGTCGATGCTGAAGTCGCGGCCAAATTCTTTTGTCTCCCTTCGGTTTGCCAACGTAAATATGCTTTTGTCCGTCACCATGGCTATTTCTTTGAGCTATTGTTGGGCGCCAAATGTGTCAGAGACTTTGTGGAAATCGCGGTCGCACTGGTCCGATTAGGTGAAGCTTCCCTTGACTGTGATGATTCCTGCGGGTCCTGGCATCTTGAGTTTGAGATATGCGTAGTGTGGAACCACCATGAACTGTGCGAACGCTGGTCGCCCGAGTATGGCGTGATACTGCGACTGCCAGTCGAGCACTTCGAACTCGAGCGCTTGCTTTTCGAAGTTGCGCTTGCTGCCAAAGATCACGTCAAGATGTATTGTTCCGATGGAGGTGGCTGCTTCGCCCGGAACTACGCTGTATATTGTGGTGCATGACTTCTTCCAAACTGATCGTGGGATTAGCATCTTGCGTAGGGTGTTGCCTCCATCCATGAAGACTCTGTCCATGTCGTTTCCTCTGATCTGAGCTTCGAGAACCAAGGGTGCGTTCCCAGGCCTTGGGACTGTGGGCGGATGGTCGCTCTGTGAGAAAGTGATGCTAGTCTCGGCGCCGCTCAATTGGTAGGTTTCAATCATCTTTAGGTCTTTGGCTGCTTCGGCCTGCAAGGTGTAGGCATCTTGCTTTGCTTTCGAGGGTCTTCCTTCTTGGATCATGCAGACTCATCCCTGGGATTTGGGGTATTGTCGCTCTGTACTTGATGCCGGTGACTGCTCGCTTCTTCAAGTGCGCTTGGCTTCACTCTGCTTCTCCTCCTTGAGGCTGTTGGAGAGTTCGGTGAATAGGCGACAGTCTCCTAGGGTGTGGCTTGCTCTGAGGTGTCCCCGACTGTCTTCAAAACAGTGGATCGCGCAAGGTCCTTCCAGTTGCTATTTATCTGTGAGTTTACTGGAGCCGGGTGCCTTCTTCTCCTCGATATTTGGAAGGTCTGCGAGTGGTCTTCTGGACGGCTATGGAATCTTGGGTCATGTTCTATCCCGTCGCTGAATGATTGACTCCGTATGAAGTTGGCGAATTCATCTGGCCTTCGATCCGGGTCGTAGTACTCTCCAGTCTGGGTTTCGGAGTCGCTGTCTTGGCGTGCGGTGGGAGTTCGGGAGGCGGCGGGTCGTCGACTGAAGAGCGAGTCTTCTGCCACGCGCCGCGACTCTTCGAGTGGTGTTCCTGAGTATAGTCCTTGTGCTTGTCTTCAGGGTCGTCGAGTTCTTTTCCGTCGGCGATGGATCTGACAATCGTCGAGGTGCCAAACTTTTATCGGCTGCAGGCTAGATGATCTTGACGAGATGATGGAGATGTTTGTGGTGATCTTGAATTCCTCGAGCGGGCTAGATCTGGTTCTAGTCCTCGAGTCTTGATCTGCTGAGGGCGGGACCGCCGAGATCATGATTCCAACCTGTGTAGTTCCCACAGACGGCGCCAATTGACGGGGATCAGCCCCGGCCAATCCCATGGTCAGGGACCCTGGGTTAGTCATAGAGAAATCACAGGTTGGACGATACTCGTCGGCTAACAGGAGAAGAAATTCCTGTTCGATATTATTGCGTAAGGAGGCGATTACAGTGGAGGCCAAGGCGAGTTCTCGCAAGGCTCGATGAGTAGATGCGTATTGTGTTGTCCTGTACGTTTCCCCTCCCAGCTTTTATATACTAGGATAGGTCTTGGGGAGTCCGTACTAGGTTACAGAGATAGTTTCCTAGTTCTAGTCTTGCCTTGTATGCCAAGTTGTGCCTTCCATGTTAGTCGCGGACTCCTACGTCGGTGCCTGGTTGGGCCAATCGTGGGCTTGGCGTAGCTTCCCGGCGGGCCTTCTATCTTCATACGCACCAGGTAGCCTTACATGCAGGAGTCGTGGGGTCATCCCCTCGTTAGGAAGCTCAATGATTCAAAAGATCAAACAGGGTATTGTCGCCTCAGTTCCAAAGTACGATTGCTTTTAAGTGCATAATGACGACACTGTGTTTTTCGAGGAGAGAGTTGTTGTTCCCAAGGAGGGAGATCTCAGAGAGGTCGTCATGAAGGAGGCCCATGATTCCAAGCTGTCAATTCACCCGGGCAACATTAAGATGTATCAAGATCTCAAGAATAGATTTTGGTGGACTCGTATGAAGCGGGATGTGGCCCGTTTCGTGTCTTAGTGTGATGTGTGAAGGAGAGTGAAGGCACAATACCAGAAGCCAGCAGGGCTACTTCAGCCACTTGAGATTCTGGAGTGGAAATGGGATCCAGCCCAGCAGGCCTCTTCCCACTTTCCCCGCAGCCCAGCAGCCCGTGCCACCGAAGAGGTACGCGGGGGCAGCTGGGGCCGTTGGATTCTAATCGGAGGGGCCTCAACCATCGCCTTTCCAGCGTGGCCAAGGTCCCCCCTCCGCTCTCTCTCACATCAGCGATGCCATCGACAGCGATGCCGACCAGCGGGGCCAGGAGAGCCTCCCCCTTTAAATCGAGCACGCCTCCAGCTCCATGGAACCCTAGGTTCCCCTTTTTACCCTCCTTTCTTCGCGTCTCCGCCGCCAGGGCCGAGGGTCGCCTCCCCTGTTCCCTCCGGTGAGGCTCAAATTTGCCGCCGTATCGCCGTAATTCTGACCGTGCGCGACCTCCAAGCTCACCCACAACTTCTCCTTGCAAGAATTGCCGCACGGTGCCCGTTTCAAGCCATGCCCCGTCGAACTCTGCCATGGCCACCGTCTTCCCCGACGACGGCTGTCTTCCTCCTCTTCTCCTGCGAGTCGAGTACGTCACCAGCAACCCCAAGGTGAAGCTCGAGCTCCCTTCTTCATCTCCTAGCGCGTAACCTAGCTTTCCCGCCTCGCTGAGTGTGTCCTGCGTACGCGGGTAGTCGTCGCCGATGAGCCACCATGGCCGCCTTGTCCATGGCGTGCCCTGGGCGTGCCGTGCGTGCAGTTGGCGCGCTCTGGACGCGTGCACGACAGCCAAGGGTTGCCTTGCGCCCCGATTTTCTTGCCGCCTCGCTGTATGAAGAAGCTGCAGCAGAAGCAGAGCGCCGCCGTGCCTTTCAGACGAGGGTAGCCTCGCCGGAGTAAAGCAAGAGGCCGATCCCCATGGCGTACGTGCTCATGGTTGCACAGGGCTCAGTTCTGAGCACCGTAGCGAGGTCCTAGGTGCGTGTATGCGACACCATCATCGCCGGAGCAGAGCCTCCGCGCTTCTGTCGCTGAAGCTTCTCGAGCGTGTTGCCGCCGTGACATTTCTGGCAAGGAAAGGCTCCTCCTTGAGCTTGCTAAGGTCAGATCCGGGCACCCACGTGTTCGTGGTGATGCCGTGCGTTGTTTGCAAGAAGCCGTCGAGCTTTAGCCGGCATGAGCTTGTCGGAATTGTCGCCGCAACAGGGTGTGCATGCCCTTGTTGCTGTCTATGAACCCGTCTCCGCCGTGTTCTTCCGGTGAGAGTAGCGAGCGGGCTAGCGCGCCATCGTGGCTGCGCGTAGCCTCACTGCGTAGCTAGATGTGGCAGCTCACGATCCCGAGCAGCCGCAGTGCTTCCGGAGCCATGCCGGTGAGGCCAGCGCCACCACAAGATTCATCGCCGTCGGGTGCTTCAGAGATTTAGTTAATTTGGGGGTATAGTTTACCTTTGCTGCTGCTCGCTTCTATTCAGAAATCGTTTCGTAGTGCAGTGGCAGGGGCAGCGGAGAGATGTCCAGTGCGGCTCGGGTTCGAGTCTCGGCCGACGCACCCCCTTTTTTCTTATTTCGCTGAGGCTGACACCCGTGGCCCACGGGTCAGTGGCTGGGCTAGAGAGAGAGAGAGACAAAGGAGTTGGGCCTGATGCGCCCGAGACCATCCCAAGTGCCATGTCTCCTTTTTTTCCTTTTTCATTTTCTGCTTTTGTTTTCAAATTTTATTTGAGTTTCAAATTCAAATTTGTTTCAAATGGCATGGGCTTCTCTACATCAAAACATATCATGCTATATATGCTTTTGGGGTAGAAATTTCCAAGGATTTGAATGGGGGCATTCATTTTGTGTTTTATGCAACACCAAAATGACTGTAGAGCACCCAAGCCACTTGTACCCCATTTAACTTCCTTCTTTTTTTTGCCTTTTCCAACATCAGTGCATTTCATGTCCTTTGCTTCTTTTCCCTTTCTTGATCATGCGCCGTGCTAATTGAGATCCTTGATTCCTGTAAAACCAGCCCTAACATATTGTCATATGGAAGTGGCTTGGATCCTTCTTTCTTTTGGAACTTATCCGGTGTCAACTTTCGTCGGCGCCTTCCGTCTCCGGAATTGATAGTTTAATTTACATTACAATTGCATATTTGATTATGTTGATCTTGCCATGCCATGTTGTCATGTCACTTACACCAATGCTAAGGCTATGGCCGGAGCCATAAAAACTTAACAATTGCATATGGAGTAGTTGACATGTCGTCACCACCTTCATTTAAACTTGACTAGCTAGGGTCACACCATGCCTTAAACCTGAAAATGCAATTCATGCTTGTGCATCTTTGATCCCGATGCTTACCTGTGGTGTTTTCTTGGCCGGTATCATACATTAGAGCCTGAGCTTGCCGAGGAGACCTACGTGGATCTATCCGACACCAAGCCCGAGGACCCTGCAACGCCTGCTCAGTCGACTTCTTACCCAGGCAAGGGGGTTTATATATCATTCCTTATTGCTTTCAGCTCGCCTGCCTAGTTGTAGTTAGAACGGTTGTTTGATCCTACCACCATATACTTGTACCTCTCAACTAAACCCAAACAGCTATGCCCCCATATCCTAGCAAACCTTGTTTGGCTATGTACCTTTCTTGCCTATCCATTTCTTAGTATGTGTAGGCCCTTTACCTGCTGCTTACCCATTGCTGCTTGGTGGTTTATCATGCTATTATCAAAAATTGGTTAATATTTATTAATATGATGTTAACTTATATTTGACGAAGGATGAAAGACCGGGCTATTCCCGCCAGGTGTTTTGTTTCATTCGAGTCACCTAGGTCCCTAGTTCCGGGTATTGTGTTTCTTGATGAGCGTGCCTAATCGTGTGTGGGATTCTATGGGGTCCCCTTGTCTTACTTACCTAGCTCCAAAATGTTCTAGTGGTGCCCGAGCTGATTTACCATTTGAAACTCGTGTGTGTCTGGCTAGCGCTCCAACAGATTTAAAACAACCTGGGCCAGCGAGGTCAGAGTTCCCTTGTTGGTCCAACCTGACCGGCTGAGGACCCGAGCACAGTGATGCCTAAGGTAATCCCAACCTGGAGTCATATGGTAGAGACCGATTCGAGAGCGCGGCCGTCTTTTGAGTTGGATGTTGACTCACCGGGGGCCACCCGGAATTGTGCGTTGTTAGTTAGAGGGACTCTTACGTTCGGGAGTTTCAGGATCCTTCACCCGCCAAGTGGAAACCGGGCGTTCATGCGAAGCCTATAATGGGCAGTTGGTACACCCCTGCAGGGTTAAATCTTTTCGAAAAGCCGTGTCCGCGGTTATGGACGACTTGAGACCTACTCCTTGTTCATAAAATAACATCAACTTAACCATGCCTTAAAGTTTGCCAACGTGTGAGTTACCTTGATTGATCTTCTTTGTCCGGAGGGATAAAGAGGGGACAAGGTTGTGTTATGTTTTGCGTAAGTAGGTGCATAGAGACCTATTGATGCGATCATCAATGAATTCTTGGATCTCTCCTTACTCTAAATAGATCGTTAGCCACTCATATATGCTAGTGCGGCTGCAACCTCAACCACTATCTTACCTTGAGAAGTTAGTTATACTGTATTGATATATACTCACCCCTTGCATTTTCTTTCACGCTATGTACAAACGTTTGGGCCCTCAGACTACTACTTCTACACGAGCACCGAAAAGTACTTCGTGGAGGTTCCGCCGGAGGACGACGACGACGACTTCGTTCAATAGACCTATAGTTGGGTTTCGACGATCCGCGGGTAGACAACATGTTTTGTGCGCAGCCCTCTCTAGGGCAATTGGATCTTGACCGTACCCGGTCATGTATGTCGGGACCCGGGGTTAGCGTATGCAAAACTCGCTACAACACACTCATATTGAGAGCCGAGAACCGTACCCACTTGTCTAAGCAGACAAGGCCAAGAACAGAACGTTCTCGGAAAGCATCGAACGTGAGGGGCATCCCATCCAGGCCAGATGATCAACGGAGATGGGTCCTCATCATACGCACACAAGTCTAAATGATATGGGTGGTGAACTACCATACTCATAGACATGGGCTCGATCATACATCAAAGTGTGCACGTGACGGAGTCACGAGCAATCGCATCGCGATGCCCCAAGCTGCGCAGATCTAATGGCCACTTGCTGTATAAAAGACCGCCATCCAGATCACAACTAAGGTCTCGAAAACCCATACTAAGACATGCATGTTATAATCATACACACAACACACATGTCTAGTATGAACAACAGGTATCATTGCAATTATCTAAAAAGTGTATAACTTTATTGATAACTCTTACAGAGTACACACAAAGATCACGAGACCGTGGTCCAACATTACAACAAGCATGCGGAAGCAAAGTAGGTCTGATTACAGACAAGTTTAACAAATGGCTTAGAGAAGCCTTATTTAAAAACAAGCCCTTCATGAGGGAACCAGTCTGCTGACTAGGACTACACTAGCTTGGTCTTCACTCGTCGAGCTCGAGGAAGAATCCACCTTCAGGGTTAGTGGGTTCATCTAAAACATAGAATAAGAAACCGTGAGTACAAAGTCGTACTCAGCAAGACTTACCTAGGAGCTATACTACTCATGCACATGTATCAAGGTAAAGGGAGGTGGGGTTTATAAGCAGAAGTGCCAGCTTTGACTTGGCTAGTCCTGAACTACGAGTACCAGACTTGAGGTAAGAAGCGTACACGAGTCCACTACATCTCCAACCAATTACACCACTATGTTGCCTTCCTCGACTTCCCACGAGAAAGCACGCCATAGAACTCACGCTTATCTTGGCAAGTTTTATAAGTATCCATTGAAGTTGTCTAATAATCAAGCTAAGCTTTCCATGTAGTCCCTTACTGCGGACGCGGCTATTCGAATAGTTTTGTTAACCCTGCAGGGGTGTACCGCTACACACACATGACCATCAGGTACCTCCTTTGATCTCGACACCATTCAAGGGGTGTCGGCGAGGATGTTCACCACAACTGTTACCTCATAGCCGATCTAGTCCAAGAAAGCCGCCTACCTGGGTTTGCTACCACTATCGTGAACCCGGCCGGTTTACCGAAGTGGACCCAGATGATGTGTGCGTGGTGCATAAGCCGGTCTCGGTTGAGCTGTTCTCTCACTTAGCAGCCAGGCCACAAACCTACCAGAACTCCGAACTACTACAACATCTGGACATCGAAAGGGATGAGTTAGTTGGTTGAGAGGGGTCAGTGAGCCCAATGTGTGGTTGTACTCTTCATCTTGGATCACCACACAAGAACTCGGACTTAGGGCGGTGTTCAACGAGACAACCCACTGTGTACTCCTACACAACCTCTCATCGTTCACCTTGTATTAGGGTAGATTCACCAACACATTTCCACCATCATCAACATCATTGCTACCATCCCGACTCACATAACAGTATCATCATTGTATCACTCTAAGCATGCAATAAGCAATAACAGTTGAAGGGGCCACATGATCTCAAACAAATCCTACATCTGCTAGGATTGTGGTTTGCGTACTACTGTGACAAATGATAGGTCATGCAAAGGAATGGGTTCATCTATGTGGTAGAAACGTAGCATGGTAATCATCCTAAACAATGCATAGGCGAGACTGAGAGGGAAGTGGTATTTTATCGACATGATCAATGGGGGTTTGCTTGCCTTGCTGACGAGGTTCAGTTTCAGGGTCTTCAACGAACGGGGCATCCTCCTGTTCCGGTTCCACTTCTACTCAGCAATCAACAAACAAGTAAGCAAAGTAAATACAATGCACAAGCACATGAGTTGAAGGTTGAAACTTGATGTATGTGTCACTGATGTGTAAGTTATTCCATTTAAAAGGAGTATATTGCAAAGTCATTTGCAAATGCAGTCCAAATTGAATTTGAAAAGGATCCATATGCACATATGCCACTATTCACCCATTTTAAAATGGTCAAACATGAAAACAAAGTCCATATTCACATTCCTTGCATTTTTCTGATAATTTTAGACATATTATTTGTCCAATTTGGAGTTAAGATGAATTAGTTATGAATTTCCAAAGTTTAAAGCTTTTTTTGACTTTTCTGGATTATATTTAAAAGATTTAACAAATTATTGCGTCACTGCTGCGTCATCATGACGTGGGGGGGGGCTCTGACTAGTGAGGCCACCATGTCAGTGGATGGGTTAACTAACCCGGTTAGTTTAAACTAACCAGGGGATTAAGGGGGGGCCAGGGCCCACATGGCAGTCACTTGGGGGGTAGGGTTAGTGGTTAAACACGCCGGCCACGTGGACCTCACCGGCGGCAAGTCGCCGGCGACCATCCAGCACGGAGGCGTTGACGTTCCCGACGTTTCTGGCCTCCATTTGATGCACTCGTTGCACCAAATCACTCACCAGGTCGCCGCGGTTTGAGGGGAGCCAAGCAGGGGGCCTGGGGATCACTGGAGACATGCCAGCGTCAAAGATGGCGGGGTCAGTGGCTAGGGCTTCGACGCAGAGCTCGCTGTAGTGCACCAACACGAGAAAGGAGTAGCGCGTTGCGTTGCTGGAGAAGGCAGGGGTCATACGCACACTCTGGGCTAAGCTGGGGAGCACGGGAGCATGCACCTCACCGGCCATGGCGGCGGCGAGCTTCTGCGCCCATGGCGGATCGCGATAGAGAGCAAGGGAGGAGCCACAGATGGGCGGTGAGGATGAAGAAGCTCACCCTCGTGCGAATGGCGGTGACGGTGAGGGCTGAGAGCTAGCGGTGGCGGAGCTATTGCGCCTCGATCTCCACGGCGGCCGGAGCTCGAAGACGAAGCTGGCGTCAGTTGCAGAGGCGCTTGAGCTCGATTGATGGGGGGGGAACGGCGTAGTCGACCACGACGGTTCTTCTGGACGCGGCAAGGAAGCTTGAGCTAGCCAGTGGCCATGGCGGTGCGCGTCGGTGCTCTCCGGTGCGCTGCGGTCGTCGTCGGGTTTGCATAGAGAGAGAGCGAGAGCTTCTCCAGAGGGTGAGAATGGATGCACGGGTCTCCCAGGCGTGGCGTGGCGCGGCTAGAAGGCGAGGCAGGGGCAAGTGGAGGCTGGGGCGTCGTCGCCGTGCTCGGCTGGCTCGGTGGCATTCCACCGAGCAGCTTGGAAGCGCGGGGACGGGGGAGAAGACCCCGGTGCCTCTGGTTGGCTGGCTGGGCCGGCTGAGCTGGGCTCCGCCCAGGCGACAAGTAAGTTTTCCTTTCCCTTTTCTGTTTTTCTTTTTCTGTTTATTTGTTTTGGCTCTGCTAAAAATATCAAACCATTTTTTAAAATGCCCCAAATTTTTATGTGGACTTGAAATGCATATAGCTAGCCACTTATAAAGTTTGGGCATTTTTAAAATTCAAATAATTTGAACTTTAATTCAAATAGGGGTTTAAATTTAAATCCATACTCCTGTTTGAATATTTGAAAAATCCATGAGCATGGGAATGCTACCACATCACTTTATATGTGATCATACTCATTTATGTGAGTTTTCAAAAATACAAAAGGAATTTTTGGAGCAACTTTATTTTTGGCCATTTGAATTAATTCATCTGGGGGGGGGGTTCCTTCTCCCATTTGAGTTTGAATTTGAATTCCATTAGATTTTCATTGATGAATGCAAGGTGACTTTGATCCTAGCACATTACCTAACAGAGGGTTCTAACAACTCGCCCCCTCCCAAAAGAATCTCGTACCGAGATTCAGAAGTCTGCAGGAGGAAGGAGGGGGTACTCGGCACTGAGACAGTCTTCTCTTTCCCACGTGGCTTCTTTCTCAGAGTGGTGTGACCATTGCACTTTCAGAAACTTAATCTTCTGACGACGAGTGACACGCTCTGCTGAATCAAGAATACGAACGAGGTATTCTCGATAAGAAAGGTCATCTTGGAGATCAAGCGTTTCATGGTCGACTTCGCGGATGGGGTCCTTGAAGCAACGCCTGAGTTGTGACACATGGAATACATCATGTACTCGAGAAAGGTGCGGGGGTATTTCAAGGTTGTAGGAAACTTCTCCATGTTTAGCAAGAATACGGAAAGGTACAATGTAACGTGGGGCCAACTTGCCTTTGATACCGAAACATTGGGTTCCCTTCAGAGGAGTAACCCGAAGGTAAGCCTTCTCATCCAGATTGTAGCTTTCTTTCCTATGATGACGATCATATTAGCTTTTCTGACGAGACTAGGCTGCTTTCAATTGATCACGAACAATGCGAACTTGCTCTTCTTCTTCCATGATCATATCCGGTCCAAATAATTGTCTTTCACCGGTTTCTGACCAGTTAAGGGGTGTTCGACATCTTCGTCCATATAGGAGTTCAAAAGGAGCCATGTTCAGACTAGATTGAAAACTATTGTTATAAGAAAATTCGTCGAATGGAAGAGACTTCTCCCAATACTTTCTGAATGAGATAACACAAGCTCTGAGCATGCCCTCAAGAATTTGGTTAACCCTTTCGACTTGACCACTAGACTGAGGATGGAAAGCTGTACTAAAGGACAGATGAGTTCCCATAGCATTCTGAAAGCTTCCCCAAAATCTTGAGGTGAAAAGGCTACCACGATCAGAATTGATTTCCAACGGAACACCATGAAGAGACAAAATTCTAGAGACATACAAGTCCACTAACTGGCTAGCAGTTATGGACTCGCGAACGGGAAGGAAGTGTACAACTTTGGAAAGTCTATCCACCACAACGAAGATGGCATCATTTCCTTTCTGGGTTTTTGGAAAGATAGTGATGAAATCCATACTGACTTTGTCCCGTTTCCACTCTGGAATAGGCAAAGGTTGAAGTGTACCAGCATGTCTTTGGTGTTCTGCCTTAATGCGACAACAAATATCACATTCGGCAACAAATCGAGCAATGTCTCTCTTCATCCTACTCCACCAAAATCTCTGGCGTAGATCTCGGTACATTTTTGTGCTACCGGGATGAATTGAGAGGGGTGTATCATGGGCTTCTTTGAGGATGATTTGCCTTATTTCCCTATTCTTAGGTACTACCAAACGATTTCCAAAGAGTACCGTTCCTTTACTATCTGTGGAGAAACATTTAGCAACTCCGCTAGCAATGTTCTACTTGATCCGGCGAACACCTCGTACACGCCTTTGGGCAACTATGATTTGATCCTCAAGAGTTGGTTTCGCCACCAAGGTAGAAAGATAGCCATGAGGAACAATCTCAAGATTGAGCCTTCGAAATTCCTCATGAAGAAGTGGTTGATACTGTTGTAACATGAGGTTGTTACAATACGACTTACGACTTAGTGCATCAGCCATGACATTGGCTTTGCCTGGGGTGTAAGAAATTGCTAAGTCATAATATTTTATCAACTCTATCCAGCATCTTTGCCTGAGATTAAGATCTGGCTAGGTGAATATGTATTTGAAGCTTTGGTGGTCGGAATAGATCTCACAACGATTACCAAGGAGGTAATGTCGCCAAGTTGTCAGGGCATGAACTATGGCAGCGAGTTCAAGATCATGTGTAGGATAGTTCTCTTCATGTGGACGCAACTGGCGTGAAGCATAAGCTACCACATGTCTATCTTGCATAAGTATGCATCCTAACCCTTGCTGTGAGGCGTCACAAAAGATCTCGAAATCCTTTTTGGTGTCTGGAGGCGCAAGTACGGGTTCATAAGTCAATCTTCTCTTTAGCTCTTGAAAGCTTTCCTCGCACTTGGGAGTCGATAGGAATTTCTTATCTTACTTGAGGAGTTCACTTAGAGGCTTTGCAACTTTATAAAAGTTCATGACGAAGCGGCGGCAATAGCTTGCTAAGCCAAGAAAACTCCTAACTTGCTTAACCGATTCAGGTGGAGTCCAGTCAAGGACGGCCTGAACTCTCTCGGTATTCACAGCAATTCCTTTTGCATAAATCACGTGGCCTAAGTAGGTCACTTCTGTTAGCCAAAATTCACACATGGAGAATTTAGCATACAGGTGATGCTCTCGAAGTTTCATCAATACCATCCTAAGATGTTTGGCATGTTCTTCTTCGTTCTTCGAGTAGATGAGAATGTCATCAAGATAAACTACAACAAATTTGTCTAGGTACTCCAAGTCTGTCGGGACCCGGGGTTAGCGTATGCAAGACTCGCTACAACACAATCATATGGAGAGCCGAGAACCGTACCCACTTGTCTAAGCAGACAAGGCCAAGCACCGAACGTTCTCGGAAAGCATCGAACGTGAGGGGCATTGGTTAAACCGAAGGACATGACGGTGTACTCGTAAAGACCATAACGAGTAGTGAAAGCCGTTTTGGGAATGTCCTCGTTTCGGATTTTGATTTGATGCTAACCTAATCTCAAATCCATCTTGGCGAAGACAGAGGATCCAGCAAGTTGATCATAAAGATCATTGATCCTGGGCAGTGGGTACTTGTTCCTTATCGTTGCGAGATTTAGCGGGTGATAGTCTATGCACATCCTTTCTGTTCCATCTTTCTTCGTTAAGAACAGAACGGGGCAACCCCATGGCGATGAGCTAGGGCAGATGAAGCCTTTTGCCAACAAAGCTTCAATTTGGATTTTAAGCTCAGCTAACTCACGTGGGGCCATTTTGTATGGGCGTCTGGAAATTGGTGCGGTTCCTGTCATAAGATCCACTATGAACTCTACACATCTGTCGGGGGGCATACCCGGCAGCTCTTCAGGAAAGACATCCGGGAAGTCACGAACCACCGGAATATCTTCAAGGTTGGGAAGGGGAAGCACATTCAACGAATGTATCTGGGTTCTCGATCTTGGTGAGGAGTAATCTATTGTCTGGCCTGAAGGATGGGTAAGTCTAACTAACTTGGCTTTACAATCAAGAAAAACAATTTGTCTTGATAACCAATCCATACCAAGGATGACATCAATGTCTGAAGACTTGAGGGCTATGAGTGAAGCAAGGAATACTAAACCCTCAATTGCGATTTGATTACCATGGCTTACTCTATTAGTTTTCCATCTTGACCCTAGAGTTTGAATTATCATTGGGGTGGACATTTCAACAAAGGATAACTCATGACGAAGTACATAACTTTCCGACATGAATGAATGAGATGCTCCTGGGTCGACAGGAACGGAAGTAGGAACATAATTGACTGGGAGCGTACCAAGAATGACGTCAGAAGTGTCATTAGTCTCTTCAGCTGAGATCTGGTTCACACGTTCACGATTGGCGGGAGGAGCGGGTTTGGTGGTGAAGATCTTCGGGGGTGGCTTGCCACAATCATTGTTGTTACCTCCGGCACGGGGTGGAGCATTATGATTCTGGAGCTGGTTCTGGGGACACTTGCGGGAGTAGTGACCTTCCTGACCACACTTGTAGCAGGCTCCATAGACAGTGCGGGGAGCTGGGTTGTTCGGTGGAGCTGGGTGGAACGAAGCTGGTGGACGAGGCGCCACATAGGATTGCCACGATGGGTTGTTCTGGCAAAACATGTTGTTGGGGACCCAGATCTTGTGCTTCTGAGAGCCTGAACTGGATGAACCATCATCTCTAGGGTTCTTGCGGAAATCATTGGGGGTGTTCATGTCCTCCTCCTTGATGGCCTTGTTGACAAGGACCTAGAAGGTGGAAAATTCATGCAGATTGAGCTCACGACGGAGTCCAGAATTGAGTCCACGATGGAACCTCTCTTGCTTCTTGGCGTTGGTGGAGACCTCTTCAGTAGCATAACGAGCCAGTCAGTTGAACTCACGACTAAACTCGTCAACAGTCCTCCTGCCTTGGGTGAGGTTGCAGAACTCCTCACGCTTGCGGTCCATAAGACCCTTTGGAATGTGGTGCTCATGGAATGAAGTGCAGAACTCATCCCAAGTTGTGGGCGGTCTAGCGGGACGCATGTTTAGGAAATTCTCCCACCAAGAGCTAGCTGCACCATCGAGGTGATAGGTGGCATAGCTGACCCTGTCACCATCTTCAACATGGGCTGCCTGGAGCTTCCTTTCGATGCTGCGAAGCCAGTCATCGGCGTCAAGGGGCTCGGTGGAGTAGCTGAAAACCGGGGGATGAAGCCGGATGAAGTCATTCAAAGACACCAACTCGTTGTGCTGCTGAGTGGTGTTGCGGGAAATGACCTCCAGCAACTGGTGAGAATCTCGGCGGTTCCTCTCAACCTCCATCAGAACCTAAGCCCTCGTGGGTGGCGGTGGAAGGTTGCCTTCCTCCGGTTCATTCCCACGGCCATGGGAACGACCAAGCTGGCCACGGGGTTCCTTGAGACATCCGGAAGGTGAAAACCAAAGTCAAACAGAGTTGATTGGAAGAGTCTAAACACGGTATTGAAGCTACTGGAAGAATCACAGAGCAAAGTAAGTAATCATCTTGACAACATGGTGATAAAAGCATACAAGCCATATATTCACAAGCTGTCATACAAACCATACATCGTTTTAGTACAGCTCCAAGCTAATACAAACATGATGAAGATGATACATCCTTCAGAGGCACTCTGACTTCCTATACATTATCTAAGCCTCTGGAACTTAGAACACCTTGCGTACAATATACTAAAGATACTACTACGTCCTCACTAAAGTAAGACCACAGGCGGTCTCACTCATCTCCATCTCCATAGTAATCCTCATAGAAGTTACCCACCTAACCTGGTAGCTGAAGATGACCATCGTAAAACACGGAGGCCTGTGGAATCTGATACCCATTTGGGAAAGGATGCGGCCTAGGTCCAGCGTAGGGTGGAACCAGAGGACCACGGGGTGGAAAAATGCCTCCAATCTCGGGCCAAGCAACTTGAGAAGGCATTTGTGTCCTGACTGGGTAGATAGCATCATACTCCACTGATCCAACACTCACAAATGGAGCCAGAAGTGTAAGTGCTCGATACAGACGGACACGGGTGGCGTGAAGCTCAAAACGAAGGGCACGTGCATCACGATCTCTATCACAAGTGTGCCGAGCAGTGATCTGAAGCAAAGGATCCTCCAGGGAGTGATCTGAGTACAATCCGGTGTAATATCCCTCTTCTCCTGGAAGTGCAGGAGGGATATAGCGGAATGATGTGCCTCTAAGCATAGCGTGCTACTCTCTCAGCAGAGTCATACATGAGTATGCAGCATCCTGCACAACCATGTTCTCAGTCATGCCAACGCCATGTCCAAAGTGGATAGGCTGAGTGACTCAAGTGTGGTGCGGGAAGATTCTGACAGTGCAGTGGAACTGAGTCTGGTTGAAGTCAAGGAACTTCTCCTCAACTGTATACTCAGGGTAACATCGATATCTAATGAAGGACATCATCTCGATCAGCATGGCGGGATGGCCACGCACACCGAGGCACCTAGTCAAACGAACAATCTGCCGAGGGGGAAGATCCGCCATCTGAAACAGAAAGAAGGAGTTTGCAAATGCATCAGATTATGAAGAAACTTGGAATGACTCGGACAGCATAACGGCTGTAATTGCAAGAAAAGACAATTTCTTACAACATGGAAACAACACTTACATACGATGTAATAAATAAGGAAACATAACAACTATAGCAAACCGAACACAACTTTCCTACGGCTACAAGGAAGCAAACAGCGAGATGTTCTAGTAAGACATAGATGAGCCTAGTCCTATCTTCCCGTAGAACAAGATGAGGGTGACTCAGAACTCAGAACGATGAGGGTCAGGAGAAAAGAGAAGCCTTACGTTGTTTCCTTATATACCCAGAGTAACTATATAACTATAGCAAGCTAGAATCGACTTCGGCCAAGGCTGATAATCCTACAGTCAGTCCTGCTCTGATACCAAGTCTGTCGGGACCGGGGTTAGCGTATGCAAGACTGGCTACAACACAATCATATGGAGAGCCGAGAACCGTACCCACTTGTCTAAGCAGACAAGGCCAAGAACAGAACGTTCTCAGAAAGCATCGAACGTGAGGGGCATCCCATCCAGGCCGGATGATCAACTGAGATGGGTCCTCATCGTACGCACACAAGTCTAAATGATATGGGTGGTGAACTCCCATACTCATAGAAAAGTCGCCTCAACCATACCTTCGATTGTATCATAACCCTTACATAGACTAACTCCAGCCCGATCACCTAGTCGGGGTCTAGGGCGGGCTCGATCATACATCAAAGTGTGCACGTGACGGAGTCACGAGCAATCGCATCGCGATGCCCCAAGCTGCGCACATCTAAGGGCCACTTGGTGTATAAAAGACCGCCAGCCAGATTACAACTAAGGTCTCGAAAACCTATACTAAGACATGCATGTTATAATCATACACACAACACACATGTCTAGTATGAACAACAGGTATCATTGCAATTTTCTACAAAGTGTACAACTTTATTGATAACTCTTACAGAGTGCACACAGAGATCTCGAGACCGTGATCCAACATTAGAACAAGCATGCGGAAGCAAAGTAGGTCTGAGTACAGACAAGTTTAACAAATGGCTTAGAGAAGCCTTATTTATAAACAAGGCCTTCACGAGGGAACCAGTCTGCTGATTGGGACTACACTAGCTTGGTCTTCAGTCGTCGAGCTCGAGGAAGAATCCACCTTCGGGGTCAGTGGGTTCATCTAAAACATAGAATAAGAAATCGTGAGTACAAAGTCGTACTCAGCAAGACTTACGTAGGAGCTATACTACTCATGCACATGTATCAAGGTAAATGGAGGTGAGGTTTATAAGCAGAAGTGCCAGCTTTGACTTGGCTAGTCCTGAACTACGAGTACCAGACTTGAGGTAAGAAGCGTACACGAGTCCACTACATCTCCAACCAATTACACCACTATGTTTCCTTCCTCGACTTCCCACGAGAAAGCACGCCATAGAACTCACGCTTATCTTGGCAAGTTTTATAAGTATCCATTGAAGTTGTCTAATAATCAAGCTAATCTTTCCAAGTAGTCCCTTACCGCGGACACGGCTATTCGAATAGTTTTGTTAACCCTGCAGGGGTGTACCGCTACACACACATGACCATCAGGTACCGCCTTTGATCTCGACACCATTCAAGGGGTGTCAGCGAGGATGTTCACCACAACTGTTACCTCATAGCCGATCTAGTCCAAGAAAGCCTCCTACCTAGGTTGGCTACCACTACCGAAGTGGACCCAGATGATGTGTGTGTGGTGCATAAGACGGTCTCGGTTGAGCCGTTCTCTCACTTAGCAGCCAGGCCACGAACCTACCAGAACTACGAACTACTGCGACATCTAGACATCGAAAGGGATGAGTTAGTAGGTTGAGAGGGGTCAGTGAGCCCAATGTGTGGTTGTACTCTTAATCTTGGATCACCACACAAGAACTCAGACTTAGGGCGGTGTTCAATGAGACAACCCACTGTGTACTCCTACACAACCTCTCATCGTTCACCTTGTATTAGGGTAGATTCACCAACACATTTCCACCATCATCAACATGATTGCTACCATCCCGACTCACATAACATTATCATCATTGTATCACTCTAAGAATGCAATAAGCAATAACAGTTGCAGGGGCCACATGATCTCAAACAACTCCTACATCTGCTAGGATTGTGGTTTTCTTACTACTGTGACAAATGATAGGTCATGCATAGGAATGGGTTCATCTATGCGGTAGAAAAGTTGCATGGTAATCATCCTAAACAATGCATAAGCGAGACTGAGAGTGAAGTGGGATTTTATCGACATGATCAATGGGGGTTTGCTTGCCTTGCTGACGAGGTTCAGTTTCAGGGTCTTCAACAAAGGGGGCAGCCTCCTGTTCCGGTTCCACTTCTACTCAGCAATCAACAAACAAGGAAGCAAAGTAAATAAAATGCACAAGCACATGAGTTGAAGGTTGAAACTTGATGTATGTGTCACTCATGTGTAAGTTATTCCATTTAAAAGGAGTATATTGCAAAGTCATTTGCAAATGCAGTTCAAATTGAATTTCAAAAGGATCCATATGCACATATGCCACTGTTCACCCATTTTAAAATGGTCAAACATGAAAAAAAGTAAATATTCACATTCCTTGCATTTTTTTGATAATTTTAGACATTATTTGTCCAATTTGGAGTTAAAATGAATTAGTTATGAATTTCCAAAGTTTAAAGCTTTTTTCTGAATTTTCTGGATTATTTTTAAAAGATTTAACAAATTATTGCGTCACTGTTGCGTCATCATGACGTGGGGGGGGGGCTCTGACTAGTGGGGCCACCATGTTAGTGCCTGGGTTAACTAACCCAGTTAGTTTAAACTAACCAGGGGATTAAGGGGGGGGGGGCAGGGCCCACATGGCAGTCACTTGGGGGGTAGGGTTAGTGGTTAAACACGCCGGCCACGTGGACCTCACCGGCGGCAAGTCGTCGGCGAACATCCAGCATGGCGGCCTTGACGTTACCGGAGTTTCTGGCCGCCATTTGATGCGCTGCTTGCAACAAATCACTCACCAGGTCGCCGCGGTTTGAGGGGAGCCAAGCAGGGGGCCTGGGGATCACCGGAGACACGCCGGCGTCGAAGATGGCAGGGTCAGGGGCTAGGGCTTCGACGCATAGCCCGCTGTAGTGCACCAACACGAGAAAGGAGTAGCGCATTGTGTTCCTCGAGAAGGCAGGGGTCATACGCGTGCTCTGGGCTAAGCTGGGGAGCACGGGAGCATGCACCTCATTGGCCATGGCGGCGGCGAGCTTCTGCGCCCATGGCGGATCGCGATAGAGAGCAAGGGAGGAGCCACATATGGGCGGGGAGGATGAAGAAGCTCACCCTGGTGCGAATGGCGGTGACGGTGAGGGCTGAGAGCTAGCGGCGGCGGAGCAATTGCGTCTCGATCTCCACGGTGGCCGGAGCTCGAAGATGAAGCTGGCGTCAGTTGTAGAGGCGCTCGAGCTCGATTGATGGGGGGGGGGACAGCGTAGTCGACCACGGCGGTTCTTCTGGACATGGCGAGGAAGCTTGAGCTAGCCAGTGGCCATGGCGGTGCGCGTCTGTGCTCTCCGGTGCGCTACGGTCGTCGTCGGGTTTGGCGAGAGAGAGAGAGAGCGAGAGCTTCTCCAGAGGGGGAGAATGGATGTACTGGTCTCCCAGGCGTGGCATGGCGCGGCTAGAAGGCGCGAGAGGGGCAGGTGGGGGCTAGGGCGTCGTCTCCGTGCTCGGCTGGCTCGGTGGCATTCCACCTAGCAGCTTGGAAGCGCGGGGACGGGGAAGAAGACCCCTGTGCCCCTGGTGGGCTGGCTGGGCCGGCTGAGCTGGGCTTCGCCTATGCGACAGGTAAGTTTTCCTTTCCCTTTTCTGTTTTTCTTTTTCTGTTTATTTGTTTTGGCTCTGCTAAAAATAGCAAACCATTTTATAAAATGCCCCAAATTTTTATGTGGACTTGAAATGCATATAGCTAGCCACTTAGAAAGTTTGGGCATTTTTAAAATTCAAATAATTTGAACTTTAATTAAAATAGGGGTTTAAATTTATATCCATGCTCCTGTTTGAATATTTGAAAAATCCATGAGCATGGGAATGCTACCACATCACTTTATATGTGATCATACTCATTTATGTGAGTTTTCAAAAATACAAAAGGAATTTTTGGAGCAATTTTATTTCTGGCCATTTGAATTAATTCATCTGGGGGGGGGGGGTCCCTTCTCCCATTTGAGTTTGAATTTGAATTTCATTTGATTTTCTTTGATGAATGCAAGGTGATTTTGATCCTAGCACATTACCTAACAGAGGGTTCTGACAGTGTATGTCTTTTCATGATGTTATGATGTACTGTTGGATCTTATGATCTCTGAGATGATGTGGCGAGTGTATGCCCTTGACATATGTATTCTATGTCTTTGTTTTGTTCATCCTTCTTTTACATGTTGTCGAGAATCCGATAGAGATACGAGTGCGGGTATCGTGGATCGGTGGCCACTTATGCGCTTCTATCTCAGGTCGGACCCGAAAGCAACTAACTCGAGATAGTACCACATCGGGGGCCTTGCACGTTTGACTCTAGCGTGATCCCCTATGTGAGCTCCTCCTCCCATTTTCCCTCTCTCCACGCGTAGAATGAGTAGGACGGTTCCCTTGTTTTGCTAGTTGTCGTGGCCGTGCACGTTGCCGGCAGCCCATCCGCCCGGGTCGTGTCCGGCCCATGCGCTCTCGTGCTCAAGCGTTCCCAAGGCCATGCCTTGGCAACCAGGAACATGCCCAGCGCGGCTCCATCTCCATCTCGCTTCCGTGCGCCTCGCCCACCGAGTTTCTTTTCGTCGTCGCCGTGGTCGCGTAGATCGACGTCGGTGTCCTCCCACGCGTACGTGAGTGACAGGGTGGTGCCCCAGCTCGCCCCTGGCAGTCCTCGTACGTTCTCAGATCTCCCCCATGCTCATGCGCTTGTCCCTGACGCCGCTGTGTTCGCAACTCTGAAAATATTCCGATCGTCAGGTTGATGCAGGTGTTATGTTTCTTCAGTTTTAGAGTTTGTTAGCCGACCCTCTATGTTTATTTAATGTTGCAGCACTCTTATACCTTGATTAGGATCAGTAGCACCGTGGTAAACCACCGTGGGTTGCATCCAGGATGTTCGTGGTTTTATCCCCCTTGGAACGAATTAAACCCCCTTTTTAATCTCTTTTTGCTGCAACATTGCCACATCCTAACTTTTGTTACCTTGTTATATTAATGCCAAAAATTAGGATGAACAAAAACTTTGCTACGTGTGATGTGATGCAAATGAAATTGCCATGTTTGCCTGATACTTTGTGTTGTTGCTATGTCATGCTTGTTATCATCTTGCCTTGTGCTAATGCCCTGCTTTGTTTTCCCTGGTCATGATAAAAAGAATCAACCAATAAAAATATATCTAGCACATACCAGACATATTGATTTACCAACATATAACCACCCTAGTAAATTTGCATCATTACTATTTTCACCAAATAAAGTTTTGATTGCATAGAAATTCATTATTTAAATAATTAAAAATACCCCTATAGCAGAAGGTATTTAATTAAAAGATTTAAAATTGTTAAACATTTAATTGCTATATGATAATACCCTAAAAATTAAAAATTCTAAATAAATTCCCTAAAAATTCTAAATAAATTAGGATAATACCCCTGTAGTTTTTAAAATATTTTGAAGGTTTGAGTTTCAAATTTTGTTTCAAATTTAAACCAAACCAGAGGTATAACTTTTGGCAAAACCAGTAAAGTTTGTTAAAAAAACAGGGAAACCTAGTCTACTTGGCCGCAACCCATCTCTCATCTCTCCCTAACCCACGCCCACCTTCTCTCTCCGAGCCTTACAAGGCTACCCCACCTGTCAGCCCCTCTTAGCGCCGCAGACGTCAGCACTGACGTCAGTAAGCCGGCCCAAACTGACACCAACAGGGCGACGTCACCCGCGCCGCTCCTCTTGCCCAGCCATCGCCGGAGACGTGGTCGGCACTGGCTCACCGTCCTGGCCGCGGCTCTACTCGCCCCGCCTATATAAGGCGCCCCCAGCTCTCCTCTCCTCCACACCACACCGAGCCCAGCTTCCCACTTCCCCTTAGCCACTTTCGCCACCCCACCCCGTCCGAATAGAAGCAAGGGAGAGGATCAGAGAAAGGAGGAGTTAGGGGAAGGAAGGAGGAGGAAGGAGAAGCTAGGAGGGAAGAGAGGAGGAGGCGGGAGGGTCTGTCGGCGAGCCACTCCTCTCCGCTTGTCGCCAGAGCCGGCAAGGAGCCACCGGCCACGAGACCAGGAGGAGTTGCCGTTGTTCGCCCATCTAGGCCGCCCGTCTACCCCGAGCACGACGTCCTCCACCGCCCCGAAGGCCAAAAACGGAACCGCCTCACCCTCCTCTACCTCCGCCGCCCACTCCCACTGCCCGCCGCTTGCCGGAGCCACGCCGGTGAGCCCTCCCCTAGCCCCTGTCCCCACGGCCAGGAGGCGATCCCGTCCAGGTCGAACCATGTGGAAGACAACCCCCAGGCCGTCCGATCTGGACACGATCCAACGGCCCAAAAGAACCCATACTCCTTCGCCTCTCTCTAAACAAACCCAGCCGCGCAGTACACAGGCCGGCCCGCTGGGAAAAAAAATGCCCCTGGGCGTATTATACACCGAGCCGGCTGTAAAGCTGTTTTTCTTTTTTATAAGCTGACAGAACCTATATAATATTATAAAAATAAATGTAGGTCAGAAAAATATGAAATAAATTGTGTGATGTTTCTAAATTTATGCTTTATTTTTCTGCGTGTGTAGAATATTGTTTTTCTTAGATATAATTGTGACCCTTTATTATTATTTCTATTGCTAGTTTAATTTCTATAAAATTTGTATTAGTGATATTAAATTGTTAGAACCTTATTAAAATAGTCTTTGGTCAGTAAAAATTATTTTATGCATTTAGTTAATAAAAATAAAAATTATTTAAAAAGAGGTTAGTGAATAAAAATTGGCGAAAAACATTGCTTTTAGTTAAGGTTTGTTTAACTTTAATCTTGTTTTTAATAGTTTCATAAAATTTATTTCGATGCCATGTTATAAATTTTAACCTTGTTGAGATGTTTAAAAAAATTAAATCTTAATAAGTACAAAACCTTGAAAATGGTTTTGTCCTTTGTTGCTTGTGTTATTGTTTGTGAAAATTGAAGGATTAAATATTGTGCTTGCTATTGCCCTGTTGTGATGGTGTGAAATTCCTTTTTTTTCGCAACGTGTAGACGAGACGATTGATGCTGCAGGTGAAGACCCCTCCCAAGCCGTCGAAGAAGCCGATCCAAGGTAAATCGCCGAGGAAGGCAAGTCACCATCAAAACTTAAACTTCGCTTTACCCATTTTTTTACTTTCATTTTGTATCATGTATATTGTATCATGCTAGTATTATATTCATATGGTTTGGGATTGTATTAGTTTCGTTAGGAAAACTCCACAAACCCCATAGCCTACCGATTTGGGAAAACAAAGTAGAACCCCGGTGATCCCGGCATTCGGTCGAGACCATCACTCAGCTCTAGTAATTAGCATTACATAACAAGATGGATAGTCATACTTCACCCTATATGGTACGACGTACACCTAAGAAGGTGGTATGGCCGGTATTGTGGAACATCGTTGGACATGGACAAAGTCTGGAGGGACTCTCTATAAGTGCCGCCAAAATCTAGCCATACAGTACAACCACTATACTCTGGTATGGGACAGGGCTAGTTGGAAGCTTGCATATCTTAGTATGGGGATCTTCTAACTACATAATACATAGAAGCATGTAAGCCTACCGATGCGTCGGAGGTGAGGTCTCTGCCGAGGCAGCGGTGGCATGGAACTTTGTCGCACCTCTCCTACGGTGAAGGCATGTGTCCAAGAGGAGCATGACCTTGCACGCGGACACTTCAGGATGTGGGTATCGGGTAGATCACCTGTACTAGGGTAGGCAAGGGGAAGACTATGTTCGATTATCCGAGATCCGCATACTGAGGTATGACGATCCATGGGGACACACGGTGGATGTATCGAATGTCGTGGGTAAAGTGTACAACCTCTGTAGAGTGAAAACTATTCGAGTAGCCAGAGTCCACGGTCATGGACAGCTAGTGAGGCCACACTTTATGGGGAATAGATGAGAAAGCCCGGTACCGAGTTTATGGTTCGCGATGATGATGTTGATATTGTTGGAAAAAGGTTGGACTTGACTTATCCAAATTCATTGTGGGAAATAAAACTTGCCAAGTTAAAACTTTGCCAACTTAATAATAATATTGAGTAGATAGGAAATCCCTATGAAAAACTCCACCATATAGCCATCCCATTATTTTCGTATGAAAAACTTTGTTTGTTTCTTTAGGTGGTTTGCGAGTACATTGTATGTACTCACGGCTTTGTCCCTGGTTATTCAATCGGCCCGGCTTGGAGGAGCAGGTATATGAAGATGATTCTACCGGCGATTACTCGGAAGTGCTATGCTCTGGACTACCCTGTGGATTGTGCCGCTACTACTTATCCTGCTTTTGCTTATTCCACTGCTATTTGAGCCCGATGAGGCCATGTAAGACTTTATGGTTGTATGACTTTATATTCGTTATTGTATGAACATTGAGACTATGATATCCATGTCGAGTTGTGTGTCATGCAACACTGGTCATGGGAGCATGGCAGTATACACAGCTGGCCGCTTCGGACATATAGTTAGGGGTGCCCACAAGCATGTAGTGGGCTCAACCCAGCAGGTTGTCTCGCCCATGGGAGCTCGATAGATCAGATCCGCGAGGGTTTGGGAGAAATCCGGCCAAAGCCAGCCCGTGGAGATTTCCCTCCATTTTCTTTTTCTCTGTTTAATTCAGTTCTACCCCTTTTTGTGTTGCTTGTGTTATGTCCATCCTTGCCCCAACTATATCTTGTTATATATGTTTTCGGGGCAGAAAAATGTGTGGAAGTTGATGGTGTTGTTCATTTTGTCAAATGGGCATGCATTATTTGGTGATGGTGTATTTTTTCATGTAACCTCTCACGATGATGCACGTGGGGTAATTCTTCCAATCTTTGTCCTTCGGAGCATCGTAGTTCTTTTGATGACCGTATTTGCTGGTAGTGTTGTCTCGCTCTTTATTTCATTGCTTGCAATAGAAAGCATTTATTAGGTGCATCATACCATGCCATGTCATTTTCATATATTTAATTTAAGGAACCCCATCTCAAGGTCTATCTTTGTCAGTGGGCAATTCTTGTTCATGCCATGTTCTACATTCCATGGTCTTTCCATGATCATGCATCTTAATAATTATAGCGTAAGGATCCTTCAGATCCTTAGTTCACCTACATAATGCTTAGGAAGGTTGTTGGGAGAATTGCACCCTTTCCATCCTGAGCCTCATTTAAACTTGCTCATCTTATATTCATGCCACTCTATTGAAATGACATGCATAATACTTTACCATTCTTGTTTGTTCATTTCTTGCTCGTGCTTGTTCCGTAGTAATAGAAGCATGTTCGTTGATTGCTTTCCAGTGCATACTTCTTGTGTGCCCCCGTGGTTACCTTCAGAGATGTTGCGATCTTGCGATCAACTACACCTTCGGAATCCGACTTATAAACAGGCAAGGACTATACATTACTTATGATCCATTCTATTATAACCAGCGGTTTGCATGCTAGTCTAGGTTAGGTTCGATGTTTGATCCTACCACATGTTTATAGCCTCTCTTAAACCGATACAGCCATGTCCCCTCTCAGCAAACCATGTACTGCTATGTTACTTTTGCTCGTTGCTCAGCCCCTGCTTAGTATGCATGCTTAGGTTGCTAAGAATGGTACGCTTTTACTCCTTGGATTGAGCTATCACACTATTATATTATTTTGGATGATGTTATTATTATAATGACTATATTCGATGAAGGATGGAAGGTCTAGGCTATCCCGCCTCGATGCTTTGTTCCATTCGAGTTACCTAGGACCCAAGTTCCGTGTATTGTGTCTCTTGATGAGCGTGCCTGACCGCGTGTGGGATTCTATGGGGTCCCCTCTTCTTACCTACCTAGGTCCAAACATTTCTAGTGGTGGCCCAAGCTGATTTACCATTTGAAAACCGTGTGTGTGACTGGTGAGCTCCCAACAGATTTGAAACAACCCGGGCCAGCGGAGACATGGTTTCTCTAGTTGGTCCACCCTAGGGAGCTAGGGGGCTGCCCACATGGTTTGGGTAGTTAACCCGGCCTCATCCAGATGGTAGAGGCTAATTCGACAGCACGGCCGGCTTTTGAGTTGGATGTCGACTCACCGGGGTCCAGTCGGATTTGTTCGTTGTTAGTTAGAGGTATTATGACGTCCGGATCTCTCGGAACAACTCTTTAATGAGTGTTTTAACCAGCCCGACTGAGAGAGCCGACGTCCATGCGGAGCTTATAATGGGCAGTTGGTACACCCCTGTAGGGTTAAATCTTAATAAATTGATCAACATGTCTATGCCTTAACTGCTTCTTCTGCATCGGGTGATGAAAGAGGAGGACAAGGATAGGACATGTGTTATGATTGCATAAGTAGGTGGATAGCAGACTTGTTGGAGGCGATTCCTCATCGAATGCTTGGCTTCTCATCTTACTCTTTAGTTCGTTAGCCACAACATATATGCTAGTGCGGCAACAACCTCACCACTCACCCTTTACTTACTGTAAACTACTATTTATCCTAGAATGACGAGTGATGAGGTCCTTGCTAGGTCAGTTGACCACTATAGTGGGATGCTGAGTACTCCTGTACTCATGATACTACCCCCAAACTCTTTCAGGGTTCTTGATCGAGAACAGGTATGGTGATCGACGTTTCACGTGGAGACTCGACGTCGAATAGTTAGGCGGATCCCGGCGGAGAGCCTGGACCCGTGTGGTTATGGGGTCGGAGTGTCTTACCTTTTCCATTAGGAATTTGATTGTAGTCTGTACTCAGACATATATCATCCGCTGATGTATTGTATTAAGGAAGTTGTATGCCGATTGTATGAAATGTTGTATCCTTGTAGCTATAATGTTGTGATATCATGTTGAAATCCTGGACATATGGATTCGTCATATGTCGCGGTGGGTCCGATATGTGCTTCGTCCTCGGGTCTGAACGGAAACGACCAAATCTAAAACAGTACCACATATCGAATCTTCCAGATTCAGATGCACCTGGATCCGGCGTACCCACGATCTGGGTAGAGCTTGCCCCTGGGATCTCAGCCGATCTGATGAAGGGGGTGGGGCGAGCTCGTGGGGCATTGAAGCTATGGTGGGTTCCCTCATCGGCCCTTCAGTGGTGGCTCTGACGCGAGATCCAGTGTGGTTGCCACTGTATCCATCGAGGGCGGGCGGAGGGGAGGGTGCTGGGGTTATCGGCAATGGTAGGAACGGGGAGGGCAGTGATGGATGGTACGGGGGCCTCGCCGGCGGAAGGATGCCGTATGCCAGGAGGAAGAAGACATGGACGCGGCCTGCCGGGAGGAGGGAGGCGGGGAATTTCAGAGGGAGACAGGTGGGTGGGACATGGGGTGAGAGGGTTTTTTCTGTTTTGTTGTCGGTATATAGAAGTTGCCTTATATAGAGGGAGCTCATTGTAGAATAATATTCTATAATCAATTGTAGAATAGACCCACCCTATATATATGTATATATATATATTTGTTTCTCAAATATATATCCAATCTTTTCAGTGATCATGCATATGTCGATTACTGATCAGGGTATATGACAAAAATCCCTGAGGCTAATATGGAATGTGACCATTAGGTCATATTGATATTAATCTTCCAACAATGGAAATCTGCATTAAAGCTGGTGATTCACACGTTTGGTGAATTTGTTGGCTGTTGAACACCTCTTATATGATAATTGTAGGAAACATGTAGGAGATGGCTGCAATACCACAGGTTTTGAGAGGGCATGTGGCGTGATAATAAACCTCTTATAGTTTCCTATAGTAGATTATTTTATCTTTGCTTAAATAAACATGTATGTTGCTAAGGCATTCAGCTTGAGGTTGAGTAACATCTCCTTTAGAAGAACCCTCTATAAGGATTTTGTATATTTATGGGTGAGTCACGAAGACAGATGTGATGAGATTGATCTTTCTGATAAATAAGAAGGAATCTAAAAATTGCAGTAGTATATATAAACATGATTCGAATTAATCATTAGTGGGATAGAAATTGATCAGAGAAGTTTGTAATTTAGAGAAACCTAAGAAGACACAAATGTCCTGATCTACATAAAATAGTCTTTTAATTTGATAACTTAAATAGACACATAAAGTTATTCCATGGCTGCATTTGCCTTAGTCCTCTGGATCATCTTGTCCATCGCTGCATTGTTCTCCATGAGGGCTTCCACACGAAGGTCCAATGTATCCCTACGCGCGCGGTTGAGCTCCACCTCCAGGTTCACATTTTTATGCGTGAGGTCGATGTTGACGGCCACCGTGTTCTTCAAATCCTCATGCAAGGTCTGAAGTGTTGCAAGATGATACGTCCCAAACGTATCTATAATTTCCGCTTGCTCCATGCATGTTTTGCGTGATACTGCTATGATATAGATACACTTTCATACACTTTTTTTTATCTTATTGGGACTAACTTATTAACTCAGTGCACCACAGTGTCAGTTCCTGTTTTCTGATGTTTTTCTATTTCAGGTGTCCCCCATATTAAAAGTGCTCCAAAAATTCAGGAAAAATCAGATAAAAATCAGCGTATGGGACCTTCCGGAATCACCTGGGTGGGGCCAGAGGGCCACCACCAGGGACCCAGGCGGCCACCTGGCACGGCCTAGTGTCTGGCCACGCCAGGGGGGTGCCTGGACCCCTGGTGGCCCACCTGGCTGCCCCCCTTCGCCTATTTAATCTCCGTGATGCGAAACCCCCGAAGACAGAACCCTTTTTTGCGATCTCGCCTATGTTCCACCGCCACCGCCCTTCCAAGATCAGGAGCGCCAGCAGACTTCTTCCCGGCACCCTGCCGGAGGGAGGATTGACCTCCGGGAGCTTCCCCTCCACCATGGACGCTTCCCGGATGTGCCGTGAGTAGTTTCCCTTGGACCATGGGTCCATGATCAGTAGCTATGTGATGTTCTCCTACCCTCTTTGTTCTTCATGGTTTAGTCCTCGTGAGCTGCCCTACATGATCGAGGCACATATGTAGTTTTTTGTTGTTACTATGTTGAGTTTGCTGGGATCTGATGGATTATGAGATTGTGTTCAGATTGTGATTGAGTAATATATTTGGTTCTTATCTTTTATATTTTT
Source organism: Bromus sterilis (assembly GCA_950022295.1). Lineage (NCBI taxonomy): Eukaryota > Viridiplantae > Streptophyta > Magnoliopsida > Poales > Poaceae > Bromus > Bromus sterilis. The sequence goes on from OX465596.1 coordinate 278,192,832, forward strand.
GTTCCTAAGTAATTCTTGCATGTTCTCCATTGCTGTTTATTGCTTTGGCCAAGTAGTAGGTAGTGACTCCAAGAGGGAACGTTATTCTCGATTATGGGTTCATGCCCCCCGATGACACGCTTGAGTGAAAGAAACACGAGTCTAGGGGATGTGTTGTTGCCACAAGGGGGAAAACAACGGTGCTTGTAACTGCGGTTGCAAGGATTGTTTACTTTACGCAAAGTGCTTTTTAATGCAGTTGTCCATTGCTTTTGGTTTACACTTTGCGTGGGACTCACAACTTAATACCAGCGAGATGTTCTGGATAGATATCTCAAGGTGGATGATTAGTAGTAGATGCAGTTGGATTTCGGTCTACTTATTTTTGCGTACCACCCATGCTTTTGAGCCTCGTCCTTTCTTTGTAGCATAGTTAGCATTGCGGTGCGTTTTTAATCATATCAATTTCCCAGCTGTAATTTGTTTACCTCGCATAGCAGTTTTATCGTCTTTGGGAGAGAGACATCACTAGTGAACATCACGGGACCCCGGTCCATATTCTCATCATTGTTTACATGCTCATTTATTTTCTGCTTTTACTATCCAGTTGATATAATTATCATTATCTGTTGCGTTGATCCTTTGTAAACAACAAGACCGTAGAGATTGAAAACCTCTCTGAACTTCCTTGGGAGAAAAGTTATTTGTTTCTGTGTGCAGGTCCACGTCAATTGCGCCATTGAAACCTACTTATCATTACTGGAGTCCTACCGGAGACAAACCATATCCTCTACATAGGGGAAATTTGCTGCTATCCTACATCTCACCTTCGACTTGGGGTAACCAACGAAGGGCGAGAAACCATTATCATCATCTCGCACATCAAGAAAATTTTTGGCGCCGTTGCCGGGGACTACGAGTGCTAAGATAGGGAAGTGTCCCACTACCTTTTACCTTTGCTTTTTAGTGTTGTTAGTTTACCTTTTAGTTTTTATCTTTCTGTGTTATATCAAAAATTACAAAAAAATATGCCACACTTGCTGCTACTATGGGTTCCACTGAAAACACCAAGTTGTGTGACTTCACTAGTCACAACAAAAAAGACTTTATCTGCACTTCTATTGCCACACCTGCCACTTCAGCTACCTCTTATTAAATTAAACCTGCTTTGCTAAACCTTGTTATGAGAGATCAATTCTCTGGTGCTGGAGATGATGCTACTTTACACTTAAATAATTCTATTGAGTTATGTGATATGCAACAGTATAAAGAAGTGGAAGGTGATGTTGTTAAGCTCAAGATTTTTCCTTTATCTTTATGGGAAGGAGCTAAAATTTGGTTTCAATCTTTGCCTAGGAATAGCATAGATTCTTGGGATAAGTGCAAAGATGCATTTATTGGGAAGTACTAGCCACCTACTAAAATTATCCAATTGAGAAGTAACATTATGAATTTTAAGCAATTGGATAATGAAAACGTTGCCCAAGCTTGGGAAGGTATGAAATCTCTTGTTAGGAAATGCCCTACACATGGTTTGACTACCTGGATGGTTATCCAGACTTTTTATGCAGGTTTAACTTTATCTCACGGAACCTGTTAGATTCGGCCGCGGGAGGAACCTTTATGTCAACTACACTTGGTGCCGCCACAAAACTTCTCGATAAGATGATGACCAACAATTCCCAATGGCACACCGAACGCGCTCCAATAGGTAGGAAGGTAAACTCTGTCGAGGAGCTTACCTCCCTAAATGAAAAAGTTGACTTGATTACGTCTCTACTTACCAAGCAACCCTCTATTGATCCTCATTATGCTCCTTTAAATTCTTTGGTTGCTCAGGAACAAGTAGATGTGAACTTTATTGCTAGAAACAACTTCAACAACAATGCTTATAGGGGCAACTTTGCTAGTAATCCTAAACCGTTTCCATCCAACTATGGGAACAACAACACCTATCCTATCAACAAGAACCCCACTTCTGAAATAGAAAACATGCTTAGAGATTTTATCACTACCCAAAAATCCTTCAATAAGAATATAGAAGAGAAATTAGCTAAGTTAGATAATCACTCTTTGAAGGTAGATAGCTTAGCCCTTGATGTTGATATGTGAAAAATTAGAACCTCTCCCCTTAAGGAGAGGAAGGGTATTCCTATTAATGCTATCCAATTACAAATCAATGAAAATATTAAGATGATGGCTAAACTTAAAGAAAGATGGGCTAGAGAAAAAGTGGAAGAGGATAGAATTAAGAGCCTTCCTACACACCACACAGTTTCCACTGTCCAAATTGTTGAGGACACTCAAACTATTAGCACCCAATGCACTCCTAGTCCCATTGGACCTATTAATGGTGATGCTAATACCTCAAACGTAGAAGAAGAAACTCCTATGAGCATAGAGGGTTTCAAACAAGTGAGTCTAGATGACACTACTACCACCTTTGATAGTAGTGATATTGATTTTGATAGTTGCACCCTCTCAGAAGTTATTAGCTTGTTACACAAAATGTCTAGAGACCCCCACACTAGCACACTTAATCTTGCCTTCAAGGAGCATATCACAAATGCTCTCATCAAAGCTAGGGAGGAGAAGCTTAGGATAGAAGCCTCCATACCTAGGAAGCTAGATGACGGTTGGGACCCTATGATAAAAATTAAATTAAATAACTTCTCTTGCTATGCTTTATGTGACGTTGGAGCTAGTACCTCCGTCATGCCCAAAAGAATGTATGACATGTTTGAATTGAAACCTTTTGATTCTTGTTCTTTTGGTGTTCGTCTCGTTGATTCTTCCGTAAATAAACCTTTGGGGTAGATCGATGATGTTCTTATCATTGTCAATGTCAATTATGTTCCCGTTGATTTTATTATTATGGACATAGAGTGTGAACCTTTATGTCCAATTATTTTGGGGCGTCCTTTTCTTTGCACCGTTGGTGCTGTTATTGACATGAAAGAGGGGAATATAAAATTTCAATTCCCTCTCAAAAAGGGGATGTGACATTTCCCTAGAAATAAAATCAAGTTACCTTTTGAGTCCGTTACACGGGCTAGCTATTCTCTCTCTCTTGATAAAACTTGATTCTTCTTTTGCTTTATGCCTAGATTAAAGGCGTAAAAAAAGCGCTTAATGGGAGGCAACCCAAGATGTTTTTATTTCTGTTCTTAGTGGTCTTGATGATTGTTAATACTGTAGCAACATCATTGTATCTTTATTTTCAAGCTTTGTGCCAAGTTATAGCTTCTTATGATAAGGGAAGCAAAAGTTGTGACATGGTGTCCAGAAAACAGATTCTGTCTTCTTGACGGGAAAAATAGAAACAAATCACCGATTCATATTTTTAGCTGAATTGTTTACACAACATGATCTATACAATTGTGAAACTTTCGTATGTTCTGAGTTTTTTGATTTGAGTTGCAGAAGTGCCCCGAAAAAATTCTCTACTACCTGTTGTTCTGTTTTTCACAGATTCTGCCACGTTTTTCCTTTCCTTACTTTTGCAAACCTTAAGCTTTCTTTTTCTCTACAAAAACTTTTTGGAAATCTTGATAAACAGTACCTCTTCAAGAATATCTTTATATCTAGTGGGGAAAAATATTTTATTAAGGGTACTAACCTCTCTAATCAGCTTATGATGAGTTATGTATGAAGGGAGTTTTCAAGTGTGCGAGAGAAGATGATGAAAGAAGATCCGGGAGTGTCAAGCGCTCAAGCTTGGGGATGCCCGCATGCATCCCCAATAAATATTCAAGGACACTCAAGCGTCTAAGCTTGGGGATCCCCCCGTGCATCCCCTTCTCCATCAACAATCATCAGTTCATCCTTCATCTCACTATATTTTTATCACTTGATGTGTTATGTGCTATGCTTGGAGCGTATCGCTCTGAGGTTTACTTTTTAGTTTTATTTAGCTTTGCTTTATGTTCATAACAAGTTAGACCCCAGCTTACTTTGTGTGGGAGAGAAACACACTCCACTCCAATCTGGAGGACATCATAGGATTTTTCATGCTTATCTTTCTGCTGTTGTGTGTTCTTTATCTTTTCGTAGCTACTGCCATGTTTAGTTTCAGTTTGTATTTACAAGAGCCTTGGCTTTTGTTTATTTTGTTGCTGGAACTCTCTTCAGTTTTCATGTTTATCTTGTTAAGAGAGTTGGTTGTTGCACTGAGTTGTGTCTTGTCTTGAAAGTAGGTAATTGAGGTTGCTTTTTAATTTTAGTAGTAACTTGCAATAGTTTTGAGGTATTGTTGTGAGTAATGGTTGAACTTTTGGTGTCAAGAGCTCTAGGCTATTAGTGATAGGTGTCGTATTTTGGGCAATCCATGTTTTTTTTCAAAACCTACAAAAACTAGTTGAGAAATCTTGCTACTAGATGGATCGTTAATATTTTGAGGGATCGGATATTAGAGCACACTCACGTACCATGAGTCGAGGATGCGCAAGGATAACCAAACCCCCATACACTCCTCCTCGGGGTACTTGTCTCTTTGTGAACATCCTCATTAGATTGAGAGTTATTGATAATAAGTGCATGAGTTCTTCGAACTAATGTAAGTATTGAAAGTTGACACTTCCACCTCCTCATATTTTCTAGCCTCTTCCATACCGTGCATTGCCCTCTTCTCACTCCAACAGTTGGTGTCCACCTTCGCCGGTACATCCAAACCCTTGGCATGATACGCTCTGTCATCATAAACCTCCTTACATCTTTCCTCAAAACAGCCACCATACCTACCTATCAAGGAATTTCCATAGCCTTTCCATGATATATTGCCATGCAACATCCACCTCTTCATGACTTGATCTTCATGTCATACATGTTCCTGCTAGACTGGCAGTGCCATACATTGCTTACATCATGATAGCTACATCTTCTTTATGTTTGAGTACATTGTAAAGTGTGAAAGATCTTCTTTACCTTCTTGTAAAATAGAGTGTTTCCCTTAAGTGAGGAAAAGATCCCAAAGTGGACAAAATAGAAGATCCCAAATAGGACAAATGAGAGTTAAATAGAAAGAGCCATTGAGGCCACCAAAAACTACAAAAAATAGAAAAAAGAGAAAAAGAAATAAAAAGAGAGAAAGGGGCAACACTACTATCCTTTTGTAAAGATCCACACTAGTACTCCCTCTTATCCTTGTACTCCATAGAGATGATCATTTATGCATATAGCTATGTGGGGACCTTCACGCTATAGAACTTGGCTTGCATATTCCAAGGATGAGCCTCCTCAAATTAGCTCTAGGTCTTCATGAGCGAGCAAGTTGGATGCACCCCCACTAGTTCCATTGAAGAGCTTTTCTTAGCTCATATGTGCATCCGTTGCATGGCAATCCCTACTCCTCACATCATATCTCTCATTTGGCCTTCTCGCCTATGATTTTCCTCATTGATGTTAGCCTTTCTCACCCTTTTGTCTTCCTCCTCCACCATATTTCTCTCTTGGGCATCCTCAGTGTCAACTCTCATGCTTACGCTCATCCATTGCATGAGTGCTCAAAATATCGAAAAGGAGTGGATCAAATTGACTTGTACCTGGCTGGTGGTCTGGGGATGAGTCAAGATAAGATTCCAAAGAAAACCAAGTGTGAAACTTTAGTAGATTGAGTTCTCAACAAAAATACATTTTTCTCGTATTCCCATATCCCCCTTCTTGCACGCAAACACCATTTGGAGACATTCGAGTCACGGACAACGAGAGCTCTTGCACCTATTGTTCTTTCATTGCTTGTTTAAATGCTAATATAGACTCTTCCATGTTATGACTTGAATTGAATCACATACCATGATTGTTTTACTTTTCAAAGTTCTTATATGGTTGCTAGCATTTCACCATAGAAATTATGCTTGTTATCATTTACGTACTCGAGGACGAGCAGGAATTAAGCTTGGGGATGTTGATACGCCCCAAACGTATCTATAATTTATGCTTGCTCCATGAATGTTTGTGCGATATTGCTATGATCTAGATACACTTTCATACACTTTTGATCATATTTGCACTAACTTATTAACTCAGTGCACCACAGTGCCAGTTCCTGTTTTCTGCTGTTTTTCTATTTCAGATTTCCCCCATATTAAAAGTGCTCCAAAAATTCGGGAAAAATCAGATAAAAATCAGCGTACGGGAACCTTCTGGAATCACCTCGGTGGGGCCAGAGGGCCACCACCAGGGACCCAGGAGGCCACCTGGCGCGGCCTAGGGTCTGGCCGCGCCGGGGGCCCCCTGGACCCCTGGTGGCCCCCCTGGCTGCCCCACTTTTCCTATTTAATCTCCGTGACGCGAAACCCCCGAAGACAGAACCCTTTTTCGCGATCTCTCCTCTGTTCCGCCGCCACCGCGCTTCCAAGATCGGGAACGCCAACAAACTTCTAACCGGCACCCTGCCGGAGGGAGGATTGACCTCCGGGAGGTTCCCCTCCACCATGGTCGCTTCCGGGATGTGCCGTGAGTATTTTCCCTTGGACCATGGGTCCATGATCATTAGCTATGTGATGTTCTCCTAACCTCTTTGTTTTTCATGGTTTAGTCCTCGTGAGCTGCCCTACATGATCAAGGCAGAATTGTAATTTTCTGCTGTTGCTATGCTGAATTTGCTAGGATCTCATGGATTATGAGATTATGTTTAGATTGTGATTGATTAATATATTTGGTTCTTATCTTTTATATTTTTGTTCCTAAGTAATTCTTGTATGTTCTCCGTTGCTGTTTATTGCATTGGCCAAGTAGTAGGTAGTGACTCCAAGAGGGAACGTTATGATCGATTGTGGGTTCATGCCCCCCGATGATACGCTTGAGTGACAGAAACATGAGTCTAGGGGATGTTTGTTGCCACAAGGGGGAAAACAACTGTGCTTGTAACCACGGCTGCAAGGATTGTTTACTTTACACAAAGTGATTTTTAATGCAGTTGTTTGTTGCTTTGGATTTACACTTGTGGTGGGACTCGCAACTTAATACCAGCGAGATGTTCTGGATAGATATCTCAAGGTGGATGATTAGTAGTAGATGCAGTTGGATTTCGGTCTACTTATTTTGGCTACCGCCCATGCTTTTGAGCCTCGTCCTTTCTTTGTAGCATAGTTAGCATTGCGGTGCATTTTTAATCCTGTCAATTGCCCAGCTGTAATTTGTTTACCTCGCATAGAATTTTTATCATTTTTTGGGAGAGAGGCATCACTAGTGAACATCACGAGACCTCGGTCCATATTCTCATCATTGTTTACACGCTCATTTATTTACTGCTTTTACTTTCTAGTTGCTATCATTATCATTATCTGTTGCGTTGATCCTTTGTAAACAACAAGACCGAAGAGATTGACAACCTCTCTGAACTTTGTTGGGATAAAAGTTATTTGTTTCTGTGTGCAGGTCCACATCAATTGCGCCGTTGACACCTACTTATCATTATCGGAGTCCTACGGGAGAGAAACCCTATCCTCTACATTGGGGAAATTTGCTGCTATCCTAAATCTCACCTTCCACTTGGGGTAACCAACGAAGGGCGAGAAACCATTATCATCTTCTCGCACATCACAAGAGAATCCTCCCCTTGCTTCAGCAGCTGCTCCCTGGTGGCAATGGTGTCATCCATGTTCTCTTCAGCCACCTTGATGGCAACCTTGAAATTCTCTGTACTCCCGTCCAAAGCCTGGCATAACTGACCCATGATGGCCAATTGATTTTCCTGGCAATCAGATCGACATGACCTGTATGTCGATGTGAATTTAAAAACGATGTCAAAAGAAAGATCAGAGCAGAAAGGAGAAAGAGTTCCTCGCAAAAAAAGGAGAAAGAGTAATGGAATAGAATGGAGATGGAAACCAATATACACCTAACACACTTAGCGGGGGGCGGTGAAGAAGACATGGCCTTGGGGTGACGAACTATGGAGCGAGGTATGGATGGACGCGAGGCGCTGCGAGAGAGAGAGAGAGCGAGTAGTGGAAGTGGAACCCAATTGAAAGACCAAGGATGTGATCAGAGGGGGATGGGGTGAATGATCACTTAATTTTTTTTAATGGAAACTTCAAAGTGAAGATGAATTACAGCAAGGGAAGTACAATGATACGAAGAACTAGGAAGCAAAACTAACAACGAAGCTAAACATAGCGAGTCAAATCACAGCGAAGCATAACATGGAAGCAAAATAGTACTGAATGTAAGTGCTGGAAGTAAAACAAACTCAGTACGCAGCGATGTTTGTTCGACCAGTTCACAATCTGCAAATTTCTATGTTAGGTTGGAGGGAATATAGATTGAACACAGGAGCTAACCTCTCTTCGTCCGTTGCTCCACTGCACCAATCTCCTTAAGCTTGGCCAGTTTTGATTCGTGGTAGATTATTGAGGAAATCTCCGAAACCTTTGACAAACTTGAACTTCAAGGAGAAAATTTCTCTTCGCTCTCTGAAGATGACTCTCTAACCGTCTTGGAGAATTGCAGTCCTCCAACATAACAAGGCTAGAAAACTTCAACTAAGTCATAATGAATCAGCTCAGATCAATAGGACTTCTGATTCAGTGTTTGGCTTTGGGTTTTTCTTTGGTGGCGTTCTTGGGATGCTCTCTGCAGTCTCTCTCAGCGAATAATCTCACAGAAGAAAATTGCAAGGGGCGGCGTATTTATAGGTGGCGATCCCAAGGTGCGAAATGACAGATCTGAACCGAAGTGACAGTTTGACATGTGTCCACAACAGTCGGATTTTTCATCAATGTGCAACTTTACTCGAGGAACAAGTAAATCCGACTCACGGTCTGAGTTTTGATTCGGAAGCGGAAAGTGCTAAGCCTTTGCTATCGAATCTTAACTCAAAACACATGAGATTTCTCCTCAGAGGCTTCTCACTTGGTTTTGATTCGAATTGAGCATTTTGCACAATAACTTCGGTTTCGACTTACTAACCCCTCTTGATAGTCTGGTATTTCCTATAACTCAAAGAATAGAAAAAGAACTACACAAAAACTACTAAGTCTTGCGCCGTCTTCTTCATTTCCTTCGATGAGTTATGCTTCAGGGAATCATAACACTTCTAGGGGTCACCCATCGTAATAAAGCTTCGCTCCAAGGAATAAGCTTCAACATCTTTTCCATCTTCCTTGAAGATCGTGCACATATCTTGTGCTTCAGGAACCTAATCAATTGTTTACACTAGAAAACAATTTTAGTTCCTCTACTGTCTTGTCCAACAATATCCAAAACACATGGGGGCAAAACTTTGATTTTACAATCTCCCCCTTTTTGGACTATTCTTGACAAAACATGCATCGATAAAAAATATTGAAGTTTTTGTGAAGTGATGGAAGCAAACTCTAAGATGTGATATTTTTACTCCCCGAGAATGTAGGCATCGAAGATAAATTACGTTGATGCAGATTCTTAATTAATATTTCTTTGGTGGAGAGGAAAAATAACTTCTTAGCGAGTAGGATTACAATTTATATAAGATTCGAGTGTATTCAATCCTCTCGAATAACCTGTGAACTTATTTAATAATAACCACCTGCAAGATAAAGAATACGAAGCAAAACTTGCAAGCAAAGGGGGTTACTAATACTCAAAAGTAGCATAGCAGTTCATAGACAAACTTAAGTTACCACCCAATCGAAAGAATGGAGTGTTTGTTGCAACTTAAAGGCGGGAATCAAAACACGGTAGCAAAAATCCTATCCCCGATGCAAAACTAAACTCATTGATGCAACATTCTCCCCCTTTTTGTCAATGATTGGAAAAAAGGTGGCGAAGTTAATCGAGAGTTCCTTACGCGTTAGCATCACCCTGAGAGCCTAGCGAAGCATAATGGTGCGTAGATGACTCGCCCGAGGAAGATTGGTCGCTTGAAGATTCTTCTTCGGATGCAGGTGACTCATAAGCTTCAAAGTCCTTGGGGGCGATGAGTTTGAGGTCTCTGTCATCGAGGGTGTCATCATTCTTGGAGGTGATGGATTCACCGTCGAAGACAGTGTCCGTCCGAATGGGATCAGGCTCGTTGACAAAGAAAACTTTATCAATCTTGTGTAGAGGGGGAAGCTTTGGATCTGGCCTGTCGACAGTGTCATCTTTGGAAAAATTTTGATGCAAATGAGGGTATTCTTTGAAAATGTGATCTTTGCGCAGACCCTTGACTGAGTTAAACTTCCGAAGGCCTTTCCAGGGGCGACGCATCATCACACAAAGGTATTTCTTATTGTTCAAAGCAATATTGCCGACTCTGTTGATCTTAGTGGCCAGGAACTACATCTGACGTTGATTTGCTTCAATAAAATTATCAAGCATCTGCTGAGAGCGAATATTTACTTGAAAATGGTGGAAGTCCTTTTGGAATTTCTTTGTTATATTCCTCTCATTTATTTCATGGTGAACACCAACATATGTAGCAAATGGGTTGTTGGGTTGCCTGTGACATCCTGGCTTAGTAGGAATGAAAGACTACTCATATCAACAAGGTGCACCTTCTTTTCCGGGAGCCCAGATCCAAAGAACTCCAAAGTTAAGTGTGCTTGGCTTGGTGCGATTTGAGGATGGGTGACCGACCGGGAAGTTGTTCCCGGGTGCGCACGAGTGAGGACAAAGTGTGCAGGAAAGACTAGTGTTGGTCTGTGGGGACAGTCTAGATCCCGCCAGGCGTACGCCGGGAACCGGTGGGTGTGGCCGGGGCGTTACAAATGGTATCAGAGCCGACCCTTGCGGTTATACGGGCGTGTGTGGGTCAGTGCGCGAACATGCGGGACATGTGTCGGCACTGGACGCACAGACGTGTGCCAAGAGGGAACGTTCCTGTGGGCCGATGAGGACATCGGTTCCTTTGAGTGGGGGTGTATGTGACATCCTGGCTTAGTAGGAATGAAAGACTACTCATATCAACAAGGTGCACCTTCTTTTCCGGGAGCCCAGATCCAAAGAACTCCAAAGTTAAGCGTGCTTGGCTTGGTGCGATTTGAGGATGGGTGACCGACCGGGAAGTTGTTCCCGGGTGCGCACGAGTGAGGACAAAGTGCGCAGGAAAGACTAGTGTTGGTCTCTGGGGACAGTCTAGATCCCGCCAGGCGTACGCCGGGAACCGGTGGGTGTGTCCGGGGCGTTACAAATGGTATCAGAGCCGACCCTTGCGGTTATACGGGCGTGTGTGGGTCAGTGCGCGAACATGCGGGACATGTGTCGGCACTGGACGCACAGACGTGTGCCAAGAGGGAACGTTCCTGTGGGCCGATGAGGACATCGGTTCCTTTGAGTGGGGGTGTATGTGACATCCTGGCTTAGTAGGAATGAAAGACTACTCATATCAACAAGGTGCACCTTCTTTTCCGGGAGCCCAGATCCAAAGAACTCCAAAGTTAAGCGTGCTTGGCTTGGTGCGATTTGAGGATGGGTGACCGACCGGGAAGTTGTTCCCGGGTGCGCACGAGTGAGGACAAAGTGCGCAGGAAAGACTAGTGTTGGTCTGTGGGGACAGTCTAGATCCCGCCAGGCGTACGCCGGGAACCGGTGGGTGTGGCCGGGGCATTACAAATGGTATCAGAGCCGACCCTTGCGGTTATACGGGCGTGTGTGGGTCAGTGCGCGAACATGCGGGACATGTGTCGGCACTGGACGCACAGACGTGTGCCAAGAGGGAACGTTCCTGTGGGCCGATGAGGACATCGGTTCCTTTGAGTGGGGGTGTATGTGACATCCTGGCTTAGTAGGAATGAAAGACTACTCATATCAACAAGGTGCACCTTCTTTTCCGGGAGCCCAGATCCAAAGAACTCCAAAGTTAAGCGTGCTTGGCTTGGTGCGATTTGAGGATGGGTGACCGACCGGGAAGTTGATCCCGGGTGCGCACGAGTGAGGAAAAAGTGCGCAGGAAAGACTAGTGTTGGTCTGTGGGGACAGTCTAGATCCCGCCAGGCGTACGCCGGGAACCGGTGGGTGTGGCCGGGGCGTTACATTGCCTCAGCAGATTCAAAGTATCGTGCACTAGAGGGGTGTAGAGCTTCATATGGTGACATGCAACAAAATATTCAGCACGTCCATAGTTGCAGATGGCTTGAAGCCATGGAGAATAAGGTTTAAGAGTGAAGACCAGCTCTATAGCAAGGACCATTGTGCGTAGGAAGCAGTCCTCAAAGTCAAACACCAGGGCATGCGAAAGCTTCAGGGTGGATTGCCTCACTTGCGGATATATATTTGATTCCTCTGAAGCACTACTCAATGGGAGCAAAGAGTTTCACAAGATATAAAACCAAGTCTTTGAAATGAAGACCAAATGCTTTAGGCGAATATTTTCTGGCATGTAGTTATCTGTGACTTCAGAATCGAGCAAGGTGGCGAATTATGCTTCAGTCAGATCTGGAAGCATATGAATCTATTCTACTTCACAAGTATGCCGAGGGATGTTCACTATTTCCATGAATTCTTGCGAAGACATGCGGAAAACTTGGCCTTGAATCATCCACTCTAAGATCCAAGTGTTGGGGTCATTTGCTTTGCCAGAGACATATAAGGTAGCATAAAATTTCTTTATGAGCTCAGAATTGTAGGGAGTGCTCATAGCAAACAGGACAGCCAGATTCTGAGACTCAATTGTATTGATAATATTCGGGAAGGAAGTGGTAGTTGAAAGGCTTCGCATGTCAATATACTTGTGGCGAAACAAAACACCCTTCTGGAAGAAAACCTTGGTGTATAGAATTTCCTGTTCTGCTGTCCAGAAGCGAAGATCATCAGATGCGCGAGGTGAAGAATATGGACTAGTGCCAAAGAATCTGTGCTTCTTCTGATGCTGCTCCAGGTTGAATTCAGGACCATGGCGCGAAGAACAAACAGCACCCAGGAAGATAGGAAAAGTTTCCCGTGGGTAATTTGATTCCATCTGGGTGTGTTGGCTTGGAACACAGTGAAGTCAAATCCTTTGCTAGCATTGAAGGGAGCAATGGTGGAGGGGACAGCAGCCTGAGCAACAGTCAGAGCCATTTCTTGAGAAGGGTTCAAAATTTCTACTTTTTCATCTTCTTCAGCTCCAGCATGAGCTTGATTTGTTTCGGACTCTTCAGCAGAACGAGCCAAAGAATAATCATGTGCAACAGGAGATGGAGCAGCAGCTGGAGTGGAATGATGGGGAGCATCGGCTTCGGGGAGAGGGGAAAGTGGTGCAGCGGGAGAGTGAGGCGAGGCAATAGTAGTGGCAACTCGTTGTGGGGATGGAGCTGGTGGTTGAGTGGGAGCACGGGGTGGAATAGTTTAGATGGAAGGTGGAGTTGGAGTGGGAATGCGTGGAGTATGAGTTCTGAAAGGAGTGGAAGCTTTTGGTGGAGGTGTTCGAATCTTAGGCGTACGCCGGGAACCGGTGGGTGTGGCCGGGGCGTTACATTGCCTCAGCAGATTCAAAGTATCGTGCACTAGAGGGGTGTAGAGCTTCATATGGTGACATGCAACAAAATATTCAGCACGTCCATAGTTGCAGATGGCTTGAAGCCATGGAGAATAAGGTTTAAGAGTGAAGACCAGCTCTATAGCAAGGACCATTGTGCGTAGGAAGCAGTCCTCAAAGTCAAACACCAGGCCATGCGAAAGCTTCAGGGTGGATTGCCTCACTTGCGGATATATATTTGATTCCTCTGAAGCACTACTCAATGGGAGCAAAGAGTTTCACAAGATATAAAACCAAGTCTTTGAAATGAAGACCAAATGCTTTAGGCGAATATTTTCTGGCATGTAGTTATCTGTGACTTCAGAATCGAGCAAGGTGGCGAATTATGCTTTAGTCAGATCTGGAAGCATATGAATCTATTCTACTTCACAAGTATGCCGAGGGATGTTCACTATTTCCATGAATTCTTGCGAAGACATGCGGAAAACTTGGCCTTGAATCATCCACTCTAAGATCCAAGTGTTGGGGTCATTTGCTTTGCCAGAGACATATAAGGTAGCATAAAATTTCTTTATGAGCTCAGAATTGTAGGGAGTGCTCATAGCAAACAGGACAGCCAGATTCTGAGACTCAATTGTATTGATAATATTCGGGAAGGAAGTGGTAGTTGAAAGGCTTCGCATGTCAATATACTTGTGGCGAAACAAAACACCCTTCTGGAAGAAAACCTTGGTGTATAGAATTTCCTGTTCTGCTGTCCAGAAGCGAAGATCATCAGATGTGCGAGGTGAAGAATATGGACTAGTGCCAAAGAATCTGTGCTTCTTCTGATGCTGCTCCAGGTTGAATTCAGGACCATGGCGCGAAGAACAAACAGCACCCAGGAAGATAGGAAAAGTTTCCCGTGGGTAATTTGATTCCAGCTGGGTGTCTTGGCTTGGAACACAGTGAAGTCAAATCCTTTGCTAGCATTGAAGGGAGCAATGGTGGAGGGGACAGCAGCCTGAGCAACAGTCAGAGCCATTTCTTGAGAAGGGTTCAAAATTTCTACTTTTTCATCTTCTTCAGCTCCAGCATGAGCTTGATTTGTTTCGGACTCTTCAGCAGAACGAGCCAAAGAATAATCATGTGCAACAGGAGATGGAGCAGCAGCTGGAGTGGAATGCTGGGGAGCATCGGCTTCGGGGAGAGGGGAAAGTGGTGCAGCGGGAGAGTGAGGCGAGGCAATAGTAGTGGCAACTCGTTGTGGGGATGGAGCTGGTGGTTGAGTGGGAGCACGGGGTGGAATAGTTTAGATGGAAGGTGGAGTTGGAGTGGGAATGCGTGGAGTATGAGTTCTGAAAGGAGTGGAAGCTTTTGGTGGAGGTGTTCGAATCTTAGGTGTGGGAGCATGTGGTTTTTGGGTCGAGGTTTGAGCTGTCTTGGCTTTGGGGCCAGGAGGAGTAGGAGATGGAGTTTTCTTGGGCGGGCTGGATGTATCGTCTTCGTCATCCATGTCAGCCGCGGAAGCAAGAGTCATCTTTCTCCTCTTGATAGTATTTTTCTTCGAAGCAGGATCCGAAGATTTTGCTTCGACTCTGGATTTGCACTTCTTTGAATCATTTGCCATTACGGCAACATTTTGGGTCTTGCAAAGTTCTTCAACAGAAGCTCGAACCTTGCCTTTGAATACCAAAATTTCACCCTTGGTGACATGATTTACTGTAGTGACTTTCTGGAGCATAGTAACAACTTGTGCTTCGAAGTCTTCGTCCGTTTCTGCTTCAGCACGCTGCTGGAAGTTATGAATCTTTGCAGTTTCAGCTCGGTCACGTGAATGCAAATCCTTCAATTGATTCATCAGATTCACAATCATTTCTTCGATGGTGAGAGGTCTGTATACATCACCAAGATCAATTACTTAAGGATTTGCAGCTTCACCCTTTTCCCATAGGGCTTCATAGATGCCCAAGGCATACCAGATCTCAGCATGACAAGGATTTGGAAACTGATGTTGACTACGGAGATCCTCATCCTCATGTGCTTCGGGCATAGGTGTTGTCTTTTGCTTCGGCCTTCAGGCGTCAGCAGCAGGAGTCATATCTACTATGGACTGTTTTTGAGAAGCCCTGGCCGCTTTCTCAACATTCCTTGTGGCTAAGGTTGCAAGCTACCTTTCTCTTAGCTTCAGACTGCTTTAGCTGTTGAGCTTCAGTAGCAGCTTTTTCTTCGTTTAGTTTTTCTTTAGGGAGCTTTCGCTTCACGTCAGCGGCAGCCTTGTTCGCAGTTGCAAGTTCTTCCTTTTCTTGGCTGCTTCCTTGTCAGCCCGTTGCTTCGCAGCCGATTCGCGTGCCAACTAATTGCGCTTGAGAGCTTCATCAAGTTCTTTCTGACACAATTAAGGTTTAGTGGGCTTGCACTTGAAATCTTGATCCACAATAGGACCAGGTTTAGCAACCGTGGGCTTTGGCTTGGATGGGGAAGCAGTCTTTTCAGTCTGCTTTTGCTTCGAGGGGTCGTGTTTTTTCTTCGACCACCTCTCAGTGGCGACAGCTTGTGGGGTGGCTTGGAAGCCAATGGTTTTTCCATCACCAAGTGTGTGGTGTCGATGGCTGGACGTGCCACAAGCCTGTCTGTGGGGTCTTGAAACTTGAGGCCATTGGCAGCTGGTTTTTCACCAGGATTTTTCTTCATAGAAATGCAAATCTTGTACTTCGTTGGGGGAGAAACTTGGACATGCTACGATTCATCATCTGCTTCCACAGTAGGATCATCATCATCCATGGTATCCTCAATAGAAGCTTCTTCCAAATGAGCTTGCTCTTCATCGGTGAAGGCGTGAGGGGGTGAGGCAGTTTTCTTCTTCATCTTTCGAGCCTTTTTCTTCGGAGAGCTCTGCCCTTCACCAGCTGCTTCGGCAGCGAGTCTTTTGGCCTCTTCCTTCTCCTTTTTCTTGCGCTTCTTCTCAGCAGCCAAAACCAAACATGCTTGCCCTACAATGTAAAAGTCTGGCGTGCGGATTGAAGCTGGATGAGGCATCTTTGGTGGCTTGGGGTAGTATAGGTGAAGATGTGCTTCGGTGTACTTGGAAGACATATGGTCCATGTACATATATGGTGGATGGAAGGTAAATTGCATGGCCCATTTCCATTCGGGCACACTTTTGTACTTGTACCACCAGATTGCCTAGTAGTGGCGAATCCCTTGCAATCTGATCTTCCCCTGTTGATCTATTTTTTTCGTCCAGAGTCTCAAAGTCTACACGCTCAATAACTTCGCGAGGAATTCCACGAGCATTATTTCCCTCCTTTGTTCTGCCTCCCTTTCTCTTCGGAGCAACCTCTTGCTCAACTTCTTCAGCAGGTGCATCATCGAGCACAGGTGACTCAGTCCCAGAGCCCAACTCGACAGACATCCTATGAAGAAGATGCAGAAAAGAGGGAAAGGGACATAGGCATGTTTAAGCACCAGCAAAAGTTTCAAAAACAACTTTTGACAAGATATTCAGATGGAGAGCAGGTTTGGCTTCAATTTCCTTTATGTACTGAGCTAGATCTGATTTGAGATTGGATCTAACAGCGTACATGCAGATCTTTTAGCACTTAACCTAGAACGCACCTGAATCGTAAGGGAAAGAGATGAAATCAACCAACAGATTTCCCACAGTTCAGGAAATCCACTGGATCTAAATGACCTAAGAAAATCAACCGAAAAACCCTAAGAAAATACGCATCCAATCGAGAAGAACATGGAAGTGGATATTGGATTGCGAGGCTCAGCGTACCCTAACTTGGTGTCGATGAGAAGGTACGGCGGCTAGTGTGGAGGAGAAGTCGCTCTCGTCGGCGGGGAAGTCCACGACGGTGAATGTCCGACAGTGAAGCGATGCAGGCTTCGTCGGAGACGAGTTGCACGGTGGCACGCTCGGAAGAGGAGAAGTCGCGGATATAGAGAGAGAGAGGAAATGAGGTAGATAGGTCAAAAGGCTCCCATCTACCGTCTCTCCGTATTCTACGGTGAGGATTTCGTGGCGAATCGCGAGAAAATCTAAACGACCCAAAATTGACGACATCTCAACGGCCAAAGAAAAAACTCTTGGCCTTGAGTAAAAATTTCGGTAAAGTTGGAAGCATTTGATTCGGAACTCAATGACGTTCAAAGAAAGATACTTTCTGTTTCAAATGTGCTTAACCATTTCAGAATAGACAGAGTGAGAATGAAAAAGAAAAGAAGGGGTAGGGTCCAAAACTTATCACCTCTAAGAAAAATGACACCGAAGCTAAAGGTGATAAGCATAGGGGAAAAAATACAAACAAATCAAAAAGACAGAACTAGAAGCAAAAAAGCAAAGTGAAACTAAACACGAAAGTGAAGTAAATGAATATGTACAGGGAGGTAAAGTTTCAGTCTTACAAAACTTTGCGTGAGTCTAAAATGTTTAGCTCACATCTCAACATACATAACCTTTTCTCATCCAATGGTCTCGTGAATATATCTGCCAAGTGATCTTCAGTTCTGACATGGCTAATCACAATATCTTCACATTGAACATGATTACGGAGAAAATGATGGTGAATGTCAATATGCTTCGTGCGAGAGTGCTGCACTGGGTTTTGAGCAATTTTGATAGCACTCTCATTATCACATAGGAGAGGAATTTTCTTCACATGAATTCCATAATCTTTCAGCGTCTGGTTAAGCCAAAGGATCTGAGTACAGCATGAGCCAGCAGCAATGTATTCGGATTTAGCAGTACATATTGATACACAGTTTTTCTTCTTGGAAGCCCAACACACAAGAGATCTACCAAGAAAATGACAAGTGCCTGAGGTAGATTTCCTATCAACACGATCACCAGCCCAGTCTGAGTCAGAATATCCAATAAGATCAAGCTAAGCACCCTTGGGATTCCATAGTCCCAAGGAGGGTGTGTGAGCAAGATACGGAAGAATTCGCTTGACAACAATATGATATGATTCTCTTGGATTCGCCTGAAAAAGAGCACATATACATACTGAAAGCATAATGTTAGGTCTCGATGCACATAAGTATAAGAGTGAACCAATCATAGAATGATACTTCTTCTGATCGAAGGGTTTGCCCTTCTCATCAACATCCAAGAAGCCATTGGTTGGAATAGGTGTCTTGATAGTTTTGCAATCAGTAAGACCAAACTTCTTCCGGAAATCCTTAAGATATTTCTCTTGAGATATGAAGGTGTCATTCTTGTGTTGACGGATTTGAAGTCCTAGGAAAAACTTCAATTCACCCATCATTATCATTTCATATTTCTTCGACATCTTTTTGCCAAATTCCTCGCTAATATCAGGGTTAGTGCAGCCAAAAATATTATCATCTACATATATTTGACACACAAATAAATCACCTTTATAAGAGCGAGTGAAAAGAATTGGGTCAGTTGTTCCTGTTTTGAAGCCTTTCTTCAGGAGGAAATCCTTCAGGGTTTCATACCAAGCACGAGGTTCTTTCTTCAACCCATAGAGAGCTTTGTGCAATCTATACACCATATCAGGATTCTTCGGGTCTTCAAAACCTGGAGGCTGCATAACATACACTTCTTCTTTGATTTCACCGTTAAGAAAAGCACTTTTGACATCCATTTGATATAGCAGGATACCATTGAAATTTGCAAAAGCAAGCATGACACGAATTGATTCGAGACGAGCAAATGGAGCATATGTTTCGCCGAAATCGATACTTTCGATTTGGGTGTAACCTTGTGCAAACAGTCATGTTTTGTTTCTTACCACAATACCATCTTCATCTTGCTTGTTGCGAAAGATCCACTTTGTTCCAATGATATTATGCTTCGTGGGATCAGGTCTCTAAACCAACGACCAGACTTTGTTTCTCTCAAATGGGTCAAGTTTTCGATCATTGTTGTTAACCAGTCCGAGTCCTTCATGGCCTTATCGAATTTTGATGGCTCTAACATGGAGTCAAATGAGAAAATTCCATAAAAGTTAGCTAAACGAGTGCGAGATCGAGTAGTGGGACGACCTGGTTGACGAATGTCTTCAAGAATCGAATCAACATCAACTCTTCTTCGCACTCGAGACAATGCATTTTCATTAGTTTGTGACTCAGGTTCTTCTTCGGAATTGGCATTTCCTTCAGGATCAGCATTTCCTTCGGGATTATCATTTCCTTCAGGATTAGCATTTTCTTCGTTCATCGGTTCTTCTTCTTCCTGTTCGTCATTAGCTTCATGATTTTGATCTCCAATGTCCCGGGCTATGTGTGGGAATATTGGATCATCATCATCCCTATTAGCTTGACGAGGGTTTCCTTCAACGGGATGAATCTCTCCAATATCCATGGACCTGATCACTTCATCAAGAGGAGGTTCATCTAGATCATGAGGCAAATGCTCTTTTTGAGAGCCATTAGTTTCATCAAACCTCACATTTACAGTTTCCTTAAGCTTCCCAAAGTGGGAGTTATACACTCTGTATGTGTGAGAATTTGAGCCATAAACTAGAAGAAAATCGTCATGTGCCTTAGGGGCAAATTTAGAGCTAGGATTCATATCTCTAATAAAATATGGACACCAAACACCCTAAGGTACGAAAAATTAGGCTTGTTACCAGTGATAAGTACATGAGATGTTTTCTTTAGAAACTTGTGTAGGTAAATGTAACAGCCCGAAAATTCCACCCTAATTAAAAAATTTGTTTTTTGCCTTATTTGTTGATTGCTAGAATTGTTTGCAGTATTTGATTCACCAATTAATTAATTGGTGATTATATTTCCCCCTCCTTATCGTACCGAGATGCGTGACCAAACCTTTTTAACAAATGGCACACGAACTTTTGCGACACCGTGGTTCACCCGAGCACCGTCGCAACTTTCGGCACAAGACCAGCCATCGCCATCGAAACGAAAACCCCGTTTATTTAATAAACTAATTATTTTATTGGGCACCGGTAAGATGTTCTCGGAACGGTATCGAAGTGAGGTCGAAGTGACCCGCTCTCGGCGCTAATCGCGTGGTTCCAAGTTTTACCCGAATCCGAGGTCGTATGGACTCCCAGCGGTCAGCAACGTAATCGCCGGACGCGAGAGAGAGAACCGAGGGTGTTTGTGTAAAATTGCCAGCCATCCAACCTATAAATAGACCACCACTCTCTTCCACCCATCTTGGGTTTCCCCTAAGACATTTTTGCAGCCACCCCGTCAGATCTGCCCCAAAATACCCCCCCCCCCACAGCCTCCTCTCCCTGAAACCCTAACCCCAGCCATTTCTGGCCATCGGATCGCGAGATCGAGGTCTCAGAGAGCACCCACGTAACCTCCACTGGACTCGCCGCAACCGATCTGGGCTCCGCCTCCCGCGCCTCTGTCTGTGGAGCTCTTCCACCTCCCATGGTCGTGCGCCTCCTCCCCGCCTCGCGCTGCCCGGTCTCCGGCGAGGTGCCGCCACGCCGTGCACCGCCCCTGTGAGCTCCCTCAGACGTGCCTCCTCTCCTCCCTCTCCTTTCCCTCTTATCTTTATTCTCCATCTCCTCTCTCTAACCCTTCCTCTCTATGCAACCGAAGCCGCCATGGGAGGCCCTATCGAGCTCACGCTGACCCGGATCTCCGCCACTAGCGCCGCCGTCCACCGCCGCCAACACCGGATCCAGCGAGGAGCCGCCCAGCTCCGGCCAGCGCGCGGCTTCCATGTCATTCCTGCGCCACCCCGGACCTCCGCTGCTCGGCGACGTCAGGCCCCGCCGCCGTTTTTGTCGTGATCCAGTCGGGATTAACGACCGGCCGCCTAAACCGATCGCTGGATGGGCGACCCGGCGGCCCACCGCGTCCTCGACCTCGGCCGAGCGCCCTCGCTCCCGCAGCCCAAGTATCACACCCCGGTCCGAGCTGTTTCCTCGCCTGAGCGATGCCGTGCTAACCCTCGCCCACCCTGCTTCCTGGGCCGGCCCAGCTCGGTGAGCTCAGCCCTCCTTTTATTATTATTTTTTTCCTGCTGCGCTAGATGGGCTCGGCCCAGTACTGTGTAGCGGCTAGTGCGTCTTTAAGTGTCCAGCGCCCCTTGTTAGGCCTGAATGATGCAGATTCGGCACAGTAGATGAATAGTATATTTTTCTGAGCATTTAAATTGGAGAATGTGTTACCGTTTTGCAAGGCTTATATCTTTTTAACGGTAGTTTAGATCGCGACGCTTTAAACATGAAACTTGCTTAGTTTTTCATGTAGTTTAATAAAATGTGATCCTTTGCAATGTTTGCACTTGTATATGTGCTGTTTTATTGTTATTTACATGCCATGCCACTGGAAATGTAATATGCCGTAACTTTTTAACCATTGCTCTCATAAAAATGTTCTTTAGATTTAACTTGCCTATAATTGCGTGTAGATTGTGATTGTGCTATTGTTTGCTGTTGTTAACCAACCTAAAATATGGTTTAGGGCAGAACAATACCAAATACTTAAATTGTTGTGGGATACTTAGTGATATGCCATGGTTAGGATTTTGCCTCACTTAAATTAACTAGCATAGATAGTTTACTTTGTGCTTCACCTCTTGCCATGATTGTGTGATATTCCATGCTTGAGTGAGATGCCATGTTAAAAACCTTTGCTCATGTTGTGTAGCTAAACAACTTGAACCATTCTAAATGTGCGGTATCGTCGTGTGTGACGAGTACTCCACTTAACCTGCTACTAACCGCTCTCGTCGGTAGATGCGATATTGTAGTGCGTTGCCTCGTGTTGCCTTCTTGTTGATTCTTGATCATGATTGCTTCGTAGTAATAGATGCTTGCTCGACGATTGCATTTCCAGTGTTTCCTTCTTGTGTGCTTCCGCGGTTACCCTCGGAGACGATGCGAGCTTGCGATCGACTACACCTTCGACTTTGTCTTCTCATCAGGTAAGAGGGAGCATATATGATGCTTATAACTTTTAGCTCACTTTCCTAGGTATATGATAGAACGATTGCTTGATCCTACCACCTTACATTTAAGCCTCCATATTTAAACCCAAACAACCATGTTCCTCCACATCCCATCAAACCTTGCTTGGTCATGTACCTTGCTTGCTTAACCACTGCTTAGTATGCATGCCTAGGATGCTACAATTATTATCCTGTTACTCCTTGCATTGGGCTATCACATTATTATATTATTGTGGATGATATGATTACTATAATGTTGACTACAATTGACGAAGGATGGAAGTTCTAGGCTATCCCGCGTCGATGCTTTGTTCCACTCGAGTCGCCTAGGATCCAAGTTCCGGGTATTGGTTCTAAGACTGAGCGTGCCTAATCGTGTGTGGGATTCTATGGGGTCCCCTTGTCTTACCACCTAGCTTCAAACAGTTCTATTGGTGTCCCAAGTTGATTTACCATTTACAAACCATGCATGTGTCTATCGGGTTGCTCCTAGAATAAATTCTGTAAAACACCCTGGGCCAGCGGGCACATGGTTTCCATGTTGGTCCACCCTTCGCCGGCAAGGGCCCGGCCCCATGTGAGGTATCCCGATAACCCAAACCATGTTACGAAGGAAGAGGATGATCCGAAGCGCGACTGGCTTTGGATTGGATGTCGAATCCCCGGGGGCCACCCGGAATTGTGCATTGTTAGTTAGAGGGACTCTGACATTGCGGAGTTTCAGGCATCTTGACACGCCAAGCGGAAATCAGGCGTACATGCGACGCCTATAATGTGTAGTTGGTACGCCCCTGTAGGGTTAAATCTTTTCGAGAAGCCGTGTCCACGGTTATGGACGACTTGGGACCTACATCTTGTTCATAGATAACATCAACTGAATCATAAGTAAAACTTGATCAACGTGTGTGTGCCTTGACTGCTTCTTCTGCATCGGGTGATGAAGGGGAGAACAAGGATAGGATAGGTGTTATGATTGTGTAAGTAGCTGATAGCAGACTTAGTGGAGGCGATTCCTTATCAAATGCTTGGCTTCTCATCTCACTCTAAATAGAGCGTTAGCCACTCATATATTGCTAGTGCGGCTGCAACCTCACCACTACCCCCATATTATCGTGAGAAGTTAGTTATCTGACTTGTTGATACAGCTAACCCCTTTCTTCTCACTTTTACACATGTTATGCAAACGATCTTGCACTACATAGGAGCTCGACAACCCTTCTTCTGTACTCCTTCACGGAGACTCGACGACGACTAGTTAGGTGGATCCTGGCGGAGAGCCTGGACCCGTGTGAACGTGGGAATGGTGTGTTTTACCTTTGCCATCAGGCATATGATTGTAGTCTGTACTCACACATATATATTTCGTTGATGTAATGTATTTAAGAAAGTTGTATGCCGAATGTATGAGATGCTATATCCTTGTAGCTGTAATTTTGTGATATCATGTTGAAATCCGAGACATATGGCTTCGTCATATGTCGCGGTGGGTCTGATATGTGCTTCGTCCTCGGGTTTGGACGGAAACGTCCAGATCTGAAATAGTTCCGCATATCGGGTCTTACAACTTGGTATCAGAGCCTTACCGACCATAGGATCACTTATCTGGTGGAAGTCGAGTCAAGAACAAAAACTATTTTGTAGTTAATAAGTTAGTTATCGGAGAGTAGGAATCTTTTTACTCCTTACCAATGCTCTGGTCAGGACAAGTGACATAAGTGTTTTATTCTTGCCTTATCCCCTTCAGACTCTAGGATCTCGAGTGTGTGGAGTTTCTCTCCCCTCCTCTCCCCCGGTTTGTCCAGGATCTCGGGACGAGATCCCTTGTTGGTGGTGTTGTATTGTAACAGCCCATAAATTCCACTCTAATTAAAAAATTGTTGATTGCTAGAAGTATTTTGTAGTATTTGATTCGCTAATTTATTAATTGGTGATTATATTTCCCCCTCCTTCTCGTACCGGCATACGTGACCAAACCTTTTCCCCAAATGGCACACGACCTTTTGCGACACCGGGTTTCACCCGAGCACCGTCGCAACTTCTGGCACAAGACCAGCCATCGCCATCGGAACAAAAACCTCGTTTATTTAATAAATGTTTTATTTTATTCGGCGCTGGAAAGATGTTCTTAGAACGGTATCGAAGTGAGGTCGAAGTGACCGGCTCGCCGCGCTGATCGTGTGGTTCAAAGTTTTACCCAAATCGAAGGTCGAATGGACTCCCGGCGGTCAGCAACGTAATCGCCGGACATGAGAGAGAGAACCGGGGGCGCTTGTGTAAACTTGCCAGCCATCCAGCCTATAAATAGAACACCACTCTCTTCCACCCATTTTAGGGTTTCCCCTAAGACATTATTGCAGCCACCCCTTCAGATCTGCCCCAAAATCCCCCCACAGCCTCCTCTCCCTGAAACCCTAACCCAAAGCCGTTTCTGGCCATCGGATCACGAGATCGAGGGCTCAAAGAGCACCCACGACACCTCCACCGGCCTCATTCGCTGCCTCAGGCCCGCCGCAACCCATATGGGTGTCGCCTCCCATGCCCTTGCCAGTGGAGCTCCTCCACCTCCCGTGGTCGTGCGCCTCCCCGCTACTTCGCGCCGCCCGGTCTCCGGCGAGGTGCCGCCGCGTCGTGCACCGCCCCGGTGAGCTCCCGCCGACGTGCCTCCTATCCTCCCTCTCCTCTTTCTTCACCCTCTCCTCTCTCTAAACCTTCCTACCTATGCAACCGAGGCCGACATGGGAGGCCCTATCGAGGGAACGCTTACCCCGATCCCCACCCCCACCGCCGCCGTTCACTAACACCGGATCCAGCGAGGAGCCGCCCAGATCCGGCCAGTGCGCGGCCTCCCCCTCGTTCCTGCTCCACCCCGGATCCCACCTTCTCGCCGACGTCAAGCCCCTCCGCCATTGTCGTCGTGATCCAGTCGGGAACAACGACCGGCCGCCCGAGCTGCTCGCTGGATGGGCACCCCAGCGGCCCAGCGTGTCCTCGACCTCGGCCCAGCGCCCTTTCTCCCGCTGCCCATGTCCCGCGCTCCGGCCCGAGAGGTTTGCTCACCTGAGCGACACTGTGCTAACCCTCGCCCACCCTGCTTCCAGGGCCGGCCCGGCTCGATGAGCTCGGCCATCCTTTTTTTATTTGTTTTTTCCTGTTGCGCTAGTTGGGCTCGACCCAGTACTGTGTAGCGCCTAGTGCGTCTTTTAGTGTCCAGCGCCCTTAGTAGGCCCGACTGCTGAAGATTCGGCCCAGTAGACGAATAGTATATTTTTCTGAGCATTTAAATTGCAGATTGTGTTACTGTTTTGCGAGGCTTATATCTTTTTAACGGTAGTTCGGATCACGACGCGTTAAACATGAAACTTTCTTAGTTTTTCGTGTAGGTTAATAAAATGTGATCCTTTTCCATGTTTCCACTTGTCTACATCTTTTTTAATGTTATTTACATGCCATTCCACTGCAAATGTAATATGCCATAATATTTTAACTGTTGCTCTGATAAAAAAGGTTCTTTATATGTGCGGTATCGTCGTGTGTGACGAGTACTCAACTTAACCTGCTAGTAACTGCTTTCGACGATATATGTGATACGGTAGAGTGTTGCCTCATGTTGCCTTCTTGTTGATGTTTGCTCATGATTGGTTCGTAGTAATATGTTTGCTCTCCTAGGATCTGAGTTCCGGGTATTGTTTCTAAGACTGAGCATGCCTAATCGTGTGTGTGATTCTATGGGGCCCCTTGTCTTACCTACCTAGATTCAAACAGTTCTAGTGGTGGCCCAAGCTGATTTACCATTTGAAAACCATTCATGCGTCTGTCGGGTCGCTCCTAGCAGACATTCTTTAAAACACCCTGGGCCTGCGGGGACATGGTTTCCTTGTTGGTCCACCCTTGGTCAGCGAGGGACCGGCCCCATGTGAGGTGTCCCGGTAACCCAAAACCTGTTGAGACGGAATAGTCCGATCCAAGAGCACATCCGGATTTTGGTTTGGATGTCGACTCCCCCTGGGCTACCCAGAATTGTGCATTGTTAATTAGAGGGACTCTGACGTTCCGGAGTTTCAGGCATCTTCACAGTCCAAGCGGAAACCGGGCGTACATGCGACGTCTATAATGGGCAGTTGGTACACCCCTACAGGTTTAAATCTTTTCGAGAAGCCGTGTCCACGGTTATGGACGACTTGGGACCTACGTCTTGTTCATAGATAACATCAAATGAATCATAAGTAAAACTTGATCAACGTGTGTGTTCCTTGACTGCTTCTTGTTCATCAGGTGATGAAGGGGAGGACAAGGATAGGATAGGTGTTATGATTGCATAAGTAGCTGATAGCAGTCTTGGTGGAGGTGATTCCTTATTGAATGCTTGGCTTCTCATCTCACTCTAAATAGAACGTTAGCCACTCATATGTTGCTAGTGCGGCTGCAACCTCACCACTACCCCCATCTTACCATGAGAAGTTAGTTATCTGACTTTTTAATATAGTTCACCCCTTTCTTCTCTATTTTACGCATGTTATGCAAACAATCTTGGACTACAGAGGAGCTCGACGACCCTTCTTCTGGACGCCTTCACGGAGAATCGACGAAGACTAGTTAGGTGGATCCCGACGGAGAGCCTGGAGCTTTGTGGACGTGGGCATGGTGTGTTTTACCTTTGCCATCAGGCATTTGATTGTATTCTGTACTCAGACATATATCTACTGCAGATGTAATGTATTTAAGGAAGTTGTATGCCGAATGTATGAGATGTTGTATCCTTGTAGCTATAATGTTGTGATATCATGTTGAAATCCGAGACATATGGCTTCGTCATATGTCGTGGTGGGTCCGATATGTGCTTCGTCCTCAGGTTTGGACGGAAACGTCCAGATCTGAAACAGTACCGCATATCGGGTCTTACAGCAAACCTTGTTGATGATATGGCAGGCAGAGCTAATTGCTTCGGCCCAGAACCTTATTGGGGTCTTGTATTCAGCAAGCATAGTTCTGGCCATTTCAATAAGAGGGTGATTCTTTCTCTCAACAACACCATTCTGTTGTGGTGTATATGTGTAAGGCTCCGATGCGGTGCTAACTCGAGTTAGTCGCTTTCGCGTCCCGCTCAAGTTACTAGCGCATAAAAGGCCACCGACTCACGACACTCGCACTCGTGTCGCTGCCGGATTCTCGACAACAGGTATATGAACAATGAACTTTATACTAAGACATAAATATATAGAGTCCAGGGCATACATCACCGCTGCGATTTATTACATCATTTCAGAGGTCCATAGACCCAACAGTACATCATGCAACAAGCGGAAGACAATCACGACCGAGTACGGTCAAAATCCAAATTTCCCTAGAGAGGGTTGCACATAAAGAGTCCACCCACGGATCGTCGGAACCCAACTATAGGATCTACGTAACGAAGTCATCCTCATCGTCGTCCTCCTAGGGCACCTCCACGAAGTATCGTCCATTGCTCGGGTCGAGGTAGTAGACAACTGCAGCGGCCGATCAGGCAAAACAGTAAAAGCACAAAAGGAAAACAGGGGTGAGATTATATCATTACAGGATAACTAACTCCCTACGATAAGACAAGATAAAAGTAAAGGTTGCAGCCGCACTAGCATATATGGTGGCTATCGTTCTATTAGAATAAAGGTAAGATCCAAGAATACATGTGACATCGCGTCATAAGTTTGCTATCCACCTACTTACGTCAAACATAACACAACCTGGATCTTCTCTCGGTCCCCCTTGACGAAGAAAAGCAACCAAGGCACTCACACGGTAGGCAAGTTTTAATTACGATTCACGTTGATGTTATTCTATGAACAAGGAGTAGGTCTCAAGTCGTCCATAACCGCGGACACGGCTTTTCGAAAAGATTTAACCCTGCAGGGGTGTACCAACTGCCCATCATAGGCTTCGCATGTACACCCGGTTTCCACTTGGCTAGGTAAGTGCCTGAAACTTTGGAACGTCAGAGTCCCTCTAACTAACAACACACAATTCTGGGTGGCCCCCGGTGAGTCGACACCCAACTCAAAAGCCGGACGCGCTCTCGAATCGGTCTCTATCGTATGACTCCAGGTTTGGATTGCCGGTTAAATCTCATATGAGACCGGGTCCTCAGCCGGTCAAGGTGGTCCAGTCAAGAAACAAGTCCTCCTGGCCCAAGGTGGTTTGTAAACAACTGGGGTACCACCAGCACACACACGTTTGCAAATAGTAAATCAGCTCGGGCCACCACTAGAACTGTTTGGATCTAGGCAGGTAAGACAAGGGGACCCCATAGAATCCCACACACGTTTAGGCACGCTCGTCAAGAAACAGAATACCCGGAACTCGGGACCTAAGTGACTCAAATGGAACAAAACACCTGGCGGGAACAGCCGGGTCTCCCATCATTCGTCAAGTATATAATTAACATCATAATAATAATAAATATCAACCAACTTCTTTAAATAACATGATATCCAAAACCATAGCATAGGGTAAGCAACAAGTTTTCCTACTCATACTAAGCAATGGATGAGCAGTGGTAACTTAGCAATACAATGTTTTGCTGGGATGTGGGGATCATGGCTGTTTGGGTTTTGAATGTGGCATGAGCAAGTGGATAGGATCAAACATACGTTCTAGAATGCAGCTAGGAAGGTAGGCAGAAAGGTATCAAGTAATGGTATAAATCTTCCCCTTGCCTGGATATTGGTCGACGGAGCAGATGTAGCAGGGTCCTCGGGCTCGGTGTCGGAAATGTCCACGTATGTCTCCTCGGTAGTCTCAGGTGCTAACGTAAGGTACCGGCAAGGAAAATGCACACAAGTAAGCAACGGGTGCAATGCACGGGCAAAGATGGTATGATCAAGTTTAATAGACATGATGTGACCCTATCTAGGCAATTTAAATGAAGGTGGTGACGACACGTCAACAAAGTCATATGCAATTATTTACATTGAATGGCTTTTGTCTTAGCCTTAATTTTGGTGTAATTAACATGGAAACATGACATGATCAAAAGCAATTTAACAGAAATAAATACAACGTGAAAGTAAAAATCGATTCCGGAGACGGAGAGATGTCGATGAACTTGACATCGGAAAAGGTGCAACAAAATAAAGGAACCCAACCACATTGCATATGAAAATATGCATAGGGGCTGGTTTGATGATGCAAAGAGTTGAAGATGACATGAAGAGAGACTTGGAATGAAAAGATGATAAGGATTTCAACATGCACTGAAGTTGAAAGAATCAAAGAAAAGAAAGGCAAGGTTGGATATGGTTAGGTGATCACACCATTTCCACTGAGTTGCACAAAGCATCAAATAGATATCACCATTTTAATCCCTGCAATTTTCTACCCCAAAAACATATATCGCATGTCACACCTTGAATTTGCAAACACTTTGCAAATACAAAAGAGGTGAGGGGCTTCTTTTAAAAAATTACCACAACTCAAAAATTAGAGGGGGAAAACTGCAAAATGAACCTCACCACTGTGATCAGTGGGCAATTCTACCCCAAAATCATATATGGGATGCCACATTTCAGGTGAAAGATCTCCAAGGTTCAAATTCATTTTGAATTTGAATTCAAACCCAAATTGAATTTAAACAGAAAATAAAATTAAAAGAAAAAGGAAAAAGAAAGGGGCTCAGCCCCACTGGGCTGAATTCGAGCGCCAGTCCAATCTTTCTTCTCTGCGGGCCCACTGGGCAAAGGCCCATGCCAAAGAGAAATGGCAGAAAAACAAAAAAAAGGGGGTGCCTCGGCTGGGATTCGAACCCATGCCGAGTCCTTCTTCCACTGCACCCCAACCACTGCGCCACTCGACGAATTCTGAACCAAAACGCGGTGCAGAGAGGATAAGCTAACACTGCAGTTTAACTGAACCCGAAACTACACCGACAGCTTTCCCTGCAGCCCAAACACGGTGAGCACCCCGTCGCGCTTCGGCCACCTTCCGGCGAGCCACCACGGGGGAACCCGAGAGGGGACAGCGGGCTACACGGGAGCGCACGTTACTGTCTCCAACTCCTCGCCACCTCGCTGGATTCTTCACGGGAACAGGGCGGCGACGAACTCTTCTGAAGATGTAGTACATCCCGGCGGCACAGCCAACTTCAGACGTCCCGTGCATCGAGCACACGATGCCTGCGGCCCCAACAACACTTGCAACGCCGAGAGGGAAGCACCACGACCACGCGGGTGCCCTGGCCCTGATCTAGACCTCACCGGAGAGGATGCCAGGCTCGTCTGAATCCCACGGCGGCCTGACTGTCAGTCACGCGTAGCTTCAAACACGGGCGGGACTTCGACTACAAAACGCGCAAAAGCTCACTCCTTTGCGGTCATAACCGTGTTATGGATGGGTAGGGAGCGTGCACGCATACTCCTCGGCATCACACGGACCACGGTGATCACCGGACTGGCTGGGGTCCATGGCACGGCGGCCGACAATGCACATCTACGGCTACCATTGGCTACACGATCACGACGGGGAAAAGGGGGCACTCGAGGCTCACCTAGAGGGCCTTGGAGGCGAGCTCGCGTGCACGGAAGAGGAAGACGACGCGGCTGCCGCCGACGAGGAAGAAGGTCCCGCGGCGGAGCTCCACGGCGCGCGGCCCGATTCGAGTACCCCGCGGCCGAAACCTACAAGTGGCACACACAGGAGGGCTTAGAGGCCGCACTCGCAGACGGTGGCTCGAATTTGATGAAGGACGGCGGCGAATTTGCTCGGGACCTCACCAGAACGGAGCGAAACAGGGCAGGGGAGGGAACCTCTCCTGGCGGCGGCGAGGGGGAAGTGATGGGAGGAACGGAACCCTAGGGGGCTCCTGCGGCTGTGGGGGGCGTCTTATATGGAGGGGCGGCCTCCCGCCGATGTGAGAGAAGAGGGGGAGGGGACCTCTCCACGGTGGAAAGACGATGCGTCCCCTCACTCGGATCTTGATCGCGCGGCTAGGACTCGTCCCACGTACCGCTTCGCTGGCGGAGGCCCGGGTGGGATGCAGACAAAGGGGAGGCCTAGATGGGCCGGGCCTGCTAGACTGCCTCTAGAGAGAAAAGAATAAAAAGAAGGTTTTTTCCATTAGAAATTAACAGAAATTACCAAGAGTTTTTGTGGCCAATCCACAAAAGGGAAAAACATATAAAAATATGTTTTGGAAACCTTGAAATATTCTCCATTTTCTAAAATTGGTTTGGCCAATTTTTGAGCAAGTAAAATGTGGGGGCATTTTGAAAATTTCAAACCACTTTGAACTGTGGCCCACAATTATGGAGTTGGCAAAAATGTTTCAAGGCTTTTAAAAAGCTTGGGAGGGGCAAGGAATTGGCTATGCCAAGTTTGGGGTCAAAGAGAGCATGCATCCAACAAAGAATAATCTTCAAACACCCTTCTGAACCATTTTGGATGCAAAATCAAACAAACCAAATGGGTTCCAATCCCAATGCAAATTTAAATCACCACATGAAATGTCAAACTCTAGCATCATGCCAAGTTACAAAGTCATCAGACAAGGTACAATATCATGTTGATTTCTTATTATTGCAAATGGGCTGTTACAGCACTCCCCCACCAACACAGGATCTCGTCCCGAGATCTATGCCTGAAACAACTCAGGATACTCAGAACGGAGATGATCTTCACGCTCCCACTTTGCTTCCTTCTCCAAATGATGTGCCCACTGAACCTTCATGAACTTGACGGTCCTGTTGTGATTCTTGCGTTCGGACATCTCAAGAACACGGACTGGACGCTCTGAGTAGGAAAGGTCCGCAGTCAGCTGGATCTCGCCCAAGTCAACGGCCTGCTCTGGCTTCTTGAAGCACTGCTTTAGATGGGACACATGGAACACGTCATGCACCATGGACAGACTCTCTGGAAGCTCGAGCCGAAAGGCAAGAGGTCCTCTAGTCTCAAGGATGCGGAAAGGTCCGACAAATCTTGGAGCGAGCTTTCCTTTGATGCCAAAGCGGCGAGTTCCCCTCAACGGAGACACTCACAGGTACGCCCAATCACCAACCTGAAATGCTACACCACGGTGCCTTTTGTCATACTAGGCCTTCTGCCTAGACTTTGCTGCCTTTAGGTCCTCTCGGACAATCTTCACTCTGTCCTCTGCCTCTTGGATCACATCTGGACCGAACAGCTGCCTCTCACCTGTCTCGGACCAGTTCAAAGGTGTCCTGCACATGCGGCCATACAAGACTTCAAACGGCGCTTCCTGCAGACTTGCCTGATAGCTGTCGTTGTAAGAGAACTCAGCATAAGGCAAGCACTCTTCCCACTTCATGCCAAAGGATATGACACATGATCGAAGCATGTCCTCGAGGATTTGGTTCACGCGCTCGACTTTCCCACTTGTCTGAGGGTGATAAGAGGTACCGAACAACACTGTCGTACCAATCGCCTTTTGAAAGGCCTGCCAGAACTTAGAGGTGAAAAGGCTGCGTCTATCAAAACTGATCTTCTTGGGAACGCCATGCAAAGATACAACTCTTGCGGTGTATAAATCCGCCAACTGAGCTGCAGAAATGGAGTCCTTCACTGTAAAGAAGTGGGCAACTTTGGAAAGATTGTCAATGACAACAAAGATGGCATTGTTCTTCTTCTGCGAAAATGGGAAGCCTGTGATGAAATCCATCTCTATGTGATCCCATTTCCACTCTGGAATCTCAAGTGGCTGAAGCAACCCTGCAGGCTTCTGGTGTTGGGCCTTCACTCTTCTGCACACATCACACTGAGACATGTAACGGGCAACATCCCGCTTCATACGAGTCCACCAAAAGCTTTGCTTGAGATCTTGATACATCTTTGTACTGCCAGGGTGAATAGACAGCTTGGAATCATGGGCTTCCTTCATGATGACCTCTCTAAGATCTCCTTCCTTGGGAACAACAACTTGCTCTTCGAACAACACGGTGCCTTCATTATGCACTGAAAAGCAACCGTACTTTGGAACTGAGGCGGAAATACCCTGTTTGATCTTTTGTATCATTGAGCTGCCAGACTGAGCTTCACGAATCTTCTCATGGATAGTGGGCTCTACCACAAGGTTGGCAAGGTAGCCCGCTGGAACTAGCTCGAGATTGAGCCTTCGAAAGGACTCACACAAATCAGGGTGGATCTTCTGCACCTGGATATTATTGCAATCGCCCTTGCGGCTCAACGCATCGTCTATGACATTCGCCTTCCGAGGCGTGTATTGAATATCAACTGTGTACTCGGTAATGGTTTCAAGCCATCTTCTTTGCCTCAAGTTCAGATTTGGCCGAGTGAACAAGTACTTCAGACTCTTGTGGTCCGTGAACACATCCACCGTCCTCCCTAAGAGGAGGTGTCGCCAAGTGATCAAAGCATGCACAACTGCTGCAAGCTCCAAGTCGTGCGTGGGATAATTCCTCTCACTCGTCTTCAACTGCCGTGAGGTATAAGCCACAATATTCCTACCTTGCATCAAAACTCCGCCCAGACCTTGCAAAGGGGCATCACAAAACACCTGAAAAGGCTGTGACTCATCTGGCGGCGTGAGGATTGGAGCTGTGGTCAACTTCTCTTTCAACTCCTCGAAGGCTGACAGGCAAACTGGTGACCAAGTGTACCATTTGCCTTTGCACAAAAATTCAGTCATTGGCTTTGCTATTTTGGAGAAATTCTGCACAAACCTCCTGCAATAACTGGCGAGGCCGAGAAAACTCCTTAGCTGCTTCACATTCTTCGGCGGAGCCCACTCTTGAATAGTGCGGACTCGCTCTGGATCAACCGCAATTCCTTCAACGGAAATAACATGGCCCAGAAAATTGACCTTGTCCAGCCAGAACTCACACTTGGAGAACTTGGCGTAGTAACGGTGCTCTCTCAACTTCTGCAGCACCAGGCGTAGATGTTCCTCATGTTCAGCCTCTGACTTGGAATAGACAAGAATGTCGTCGAGGTAGAGGATCACAAACACATCAAGCCATTCTTGGAACAAATAGTTCATAGCTCCCATGAATGTCGGAGGGGCATTTGAGAAGCCAAAAGTCATGACTGTGAACTCATACAGCCCATAACGTGTGCTGAATGCGGTCTTGGGAATATCCTCTTCACGAACACGGATTTGATGATACCCCATCCTCAAGTCAAGCTTGGAAAACACCTTAGGCCGATTCAATTGTTCGAACAGATCATTGATGTGGGGTAAAGGGTACTTGTTCTTGATGGTCTTCTTGTTGATACCGTGATAGTCCTGGACCAAGCGGCTAGTCCCATCTTTCTTCTGGACAAACAAAGTTGGTGCACCCCAAGGGGAAGTGCTCGCGCGGATAAAACCGCCTGCCTCCAACTCTGTCAACTGCTTCTTGAGCTCAATCAACTCCTTCGAGCACATCTTGTACGGATGCCGAGAAATCGGCTGGGTACCAGGCTCTAGCTCAATAACAACTCAATAGCTCGAACTGGGGGAATTCCTGGTAACTCCTCCGCGAAGACGTCTGGGAACTCACAGACAACTTTGACTTCTTAGAGCAAAGGTGCAACTCCTGCGTTCAAAGCGTACAACTGTGCTGGTCCTGTCATAGAGCCACAAGTGTACAAGACTTCTGCACCTGAATCATGTGTCAACTTCACTTATCTGGTTGGACAATCAATATTGGCCCTGTACTTGACAAGCCAATCCATACCCAGAATGACATCAATGTCGGAACGAGGCAAGACAACCAGGGATGCTGAAAAGATAACACCCTGGATACAGATCTCCGCATCTAGAACAAAAACGGACGAGCTGGACCTTGAACCAGGAGCGTGATCCGCAAGGGGTTTCTGGACCAACTCGGTATGAAGGTCATTTGTTGAAGAAAAGGAGTGTGATACGAACGAATGGGAAGCTCCAGAATCGAACAGAACTGTCGCGGGAACTGAACACACAAGCAACCTACCAAGAACAATCTCTGAAGACTGTTGAGCATTTGTGAGCATCACGTTGTTCACACGAACTGCACGTGACTGTGCCTTCACCGTCGTAGTGCTCGGAGTAGAGCGAGGTGGAGGTGGTGGGAGCCGAGCAAAACGTGGATCGGTGCAGTTGGGGGAAGTGTGCCCCGACTCTCTGCACTTGTAGAAGATCACGCCTGGCCTGGGCTGCTGCTGCGGCCTGGGTGGCCTCGCGTGTGGTGGTGTAGAGAGAGGCCCCTGCTGAACTGGGACGGGAGGGCGGGCAAAAGTGCGGACAACTGCCCCCCTCTGTTGGAACTGTTGCCTCTGCGGTGGTGCCTCTGTGACCCAAGTCTTTGCCTTCTTGTGGACCATCGCTGCGGAACTGTGCTCTCTCTGGCGCTTCCTTCTGCATCCCACTCTGCTCTGGTTTACTCATGGCGGATAGCCTGATCCACGAACTGTGAGAACAGCGTGGGGCTGCACTGAGTGAGCGCGTACTTGATCTCTGTGCTGAGACCCCCACGGAACCTGGCAATCTTCTTGGCCTCTGTGCTGACCTCCTCTGGAGCGTACCTGGCGAGCCTGACGAAGGCCAGGTTGTACTCCTGAACTGACCTGTCACCCTGTCTCAGAGCCAAGAACTCCTCCCGCTTCCTGTCCATCAAGCCACTCCGAATATGTGCTCCTCTGAAGTCTGCGACGAAATCTGCCCACGTGATGATAGCATCACCCTTGTTAGCCTTGTAGGTATCGTACCAGCTGGCTGCTGCACCCTAAAGCTGGAAGGAGGCGAAGGTGACGTAGTCGACTGGTCTGACGGTGTTTGCATTGAAGTGCTTCTTGATCTCCGCGATCCAGTCATCCGCCTCCAGCGGGTCTCGAGCCTCGGAGAACCTGGGAGGGGGGGTTGATAGCATGGAACTGCTGCAGAGTGGTGTACTGTGGTCGATCATTCCTCTGGGCAGTCTGGTTCTGCAGCATCTGTAAGATCGCAGCTGTGCCCTGAGCCACTGCGGTCACAGCCTCCCCTAGGAGAGGGTTCTCTGGCGGCGGCATGTTCGCTCTTGGCATCCTGTATACAGGAACACTTATGAGAACATGGTTGAATCATCGAGGTAATCAAAAGATAAAGCAATATTCACAACAAAACTTTCTCAAGAGGTATGAGAAAGCCGAAGGCTGAAATTCCACCAAGGTTAACCCGGGAAGTCGAAAGCTAGGTGCTACTGGAATACCCAAACCGAGATCATCCGAATCCAAGATAATAATCTGCTAGAAATCACACAACAATATATACGAGTGGTTGAAGACCTGAACGTTGAGACATCTGCCCTGAGCGGCCCGCCGAAGCGGTCTCCTATAGGGGGAGGAACCACATCCGGAGGATTCCAACCATCCCTGTATAGGAGTTTCACCTGAGGTACGCCGTAAGCAAGGTGGAGCTGTCAACCCCATGTGGCGGCTCAGTGTTCTCAACGTACACCAACCCTTCTCGTCGCTAGCAAAGAATTATAGAGGAATCGGAGCCTCATGTAAACGAGGACCTAGATTTGTTTGAAAGGGGATAAGTTGCAGAGAGAAAACAATGTTTCACTTCCTCACGGAAAAAGGGGTGGGAGGGTGGGGTAAGAAGAAAAGAAAGAGTTCCTACTCTCCGATTTTTCCTTAGTAACTACAAAATAATTTCTAGACTCAACTTCGGCAAGTAAGGGGTCCTACAGTCAGTCCTGCTCTGATACGAAGTTGTAAAGCCGCCGATGCGGTGCTAACTCGAGTTAGTCGCTTTCGCGTCCCGCTCAAGTTAGTAGCGCATAAAAGGCCACCGACTCACAACACTCGCACTCGTTTCGCTGCCGGATTCTCGACAACAGGTATATGAACAATGAACTTTATACTAAGACATAACTATATAGAGTCCAAGGCATACATCGCCGCTGGGATTTATTACATCATTTCAGAGGTGCATAGACCCAACAGTACATCATGCAACAAGCAGAAGACAATCACGACCGAGTACGGTCAAAATCCAAATTTCCCTAGAGAGGGCTGCACATAAAGAGTCCACCCATGGATCGTCGGAACCCAACTATAGGATCTACTGAACG
The DNA here is from genome assembly GCA_950022295.1 of Bromus sterilis. Taxonomy (NCBI): domain Eukaryota; kingdom Viridiplantae; phylum Streptophyta; class Magnoliopsida; order Poales; family Poaceae; genus Bromus; species Bromus sterilis. The sequence goes on from OX465596.1 coordinate 278,230,081, forward strand.
AAGTCATCCTCATCGTCGTCCTCCGGGGGCACCTCCACGAAGTATCGTCCAGTGCTCGGGTCGAGATAGTAGTCAACTGCAGTGGCCGATCAGGCAAAACAGTAAAAGCACAAAAGGAAAACAGGGGTGAGATTAAATCATTACAGGATAACTAACTCCCTACGATAAGACAAGATAAAAGTAAAGGTTGCAGCCGCACTAGCATATATGGTGGCTATCGTTCTATTAGAATAAAGGTAAGATCTAAGAATACACGTGACATCGCGTCATAAGTCTTCTATCCACCTACTTACGTCAAACATAACACAACCTGGATCTTCTCTCGGTCCCCCTGGACGAAGAAAGGCAACCAAGGCACTCACACGGTAGGCAAGTTTTAATTACGATTCACGTTGATGTTATTCTATGAACAAGGAGTAGGTCTCAAGTCGTCCATAACCGCGGACACGGCTTTTCGAAAAGATTTAACCCTTGTAGGGGTGTACCAACTGCCCATCATAGGCTTCGCATGTACGCCCGGTTTCCACTTGGCTAGGTAAGCGCCTGAAACTCCGGAACGTCAGAGTCCCTCTAACTAACAACGCACAATTCCGGGTGGCCCCCGGTGAGTCGACACCCAACTCAAAAGCAGGCCGCGCTCTTGAATCGGTCTCTACCGTATGACTCCAGGTTTGGATTGCCGGTTAAATCTCATATGAGACCAGGTCCTCAGCCGGTCAAGGTGGGCCAGTCAAGAAATAATTCCTCCTGTCCCAAGATGGTTTGTAAACAACTGGGGTACCACCAGCACACACACGTTTGCAAATAGTAAATCAGCTCGGGCCACCACTTGAACTATTTGGAGCTAGGTAGGTAAGACAAGGGGACCCCATAGAATCCCACACACGATTAGGAACACTCGTCAAGAAACACAATACCCGGAACTCGGGACCTAAGTGACTCAAATGGAACAAAACACCTGGCGGGAACAGCCGGGTCTCCCATCATTCGTCAAGTATATTATTAACATCATAATAATAATAAATATCAACCAACTTCTTTAAATAACATGATATCCCAAACCATAGCATAGGGTAAGCAGCAAGTTTTCCTAATCATACTAAGCAATGGCTGAGAAGCGGTAACTTAGCAATACAATGTTTTGCTGGGATGTGGGGATCATGGCTGTTTGGGTTTTGAATGTGGCATGAGCAAGTGGATAGGATCAAACAAACATTCTAGAATACAGCTAGGCAGGTAGGCAGAAAGGTATCAAGTAATGGTATAAATCTTCCCCTTGCCTAGGTAATCGGTCGACGGAGCAGACGTAGCAGGGTCCTTGGGCTCGGTGTCGGAAACCTCCACGTAAGTCTCCTCGGTAGTCTAAGGTGCTAACGTAAGGTACCGGCAAGGAAAAGGCACACAAGTAAGCAACGGGTGCAATGCACGGGCAAAGATGGTATGATCAAGTTTAATAGACATGATGTGACCCTATCTAGGCAATTTAAATGAAGGTGGTGACGACACGTCAACAACTTCATATGCAATTATTTACATTGAATGGCTTCGGTCTGAGCCTTAATTTTGTTGTAATTAACATGGAAACAAGACATGATCAAAAGCAATTTAACAGAAATAAATACAACGTGAAAGTAAACATCGATTCCGAAGACGGAGAGATGTCGATGAACTTGACATCGGAAAAGGTGCAACAAAAGAAAGGAACCCAGCCACATTGCATATGACAATATGCATAGGGGCTGTTTTGATGATGCAAAGAGTTGAAGATGACATGAAGAGAGGCTTGGAATGAAAAGATGATCAGGATTTCAACATGCACTGAAGTTGAAAGAATCAAAGAAAAGAAAGGCAAGGTTGGATATGGTTAGGTGATCACACCATGTCCACTAAGTTGCACAAAGCATCAAATGGACATCACCATTTTAATCCCTGCAATTTTCTACCCCAAAAACATATATGGCATGTCACACCTTGAATTTGCAAAACACTTTGCAAATACAAAAGAAGTTAGGGCCTTCTTTGCAAAAATTACCACTACTCCAAAATTAGAGGGGGCAAACTGCAAAATGAACCTCACCACTGTGATCAGTGGGCAATTCTACCCCAAAATCATATATGGGATGCCACATTTGAGGTGAAAGATCTCCAAGGTTCAAATTCATTTTGAATTTGAATTCAAACCCAAATTGAATTTAAACAGAAAAGAAAATGAAAATAAAAAGGAAAAAGAAAGGGGCTCAGCCCCACCGGGCTAAATTCGGGCGCCAGGCCCATCTTTCTTCTCTACAGGCCCACTGGGCAAAGGCCCATGCCAAAGCAAAATGGCAGAAAAACAAAAAAAGGGGGTGCCTCGGCTGGGATTCGAACCCAGGCCGAGTCCTTCTTCCACTACACCCCAACCACTGCTCCACTCGATGAATTCTGAACCAAAACGTGGTGCAGAGAGGGTAAGCTAACACTGCAGGTTAACTGAACCTGAAACTACACCGACAGCTATCCCTGCAGCCCAAACACGGTGAGCACCCCGTCGTGCTCCGGCCACCTTCCGGCGAGCCACCACGGGGGACCCCGAGAGGGGACATCGGGCTACATGGGAGCGCACGTTACTGTCTCCAACTCCTCGCCACCTTGCCGGATTCTTCACGGGAACAGGGCAGCGGCGAACTCTTCTGAAGATGCAGTACATCCCGGCGGCACAGCCAACTTCAGACGTCCCGTGCGTCGAGCACACGGCGCCTGCAGCCCCGGCAACACTTGCAACGCCGAGAGGGCAGCACCACGACCACGCGGGTGCCCTGGCCCTGATCTAGACCTCACCGGAGAGGATGCCAGGCTTGTCTGAATCCCACGGCGGCCTGACTGTCAGACACACGCAGCTTCAGACACGGGCGCGACTTCGACTGCAAAACGCGCAAAACCTCACTCCTTTGCAGTCATAAAATGCTCTGGACGGGCAGGGAGGGTGCACGCATACACCTCGGCATCACCCGGACCACGGTGATCACCGGACTGGCCAGGGTTCGTGGCACGGCGGCCGGCAACGCACATCTACGGCTACCGTTGGCTACACGATCACGATGGGGAAAAGGGGCACTCGTGGCTCACCTAGAGGGTCTTGGAGGCGAGCTCGCGTGCACGGAAGAGGAAGACGACGCGGCTGCCGTTGACGAGGAAGAAGGTCCCGCGGCGGAGCTCCACGCCGCGCGGCCCGATTCAAGTACCCTGCGGCCAAAACCTACAAGTGGCAGACACAGGAGGGCTTAGAGGCCGCGCTCGGAGAAGGTGGCTCGAATTTGAGAAAGGACGGCGGCGAATTTGCTCGGGACCTCACCGGAACGGAGCGGAACAGGGCAGGGGAGGGAACCACTCCCGGCGGTGGCGAGAGGGAAGTGATGGGAGGAATGGAACCCTAGGGGGCTCCTGCGGCTCTGGGGGCGGCTTATATGGAGGGGGCGGCCTCCAGCCACATCGGCAGGCGTCGACGTCGACGGCCTCCCGCCGGTGTGAGAGAAGAGGGGGAGGGTGTCAGAACCCTCTGTTTGGTATGTGCTAGGGTTAGCTAGCGCCTTTGCATCATGTCAAAATTTCAAAGGAAATCAAATTCAAAACCAAAATGGGAGAAGGAACACCCCCAGATGAATTAATTCAAAAGGCCAGATAAAAATCTTTTCCAAAAATTCATGTTACAGTTTTGAAAAGTCTTATAAATGAGTGTGATCACATATCAAGGGATGTGGGACCCACCCCATGCTCATATATTTTTCAAATATTCAAACAGTACCTTGGAATTAAAGAAATACCCCTTTTTCATTTAAAATTCAAATCATTTGAATTTTAAAAATGTTGAAAGTTTATGAGTGGCTAGTTTATATTATTATGAGGCCACATAAAAGTTTTCAGCATTTAATAAAATGTTTAGCTATTTATTTTAGCTAAACAGAACAAATGACAGAAGGAAAAACAGAAAACAGAAAAGGAAAAGAGGGCTTACCTCAAATGGGCCCAACTCACCGAGGCAGCCCGGCCCAGGGACAGGGGCGTCTTCTTCCTCGCGTCAGGCAGGCTGCTGCCGCCGTGGCGAGCATGCCGTCGTCGATAGCCACCTCTTGCTTCCCTCCCCGCCCATGTAATCGCGTCCAGAAGCGTCCTGGAGCCGCCCCAGTTCTTTCCCCCCCATCCACGAGCTCCCTCCTCTCCTCTCTCGCCCGATTCGTCGCCGCCCGAGGAACACGCCGGAGCGTCGTCGAGCACACGCGTGGCCAGTGACGCCGAGAAGCCCCAGGACGGTGTCCAAGCGCTTCGTCGTCGTCGTCTTCGTCGAGCAGTGCAAGGAATCGAGCCCGGAGCCCGCGTAGACGCCGGAATCTTCCTCGAGCTCCCGCCGGCCGCCGTGAAGGACTTCGTCTATTACGCCGCCGTTGAGCCACCCTAGCCCTCGCCACCACCTCTGCTAAGCTCCTGGTGAGCTTGGGGTCAAAACCCCTCACTTTCCCCCTTCAATTACTGGCTCTAGCCGGATCCGCCATGGTAGCCGAAACTTCTCGCCGCCGGGATCGATGGAGCCGTTCAACCGTTAAGCAATCGAGCCAGCCGTGATGTCCATCGTGTTCACCGTGTTCCTCCTCGTCGAACCAGCCCAACCTCGCCTCAAGTCGTGCCCTAGAGCCAAATCTCGATGATGGTCGTAGCTAGGTCGCCGCAAAAGTTGACGCCGGCGAGCGTACGGTGCACCCCAGCGCTTGGTTTTGGTCCCGTTCGACGCGCGCGAGTGAGAGCTTCAATTTGGTGGTCGTCGCGCTCCAAATGGTGGACGGAATCGAGTTCCCGTGCTGCGCCGCCGTGGCCAGGCCGCCGGCGTGTCAGTGCTAACCCCCCCCCCCCCAGTTAATCACCTAATTAGTGACCCCTGGGTCACTGACCAGTGGGCCGAGTGGCTTAATTAAGCCACTGGATTAAGTTAACCCACGGGTTAAGTTAACCAGCCACTGACAGGGTGACCCCACATGTCAGCCCCCCCCTGACGCCAGCTTGACGTCAGCCTGACGCAGTAAATCATTTAAATGAATTTCCAGAGATTATTTGAATTAAAAGAATTCCAGAAAATTCCAGAAAATACCCCAAACTTTGGAAATTCATAGAAAATTCATATTAACTCCAAATTGGACAAATAATATATGAAAAATGATCAGGAGAAAATTATCTTTCCAAATATGCAACTTTCAAATCTGTTTGAGTTGAATTTAAAATGTGATCAGTAGCATTTGCTATTTGATTTAAATGAAATTAAATCAAATTCAAATCAAATAATTTTGCAACTTGAACCATGGCAACATGCTACAATTCAATCACACATCAGAGGCATATCTTATACATTTGAAGATAATTCAAAATGATCAAACTATGTCACATACAACTTGGTTAATTTCAATTCAAATGTGGAATTTGAATTTGCATTTTAAATGCAATATACTCCACTTAAATGGAATTGCCTCACACACATCAAAACTTATACTTCAAGTTTTAAACATTCAATCATGTGCTTGATGCATTGCATTCATATTGATTGCTACTTCGTGCTTTGTTTGTCGAGTAGAGGTGGAACCGGAGCAAGAGGTCACCCCCTTCGCTGAAGATCCAGAACCCGAACCTCGTCAGCAAGGCAAGCAAACCCCCATTGATCATGTCGATAAAATCCCACTTCCCTCTCATGTCTCGCTTATGCATTGTTTAGGATGATCACCATGCTTCGTTTCTACCGCATAGATGAACCCATTCCTTTGCATGACCTATCATTTTGTCACAGTAGTAAGCAAACCACAATCCTAGCAACTGTAGGAGTTGTTTGATATCATGTAACCCCTGCAATGTTACTGCTTATTGCATTCTTAGTATGACACCATGTTGTTACTGTGATGTGAGTCGGGATGGTAGTGATCATGTTGATGATGGTAGAAAAGTGTTGGTGAATCGACCCTAATACAAGGTGAACGATGAGAGGCTGTGTAGGAGTATACAGTGGGTTGTCTCGTTGAACACCGCCCTAGTACGAGTTCTTGTGTGGTGATCCAAGATGAAGAGTACAACCACACATTGGGCTCACTGACCCCTCTCAACCTATTAACTCATCCCTTTCGATGTCCAGATGTCGCAGTAGTTCGGAGTTCTGGTAGGCTTGTGGCCTGGATGCTAAGTGAGAGAACGGCTCACCCGAGACCGGCTTATGCACCACGCACACATCGCTTGGGTCCACTTCGGTAAACCGGTCGGGTTCACGATAGTGGTAGCCAACCCAAGTAGGGGACTTTCTCGGACTAGATAGGCTATGAGGTAACAGTTGTGGTGAGCATCCTCGCTGGCACCCCTTGAATGGTATCGAGATCAAAGGCGGTAAATGATGGTCATGTGTGTGTAGCGGTACACCCTTGCAAGGTTAACAAAACTATTCGAATAGCCGCGTCCGTGGTTATGGACTGCTTGGAAAGCTTAGCTTCATTATTAGATAACTTGAACCGGATACTTCTAAAACACACCAAGATAAGTGTGAGTGCTATGGCGTGCTTTCTCGTGGGGAAGTCCAGGAAGGCACCATAGTGGTGTATTGGTTGGAGAAAGTAGTGGACTCGTGTACGCTTCTTACCTCAAATTCTGGTACTCGTAGTTCAGGATTAGCCAAGTCAAAGCTGGCATTTCTGCAAGTGAAACCCCACCTCCCTTTACCTTGATACATGTGCATGAGTAGTATAGCTCCTAGGTAAGTCTTGCTGAGTACGACTTTGTAATCACGTTTGCTGAATCTATGTTTTAGATGACGCCACTGACCCCGAAGGTGGCTTCTTCATCGAGCTGGACGACTGAAGTTAAACTAGTCTAGTCCCAGTCAGCAGACTGGTTCCCTCGTGGAGGGCTTTGTGTTTAAATAAGGCTTCTTAAGCCATTTGTTAAACTTGTCTGTACTCAGACATAATTTGCTTCCGCCTGTGTTGTAATGTTGGGTCACATGTATGTGATCTCTGTGTGCACTCTATAAGAGTTATAAATAAAATGTACACTTTGTAGAGAATTGCAATGGTACCTGCTGTTCATACAAGGCATGTGTGCTGCGTGTATGTTTATAACATGCATGTCTTCGTATGGGTTTTTGAGACCTTAGTTATGTTCTGGCTGGCGGTCTTTCATACACCAAGTGGCCCTTAGATGTGCGCAGCTTGGGGCATCGCGATGCGATTGCTCGAGACTCCGTCTCGGGCACACTTTGTGGTATGATCGAGCCCGCCCTAGACCCCGACTAAGTGATCGGGCTGGAGTAAGTCTATGTAAGAGTTTTGAGATAGTCGGTAGTATGGTTGAGGCGACTTGTCTTTGAATATGGGAGTTCACCACCCATATCATTTGACTTGTATGCGGACGATGAGGACCCATCTCAGTTGATCATCCGGCCTGGATGGGATGCCCCTCACGTACGATGCTTTCCGAGAATGTTCAGTGCTTGGCCTTGTCTGCTTAGACAAGTGGGTGCGGTTCTCGGCTCTCCATATGACTATGTCTTAACTTTACTTGCATACGCTAACCCCGGGTCCCGACAGACTTGGTATCAGAGCAGGACTGACTGTAGGACTAGTAGCCTTGGCCGAAGTTGAGTCTAGCTTGCTATAGTTATATAATTACTCTGGGTATATAAGGGAACAACGTAAGGCTTCTTTTTTCTCCTTACCCCCTTCGTTTTGAGTTCTGGGTCACCCTTATCTTATTCTACGGGAAGATAGGACTAGGCTCTCCTCTGTCTGATTAGAACATCTCGTTGATTGCTTCCTTATAGCCGTAGGAAAGTTGTGTCAGGTTTTCCTAGCATTGTTATAATGCTGATTTCTTACATCATATTATGTAAGTGTTGTTTTCATGATTGAACGAAATTGTCATTTCTTACAATTACAGCCGTTATGCTGTCCGAGTCATTCCAGGTTTATCTCATAATCTGATGCATTGCAAACTCCTTTCTGTTTCAGATGGCAGATCTTCCCCCTCGGCAGATTGTTCGTTTGACCAGGTGCCTCGGTGTGCGTGGCCATCCCGCCACGTTGATCGAGATGATTTCCTATGTGGGATATCGATGGTACCCTGAGTACACCATCGAGGAGCAGTTCCACGACTTCAACCAGACGCAGTTCCACTGCATTGTCCGGATCTTCTCGCACCACGTTGGAGTCACCCAGCCTATACACTTTGGACATGGCATTGGCGTTACCGAGAACATGGCTGTGCAGGATGCTGCATATTCATGTATTACACTGCTTAGAGAGGAACACACCATGCTGAGAGAGACCTCATTCCGCTATACCCCTGCTGCACTTCCAGGAGAAGAAGGATATTACACCGGACTCTACTCAGATCACTCTGCAGAGGATCCAGCACTTCAGGTGACTTCTAGGTTTGCTAGTGACAGAGATCGTGATGCACGCGCTCTCCGTTTCGAGCTCCACGCCACCCGTGTTCGTCTGTATCGAGCACTGACACTTTTGGCACCCTTTGTGAGCGTGGGATCAGTTGAGTTTGATGCGATCTATCCAGTGAGGACTCAGATGCCTTCTCGAGTTGCTTGGCCCGAGATTGGAGGCATTTTTCCACCCCGTGGTCCTTTGCTTCCACCCTACACTGGACCTAGGCCCCATCCTTGCCCAAATGGATATCAGGGTCCACAAGCCTCCGTGTTTTCCGATGGTCACCTCCAGCTACCGGGATACGCGGGTAACTTTTATGAGGACTACTATGGAGATGGAGATGAGTGAGACCGCCTGTGGTCTTGCTTAGTGAGGATGTAGTAGTATCTTAGTATATTGTATGCAAGGCGTCTAAGTTCTAGAGGCTTAGATAAATAATGTATAGGAATTCAGAGTGCCTCTGAAGGATGTATCATCTTCATCACGTTTGTATTAGCTTGGTGCTTGTACTTAAACGATGTATGGTTTGTATGATAGCTTGTGAATATATGGCTTGTATGCTTTATCACCATGTTGTCAAGATGATTACTTCCTTTGCTCTGTAATCCTTCCAGTACTTCAATACCTTGATTAGATCCTTCAATCAACTCAGTTTGACTTTGGTTTTCACCTTCAGGATGTCTCAAGGAACCCGTGGCCAGGTTGGTCGTAACCAAGGTCGTGGGAATGACCAGGAGGAAGGCAACCTTCCACCCCCACCCACGATGGCACAAGTTCTGATGGAAGTGGAGAGGAACCGCCAAGACTCTCACCACCTGTTGGAAGTTATTGCACGCAACACCACTCAGCAGCGCAATGAGTTGGTGTCCCTGAACGACTTCATCCGACTTCATCCCCCGGTTTTTAGTTACTCCACCGAGCTCCTTGACGCCGATGACTGGCTCCGCAGCATCGAAAGGAAGCTCCAAGCAGGCCGTGTTGCAACTGGTGACAAGGTCAGCTATGCCACCTATCACCTCGAAGGTGCAGCTAGTTCTTGGTGGGAGAATTTTCTAAATATGCGACCCGTTGGACCACCTGCATCTTGGGAGGAGTTCTGCACATCCTTCCGCGAGCACCACATTCCCAAAGGTCTCATGGACCGCAAGCGTGAGGAGTTCTGCAACCTCACTCAAGGCAGAAGAACCGTGGACGAGTTTAGTCGTGAGTTCAACCGACTTGCTCGTTATGCAACTGAAGAAGTCTCCACCGACTCCAAGAAACAAGAGAGGTTCCGTCGTGGCCTCAACAGTGGACTCCGTCGCGAGCTCAACCTTCATGACTTTGCCACATTCCAGGTCCTTGTCAACAAGGCCATCAAAGCAGAGGACATGAACACCCCAACGACTTTCGCAAACACCCTAGAGATGATAGTTCATCCAGTTCTGGCTCCCAGAAGCGCAAGATCTGGATTCCAAACAGCATGTTCCGCCAGAACAACCCACCGAGGCCATCCTATGTGGCGCCTCGTCCACCCACCCAGTTCCACCCAGCTCCACCAAACAACCCAGCTCCATGCACTGTTTTTGGAGCTTGCTACAAGTGTGGTCAGGCAGGCCACTACTCTCGCGAGTGCCCCCAGAACCAGCTCCAACACCAGAACGTTCCACCCTGTGCCGGAGGCAACAACAACAACAACAATGGCCGTGGCAAGCCATCCCAGAAGGTCTTCACCGCCAAACCCGCTCCTCCCGCCACTCGTGGACGTCTGAACCAGATTGCTGCTGAAGAGACTGACGACACCACTGACGTCATTCTTGGTACGCTCCCAGTCAATTATGTTCCTACTTCTGTTCTTTTCGACCCAGGAGCATCTCATTCATTCATGTCGGAAAGTTATGCACTTCGTCATGAGTTACCCTTTGTTGAATTGTCCACCCCGATGGTTATTCAAACTCCAGGGTCAAGATGGCAAACTAATAGAGTGAGCCATCGTAATCAAATTGCAATTGAGGGTTTAGTATTCCTTGCTTCACTCATAGCCCTCAAGTCTTCAGACATTGATGTCATCCTTGGCATGGATTGGCTATCAAGACAGAATGCCTACCTGGATTGCAGAAACAAATCCGTGAAACTCACCCACCCTTCAGGCCAAACAGTCAACTATACCTCACCCAGAACAAGAACCCAAGTGCATTCCTTGAATGTACTTCCCCTTCCCGAACTTGAAGATATTCCGGTGGTTCGTGACTTCCCGGATGTCTTTCCTGAAGAGCTGCCGGGCATGCCACCCGACAGGTGTGTAGAGTTTATAGTGGATCTTGTTCCAGGAACCGCACCAATTTCCAAACGCCCATATAAAATGGCCCCACATGAGTTAGCTGAGCTAAAAACCCAACTTGATGCTTCGTTGGCAAAAGGCTTCATCCGCCCTAGCTCATCGCCATGGGGTTGCCCCGTTCTGTTCGTAAAGAAGAAAGATGGAACAGAAAGGATGTGCGTAGACTATCGCCCGCTAAATTTAGCGACGATAAAGAACAAATACCCACTGCCCAGGATCAATGATCTTTATGATCAACTTGCAGGATCCTCCGTCTTCTCCAAGATGGATTTGAGATTAGGTTATCATCAGATCAGAATCCGAAACAAGGACATTCCCAAAACGGCTTTTACTACTCGTTATGGTCTTTACAAGTACACCGTCATGTCCTTTGGTTTAACCAATGCCCCCGCCACATTCTCACGCTTGATGAATTAGATCTTCATGGAGTACCTAGATAAATTTGTTGTGGTTTATCTCAATGATATTCTCATCTACTCGAAGAACGAAGGAGATCATGCCAAACACTTAAGGCTGGTATTGATGAAGCTTAGAGAGCATCGCCTGTACGCTAAATTCTCCAAGTGTGAATTCTGGCTACCAGAAGTGACCTACTTAGGCCACGTGATTTCTGCAAAAGGCATTGCTGTGAATCCCGAGAGAGTTCAGGCCGTCCTTGACTAGACTCCACCTGAATCGGTTAAGCAAGTTAGGAGTTTTCTTGGCCTAGCCAGCTATTGCCGTCGCTTCGTCGAGAACTTTTCTAAAGTTGCAAAGCCTCTAACTGAACTCCTCAAGAAAGATAAGAAATTCTTATGGACTCCCAAGTGCGAGGAAAGCTTTCAAGAGCTAAAAAGGAGATTGACTTCTGCACCCGTACTTGCACCTCCAGACACCAAAAGAGATTTCGAGATCTATTGTGATGCCTCACGGCAAGGGTTAGGATGCATACTTCTGCAAGATCGACATGTGGTAGCTTATGCTTCACGCCAGTTGCGGCCACATGAAGAGAACTATCCTACCAATGACCTTGAACTCGCTGCCGTAGTTCATGCCCTAACAACTTGGCGACATTACCTCCTTGGTAATCGTTGTGAGATTTATTCCGACCACCAAAGCCTCAAATATATTTTCACCCAGCCAGATCTTAATCTCAGGCAAAGACGCTGGATTGAGTTGATAAAAGATTACGACGTAGCAATTTCTTACACCCCAGGCAAAGCCAATGTCATGGCTGATGCACTAAGTCGTAAGTCGTACTGTAACAACCTCATGTTACAGCAGTATTAACCACTTCTTCGTGAGGACTTTCGCAAGCTCAACCTTGAAATTATTCCTCATGGCTATCTTTCTACCTTGGTGGCGAAACCAACTCTTGAGGATCAAATCATAGTTGCCCAAAGGCGTGCACGAGGTGTTCGCCGGATCAAGGAGAACATTGCTAGCGGAGTTGCTAAATGATTCTCCACAGATAGCAAAGGAACGGTATTCTTTGAAAATCGTTTGGTAGTACCTAAGAATAGGGAACTAAGGCAGCTCATCCTCAAAGAAGCCCATGACACACCCCTCTCGATTCATCCCGGTAGCACAAAAATGTACCGAGATCTACGCCAGAGATTTTGGTGGACTAGGATGAAGAGAGGCATTGCTCAATTTGTTGCCGAATGTGATGTTTGTCGTCGCATTAAGGCAGAACATCAAAGACCTGCTGGTACACTTCAACCTTTGTCTATTCCCGAGTGGAAATGGGACAAAGTCGGTATGGATTTCATCACCGGCTTTCCAAAAACCCAGAAAGGAAACAATGCCATCTTCGTTGTCATAGATAGGCTTTCCAAAGTTGCTCACTTCCTTTCGGTTCGCGAGTCTATAACTGCTAGCCAGTTAGCGGACTTGTACGTATCTAGAATTGTATCCCTTCATGGTGTTCCTTTGGAAATCAATTCTGATCGCGGTAGCCTTTTTACCTCTAGATTTTGGGGAAGCTTTCAAAATGCTATGGAAACTCATCTCTCCTTTAGTACGGCTTTCCATCCTCAGTCTAGCGGTCAAGTCGAAAGGGTTAACCAAATTCTTGAAGACATGCTCAGAGCTTGTGTTATCTCCTTCAGAAAGAATTGGGAGAATTCTCTTCCATTTGCCGAATTTGCTTATAACAATAGTTTTCAATCTAGTCTGAACATGGCTCCTTTTGAACTCCTTTATGGACGACGATGTCGAACACCACTAAACTGGTCTGAAACCGGTGAAAGACAATTCTTTGGACCGGATATGATCAAGGAAGCAGAAGAGAAAGTTCGCATTGTTCATGATCAATTGAAAGCAGCCCAGTCTCGTCAGAAAAGCTACTATGATCGTCATCATAGGCAAGAGAGCTACAATCTGGATGAGAAGGCTTACCTCTGGGTTACTCCTCTGAAGGGAACCCAACGTTTCGGTATCAAAGGCAAGTTGGCCCCACGTTACATCGGACCTTTCCGCATTATTGCTAAACATGGAGAAGTTGCCAACCAACTTGAACTACCTTCGCACCTCTCCCGAGTACATGATGTATTCCATGTGTCCCAACTCAGGCGTTGCTTCAAGGACCCCATCCGCGAAGTCGACCATGAAACGCTTGATCTCCAAGATGACCTTTCTTATCGAGAATACCCCGTTCGTATTCTTGATTCCGCAGAGCGTGTCACTCGTCGTCAGAAGATTAGGTTTCTGAAAGTGCAATGGTCACACCACTCTGAAAGAGAAACCACGTGGGAAAGAGAAGACCGTCTCCTTACCGAGTACCCCTCCTTCCTCCCGCAGACTTCTGAATCTCGGGACGAGATTCTTTTGAGTGGGGGCGAGTTGTCAGAACCCTCTGTTAGGTATGTGCTAGGGTTAGCTAGTGCCTTTGCATCATGTCAAAATTTCAAAGGAAATCAAATTCAAAACCAAAATGGGAGAAGGAACACCCCCCAGATGAATTAATTCAAAAGGCCAGATAAAAATCTTTTCCAAAAATTCATGTTAGAGTTTTGAAAAGTCTTATAAATGAGTGTGATCACATATCAAGTGATGTGGGACCCACCCCATGCTCATAGATTTTTCAAATATTCAAACAGTACCTTGGAATTAAAGAAATACCCCTTTTTGATTTAAAATTCAAATCATTTGAATTTTAAAAATGTTGAAAGTTTATGAGTGGCTAGTTTATATTATTATGAGGCCACATAAAAGTTTTCAGCATTTAATAAAATCTTTAGCTATTTATTTTAGCTAAACAGAACAAATGACAAAAGGAAAAACAGAAAACAGAAAAGGAAAAGAGGGCTTACCTCAAATGGGCCCAACTCACCGAGGCAGCCCGGCCTAGGGACAGGGGCGTCTTCTTCCTCGCGCCAGGCAGGCTGCTGCCGCCGTGGCGAGCATGCCGTCGTCGATAGCCACCTCCTGCTTCCCTCCACGCCCACGTAATCGCGTCCAGAAGCGTCCTGGAGCCGCCCCAGTTCTTCACCCCCCATCCACGAGCTCCCTCATCTCCTCTCTCGCCCGATTCGTCGCCGCCCGAGGAACACGCCGGAGCGCCGTCGAGCACACGCGTGGCCAGTGACGCCGAGAAGCCCCAGGACGGTGTCCAAGCGCTTCGTCGTCGTCGTCTTCGTCGAGCAGTGCAAGGAATCAAGCCCGGAGCCCGCGTAGACGCCGGAATCTTCCTCGAGCTCCCGCCGGCCGCCGTGAAGGACTTCGTCGATTACGCCGCCGTTGAGCCACCCCAGCCCTCGCCACCACCTCTGCTAAGCTCCTGGTGAGCTTGGGGTCAAAACCCCTCACTTTCCCCCTTTAATTACTCGCTCTAGCCGGATCCGCCATGGTAGCCGAAACTTCTCGCCGCCGGGATCGATGGAGCCGTTCAACCGTTAAGCAATCGAGCCAGCCGTGATGTCCATCTTGTTCACCGTGTTCCTCCTCGTCGAACCAGCCCAACCTCGCCTCAAGTCATGCCCTGGAGCCAAATCTTGATGATGGCCGTAGCTAGGTCGCCGCAAAAGTTGACGCCGGCGAGCGTACGGTGCACCCCAGCGCTTGGTTTTGGTCCCGTTCGACGCGCGCGAGTGAGAGCTTCAATTTGGTGGTCGTCGCGCTCCAAATGGTGGACGGAATCGAGTTCCCGTGCTGCGCCGCCGTGGCCAGGCCGCCGGCGTTTAGCCGCCGGCGTGTCAGCGCTAACCCCCCCCCCCCCGGTTAATCACCTAATTAGTAACCCCTGGGTCACTGACCAGTGGGCCGAGTGGCTTAATTAAGCCACTGGATTAAGTTAACCCACGGTTTAAGTTAACTAGCCACTGACAGGGTGACCCCACATGTCAGCCCCCCCCTGACGCCAGCTTGACGCCAGCCTGACGCAGTAAATCATTTAAATGAATTTCCAGAGATTATTTGAATTAAAAGAATTCCAGAAAATTCCAGAAAATACCCCAAACTTTGGAAATTCATAGAAAATTCATATTAACTCCAAATTGTACAAATAATATATGAAAAATGATCAGGAGAAAATTATCTTTCCAAATATGCAACTTTCAACTCTGTTTGCGTTGAATATAAAATGTGATCAGTAGCATTTGCTATTTGATTTAAATGGAATTAAATCAAATTCAAATCAAATAATTTTGCAACTTGAACCATGGCAACATGCTACAATTCAATCACACATCAGAGGCATATCTTATACATTTGAAGATAATTCAAAATGATCAAACTATGTCACATACAACTTGGTTAATTTGAATTCAAATGTGGAATTTGAATTTGCATTTTAAATGCAATATACTCCACTTAAATGGAATTGCCTCACACACATCAAAACTTATACTTCAAGTTTTAAACATTCAATCATGTGCTTGATGCATTGCATTCATATTGATTGCTACTTCGTGCTTTGTTTGTCGAGTAGAGGTGGAACCGGAGCAAGAGGTCACCCCCTTCGCTGAAGATCCAGAACCCGAACCTCGTCAGCAAGGCAAGCAAACCCCCATTGATCATGTCGATAAAATCCCACTTCCCTCTCATGTCTCGCTTATGCATTGTTTAGGATGATCACCATGCATCGTTTCTACCGCATAGATGAACCCATTCCTTTGCATGACCTATCATTTTGTCACAGTAGTAAGCAAACCACAATCCTAGCAACTGTAGGAGTTGTTTGATATCATGTAATCCCTGCAATGTTACTGCTTATTGCATGCTTAGTATGATACCATGTTGTTACTGTGATGTGAGTCGGGATGGTAGTGATCATGTTGATGATGGTAGAAAAGTGTTGGTGAATCGACCCTAATACAAGGTGAACGATGAGAGGCTGTGTAGGAGTATACAGTGGGTTGTCTCGTTGAACACCGCCCTAGTACGAGTTCTTGTGTGGTGATCCAAGATGAAGAGTACAACCACACATTGGGCTCACTGACCCCTCTCAACCTATTAACTCATCCCTTTCGATGTCCAGATGTCGCAGTAGTTCGGAGTTCTGGTAGGCTTGTGGCCTGGATGCTAAGTGAGAGAACGGCTCACCCGAGACCGGATTATGCACCACGCACACATCGCTTGGGTCCACTTCGGTAAACCGGCCGGGTTCACGATAGTGGTAGCCAACCCAAGTAGGCGATTTTCTCGGACTAGATAGGCTATGAGGTAACAGTTGTGGTGAGCATCCTCGCTGGCACCCCTTGAATGGTGTCGAGATCAAAGGCGGTAAATGATGGTCATGTGTGTGTAGCGGTACACCCTTGCAAGGTTAACAAAACTATTCGAATAGCCGCGTCCGCGGTTATGGACTGCTTGGAAATCTTAGCTTGATTATTAGATAACTTGAACCGGATACTTCTAAAACACACCAAGATAAGTGTGAGTGCTATGGCGTGCTTTCTCGTGGGGAAGTCGAGGAAGGCACCATAGTGGTGTATTGGTTGGAGAAAGTAGTGGACTCGTGTACGCTTCTTACCTCAAAGTCTGGTACTCATAGTTCAGGATTAGCCAAGTCAAAGCTGGCATTTCTGCAAGTGAAACTCCACCTCCCTTTACCTTGATACATGTGCATGAGTAGTATAGCTCCTAGGTAAGTCTTGCTGAGTACGACTTTGTACTCACGTTTGCTTAATCTATGTTTTAGATGACGCCACTGACCCCGAAGGTGGCTTCTTCATCGAGCTGGACGACTGAAGTTAAACTAGTCTAGTCCCAGTCAGCAGACTGGTTCCCTCGTGGAGGGCTTTGTGTTTAAATAAGGCTTATTAAGCCATTTGTTAAACTTGTCTGTACTCAGACATAATTTGCTTCCGCCTGTGTTGTAATGTTGGGTCACATGTATGTGATCTCCGTGTGTACTCTATAAGAGTTATAAATAAAATGTACACTTTGTAGAGAATTGCAATGGTACCTGCTGTTCATACAAGGCATGTGTGCTGCGTGTATGTTTATAACATGCATGTCTTCGTATGGGTTTTCGAGACCTTAGTTGTGTTCTGGCTGGCGGTCTTTCATACACCAAGTGGACCTTAGATGTGCGCAGCTTGGGGCATCGCGATGCGATTGGTCGAGACTCCGTCTCGTGCACACTTTGTGGTATGATCGAGCCCGCCCTAGACCCCGACTAAGTGATCGGGCTGGAGTAAGTCTATGTAAGAGTTTTGAGATAGTCGGTAGTATGGTTGAGGCGACTTGTCTTTGAATATGGGAGTTCACTACCCATATCATTTGACTTGTATGCGGACGATGAGGACCCATCTCAGTTTATCATCCGCCCTGGATGGGATGCCCCTCACGTATGATGCTTTCCGAGAATGTTCAGTGCTTGGCCTTGTCTGCTTAGACAAGTGGGTGCGGTTCTCGGCTCTCCATATGACTATGTCTTAACTGTACTTGCATACGCTAACCCCGAGTCCCGACAGAGGGGACCTCTCCACGGTGGAAAGGCGATGCGTCCCCTCCCTCGGATCTTGATCGCGCGGCTAGGACTCGTCCCGCGTACCGCTTCGCTGGAGGAGGCCCAGGTGGGTTGCAGACAAAGGGGAGGCCCAGATGGGCCGGGCCTGATGGACTGCCTCCAGAGAGAATAGAATAAAAAGAAGGTTTTTTTCCATTAGAAATTAACAGAAATTACCAAGAGTTTTTGTGGCCAATCCACAAAAGGGAAAAACATATAAAAATATGTTTTGGAAACCTTGGAATATTCTCCATTTTCTAAAATTGGTTTGACAAATTTTTGAGCAAGTAAAATGTGGCGGCATTTTGAAAATTTCAAACCACTTTGAACTGTGGCCCACAATTATGGAGTTGGCAAAAATGTTTCAAGGCTTTTAAAAAGCTTGGGAGGGGCAAGGAATTGGCTATGCCAAGTTTGGGGTCAAAGAGAGCATGCATGCAACAAAGAATAATCTTCAAACACCCTTCTGAACCATTTTGGATGCAAAATCAAACAAACCAAATGGGCCCCAATCCCAATGAAAATTTAAATCACCACATGAAATGTCAAACTCTAGCATCATGCCAAGTTACAAAGTCATCAGACAAGGTAAAATATCATGTTGATTTCTTATTATTGCAAATGGGCTGTTACAATATGCAGATGAGAATTCATGAGTAATACCATAATCATCAAGAAAATTTTCAATATGAGTATTTTTTCAATTCAGTTGAATTATCACTTCGGATGTGCTTCAGAGACAATTTATATTCGGTCTGAGCTCTCTTAACGAATGACTTGAATATTTCAACAACTTTGCTCTTGTCATCCAGAAAGAAAACCCAAGTGTAGCGTGAAAAATCATCAACAATGACGAGACCATACTTTTTGCCTCCCAGGCTAGCGTAATTTTGAGGAGCAAAAATATCCATGTGAAGAAGTTCAAGGGGACGAGTAGTAGTCATGATTGTCTTTGTTGAATGATGTGTCTTTGTAATCTTCCCAGCTTCACAGGCACTTCGAATTTACTTCACTAAGGCCAATAACATGCTTCTTCTTCACTAGAGTTTGAATATTTCTCATCCCTACATGACCAAGTCTTCTATGTCATAACCATACAGAGGAAGATTTTTCCATTAAGCAGGTGGATACAACAGGGCCCAAAGAAATTTCAACAATATATAAGTCTCCTTTTCGGTAGCCCTCAAAGACAAACGTATAGTCATCCTGTGAAAACACAACACAACGCGACGCAGAAAACAGAACAAGCATACCCAAATCACATAGCTTTGAAATCGACATGAGATTATATCCAAGTGATTGAACAAGCATAACTTTGTCAATATGCTTGTCCTTCCATATAGCAACCTTACCCAAACCAAGAACTTTACCCTTATTTTTGTCACCGAAGGTAATGTACTTCTAAGAAGAGTGAGTGGGTTTTTCTTCGGTGAATAATTCTTTTTCTCCGGTCATATGATTAGTGCAACCACTGCCCATGACCCATTCGGATCCTCCGGAGACATAGCCCTGCATAAGAATTAGTTCTTCTTAACCACCCACAAACGAGCAGGTGACTGAGAAGGCATGGAAGCACTTGTTGAAGGAGCGGTATTAAAGCGAACGGGTTCAAATTGACAAGGGGGACCATCAAGTACACCATAAACATAATTCCTCTATGAAGGGTTAGGGTATGAATGAGCATATGCAATTTTGTCATTATTATCACGATGACAGTAAGCATAACGACCAACACGATAGTATTCCTTTTGAGGAACATTTGATTCAGGCACCAGCGAATCATTTCTCTCTTCGAAATAATAGAAGTTTTTCGGTGGTACCGAAGACTTTCCCTGCATAAAATGGTTAGCAGGCAATTTCTCAACAAGTGACTTGCGCACCCAGATTTGTCTCTTATAAAAACCATTCTTTGGAGGGTCACCAATGTACTCGGCCAAATCTTTTCCTTCCCGATCTTTGATAAGCTTGTAGTCAGAATCAAGTGATTCATCAACAATGGCCTTATCAATTTAGCAGTTGAAACCTGAAAGGTTAGCAATATCTGCAGGCTTTTCCTTCGCTAAGACCCATACAGTTTTTGGTTACTGATCAGGTTCCCAATAAGTGCCATCAGGGTTTAGCTTCCTTTCAAAACCAACACCTTCCTTCCTAGGATTCCTGTGAAGGAGAGCCTTCTTCAGGATATCATAAAGGTATTGGTGTCCCTGAATACTTTTGAACAAACATGTTTCAAATAAATCTTTCAACCTTAGAAGTTCCTCGGTGACAGCAGAGTTTTCCTCATCCGAGGCATTAGTATCATCAATAACAATAGGTGCTCTGCATTTAGACACAGTTGTGCTTCGTTCCAAACAAGTTAAACATGGTGAATCAGAATTAAGTTTTGCTTCAGAACCTTGTTGATCCATGATAGAGAGGTGAAAATTTTCCATCTCTTCATGAGCCTCTTTCAGTTTTTGAGAGCCATTTTTCTCTGAAGAAATTCATAGGTGAGCTTTTCATAGTCCACTGAAAGAAGATCACGCCGAGAGGATAGTTCCTCAAACTTTTCTTTCAGAGAAGCATGCTCATTAGTCAAAGTTTGACCTTTGTCTATCTCATCGATCAACAGAGCTTCTGATTTTTAATGGTTTTACTTAGCGAGTATAATTCATCTTGTTGAATAGAAGCAATTTGGGCAAGTTTCACATAGTTTATTTTATAGTCACTTTCATAGGATGAGAAATCAGAAGTATCATAGGCAACTTTGGATGAAGATACCTTTTCCTTGGCCATGAAGCAGTATGCAGGAGTTTCATCTTCACTTCTGTTACTGGTGAAGAATGAGCTCGAAGCACGAGCCGAAGCAAATGCCAATCCAGCAACACCATCAGATTCGGATCCAGACCCAGACCTTGAGCCTGATTCTGCTTCGGACCCAGAGGCTTCTTCTTCGGAATTCATTTCTTTACCCAGATAGGCCTTGGCACAGTGAGAATTGCTTCTCCGAGATGAGTGTGTCTTCGAAGAAGAACTCTCACGTTTCTTATGGTACTTGTTCTAATTGTCATCATCATAATCTTTCTTCTTATCTCTTTGAGAGCTAGATTCATGCCTCTTAGACTCATAGATTTTTGAGGATTTGTGGTACTTGTTTGAGGAATCTCTGAGAGAGTGATTTGATTTGTTTTCAGCTTCCCACAAGGGGCCTTCAGCAATGTAGTCACCTAGTTTCCTGCACTTATAGCAGCAGTTATCTTTAGCTGGATAACCTCTTGAGGATGAGCGGTGAGAGGAGTAGATTGATTGTCTTGAGGAGTAATTCTTCTTCGGAGATGAATAACTCTTTCTTTGTAAATGATTGAAACGCTTCATTATAAGAGCCAAATCCTTCCCAATGCATGCAGGATCATCTGATTCACTACCGGAAGCAGAACTGACTTCACGAGAAGAGTGGTGTGAAGATTTTGCCTTGAGGGCATGTGATCTTCTTTGGGATCCATTCACACCTCATTTCTCCTCTTCTTCCATCTCGAAGGTAGTGAGTCTCTCAAGAATATCAGCGGCGACAAGGTTTCTGAAATAAGTCCTCTCTTTGATCATCAAGACAATGTGATCGAAGGAATCATCAAGAGAGTGAAGCAAATTTATAACCACCATATGACTAGTGATATCAGCAGCACCGAGGGAAATCAACTCATTTGAGAGAGCAGTGAGTCTGATGTAGATAGAGGCAACCTTTTATCCTTCGTGTTGCTTGAACCGATGATTTTTTTGGAGTGTATCAACTCTAGCATCTTTCTGAGTAGAGACACCTTCTCCAATATTCTCTAGATAATCCTAGACACCTTTGGCAGAGGGGATATTCTTCACTTCATGATATTTTTCTGGAGACAAATGATTCTTGATGAATACCCAGACTTTAGAGTCAAGAGCCATATTCTTCGTCTCATCAGCGGTGAGAGCATTATTTTCCTTGATTTGAACTCCATGCTTGACAACTTCCTAGGAAGAAGAATTGATAGCAACGATGTTCCTCTTCATCTTGTCCTTCCAGTAGGGATAGTCCTTCCCATTGTAAACAAGAATAGGTTCGCCAGAGCGAACAGATGCAAAAGACATACTTGGCAACACTCCAGGAGGTTAATCCAAAACAGATAGAGTGTAGGGAGTGCCTAGCTATGATACCAATTAAAAGACAATGGATGTGATCAGAGGGGAAGGGGGTGAATGATCACTTAATAGAAACTTCAAAGTAAAGAAAAATTACAGTAAGGGAAGACCAATGATATAGAGAACTAGGAAGCAAACTAACATCGATGCTAAACACAGCAAGTCAAATCACAGCAAAGCATAACATGGAAGCAAAATAGTACTGAACGTAAGTGCTGGAAGTAAATCAAACTCAGTATGTAGCGATCTTTGTCCGACTAGTTCACACTCTGCAAAGTGCTACGTCTTGTTGGAGGGACTTGTGATTGAACACGGGAGCTAACCTCTCTCCGTACATTGCTCCACTGCACCAATCTCCTTGAGCTTGGCCAGTTTTGACTCGTGGAAGATTATTGAGGAAATCCCCGAAACCTTTGAAAAACTTGAACTTCGAGGCGACAATTTCTCTTTTCTCTCTGAAGACAACTCTCTAATCGTCTAGGAGAATTGTCGTCCTCCAAGATAACACGGCTAGAAAACTTCCACCTAAGTCATAGTGAATCAGCTCAGATAAATAGGACGTTTGATTCAGTGGTTGGCTTTGGGTTTTGCTTCGGTGGCGTTCTTGGGATGCTCTCTGTAGTCTCTCTCAGGGAATAATCTCAGAGCATCCAACCACAAGTGGTGGCGGGGGCGGCGTATTTATAGGTGGCGATCCCAAGGTGTGAAATGACAGATCTGACCCGAAGTGACAGTTTGTCACGTGCCCACAACGGTCGGATTTTTCATCAATGCGCAACTTTACTTGAGGAACAATTAAATCTGACTCACGGTCTGAGTTTTGATTTGGAAGCAGAAAGTGCAAAGCCTTTGCTACCGAAGCTTAACTCAGCACACATGAGAATTCTCCTCTGAGGCTTCTCACTGGGTTTTGATTCGAACTGAGCATTTTCCACAGTAACTTTGGTTTCGACTTACTAACCCCTCTTGATAGTATGGTTTTTCCTATGACTCAAAGAATAGAAAAAGAACTACACAAAAACTACAAAGTCTTGCGCCTAATATGTCCCAAACGTATCTATAATTTCTGCTTGCTCCATGCATGTTTTGTGTGACTTTGCCATGTTTTTCTTGAACTTTCATACACTTTTTATCATATTTGGACTAACCTATTAACTCAGTGCACCCAGTTGCCAGTTCCTGTTTTTCTGCTGTTTTTGTATTTCAGGTTTTCTAGCCATTATAAGTTCCCAATAAATCCCGGAAAATTATATAAAAAATCAGTGTCACGGAAGCTTCCGGAATAACCAAGATATGGCAGGAGGGCCACCACCGGGGGCCCAGGAGGGTCCCTGGCGCGACCCCACCCTAGGTCGCGCCATGAGGCCTCCTGGCTTCCTGGTGGCCCCCCTAGGTACCCCCCCCTTCGGCTATATTTACCCCCCCCCCCCCCGTGACGGAAACCCCTCCGAGAGACCATCCATCGCCATGGACGCCTCCCGGATGTGTCGTGAGTAGTCCCCCTTGGACCATGGGTCCGTGACCAGTAGCTATGTGATGTACTCCTCCCCTCTTTGTGATTCCACTTTCGAGACCTCGTGAGCTTCCTCACATGATCGAGTCACTTTTGTAGTTTTCTATGTTGCTATGCTGAGTTTGCTGGGATCTGATGGATTATGAGATTATGTTCAGATTGTGATAAGTAATATATTTGGTTCTCTTTTATATTTGTGTTCTTTAGTAAATTCTTGCATGTTCTCCCTTGCAGTATTTTACTTTCGGCAAGTGATTTGTTGCAACTCCAAGAGGGAGCGTTATGCTTGATTGTGGGTTCAACCCCTTGATGTCTAGCTTGAGTGACAGAAACATGAGACTAGGGGATGTGCTTTTGCCACCAGGGATAAAACAACGGTGCTTGTACTTGCGGGTGCAAGGATTGTTTACTTTACGCATGGTTCTTTTAATGAAGTTGTCTATTGCTTTGAGTTTACACTTTGGGTGGGATTCACAACGTAATACCAGCGAGATTTTCTGGATAGATATCTCAAGGTGGATGATTCGTAGTAGATGCAAATGTATTTCGGTCTACTTACCTTGGCGTACTGCCCATTGCTTTTGAGCCTCTTCCTTTCTTTTGTCACATAGTTAGCATTGCGGTGCGTTTATAATCCTGTCAATTGCCCAGCTGTGATTTGTTTACCTCGCTAGCACTTTTATCGTCTTTTGGGAGAGAGACATCACTAGTGAACATCACGGGACCCCGGTCCATATTCACATCATTGTTTACACTTTCAATTTACTTTCAATTGCCAATATTATTATCTCTTGCGTTGATCCTTTGTAAATAGCAAGGCCGGAGGAATTGACAACTCCTCTGTACTCGTTGGGAGCAAAGTTATTTGTTGTGTGTGCAGGTCCAGGTGAAGTTAGCAACCTCGGCGCCATTGTTCACTTTACCACCTTCTTGTATCTTTGCGAGTCCTACGGCAGACAAACCCTATCCTCTACATAGGGCGAATTCTGCCGCTACGCTACATCTCACCTTCCACTTGGGGTAACCAACGAGGAGCGAGAGAAGTATCTTCCTTGATAGCATCAAGAAATTTCTGGCGCCGTCGCCGGGGACTCCAGTCTACAAAGATAGGGGAGTTGCACACTATCTTTTATCTTTGCTTTTTATCCTTGTTAGTTTATCTTTCAGGTTTTATCTTTGTGTCCTTTATCAAAAATCCAAAAAAATATAGTATGTCTAGTTCCTTACTTTCCAATCAATGTCTAACTTCTTTGAAACTAGATCTTATTGGCATGGACGATTCACTGAGGATCAACAAGAATGGTACAAGGAACACCACTTGTCTCAAAAGGGGATACACTTATGGAAACAAATACATAAGTTGTATGAGTATGCTAGAAACTTGTGCTCAATATATAATATATCTTTATGCAGGGATGAATCTTGTTGCTTTATGAGGCACAAACACCTTGCTTTCCAATGTGAGTACAATGATGATGAAACCTTAGCTTCTTATGCTAAGAGAAATTATGATTTTTATGATGCAGAGCAAATAGAAGAATTTGTTACTCATAAGGGTGCCTATGAAATTACTTCTCTTGTTAAAAATATTGATGATGCACCTTACAAATCTGAGAGTCTTGCTATACTTAACTATTGTTTGGAAAATTACGATGAAAATTATTATATTACTGATCATCTTGAGAGAATCTCTCCCCCAAAGGAAGAGACTAACGTTTTGCAGGACTCTATGGAAGAAGAAATTGCTGAACCTGAAAGCTCCTTGGATGAAAAATAGGAGGAGAGTGACGAACAAGAGGAGGAAGAATGGAGCCACCCATGTCTACCTTCTAATGAGTGTAACTCTTTGACTCTTACCTGATATGAGTGTTATGATCCTATGGATTCTTTTGAAATATCCCTTTTTGATGAAGTTGATGCCTTCTATGCTTATGGCCGTGATGCCACTATGGATGATGCTTACGGAGATGAACTTGCTATAGTTCCTCATGATAAGCATGAAATTTTTGCTATTGCACCCACACTTGATTGTCCTATTATCCTTTTGAAATCTTCAACTCATATTCCGGAGAACTATGCTCTTATTAAGGCTCAATGTGATGGGATGCACTTATCTTATATTCCTAGAGACCGTGTTGAAAACTATACACGTGTGCTTGTAGGTCATGAACTATATGATTTATGTGATAGTTATATTCTTGATGTTTTTCATGATTATACTGAAAATTATTTTAAGAAAGGGAAGTTTGGGTATAGAAACTTCTATATTACTAAAACTCCTCTCTTTATGTTGAAAGTTTTGAAGTTGTTTTTGTTCCACCTTCCTATGCATGTCACTTTGTGCTTCTTTGATTTATTTTCTTACAATATGCCTATGCATAGGAAGTGGGTTAGGCTTAAATATGTTTCATATTTGCTTCTTGATGCTCTCTTTTTCTTAAATATTCTTATTCTTATGAGAGCAACTTCTATAATCTTCAAGCCTAGCTAATGGCTTTAAAGAAGCGCTTTCAGGAGGCAGCCCGCAACGAATTTAGGTTTTCCTTTTTGTTTTTCTTCTGTTTTTAGTGGTTTTGATGATTGTTACTACTGTAGCAACATCATTGTACCTTTACTTTTCAAACTTTTTGCCAATTATAGCCTCATATGACAAGGGAAGTGAAAATTGTGACATGCTGTCCAGAAAACAGATTCTGTCCTCGTGACGAGAAAAATCATAGAAAAATTCCATTTCATCTTTTTGAGCTGAATTTTTTACAAATGGTGCTCTATACAATCACGGAACTTTCGTATGTTCTGAGTTTTTTTATTTGAGCTGCAGAAGTATCCCTAAAAAATTCGTTACTACCTGTTGTTCTGTTTTTCACAGATTCTACCACGTTTTGTCCCTCTTTACTTTTGCAAACCTTAAGCTTGATTTTTCTTTGCAAAAACTTTTTGGCTATCTTGAGAAACAGTAGCTATTCAAGAATATATTTATTTTCAGTAGAGGAAAATTATTTTAATAGGATACTAATCTCTCTAATCAGTTTACAATGAGTTATGTATGAAGGAAGTTTTCAAGTGTGCGATGGAAGATGATGAAAGAAGATCCTGGAGTGTCAAACGCTCAAGCTTGGGGTGCCCATGTGCACCCCCAATAAATAATCAAGGAGACTCAAGCGTCTAAGCTTGGGGATGCCCCCGTGCATCCCCTTCTCCATCAACAATCATCAGTTCGTCCCTCGTTGCACTTTATTTTTATCACTTCATGCGTTATGTGCTATGCTTGGAGTGTCTCGCTCTTTAATTTTCTGAGGTTTGTTTTTGCTTTGTTTTCTGTTCATAACAAGTTAGAACCAGCTTTCTTTTGTGTGCGAGAGAAATACGCTCCACTTGAACTAGAACTCCTCATAGGATTTTCATGCTTATTCTCTTAGCTGTGAGTTGTTCTTTTTCTTTTCTTAACTTCTGGCCTGTTTAGTTATAGTGCTTTAGTTTTATTATAGAGCTTTTGTTTTGTCTTAGGTTGAAATTTCTATAGATTGCATGTTTTATCTTGTTAGAGATTTTGCCTGTTGCATTGAGTTTTGTGTCTTGACTAGAAAGTAGGTAGTTGAAGTTTCTATTCTCTTTGTAGTAGTAACTTGCAATAGTTTTGAGGTATTGACTGGAGTAATGTTTGAACTTTTGGTGTCAAGAGCTCGAGCCTATTAGTGATGGATGTCGTATCTTGGGCAATCCGTGTTTATTTTCGAAAACCAAAATCCCTGTTGAAAACTCTAGCTAATAGATGGATCACTAACCTCTGGAGGGTTCGAATATTAGAGTACACTCACGTACCATGAGTCAAGGATGCGCAAGGATAACCAAACCCCCATACACTCCTCCTCGGGGTACTTGTCTTATTGAGAACCTCCTTATTAGATTGAGAGTTACCAATAATAAGTGCATGAGTTCTTCGGACTAATGTGAGTATTCGAAAGTTGACACTTCCACCTTCCCATATTTTGCTAGCCTCTCATGTGCCGTGCATTGCCTCCTTCTCACTCTGAGAGTTGGCGTCCACCTTAGCCGGTACATCCAAACCCTTGGCATGATACGCTCTGTCATCATAAACCTCCTTATATATTTCCTCAAAACAGCCACCATACCTACCAATCAAGGCATTTCCATAGCCTTTCCGAGATACATTGTCATGCAACATCCATCTTCTCATGACTTGATCGTCATGTCATACGTACATGACACTTGCTTGAACGATGAGCCGCATGCTAGTTAGGCCTTGCCCTAATCATTTCTACATGACGTGCTACTATCATTGCATATCCTGCTACCCTGGCAGAGGAATACATTTGCATAATGATAGTTACATTTTCTTTATGTGAGTACCTTTTTAAAGTGTGAAAGATCTCCTATATTATAGTAAAATATAGAGTGTTGCCCCTAAAGTGAGGAAAATATCCCAAAGAGGACAAAATTAAAAGATCCCACAGAAGACAAAATTAAAAGATCCCAAAGAGGACAAATGACAGGAATAGAAAGAGCCATTGAGGCCACCAAAAAATACAAAAGATAAAAAAAGAGAAAAAGAAAAATAAAAAGAGAGAAGGGGGCACACTACTATTCCTTTTGAGAGATCCACACTAGTACTTCATCCTCTATCCCTTGTACTCCATAGAGATTATCATACATGCATATAGCTATGTTGGGACCCTTCACACTATAAAACTTGACTTGTATATTCCAATGATGAGCCTCCTCAAACGAGCTCTAGGTCTTCTTGAGCAAGCAAGTTCGATGCATCCCCATTAGTTCCCTTGGAGAGATTTTAGCTCACATGTGCATCCGTTGCATGGCAATCCCTACTCCTCGCATCATATCTATCATATGGCCTTCTCTCGCCTATGATTGTTCTCATTGATGTGAGCCTTTCACACCTTTTTTGTCTTCCTCCTCCACCTTCTTTATGTTTCTCCTTTTAGGTGTCAACTTTCTTGCTCACGCTAATCCATTGCATGAGTGCTCAAAATATTGAAAGGGAGTGGATCAGTTTGACTTGTACCTGACTAGTGGTCTGGGGACGAGTCCAGATAATAATCCAAAGGAGACTAAGTGTGAAACTTTAGTAGGCAGTGGTTCTCAACAATTATTTTTTTATCTCGTATTCCCTATCCCCTTTCTTGCACGCAAACACCATCTAGAGACATTCGAGTCATGGACAGCGAGAGCTCTTGCACCTTTTGTTCTTTTGTTACTTCTGTCAATGCTAATATAGACTCTTGACTGTTAAGACTTTAATTGAATTGCATGCTTTGATTTCTTTACTTAAAAGTCTTTATATGGTTGTGTGGCATGTCACCACAGAAATTATGCTTGTTATCATTTACCTACTCGAGGACGAGCAGGAATTAAGCTTGGGGATGTTGATACGTCAACGTATCTATAATTTCTGCTTGCTCCATGCATGTTTTGTGTGACTTTGCCATGTTTTGCTTGAACTTTCATACACCTTTTATCATATTTAGAGTAACCTATTAACTCAGTGCACCCGGTTGCCAGTTTTTGTTTTTCTGCTGTTTTTGTATTTCAGGTTTTCCGGCCATTAAAAGTGCCCAATAAATCCCGGAAAAATTATATAAAAAATCAGCGTCACGGAACCTTCCGGAATAACCAAGATATGGGAGGAGGGCCACCATCGGGGGCCCAGGAGGGTCCCTGGTGTGGCCCCACCCTAGGCCGCGCCAGGAGGCCTCCTGGCTTCCTTGTGGCACCCCTCGGTGCCCCCTTCGCCTATATTTACCCCCCGTGACGAAAACCCCTAATATCGATCTTCTATTCCCGTTCTCCTCTCTGTTCCGTCGCCACCGCCGTTTCAAGATCGGGGCTTCCAGGAGAAGCTGCCCCGGCACCCTTCCGGAAGGAGGAATCCCCTCGGGGAGACCATCCATCGACGTGGAAGCCTCCCGGATGTGCCGTGAGTAGTCCCCCTTGGACCATGGGTCCGTGACCAGTATCTATGTGATTTACTCCTCCCCTCTTTGTGCTTCCACTTTCGAGACTTCGTGAGCTGCCTCACATGATCGAGGCACTTTTGTAGTTTTCTATGTTACTATGCTGAGTTTGCTGGGATCTGATGGATTATGAGATTATGTTCAGATTGTGATGAGTAATATATTTGGTTCTCTTTTATATTTGTGTTCATTAGTAAATTCTTGCATGTTCTCTGTTGCCGTATTTTACTTTGGCCAAGTGATTTGTTGCAACTCCAAGAGGGAGCGTTATGCTTGATTGTGGGTTCAACCCCTTGATGTCTAGCTTGAGTGACAGAAACATGAGACTAGGGGATGTGCTTTTGCCACCAGGGATAAAACAATGGTGCTTGTAGTTGCGGGTGGAAGGATTGTTTACTTTACGCATGGTTCTTTTAATGCAGTTGTCTATTTCTTTGAGTTTACACTTTGGGTGGGATTCGCAACGTAATACCAGCGAGATGTTCTGGATAGATATCTCAAGGTGGATGATTCGTAGTAGATGCAGATGGATTTCGGTCTACTTACCTTGGCGTACTGCCCATTTCTTTTGAGCCTCTTCCTTTCTTTTGTAGCATAGTTAGCATTGCGGTGCGTTTATAATCCTGTCAATTTCCCAGCTGTGATTTGTTTACCTCGCTAGCACTTTTATCGTCTTTTGGGAGAGAGAAATCACTAGTGAACATCACGGGACCCCGGTCCATATTCACATCATTGTTTACACTTTCAATTTACTTTCAGTGCTTACTTTCAGTTGCCACTATTATTATCTCTTGCGTTGATCCTTTGTAAATAGCAAGGCCGGAGGAATTGACAACTCCTCTGTACTCATTGGTAGCAAAGTTATTTGTTGTGTGTGAAGGTCCAAGCGAAGTTAGCAACCTCGGCGCCATTGTTCACTTTACCACCTACTTGTCTCTCTGCGAGTCTTACGGGAGACAAACCCTATCCTCTTCATAGGGGAAATTCTGCTGCTACGCTATATCTCACCTTCCACTTTTGGTAACCAACAAGGAGCGAGAGAAGTCTCTTCCTTGCTAGCATCAGCGCCGTCTTCCTCATTTCCTTCGATGAGTTATGCTTCAGGGAATCATAACATTTGTAGGGGTCACCCATCATGATAAATCTTCGCTCCAAGGAATAAGCTTCGACATATTGTCCATCTTCCTTGAAGATCTTCCACATATCTTGTGCTTTAGGAACCTAAACAACTGTTTACACTAGAAAACATTGTTAGTTCCTCTACTGTCATGTCCAACAATATCCAAAACACATGGGGGAAAACTTTGCTCTTACACCAATTTTCACTGCTATTTATGCAATGGGCGGTTTGTGTAGAAGAGGGGAGTAACTTCTCAATAATGCATGGTCACGTCCCCAATACGCCGGCCAACTGCACGCGTACTGTGTAGTAGTAATGCGCGGATCACATAGAAGATAAGGGAGTTGACCAAGAAAATGACCGCATGACCATTGGTAGAGGGCCAGACGACTATTATAAACCATAGTTATTCAAAGCAATCTGTCAGTCATAGGCATCGGCATCACCCCAAGTTCATTTATTTTATTTAATAACTGTTGGCGTCGCAACTCTGACGATTCACTACAAATAATCGAATGAGTTGTAAGTTGTGTTTTATTTTTAAGTTTTTTTTTCCGTGTTGTCAAGTTTATTTTCAGAAGAGTGCCAATTGCACAACATGCGCTTATCAAGCAGACATGGTTATAAATTCACATGTTTGTATTGTACCATATCAAAGCACACAATTTTTTAATTCAGAATGTCTACTAAGTGAAGCAAGCAAACTTTCGAGAAACAATATAAATTAAAGTGAAGCTAGCGGTTCATTTTTTTGCAACCGTAGGTGTTATTAGTTGTCACAACCCTCTATTAGGTATGTGCTAGGGTTTAGCCTCACTTTGCATCATGTCAAAAATTTCAAAAGAAATTGAATTTGGGAAAGAAGAAAGCCCAAATGAATTAATTCAAATGGCCATTTTCAAAGTTTCTTCCAAAAATCCTTTGAAATTTTTGAAAAGTCCTACAAATGAGGGTGATCACATATCCAGTGAAAGGGATTCTATCCCACGCTCTCTGATTTTTCAAAAAAAATCAATAAAGGCATTGGAAATTAAATAATACCCCTATTTGAATTTGAATTCAAATATTTTGAATTTCAAAAATGTTCAAAACTTGGGAATGACTAGCTACTGGTCATGTAAGTCCATATATAAAGTTTAAGCATTTATAAAATTGCTCTAGTATTTTATTCAGAGCAAAAAAAAAGACAGAAAAGAAAAACAGAAAGAAATAAAGAAAAGAGGCCTTACCTGCTTCTGGCCCAACTCAACCTAGGACGGCCCAACCCAGCAGGCCAGCCTTGTTGTCTTCCCCGGGCACGAGCACACGGCTGCGTGTCGGGGATGCCGTGAACATCGACGACACCCTGGCCACACAGTTGCTTCCCGCGACCACGTCCTTGCACCTGGAGACGTCCTGAGCCGTTCTCGTCCATTTCCCCCTCTCCCCGGTCACTTTCCCCTCCTCCCTCGCCGGATTTCGTCACCGCCCGAGAGATCGCCGGAGCACGGCCGAGCCCCCGCGTGGCCAACACCATCGAGGAGTCAATCCACCGTGTCCCCCATGTTCTTCGTCCTCCGCTACGTCGAGTTGCTGAAGATGGCGAGCCCGGAGGCCTCCTAGTCGCCGGAATCAAACTCGAGACGTCGCCGGACCCAACGATCGCCGTCGTCTATTCCGTCGCCATTGAGCCCTCCCCGCCTCCAACCTCTGCACCACCACACTCCCCGCACTCTGGTGAGCAAAACCCCGCAAACCCCAAGGTCTATCTCGCCCTCTAACTTGCGCCGCCATGGGAGCCGAGCTCCGTCGCCGCAATGGCCGACGGTGAGGTTGCTCCTGTGACCCTCCATCCAAGGCCAGCTGTCCATCGCGTCGCTGGCATCTCTAGGAGCCCGTCCAGCTAGCGCAGGGCCAAGATCGGGGCCTGCATTGCCGACTCCGTCGATTTCGTAGCTCCATGATACGTCTCAAACGTATCTACTTTTCCAAACACTTTTGTTATTGTTTTGCCCTCATTCTTGCATGATTTGGACGAAACTAACCCGGACTAACGTTGTTTTCAGCAGAGCTGCCTGTATGGTTTTATTGTGTGCAGGTAAATGGATTTTTAGACATCCCGGAAAATTCCTAGAAAAATACCAGAAAATCCATGCACCCGATGGAGCCAGGAGCCAGAAGTGGGACCAGAGGGGCGCCCTGGGGGCCCCAGGCGCCCCCCTGGCGTGGCCAGGGGTGGGGCCGCGCCCTCAGGCCGCCTGGGCTGCTCCCCCCTCCTCTGGTGCCCTACCGAAGATCCTATTTATCCCCGTGACGAGAAAAACCCAGAACATAAGTCGTTTTCCCAGTTTCCGTCGCGGAGCCGCCGCCACCCTCTGTTCTTCTTCGGGAGGGCTAATCTGGAGGCTGATTTGGCCTCCGGAGAGGGGAGATCGTCGCCATCGTCATCACCATCGCCACTCCATCCATCCTCCATGACTTCTCTTCACATGTGTGAGTAATTCCCTGCTGTAGGCAAAGGGTATGGTAGGGATTGGATGAATTTAATCATGTAATAGTTCGTCAGATTGTTGGGGGCATGTTTCCTATCATCTAGATTGGTGTTTATCTTCTTTGCTACAACTCGTTGTTCTTAATGCTTGTCACTTTGGGCCCGAGTGCCATGTTTTCAGATCTAAACCCTTTGTGTTTTCATGAATATATTTGTGTTCTAGATCCTATCTATGAGTTGTATGCACCTATTATGGTCCGGAACCGGCGGTCCCAAAGGTGACAGCTTGGGACACCAAAGGGGATGATCCATGATTTGAGGATTCCATGTATCCATTGAGTTTATTGCTTTGTTCCGGTGCTCTTTGACAGGAGCATCTTAATCTCCATAAGTTCCTTTTGGCCCCGTTTCTAGCGGGATGGTAGGAAAAAAGATGTTGTGCAAGTTCTTATTGCAAGCACGCACAACTACCTATGGGATACATGCCTACTGTTTGATATTTACCTAGATGATCATTGTTTATTCTGTGTGCCTTGCCCCGTATTAGAATCTATTATATGTTTACTCTCATCCATGCAGCGCCCGACCATCCATCTCCCTAGCCTACAGTGTTTTCAATCCTGCTGGTTATTAGTTGTTACTTTTTGCTATTTACTTTTGTTGTTGCTATCATCACTATCATATCACCATTACCACTTATCTATTGTTGCAAGAAAGTATATACCAGGTGCGGTTGAATTGACAACTCAACTGTCAAAGCTTATAAATACTCTTTGGCTCCCCGTGTGTTGAATCAATAAATTGGGTTAGCTTACCCGTGAAGACTATATTGATCCCTTACGCCTGTGGGGCATCAAGCAGCGTTTTCTGGCGCCGTTGCCGGGGAGCATAGCAATATTTACAAGTCTACTTGAAGTATCCTGCCTGCTGCATATCATCCTCTATGGGTAAGAAAGGAGACCCCAAGGTTACGATCTTACCATCCCGTACAGGAAAAGGTACTGTTCTGAACACTAGTGCTATACTTGATTCACCTTCCGTTATGAGTAAGTTTACTTCACCACCACTACATGATGCTTCTATTGAGTCTGTTACTATGTCCGATACTTTATATGATGCTTCCACTACTCTTGATGATGCTACTTTTCTTGGTCGCCATATTGAAACTCGGACTGCTAAGGCTGCAGCAAAATCCAAGACCGAGACCCCTACTACCTATATTCCTACCTGCAAAACCTTTGGTTACCCGAGCTTAGATGAACTCAGGGAGAGAATCCTTGATGATTATTATGTTACTCTTGATGATGATTTTTGCAGGGAACTCAGAGAGTGTGTCGACTCTGAACCTGGAGGTGTTAAGGAGTTGCTCAAAAAGCACTCCATGAAGAACAAAGTTATTCCTGATCCTCAATTTGCCACATCTCCTATATGCATCACTGATCCTGATGATGGTTTCTCTGTTGATCTTTCACTTATATCTACAGTCGAGGCTGACCCCTTTTATGGCAGAGAAAATGATGATGCTATAGCACACTTGACCAAACTCGCTGAGTTAAGAAATCTATTCACTACTGATGAGAAGATACGAAACTTCTATGTGGCCAAGCTTTTCCCTTTTTCTTTGAAGGAGGACGCTAAATCATGGTACGATGCACTACCCTATGGTTCCATTAAAAGTCCTCAGGACTTAGTCAAATTCTTTGTTGATAAATATTTCCCAGCTCATCTGCAACATGCTGCTTTGCAAAGAATCTATAACTTTAAACAATTGCAGGATGAGCACCTCCCTAAAGCTTGGGGGAGGTTTTGTGATTTACTTAAGGTTATGCCAGGACATGGGATCCCCAAGAATGAACTGCTTGATATATTTTACGCTGGTTTAACCGATGAATCCAGAACCTATCTGGATAGTTGTGCTAGTTGTGTTTTCAGGGAAAGAACGCCGGACGATGCAGAAGAATTAATGTGCAAAATTGCCAAGAACTATGAAGACTGGTCCGTTCCTGAGCCACTTCTACCACCGAAAAAGAGGGGCATGCTTGTTTTAAACCCCGAAGATATGCAAGAAGCAAAGAAGTCTATAGAGGAGAAAGGTATTAAAGCCGAAGACGTGAAGAATTTACCGCCTATTGAGAAGTTGTGTGAGCCTACTACTCACCCTCCCTTGGCAGAGGTACACTCTCTATTAGACTTTACTGAAAGTGACATCCCTAGAGGTAATCCTCCCGACCAATGCTTAGATGAGCTTGATAATTTTATTGTTAAGCAAGACCATTTTAATAGGAAGTTACAAAGTTAGTTGCATGATAATTCTCTTGCTATCAAAAGTTTATGTGATGTTCTAGAGAGAACAGTTAATGATGTTAAATGTCTTGTTAAGCATTTTCATATGGTTCAAACTCAGCTTGAACAAATTTCTAATGTACAAAAAGATTTGCTTGCTAATAATGCCAAACAGGACATACAAGCTTATGGAATTAAAACAAGGGGTGGAACACACACCCAGGACCCACTTTATCCTGAAGGGCACCCAAAGAGGATCGAGCAAGATTCTCAAGTACAAGAAGAAGACGAGGCTGTTAGCTCTCCAAAGAAGAAAAAGAAGAAGAAGAAACACAAGGAGGCTGACAATCCCGATGATCCTATTACAAGTGAAAATCCAGCTGTTGATCCTAACAGCATATCTACCTCTGATGCCGAAACAGAAGACGATGCCGAGCCTGAAGAAAAAGACGCCGAGGAAGATGATCGACCCAAGGTAAGAGAACAAGAAGCACCCAATAAACGCAAGAGGTACTCTAAAGAAGACTTCGTCGCAAGAAGACATGGGAAGGAAAGAGAACCATGGATACATAAACCCATGCCCTTTCCAGGTAAGTCCCTCAAATCTAAAGAAGAAGAGCATTATAATAAATTTTGTGAATGGATGAAGCCTCTTTTTCTTCAAATTCCTTTGACTGATGCTATTAAGTTACCTCCTTATTCGAAATATATGAAAGATATTGTCACTAATAAAAGAAAAGTTCCCAATGAGGCTATATCTACTATGCTTGCTAACTACTCTTTCAGTGGCAAGATTCCTAAAAAGCTTGGTGATCCAGGTATACCCACCATTCCTTGCTCCAAAAAGAATAATTACGTCAGAACTGCTTTATGTGACCTTGGTGCAGGAGTGAGTGTTATGCCTTTCTCTCTTTAAAAAAGGCTTTGTTTAGAGAAACTAATCCCTATAGATATCTCCCTTCAGATGGCTGACAAATCAACAGCTGTCCCAATAGGTATTTGTGAGGATGTACCCGTTGAAGTTGCTAACTGTTTGATCCTTAAAGATTTTGTTGTGCTTGACATGCCCGAGGATGGGAGCATGTCCATTATTCTTGGTAGACCTTTTCTTAACACCGCAGGTGCTATCATTGATTGCAATAAAGGAAAGGTCACCTTCAACGTTGATGACAAAGAACACACGGTGTATTTTCCAAAGAAGATCGACAAAAGGCATGGCCTTAACTCTATAGAGAATATCGAGACCATGAAAATTGGAGAATGGGACTGTCCACTACATGTGCACCACAAATACAAAACCATTATGGTGGGGACAATGTCCATCAAAGTAAAGGTGCAATGATCACTTCATAAGAGGGGAGACTTCTTATTCTATATATCACCGGTTTGTTGGTAAGACTTGATCAACCTTACTAGTGAGCTTGTTTTATATAGGTAAAAAGTTAAGCTTGTTATGTTTTCATTTGCTTTAGCTTTCATTCTTTTTGCTGTACCAAGTTTTTGTGTTTTTGAAGCTTCACCATACTAATCACCGCTTTAAGTTTTTAGAAAGTTTTGCAGCTTTTTGAACTCCGAGAAATTTTCAACAGTGAAGTTTTCAGAAAAATTCCAGAAAAATAAAAATAAAAATTTCCATGACGGGAGTGACCCAGAGGCACCTGGGACTGACCAGGAGGGGCCACCAGTGGCCCAGGCGGCCAGCTGGCGCGGCCTGCCCCCTGGCCGCGCCCACAGGGCGCCTGGGGCCCATAGGCCCCACTTCCATGTATGTCTTCTTCCTCCTCTTTCTTCTCTCTCCAAAAACACGAGTTCTGCATTTGGTTCTTGCGTTCTTGCTGTTCTTGGAGGCGATTTTCGATCTCTCTCTACAGCCCACACTTCGAGCTGAATTTTTGTGCAAATACTCCCTGGTATGTAACTCCTTCACCCCTCCAATTAGATTTTTGATTGGTGGCTTCATTTGTGAGTATTTAGTAGCTCTTGGTGCTGTTTATATGAGCTTGCATGCTTGTGTAGAATTTTATTTTCCAAGTTTTGATGCAAGTTTATGCCTTAGGTAAGTGAGTTGAGTAGTTTGCCTTAACTCACTTTGTTTAAATACTTGTTTTTGTAATTTGTCAAAAATTTCAGAAATGAGTTTGCTAGGAAGAGCAAAGGGGTGGCTTGGGAAGAAGAGGCCCGAGCGCTCCGATTGAGTTACAAGAGCTGCAGCTTCACCCTCGACTGCTAGGGTGAGCTACAACGAAGATCATGTGCCCTTGGAGTTGTTGGAGAACACAAATCAAGCACGTGCAATGACTTTCCCGTGCGATGTATTCCTTGAAGCTGCAGGAATTAGGGAGGAGTTCTATAATCTTTGTGCTAATGCAGGTTTGACGCGGCTCGCAACGTGCCGTGTTACTCAGTATCAAAAACTCACCTCCTGTTTTATTAACAGTTTTAGATATAACCATGATGCTGGATCTGTTGAGTTTAAAATTTACAATGATCTTTTGACCATGTCGTTGGAAAGGTTTTGTGAAATAATAGGTGTGCTGAATGTGGGACAGACAGCGAAGATGAGCTCTCAGACCTCCGAGCTGAGAACCGTCTTCAACTCGCTCTGTAGCATGGATACGAGGGATATTCATCGGTCAAAGATTTCCAGCATCTTATTCCCACACCTCAGGTATTTTGCGTATTTTATTGCTAGAGGGGTGTTAGCTCGTGACAACACGAGCAACATATCTGCGCCGGATATTGCTATCCTGGCAACCGCCCTCTCAGGGAGGTTTGATTATAATGTGGGTGCCTTAATTGCTCGACGCCTTTCTATGAAAGGTAACAAGGGAGACTTATTTGGTGGCGTTTACGCCACACTTATCCTAGATTCTCTTAATGGCACCCCACACCCCGATGATAAGCCTTTTACTTATTTAAGTTTTGATCTTTTTGCTATGAAAATGCATAAGTTTGTTACCATGACTTCCGAGTTTGGTAACCTTGATTATATCTTGCGTTTCGGAGCCACCACGGAACGCAAGATCCGTCTACTTGCACCTCTTTTGTTTGATTTTTCTCGCAGGAACGGATGGTCCTTTGATGTTACCCAGTTCGATGAGTTCGTGGTCCAGCATCAGTTTCATAACCCCATGGAGGGGGTTCTGCCCGACGAGGAGGAGCATGGTGAGTTCCCACCTTTCCAGGGGGAGACTGTCACCCAGTTGGGTGAAGGGTCTTCCTCTGCTTGGAGCGTGGATCCTTCTTCGTGGGAGGATCCGAGGACTTCGGTGTACGTGTCGGAAGCCTCATACGACCCTTGGACTCACCAGTACTACCCTGGAGCAGGAGGCTCCTGGGGACATTAGCTACTACCAACTTAGGCCAAAAGCCTAAGCTTGGGGGAGTACGTGCCCTTCTCACTTTTCCATTGTATTACCCATTTTATTCGCTTTGATCCTTTTCGAAGCATTTGCCCGTTTTTTCTTTCTTTCTTTCTTTGCAAAAACAACAAAAAGATTTCCTTTCTCTCTTTTGTTTGCTTTGTTTCCAGAGATCAGCTCGAGTCCGTGATGGCATTTGATTATATTTCCTACGTTCGATCATGCAAGTGACCAGGCAGTAATGATGAAGATCGACGGAAGGGAAGCAACAAGGAAAACCGGTATGAACTCTTCTTGTTTCTACTTATGTACATATGCCTGTACTTATGATTTAGAGACCAGCTTGTAGCGACATAGTGCTATGTTTACAATGCTTTCCCAGTGTTCATGCTTTCCTTGTGGCTAGTCTCAAACAGCTAGAGTATATAATGTGTTGTTGAAATGATTTACATGCATTGCATTGTTCATGGTTTGGCATACTGAAGTGGTATTTCCCTTCGGAGAATTTTTGGATTGACTTGGCACATGTTCACACATGCTTATGACTAAAAAGTCTACTTTTGCCTTGATGATCTTTTTGTTCCAGAATAGTTATACCACTTTCATGCCCGATTCAATGTTGCTTTGTCGCTCTGCATGATTATGACAGTTATTGCTCTCTAGTTGGTCGCTTCCTAGTCTTTTTCTAGCCTTCGCTCGCACCAAGCGGATTTTTTCTTGTGCTTCCAAACTCCTTTTTCAAACCCAGTTGTTCCATTTGAGTCCACCATACCTACATATATGTGGTATTTACCAGCCACTCCTAACTTAGAGTTTCTTGTGCCACCTCGAAATTTATTCAAAAGTTTCCCTTTTTGTAACCATACAAGCTCATGGTGCGGTGAGGGGAAATCAGTATCTTTCATGCTAAAAATATTTTGACGGAAGTTTTAACTACTCAAACAGAAAAAAAAATATGAGAGTTACACCTCCCCCATACTTGATGATGGAGTGAAATGGACCAAATGCTGCTTATGATAGGTGGAACGATACCCTCCTTCCATCCTTGAGGCAAAATAAAAGGTTCCGTAGACCATCAAAGGATTTATGGGTAAGGGAATATGTGTAAGCAAAAGGCATTATATATGGTTGGCATGGGAGATATTGAGAGACCTTTACCGTTTACCGTTGACTGGAAAGTTACTCCTCTCAAAAGAGTTTTATCTCCGTTTTCAAAACCAAGAGCTTTGGCACTTGCTTAGTCTTTGCTTGTTTTCACGGGTTTTCAACCTTGCCATCAAAAGTAACGGTTCGAGAGTCTCCCCTTCTTTCTTCAAAGCACCAACTATGAGAGCATAATTGTCATTCTTAGTGTAACATGCATTGTCCCAAAGTATTACATTGTCTTATGCATGCTTGTGTTATTGCTAGTCTGAAATACTGAGTTTTAGTCACCTTTAAAACTCCGGAGGAGTTTCTGCATTTATATTTTGCTTCACTCATGGAGGCTAGCGAAATGCCACCCAAGTATGTTCAAGTTATGTGCATTGTGATCTTGTCTTGATTTTCAGTAGCTTATTATTTACTTTTAGTTGTTTATGACTGATCACATGAAATAAGAATTTCTTCGTGCATTGTCCCTATAGCATTGTTTCATTACTTGCTAAACTCTTTTCGTAGTACATGCTTATATACATCTAATGAAGCAAAAGAGTTTGTCAAAGTTTTCTTTGTCGCGTCCAGTTCGTTGAACTGAATTGCTTGAGGACAAGCCATATGCTAAGCTTGGGGGAGTTGATACGTCTCAAACGTATCTACTTTTCCAAACACTTTTGCTATTGTTTTGCCCTCATTCTTGCATGATTTGGACGAAACTAACCCGGACTAACGTTGTTTTCAGTAGAGTTGTCTGTATGGTTTTATTGTGTGTAGGAAAATGGATTTTTAGACATCCCGGAAAATTCCCAAAAAAATACCAGAAAATCCATGCACCCGATGGAGTCAGGAGCCAGAAGTGGGACCAGAGGGCAGCCCTGGGGGCACCAGGCGCCCCCCTGGCGCGGCCAGGGGTGGGGCCGCACCCTCAGGCCGCCTGGGCTGCTCCCCCCTCCTCTGGTGCCCTACCGAAGCTCCTATTTATCCCCGTGACGAGAAAACCCCAGAACAGAAGTCGTTTTCCTAGTTTCTGTCGCGGAGCCGCCGCCACCCTCTGTTCTTCTTTGGGAGGGCTAATCTGGAGGCTGATTTGGCCTCCGGAGAGGGGAGATCATCGCCATCGTCATCACCATCGTCACTCCATCCATCCTCCATGACTTCTCTTCACATGTGTGAGTAATTCCCTGCTGTAGGCAAAGGGGATGGTCCTTTGTGTTTTCTTGAATATATTTGTGTTCTAGATCCTATCTATGAGTTGTATGCACCTATTATGGTCCGGAACCGGCGGTCCCAAAGGTGACCGCTAGGGCTCGACGACAGAGTCACTCTGGTGCTCCCCGGTGACGCTGTCGTGCCCTAGGTGATGGGTGCGTGCACGGGCGTTCGATTGATAGTGTTGGCACGTCGAATGGTCGCCGGAAACGCCGTCCCCGTGGTCGCTGCCGTGTCGTCGCCAGCGACTTGCCGCCGGTGAGCCCACGTGGTCGGCGAGGTTAAGCTCTACCACCCCCCCCCCCCTAAGCAGTCACTTACCAATGGGCCCAAGGCCACTAACCTCTCTGTTAAATTAAAGCAAACCAGATTAATCAACAATCACTAACCAGTTGGGCCCCCTTGTCAGTTTGACCTGGGTCAAACCCCCTTGACGCCAGCATGACCTCACAGTGATGCAGTAATTGATTTTCTATTTAAAGAATAATCCAGAAAATGCTTTAAACTTTGAAAATCAATAACTATTTAATCCTAACTCCAAATTGGACATATAATATATAAAAAAATTAACAGAAAAATGCAGGGATTCTGAATATGCACTTTGTTTTCATGTTTGACCATTTTAAAATTGGTGAACAGTGGCATATGTGCATATGGAACCCTTTTGAATTCAAATTTGGAGTGAATTTGCAAAACCCTTTGCAATGAACTTCTTTTAAATGGAATTGCTAACACATCAGTACCATGTACCTCACATTATACCCTTGATCATGTGATTGTGCATTGTCATTTATATAGATCGCCTTGTTTGCTTTGATTGCTATCGAACAGAGGTGGAGCCGGAACCCGAGATCACCCCGGCAGTTGAAGATACCCAGCACGACCCTCGTCAGCAAGGCAAGCAAACCCTATTGATCATGTTGATAAAAACTCATTTCCCTCTCTTTCTTGCTTATGCATGTCTAGGATGTTACCATGATCCATTTATACCGCATAGTTGAACCCATTCCTTTGCATGACCTATCATTTTGTCACAGTAGTAGGCAAACCACAATCCTAGCAGATGTAGGAGTTGATTGATATCATGTGGCCCCTGCAACTGTTAAGGCATATTGCACGCTTAGAGTGATACAATGTGTTTACTGATATGTGAGTCGGGATGGTAGTGATCATGATAATGATGGTGCAAATGCGTTGGAGAATTTGACCAAAACAAGGTGAACGATGAGAGGATGTGTAGGAGTACATATTGGGTTGTCTCGTTGAACACTGCCTTAAGCCCGAGTTCTTGTGTGGTGATCCAAGACAAAGAGGACTACCACATGTTGGGCAAACGGATCCCCCCTCAACCTACTAACTCACCCCTTCTCAGTTCAACGAGTCGCAGTAGTTCGGAGTTCTGGTAGGTCTATGGCCTGGCTGCTAAGTGAGAGAACGCCTCAACCGAGACCGGCTTATGCACCACGCACACATCTTCTGGGACCACTTCGGTAAACCGGCTGGCTCACGAATGTGGAAACTATCCCAGATAGGCGTCTTCATTGAACTTGAGTTGGATGTGAGGTAAAAGTTGTGGAGATTATCCTCGCCGACTCCCACTAGAAGGGTGAAGAGATCCTGGCGGTAACTGATAGTTTCATGTGTGCAGAAGTACACCCCTTCAGGGTTAACAAAACTATTCGAATAGCCGCATCCGTGGTTATGGACTACTTGGTTATCTGTGCTTGATTATTAGACAACTTCAATGGTTACTCTAAAACTTGCCAAGATAAGTGTGAGTGCTATGGTTTGATTTCTCGTGGGAAGTCGAGGAAGGATCCATAGTGGTGTAATTGATTGGGAGACTTGGATAGTTGGACTCGAGTACGCTCCTTACCTCATTCTGGTATACATAGTAAAAGATTAGCCATGTCAAAGCTGGAACTTCTGCATAACAAACCCCACCTCCATTTGCCTTGAAACTTGAGCATGAGTAGTATAGTTCTGACGTAAGTCTTGCTGAGTACGACTTTGTACTCACGTTTGCTTATTTATGTTTTTAGATGAACCCACTGACCCCGAAGGTGGATTCTTTCTGGAGCTCGACGATTGACTAAGCTAGTTTAGTCCCAGGCAGACGTATGGTCCCTCGTGGAAGGGCTTGTATGATAAATAAGGCTTCTCTAAGCCATTTGTTAAACTTGTCTGTACTCAGACCTATGTTGCTTCTGTTGCTTGTATGAATGTTGGATCACAGTTATGTGATCTCTTTGTGTACTTTATATGTAAGTCAATAAAGATGTATACTTTGTAGAGTTCATGTGATGATTATCTGCTCTTTACATTGGACATGTATGATGGGTGTATGATTATAACGTGCATGTCTTAGTGTGGGGTTCGATAGCTTAGTTGTCTTCTTGCTGGTGGTCTTTCTTAGTCCAAGTGGCCCTAAGATGTGTGCAGGTTGGGGCATCGCGATGCGATTGCTCGTGACTCCGTCACGTGGCACACTTCATTGTACGATCGAGCCCGTCGGAGACCTCGACTAAGTGATCGGGCCTAAGTTGTCTATGTAAATTCTATGGATCAATTGACAATATGGTTGAGGCGACTTGTCTATGAGTATGGGATTTCACCAACCATAAGCATTTAGACTTGTGAGCGGACGATGAGGACCCATATCAGTTGATCATCTGGGCCTAGATGGGATGCCCCTCATGTTCGAGCTTCCGAGAGTGTCTTGTACTTGGCCTTGTCTACTTAAACAAGTGGGTATGGCTCTCAGCTCTCCATATGATTAAATTGTGGCTAGAATTAAATATGAATATTCCGGGTCCCGGCAGACTTGGTATCAGAGCAGGACTGCCTATAGGATTAGCAGCCTTGGTCGAAGTCGATTCTAGCCTTCTATAGTTATATAGTTAACTTGGGTATATAAGGGAACAACATAAGACTTATTTTTTCTCCTTATCATCATCGATCTGAGTTCTGAGTCACCCTCATCTTTTCTGCAGGAAGATAGGACTAGGCTCATCTATGTCTTACTTGGACATCTCGTTGATTGTCTACTTTTAGCTGTAGCAAAGTTGTGTTCGGTTGTCTAGAGTTATGGTGTTTCCTGTTTCAGGACTTCCTATGTAAGTGTTCTTGTCATTTTGTAAGAATTTTCACTTCTCTTACAATTACAGCCGTTATGATGCCCGAGTCATTCCAGGTTTCTTCATAATCTAATGCATTTG
Organism: Bromus sterilis; assembly: GCA_950022295.1. NCBI lineage: Eukaryota > Viridiplantae > Streptophyta > Magnoliopsida > Poales > Poaceae > Bromus > Bromus sterilis. Next base: position 278,274,227 of record OX465596.1, read on the forward strand.
CAAACCCTTTCTCCCTGTTTCTGATGGCAGGTCTTCCCCCTCGACAGATTATTCGTTTGACTAGATGCCTCGATGTGCGTAGGCATCCAACCATGCTGACCGTGATGATGTTCTTCATTGGCAGTTGAGGAGCAGTTACTTGACTTCAACCAGACTCAGTTCCACTGCATTGTCAGGATCTACCCGCACTACTTTGGAGTCACACAACCTATCCTTTTTGGACATGTCATTGGGATGACAGAGAACATGGTTGTGCAGGATGCTGCATATTCATGTATTACACTGCTGAGAGAGGAGCATGCACTACTTGGTGGGTCACCATTCCGCTATATCCCTGTTGCACTTCCAGGAGAAGAGGGATATTACATCGGATTGTACTCAGATCACTCCTTGGAGGATCCTTTGCTTCAGATCACCGCTCGGCACGCTTGTCATAGGGATCGTGATGCACGTGCCCTTCGTTTTGAGCTTCACGCCACCCGTGCCCTTTTGCTGCGAGCACTTACACTCATGTGTCCCTTCGTGAGTGTTGGTTCTTTGGAGGATGATGTGATCTATCCTGTCAGGACGCAGATGCCTTCTCGAGTTGCTTGGCCCGAGATTGGAGGCATTTTTCCACCCCGTGGTCCTCTACTTCTACCCTACACTAGACCTAGGCCCCATCCTTTCCCAAGTGGATATCAGGGTCCGCAGGCCTTCGTGTTTCCCGATGGTCACCTTCAGCTACCGGGTTACATGGGTAACTTCTATGAGGACTACTACGGAGATGGAGATGAGTGAGACCGCCTATGGTCTTTCGTGAGTGAAGTTGTAGTAGTATCTTTAGTATGTTGTATGCAAGGTGTTCTAAGTTCCATAGGCTTAGATAAATAATGTATAGGAAGTCAGAGTGCCTCTGAAGGATGTATCATCTTCATCATGTTTGTATTAGCTTGGAGCTTGTACTAAAACGATGTATGGTTTGTATGACAGCTTGTGTATATATGGCTTGTATGCTTTTATCACCATGTTGTCAAGATGAATACTTTATGTGCTCTGTGATTCTTCCAGTACCTTCCATACCTTGCTTAGACTCTTCCAATCAACTCTATTTGACAATGATGTTTCCTTCAGGATGTCTAAAGGAACTCGTGGCCACCTTGGTCGTGCCCATGCTCGTGGGAATGAACCAGAGGAAGGCAATCCTCCACCGCCACCCATGATGGCTCAGGTTTTGATGGAGGTCGAAAGGAATAGAAGGGACTCCCATCAGTTTTTGGAAACCATTTCCCAGAACACCGCCCAGCAGCGTAATGACTTCATCCGGCTTCATCCCCCAGTTTTCAGCTACTCCACTGAGCCCCTTGATGCCGATGACTGGCTCCGCAGCATCGAGCGCAAGCTTTATGTTGGACATGTTGCAGATGGTGACAGAGTTAACTATGCCACCTACCACCTTGAGGGTGCAACTAGCTCTTGGTGGGAAAACTTCCTGAACATGCTTCCAGCTGGACAGTTGACATCTTGGAATGAGTACTGTGACGCTTTTCGCGAGTATCACATTCCTAAGAGACTCATGGATCGCAAGAGAGAGGAGTTCTGCAATCTCACCCAAGGAAGAAAGTATGTTGATTAGTTTAGTCAGGAGTTCAACCGTCTTGCCCGGTATGCTTCCGAGGAGGTCTCCACCAACTCCAAGAAGCAAGAGAGGTTCCGCAAGGGACTCAATTCTGGACTTCGTCGTGAGCTCAATCTTCATGACTTCGCCACATTCTAGGTCCTTGTAAACAAGGACATCAAGGCGGAGGACATGATCACTCCCGGAGACTCCACAAGCACCCGAGAGATGATGGTTCATCCAGTTCAGTCCCTCAGAAGCGCAGAATCTGGATCCCTAATAGCATGATCCGCTAGAACAACCCCCCGAGGCCATCCTTTGTGGCGCCTCGTCCGCCAGCTCCATTCCACCCTGCTCCACCTGGCAACCCGGCTGCCAGCACTGTCTTTGGAGCATGCTACAAGTGTGGCCAGGCAGGTCACTACTCTCGTGAGTGTCCGCAGAACTAGAATCAGAATGCTCCACCCCGTGCCGGAGGGAACCCCAATGGACGTGCCAAGCCACCCCCGAAGGTCTTCCCCACCAAGCCATCTTCTTCCGCAACTCGTGGACGTGTGATCCAGATCTCAGCTAAAGAGACTGACGACACTTTTGACGTCATTCTTGGTACGCTCCTAGTCAATTATGTTCCTACTTCCGTTCTTTTTGATCCAGGAGCATCTCATTCATTCATGTCGGAGAGTTATGCACTTCGTCATGATTTTCCTTTTGTTGAACTATCCACCCCAATGATAATTCAAACTCTATGGTCAAGATGGCAAACTAATAGAGTAAGCCATGGTAATCAGATTGCAATTGAGGGTTTAGTATTCCTTGCTTCACTTATAGCCCTCAAGTCATCAGACATTGATGTCATCCTTGGTATGGATTGGTTATCGAGACAAAATGTTGTCCTTGATTGTAAATCCAAGTTAGTGAAACTTACCCATCCTTCAGGCCAGAAAATTGATTACACCTCACCAAGATCGAGAACCCAGATGCATTCTTTGAATGTGCTTCCCCTTCCCGACCTTGAAGATATTTCAGTGGTTCGTGACTTCCCGGATGTCTTTCCTGAAGAGCTGCCGGGAATGCCACCCGACAGATGTGTAGAATTCATTGTAGATCTTATGCCAAGAACCGCACCAATTTCCAGATGCCCATACCAAATGGCCCCACGTGAGTTAACTGAGCTTAAAATCAAACTTGAAGCTTTTTTGGCAAAAGGCTTCATCCGCCCTAGCTCATTGCCATGGGGTTGCCCCGTTCTGTTCGTAACGAAGAAAGATGGAAAAAAAGGACGTGCGTAGATTATCGTCCGCTTAATCGAGCGACGATAAAGAACAAGTACCCACTTCCCAGGATCAATGATCTTTATGATCAACTTGGTGGATCCTCTGTGTTCTCCAAAATGGATTTGAGATTAGTCTATCATCAAATCAAAATCAGAAACGAGGACATTCTAGAAACGGCTTTCACTACTCGTTATGGTCTTTACGAGTATACCGTCATGTCCTTCGGTTTAACCAATGCCCCTGCCACTTTCTCGCACTTGATGAATTCGATCTTCATGGAGTACTTGGATAAATTTGTTGTAGTTTATCCTGATGACATTCTCATCTACTCGAAGAATGAAGAAGAACATGTCGAACATCTTAGGCTGATATTGATGAAACTTCGAGAGCATCGCCTTTATGCCAAGTTCTCTAAATGCGAATTTTGGCTACCAGAAGTGACCTATTTAGGCCACGTGATTTCTGCCAAAGGCATTGCTGTCAATCCCGGGAGAGTTCAGGACATCCTTGATTGGACTCCACCTGAATTGGTTAAGCAAGTTAGGAGTTTTGTTGGCTTAGCAAGCTATTGCCGCCGGTTCGTTGAGAACTTCTCCAAAGTCGCAAAGCCTCTAACTGAACTCCACAAGAAAAATAAGAAATTTGAATGGAACCCCAAGTGCGAGGAAAGATTTCAAGAGCTGAAAAGAAGATTGACTTCTGCACCCGTACTTACGCCTCCAGACACAAAAAGGGATTTCGAGATATATTGTGACGCTTCACGGCAAGGGTTAGGCTGCATACTTATGCAAGATCGACTTGTGGCAGCATACGCTTCACGCCAATTGCATCCACATGAAGAGAAATACTCTACCCATGATCTTGAATTCACTTCCATAGTTCATGCCTTGAAAACTTGGCGAAATCACCTCCTTGGTAATCATTGTGAGATTTATTCCGACCACCAAAGCCTCAAATACATATTCACCTAGCCAGATCTTAATCTCAGGAAAAGACTCTGGATAGAGTTGATAAAATATTATGACTTAGGAATTTCTTTCACCCCAAGAAAAGACAATGTCATGGCTGATGCACTAAGTCGTAAGTCGTATTGTAACAACCTCATGTTACATCAGTGTCAACCACTTCTTCATGAGGAATTTCTAAAGCTCAATCTCGAGATTGTTCCTCATGGATTCCTATCTACCTTGGTGGCGAAACCAACCCTTGAGGATCCAATCATATCCGCCCAGAAATGTGATAGTGGTATTCGAGAGATGAAGAAGAACATTGCTAGCGGAGTTGCTAAATGTTTCTCCATAAAGGATCAAGGTGTCGTTTTCTTTGGCATTCGATTAGTGGTACCACAAAAGCATAATCTTAGGAGGTTGATTCTTAAGGAAGCTCATGACACTCCCCTTTCGATTCATCCTGGTAGCACAAAGATGTACCAACACCTACGCCAGAGATTTTGGTGGACTAGGATGAAGCGTAAAATTGCTCAGTTCATTGCTAAATGTGATGTTTGTCGTCGCATTAAGGCCGAACATCAACGACCCGCTAGCATTCTACAACCATTACCTACTCCCGAGTGGAAATGGGACAAATTCGGTAAGGAATTCATCACTGGCTTTCCAAAAACCCAGAAACGAAATGATTCCGTCTTCGTTATCATTGACAGACTTTCCAAAGTTGCTCACTTCCTTCCCGTTCGCGAGTCTATAACTGCTAGCCAGTTAGCGGACTTGTATGTCTCTAGGACCGTGTCTCTTCATGGTGTTCCTTTGGAAATTAATTATGATCGAGGTAGCCTTTTCACGTCTAGATTCTGGGAAGTTTTCAGAATGCTATGGGAACTCATCTCTCCTTTAGTACAACTTTTCATCCCCAGTCTAGCGGACAAGTTGAGAGGGTTAACCAAATTCTCGAAGACATGCTCATAGCTTGTGTTATCTCTTTCGGAAAGAATTGGGAATTGTGTTAACCAAATTCTGGGAAGTCTCTTCCATTTGCCAAATTTTCTTATAACAATAGTTTCCAATCTTGTCTCAACATGGCTCCTTTTGAATTCCACTCTGGACGACGATGTCGAACACCCCTAAACTGGTAAGAAACAGGTGAAAGACAATTCTTTGGACCGAATATGATCAAGGAAGCAGAAAAGCAGGTTCGCATTGTTCGTGAACAATTGAAAGCAGCGTAGTCTCGTTAGAAGAGCTACTATGATCGTCATCTTAGGCAAGAAAGCTACAATATGGATGAGGAGGCTTACCTTCGGGTTACTCCTCTGAAGGGAACCCAACGCTTCGGTATCAAAGGCCAATTGGCCCATGTTACATTGGAACTTTCCGCATCCTTGAAAAACGTGGAGAAGTTGCCTACCAACTTGAACTACCCCCACACCTTTCCCGAGTACATGATTTATTCCATGTGTCATAACTCACGCGTTGCTTCAAGGACCCCATCCGCGAAGTCGACTATGAAACGCTTGATCTCCAAGATGACCTTTCTTATCGAGAGTACCTCGTTCGTATTCTTGATTCAGCAGAGCGTAGCACTCGCCGTCATAAGATCAAGTTTCTCAAAGTGCAATTGTCACACCACTCCGAGAAAGAAGCCACATGGGAAAGAGAAGACCGCCTCCGAGTACCCCACCTTCTTCCTGGCGACTTCTGAATCTCGGGACGAGATTCTTTTGAGTAGGGGCGAGTTGTCACAACCCTCTGTTAGGTCTGTGCTAGGGTTTAGCCTCACTTTTCATTATGTCAAAATTTTCAAAAGAAATTGAATTTGGGAAAGAAGAAAGCCCAAATGAATTCATTCAAATGGCCATTTTAAAAGTTGCTTCCAAAAATCCTTTGAACTTTTTGAAAAGTCCCACAAATGAGGGTGATCACATATCAAGTGAAAGGGATTCAATCCCATGCTCTCTAATTTTTCAAAAAATTCCATGAAGGCATTGGAAATTAAATAATACCCCTATTTGAATTTGAATTCAAATATTTTGAATTTAAAAAATGTTCAAAACTTGGGAATGACTAGCTACTTGTCATGTAAGTCCATATATAAAGTTTGGGCATTGATAAAATTGCTCTGGAATTTTATTCAGACTAAAACAGAAAGACAGAAAAGAAAAACAGAAAGAAATAAAGAAAAGAGGCCTTACCTGCTTCTGGCCCAACTCAACCTTGGCCGGCCCAGCGCAGCATGCCAGCCTTGTCGACTTCCCCGGGCACGAGCACATAGCTGCGTGTCGGGCATGCCGTGGACGCCGACGACGCCCTGGCCACACAGCTGCTTCCCGCGACCACGTCATTGCGCCTGGAGACGTCCCGAGCCGTTCTCGTCCATTCCCCCCTCTCCCCGGTCACATTCCCCTCCTCCCTCGCCGGATTTCGTCACCGCCCGAGAGATCGCTGGATAATGGCCGAGCCCTTGCGTGGACAACACCATCGAGTAGTCAAGTCACCGTGTCCGCCGCGTTCTTCGTCCTCCGCTATGTCGAGTTGATGAAGATGGCGAGCTCGGAGGCCTCCTAGTCGCCGGAATTGAATTCGAGCCATCGCCGGACCCGACGATCACCGTCGTCGATTCCGTCGTTGTTGAGCCCTCCCCGCCTCAAACCTCTGCACCACCGCAGTCCTCGCACTCCGGTGAGCAAAACCCCCAAACCCCAAGGTCCATCTCGCCCTCTAACTTGCGCCGCCATGGGAGCCGAGCTCCGTCGCCGCCATGGACGACAGTGAGGTTGCTCCCGTGCCCCTACATCCAAGGCGAGCTATCCATCGCGTAGCTGGCGTCTCCAGTTGCCCGTCCAGCTAGCGCATGGCCAAGCTCGAGCCCTGCATCGCCGAGTCCGTCAAGGCCGTGGCTCCGCCACCGCAAGGGCTAGTCGCCGGCGTCACTCCGGTGCTCCCCGGTGACGCTGTCGTACCGTAGGTGATGCGTGTGCACGGGAGTTCGATTGGTGGTCTTGCCGCGTCGAATGGTCACCGGAAACGCTGTCCCCGTGGCCGCCGCCGTGTCGGGTCGTCTCCGGTGACTTGCTGCCGGTGAGCGCATGTGGCCGGCGAGGTTAAGCACTAACCCCCTCCCCCCCCTAAGCATTCACTGACCAATGGGCCCAAGGCCACTAATCCTCTATGTTAAATTAAATCAAACCGGATTAATTAACAGTCACTGACCAGTGGGACCCCCTTGTCAGTTTGACCTAGGTCAAAACTCCCTGACGCCGGCATGACCTCATAGTGACATAGTAATTGATTTTCTATTTAAAGAATAATCCAGAAAATGCATTAAACTTTGAAAATCAGTAACTCTTTAATCCTAACTCCAAATTGGACATATAATATATAAAAATATATCAGAAAAACGCAAGGATTCTGAATATGCACTTTGTTTTCATGTTTGTCTATTTTAAAATGGGTGAACAGTGGCATATGTGCATATGGAACCCTTTTGAATTCAAATTTGGAGTGAATTAGCAAAACCCTTTGCAATGCACTTCTTTTAAATGGAATTGCTAACACATCAGTACCATGTACCTCACATTATACCCTTGATCATGTGATTGTGCATTGCCATTTATATTGATCACCTTCTTCGCTTTGATTTCTATCTAATAGAGGTGGAGCCGAAACCCGAGATCACCCCGGCAGTTGAAGATACCCAGTACGACCCTCGTCAGCAAGGCGGGCAAACCCCATTGATCATGTTGATAAAAACCCATTTCCCTCTCTTTCTCGCTTATGCATGTTTAGGATGTTCCCATGAAACGTTTCTACCGCATAGTTGAACCCATTCCCTTGCATGACCTATCATTTTGTCACAGTAGTAAGCAAACCACAATTCTAGCAGATGTAGGAGTTTATTGATATCATGTGGCCCCTACAACTGTTACGTCTTATTGCTTACTTAGAGTGATACAATGTGGTTACTGATATGTGAGTCGAGATGGTAGTGATCATGATGATGATGGTGGAAATGTGTTGGTGAATTTGACCTAAACAAGGTGAACGATGAGAGGTTGTGTAGGAGTACACAGTGGGTTGTCTCGTTGAACACCGCCTTAAGCCCGAGTTCTTGTGTGGTGATCCAAGACAAAGAGGACTACCACATGTTGGGCAAACGGATCCCCGCTCAACCTACTAACTCACCCCTTCTCGGTTCAATGAGTCGCAGTAGTTCGGAGTTCTGGTAGGTCGGGGGCCTGGCTGCTAAGTGAGAGAACGGCTCAACCGAAACCGGCTTATGCACCATGCACACATCTTCTAGGACCACTTCGGTAAACCGGCCGGGTTAGGAATGTGAAAACTATCCCAGATAGGCGTCTTCTTTGAACTTGAGTTGGCTTTGAGGTAAAATTTGTGGAGATTATCCTCGCCGACACCCGCTTGAAGGGTGACGAGATCCTGGCAGTAACTAATAGTTTCATGTGTTTAGCAGTACACCCCTGCAGGGTTAACAAAACTATTCGAATAGCCGCGTCCACAGTTATGGACTACTTGGTTATCTGTGCTTGATTATTAGACAACTTCAACGGTTACTATAAAACTTACAAAGATAAGTTGAGTGCTATGGTTTGCTTTCTCGTGGGAAGTCGAGGAAGGATCCATAGTGGTGTAATTGATTGGGAGACTTGGATAGTTGGACTCGAGTACGCTCCTTACCTCATTATGGTATTCGTAGTACAGAATTAGCCAAGTCAAAGCTGGCACTTCTGCATAACAAACCCCACCTCCCTTTTCCTTGAAACATGGGCATGAGTAGTATAGTTCTGACGTAAGTCTTGCTGAGTACGACTTTGTACTCACGTTTTCTTATTTATGCTTTAGATGAACCCACTGACCACGAAGGTGGATTCTTTCTGGAGATTGACGATTGACTAAGCTAGTGTAGTCCCAGGCAGACGTCTAGTCCCTCGTGTAAGGGCTTGTATGATAAATAAGGCTTCTCTAAGACATTTGTTAAACTTGTCTGTACTTAGACCTATGTTGCTTCCGTTTCTTGTATGAATGTTGGATCACAGTTATGTGATCTCTTTGTGTACTCTATATGTAAGTAAATCAAGATGTATACTTTGTAGAGTTCATGTGATGAGTACATGTTGTTTACACTGGACATGTATGTTGCGTGTATGATTATAACGTGCATGTCTTAGTGTGGGGTTCGATAGCTTAGTTGTGTTCTTGCCGGCGGTCTTTCTTACACCAATTGGCCCTGAGATGTGCGCAGCTTGGGGCATCACGATGCGATTGCTCGTGACTCCTTCACGTGGCACACTTTTATTTTACGATCGAGCCTACCAGAGACCCCGACTAAGTGATCGGGCCGGTGTTGTCTATGTAAATGCTATGGTTCAATCGACAATATGGTTGAGGCGACTTGTCTATGAGTATGGGATTTCACCACCCATAAGCATTTAGACTCTCGAGGGGACGATGAGGACCTATCTCAGTTGATGATCCGGGCCTGGATGGGAGGCCCCTCAGGTTCGAGCTTTCTGAGAGTGTCTTGTACTTGGCCTTGTCTGCTTAGACAAGTGGGTATGGCTCTCGGCTCTCCATATGATTGAATTGTGGCTAGAATTACATATGCATATTCCGGGTACCGACATCAGTTGTTATCACGCACAGTTTATTATATGAACTGCGTGACGTGCATCGCCAACCCTTAGATTTCTAGAAACGTTTCTGATATGTTTTACATCGCACACTATGTTTTAATTCAGAACGTTTTCTTTACTAACGTACCGATTCATTGTTTAGAACTGTAGGTCTTCTCAGGAGCAATCACAAACACTTGGTTGTAGGAACTGTGTGCCATGCATAACCAATGCTAAGTTTTGAAGAAAGGTGCCTAATAGATTAGACGTCCCACAGGTTTCAGTTAATACAAATTATTGTGAACAAGGGCTAGTGGTTCATTTTTTGGAATCATGGGTTTTCTGACAGCTCATGTGAACAGTTGTTTGAACGAATTTTTAGCCCTTGTTTCACACACGAAAGGATTTTCAGAAGCATACCTATTAGATTCGGCATTCCAAACATGTCGGTAACTACGAACGGTTGCATAGACAGCCTGGCGGTCCTTTATATGCAACCGTTGGTTTTCACCCTAAACATCACAGATGGGTTTTCAAAGAACCATCAGCCCTACATCACCCACGTAATAATTTTCAGAATGGTGGCCATTGGCACACGTTTCCCAGACGGTTCGGTTTCGGGCACACGGATTTTTATGTCTACCGTTTTCGTTGATATCATCGCAAACAGTTTTGGACAAGCGACTGGGAAAGGAGTGTCGTGTTAGCCCTTCTTTGCACTAGTGATGATTCTTAAAAGTCATAGTTACGAGAAGACCAAGGAGGCAAATCCTTCGATCAACGAAGCTGGCTACCAGGAGTACTAGCTCAAGTGCAAGAGCGCCGCAACCGATGAATTGAGTCAATGAGGGGTATGCGGAAATTGAACTTAGGGGGTCCATAGATTCAGTCCCAGTGGTTACAGAGTGGCGGAACCGAAATGGGAAAAGTAGAACGCGGAGCATGCCGTGCAAGTCCTACTGTCCCGCTTCAATAAATACAATGATAAGAGGACCAATAACTAAGTCAGGGCCCGGTAAAAGGTGGACCCGGGAACAAAGGAGCTTACGACGGATCCGAAGGTGTTGGAGCTTGAGCGTATTCTAGTAAGGAATACACCCCCCGCCCCCCCCCCCCCCCCCCCCCCCCGCTTAATTGTCTCAATATGGTTGCATTCTAAAATTAATGAAGCCAAATTTCTGGATGGTTGATACGTCCCAAACGTATCTATAATTTTTGTTTGCTCCATGCATGATTTGTGTGACTTTGCCATGTTTTGCTTGAACTTTCATACACTTTTTATCATATTTGGACTAACCTATTAACTCAGAGCACCCAGTTGCCAGTTCCTGTTTTCTGCTGATTTTGTATTTCAGGTTTTCCGACCATTAAAAGTGCCAAATAAATCCCGGAAAATTTATATAAAAAATCAGCGACCCGGAAGCTTCCCGAATCACCAAGGAAGGAAGGGAGTGGACCCACCAGGGCCCCAGAGGGGTCCCTGGCGCGGCCCTACCCTAGGCCGCGCCACGAGACCTCCTGGCTGCCATGTGGCCCCTCTCGGTGCCCCCTTTGTCCTATATTTACCCCCCATGACGGAAACACCTAATATCGATCTGCTATTCCCGTTCTCCTCTCTATTCCGCCGCCGCCGCCGTTTCAAGATCGGGGCTGCACGGAGAAGGTGCCCCGGCACCCTGCCGGAAGGAGGAATCCCCTCCGAGATACCATCCATCGCCATGGATGCCTCCCGGATGTGCTGTGAGTAGTCACCCTTGGACCATGGGTCCGTGACCAGTAGCAATGTGATGTACTCCTCCCCTCTTTGTGCTTTCACTTTCGAGACCTCATGAGCTGCCTCACATGATCGAGGCACTATTGTAGTTTTCTGTGTTGCTATGCTGAGTTTTCTGGGATCTGATGGATTATGAGATTATGTTCAGATTGTAATGAGTAATATATTTGGTTCTCTTTTATATTTGTGTTCTTTAGTAAATTCTTTCATTTTCTCCATTGCCGTATTTTACTTTGGCCAAGTGATTTGTTGCAACTCCAAGAGGGAGCGTTATGCTTGATTGTGGGTTCAGCCCCTTGATGTCTAGCTTGAGTGACAAAAACATGAGACTAGGGGATGTGATGTTGGCACCAGGGATAAAACAACGGTTCTTGTACTTGCGGGTGCAAGGATTGTTTACTTTACGCATAGTTCTTTTAATGCAATTGTCTGTTGCTTTAAGTTTACACTTTGGGTGGGATTCACAACTTTATACCAGCGAGATGTTCTAGATAGATATATCAAGGTGGATGATTCATAGTAGATGCAGATGGATTTCGGTCTACTTACATTGGCGTACTGCCCATTGGTTTTGAGCCTCTTCCTTTCTTTTGTAGCATAGTTAGCATTGCGGTGCGTTTATAATCATGTCAATTGCCCAGCTGTGATTTGTTTACCTCGCTAGCACTTTTATCGTCTTTTGGGAGAGAGACATCACTAGTGAACATCACGGGACCCCGGTCCATATTCACACCATTGTTTACAACTTCAATTTACTTTCAGTTCTTACTTTCAGTTGCATTATTATCTCTTGCGTTGATCCTTTGTAAACAGCAAGGCCGGAGGAATTGACAACTCCTTAGTACTAATTGGGAGCAAAGTTACTTGTTGTGTGTGAAGGTCCACGTCAACCTCGTAACCATCCGACAACAATTTCTGCGCCGTTGGCACCTTCTTGTATCTCTTGGAGTCCTACTGATTCGACAACCTTGGTATCTTCACCGAGGGAAATTTGCTGCTACGCTACATCTCACCTTCCACTGTTGTGTCCCTTATCAAAAATACCAAAAATAACTGCTACTACTATGGGTTCCAATGAAAACACCAAGTTGTGTGACTTCACTAGTCACAACAACAGTGACTTTATCTGCACTCATATTGCTCCACCTGCCACTTCAGCACCTTCTTATGAAATTAAACCTGTTTTTCTTAATCTTGTTATGAAAGATCAATTCTCAGGTGCTGGAGAGGATGCTGCCCTGCACTTAAATAATTTTGTTGAGCTTTGTGATATGCAAAAATACAAGGAAGTAGATGGAGACATCGTCAAGCTGAAGCTTTTTCCTTTCTCCTTGAGAGGAAGAGCCAACGAGTGGCTGAAATCCTTACCTAAGAATAGTATCGATTCTTGGGACAAGTGTAAGGATGCTTTTATTGGGAAGTACTATCCCCTGCTAAAATTATCCAGTTGAGAAGTAACATTATGAATTTTAGGAAATTGGATAATTAACACGTTGCCCAAGCTTGGGAACGAATGAAATCTCTTGTTAAGAACAATCCTACACATGGTTTGACTACCTGGATGGTTATCCAAACTTTTTATGCAGGCTTAAACTTTACCTCGCGGAATCTGTTAGACTCAGCCGCGGGAGGAACTTTCATGTCAACCACACTTGGTGCTGCCACGAAGCTACTTGATGAGATGATTTTGAACTACTCTCAATGGCACACCGAACGATCTCCAACTGGTAAGAAGGTAAATTATGTCGAGGAGATCTCCTCTCTTAATGAAAAGGTTGACTTGATCATGTCTCTACTTACCAAGCAAGCTCCTATTGATCCTCAGGATGTTCCTTTAAATTCCTTGGTTGCTCAAGAACAAGTAGATGTGAACTTTATCTCTAGAAACAACTTCAACAATAATGCTTATAGGAGTAATTTTGGTAGCAACAATCCTAGACCTTTCCCATCCAACAACTATGGGAACAACAACACTTATCCTAGCACCAAAAACTCAACCTCTGAACTAGAGACCTTGCTCAAAGACTTTATCACTACCTAAAAGGCCTTCAACAAGATTGTAGAAGAGATATTACACAAATTAGATATTTTCTCTTCGAAGGTAGACAACATAGCCCATGATGTTGAGATGCTTAAAATTAGAACTTCTCCCCCCGAGGAGAGGAAGACCAGTCCTATGAATGCTATCCAAGTGCAAATTAATGAAAACATTAGGATGTTGGGCAAACTTAAAGAGAGATGGGCTAGAGAAAATGAGTAAGAAGAGAGAGTTAAGAGCATTCCTCCCTACCACACAGTAGCTACTATCCAAGTTGTTGAGGATGTCCAAACTGCTAGCACCCATCACACCCCTAGTCCCACTGGACCTATCAATGGTGATGCTACCACCTCAACCATAGATGAAGAAACCTCTATGAACATAGAGGCTTTCAAACAAGTGATCCTAAATGATATCACTACCTCCTTGATAGATAGTAGTGATCTAGACTTTGACAACTGCACCTTACCTGAAGTTATTGGTTTCCTACACAAAATGTCTAGAGACCCCCACACTAGCACACTTAATCTTGCCTTCACAGAGCATATCACCAATGCTATAATCAAAGTTATGGAGGAGAAGATTAGACTAGAAGCTTCCATACCTAGGAAGCTAGAAGATGGTTGGGATCCTATGATAAAAATCAAATTGAATAACTTCTCTTGCTTTGCTCTTTGTGATGTTGGAGCTAGTACCTCCGTTATGCCAAAAAGAATGTATGATATGCTTGAATTGAAACCTTTTGATCCTTGTTCTTTTGGTGTTTGTCTTGTCGATTCTTCCGTAAAGAAACCTTTGGGGAAGATCGACGATGTTCTTATCATTGTCAACGACAATTATGTTCTCGTTGATTTTACTATTATGGACATTGAGTGTGAGCCCTCTTTTCCAACTATTTTGGGATGTCCTTTTCTTCGCACCGTAGGTGCTGTTATTGACATGAAAGAGTGGAATATCAAATTCCAATTCCCTCTCAAGAAAGGGATGTAACATTTCCCAAGGAAAAATATTAAGTTTCCTTTTGAGTCCGTCACACGGGCTAGTTATTTTCTTGATAAGACTTGATGTTTAGCTTTAAGCCTAGCTAATGGCTTTAAAGAAGCGCTTTCGGGAGGCAGCCCGCAATGAAAAGGGAAGTGAGAGTTGTATATTTACTTTTCAAGCTTTGTGCTTTTATAGCCTCATATGACAAGGGAAGTGAGAGTTGTGACATGCTGTCCAGAAAACAGATTCTGTCCTCGTGACGGGAAAAATCGTAGAAAATTCCCAGTTCATCTGTTTGAGCTGAATTTTTTACACAGTGTGCTCTATACAATCATGGAACTTTCGTATGTTCTGAGTTTTTTTATTGGATTTGCATAAGTATCCCTAAAGAATTCTTTAGTACATGTTGTTCTGTTTTTCACAGATTCTGCCACGTTTTGTCTCTCTTTACTTTTGCAAACCTTATGCTTGCTTTTTCTTTTGAAAAACTTTTTGGCAATCTTGAAAAACAGTAGATCTTCAAGAATATCTTTATTTTCAGTAGAGAAAAAAATATTTTAATAGGGTACTAACCTCTCTAATCAGTTTACAATGAGTTATGTATGAAGGGAGTTTTCAAGTGTGTGATGGAAGATGATGAAAGAAGATCCTAGAGTGTCAAACGCTCAAGCTTGGGGATGCCCATGTGCACCCCCAATAAATATTCAAGGAGACTCAAGCGTCTAAGCTTGGGGATGCCCCCGTGCATCCCCTTCTTCATCAATAATTATCAATTCGTCCCTCGTTTCACTATATTTTTATCACTTCATGTGTTATGTGCTATGCTTGGAGCGTCTCGCTCTTTACTTTTCTTAGGTTTGTTTTTGCTTTGTTTGCTGTTATAACAAGTTAGACCCCAGCTTTCTTTTGTGTGGGAGAGAAACACGCTCCGCTTAAACTAGAACTCCTCATAGGATTTGCATGCTTATTCTTTTAGCTGTGAGTTGTTCTTTTTGTTTTCTTAACTGCTGCCCTGTTTAGCTGTTGTTCTTTAGTTTTCTTCTAGAGCTTTTATTTTGTCTTAGGTTGAACTTTATATAGGCTGCATGTTTTATCTTGTTAGAGAGTTTTCCTATTGCACTGAGTTTTGTGTCTTGACTAGAATGTAGGTAGTTGAAGTTTCTATTCTCTTTGTAGTAGTAACTAGCAATAGTTTTGAGGTATTTACTAGAGTAATGTTTGAACTTTTGGTGTCAAGAGGTCGAGCCTATTAGTGGTAGATGTCGTATTTTGGGAAATCTGTGTGATTTTCGAAAACCAAAAACCCCTGTTGAGAACTCTAGCTAATAGATGGATCACTAACCTCTGGAGGGTTCGAATATTAGAGTACACTCACGTACCATGAGTCGAGGATGCGCAAGGATAACCAAACCCCCATACACTCCTCCTCGGGGTACTTGTCTCTTTGAGAACCTCCAGATTAGATTGAGAGTTACCGATAATAAGTGCATGAGTTCTTAGGACTAATTTGAGTATTTGAAAGATGACACTTCCACCTCCCATATTTTTTTAGCCTTTTCTGTGTCATGCATTGCCATCTTCTCACTCCGACAGTTGGCGTCCACCTTCGTCGGTACATCCAAACCCTTGGCATGATACGCTCTGTCATCATTGACCTCCTTATATCCTTTTTCAAAACAGCCACCATACCTACCTACAAGGCATTTCCATAGCCTTTCCGAGATACATTGCCATGCAACATCCACCTTCTCATGACTTGATCTTCATGTCATACATTCCACTTGCTTGATCGATGAGCCGCATGCTAGTTGGGCCATGCCCTAATCATTGCTACATGAAGCGCTAGTATCATTGCATATCCTGCTACCCTGGCAGAGGCATAGATTTGCATCATGATAGTTACATCTTCTTTATGTGAGTACCTTTGTAAAGTGTGAAAGATCTCCTATATTCTTGTAAAATATAGAGTGTTTCACCTAAAGTGAGGAAAAGATCCCAAAGAGGACAAAACCAAATGATCCCAAAGAGGACATATGAGATAAATAGAAAGAGCCATTGAGGCTACCAAAAAATACAAAAAATATATAAAAAAGAGAAAAATAAAAATAAAAAGAGAGAAGGGGACACAATACTATTCCTTTTGAGAGATCCACACTAGTACTTCATCCTCTATCCCTTGTACTCCATAGAGATCATCATACATGCATATAGCTGTGTGGGGACCCTTCACACTATAGAACTTGGCTTGTATATTCCATTGATGAGCCTCCTCAAATGAGCTCTAGGTCTTCATGAGCAAGCAAGTTGGATGCACCCCCACTAGTTGCCTTGGAGAGCTTTTACCTCACATGTGCATCCGTTGGATGGCAATCCCTACTCCTCACATCATATCTATCATATGGCCTTCTCTCGCCTATGATTGTCCTCATTGATGTGAGCCTTTCACACTTTTTTTGTCTTCCTCCTCCACCTTTCTATTTCGCCTTTTAGGTGTCAACTTTCTTGCTCACGCTCATCCATTGCATGAGTGCTCAAAATATCGAAAGGGAGTAGATCAGTTTGACTTGTACCTGACTAGTGGTCTGGGGACGAATCTAGATAAGAATCCAAAGGAGACTAAGTGTGAAACATTAGTAGATAGTAGTTCTCAACAACAATTTTTAACTCATATTCCCTGTCCCCTTTTTTGCACGCAAACACCATTTGGAGACATTCGACTCCCGGACAGCGAGAGCTCTTGCACATTTTGCTCTTTTGTTGCTTGTGTCAATACTAATATTGACTCTTGCTTGTTAAGACTTGAATTGAATTGCATGCTTTGATTGCTTTACTTAAAAGTCCTTATATGGTTGTGTGGCATGTCGCCACATAAATGTCGGGAACCGGGGTTAGCGTATGAAAGTCCCGCTACGACATAGTCATATGGAGAGCCGAGAACCGTACCCACTTGTCTAAACAGACAAGGCCAAGCACAGAACGTTCTCGGAAAGCATCGTACGTGAGGGGCATCCCATCTAGGCCGGATGATCAACTGAGATGGGTCCTCATCGTCCGCACACAAGTCTAATGATATGGGTGATGAACTCCTATATTCAAAGACAAGTCGCCTCAACCATACTATCGACTATCTCATAACTCTTACATAGACTTACTCCAGCCCGATCACTTAGTCGGGGTCTAGGGCGGGCTCGATCATACCCCAAAGTGTGCACGAGACGGAGTCTCGAGCAATCGCATCGCGATGCCCCAAGCTGCGCACATCTAAGGGCCACTTGGTGTATGAAAGACCGCCAGCCAGATCACAACTAAGGTCTCGAAAACCCATACAAAGACATGCATGTTATAAACATACACGCAGCACACATGCCTTGTATGAACAGCAAGTATCATTGCAATTCTCTACAAAGTATACATTTTATTGATAACTCTTACAGAGTGCACACAGAGATCACAAGTATGTGATCCAACATTACAACAACAAGCGGAAGCAAAGTATGTCTGGGTACAGACAAGTTTAACAAATGGCTTAAGAAGCCTTATTTAAACACAAGTCTTCCACGAGGGAACCAGTCCTCTGACAGGGACTAGACTAGCTTGATCTTCAGTCGTCCAGCTCGATGAAGAAGCCACCTTCGGGGTTAGTGGGTTCATCTAAAACATAGATTAAGCAAACGTGAGTACAAAGTCGTACTCAGCAAGACTTACATAGGAGCTATACTACTCATGCACATGTATCAAGGTAAAGGGAGGTGGGGTTCAATTGCAGAAGTGCCAGCTTTGACTTGGCTAGTCCTGAACTACGAGTACCAGACTTGAGGTAAGAAGCGTACACGAGTCCACTACTTTCTCCAAGCAATTACACCACTATGGTGCCTTCCTCGACTTCCCCACGAGAAAGCACGCCATAGCACTCACACTTATCTTGGTGTGTTTTAGAAGTATCCAGTTCAAGTTGTCTAATAATCAAGCTAAGCTTTCCAAGCAGTCCATAAGCACGGACGCGGCTATTCGAATAGTTTTGTTAACCCTGCAGGGGTGTACCGCTACACACACATGATCATCATTTACCGCCTTTGATCTCGACACCATTCAAGGGGTGCCAGCGAGGATGCTCACCACAACTGTTACCTCATAGCCTATCTAGTCCGAGAAAGCCGCCTACCTGGGTTGGCTACCACTATCGTGAACCCGGCCGGTTTACCGAAGTGGACCCAAGTGATGTGTGCGTGGTGCATAAGCCGGTCTCGGGTGAGCCGTTCTCTCATTTAGCAGCCAGGCCACAGACCTACCAGAACTCCAAACTATTGCGACATCTGGACATCGAAAGGGATGAGTTAATAGGTTGAGGGGGGTCAGTGAGCCCAATGTGTGGTTGTACTCTTCATCTTGGATCACCACACAAGAACTCGGACTTAGGGCTGTGTTCAACGAGACAACCCACCGTGTACTCCTACACAGCCTCTCATCATTCACCTTGTATTAGGGTAGATTCACCAACACCTTTCCACCAACATCATCATGATCACTACCATCCCAACTCATATAACAGTATCAACATAGTATCACCCTAAGCATGCAATAAGCAGTAACAATTGCAGGGGCCACATGATATCAATCAACTCCTACAGTTGCTAGGATTGTGGTTTGCCTACTACTGTGAAAAATGATAGGTCATGCAAAGGAATGGGTGCATCTATGCGGTAGAAACGTAGCATGGTAATCATCCTATACAATGCATAAGCGATACATGAGAGGGAAGTGGGATTTTATCGACATGATCAATGGGGGTTTGCTTGCCTTGCTGACGAGGTTCGGGTTCGGGGTCTTCAACGAAGGGGGCAGCCTCCTTCTCTGGTTCCACCTCTACTCGACAAACAACAAACAAGGTAGCAAAGTAAATACAATGCACAATCACTTGATGGAAGGTTGAAACTTGATGTATATGCTTTGATGTGTGAAGCAATTCCATTTAAATGGAGTATATTGCAAATTGAATTGCAAATTCAAACTCCAATTTGAATTCAAACTTAGCCAAGTTACATGTGACATTGTTTGATCAAGTTGAATCATTTTGAAATGTGTATGATATGCCTCTGATGTGTGGTTGAAATGTAGCATGTTGCCATGGTCCAAGTTGCAAAAGCATTTGAATTTAATTTGAATAAATTCCAATTAAATCAAATGACAAATGCTACTGGTCCCAATTTAAATTCAACTGAAACATAGTTGAAAGTTGGATTTTTGGATAGCTTATTTTCTCCTGATCATTTTTCATATATTATTTGTCCAATTTGGAGTTAATATGAATTTTCTATGAATTTCCAAAATTTGGGCTAATTTCTGGATTTTCTGGAATTTTCTTTAATTCATTTCTAATTTTCTGGAAATTCATTTACTGCGTCAGCATGACCTCATGCTGGCGTCAGGGGGCCACTGACAAGGGGGTCCCACCTGTAAGTGTCACTGTGTTAATTAAATTGATTTAAAACGTTTTAAATTTAAACCAGGGATTAACCAGGGGGCTGGGCCCACATGTCATAGGCTGGGGGGTCATTAGCGGCTAACCATGCCGGACACGTCAGCCTCGCCGGCGACGTGTCTCTGGCGACCACCCGAGGCGGCGGTGTCCGCGGGAACGGCGCTCCAGTGGCCCAAATCGCGCGCTTCGACCACTGAGACGAAGCTCTCGGTGTCGCGCGTCGATTGAGACCGAAAGGGGAGGCTGGGAGGCCCTGCACGCACGCCGGCGTCGAGCTTTGCGGCGGCGACACTACTGGCTGGAGGCCAACCTCACTACGGAACGCCATTTGGGGCGGGGATGGCTGCGTTCGGAGCAGTGGAGCACGGGGAACACGATGAACACGGTGACGGGGTCGATTGCGTAGCGTAGTCTCGTCGACGACGAGCACGGCGGCTCGGTACTCCGGCGTCCATGGCAGCTCGAGCTAGAGGAGGAGAAGGAAGCCGTGGCTTGAGGGGAAACGCTCACCAGGCTACAGGGAACACGACGAGGTAGTCGACGGAGTCGGGGAGGAAATGTAGACGGAGTATTGAACGGCGACGAGCGGCGGATCCGGCGAGCTCTCGGTGACGATTCCGACGACTAGGAGGGCTCCGGGATCTTGATTCCTTGCATGGCGACGAAGTCGACGGTGGTGAAGCTGATGGACAAGCTCTCCTGGGCCCTAGCGCACGTCGGCCGCGTCTTCCACGGTGGCGAGTTCCTGCGAGTCCTCGGGCGGCGACGAAATCGGGCGAGGGAGACGGGGAGGGTGTTCGTGGAGAGGGGGAATGGAACGGGGGGGCTTCTGGGCGTCTCGAGGCGCGACTACGTGAACGGGAGGAAGCAGGAGGTGGCCAGGGGCTCGTCGGCGGCCACGGCATGGTCGCCACGTAGCTCCCTTCGTGCTGGCCTGGGGAAGACGACAAGGGAGCAGGAGGTGGGCTTGGGCCAGGGGCGACAAGTTGGGCCAGATTAGAGGTAAGCCCTTTTCCCTTTTTCTTTTTTGTTTTCTTTTCTGTCTTTTGTTTTGCTGTGTTAAATAAATAGCTAGGCATTTTTATAAATGCTCAAATCTTTTATATGGTATTACATGACCAGTAGCTAGTCATATCCAGAGTTTGAACATTTTTGAAATTCAAAATATTTGAATTCAAATTCAAATAGGGGTTTTTGATTAATTCCAAGGCACTGTTTGAATATTTGAAAAATCCATGAGCATGGGGTGGGTCCCACATCACTTGATATGTGATCACACTCATTTATAAGACTTTTCAAAAATCTAACATGAATTTTTGGAAAAGATTTTTATCTGGCCTTTTGAATTAATTCATCTGGGGGGTTCCTTCTCCCATTTTGCTTTTGAATTTGATTTCAAAGATTTCTTTTGAAATTTTTAATATGATGCAAGTGACTTGCTAACCCTAGCACATTACCTAACAGAGGGTTCTGACAACTCGCCCCCACTCAACAGAATCTCGTCCCGAGATTCAGAAGTCTGCGGGAGGAAGGAGGGATACTCGGCACTGAGACGGTCTTCTCTTTCCCACGTAGCTTTTCTCTCAAAGTGGTGTGACCATTGCACTTTCAGAAACCTAATCTTCTGACGACGAGTGACACGCTCTGCTGAATCAATAATACGAACGGGGGTATTCTCGATAAGAAAGGTCATCTTGGAGATCAAGCGTTTCATGGTCGACTTCGCGGATGGGGTCCTTGAAGCAACGCCTGAGTTGGGACACATGGAATACATCATGTACTCGGGAAAGGTGCGGGGGTAGTTCAAGTTGGTAGGCAACTTCTCCATGTTTAGCAAGAATGCGGAAAGGTCCGATGTAACGTGGGGCCAACTAGCCTTTGATACCGAAACGTTGGGTTCCCTTCAGAGGAGTAACCCGAAGGTAAGCCTTCTCATCCAGATTGTAGCTCTCTTGCCTATGATGACGATCATAGTAGCTTTTCTGACGAGACTGGGCTGCTTTCAATTGATCACGAACAATGCGAACTTGCTCTTCTGCTTCCTTGATCATATCCGGTCCAAAGAATTTTCTTTCACCGGTTTCTGACCAGTTTAGTGGTGTTCGACATCGTCGTCCATATAGGAGTTCAAAAGGAGCCATGTTCAGACTAGATTGAAAACTATTGTTATAAGCAAATTTGGCGAATGGAAGAGACTTCTCCCAATTCTTTCCGAATGAGATAACACAAGCTCTGAGCATGTCTTCAAGAATTTGGTTAACCCTTTCGACTTGACCGCGAGACTGAGGATGGAAAGCTGTAATAAAGGAGAGATGATTTCCCATAGCATTCTGAAAGCTTCCCCAGAATCTAGAGGTGAATTGATTTCCAAAGGAACACCGTGAAGGGATACAATTCTAGAGACGTACAAGTCCGCTAACTGGCTAGCAGTTATAGATTCGCGAACTGGAAGGAAGTGAGCAACTTTGGAAAGCCTATCTATGACAACGAAGATGGCATTGTTTCCTTTCTGGGTTTTTGGAAAGCCGGTGATGAAGTCCATACCGACTTTGTCCCATTTCCACTCTGGAATAGGCAAAGGTTGAAGTGTACCAGCAGGTCTTTGATGTTCTGCCTTAATGCGACGACAAACATCACATCCGGCAACAAATTGAGCAATGTCTCTCTTCATCCTGGTCCACCAAAATCTCTGGCGTAGATCTCAGTACATTTTTGTGCTACCGGGATGAATCGAGAGGGGCGTGTCATGGGCTTCTTTGAGGATGAGTTGCCTTAGTTCCCTATTCTTAGGTACTACCAAACGATTTTCAAAGAATGCCGTTCCCTTGCTATCTGTGGAGAAACATTTAGCAACTGCGCTAGCAATGTTATCCTTGATCCGGCGAACACCTCGTGCACGCCTTTGGGCAACTATGATCTGATCCTCAAGAGTTGGTTTCGCCACCAAGGTAGAAAGATAGCCATGAGGAACAATCTCAAGATTGAGCTTGCGAAATTCCTCATGAAGAAGTGGTTGATACTGTTGTAACATGAGGTTGTTACAATACGACTTACGACTTAGCGCATCAGCCATGACATTGGCTTTTCCTGGGGTGTAAGAAATTCCTAAGTCATAATCTTTTATCAACTCAATCCAGCGTCTTTGCCTGAGATTAAGATCTGGCTGGGTGAAAATGTATTTGAGGCTTTGGTGGTCGGAATAGATCTCACAACGGTTACCAAGGAGGTCATGTCGCCAAGTTGTTAGGGCATGAACTACGGCAGCGAGTTCAAGGTCATGGGTAGGATAGTTCACTTCATGTTGCCGCAACTGGCGTGAAGCATAAGCTACCACATGTCGATCTTGCAGAAGTATGCATCCTAACCCTTGTCGTGATGCGTCACAATAGATCTCGAAATCCTTTTTGGTGTCTGGAGGTGAAAGTACGGGTGCAGAAGTCAATCTTCTTTTTAGCTCTTGAAAGCTTTCCTCACACTTGGGAGTCCATAGGAATTTCTTATCTTTCTTGAGGAGTTCAGTTAGAGGCTTTGCAACTTTAGAAAAGTTCTCGACGAAGCGACGGCAGTAGCTGGCTAGGCCAAGAAAACTCCTAACTTGCTTAACCAATTCAGGTGGAGTCCAGTCAAGGACGGCATGAACTCTCTCGGGATTCATAGCAATGCCTTTTGCAGAAATCACGTGGCCTAAGTAGGTCACTTCTGGTAGCCAAAATTCACACTTGGAGAATTTAGCATACAGGCGGTGCTCTCTAAGTTTCATCAATACCAGCCTTAGGTGTTCGGCATGTTCTTCTTCGTTCTTCGAGTTGATGAGAATGTCATCGAGATAAACTACAACAAATTTATCTAAGTACTCCATGAAGATCGAATTCATCATGCGTGAGAAAGTGGCGGGGGCATTGGTTAAACCAAAGGACATGACGGTGTACTCATAAAGACCATAACGAGTAGTAAAAGCCGTTTTGGGAATGTCCTCGTTTCGGATTTTGATTTGATGATAACCTAATCTCAAATCCATCTTGGAGAAGACAGAGGATCCTGCAAGTTGATCAGAAAGACCATTGATCCTGGGCAATGGGTACTTGTTCTTTATCGTCGCTAAATTTAGCGGGCGATAGTCTACGCACATCCTTTCTGTTCCATCTTTCTTCGTTACGAACAGAACGGGACAACCCCATGGCGATGAGCTAGGGCGGATGAAGCCTTTTTCCAACAAAGCTTCCAGTTGGGTTTTAAGCTCAGCTAACTCACGTGGGGCCATTTTGTATGGGAGTCTAGAAATTGGTGCGGTTCCTGGCACAAGATCCACTATAAAATCTACACATCTGTCGGGTGGCATGCCCGGCAGCTCTTCAGGAAAGACATCCGGGAAGTCACGAACCACCGGAACATCTTCAAGGTCGGGAAGGGGAAGTACATTCAAAGAGAGATGTCTTTCCCCTTCCAGACCTTGAAGATGTTCCGGTGGTTCATGACTTCCCGGATGTCTTTCCTGAAGAGCTGCCGGGAATTCCACCCGACAGGTGTGTAGAATTCATAGTGGATCTTGTACCAGGCACAGCCCCAATTTCCAGACGCCCATATGGAATGGCCCCACATGAGTTAGCTGAGCTAAAAACCCAACTTGATGCTTCGTTGGCAAAAGGCTTCATCCGCCCTAGCTCATCGCCATGGGGTTGCCCCGTTCTGTTCGTAACGAAGAAAGATGGAACAGAAAGGATATGCGTAGACTATCGCCCGCTAAATCTAGCGACGATAAAGAACAAGTACCCACTGCCCAGGATCAATGATCTTTATGATCAACTTGCAGGATCCTCTGTCTTCTCTAAGATGGATTTGAGATTAGGTTATCATCAAATCAAGATCTGAAACGAGGACATTCCAAAAACGGCTTTCACTACTCGTTATGGTCTTTACGAGTACACCGTCATGTCCTTTGGTTTAACCAATGCCCCCGCCACATTCTCGCGCTTGATGAATTCGATCTTCATGGAGTACCTAGATAAATTTTTTGTGGTTTATCTTGATGACATTCTCATCTACTCGAAGAACGAAGAAGAGCACGCAGAACATCTTAGGTTGGTATTGTTGAAACTTAGAGTGCACCGCCTTTATGCCAAGTTCTCCAAGTGTGAATTTTGGCTACCAGAAGTGACCTACTTAGGCCACGTGATTTCTGCGAAAGGTGTTGCAGTC
Source organism: Bromus sterilis (assembly GCA_950022295.1). Taxonomy (NCBI): domain Eukaryota; kingdom Viridiplantae; phylum Streptophyta; class Magnoliopsida; order Poales; family Poaceae; genus Bromus; species Bromus sterilis. Next base: position 278,299,152 of record OX465596.1, read on the forward strand.
AATCCCGAGAGAGTTCAGGCCGTCCTTGACTGGACTCCACCTGAATCGGTTAAGCAAGTTAGGAGTTTTCTTGGCCTAGCCAGCTATTTCCTCCGCTTCGTCGAGAACTTTTCTAAAGTTGCAAAGCCTCTTACTGAACTCCTCAAGAAAGATAAGAAATTCCAATGGACTCCCAAGTGCGAGGAAAGCTTTCAAGAGCTAAAAAGAAGATTGACTTCTGCCCCCGTACTTGCACCTCCAGACACCAAAAGGGATTTCGAGATCTATTGTGATGCTTCACGGCAAGGGTTAGGATGCATACTTATGCAAGATCGACATGTGGTAGCTTATGCTTCACGCCAGTTGCGGCCACATGAAGAGAACTATCCTACCCATGATCTTGAACTCGCTGCCGTAGTTCATGCCCTGAAGACTTGGCGACATTACCTCCTTGGTAATCGTTGTGAAATATATTCCGATCACCAAAGCCTCAAATATATTTTCACCCAGCCAGATCTTAATCTCAGGCAAAGACGCTGGATAGAGTTGATAAAAGATTATGACTTAGGAATTTCTTACACCCCAGGCAAGGCTAATGTCATGGCTGATGCACTAAGTCGTAAGTCGTATTGTAACAACCTCATGTTACAATAATATCAACCACTTCTTCATGAGGAATTTTTCAAGCTCAATCTTGAGTTAGTTCCTCGTGGATCTCTTTTCAACTTGGTGGCGAAACCAACCCTTGAGGATAAAATCATAGCCGCCCAGAAACAAGATAGTAGTATTCAAGAGATCAAGCAGAACATTGTTAGCAGAGTTGCTAAATGTTTCTCTGCAAATGATCAAGGAACGATATTCTTTGAAAATCGTTTAGTAGTTCCTGAAAATGAAGACCTAAAACAGCTGATCCTTAAGGAAGCTCATGACACTCCCCTCTTAATTCATCCCGGTAGCACAAAAATGTACCGAGATCTACGCCAGAGATTTTGGTGGACCCGGATGAAGAGAGACATTGCGCAATTTTTTGCCGAATGTGATGTTTGTCGTCGCATTAAGGCAGAACACCAAAGACCTGCTGGTACTCTTCAACCATTGTCTGTTCCCGAGTGGAAATGGGACAAAGTCGGTATGGACTTCATCACCGGCTTTCCAAAAACCCGGAAAGGAAATGATGCCATCTTCGTGGTCATTGACAGGCTTTCCAAAGTTGCTCACTTCCTTCCAGTTCGCGAGTCTATAACTGCTAGCCAGTTAGCAGACTTGTATGTCTCTAGAATTGTGTCTCTTCACGGTGTTCCGTTGGTGATCAATTCTGATCGTGGTAGCCTTTTCACTCTAGATTTTGGGAAAGTTTTCAAAATGCTATGGGAACTCATCTCTCCTTTAGTACAGCTTTCCACCCTCAGTCTAGCGGTCAAGTTGAAAGGGTTAATCAAATCTTGGAAGACATGCTCAGAGCTTGTGTTATCTCTTTCGGAAAGAATTGGGAGAAATCTCTTCCATTTGCCGAATTTGCTTATAACAACAGCTATCAATCTAGTCTGGACATGGCTCCCTTTGAATTCCTCTACGTACGACGATGTCAAACACCCCTTAACTGGTCAGAAACCGGTGAAAGACAACTCTTTGGACCGGATATGATCAAGGAAGCAGAAGAGCAAGTTCGCATTGTTCGTGATCGTTTGAAAGCCGCTCAGTCTCGTCAAAAGAGCTACTATGATCGTCATCATAGAGAGGAGAGCTACAATATTGATGAGAAGGCTTACCTCCGGGTTACTCCTCTTAAGGGAACCCAAAGATTCGGTATCAAAGGAAAGTTGGCCCCATGTTACATCGGACCTTTCCGCATTCTCGCTAAACGTGGAGAAGTTGCCTACCAACTTGAACTACCCCCTCACCTTTCCCGAGTACATGATGTATTCCATGTGTCACAACTCAGGCGTTGCTTCAAGGACCCCATCCGCGAAGTCGACCATGAAGCGCTTGATCTCCAAGATGACCTTTCTTATCGAGAGTACCCTGTTCGTATTCTTGATTCCGCAGAGCGTGTCACTCGTCGTCAAAAGATCAGGTTCCTTCAGGTTCAATGGTCACATCACTCCGAGAAAGAAGCAACATGGGAAAGAGAAGACCGCCTCCGTGCCGAGTACCCCACCTTCCTCCCGACGACTTCTGAATCTCGAGACGAGATTCTTTTGAGTGGGGGCGAGTTGTCAGAACCCCAACTAGGGTAAGTGCTAAGGCTTGTTTGACCCTTTGCATCATGAAAAATTCAAAGAGAAAATCAAAAATGGGGAAAAGAAAAGCCCTGAGAATTTAAATAAATGGCCAGATAAAAATCTTTTTCCAAAAATCATTTGAATATTTGGAAAATTCCTATAAATGATGCTGATCATTGCAAAAGTGGTTTGGGGATTTTCCCATGCCCATGGAATATTCAAAAATTCAAAAGGTGCTTTGGAAATTAAATTTAACTCCAATTTGAATTTAAATTCAAATTGTTTGAATTTCAAAAGTCACCAAAACTTATGAGTGGCAAACTATTTATGTTATAAGCCCACATAAAAGTTTTCATGATTTTATAAAATGCCTTGCTATTTTTATTTGGGGCAAAACAAATTACAGAAAGAAAAACAGAAGAAATAACAGAAGAAAAGAAAAAGGAAAAGCAAGCCCACCCGGCCAGGCCGCAGGTCCAACTCACTCCTCCCCCGGCCCAAGCCCACGAACCCTTGTCGTCTTCCTCAACCAGCTCGGTGGCGAGCTGGGAGGAAGCCGGCGACGCCAGCGCGACGACGTGGCCCTTCTAGGCCTCTGCGAAGCCCCTACTCGCGCCACGCAGCTCGTCCAGGAGCCCCGCATCCTTTCCCTCTCCTCTGGATTCCTCCCTGCCTCTCTCCCCCGTGAATCCAGCGCCGCCCGAAGCCCAGCCGGAGCACGCCGCCGTGCAGCGCCTGGCCAACGACCTCCTCTCGCCGAGCTGAAGTGTCCAGACGCGTCGCCGCCATCATCTTCGTCGACTCCCGCAGTCAATTGAGCCCGATGACGCCGACAACAACGACTGCTTCAAGTTCTTCGCCGCTGGCCGCCGTGGAGCTCGTCGACGAATCCGTCGTCTCCAGCCCTTCCCCAACCTCCCCGTCGGCTCCGTTCGCATCGCGGTGAGCTCGCACCGTTTTCCCCTCAAGTTTTAGCGCCCCTTCCTTCTCCTAGCCCGTTATGCCATGAACGCCGAGAGGAACCCCCGCCATGGACAACGGCGACACTGCTCCCCTTCTCTTCTGTTTCGCCCGTGACGCGCACCGTGATCCCCAGCTCCATAGCTTCACAACGCCCCACTCCCCGGTCAAAAGAGCGCTCCAGAATGCCATCCCGACAACGCCCGAGCCGCAGCCTCCGCCTCCTTCGACGCCGGCGACGCTCCAGTCCTCCCCGAGCTCGTCTTCTTGTCCAGGAGGATGCGCGGGAGCTCCACGGTTCGTCTAGTTGTCGCGGCGGCCGATTTGGTGCCCGGTTTCATCCTCCCGAGCTCGCCGGTCTCTCTGACCTCGCCGGCGACTCGCCGGAGTTGACCACGGCGACGTGGCAGTGATTAGGGTCCTAACCCTCTGGGTTAGTTGACCCAGGTCACTGACCAGTGGATCCCTGGCCCCCTTAATACCTCTGTTAGATTAATCTAACAGGGATTTAACCCGGAGAGGCTGACCAGTGGGACCCCTTGTCTGTTTGACTCGGGTCAAACCCCCCCTGACGCCAGCATGACACCACAGTGACGCATTAATCCTTTTTTCCAGTTTTAAAATAATCCAGAAAAATCCAGAAAATCATTTAACCTTTGGAAATTCATAACTAATTCATTTTAACTCCAAATTAAACAAATAATATATGAAAAATTATCAGAAAAATACAAGGATTAAGAATATGCAAAAAAAAATTATGTTTGACCATTTTAAAATGGGGGAACAGGAGCAAATGTGTATATGACTTAATTTGAAATTGAATTTGGAGTTTGAATTTGCATTTCAAATGAAATATACTTCAATTAAGATGAATATGCTACAAACCAGTACCATTCACATCATGGACAACATAATCATGTGATTGTGCATTTCAATTCAATGTTGCCCCCTTTGTTGATGATTGTTTCCGGTACCAGCTTTTCCGAGACGGTGATCACCCCGAAGAAGAAGACCACCGTTAAGACCCGTGTATCGTCAGCAAGGCAAGCAAACCCCCATTGATCATGTCTATAAAATCCTACTTCCCTCTCAGTCTCGCTTATGCATGTTTAGGAGATCATCGAGACACGTTCTTTCGCATAGTTGAACCCATTCCGATGCATGACCTATCATTTTGCCACTGTATTAAGAAAACCACAATCCTAGCAGATTTAGGAGTTGATTGATGAGCATGTGGCCCCTACAACTGTTACTGCTTTTGCTGCTTAGTGGTACAATGAGGATGTTTTGATTGTGAGTCGGGATGGAATGAACACAGTGGTGTTGATGAAAGTGAAACGTGTTGGTGAATCCACCCTAAACAAAGGTGAACGATGAGAGGCTGTGTAGGAGTACACAGTGGGTTGTCTCGTTGAACACTGCCCTAGGCCCTGAGTTCCTGTTTTGTGATCCAAGACAAAGAGTATGACCACATGTAGGGTTTTATGGGAGCCCCGTTTGGCCTCTTTACATACCCGATCCAGTCCAGGAGTCACACTAGATTCAGGCTTTCCATTTGATTTATGTATAGATATGTGGGTGGACCTGTGAGGCAGTGAAACCATCTGTCAAAGGTGGCGTCTCGGTCCCTTACATTATCTGAGTCCGTTTCGTGGAACCGGCCGGACTCTCGAGCGGTGACAAACTCAGGTAGTCGGCTCCTGGATTATAGAAGGTGATGTGAGGGTAGTGCCTTGGTTTCATCCACGTCCGACATCCGCTTGAAGGATGACAAGAACGAGACGATAAGTGATGACACTCGTTTGAAGATGTACACCCCTGCAGGGTTAATGAACTATTCGAATAGCCGTGTCCGCGGTTATGGACTACTTGGAAACCTCTACTTGATCATAGATAACTTGAATGGATACTTATAAAACTCGCAAGATAAGCGTGAGTGCTATGGTGTGCCTCCTCGTGGGGAAGTCGAGGAAGTAACCATAGTGGTGTAATGGTTGGAGATGTAGTGGACTCGTGTACGCTTCTTACCTCAAAGTCTGGTACTCGTAGTACAGGATTAGCCAAGTCAAAGCTGGCACTTCTGCATGTTGAACCCCACCTCCTTTACCTTGATACTTGAGCATGAGTAGCATAGTTCTGATGTAAGTCTTGCTGAGTACGACTTTGTACTCACGTTTGCTTATTCTATGTTTTAGATGAGAACCCGGACCCCGATGGAGTCACCTTCGTGAAGCTCGACGTTGACCTTGGTAGTATAGTCCCAGACAGCAGTCTGGTCCCTCATGGAAGGGCATGTTGTTTTACAAGGCTTCTCTAAGCCATTTGTTAAACTTGTCTGTACTCATACCTAATTTGCTTCCGTTGTATGTTGTAATGTGATCACAGACATGTGATCTTTGTATGCTCTATGTGTATATCAATAAAGAGTACTTTGTAGCGTTATGTGATGATACCTGCTGTTCATACTAGGCATGTGTGCTGCGTGTATGTTATAACATGCATGTCTTAGTATGGGTTTTCGAGACCTTAGTTGTGATCTGGCTGGCGGTCCTTTATACACAAAGTGGCCCTTAGATGTGCGCAGCTTGGGGCATCGCGATGCGATTGTTCATGACTATGTCACGTGCACACTTTGTTGTATGATCGAGCCCGCCCTAGACCCCGACTAAGTGATCGGGCTGGAGTAAGTATATGTAAGAGTTAGGATTCAATCGATAACATGGTCGAGGCGACTTGTCTATGAGTATGGGATTCACCACCCATAAGCATTTAGACTTGTGAGCGGACGATGAGGACCCATCTCAGTTGATCATCCGGCCTGAATGGGATGCCCCTCACGTTCGATGCTTACCGAGAACGTTCTGTGCTTGGCCTTGTCTGCTTAGACAAGTGGGTACGGTTCTCGGCTCTCCATGTGATTGTATCGTGACTGGAATTACATATGCTAACCCCGGGTCCCGACATTCTTCCAACATGGAAAACAGCACTTACATAATACAATGTAACAAATCAGCATTATAACAATGCTAGGAAAACCGGACACAACTTTCCGATGGCTATAAGGAAGCAAACAACGAGATGTTCTATTCAGACAGAGGAGAGCCTAGTCCTATCTTCCCGTAGAATACGATGAGGGTGACTCAGAACTCAGAACGAAGGGGCTAAGGAGAAAAAAAGAAGCCTTACGTTGTTCCCTTATATACCCAGAGTAACTATATAACTATAGCAAGCTAGACTCGACTTCGGCCAAGGCTACTAGTCCTACAGTCAATCCTGCTCTGATACCAAGTCTGTCGGGACCCGGGGTTAGCGTATGCAAGTCCCGCTACGACATAGTCATATGGAGAGCCGAGAACCGTACCCACTTGTCTAAGCAGACAAGGCCAAGCACAGAACGTTCTCGGAAAGCATCGTACGTGAGGGGCATCCCATCCAGGCCGGATGATCAACTGAGATGGGTCCTCATCGTCCGCACACAAGTCTAATGATATGGGTGATGAACTCCCATATTCAAAGACAAGTCGCCTCAACCATACTATCGACTATCTCATAACTCTTACATAGACTTACTCCAGCCCGATCACTTAGTCGGGGTCTAGGGCGGGCTCGATCATACCATAAAGTGGGGACGAGACGGAGTCTCGAGCAATCACATCGCGATGCCCCAAGCTGCGCACATCTAAGGGCCACTTGGTGTATGAAAGACCGCCAGCCAGATCACAACTAAGGTCTCGAAAAGCCATACAAAGACATGCATGTTATAAACATACACACAACACACATGCCTTGTATGAACAGCAGGTATCATTGCAATTCTCTACAAAGTATACATTTTATTGATAACTCTTACAGAGTGCACACAGAGATCACAAGTATGTGATCCAACATTAGAACAACAAGCAGAAGCAAAGTATGTCTGGGTACAGACAAGTTTAACAAATGGCTTAAGAAGCCTTATTTAAACACAAGCCCTCCAAGAGGGAACCAGTCGTCTGACTGGGACTAGACTAGCTTGATCTTCAGTCGTCTAGCTCGATGAAGAAGCCACCTTCGGGGTCAGTGGGTTCATCTAAAACATAGATTAAGCAAACGTGAGTACAAAGTCGTACTCAGCAAGACTTACACAGGAGCTATACTACTCATGCACATGTATCAAGGTAAAGGGAGGTGGGGTTCAATTGCAGAAGTGCCAGCTTTGACTTGGCTAGTCCTGAACTATGAGTACCAGACTTGAGGTAGGAAGCGGACACGAGTCCACTACTTTCTCCAACCAATTACACCACTATGGTGCCTTCCTCGACTTCCCCACGAGAAAGCACGCCATAGCACTCACACTTATCTTGGTGTGTTTTAGAAGTATCCAGTTCAAGTTGTCTAATAATCAAGCTAAGCTTTCCAAGCAGTACAGAACCGCGGACGCGACTATTCGAATAGTTTTGTTAACCCTGCAGGGGTGTACTGCTACACACACATGATCATCATTTACCGCCTTTGATCTCGACACCATTCAAGGGGTGCCAGCGAGGATGCTCACCACAACTGTTACCTCATAGCCTATCTAGTCCGAGAAAGCCGCCTACCTGGGTTGGCTACAACTGTCGTGAACCCGGCCGGTTTACCGAAGTGGACCCAAGTGATGTGTGCGTGATGCATAAGCCGGTCTCGGGTGAGCCGTTCTCTCACTTAGCAGCCAGGCCACAGACCTACCAGAACTCCGAACTATTGCGACATCTGGACATCGAAAGGGATGAGTTAATAGGTTGAGAGGGGTCAGTGAGCCCAATGTGTGGTTGTACTCTTCATCTTGGATGACCACACAAGAACTCGGACTTAGGGCGGTGTTCAACTAGACAACCCACCGTGTACTCCTACACAACCTCTCATCGTTCACCTTGTATTAGGGTAGATTCACCAACACCTTTCCACCAACATCATCATGATCACTACCATCCCGACTCACATAACAGTATCAAAATAGTATCACCCTAAGCATGCAATAAGCAGTAAGAATTGCAGGGCCACATGATATCAATCAACTCCTACAGTTGCTAGGATTGTGGTTTGCCTACTACTGTGACAAATGATAGGTCATGCAAAGGAATGGGTTCATCTATGCGGTAGAAACATAACATGGTAATCATCCTATACAATGCATAAGTGAGACATGAGAGGGAAGTGGGATTTTATCGACATGATCAATGGGGGTTTGCTTGCCTTGCTGGCGAGGTTCGGGTTCGGGGTCTTCAACGAAGGGGGCAGCCTCCTGCTCCGGTTCCACCTCTACTCGACAAACAACAAACAAGGTAGCAAAGTAAATACAATCCACAATCACATGATGGAAGGTTGAAACTTGATGTATATGCTTTGATGTGTGAAGCAATTCCATTTAAATGGAGTATATTGCAAATTGAATTGCAAATTCAAACTCCAATTTGAATTCAAATTTAACCAAGTTACATGTGACATTGTTTGATCAAGTTGAATCATTTTGAAATGTGTATGATATGCCTCTGATGTGTGGTTGAAATGTAGCATGTTGCCATGGTCCAAGTTGCAAAAGCATTTGAATTTAATTTGAATAAATTCCAATTAAATCAAATGAAAAATGCTACTGGTCCCAATTTAAATTCAAGTCAAACATAGTTGAAAGTTGGATTTTTGGATATCTTATTTTCTCCTGATCATTTTTCATATATTATTTGTCCAATTTGGAGTTAATATGAATTTTCTATGAATTTCCAAAGTTTGGGCTAAGTTCTGGATTTTCTGGAATTTTCTTTAATTCATTTCTAATTTTCTGGAAATTCATTTACTGCGTCAGCATGACCTCATGCTGGCGTCAGGGGGCCACTGACAAGGGGGTCCCACCTGTAAGTGTCACTGTGTTAATTAAATTGATTTAAAACATTTTAAACTTAAACCAGGGATTAACACGGGGCCTGGGCCCACATGTCATAGGCTGGGGGGGGTCATTAGTAGCTAACCATGCCGGACACGCCAGCCTCGCCGATGACGTGTCTCCGGCGACCACCCGAGGCGGCGGTGTCTGCGGGGACGGCGCTCCCGTGGCCCAAATCGCGCGCTTCGACCACTGAGATGAAGCTCTCGGTGTGGCGCGTCGATTGAGACCGAAAGGGGAGGCTGGGAGGCCCTGCACGCACGCCGGCGTCGAGCTTTGCGGCGGCGACACTACTGGCTGGAGGCCAACCTCACTACGGAATGCCATTTGGGGCGGGGATGGCTGCGTTTGGAGCAGTGGAGCACGGGGAACGCGATGAACACGGTGACGGGGTCGATTGCGTAGCGTAGTCTCGTCGACGACGAGCACGGCGGCTCGGTACTCCGGCGTCCATGGCAGCTCGAGCTAGAGGAGGAGAAGGAATCCGTGGCTTGAGGGGAAACGCTCACCAGGCTATAGGGAACACGACGCGGTAGTCAACGGAGTCGGGGAGGAAACGTAGACGGAGTATTGAACGGCGACGAGCGGCGGATCCGGCGAGCTCTCGGTGACGATTCCGACGACTAGGAGGGCTCCGGGATCTTGATTCCTTGCATGGCGACGAAGTCGACGGTGGTGAAGCTGATGGAGAAGCTCTCCTGGGCCCTAGCGCACGTCGGCCGCGTCTTCCACAGTGGCAAGTTCCGGTGAGTCCTCGGGCGGCGACGAAATCGGGCGAGGGAGACGGGGAGGCTGTTCGTGGATAGGGGGAATGGAACGGGGGGGCTTCTAGGCGTCTCCAGGCGCGACTACGTGGACGGGAGGAAGCAGGAGGTGGCCAGGGGCTCGTCGGCGGCCACGGCATGGTCGCCACGCAGCTCCCTGCGTGCTGGCCTGGGGAAGACGACAAGGGAGCGGGAGGTGGGCTTGGGCTGGGGGCGACAAGTTGGGCCAGATTAGAGGTAAGCCCTTTTCCCTTTTTCTTTTCTGTTTTCTTTTCTGTCTTTTGTTTTTCTGTGCTAAATAAATAGCTAGGCATTTTTATAAATGCTCAAATCTTTTATATGGTATTACATGACCAGTAGCTAGTCATATCCAGAGTTTGAACATTTTTGAAATTCAAAATATTTGAATTCAAATTCAAATAGGTGTTTTTGATTAATTCCAAGGCACTGTTTGAATATTTGAAAAATCCATGAGCATGGGGTGGGTCCCACATCACTTGATATGTGATCACACTCATTTATAAGAGTTTTCAATAATCTAACATGAATTTTTGGAAAAGATTTTTATCTGGCCTTTTGAATTAATTCATCTGGGGGGGTTCCTTCTCCCATTTTGCTTTTGAATTTGATTTCAAAGATTTCTTTTGAAATTTTTAATATGATGCAAGTGACTTGCTAACCCTAGCACATTACCTAACAGAGGGTTCTGACAATAAATTATGCTTCTTATCATTTCCCTACTCGAGGACGAGCAGGAATTAAGCTTGGGGATGTTGATACGTCCCAAACGTATCTATAATTTCTGCTTGCTCCATGCATGATTTGTATGCTTTGCCATGTTTTTCTTGAACTGCCATACACTTTTTATCATATTTGGACTAACCTATTAACTTAGTGCACCCAATTGCCAGTTCTTGTTTTCTGCTGTTTTTGTATTTCAGGTTTTCCGACCATTAAAAGTGCCAAATAAATCCCGGAAAAATTATATAAAAAACCAGAGACCCGGAAGCTTCCCGAATCACCAAGGAAGGAAGGGGGTGAACCCACCAGGGCCCCAGGAGGGTCCCTAGCGCGGCCCCACCATAGGCCGCGTCAGGAGACCTCCTGGCTGCCATGTGGCCCCTCTCGGTGCCCCCTTTGGCCTATATTTACCCCCGTGACGGAAACCCCTAATATCGATTTGCTACTCCCGTTCTCCTCTCTGTTCCGCCGCCGCTGCCGTTTCAAGATCGGGGCTTCCAGGAGAAGCTGCCCCGGCACCCTGCCGGAAGGAGGAATCCCCTCCGGGAGACCATCCATCGCCATCGACACCTCTCGGATGTGCCGTGAGTAGTCCCCCTTGGATCATGGGTCCGTGACCAGTAGCTATGAGATGTACTCCTCCCCTCTTTGTGCTTTCACTTTTGAGACCTCGTGAGATGCCTCACATGATCGAGGCACTATTGTAGTTTTCTGTGTTGCTCTGTTGAGTTTGCTAGGATCTGATGGATTATGAGATTATGTTCAGATTGTGATGAGTAATATATTTGGTTCTCTTTTATATTTGTTTTCTTTAGTAAATTCTTGCATGTTCTCCGTTGCCATATTTTACTTTGGCCAAGTGATTTTTTGCAAATCCAAGAGGGAGCGTTATGCTTGATTGTGGGTTCAGCCCCTTGATGTCTAGCTTGAGTGACAGAAACATGAGACTAGGGGATGTGTTGTTGCCACCAGGGATAAAACAACGGTGCTTGTACATGCGGGTGCCAGGATCGTTTACTTTACGCATAGTTCTTTTAATGCAATTGTCTGTTGCTTTGAGTTTACACTTTGGGTTGGATTTGCAACTTAATACCAGCGAGATGTTCTGGATAGATATCTCAAGGTGGATGATTCATAGTACATGCAGATGGATTTCGGTCTACTTACCTTGGCGTACTGCCCATTTCTTTTGAGCCTCTTCCTTTCTTTTGTAGCATAGTTAGCATTGCGGTGCGTTTATAATCATGTCAATTGCCCAGCTGTGATTTGTTTACATCGCTAGCACTTTTATCTTCTTTTGGGAGAGAGACATCACTAGTGAACATCACGGGACCCCGGTCCATATTCACACCATTGTTTACAGCTTCAATTTACTTTCAGTTGCACTATTATCTCTTGCGTTGATCCTTTGTAAACAGCAAGGCTGGAGGAATTGATAACTCCTCTGTACTCGTTGGGAGCAAAGTTACTTGTTGTGTGTGAAGGTCCACCTCAACCTCGTAACCATCCGGCAACAATTTATGTGCCCTTGACACCTTCTTGTATCTCTTGGAGTCCTACTGGTTCGACAACCTTGGTATCTTCACAGAGGGAAATTTGCTGCTACGCTACATCTCACCTTCCACTTGGGGTAACCAACGAGGAGTGAGAGAACTATCCTCACCGTATCAATGGTTCACGTTCCTTCTGCAGGAAAGTAAAAGCAGTAGCGCGGGGTCTATCGGGGGATTACTCACGACTAAGACCCGGCCAGAAGGAAGCACCCAAAAGGAAGACTCAGCCAGAAGACATGTCCTGAAGAGAGTACCTGGCGTTCTACAAGACCCGTCGCAACAGGACTCGGCTGCTACAGGACCCGGTGCTACAGGACCCGGTGCTACAGTATCCGGCTGCTACAGTATCCGCAAGGTCTGCTACTGTAAAAACAGGGTCTGCTATAGGAAGGAAGTCCCGATCTTGGAAGGAGTCAACTTAACTTGCAAGGCACGAAAGACTACAAGCTTTAGAGTAGTACTCTGATTATTATTTGACTTGTAATACAAGAGGAGACTAGTTTGCATTAGGCTAGGATTCTACATGTAAGCCTCCCCCTGCCACCTATATAAGGAGGGGTAAGGCGGCCCAAAGAGGGGAGACTTGGAGAAGTTAAGAGATTCAACAGGCTCTAGATTATAGATTATGCCCAGTTCATAAAGACCAGAGTGAATTAGACAACAACTATAGGAGAGCCGGCGACACACCGGCGCTGTGAGCGGAAGGAATAAGACCTAGCCACAAGCAGCATGTACGTCTTTTACTGGATGATGTTTCCCGGGGCCCGAAACTATATAAATCGTGTCTCTCTCTCTGTGTGTGTGTGTGTGTGTGTGTGTGTGTGTGTGTGTGTGTGTGTGTGTGTGTGTGTGTGTGTGTGTGTGTGTGTGTGTGTGTGTGTGTGTGTGTGATTTTCTTCCTCCTCCTATCCACTCGCTGCAAAGGCCCCTCAATCAAGTTCTCTCATGAGGATATCTGGCGTGTTTTTCCCACGACAGACCCCCGCCTGTCGCCTCTTGGGACAACCCTTTAAATAGGGCGTTGAACACAATGAATAAAAAGGATAAGTTCATTAATTCATCGTCATCTGGTCATGTGGCCGGCCAAGGCTTGTCCACGAAATGGTCAGACTACTATAAGTCAGGGAGAAAGGAGAAAAAGACTAACAGATCAGAACAGAAGGGCTTTTGTCGATAGAGACATCGACCGTGTGATCTAACTGTGGTTTGATGATATCTTTGTTATGTTCACCCTTTTTTCGCTACACTACACCTTCATTCGGCTATTTGCGCTCAGTGTGGAGATGTCGATCATTAGACACAAGATCTCGTACATCGTTATAGTCGACCCCTTCTACATGTGTGCCAAACTCTTGTGCAATGCTGGGAACCGAAAACTTGCGATTACATACCTCGAAGGCGTCATTCTAGCAAATAAGAATAAGGATAACACCCTCGTGCCTTACTTTCCCGAGTAAGTCATTCCCTCACGGCCCCGTAACGTACATTTGATTTATTAGTTTTCGATCATTATTTTCCTTCTAGCATTCGTGTTGTGTGAAGTGATACACAGTGCACACTCATCGCCTTAAGGCCAAAATTTTCCACGGCCACGTATTTGGACCCGGACCGTGATTCAAGAAAAGACTACACAAATATCAAGAATGTTCTGGATGAGGTTCTCTCCGGCTAATCCAAATCTTGAGGAACCTTGACGAAGCAAGTTACTAAGTACGGCAAGCACGTGTTCACTCACTTAACAAAGTTTGCCTGCATGAAGCAGCCGCCTGGCGGTCAGAAGGATGCCTACTACACCCTCCATCACATGTGGGTGTTCGTACGGGACCAGCAGTAGATTACGCTACCGGATCATCTCAAACACTGGGATGCACGCTTGTCAGAAATCCAAGACGCCGACCTCAGACAAGAATTCTTTCGCATCCAGTCGGACTTGGAAGGAATCATCACTGAAGATGTCCATCGTAACATGGGGGAGTTCTACCTCAACAATCAACCGTCTAATAGTGACATAGAAACAAACCTAAAAGTGTAGGTTGACGACGATCGCCCATTCATGACCATCACGAAATATGGCGGCTTCATCCACGCTCTGTCCAGTGAGCGGAGTCAAAAATCTTGATGCTCGTGCGCCTAGCTATGTAGTTCTAAACTATCGACGAGAGCTTGTGCGTTTTATAAACTTTTACGAACTTCTATGTATGTCTCCTTTGTTTGTACAGTCGTCACTCAACTTATATGTAGTCGATGCTATTTATTACTAGGACCATGAACCGTGTGCTATTAATGTGTTGCTTTTCTCTTCATTCAGTCCTTAATTTTGTTGGATACGTATGTATTTCTTATGTATTATCTGTTGAGTTGCTCCTAACGTTTTGTTTTTCTAGTGCATAGAGCAGATGCCGTCGTATGTCGTGTACAATGGTAAGGTTCCTGGAGTCTACAACGACTGGGAGGAGTGTCAAAGCCAGGTTCACTATTTCAGCGGTAATAGTTACAAAGGGTACCCCACAAGGGTGGAGGCGGAAGCTAGATACGCGTGCTATCTAGCGGGAGAGAGGAGGGAGCGGAGGAGGATCCGGATGAAGATCAACTTCATCATGATGATGCTCATCGTGACCACAACCCTCTTCTATGTGATGGTAGTTTAGATATCGACTTGCAATGTGAAGACAAACTCGCTACTCGCGGTCTCGAGACCTAAACTTGGCTAATGTTCTAACTTTGTTCGGTATTTTGAATTCTGAGACTAATATGATGAATTGTATTGTGTTCACTATCTCAAGACCTAAATGTGCTTTTTTATATGTTGTGATGCTTATATTATGTTTTGTAATGTATTTGTAACCTATGAAAATACCAGAAAGCAAAAAAAAATCCTAATATTCATAGTAGTGGAGCACCATATAGAACTTTAGTGGCACACATAGGTAAACCAGTGGCGCATTATGTACATAGTAATGGCGCACTTTGGGGAACATCACAAGGTACAGTTGGCATAGCAATGGCGTACTTTTTGGCATATCAATGGCACACTGTTAGGTGCGCCACTATTGTTTGGGATAGCAATGGCGCACTTTTAGGCCTTGTAATGGCACACTTTTATGTGTACCACTATTGTCTGGGATACTAATGGCGCACATTTTGTTCGCCATTAGTATTTTTTACTAGTGGTGTGTTAGTAATAGCGCACCTAAAGTGCGCCATTACTAGCAAAAACCAATGCGCCACTAATAACCTGTTTTCCAGTAGTGCTTTCACTAAACTTATCATGTAATCAAGGTTCCTCAAATCAGAACCTCTAGTAACCAACTCATGCCTCTTCATAGCCTCAAGATCAAGACGTAAAAATGGTAAGGGCAAGTCATCATCACGTACAGGCAACTCAAGATGCTCAATAACAAGTGAAGCAAAGATGCCTCCATAATTAGGGCCTTTCTCGCTGTTCAAACCGAGACAGCGAGCAATTAAAGCACATATGTTGTACGTATGATGCCCCTCAAGGGCACATGCCATAATAGCAAGGTTTGGAGCACTAATGTTGATCGTGTTCCCACGAGCTAGCACCCCTCGAGCAATATAATATGCAAAATACCTGATGTGGGGAAACTGTATGCCTCGTATCTTGCCTCGATGGATGTCTCTCGGGTCCTCGTTGTAGAGGGAGTTGAAGAGAGCCTTGATTCTGCACCTTCATCCTATCTGTCCTTCCTACATTCTGCACACCTAAAATATCACAAAACTTTTCCAACATCATAGTTTTAATTTCATCATAATATCTAAATTCAATGGTGGGAAAATACACATCATCAAATTTAAGGCAGTTAACAAAGTAATATGTAAGCTTAGTATATTCTGGAACTTGATGTGCCACGAGGTACGCCAAACCTGCATTTTCAAAAAGGTCACTAAATTGGTCTAGCAAACCAAAAGCAGCAAGAAAGTCCGAGCATGGGTATGACACGGCATGCACCATCTCCGTCTCATCGAGCAACGTCGGGTGCTCGGCATCATCATTGTAGCTTGTCCTCACAGCCGAGGATGATGTAGAATCTCTAGTTACTCTATCCATGGGTTCACCTTGCTTTCTTGCAAACCATCACGTAAACTTTCTCAGTATCACCTAATATGAATTTTTTTGCAAATCACAACAAGTGATAAATAAGAAAGGAGGGTTGAAGCACACTACTTTACTCACTTCCTAAAGGCCTAAACTTGCATCAAAAGAACAAAAATAAATTTCAAACATGCATGCAAGCTCATATGAACAGCCACCAAGAACTCCAAAAATACTTACATTGTCGGGGGTCGGATCCCCTGGGGGTGATACCGTTCTGGGACGCGCACGCGAAACACAATAAAGATCGTCGACACCGGGACACACTGGGATTTACCCAGGTTCGGTCCGTCCGGAGACTAAAAACCATACTCCTGCTTGTCTGGATTGATACGATGTGTGTTACAAAGGTTTGGAGCTCTTCCGAGATGGATATTGTCTCTCGATGATAAAGGGATATTGTTGATGATCCGTCCCTCTCTTTCCAGTAGTTTGGGCCTCCCTTTTATAGCTCAAGGGGTCACCACAAGTGGCCATTGGCGGTGTTGTTCTTCTGGAGACGGGGGTGATGGGTGTCACCAAAACATTCCTTCTGAGAAGCGTGCATGGTGAGGCGACGCCACTCCTCCTGAGTGAGCGCGCGGGGCCTCGGCACGTACGAGGAATAGAACTGGAGTGAATGCATCAATGTCGCCCTGTCTTCCGGACCAGGGGGTGGTGCATTGAACGTCCCTTGGAATGTTCTGCATATGGTGGGACCGCCTTGTCCCCTCCGCATCGCTCAAGGGAGAGGGCGTCGTTGCTTCTCCCGGTTTCCTGCTGTTCAGAACTCCTTTTCGGGAATACTTTGCTGGTTCCAAGAGGTAATCTTCCTTGGTCAGCTGTTGGAGGCTTCCGGGATGGGGGAGCAAACTCCTGCTCCCCGACAGTAGCCCCGGGCCTGGCTGTGGCGTAGATCTTTGGTACGAAAGCCACGCCGGGTCTGACGGTCCGGGAAACGGAAACATCCAGGATTTAGTCTTGGTAGTGTGAAGATGTGGGGTTCTGGGCCCTCCTGGCGGCGGAAACCGACACGTGTCGCAAGGATCCTACGGGCCAGGTACTTGATGGCAGCCGCGGAGGCCGAGAGTCGCCACGATCCAGTGCCCGAGGTGGAGTAATTGGGGCAGTAACCACATTCCGTCGGGGGTAACGGGTACTTAACCCCCTTCGCCTACGGATGAATCGGACACCCTACAACAACTTCTTCTTCCAATGAATGGCGGTTGCGCAGGCCATGGCTCCCAAAAGTCGTGCTTCCGAGGAGGCTGAAGGTGACAGCCCCCGGGCCCTCCGCAGAGGAGGAGTTTGCGGCCGTCGTGGCCGAGGGAGGGGGAGCCGAGGCAGAAGGGCAGCGTCGAAGATTGGGTCTTCGGTTGGAGTCCTCATTCCTGCTGTGCGGGGGCGAAGGATGCGTGGGAAGACGAGTCGTGGCGGCATGGGAGGCCGTGGGGCATTGCCACCAGCCAGGATCCACAATTTTGCATGGTGAGCGCATCGGCTTTGAGTTCGGCGTCGAGTTGACGTCCGCTTCTTTCAAGTGGCTCCCCCTTCCCATGTTGTTCTGTGACGCGGTGCGGGATGCCGAGCCCCTGCACTTTCGCTTGCAGGTGGGCGGATGTCCACACCGGGCGGTGAAGGTGGAGACTCATCGGGCGACCACGGGAGATCTTCTCTTGTCGCACGGGTGGAAGGTGTTTCCCCGCAGCCATAATTTGGAGTTTGGTGACTTCATCTTGTTCCGCTATGACGGCGAGGACCTCTTGACGTTGAAGTGCTTCGACATGCACGGCGGACGGAAGTAGTGCTGTCCGAAAAGTTCCAGTAGCGGTGCAACCTCGTCCGGAAACAAGGGTGACGACGCCTTCTCCGAGCAGCGCAAGGGGGAGGACAACTCCAGTAGCGATAGCGGCGATAGGATCCAGGAGGATATCAAGCCGGTGGTTCATCTCGACTGAAGGTGTCCCCCACACACATTTTCTTCTTTTCTTCCTTCTTCTCTTTTTTCTTTTGCTTTGCACCCGGGAAGCCGAGAGGCTCCGGTTTATGAACCGTTCTCGAGAAGATGGGGTTGGTTGCTTTGTTTTGTGAACCGTTCTCGAGAAGACCAGCTTGGTTGCTTTATTTTGTGAACAATTCTCGAGAAGACGAGCTTGTTTGCTTTATATTGTTTGGGCGTCTTTTCATGCAAAAAATGTCTTACCACGAGGGTGTAGACAAGAGAGAAACGAGCTCCGCATACTACCATTCGCCATGCGAGCTACAGGGAAGAACTTAGTCCGGAAGGATTTTGTGTGCCGGTCAGGTTACTTCCGAAAAGAACGCCGGATGGTAGGGTTAGTCCGAGCATCGTAAAGTTAAAACGCGCTAACACACACTGATTTAACCCCCGAGGAATTTTTGGTTGCATTCATAAACATTGATCCAGAGATCACAACTTACAAATTTGGCGCTGCCGGGAAACTGGTCATCCGGCAACTTTATACCCTCACGGATAGAACTTATGGATATGGTACTTCCGGAGGTTCTCGATGTTCCACGAGTTTCTAACGGGGACTCCTCCTCGGTCTCCATGCGGACGGATCCGGGCCAGGTGACTTGGACTACCCGATAATGGCCTTCCCACTTTGGAGACAGCTTGTTTAGACCCCTCCCGGACTATAGCCGACGGAGGACAAGGCCGCCTTCCCCATGTTCTCGGGAGCGGACATGGTGGCTGTGATAGCGGTGTAGTTCTTGCTGGTACCGCGCAGCGCGTGTAGCAGTCCGAGTACGTACTTCCTCGGGAACGACGACTTCTCCTTGTCAGAATTGTTGTTGTTCGGCCTCATCAAAGGCGCGAACTCGTGGAGATCTGTATCTGAGTTCTATGGGGAGTACCGTCTCCGCTCCATAAACTAGAGCGAAGGGCGTCTCATTTGTGGATCGGTTGGGTGTGGTCCGGATTGACCATAGAACAGCTGGAGCTCATCCACCCACCGCTTTATACACTTCTCGAGCCGCTGGAATGTACGGGTCCAGAGACCTCGGAGTACTTCCAAATTGGCTCTCTCCGCCTGGCCGTTGCTCCTCGGGTGAGCCACTGAAGCGAAACACACTGTGGTGCCCATTTGCTCGTAGTACAAGAGGAAGGCCTGGCTTGTGAAATGGGTGCCATTGTCCATGATGATCCGGTTGGGGACTCTGAAACGGCACACCAGGCTTCTGATGAACTTGATGGCGGACTGTGTTGTGACCTTGCGGAATGGTTCCACTTCTGGCCATTTGGTGAACTTGTCGACGGCGACGTAGAGGAACTCATAGCCCCAGTAGCATGAGGGAATGGGCCCAGGATGTCCAATCCCCAGACCGCAAAGGGCCATGACATACGGATGGTCTGGAGTGCTTGTGCCAGTTGATGAATGACCTTGGCATGGAATTGGCAGGCTTCACAGGTGTTGACAAGCTCTGTGGCGTCGTTCAAGGTGGTGGGCTAGTAGAATCCTTGCCGTAAAGCTTTGCCAACCAACACCCGGGAGCCGATGTGGTCGCCGCATATTCATTCTGGATGTCTCGGAGAAGATCCTTGCCTTGATCCATGGGGATGCACAGTAGCTTCACGCCATTGGGACACCTGCGAGAAAGAGCTCCATCGAGTAAGAGATACATCGATGACTGGCGAGCAATCCTCTCGGCATCCTTCCGGCTACTCGGCAGCTCTCCGTTCTTCAGATAGTCCAAGATGTCGGCGCTCCAAACCAGGGGTGCAGGGCCAACAGTGAAAACTTGGTGCTTGTTGGGTATGAATGAGGGCAGTTCTCAGGGAAACTGCCCCTTGGTCTCAATCTTCTGCTTCTTGATCCTTGACCGCCTTGGGTCGACTAAGTAAACACTCAACGAATACCCCCGGCGTCACTCTTTCCTTCCTGGCAGCGATCTTGGATAACTCGTCTACAACACTGTTCTTGGCCCTTGGGATATGCTCCATTCCTAGTCCATGGAAGTACTTCTCGAGATTGCGAACTTCGTCGATGTATGCCTGCATCGGAGGGCATCCGTAGTGGTCCTTGACTTGATTGACCACCAGTTGAGAGTCACCTCTGACTATGAGCCTTTTGATTCCGAGACCCATGGCGGCTCCCAAACCGCTGTGTAGCCCTTCGTACTCTGATGTGTTGTTGGTAGAGGCCTCTCCCTTGAACAACATATGCAAAACATACTTCAAGACCTCTCCGGTGGGGGAAACCAGGAGCGTCCGCCCCGGCTCCTTGCAGAGAGAATGATCCGTCAAAGTACAGGGTCCACTCGTTGTTGTCTTCATCGCCGGGAAGCGAAGATGCTTCTCGGAGGTCTTCGTCATCTTCTTGAGTATGCACGGGTTCTTGACATTGGCGTGGAAGGTGGCAATGGTCGCGGCCTCATGCGCGTCGGGGATGCAATGCTGCATCTGAGTGAACCTCTCGAAGAACTTCCGGAGGGGTTCTCCGTCCTTTTGCACTACTCGGCGCAAGTCACTAATGGTTTTTGGAGGTTCGACACCCCCAGAAAAAGCGCCAACGAACTTTCGCAGAGCTCTTCCCATGAGCTGATGGAGTTGGACGGTATATGCATCATCCACCGACGGACGTTGTCCTTGCACTTCATGGGGAAGTAGTTGGCTTTCGCCTTGTCGCCCCCCACCCCCCACACCCGCGATTTCAACAGAAGCGATGTACATGAGGATGAACTCGCGAGGGTCGGTCTTTCCATCGTACGGAAGCAGACAAACTATTCGGAACTTCTTGGGAAACTTGACGCTGCGGAGATCTTGGGTGAAGGCTACGCACACGGTGCTCTACTCGCTTTCACCGGCAAGAATCCCCTCCCGGATAGCAACGAGAGGAGTAACTCGGGCGTTGTAACACCGGAAAGTTTCCTTCTTCCTAACGATGGTGGTTCGAGCGTCTTCGTGACGGCAATCATCCAGGCGAGTACATTGGTACGGAGACCCACGATGCTCGGAAGATGCCACATAAGCTGCGCCAGGAGATCCGGCATGTCGATGAGCGGTCTAGCGGACAGCGGGGTCGCGGCAGCGCTCATCTCGGGGGTGGTCTTGTCGAGGCCCATGTTGGGGGGAGTGCACAGTGCGCTCCTGCCCCCGTGCGGAAGTGTTGGGGAGCACGACGATCCCGTGCGTTCCCGAGATGGCCCGGGAGCACGACGATCGAGCTCCTCTGTTGCTTTTGCAGGGCCCACGTGGAGAGTTGGGAGATGGTGAGTCTCCAGGTCTCCAGCCGATTGTGACACCCCGCCTGAATACCACTGTACACAGACGAGTGTCGCCCACACACCAGCCCAGGAATCACTCTGGTGTGCGCACTTACAACACGTACCAAGAACATAGGCACAACTGTAAAAGGATTCATAAGCCAAAGTGGCTTGAATCAATACATTACCCCATAGATGGTTTATTACAGAGATGGGGGCAGCGGAATAATAACTGTCTACGGAAGCACAGACGTGGAGCGGCTCCAATCCACAGGGATCTGACTGGGTTACTCTTCCTAGCTCACAAACGCTCGACTCCTCCTAGGGAAAGTGGATCCTTAGATAAACCTGAAAATCTGGCTACGCGAATAGCCAGGGATGAAAGCCATGTGAGTACGTTTGAATGTACTCGCAAACAAGCAAACCAAGTAACATATACAACAAGAAAAGCAATCCATGGCATTCAAGCATGCTCAAGTTATTAGAGTATATTAGTTATCATAGCAATGCAACTTGATCAATATTAATAATCATGGCATAAGAAATATTAACATGATGAATCTGAACAATATTAACAGGATGAATCTAGCATGTTATCATGAATAAGACTAATGCAATAACAATCAACACATGGAATGATCAATATCATCATAATGAAATGAGCATTCTACCATGATTAAGACTAGTGCAAACAGCACATGGAACATTCATGATCATCGCATGACCATGCAGCTTACCTCGGAGTCATTACCGACTCCACCTTCAAGTGACGGGTCATCACATGACCACTCAACGGATTAGGTGTCCTTATGTTACCACCCAATCATGACCACTCCACGGATTAGGTGTCCTTATGTTACCACCCAATCATTGCATGACCATCAACTCAGCATCATTATTATACTGGTTTGTGTTGACCATAGTGTGACCTAGTACGAACTGTGTCCCATGACCGAGGACGCAGCTATTCGAATATATTTTGACTCTGCAGAGTTTGTGCACGTTACCCACATTATGGAGTTCCTCCTCCATCAAGCACCTCGGTACTTGTCCCACAGGATCCTTGGAAATCATACCGGAGGAGTGGACTAGGACCTCTCCAACGAAACCCGGCTACCGCGTAACCTCCCTACGCACTCACCGACACACGGTCTTGGGTATCCCTGTGGTTAGGTGTCCACGTTACCACCAGAACCACTCTGCCACCTTGTGGCAAACTGTCCCAACGGGGACTCCTGGGTAAACAACTATGGATGTCAATGTTATCACCACCTACTGGGCCAGGGTAGCGTGTGTGCATAACCTCTCCTCTTTGGTGATATCCGTAGAAGGCACTACGATAGCACGAGTTAAGGCCCGCCCATACAAGCAAATGTGGCTGCACGAATAAAGCTCGGTTCGGTGGCACTGGGTCAACGGTTATATTATGTTCATCAAGTTTGAGCATTAGTTCTTGCAGCATAAATTGAACAAGGCAACATGGCATGAACATAGCACTACCACCAAACACGTCCAACCACTAGCATGGCATGAATCTAGTAAGCATGGACATTAAAGCATGAATAAGGTCAACACATGTAAAACTACCGGCATAAGCATGATATGATTAACATGAACAACATGGGCATGATACTAACCAGTAAACATGGCATGGTCACTTTTAGCATTATCAGATCAAGTAGAAATGTATAAACAACACAAGCATGATACTTACGAGTGAACATAGCATGATCGGCATAAACATATCAGGTAAGCATGGAATAAGCATGTCAAGTCAAGTTAACAGCTAAGGGTTTAGTTCATCGTTAAAGCAACATGACAAGATCACATTTTAAACACACAAGAACAACACGGCACAATGCTTGGAGCATATATCAGATGGCTTGCTTGCCTGGGGGGTGTCGATGAATCCACCGGACGGACGTGCGGTCGCCCTCCGAAAAGATTTGACGGGACCGACGGTTCTCCGGCAAAGCCTAACGACAACCGAGGGCAAAAGGGTAAATATAACAATGAAAACAAAGAATGAAACTTGCACCAACGGAACGGGCTTGAAAAACTGAGAACCTGGGCTTTCGAATCACCTCAATCGGAGTCACGGTCGCGAAGTTACGGGCATTCGTTCGATAGCCGGGAAAACAAGCTTATCGGGTGAACGTCCACCACTTGGAAGATTCAGATCTGGAGAGAGAAAACGTCTTCTAATAGAAACACGCTTTCGGAGTAGTGAAAGCGTATTCAGTCTTGCAGAACAGAGAAATACGTCTCCTGGCTAATAAAGAGCACATCCAGACATAGAAGAACAAAAATACGCTTTCAACACAGGAAAATGTACTCTCACCCGACGCAGTAACAAAATATGTTTTCTGCCTAGGAAGACGTACTTCGAAAGTACGCCTACCACTGGATCTCGCGGGCCCAGGGTTATCACGCTGACGCGCGGGCCCCACGCGCCAGCGGCTCCTCTCTCCTTGCTTTGCTTCCATCTCGCTCGCGTCATGGGAGCAGGGGAGGCTCGCGGCTGCAGGGGAAGGCCGAGGCCGGCGCGGTCTTCGACGGAGATGGGCGGGGCGGGGTCGCCGGCGTGCTCCTCCGAGAGCGGCTCGCCGGGGCGGAGCCACCTGGCTCGCGGGGACGCACGGGGGCGCCGGTGCGGGGCCGGGGCCAAAGCCACGGCAGGCGCGGCCGCGGGCGTCCTGTGCGGGCTCGGTCCGGCGGGGCTTCTAGCGGTGAGGGCGCGGCGGAGGAGGCGATGCGGCCTACTGGGCACCGCTCGGGCCAGGCTGAGCTCGGGGAGCAAGGGCGCGGGGTCGAGAGGACAAGGCCGAGGCCAACGTCACGGCGAGCGTGGCCGGGGTGGCTCTAGCCATGGGTGGGTGAGATGGCTACGGGCTCGGGGGAGGCCGTGGTGCTGCTGCTTGCTGGGAGGGCTCGGGCTTCGGCACCTATTATAGCCAGGGGCGAGAGCACGAGCGAGAGCTCAAAGCTCCCAGATCATGGCCATGTGGCAGCCATGCCGTGGAGCATCGGCGTCGGCACCGGCGTCCACGGGCTACCAAACAAGGCGGGAAGAGCACGCGTGGTCTGGACCAGCTTGGGGAGCACGCGGGACATGAAGAGACACGAGGAAGAGGACGATGCGGATGAGGATCCAGTACAAGCACTTGTTGGACGTTAGCTGGACCTGCCACATGCGTGGTCACCCAGGTCAACACGTGTCCCGCGCATGCTTGTGACTAGGAACCGTGCCCACATGGCGAGGTGACATCTCAGGAGGTGGAATCACTCACTTGGAAGGGCATGCATGGAATGGAGCTACTGAAATTGACCTGACCTAGCTCCAAGCAGCAAGGTGCTTGTACTGACCTGGGGGAGGCACACCTGGTGAAATGATCCCAAACTTGTGTCACAGCTGTCTAACACTAGGATGATTATCTCCACCAAGTTTGAGCACAAATGGATCAATGTACATAGCACTTCCTTTACAAATGCACCAACTAGGCAGAAGGTGTGTTGTGCTGTGGTGTGGCTAGTACACTGGTCTACGTGGCTTGAAATTTAGCAGAGCTTCATCATATACTAGTGTTAGAATGTACACCAAATTTCAGCTCAAATGGACAAGGCCAGCTTGCACTTCCTTCACAAAGTTGCCTGCTGGACAGAAACTTTGGGAATTTATTGTGCATTACTGGCTTGGCCATTAGGGCTCAAATTTGTTGCAACACCATGACATGGTCAGGGGAAAAGGCACAAAAAGTTTGGGAGGCAATGGGCAAACATAAATAACACTTCCTTTGGAAAGTGTTATTCTGCCCTGAATTTTGAAATGGAAGCTATGCTCATCTTTTGGAAAGTGTTTATTGTGCATTACTGTCTTGGCCATTAGGGCTCAAATTTGTTGCAACACCATGACATGGTCAGGGGAAAAGGCACAAAAAGTTTGGGAGGCAATGGGCAAACATAAATAACACTTCCTTTGGAAAGTGTTATTCTGCCCTGAATTTTGAAATGGAAGCTATGCTCATCTTTTGAACTATGGAACCCCATATTTTGGTATAAATGGCCATGGGTTGGATACTAGGAGCTCCACAATACATTTGAGCACAAATGGGGCAACCAAAATTGTAGCTCCTTTGCAAATGGGCTAAAAGGGAATTATTGGCTTTATAAAGAAAATCACAATTTCCTTTATTCAATCATAGCCAATACCTTTGGAAGAGGTCGAGAGGATAACCAAGATCATCTCCACAAGTTTACACGACCTTTAGAGATGTCTAGGTATTTTCCGGGATTTAATTCCATCGATTGGCACAAATGGAATTAAGCTGATATGAAGAACATTGCACCTGACGTAGCAATATCCTTGCATATCCGGGGTCGAGGGTCTAGGGAGGGATCTTGCCTTGCAAAGGGGCGGAGCAAAGGGTTGCAAGGTCAAGGATTGTATGGATTCTTCTGGTCATAAACCAGACTCCAGGGGAAAAAGATCGGGAGAAAAAGCTAGGAAGGATTAACATCACAAAAATCGATAACCCCATTTTTGGGGTGTTACAAACCTTCCCCCCTTAAAAGAATCTCGTACTCGAGATTCGTAGGGTTAGCTCAAAATCACACCTACTCCTCGAAAACTTCCGGGCTGGGGAAAATGATGCACGGGTGCATCACGATCGAGATACGGATATCGTGGGATTACCTCCACTGTTAGGGGTCACCATTTTTAGAAAATATAAAAATTCACTTTTCCAAAAATGCTAACGTCACCCCGATGAACAGCGGTTCCTCCTGCTGGCATGTGGGACTAGGGCCCCCTGGCAGCCTCTTCTTCTTCTTCCTCTGGCTACCTCCGCTTCTCCTGCGGTGGTGCTGCTCCGAGTGGAGCTGGGGCTACACGCACCTAGCTCATAGAGCACTCGGGACCCTACGGAGGTAGTGCGCGGCGGGCACGGGTCGACGCGGTGAGTGCTCTCGCATCGCGGGCCAGCACCGATGGCAGCACTGCTCGCGGACTCGCTTCGGGGACGCCGATGGTCGGGCGGCGAGGATCCTGGACCTCGTTCACCGTACACCGGGCTCGGGCTATAAAAGACGGCGATGCAGCTACTGGTAGCACACGCCATGCCGCTCTACTATCTCTTCGTCTTGGAGGAGCTGGAGCCACGGTCCTTTGGCGAGGCCGTGTTCCTGGAGCTGCTACGGTGCCTGCTCGCTGGGCTGCTAGTTGCGCTGGTCGGCTCGTCGCTCTTGCTGTGGGTGGTCACCCGGCAGGAGCGAGCTCGCGAAAGGGAGGGCAGGGATGCGGTAGCTCGGGAGCGGGATGACGATGGCGCGGCGGCTGGTGGTCCTCTGGGCTTGCTCCACCGCCGCTTCGGACCGGCGGAATGAGCAGGGCTGCGGCGAGGCGAGGCAGCTGGCTGCCGGATGTCACGCAAGGTGGTGACGGCGGCACCACTGTTTCGGAGGCTTGGAGGGGTCGGAGGGGTTCTGGCAACGCGAGGGTCTCGCCTCTGGTTGCTCCTCATCAAGTGACAACCAGGCTGGACGGGCATCGGGGTAGGATCCGGGTCTGCAATTGTACTGGAAGGTTGCCAGGCTTTGGCCGCAATAAAATTCTCAGAGTTTATCCGAGATTGCGACTGGCTCTGTGACTGGGTTCAGGGGCTGGGAAAATCTCCTCTGAATCCCGGGGTCAAAGGTCTAGCAAAACGGGGAAGGCGCAGAAGGGCGGGAGATGTGTCCTTGCGTTCCATCCAGGTACTGGGTTGATCGTACCCATGAGGAATGAATCTCACGCGGGAGCGAGCGTGCAACGTTCCAACAGCAAACTCAAACCAGCATACATGCAAATGCAAGAAAACACATCAGATAGAAACACACTAAGATGTTTTAATGCCAGTGGGTATATGTACTCGGGGTTACATATACCTAAACTCGCTCGCATTTATTAG
Source organism: Bromus sterilis (assembly GCA_950022295.1). Taxonomy (NCBI): domain Eukaryota; kingdom Viridiplantae; phylum Streptophyta; class Magnoliopsida; order Poales; family Poaceae; genus Bromus; species Bromus sterilis. The sequence goes on from OX465596.1 coordinate 278,326,537, forward strand.
AGACTCAGAACGAGTCCAAGGTTAAGGGTGTAAGTGCTCTACTAATTACAAACATCTTGGAAAACACCGTCAGCCCAGTTAAACATTTCTGCTTAACAGGGGACAGATGCAACAAATGCACAAACAAATACGACATACATAAAGCATTACAGCACACAGGCGATACAAGAATCACATGCAACACAAGCAACAGAAACAAGCGCGAACTGACTACGCACTCTACGATGACCACTCACTCGGGACTACGGTTCCCATCCTCTGGCGAGGACGGAAGACCAGCTAGGGAACATCTAAAGAACTAGTCTAGCTCAGGCTCTCCTAGAGGACGCAGGCTGAGATGCTTCCCGAAGTCGGGTAACTCGGCCAGTCAGGACTCAACTCCTGGGACAGCGGCTGGATCTTGCTAGAGCAGACCTTGCCGATACAGCTGAAGGATGGCTCTGCTGGTGGGGTCGGCGTAGACAGTGCCTAGGTTGCACTCGTCCACTGGCTGGGAGGGTAGCACCACTTGAGAGGGTGGCACGACCTGAGAGGATAGCACTGGGTTTGGCAGCAGGAGATCGACGGCTTGAGAGGAACCTTGGCGTCCTGCGCGGTACGCGGCTCCAACGGCTTGCGTTATGCCACTATCCATGGCTTTGAACTCCCCAAGAATGCCGCCGAGAAGTAGTCCCTGGGCGGTGCTGAACTGAACCAGACGAACTATTGCCGGATCGGCTTCCTTGGTGGTGTCGGCAAGCTCGTAGCCAAATCTTGACACATTCGGGAAGTAGCGGAACTCCCGCATCTCCCCGATGTGCGGAAACTTGAATCGGAGGCGACTAAGAGCTTATGCGGCAGCCGTCTAGATGGCCAACGCTGCAGTGGGCATGGGCTTTCCCACAAAGACTACGGGCTCTCCAATCTTGTCGGGACCAAGGTGGATGAGCACCTTTGCACAATATCGGCAAAGGCGAGGGATAGGCTCGGATTGGAACACCTGGTAATCGGGGTTAACAAGACAGTCAAGGGCTTGGGAAATCATTTCCCAAAGGAGGCGGGGAGAACCAGCATGGTTGACCACCGAGGTCTTGCTGTAAAAGGTGGGGGCTTTGAAAAAGCCGGACATGGTTTCCAGGAAGAAACTGGCTGGGGTTCTCTGGTGATCTGGCTTACTGAGCGGGGAATGCTGCAGCAAGGAGGACGGGGTTTTATAGGCAACAAGGCTGGGGCACACAGGAATGGCAGGGATCTCCTCAGACAAAGAAAAGGATACTCCTGGCACTGCGGACAACTAGGGTTGGCTGGGGTCCAATCCCAGGGTAGCTAGGTGGTCGGTCCACTGGTTAGGCAGGCGTCAAATCCGACTACGTCAACTGTTAATATACAGTGGCCATGCCGGATTCCACGGGATAGGGCAACACTATGGGGCTCACTATCGGTCTCCCTACCGATGGGACAACTCAGGGGCAAACAATAAAACCGACAAAGACTGAGCAAACAACAAACAAAAAGGCACCAAGAAGCAAACATAGCTCCACATCTATGGGCTATCCACACGTGGATGCAGATCCACTAACTACACTAACTTAGCGCACTCGATGCTTCTCTAAGGATTTAGAAGCAAAATCACACAATGCTCCTGGTAGCAATTGGCGTAAAGCTTCTACTACTTCCTCAGGGAGAACATCAAACTCACCGCATGACCATAGCCAAGGTGGCTTAGTCAACTAGTCTATGGTTGTTTAGGAAAGATGGAACTAGCGTTTCCCAACGGAAACAAGATATAAGGAGAGATATACCACGGTTAGCAAGAAGGGTGAGGATATCTGGCTTGCCTAGGGGTTTTAAGGGCTCACGGTCATTGCCCAGTGTGATAATTTCACACCAGAGACGAATGCCATGAGAGTCGAGGCATAGATGAGAGGGAAATCCTATGACATTGTCTTTTGATCAATAGTAGCCGTTCCGACTTGGAAAAGATGGCTGAAATCCATCTGGGCTTTCTATTGAGCAAAAGGCAATGAATCCAGCTAGGGGTAACCTACAGTTAGCCTGGCTGCTCTGATACCATGTTTGTGACACCCCGCCTGAATACCACTGTACACACACGAGTGTTGCCCACACACCATCCCAGGAATAACTCTGGTGTGCGCGCCTACAACACGTACCAAGAACATAGGCACAACTGTAAAAGGATTCATAAGCCAAAGTGGCTTGAATCAATACATTACCACCATAGATGGTTTATTACAGAGATGGGGGCAGCGGAATAATAACTGTCTACGGCAGCACGGACTTGGAGCGGCTCCAATCCACAGGGATCTGACTGGGTTACTCTTCCTAGCTCGCAAACGCTCGACTCCTCCTAGGGAAAGCGGATCCTTAGATAAACCTGAAAATCTGGCTACGCGAATAGCCAAGGATGAAAGCCATGTGAGTACGTTTGAATGTACTCGCAAACAAGAAAACCAAGTAACATATACAACAAGCAAAGCAATCCATGGCATTCAAGCATGCACAAGTTATTAGAGTATATTAGTTATCATAGCAATGCAACTTGATCAATATTAATAATCATGGCATAAGCAATATTAACATGATGAATCTGAACAATATTAACAGGATGAATCTAGCATGTTATCATGAATAAGACTAATGCAATAACAATCAACACATGGAATGATCAATATCATCATAATGAAATGATCATTCTACCATGATTAAGACTAGTGCAAACAACCCATGGAACATTAATGATCATCGCATGACCATGCAGCTTACCTCGGAGTCATTACCGACTCCACCTTCAAGTGACAGGTCATCACATGACCACTCAACGGATTTGGTGTCCTTATGTTACCACCCAATCATGACCACTCCACGGATTAGGTGTCCTTATGTTACCACCCAATCATTGCATGACCATCAACTCAACATCATTATTATACCGGTTTGTGTTGATCATAGTGTGACCTAGTACGAAATGTGTCCCATGACCGAGGACGCGGCTATTCGAATAGATTTTGACTCTGCAGAGTTTGTGCACGTTACCCACATTATGGAGTTCCTCCTCCATCCAGCACCACGGTACTTGTCCCACAGGATCCTTGGAACTCGTACCGCAGGAGTGGACTAGGACCTCTCCAACGAAACCCGACTACCGCGTAACCTCCCTACGGACTCACCGACACACGGTCTTGGGTATCCCTGTGGTTAGGTGTCCACGTTACCACCAGAACCACTCGGCCACCTTATGGCAAACTGTCCCAACGGGGACTCCCGGGTAAACAACTATGGATGTCAATGTTATCACCACCTACCGGGCCACGGTAGCGTGTGTGCATAACCTTCACTCTTTGGTGATATCCGTAGAAGGCACTACGATAGCACGAGTTAAGGCCCGCCCATACAAGCAAATGTGGTTGCATGAATAAAGCTCGGTTCGGTGGCACTGGGTCAACGGTTATATTATGTTCATCAAGTTTTAGCATTAGTTCTTGCAGCATAAATTGAACAAGGCAACATGGCATGAACATAGCACTACCACCAAACACGTCCAACCACTAGCATGGCATGAATCTAGTAAGCATGGACATTAAAGCATGAATAAGGTCAACACATATAAAACTACCGGCATAAGCATGATATGATTAACATGAACAACATGGGCATGATACTAACCAGTAAACATGGCATGGTCACTTTTAGCATTATCATATCAAGTAGAAATGTATAAACAACACAAGCATGATACTTACGAGTGAACATAGCATGATCGACATAAACATATCACGTAAGCATGGCATAAGCATGTCAAGTCAAGTTAACAGCTCAGGGTTTAGTTCATCGTTAAAGCAACATGACAAGATCACATTTTAAACACACAAGAACAACACGGCACAATGCTTGGAGCATATATCAGATGGCTTGCTTGCCCGGGGGGTGTCGATGAATCCACCGGACGGACGTGCGGTCGCCCTCCGAAAAGATTTGACGGGACCGACGGTTCTCCGGCGAAGCCTAACGACAACCGGGGGCAAAAGGGTAAATCTAACAATAAAAAGAAAGCATGAAACTTGCACCAACGGAACGGGCTCAAAAAACTGAGAACCTGGGCTTTCGAATCACCTCAATCGGAGTCACGGTCACGAAGTTACGGGCGTTCGTTCAATAGCCGGGAAAACAAGCTTATCGGGTGAACGTCCACCACTTGGCAGATTCAGATCTGGAGAGAGAAAACGTCTTCTAATAGAAACACGCTTTCGAAGTAGTGAAAGTGTATCCAGTCCTGCAGAGCAGAGAAATACGTCTCCTGGCTAATAAAGCGCACTTCCAGACGTAGAAGAACAAAAATACGCTTTCAACACAGGAAAACGTACTCTCGCCCGACGCAGTAACAAAATACGTTTTCCGCCTAGGAAGACGTACTTCGAAAGTACGCCTCCACTGGATCTCGCGGGCCCTGGGTTATCACGCTGACGCGCGGGCCCCACGCGCCAGCGGCTCCTCTCTCCTTGCTCTGCTTCCATCTCACTCGCGTCACGGGAGCAGGGGAGGCTCGCGGCTGCAGGAGAAGGCCGAGGCCGGCGCGGTCTTCGGCGGAGCTAGGTAGGGCGGGGTCGCCGGCGTGCTCCCCCGAGAGCGGCTCGCCGGGGCGGAGCCACCTGGCTCGCGGGGACGCACGAGGGCACTGGTGCGGGGCCGGGGCCGAAGCCACGGCGGGCGCGGCCGCGGGCGGCCTGTGCGGGCTCGGTCCGGCGGGGCTTCCAGCGGTGAGGGCGCGGCGGAGGAGGCGCTGCGGCCTACTGGGCACCGCTCGGGCCGGGCTGAGCTCGGGGAGCAGGGGCGCGGGGTCGAGAGGACAAGGCCAAGGCCAAGGTCACGGCGGGCGTGGCCGGGGTGGCTCTAGCCATGGGGGGGGTGAGATGGCTAGGGGCTCGGGGGGAGGCCGTGGTGCTGCTGCTTGCTGGGAGGGCTCGGGCTTCGGCTCCTCTTATAGCCAGGGGCGAGAGCACGAGCGAGAGCTCGAAGCTCCCAAATCATGGCCAAGCGGCGGACATGCCGTGGAGCATCGGCGTCGGCACCGGCGTCCACGGGCTACCAAACAAGGCGGGAAGAGCACGCGTGGTCTGGACCAGCTTGGGGAGCACGCTGGACATGAAGAGACATGAGGAAGAGGACGATTCGGATGAGGATCCAGTACAAGCACTTGCTGGACGTGAGCTGGACCTGCCACATGCGTGGTCACCCAGGTCAACACGTGTCCCGCGCATGCTTGTGACAAGGAACCGTGCCCACATGGCGAGGTGACATCTCAGGAGGTGGAATCACTCACTTGGAAAGGCATGCATGGAATGGAGCTACTGAAAGTGACCTGACCTAGCTCCAAGAAGCAAGGTGCTTGTACTAACCTGGGGTAGGCACACCTGGTGAAATGATCCCAAACTTGTGTCACAGCTGTCTAACACTAGGATGATTATCTCCACCAAGTTTGAGCACAAATGGATCAATGTACATAGCACTTCCTTTACAAATGCACCTACTAGTCAGAAGGTGTTTGTGCTGTGGTGTGGCTAGCACACTGGTTTACTTGGCTTGAAATTTGGCAGAGCTTCATCATATACTAGTGTTAGAATGTACACCAAATTTCAGCTCAAATGGACAAGGCCAGCTTGTACTTCCTTCACAAAGTTGCCTGCTGGACAGAAACTTTGGGAATTTATTGTGCATTACTGGCTTGGCCATTAGGGCTCAAATTTGATACAACACCATGACATGGTCAGGGGAAAAGGCAAAAAAAGTTTGGGAGGCAATGGGCAAACATAAATAACACTTCCTTTGGAAAGTGCTATTCTGCCCCTGAATTTGGAAATGGAAGCTATGCTCATCTTTTGAACTATGGAACCCCATGTTTTGGTATAAATGGACATGGGTTGGATACTAGGAGCTCCACAATTCATTTGAGAACAAATGGGGCAACCAAAATGGTATCTCCTTTGCAAATGGGCTAAAGGGAATTATTGGCTTTATAAAGAAAATCACAATTTCCTTTATTCAATCAAAGCCAATACCTTTGGAAGAGGTCAAGAGGATAACCAAGATCATCTCCACAAGTTTACACAACCTTTAGAGATGTCTAGGTATTTTCCGGGATTTAATTCCATCGATTGGCACAAATGGAATTAAGCTGATATGAAGAACATTGCACCTGACGTAGCAATATCCTAGCATATCCGGGGTCGAGGGTCTAGGGAGGGATCTTGCCTTGCAAAGGGGCGGAGCAAAGGGTTGCAAGGTCAAGGATAGTCTGGATTCTTCTGGTCGTAAACCAGACTCTAGGGGAAAAAGATCGGGAGAAAAATCTAGGAAGGATTAACAACACAAAAATCGATAACCCGATTTTTGGGGTGTTACACCGATCACCGGAAGGGAGAAACTGGTTGAGGGCCCTGACTTGTGCTAGCGCATCCGCGGGGGGTACGCAACCCATTGGGAGTGGGAATGCGCGGAGTCCCACCGCGCTGTTTGGAGTCTCGGCCCCGCTCGGCTCCGGCAATGCACCTCCTGGGTGTACGGGGGAGCGATGAGAGGGTCCTACACTGCTGGGTGAGGGATGGCCTCCGTAAGGCGCTATTTATTTGGGTCTGTCAGGCTGGGTTGTGTGCTCCTCGCCGGAACCCTGAGCGCGGCGTGTAGACGGGTCTTCTGGAGGTGGTGGGGATGCCGCGGGGCCGCTTGCTCCGTGTTCCTCACCGTTGCGCTCTGGGGGCGGAAGGCCACCGGCCGACTGTCCTCCCTTCGAGCCAGTCTCGGCTCCTCTCCGGCCGCGGGACGAGTGGTCTCTCCGCGCTCGGTGGCGGGAGAGCGTTTCCAAGGTGGAAAGCCCTCCGTCAATGTCGTGTTGAGGGTGAGCTCGCGTGTGTAGAGGGGTCGACATTGCAAGGCTGGCTTGGCGATGAAGATCATCATATGACGTGTGTGTGGTGCCCTCCTTCTAGCGCCATATGTCGGGGGTCGGATCCCCCGAGGGTGATACAGTTCCGAGACGCGCACGCGAAACACAATGAAGATCGTCGACACCGGGACACACTGGGATTTACCCAGGTTCGGGCCGTCCGGAGACTAAAAACCCTACTCCTGCTTGTTAGGATTGATACGATGTGCGTTACAAAGGTGTGGATCTCTTCCAAGATGGATACAGTCTCTGGATGATAAAGGGATGTTGTTGATGATCCGTCCCTCACTATCCAGTAATTTGGGCCTCCCTATTATAGCTCAAGGGGGTCACAACAAGTGGCCATGGGCGGTGTTGTTCTTCTGGAACCGGGGGTGATGGATTGATGTCTACGCACGCTTCTATTCTTTTAGACTATGTTGGGCCTCCAAGCGCAAAGGTTTGTAGGACAGCAGCAATTTCCCTCAAGTGGATGACCTAAGGTTTATTGAAATCAGGGAAGTAGAGGTTGAAGATGGTCTCTCTCAAGCAACCCTGCAATTAAGATACAAGAAGTCTCTTGTATCCTCAACACACCTAATACAACTAGGAGTTGTATAGGTGCACTAGTTCGGTGAAGAGATGGTAAAATACGAGTGATAGGTGTGGCAAAGCAAGGTAATATAAATCTGTAATAAAAAGTGCAGCAAGCAAACATGTGACAAAAGTGAGCTCAAACGGTGTAACAATGGTGGAAACAAGGCCTAGGATTCATAATTTCACTAGTGGCAACTCTCAACAACACTAACGTAGTCTAATCACATGATATTTCCCATAAAACATGCAATGGAGAGGCACTCGTAGATCATTCCTTTGTGGTCAAGAGAGGATGAGAATTATGTAGGGCTACAAAAGCACACCTCAAAGTTCGTAGTTCTCAATCTATGGATTTCCCAATGTCACCGTGGCCATCCAAAGAGAGTACCACAATCACCACAACATATCTCAAGGATAGTGAAAGACAAGCACCAAGATACTCTCAATCTTCAATCAACACACAAAAGAGGAAATCACTCATGATAATATTCTTCTAACCCATGTCCAATAGACCGCTGTCACCTTGGTCTCGGGGATTATACTAGATAAGATCAATTGAGTACATCAATCCAATACATAGAGGAAGGGGAAATATCATGGGATCACCCTAGATTAACATAGCCTATGATCACAACGAAGATCACATCATGGGAGAGAGAGAAGAACACATAGCTACTGGTAGAAACCTCAGCCCCGAGGGAGAACTACTCCCGCTTCATAGAGGGAGGAAGCAACGTCGATGGAGATGAATCCGGGGCACTTCCCCGTCCCGGGAGGGTGCCGGCATAGGAATTCTGGTCCCCCGAAGCTTGTTGGCGATGGCGGTGGAGAACGGAATCGCTTCTCGAAAAAGTACTTCGATATTAGGGATTTCCTCCGCGGGGGCCAAAGGAGGGGACCAGGGGGGGCCACAGGGAAACCAGGAGGGCAGGTGGCGCGGCCTAGGGTGGACCCGCGCCGGGCACCCTCCTGGGCCCCTGGTGGTGGCCCTCCTGCCATTTCTTGGTTATTCCGGAAGCTTCCGGGACGCTGATTTTTTATATAATTTTTCCGGAATTTTTGGAGCACTTTTAATGGCCGGAAAACCTGAAATACAAAAACAACAGCAAACAGGAACTAGCAACTAGGTGCACTGAGTTAATAGGTTATTCCAAATATGATCAAAAGTGTATGAAAGTTCAAGCAAAACATGGCAAAGTCACACAAATCATGCATGGAGCAAGAAGAAATTATAGATACGTTTGGGACGTATCAACATCCCCAAGGTTAATTCCTGCTCGTCCTCGAGTAGGGAAATGGTAACAAGCATAATTTATGTGGCGACATGCCACACAACCATATAAGAACATTGAAAGTAAAGCAATTAAAGCATGCAATTCAATTCAAGTCTTAACAAGAAAGAGTCTATATTAGCATTGACACAAGCAACAAAAGAACAAAAGGTGAAAAAGCTCTCGCTGTCCGTGACTCGAATGTCTCCAGATGGTGTTTGCGTGCAAGCAGGGGACTGGGAAAAAGAGAGAGAAAAAGGTTGTTGAGAACAACTATCTACTAAAGTTTCACACTTGGTCTCCTTTGGATTCTTATCTTAACTCGTCCCCAGACCACTAGCCAGGTACAAGTCAAACTGATCCACTCCCTTTCGATATTTTGAGCACTCATGCAATGGATGAGCGTGAGCAAGAAAGTTGACACCTAAAAGGTGAAACAGAAAGAAGGTGGAGGAGGAAGACAAAAAGGTGTGAAAGGCTCACACCAATGAGGACATCAAAAAGGTGTGAAAGGCTCAGGTGCCTGGAGATGATAGATATGATGTGAGGAGTAGGGATTTCCATGCAACGGATGCACATGTGAGCTAAAATCTCTCCAAGGGAACTAGTGGGGGTGCATCTGACTTGCTTGCTCAAGAAGACCTAGAGCTCGTTTGAGGAGGCTCATCATTGGAATATACAAGCCAAGTTCTACAGTGTGAAGGTCCCCACATAGCTATATGCATGATGATGATCTCTATGGAGTACAAGGGATATAGGATGAAGTACTAGTGTGGATCTCTCAAAAGGAATAGTAGTGTGCCCCCTTCTCTCTTTTTATTTTTATTTTTCTCTTTTTTCTATTTTTTTTGTATTTTTTTGGTGGCCTCAATGGGTCTTTCTATTTTACTCTCATATGTCCCCTTTGGGATCTTTTGATTTTGTCCTCTTTGGGATCTTTTCCTCACATTAGGGGCAACACTCTATATTGTACAAGAATATAGGAGATCTTTCACACTTTACAAAGGTACTCACATAAAGAAGATATAACTATCATGATGCAAATTTATGCCTCTGCCAGGATAGCAGGATATGCAATGATACTAGCGCATCATGTAGCATTAGGGCAAGGCTCAACTAGCATGCGGCTCATCGATCAAGCAAGCAGCATGTATGACATGAGGATCAAGTCATGAGAAGGTGGATGTTGCATGGCAATGTATCTCGGAAAGGCTATGGAAATGCATTGTAGGTAGGTATGGTGGCTGTTTTGAGGAAAGATATAAGGAGGCTTATGATGACAGAGCGTATCGTGCCAAGGGTTTGGATGCACCGGCGAAGTATGCTCCAACTCTCAAGGTGAGAAAGGGCAATGCACGGTACCGAAGAGGATAGAAAAAGTATAGGTGGGTGGAAGTGTCAACTTTCGAATACTCACATTAGTCCGAAGAACTCATGCAATTATTATCGGTAACTCTCAATCTAATCAGGAGGTTCTCAAAGAGACAAGTACCCCGAGGAGGAGTGTATGGGGGTTTGGTTATCCTTGCGCATCCTCGACTCATGGTACGTGAGTGTACTCTAATATTCGAACCCTCCAGAGGTTAGTGATCCATCTATTAGCTAGAGTTCTCAACAGGGGTTTTCGTTTTCGAAAATAAACACGGATTTCCCAAAATACGACACCTATCACTAATAGGCTAGAGCTCTTGACACCAAAATTTCAAACATTACTCACATCAATACCTCAAAACTATTGCAAGTTACTACTAAAATTAAATATCAACCTCAATTACCTACTTTCAAGACAAGACACAACTCAGTGCAACAACCAGCTCTCTTAACAAGATAAACATGAAAACTAAAGAGAGTTCCACCTGAGACAAAAGAAAAGCTCTAGAAGAAAACTAAAGCACTACAACTAAACAGGGCAGCAGCTAAGAAAAGAAAAAGAACAACTCACAGCTAAGGAAATAATCATGCAAATCCTATGAGGAGTTCTAGTTCAAACGGAGCGCGTTTCTCTCCCACACAAAGTAATACGGGATCTAACTTGTTATGAACAGCAAGAAAACCTAAAGAAAACTAAAAATAAAACCTAAGAGCGAGACGCTCCAAGCATAGCACATAACGCATGAAGTGATAAAAATATAGTGCAACGAGGGATGAACTGATAATTGTTGATGGAGAAGGGGATGCACGGGGGCATCCCCAAGCTTAGACGCTTGAGTCTCCTTGAATATTTATTGGGGGTGCACATGGGCATCCCCAAGGTTGAGCGCTTGACACTCCCGAATCTTCTTTTATCATCTACCATCGCACACTTGAAAACTCCCTTCATTCATAACTCATCATAAGCTGATTAGAGAGGTTAGTACCCTTAATAGATAATTTTTCCCACTGGATATAAAGATATTCTTGAAGAGCTACTGTTTCTAAAGATTGCCAAAAAGTTTTTTCAAAGAAAAAGCAAGCTTAAGGTTTGCAAAAGTTAGGAGAGAAAAAGCGTGGCAGAATCTGTGAAAAACAGAACAGCAGGTAGTAAAGAATTTTTTTAGGGGTACTTCTGCAACTCGAATCAAAAAAATCAGAACAGACGCTCGAAATTCAATTGTATGGAGCACGCTGTCAAAAAAATCAGATCAAAAAGATGATCTGGTGACTTTAGGCTAATTTTTCCGTCCAAGGACAGAATCTGTTTTCTGGACAGCATGTCACAACTTTTGAACTTTCTTGCAATCGGAGGCTAGACTTGGCACAAAGATTGAAAATAAAGATACAATGATGTTTCTACAGTAGTAACAATCATCAAGACCACTAAAAACTGAAAGTAAAAACTCAAACTAAAGATAACAAGGGTTGTCTCCCTAGAGCTCTTTCTTTATAGACATAAAGATAGGCTTAAGATTTTAATGATGCTCTCATAGGAATAAGGAATAAGAGTTGAAGAACAAAAGAGAGCATCAAGAAGCAAATATCAAACACATTTAAGTCTAACATGCTTCCTATGCAAAGGGATCTTGTAGAGGAAAAACTCATTGAAGCATAAAGATATTAGCATAGGAAGGCAAAATAAGTGCAACTTCAAAACCATCAACATTAAGAGAGGGAACTTGATATTATTGAAATATCTATAAGCATATGTTCCCCTCTCATAATAATTTTCAGTGGGATCATGAATAAACTAAACAATATAAGTATCACATAAATCATTGTTATCATGATCCACATGCAAAAGGGTACTCTTACTCTCCACATAAGCATAATCTTTCTCATTGGTAATAGTGGGAGTAGGACTATCATAAACAACATGAACACTATAGATTAATTGTGTATTAGGAAGATGGTGTTCAACAAGGGAGTAATTCCCTCCATGATTATGACAAGTTTCATAAGGATAATTTCTCCTTATGTCATAGGTACCTTTATAATCACTAAAGATAGGAGTTATAACATCATCATAGTAGATAAGAGCATTATCATTGCTAGAAACTATATTTGTAAACATGTTGTCTTTATTCTTGCTAGCAAAAGAATTATCAATTACCACATCACTAATGGGTAACGGACGTGCAATCCTATCATCCCCAAGCTTAGAGCTTTCCATATCATCACTCTCAGAGTTAGTACCAAAAAGATTTTCAAGATCATAAGTAGCATTATCATCATTTTCCCAATCACAAAAAGTAACATGCATATCATAATCTATATCATCTTTAATAGTGCCTACGGACTTAACATCAGGATAATAATGAATGCAATCAATCTCACCGTCCTCCAAAAATTTATGTCCGTTAGGATAAAAATTGATGCGAGGAATATGCTCAGGCCAGGTTGATACCCATTCTTATTCCTTCTTGCTCCTCTTCCTCCTCCTCTACTTTTTCTTCTTATTTACCTTAGGAGGGAGTGGTTGGAGATGAAGCTTCTCCACATATCCTGGTTTATCATTAGAATCAATAGGGGAAACTTGGGAGAAACTCTCCTTTTTATCAGTAGAGATATAAGAGACATTTTTATACTTTGGTAAAGTTCCCTCCTTTCTAATCTTACTTATGTAATCATTTTCATGGAAATTAACAACATAATAGAGATGGCAATTTTGCAAAGTGTTGTTAATTCCTAAGGCATTAACATCTAGCCAAGAAGTCTTTTCTGATAACTCTTCACACATCAAAAATAACATAAGTTCATCATAAAGATAAGAACTGATCATGTTATCACACAACTGATTAACAGTTATGCTTTGAAAGTTCATGCATTGAAAAATAAAATGACCCTCTATGCAGCAAAGTTCACAAGTAAAAGGATAAAGGTCACACAATTCTCTAGCAATTTCATTTAAATCTTTTACCCAAGTGATTGTTCTTTCATGCTTATGTTGCTTACAATACTTCTCTTCTTCAATCATAGGCCTTTCACAAGGTCTATCCACTCCACAAAAATTAACATGCTTATATAAAACTTCATTTTCAGGAATTGGATCATGCATGTTGCAATCATCATGAACAATCTCATTTTCTTTGCAAATCTCTTTAAAAGGTTCATGATGCTTGATCCAATTCTCCTTAGGCATATTAAGCTGTGAAGCAAAAGATTTGAGGAAATCAACAAGGAGTTGAGAATCAAGCCCAAACTTAGCACTAAACTTATTAAAACTTGCAGTTTCAACAAAGGACTTAATGCAATCATACTCGTAATTTATACCTGACTCTTTACCTTTGTCGATCTCCCAATCTTCAGTATTGCGTTGAATTCTTTCAAGGAGTTCCCATTTAGCATCAATCTTTTCGTTTGTGAAAGAACCCATAGAGGAAGCATTGAGCAAGTCTTTATCCTGTCGAGAGAGCCTCGCATAAAAATTAGTAATAATTATATCTTTGGGGAGCCCATGGTCAGGACATTTTAGCATTGAATTTTTCAGTCTCCCCCAAGCTTGAGATATGCTCTCTCCGTCGTGAGGATAGAAATTATAAATATAATTCCTATTCTCATGAACTTCAGGAAGAGGATAAAACTTGGAGTAAAAGAGAGACTGGATCTCTTCCCAATCCCGTAGGTGAGAATCATCTAGTAGCCTATACCATTCCAATGCTTTTCCTTTCAGTGATAAGGAAAATAATTTCTTCATGACTTCACCTCTTGTCAAACCTGAAATCTTAAATAACTCACAAAGTTCTGTAAGTTTCAACAAATGAATACTAGGATTGACTGTCCCATCATAACAATCATTAATAATTATTTCAACTATCCCAAGTGGTATTTTGAATGGGATACATTCAGTAGGTGGAGGAGACTTCTCTACCACGGGTGTGGTAAAGCGGCCTTCCCCAAACAGTGAACTAAGAGTGCGGTTTTCCATAAGCATAACTAGTGAAAAGTAAAAAACAAGAAACGAAAAGATTTAATTGCAAGATCTAAAGATATACCTTCAACGCTTACCTCCCCGGCAACGGCGCTAGAAATAGCTTGAGCTCTACGCACGCTTCTATTCTTGTAGACTATGTTGTGCCTCCAAGAGCAGAGGTTTGTAGGACAGCAGCAATTTCCCTCAAGTGGATGACCTAAGGTTTATCGAACTCAGGGAAGTAGAGGTTGAAGATGGTCTCTCTCAAGCAACCCTGCAATTAAGATACAAGAAGTCTCTTGTGTCCCCAACACACCTAATACAACTAGGAGTTGTATAGGTGCACTAGTTCGGCGAAGAGATGGTAAAATACGAGTGATAGGTGTGGCAAAGAAAGGTAATATAAATCTTTAATAAAAAGTGCAGCAAGCAAACATGTGACAAAAGTGAGCACAAACGGTGTAACAATGGTGGAAACAAGGCCTAGGATTCATACTTTCACTAGTGGAAACTCTCAACAACATTAACATAGTCTAATCACGTGATATTTCCCATAAAACATGCAATGGAGACGCATTCGGAGGTCATTCCTTTGTGGTCAAGAGAGGATGAGAATTATGTAGGGCTACAAAAGCACACCTCAAAGTTCGTAGTTCTCAATCTATGGATTTCCCAATGTCACCGCGGCCATCCAAAGAGAGTACCACAATCACCACAACATATCTCAAGGATAGTCAAAGACAAGCACCAAGAGACTCTCAATCTTCAATCAACACACAAAAGAGGAAATCACTCATGATAATATTCTTCTAACCCATGTCCAATAGACCGTTGTCACCTTGGTCTCGGGGATTATACTAGATAAGATCAATTGAGTACATCAATCAAATACATAGAGGAAGGGGAAATATCATGGGATCACCCTAGATTAACATAGCCTATGATCACAACGAAGATCACATCATGGGAGAGAGAGAAGAACACATAGCTACTGGTAGAAACCTCAGCCCCGAGGGAGAACTAGTCCCGCTTCATGGAGGGAGGAAGCAACGTCGATGGAGATGAATCCGGGGGCACTTCCCGTCCCGGCAGGGTGCCGACACAGGAATTCTGGTCCCCCGAAGCTTGTTGGCGATGGCGGCGGAGATCGGAATCGCTTCTGGAAAAAGTACTTCGATATTAGGGATTTCCTCCGCAGGGGCTAAATATAGGCCAAAGGAGGGGGGCAGGGGGCCACAGGGCAACCAGGATGGCAGGTGGCGCGGCCTAGGGTGGACCCGCGCCGGGCACCCTCCTCGGCCCCTGGTGGTGGCCCTCCTGCCATGTCTTGGTTATTCCGGAAGCTTCCGAGACGCTGATTTTTTATATAATTTTTCCAGAATTTTTGGAGCACTTTTAATGGCCGGAAAACCTGAAATACAAAAATAGCAGAAAACAGGAACTGGCAACTGGGTGCACTGAGTTAATAGGTTAGTCCAAATATGATCAAAAGTGTATGAAAGTTCAAGGAAAACATGGAAAAGTCACACAAATCATGCATGGAGCAAGCAGAAATTATATATACGTTTGGACGTATCATGGGTGTCACCAAAAAGTTCCTTCCGGGAAGGGTGCGTGGCGAGGCGATGCCACTCCTCCTAAGAGGGCGCGCGGGGCCTCGACACATACGAGGAATAGAACTGGAGCGAAGGCACCGCTGTCGCCATGTCTTCCAGACCAGGGGCGGCGCATTGAATGTCCTTTGGAATGTTCTGCATGTGGTGGGACCGCCTTGTCCACTCTGCACCGCTCAAGGGAAGGGCGGCGTTGCTTCTCCCGGTTTCCTGATGTGCGGAACTCCCTTCCCGCAATACTTTGCTGGTTCCAAGAGGTAATCTTCCTTGGTCAGCTGTTGGAGGCTTCTGGGATGGGGGAGCCAACTCCTTCTCCCCGACATACATATAACTTTACCATTCAAAAATCTATTTGGATGAGTGGAAGAGTCACATACCACGGGACAACTTCCCCAAATCTTAGCTGAAAGGGAGGGTTGTAGAAGGAGATCGAAAATCGCAGCCAAGATCACCAAGAACATGAGCTCCAACAATAAAATCAGGATTTTTGAGTGAAGAGAGAGAGGTAGGAGGTGGACTTACCTGTTGGAGTCGCCTGGTGGGCCCAGGTGTCGTGGTGGCGTGGTCATGGGGTAGGTCGCACCCTCTGGCCGCCTGGACCAGAGGTTCCCCCTGGTCATCCTCAGGTGCCTCTAGGTCTTTTTTCACGGAAAATTTGATTTTTGATTTTCCACATTTTTCGGACAACTTCATTTTTGGACAATTTTCGAGGTGGCGAAAGCTACAGAACTTTCGGAGACTCAAAACAGTGGTTAAACTTATGAAGTTTCAAAAATGCAAAGCCAAGGTACAACAAGGAAGAGTGAAATCAAAACAAAGCAAAAACAAATTGGCCTCCCTTTTTGCTTATATAAAACAGGGTTGTTCGTAAGGTTGGTCAAGTCTTACTAGCAAACAAATTATATTTAGCACAAAAAGTTTTACTTCTGAAAAGCAACTATGGTACCTTTACTTTCGAGGACATTGTCCCCACCATAATAGTTTTGTATTTATGATGCACATGTAGAGGATAATCCCAATCTCCAATCTTCACGGTCTCAATATTTTCAATGGAATTAAGGCCATGCATTTTATCGATTTTCTTTGGAAAATAAACCGTGTGCTCCTTATCGTTAACATTAAAAGTGACCTTTCCTTTATTGCAATCTATAATAACACATGCGGTGTTAAGAAAAGGTCTTCCAAGAATTATGGACATGCTCCCATCCTCGGGCATGTCTAATACAACAAAGTCACTAAGAATTAAGCACTTAGCAACTTCAACGGGAACATCCTCACAAATACCGATAGAGACGGCTATGGACTTGTCAGCCATTTGGAGAGAGAGGTCTGTAGGGATTAATTTCTCTAAACAAAGACTTTTGTATAGAGAGAGAAAGGCATAACACTCAGTCCTGCACCAAGATCACATAAAGAAATTCTAATATAATTATTCTTTATGGAGAAAGGAATGGTGGGTATACCTGGGTCTCCGAGCTTCTTATGGATCTTTCCACTGAAAGAGTAATTAGCAAGCATAGTAGATATTGCCTCATTAGGCACCTTTCTTTTATTAGTAACAATATCTTTCATATATCTCGAGTACGGAGGTAATTTAATAGCATTAGTTAAAGGAATTTGAAGAAAAAGAGGTTTCATCCATTCACAATTTTTTTTGTAATGATCTTGTCGTCGATATGTAACGGCAGATGCCATGGGGATGACTAAATAGGGGGACAAAGCGAGGTGAGTGTCGATGGTGCCAGAATCGAGAGTGGGAACAATAACTGTGAGACACCACGATGTACCCAAGTTCGGGGCTCTCCGTAGAGATAACACCCCTAGTCCTGCCGAGCTAGCTATAAGCAATAAGTCGAGCTACAATGAATGCTCCGTGAGCTGTTTGAGAGGAAGGAGACGAGGGCTCTAAGCACAACTCTCTCCTTGATCTCTGTCTGGTGGGTGAAGTGAAGTAAATGCGGTCAACCCCTCACACAGGAGGGATCCCTGGGGCTCTTACAGGTCGAGCCCAGGGTAGCATAGTAACTTCTGGTTGATCCAGGGCCCAGCTATTAGCCTCTAGAGAGTTGTTGGGTCCCGCCGACTGCGCCCTTTACGGGTGCCAGGCGGCGGAAAGCTGTAGCCCTACTTTGTCGTGGAATCTTGCTATGTAGGTGGCCTTCTTCGTCTCCCGGATAAATTTGTGTGTCGAGTAATCGGTTGACTTCTGCTCCAATGGCTCAGCGCTTGGGTTCGGAGAATCTGTGCAGCGCCTGCTTCACTGGTTTGGTGTTCGGGTAGATTTGCAGTGCGTTCTCTATGAACTCCCGTGGTATTCTAGGCATGTCGTCCGGGCACCAGGTGAAAATTTTCCACTCCTCGTGGAGGAAAACCATGAGGGTTGTTGCTTAATCTTCTGGTAGGTGAGCGTAGATTCGGACCGTCTTGTCTGGGTCCGTTGGGCGCACTTGATGGGTGACTGTGTCACTGTCGACGCTGAAGTCGCGAGTGAATTCCTTTGTTTCGCTTCTACTTGCAAGTGGAAAGACGCTCTTGTCTGCCACCATGGCTATTTCTTCGAGCTGTTGTTGCGCTCCAAATGTGTCGGAGACTTGATGAAAATCCCGGTCGCATTGGTCTGATCTCGTGAAGCTTCCGTTTACCGTGATAACCCTTGAGGGCCCTAGCATCTTGAGCTTGAGGTACGCTGTCGGGGGGATGGCCCAACGCCATGACCCGGTACACGGAAGGACCAGGCCGACTCTCAAGGTGAAGGCCTAGAAGAAGACTCGGCTTGGGCTGAGTCGAGACTCCGCGAAGCCAGAATATTATAGAAGCAAACAGTCTTACCTAGTATAATCAGGAAACTATTGTAGAAGGACTCCATCTTAGTTGGAGTCGGTTTCGTGTAACCCAAGGGACCTGGCGCCTTTATAAGCCGGTCCCCTTGGACCAAATAGGACAACTCAACTTATATCATCTCGAGGCATAGACAGCGATCTCGCACCTTTGTATTCGAGAAATCGAACACCTCATAATAGAAAAGCAGGAGTAGGTATTTACCTTTCGAGGGGACGAAACTTGGGTAAATCTCGTTTCTTGTGTTCTCGCCGACTCACCTCCTCGAAACCACCTCGCAGCAAAGGTCCCACACTAAGTTCTCCAATGAGGACATCTGTCGTGACTTTCCCACGACAGTTGGCGCCCACCGTGGGGCATGTGCATGCAGGTGTTGTAATCTTGGTGGAAACCCGACAGGATCTGGATGACTCCACTGTCAACTGGATCTCCAGAAACCAGCAAAAGAAGTTTCACATCTACAATACCACCTGGACACCACAAATCGATTCCATCGAATTAGTTCTTCAGGCCTCGTTCGGTCTCAACCGATGCCTCATCGGAAGGTCAGAGGGATCTGAATCAGAATCCGACGATACTGAGGGTCGATTGGGAGCCAACTTCAGGCACATTTTCGTCGGAGTTTTCAATGGATCTCAGAAGCTGGATTGTTCGGTCAAAACCCTAGACCGTGACAGTCCGGCAGAGTTTTCCGATGAGGAATCCATCTGTTTGATTCGAGAAAACTGGCTCAAGCCCGAGACAGAATAGTATAATCCAGAACACCCTTGTTATCTAAGGTCCATGGAAGGGGATGACGCATCACACTTCCCAGGAAAAGTCTCTTTTTCAAACGAAGAAGACATTGACTACGCAAGAATGACTAGTCCCTTGGGATAAACTCAGCATGAAGGAACCCCGGAAAGTATCTCTGAGTTCAAAACCTCGACCAATCAAAGTCCAAAACCGACTCTAAATAAGGGATCGGATCATCAAAGACCTAAAACCGTCTCAACAACGGTCAGGGACAGACGACTCATGTCACCCGCATCTCCTGCAGTCAGTGGAAGCCGACAGGAACGCCATGAAAAGACGACTAAGAATCAAAAAACAGCTCGGTCCCAAAGGAAAAAAAACCTGCGAACGCGAAGAACACGCTCAACCTTCACAGAAGAGTCGACCGCAAGAAGCCCAGCCAAACACCGACTTCGCGGATGCAGATGACCGACTCAGGCTCATGACTCGCGTGTTGGATCGTATGAAAATGGTAGCTGAAGACTTACAGGGACTCCTAGATGCAGTCAGTAGGTACGTCAACTCCGACGAAGAAAAAACCGAGGGAATTCAAAAGCAAAAGCAGGGCAGCATGGGAAAACGCAAGAGCATTGAGAACCCCAAAGGATACAACATACCCGACTCACGGAAATTAGGAAGGTCTACGAAGGCAGACAAGAAGAGTCGGCCACATAATTCTGAGGAAGCTCTACAAGCGCCCTGCCCGAAACATTCTAGACCGGGTCGCCTTGCAAACCATTTTTGGAGACAATGTTACCACATGCTAGCACTCAAGAAACAATGGGCTAAGGATAACGAACGCTTTAACCCTCCTAAAGAACAAGCAATCACTCCCTACGGCAAAACAAATCCAGAACCAAGAAACTTTGGACTTACATCTTATGGAGTCTTCCCAGGCTGCCAGCCACCAAGGTAATAGTAAAATAGCCCAGAAAACTTCTCTTATAATAAGTATAAATTTGTCCCGTGAAACCTGTCGTCTGGTCAAATGGGCGAAGAGCCGGTGGCCACGAGCTCGATACTTATAAGAGCCATGGGGAATCCAGAGCTCCGTCACTTTCACACCTAGATGGTTCAGGAATATTCCCGGACAACTCATTGAATCTAAAACAATTATGTCAACTCTTACTTTTCTGCCATCTTTTACATTGCATTGCATTCTTGCATTTGAAACTCCCTGCAACCTGGAAGGACTGATCATCTCTTCCCTAGAACCTGGCATGTATACTGCTGAATTTTGAGACCTTGGGGGCTTATGGTCTTTTAACCTAAGCTTGACAAAAAGAGGACTTGTCGTGGGAAAGTCACGGCAGATGTCCGAAGAGTCGAACTTAGCATGGGACCTTTGCTGCGAGGCGATTTCGTGGAGAGAGTTGACATGGAAAAGAGACTCGGCGATTTACCCAGGTTTAGGCCCCTCTTTGTCTCGAGGTAAAAGCCTACTCCTGCTTCTTATTATTATGGGCTCCGACTCTCGAAAGAAGAGTCGGTTGATCGATTACAAGAGAGTCGGTTCGTAACCTTAGTTCTCGAGGAGATCTAGGTTACGCTGAAAGTGTCTAGTCCTATCTTGGATTGAGATTGTTCTTGGCCCTGGACCCCATGGACCTTGGCTTATAAAGGCACCGGGTCCAGGGATTCCGCGAGTCTGATTCCAACACGAGGTGGAGTCCTATTCTACTTTACAAATATGCTATAAGCTATACAAGTAAGTCGAATTCCTTCTATGGCTTCGATCTTCTTGCTTGGCGTAGCCGGCCCTAGGCCGGGTCTTCCTCCATGGGCCTTCCGTAGGTGAGTTGGCCCATAGACCTAATGCCAGGTCATGGGCTTGGTCCATCCCCCCAACATTAGCCCCCAGGATTGGTGTGATGCTTTAGTCTTCGCAGCAATCTTCTTGTCACCATCGTGATTGCCAACTCCTTATTTACACAGACCGACTCCCAATCTATTTGAGATTTGCAAGGAGTCGGTGCCAATTCTCTTGTCTCTTCGCTTCATCTTCCAACCAGAAAATTTCTTTTGACTTTTTTAGTCAAAGGTCCGGTATTGTATTTATGATTGCACTGACCGAAACACATGTTGGAGGCATTGATATTGCGGTGGGAATCGAGGAGTCTTTCCATAAATGTCACCTACCATGAGTAGTTCACCCATGTCATTATGGCATTGATTGATCCTCTCCTCGGAACTGCTATAAATAGCCATCGGGTAGTTTATCCTTTGAGTGCCCGCATCTTCTTCCTCCTCTTCTCTCTTTGCTACTTTTTCCATGGCTCACAAGCTAGGTGCTCATGTTCTTTTGGCGGCTGATGATCCTGGTTCCAGTGCAGGAGCTCGTGGTCGAGGTCGTGGTCGCGGTCGTGGATGTGTGCGAGGTCGCGGCCGAGGCAGGGGTAGGGTAAGAGCCGCGCGTACTGCCTCTCTGTCTGAATCTACACCTTCTTCTCCTGAGAGGGGTGAGTTCTTGATACATGTTCAGACGATCCGTCGTTGGATCAAGATTCCTGAGTCCTTTGCTCAGCTTGTGATTGATTCAAGGCCTTCGGTTCTTTGGCTCCACTTCGAGGGGTGTCCTCATGGACCCGTCTGGGTAGCTACTAGCTTTTCTAGCCACAAATCCATGTTCTTGGATAAAGGTTAGAAAACTTTCCTTCGTTCCAGGAACATCTCAAGGGGAGACACCATTGTTTTTAGATATGATGGTGGTGACACTTTGTGGGCTAGAATCTTTGATTCGGATGGTGACCGAGATGGTTGTTGTCTGGAGAGTTCCAGTAGCAGCGATGAATAATTCTACCACAATGAAGAGGAGGTCCAAATCTCTTCATCTGAAGATGAAGCCGACTCTGAAGACGTCGACTGAAGCTGTAGTTTTTTACCTAGTAGTATTTTGCCAACTTTGGCTTTCACTTTCCAGAGATGTAAGACTTCTCCTTTTGATGTAAGACTCGGTTGTTGATGAATGAAAATTTTAATTTCCCATCGAGTCTATAAGTCGGTTGTATTCCTGACTTCGAATGATTTTTCACAATGCATGAAGAGCCTATTTTTTATGATGTCTGTATCTGTAGCCCCCTGAGTCGATTCAGAATCGCTTTGTATCAGTGATCGACTCATGGGATAGATCGACTTTTATCCCTCATGAGTTGGTGTGGTCACGTTTGTGTGACATACCAGGTCATATAAATTTTTAAGTAATACTCCCCAAGAGTTGGTATGATCATTGTGGGGTCGTGCCAAATGTTGAATAAGATTTTTTTTGAAGTGTTACTCCCCAAGAGTCGGTGTATGCATCTGGGTGCTGTACCGAGTCTTTGCTTGAGAAGAAACTTTGAAGTGTAGTCCCCAACATTCGGCACGAACATCATTGCATCGTGTCGGGTCTTTGAGAAGATTTTATTTTTGAAGTGTAGTCCCCATGAATCGGTATATGCATCTGGGTGTTGTACCGAGTCACATAGGTCTAACTTCTATCTGTGATAAAAAATGTTATTGTTAATTGAGCATGATGCTTTATATGAAAGAATGAAATGCAAAGGCTAGTAGAAGTCGACTTAGACCTCATATTCTCGCGTTGAGAGAGATTATTGGTTAAGGAGTCGAAACTTCTCTGTAAAACCGGTTTATATGACTAGCGTGCCCAGCTCTTAGGACTAAATTTGATAGGCGTTATTTTTTAAGCCCCCAAAGTTTAGACCAACTGAGTTCGCATTATTCATATGAGTTTGAGTTATACAGGCCGAACGGCGTGGGTGGCCAATTCATGTATATGCCGGGATTTCTTCGGTTAAGAGTCGATGGGTGCCATCGAACTCCCCTACTTCCCTTGATTAAGCAAACACATTTGGGGTTTTACATATATATGCCGGCTTCTCTGTCAAGAGTCGATGAGTGTCATCGGGCTCCCTAATTCGCCTGACGAAGCAATATGCATGCTCAGAGCCGATAGAGAGTTGATCAAGCCCCTAGGTCTCTGAGAAAAAGTGTAAAAATATGTAATTTATGATTCAATATGATGCAATATGTATGACAGTTTATGCAATATGAAAGTTGATTATATGCATAAGTGTGGCGAGAGCCGCTGTGACGAGAGTCGACTTTTATGGCGAGAGCCTGTTGCGATGGAAAATCGACTTTATGTCGAAAGCCTGTTGCGATGAAAATCGACTTTATGGCGAAAGCCTATTGCGATGAAAATCGACTTTATGACGAAAGCATGTTTGCGTTGAAAATCGACTTTATGGCGAAAGCCTGTTTGCAATGAGAATAGACTTATTAATTTAAATATGGCGAAAGCCCAATGTGATGTAAATCAACTTATTTATTATGCGGCTAGAGCCGCTGCGACGAATGTCGACTTATATATATATATATATATATATATATATATGGTGGGTCTATTATGATAACACCCCTTAAGACCTTATTCTAAAACAAAAAACTTATTCTGCAAACACCCTAGCTAACCCATCCCACCGAACCGCACCGCACGGGCAAAAACAAAAAAAACAGCACCACCTCCCCCCACTTTCCCCCAAACGCGTCCAAATCCCCCCCCCCCCCACCCCCACATTCTTCCTCCTCACTAATCCCCACCCCACGCCCCACCCCACCCCACCCCGCCTCCAACCCGTGCTCGACGCCCTCCATCGGGATCCACCCCACGCCGCCGCCGGGATCCACCCCTGCCTCCCATCCAACGCCGCACCTGACCTCCCACTGCCGGCGCGCTGCATCCTGGTGCTGCTGCTCGTCGCGCACAACATCACGGCGGCCGTCGTGTTCTTCCGCAATAGGAACGGCGGAGGCGGAGGCCGCCCCATCCCCGGCACCGTAGACCCCAAGTACGCCAAGGCACTCATCGTCGCCCCACCAGCGCGGCCCCGCCGGGCCCAACCCACCGAGCGCGAGATCTAGACGGCGGCGGCCATGAGAAAAGTACCGTGGCTAGATCCGTCCGACGCACCCCAAGGAGCAACCGCCCAAGCACCGGATCGGCGTCGCCCCTGGCCTGCCGCCCACCGCCCCCTGCTCCTTGACGCCTTGCCGGATGTGGCCAGACGCCGGCTGCACCAAAGCCCATCGTGCCCTTTATGTGTGGTTCTTCTAGGGTGGTGCTCTACTCGCCCCTTTTTGCTGTTCATCTGGCGATGCAGTGTTGTTCTATGTGGAGCCTCTCCGGTCGTGCAATGCATCAAGGCCCTGGACAACTCGGACGGCTCGTCTCCAAAAAATACAGTGTAAGGCCCAATATGCGGTACTGTTCCAGATCTAGATGTTCCCATCCAGATCCGGGGACGAAGCACATATCGGTCCCACCGCGACATATGACGAAGTCATATGCCCCGGCTTTCCAACATGATATCACAACATTACAGATACAAGGATGCAACATCTCATACAAGCGGCATACAACTGCCTTAAATACAATACATCAGCGGAAGGTATATGTCTGAGTACAGACTACAATCAAATGCCTACTGGCAAAGAGAAAAACATCGATCCCCATAACCACACGGGTCCAGGCCCTCCGCCGGGATCCGCCTAACTAGTCGTCGTCGAGTCTCCACGTGAAACGTCGATCACCGTACCCATTGTCGATCAAGAACCCTGAAAAGAGTTTGAGGGTAGTATCATGAGTACAGAGGTACTCAGCATCCAACTGTAGTGGTCAACTGACCCAGCAAGGACTTCATCACTCGTCATTCTAGGACAACTAGTAGTTTACGGTAAGGATGGGGTAAGTGGTGAGGTTGCTGCCGCACTAGCATTTATGAAGTGGCTAACGATCTAGAGAGTAAGGTAAGAAGCCAAGCATTCGATGAGGAATCGCCTCCAACAAGTCTTGCTATCAACTACTTACGAATTCATAGCACCTATCCTATCCTTGTCCTCCTCTTCGCATCCAGACGAAAAACAAGCAGTCAAGGCACACACACATTGATCAAGTTATATTAAGATTATCTCAGTTATTGTTGTCTATGAACAAGGAGTAGGTCTCAAGTCGTCCATAACCGTGGACACGGCTTCTCGAAAAGATTTAACCCTGCAGGGGTGTACCAACTTCCAATTACAAGGCTCCACACGCACGCCCATCTCTCTCAGTTGCTACCCATTATAGGCAACCATTTTATGATTTAGTTCCGAGAGATCCGAAACAACAGGTCCCTCTAACTAACAACAAACAAATCCGGGTGGCCCCTGTGAGTCGACACCCAACTCAAAAGCCGGCCGCGATCTCGAATCGGTCTCTACCGTCTGTCGCAGGTTTGGATAGCCGGTTAATCTCACATGGTAAACCGGGTCCTCAGCCGAACAAGGTGGACCAACAAGGAAACCATGTCCCCGCTGGCCCAGGTTGGATTGAAAACTACTGGCGGCCGACCAGCACACACACGGTTTCAAATGGTAAATCAGCTTGGGCCACCACTAGAAATGTTTGAAGCTGGGTAGGTAAGAAAAGGGGACCCCATAAAATCCCACACGCGGTTAGGCACGCTCAGTCTTAAAACCAATACCCGGAACTCGGGTCCTAGGTGACTCGAATGGAACAAAGCGTCGGGGCGGGATAGCCTAGACCTTCCATCCTTCGTCGAATATAGTTCAACATTATAATAATCATATCATCAACAACAATATAATAATGCGATAGACCAAACCAAGGAGTAACAAGGTAACATCGTAGCATCCTGAGCATGCATACTAAGCAGGGGCTGAGCAACGAGCAATAGTAACATAGTAGTACAAGGTTTGCTGGGAGGGAACATTGTTGTATCGGTTTGAAAGAGGTTGTAAGCATGTGGTAGGATCAAACATCAAACCTATCCTATACTAGCATGCAAACCGCTGGTTGAAATAGAATGGATCATAAGTAATGTATATCCCTTGCCCGTTGATAAGTCGGGTTCCGAAGGTGTAGTTGATCGCAAGCTCGCAACGTCTCCGAGAGGTACCCGCGGAAGCACACAAGAGGGTAAACACTGGAAGCAATCAACGAGCAAGCATCTATTACTATGAAGCAAACACGAGCAAGCATCAACAAGAAGGCAACACGAGACATCGCAGCTACCGTCGAGAGCGGTTACTAACAGGTTAAGTGGAGTACTCGTCACACACGACGATACCGCACATTTACAATGGTTCAAGTTGTTTAGCTACTCAAGGTGAGCAAGGTTGTTAACATGGCATCTCACTCAATCATGGCATAGCACTCAAACATGTCAAGAGGTGAAGCATAAGATAAACTATCTATGCTAGTCAATTTAAGTGAGGCACAACCTAAACACGGCATAACACTAAGTACCCCACGACAATTAAAAGATTTGGTACTGTTCTGCCCTACAGAATATTTTAGGTTGGTTAACAACAGAAAAAAATAGCATAAACACAAAGTACATGAAATTCTAATCAAGTTACATATAAAGAACACCCCAAACGGAGTTACGGTTAAAAAGATACAAGCAATACAAGTTTGGAACACAATCTGCCAACATCAGGAAGCACACTTTAGAGCAATGCATAAGTAGCGTAATTAATGCAAACATGCTCACAAATGATATGCAACTAAAGTAGACATGGCAGGGAAGTCATGGCAAAAAGAATCATGCAAATAGGCATCATGAACAAGTAGTTATAGCCCATGCAAAATGCAATAAAACATTACTGGTCTAGGACTTAGTGAAAATCAGGAAAACATGGCAGAAACTGTTATTTTTATGCTGTATAAACAGGAGAAAATCAATATGCAAAAGTGCAGCAACATGACATAGCTATATATGGGCATGAACTATACATGATGGTGATCAGGTACAACCAAGAATCATGGTCATAGGTGTAACAGCCCAGTTTTCACAAAAAATAAAAAAATTGTTTTCGGTGTGAATTGTTTGATTGTCTAATTTGTTTGCGGTGTTTGCATCCCCGATTTATCGATCGGCGATTATTTTTTCCCCCTCTTATCTCGTATCGCACGGAGACCGACCCTTGCCACCCTGACACTCGACCGTTGCGACACCGGGTTTCGCCCGATTACCGTCGCAAAAACCGCACGAGACCAGCCGCATCCAACAGAACAAAAAAACCCGTTTAATAATTAAACGGGTTATTTTTATAGCGCGCCGGAAAGTGTTTTCATAACGGTTCCAGCGCGAGGTGAACGCCGCCGGCTCAACGCGTTGATCGCGCAGTTCGAAGTTTTACCCGAATCGGAGGTCCTGCGGAACCCCGGCGGTCAGAAACATGAACACCGCGCACGGGAGAGAAAAACCGGGGATGTTTTTGCAAACTGCTAGCCACCTGGGCTACATAAAGACCACCACACTCCCACCAATTTCTAGGGTTTCCCTAGCCACAAAATTGCAGCCACCCCCCTGAAAAATTGCCAGATCTGTCTAATAGACCTCAATTTTCGCAACCCTAGCCATCCTCTGATCTGGACCGTCAGATCTGGAGATCCGACGGCCCAAATCGAGCCAACCTCTAGCCCTCCTCTCTCTCCCCCGTGGATGCGCCGCCGCCAGCCCGAGGGGCACGTCGCCGCCGCCGGCTAGCCCGGCCATGACGCAGCCGCCGCCCAGGTCTCCCTCTCCTCCGCGCTCCTCTCCTCTTTCCTTCCTCCTCCCTCCTCCTCTCACCTCCCCCTTTCTCTTCCCGTGCAGGAACAAGCCATGGCCGCCTTGGATGCCATGGCTCGGAGCTCCGAGCTCGTCGGCCCCAAGGCTGCCACGGCCCGGATCCGGCCAGATCCGGCGGCCTCCGATTCTCCTCCACCGAGCCCGGCCATCCCCAAGCCTCCCAGAACCTGTCCGGCCTCCCAACAGCCGGCCAGCGGCACCTCCAGCCCGCCATGGACGAGCTGGACCCGAGCTCGACCCCCTATAATTTTCTCTAAGTCCCAGATTTTCTACTCCGTGTACCCGTTTTGTAATGCGATTTCCTGTTGACTCGTAGGTCGGAACGAAGTGATTCCTTTTTTTGTATTGTTGTGCTATATGTGCTCTAGCATCCATATTTTGTGATCATCTTGATCCGAGGTCATCTTGTTTGGTTAATTGTTGGTCAAACAGGGCACCAGATCGTTAAACTGCTAAACTGCTGTGATTACGTCTGAAACTGTTAATTTGTTGAAACTTCGGGCGAGGGTTGCTTCGCAACCGTACGTCGGAATTGAGTGATTCCTTTTGCGTTGCGTTAAGCAATGTTTCTACTTCAGTTTCATGCATTCACATGCCATAATTTCTCGCTGTATCATGATTTTATCTTCACCCAAAGTAGCTACCCTGCTGTTAGTGTGCTGCTGTTTATATTTTGTTGCAACTTCGGTCGACGAGTGTGTCGCGACCGTTTATCGGAATTGAGTGATTCCAATTGCATATTGTTAAGAATCATGTCTAATTCCATTATATGTATTGCATTGTCATGATATGCTTGCTGGTCATATAGTTATTGAGCTCCAAAGTTGCTATGATGCTGTTTTTGACAGCCACCTCTGTTTTTCTCTAAGTCTGTAACGTTCCGATGCCATGTTGCATGCTTAATATCTTTTGATCTATGATGCCTATTTGCATGATTCTTTTTGCCATGCCTTCCCTGTCATGTCTATTTTAGTTCCATATCATTTGTGAGCATGTTTGCATTGATTATCCTGTTTATGCATTGCTCTAAAGTGTGTTTTGTGACGTTGGCAGATTGTGCGTGTAACTTGTTTTGCTTATATCTTTTTAACCGTAACTCCGTTTGGGGTGTTCTTTATATGTAACTTGATTAGTTTTTCGTGTACTTTGTGTTTATGCTATTGTTTGCTATTGTTAACCAACCTAAAATATGGTTTAGGGAAGAACAGTACCAAAAGTTTTAATCATTGTGTGGCACTTAGTGTTATGCCATGTTTAGGTTGTGCCTCACTTAAATCGACTAGCGTAGATAGTTTACTTTGTGATTCACCTTTTGCCATGTTTGTGTGATATGCCATGCTTGCTTGAGTTGCCATGTTAATAACCGTTGGTTGGTCACCTGTAGCTAAGCAACTTGAACCACCGTAAACGTGTGGTATTCGTCGTGTGTGACTGATACCCCACTTAAACTGTTAGTAACCGTTCTCGACGATAGATCCGTATCGCGTTGCCGTGTCGTGTGATGTCTTCTTGATCTTGTGTTGCCCCATAGTAATAGAGTGCTTGATCGTTGATTGCTTTCCAGTGTTTATCGTCTTGTGTGCTTCCGCGGGTACCTTCGGAGACGATGCGAGCTTGCGATCAACTACACCTTCGGAACCCGACTTATCAACAGGCAAGGACTATACAGTAATTATGATCCATTCTATTTCAACCAGCGGTTTGCATGCTAGTCTAGGATAGGTTCGATGTTTGATCCTACCACATGCTTACAGCCTCTTCCAAACCGATACAGCCATGTCCCTTCCCAGCAAACCTTGTACTGCTATGTTACTATTGCCCGTTGCTCAGCCCCTGCTTAGTATGCATGCTTAGGATGCTACGATGTTACCCTGTTACTCCTTGGTTTGTGATATCACATTATTATATTGTTATTGATGATTTGGTTATTATAATGTTGACTATAT
This sequence comes from Bromus sterilis, assembly GCA_950022295.1. NCBI lineage: Eukaryota > Viridiplantae > Streptophyta > Magnoliopsida > Poales > Poaceae > Bromus > Bromus sterilis. The sequence goes on from OX465596.1 coordinate 278,356,454, forward strand.
TCGACGAAGGATGGGAGGTCTAGGCTATCCCGCCCCGACGCTTTGTTCCATTCGAGTCACCTAGGATCCGAGTTCCGGGTATTGGTTTTAAGACTGAGCGTGCCTAACCGTGTGTGGCATTTTATGGGGTCCCCTTTTCATGCCTACCTAGATTCAAACATTTCTATTGGTGGCCCAAGCTGATTTACCATTTGAAACCGTGGGTGTGCTGGTCAGCTGCCAGTAGTTTTTAAACCAACCCGGACCAGTGAGGACATAGTTCCCTTGCTGGCCCATCATGACCGGCTGAGGACCCGGTTTCCCATGTGTGATTAACCGGCAATCCAAACCTGGAGTCATACGGTAGAGACCAGATCGAGAGCGCGGCCGGCTCCTGAGCTGGATGTCGACTCACCGGGGGCCACCCGGATTTGTTCGTTGTTAGCTAGACGGACCAGTTGTTTCGGATCTCTTGGAACTAAATCATAAAATGGTTGCCTGTGATGGGTAGCAACTGAGAGAGATGGGCGTGCGTGCGGAGCCTTGTAATGGGCAGTTGGTACACCCCTGCAGGGTTAAATCTTTTCGAGAAGCCGTGTCCACGGTCATGGACGACTTGAGACCTACTCCTTGTTCATAGACAACAACAATTGAGATAATCTTAATATAACTTGATCAACGTGTGTGTGTGCCTTGACTGCTTCTTCTTCGTAGGGATGCGAAGAGGAGGACAAGGATAGGATAGGTGTTATGTTTGCGTAAGTAGTTGATAGCAAGACTTGTTGGAGGCGATTCCTCATCGAATGCTTGGCTTCCTATCTTACTCTCTAGATCGTTAGCCACTTCATAAATGCTAGTGCGGCAGCAACCTCACCACTTACCCCATCCTTACCGTAAACTACTAGTTGTCCTAGAATGACGAGTGATGAAGTCCTTGCTGGGTCAGATGACCACTACACTTGGATGTTGAGTACCTCTGTACTCATGATACTACCCCCAAACTCTTTTTCAGGGTTCTTGATCGACAATGGGTACGGTGATCGACGTTTCACGTGGAGACTCGACGACGACTAGTTAGGCGGATCCCGGCAGAGGGCCTGGACCCGTGTGGTTATGGGGGTCGATGTTTTTCTCTTTGCCAGTAGGCATTTGATTGTAGTCTGTACTCAGACATATACCTTCCGCTGATGTATTGTATTTAAGGCAGTTGTATGCCGCTTGTATGAGATGTTGCATCCTTGTATCTGTAATGTTGTGATATCATGTTGGAAATCCGGGGCATATGACTTCGTCATATGTCGCGGTGGGACCGATATGTGCTTCGTCCCCGGATCTGGATGGGAACATCTAGATCTGGAACAGTACCGCATATCGGGCCTTACAATAGGCATCACAGATCAAAAGATATGAAGAAAACAACATGGCATCGGGACGTTACAGACTGAGAAAAACTGAGGTGGCTGTCAACAACAGCAGCATAGCAACTTTGGAGCTAAAAATAACTATGACCAGGAATGCAAACATGAAAATGCAATACATATAATGGAAGTAGGCATGATTCTTAACAGTATGCAAAAAAGAATCAATGCAATAGGCCTCATGGATGTGTCACGATCATCATGCAAACTTGCAATAAAATAACAGCAGCAGCACTTAACAGAAATTAGTAGCAGTTAACAGCCTGATGCCCACTTCAACACAGATTTGCACCATCAATATGACCTCAAATAAAAATGCTCACAAAAGATGAATTGAAATACACACAATTCTAAACAGTTTTCCTTTGGGCGGCACGTTCATCCGAGCTACGGTTTGATCGCAAACGACAACGCAAAATTGAATCAGCAGCACATTTGTTTCCAGACTTAGAAAAATCGCAGGGTCTAACAACAGAAAAAAAAAGTATAAGGGCCTCACCCATGGGCTCGGCCCATCTACGGCTGGGAGGCCTGGTGGCTGGCTTGGACCTGGGGGGAGAGGCCGGCCTACCTGGACGGCGCGGTTGGGCGGCTCGGTCATGCCCGTGACCGGCGGCGGCCGTGGCCTCTCGACGCCGACGAGGGGGCGTTGCAGGCTGGACTGGGAGGCCAAAGGGCGAGCGAGGGAGGCGGATCGGCGGCTGGGGTCACCGGATCCAGTGGCCGGCGAGGACCACGGGCAGCGCGGCGAGCTCCGGCTTGATGTTCATGGCGCGGCGGCGCTCGGCCTCCTGGTCGGCGGTGACCTGCGGGAGAGAAGGGGGTAGAAATCAACGCGGGAGGAGGAGAGGGAGGGAGAGAAGGAGGAGAGGAGGCGCGGCTCCGGTGGCCCGGCTGGCCGGCGGCGGCTCGCCGGCCGGAGGAGGCGGCGGCGGGAGCCCGTGGTTGGTGCGGCGTGGAGGTTGGTGGAGGAGAGAGAAGGTGGAGACCATGGCGCATCTGGGCCGTCGGATCTCCGGATCGAGCGGTCCAGATCAAATGGGGCTAGGGTTTGGACGAAAATTGGGGCTATTGGGCAAATTTGGAGGCAGATCTGAGGGGGTGGCTGCAATTTTGGCCTAGGTAAACCCTAGATAGGGGTGGGAGAGTGGTGCTCTTTATATAGCCCAGGTGGCTGGCAGTTTGGCAAAACATCCCCGGTATTTCTCTCGCGTGTGCGGTGTTTACATTTCTGACTGCCGGGGGTCCGCAGGACCTCCGATTCGGATAAACTTTGAACTACGTGATCAGCACGTCGAGCCGGCGGCGTTCACCTCACGCTAGAACTGTTCCGAGAACACTTTCCGGTGCGCTATAAAAATAATCCATTTAATTATTAAACGGGGTTTTTCGTTCTGTTGGTTGCGGCTGGTCTGGTGCGGGTTTCGCGACGGTGATCGGGTGAAACCCGGTGTCGCAAAGGTCGAGTGTCATGGTGGCAAGGGTCGGTCTCCGTCCGATACGAGATAAGAGGGGGGGGAAATAATCTCCAATCGATAAATCGGGGATGAAAACACTGCAAACAAATCAGACAATCAAACAATTCACACCGAAAACAAAAAAAAAAATTTGTGAAATCTGGGCTGTTACATACAGACCATGGGTAGGAGCAGTGGCATACTGTTTGCGGTTCTATCTCAAAAAACAAATGAGCACCTCGTTTTGTAAATGCAGGGATCATATTGATTTTTAAATTTTATTTCAAGATTTGCTGTAAAAATATGGACATTTTGTAATTGTTGTGAAAAAAGTGGTGTGGTTCATTTGTATGAAGACTTCTGGATCACTATGTATAGAGAAAAGTAAAAATCCACAATGAAACCTTCTTTTGTAAGAGTACTTCACTTCATCCTTATGCAGTTCGCTTCGGTTTGTACCCCGGTAGTATTGTTTCACAGTAGTATTTTTTACTATAGTTCATAAAAAAATTGAGAAAAAAACATGCAGTTCACTTTTCTGTTCGATGTAGAGTGGTCCACTCTCTAATGAAGTTCATGGTGTGCGATAAAATCATGTGTTCTTTGCTTTATTAACATTGCAGTGCCATTGGTGTATCGATGCAATGTACTGAAAAATGTTGCAGTGCGCTTGGTTTGTATCTTTGTTTGTACTCGCGGTTCACTTGCCCCGAAGCGAACTTTGAAGTTCTCATAAAAAATTGAAAAATTCATATGCAGTTATCTCAGTCGATGAATGCAACCAGCGCCCGACGAATGCAGTTCGCTTCGCCGATTCTGGATCAGAGAAAACATGTGAGTTCTGTTTGGCGATAATGCAGTGCGCTTGCCTGTCGGATGCGGTGCGGTTGAATGGCAAATGCAGTTCACTTGGTCGATTTCGGGTTCGCGAAGAACGGAGTTCCGCGTTTTTAGTAGAATCGAGACAACTTTTAAACCGTAAGGAACTAGAAAGTGTATTATACATGAAAATGGAGCGCCTCGACAATATGAATCCAACGGTGAATCAATTGCACCGATTGGATAAGCGAATCAAAATAATTTTCGCAAAAACACCCGCTGCCCCAAATGTGGACAGCCACACCATTTTTCAAATAACTTCAAAACCGTGGGGAATCTGGAAAAGTGTTCAACATATGGACTAATCTGATACTCCATACGAATCCAACGGTGTATCATACACATCGATCTAATAAGCGGTTAAAAGGTTCTACTCTCTACAATATCTGCCGTCGAAAAATAGAGTGTGCGCGTTTTTTTGCGGCTAGATTTTTTCAAATCCGTAGCGAATTAGACATAGTGTTCTACATATGGATGGAGCGCCTGATCGATATCTTTCCAACGGTATATCATTGGCATTAATCCGATAAACGGTTTAAAATAAATCGCGGAAAACTGCCGCTACGAAAGTGGGCCGCCGCACCTTTTTTGAAACTGCTCGGAATCCGTGAAGAATCGGGGGAAGTGTTCAACATTCGAAAGATGCTCCTTTTCCATAAGAATCCAACGGTGTATCATACGCTCAATTCCGACAAATGGTTAAAAAGTTATAGCATAAATACAGAATGTGGTTCATTTTTATCCGAGTTGCAGTGTTTGTAAGTGAGCAGTGTAGTTCCCCTTAGCGTTCTGATGCAGTGTTCAAGTGTTAGCAGAATAGTTATTCTTCTAATATTAGCATAATAGACGGGTAATATATATAGGGTGGGTCTATTCTAACAACACCCCTTAAGACCTTATTCTAACACTACTTTTTCTTATTCTGCCAACACCTCACGTGGGTACAAAAAATCCGCTCAAACCCGCACGATGCGATTACAAAAAAACACCAACCCTTATCCATCTACCCCGCACGATCCCACCCCACCCACTTACAGACCACAGCACCACCCCACCACCTCTCGCTTCGCCAGACCCACCACCACCTCGCGGCAGCCCGACAACTGCCACCACCGCCCTCCCCGGCCGCCACCGTGCGCCGCCCAATCCCCAGCACCATCGCCCGCCGCCCGACCCGCGGCACCATCACGCCCCGCCTCCCCCGTACCCCAGCAGATCTGGCCGCCGTGGGCAATGGTCGCCGCCGTGCTCCATCTGGATCCCCTCGAGCGGCCAACAGTGGATCCGAGCGGACAACCACCCCAACGCGCCTCCCGACGGAGGATACGGACTGACAACTTCGTCGTCGCTCGCTGCTCATCTCCTTCCCCGCGACTGGTTCTGGATACTCCCCGCCCCTGTCGATCCCCCGTGAATCTGGCCAGCCGCCACATCACGGCCCGGTGAGACCAACCGCAGCCGGAACGAGGATCGCGGCTGCCCCCTTCAACCACCACGAGCCACAGGTCATCGACTTCCTCTCCGTTCGCGCACTGAAGATGGGAACGAGATCCCGCTCGTGTGCCCCCTCTGCTCGAGCTTCTTCTCTTCCAGCGATGGCAAGCACACATGTACGCGTGCAGTTGTCGCGTTGATGCAGCCCGCTGGTGTCCAGGATGCAGCCCATTCGGTTCATCCCTGTGTTTTTTCATTGTGCAGTTCATTGCTCTTAGCAAAAATTTCAGGATTTTTGTGCGCGTGACTGTGTGGTTGTATATTTGTACTTCATCATGGCTAAAGACAAAAACAAAAGTGTATGTAGTGAAGAAACTGGTTGTTTTTCACTTTGAGAGGGGAAAAGAAACTAAAAATATGGTTCATTTTGTTTTAAAACAGAAGCCAATGCAATAAAAATCATTTTTATTTATAAAAGTAGTTCATTTTAAAATGTTTAACCATAAATTTTATGCAGTACTCTTCTATTGATGTTGCGGTATGGTAGCCCATCTTCTGCAAATTATCGCGCTTTAAAACATATTGATTGCGGTTCACTTGTTGATCGTTGTATGTCTATGTTAAAAAAACACAAAGACGTGCAGTTCGCTTAGATGTGTGCTGCGGTGCACTCCCCGAAGCAAAAGTGTCGCGGTTTGATAAGTGAATCGAAAAAACGTGTGCAGTTCTCTCTGGTCCACATTGCAATGTGTTCGCTCGTCGAATGCAGTTCGCTTCGCCGATTTCGGATCCGCGAAAAACACGTGCAATTCTGTTTTGCGATAATGCAGTGCGCTTGTCTGTCAGATGCAATCGGGTGCCCCGCGGATGAAGTTCACCCGCTGATTTTTTGTTCCGCGAAAAACACGTGTGTTCTGTCTAGCGATAATGCAGTGCGGTTGCCCGGCCAATGCAGTTCACCTCGTCGATTCCGCGAAGAACGGAGTTCCGCGATTTACTAAAATCGACACAACTTTTAAACATAAGGAATTAGAGGATGTGTTTTACATACAAATGGAGCGCCTCGACGATATCTATCCAATGGTGTATCAACTGCATCAATCGGACGAACGAATCAAACGAATTTAAGCAAAAACTCCCAATGTCCAAAAGAGGGCAGCAACACCGTTTTTCAAATTACTTCAAAACCGTGTGGAATATGGAAAAGTTTTCAACATATGGATTAATCTACTACTCCATACGAATCCAACGATGTATCATACGCATCGATCAGACAAGCGGTTAAAAATTTCTACTCTCTACAAGATCCAAAAACGAAAAACTAAGTTGCTGCGTTTTTTTGCGGCTAGATTTCTCTCAAATCCATAGCGAATTAGACAAAGTGTCCTACATATGGATGGAGAGCCTGATCGATATCTTTCCAACGGTATATCATTTGCATCATTCCGATGAACAGTTTAAGAGAAATCGCGAAAAAACTGCAGTTGTGAAAGTGGGTCAGCGCACCATTTTCTAAACTGCTCTTAATCCGTGAAGAATCGGGGGAAGTGTTCAACATACGGAAGATGCTCCTTTTCCATACGAATCCAACGGTGTATCATACGCTTAATTCCGACAAACGGTTAAAAAGTTTACGCGAAAATACTACATGCGGTTTGTTTTTACCCGAGCTGCAGTGCTCCGAATTCAGCAGTGCGGTTCTCTTTGCGAAAATACTGCAGTTCGGAATGTTGTCAAAATAGTTATTCTGACATCAATGTCAGAATAGACCGGTTGTATATATTGACTATTCGTCACCCTGGGTGAGGAATAGTTATTCTTCACCCCCCTCTGTTTTGACATCAATGCATCGTAATTTTACATTTCGTAAATTTTGTCTTATTTCATACGTAAAAAGAGAACGTAAAAAAATATAATCGCCGTAAAATATATTTTATGTTACGTAAAATTACAAACGTAAAAATGATGGTGTACAATATACATAAAATGTAATTATTTATATTATGACCAATATTTTTATTTTTTATGTCAAAATTTATGAAGTGAATCCATATTAATGTTAATATTTGTATTACAAATGTAATTTTTTTATGAAAGGTTCGTAAAATTACCTCGGATGAAGAATAAATTATTCTGTACCCTGGGTGATGAATAGCTTTACCATATATATATACATGCCGTCAATTCAATAATCGATGATAGAATAATATTCTACAATAATCTCGTATCCCCGAGATGAAGATCTGGTACTTCTTCTGTAAAACACTATCATACTTCTTTTTCGGAAAACCGTTACTGCTTTTCTATCTGTGTGTAGTAATTCGCCCGTAGATTCTAAACCGTTAATCGGAATTGTGCAAATGATATAGCGTTGGAAAGCTACAGAAAATTCTTACTTGTTTGTATTGTCCCTTTTTCAAAATTTTAAATTATTTATTATGAAATTTGAAAAAACAAAAATCATCACAAGGTGATTAAAAAGTGTTTTGAACGAAATTTTTTACCCACTTCTCGGAATAGCGCAAATGATATACCGTTGAAAAGCTACTGAAATTTCTAAACGTTTTTATTTTTGAATGTTTTTCAAATTTTGCATATATTTTTTAAAATTTTGAAAATACTAAAAATCAATTTTTTTAAAAGATGATCACAGATCATTTTGGATATCAAAATGGTGCAAATGATATGGCGTTGGAAAGGTACAGAAATTTCCCATATTTTTTGTGCATGAAGGTTTTTAAAATTTTACATAATTTTTGAGCAGTTTTGAAAAAATCAAGATTCATTCAAAATAGACGAAGAGTAATTTGATATTCATTTTTTAACCACTTTTCGGAATATCGCAAATGATATACCATTCGAAAGCTACTGAAATTTACAAACATTTTCATGTTTAAAGTTTTTCAAATGATGCATAGTCTTTGAATAGTTTTGAAAATACTAAAAATCAGATATTTAAAAGATGATCATTGATGTTCATTTGATCTCGGATTGATGCAAATGATATGGCGTTGGAAAGGTACTAAAATTTAGCAACTTTTTTTGTGTTTTAACATTTTTCTAATTCTTCATAGTTTTTGAACAATAGTCAAAATACCGAGATTTTTGCTGTTCCAATGAAAAATAGTATTGTACTTCTGTGGAATATGAGTTTTGTACTGCTCGACAATAAAGAAGTTTTTGTACTTCTCAAAATGATTAAATTGTACTGCCCATAATTTTTTCCAGAGAACTCAAATTTCTTCCACATATAGCTTGTACTTCTCTGAAATATGAGTTTCGTACTGCCCGATAATAATAACAGTAATTGTAATTTTCTGAGGTATGAGTTTCGTACTGCTGAATATGAATAAATTGTACTTCCCATAATGAATCAAACGGTACTTCCCAGGGGCGATTGAGTGGTGCTGCCCAGCCAAAAAATGTTTGTACTACTCAAAATTAATAAATTGTACTTCCCGAGATGACAATCTGGTACTGCTTCTATATAACACTTTCGTACTTCTTTTTTGCAAACACGGTACTGATTTTTCGTACCTCTATATTAATTCATTTGTAGATTTTAAATCATTAATGAAAATTGCGAAAATGATATACTATTGTTTTTACATTTGTACTTTGTACTGCTTTATATATATATGTTGTGCATTGCTAAGGACATTATTTTTTTACTTCTTTCTATGCGATTATTGTATTGCCTAATAAAAATGTATTTAATGTGATTTTTGTGATTTATTTAATGTGATTTTTGTGATTTAACAACATCGCACTTATCTGTATATATCAAAAATGTCGATAAATTTGGTTAAAATAGCACAATGATTGTAATCTTGAGAGGAGAGGGGTTGTGCTAGCAGCAGCATTGCTGCTCATCTTGCTTCATCTCCTTTTTTGATTAATTTCTCTCTCACACTCTCGATCTCTATCAATCTCTTCTTATTGATATTTACTTTATGATCTTGTTTAATACCTCCCTAAACTGATTTTTTCCCTTCCCAATCTTATGGTTTTGTACTTCTAAAATCCACAATTTTATTATGGCTAGTTTTGCAAAAAAATTTGTATTGCTCGACAAAAGAATGGTGTTGTATCGTTCAAAATGAATAATGGTACTGCCAATCAATTGTACTGCCAAAGTAATTCAATGATTCTACTCGATCAATAAAATGTTTTTCACACTGCTCAAACAGATCATTCTTTGGTTCATTTTGATTCCACTTAAGAAGTTAGATAAAAGGCACCCAGGAGCACTAGTATCTTATAGCAGTACCAAATAAACAAAAACATCTTTGCAATTCATAAAATTTAATCTCATGCATGCACCAACAAGAACATTGACAAAGAACTAATCTAGCTTTATAAAAACACCAATCTAACATCACTGCATAGCTCGAGGGATCTAGAATTCCTGCGGTGGTGATGGTCAGTAGCTGATTGAGCTCCTCGTCGTTGGGAGGAGACCCCACTGGCGGCATCAACACTGATTTTGTAAAATGCCATTCAGTTCATGTACACTATGATAATCATAACATTTTTATTCTTTTATTGATCTCCCATGGCATTTTCCACTTATAGGCACGTGAGAAGACGTACTATCTACACGTACTTAGGATCAGCAATTAAAGCGAATACACTTCTCCACGCCGTGTGAATTCTGTATCTGCTGCATATTCAGACCTGAACGCACTCATCCATCTTTCTGGCAGTCCCTTGTGTTGTCAATTAACATAGGGGAGGGAGAGATGTCGTGGCGCGCACATGCACCCATGACGCAAGGGTGAGCTGCGCCAGCGCGTGAGGACCTGAACGAGCACCGGCGGCGACCTGCTGTTGTTCGCACAACCAGGCAAGCTACACCGCTGGAACATGTGTCGATGACAAGCAACAGTGACAGAACACGCACGCATCAGAGCTCGACGAGGAGCGCGGGGGAGGGAGGCCGGGCGGCACCAGAGAGAAAACAAACATGTGAGATTTTTGTTGTCCAGTGGTAGCCTCCTACACCATCTTCTTCACAGCACACCGTCGTGACCATGACCAGCCAAAGGAGCAAGATGTGCAGGGCGTGCACGTCCCTCTACAGGATCGGCTCCCCGTCTTGATGTGCCACGGGTCCACGTACGGCAGTGCTTCGCGGCCGCTCTCCTGCTAGTGTCACAGCTCCCGTCTTCTCCCAACCACCCAGCAACAGCGACTCCCGTCGACGGCCCCAACTCCGGCGGCGGTGCTTCAGGTCGAAGCGGGGGTATGCAGCAGGTTACCAGTAGCAGCGCTATCGGCGCGGCAGGGTGGCGCGAGGAAGGACGCAGGCCGGCACGGCGGCGCGGCGCGGGGAAGGAGGCACGGATCGCGGGCCGGGATGCGTGAGGAAGGAGGCAGACTGGCTGGTGGTGCGGCGCAGGGAAGGAGGAAGACCGGCGCGGCACGGTGGGGCAGGGGCGGGGAAGGACGCAGGCTGGCGCGGGTGGGAGGCGGGGCGGTAGCCGTTTGGGAGGAGCAGGGCGCCGACGGGAAAGCATGGGATCGGGGAGAGAAGAAGATATGGGGTGGGGTGGGTTTATTTTTCTTGGATTTTTAGAAAGTTGCCTTACATAGAGGAGCCTATTGTAGAATATTATTCTACACTTAATTGTAGAATAGACTCGCTATATATATATATATATATATGTATGGCGAAAGCCGGTGCAATGAATGTCGAATTTGTACAATAGTGTTCCTGTTATACTAAAGTATAATATGGACGGTGTTGTGCGATGTTCCACGGCCTGGGAGTCTCCTTCATGGACGTGCGTGACTTTTCCTTCTCGCGTATATCAACCAGGTAGTAGGATCCATTGTACAGGTTCTTGCTGACCACAAACGGTCCTTCCCATGCAGAAGATAGCTTGTGCGTTCCATCCTTTTTCTGTATGAGGCGGAGCACTAAGTCACCTTCCTGGAAAGTCCGGCTTCTGATACGACGACTATGATATCGTCGCATAACTTGTTGGTAGATAGCCGACTGAGCTGTTGTTAGTTCTCATTTTTCATCGAGAACATCAGGGCGTCCTATCTTGCTTTTTCATTGTCGGCTTCCAAATAAGTTGTGACCCTTGGTGAGTCGTGATGAATGTCACTTGGGAGAACGACTTCTGCTCCGTAGACCAGGAAGAAGTGTGTATAACCTGTTGACCTCTTAGGAGTCATCCTGATACTCCACAATACTGAGGGTAATTCTTCCTCCCAGCAACCCGCCGTCCTTTCCAAAGTAACAAAGAGTCGAGGTTTGATGCCTCGGAGCAACCCTTGATTGGCTCTCTCGGATTGTCCATTGGTCTGTGGGTGGGCCACTGACGCAAGGTCAAGTCGGATGTGCTCGTTCTGACGGAATCGCTGCATAACCCACTCTGGTAGGTTAGACCCATTATAAGTGATGACGTTGTGGGGGTAGCCGAATTTGTATATTATCTTTTTCAAGAATTTTAGCGTCGTTGCTGCATCGCATTTGCTAACCGGCTCTGCCTCGACCCTCTTGGTGAATTTGTCCACTACCACTAATAAGTGTGTATTCTTGTTGGCTGACCTTTTGAAAGGTCCCACCATATCAAGCCCCCACACCGCAAAGGGCCAAGTGATAGGGATCATCCTGATCTCTTGAGCCGAAACATGAGCTTGGCATAACGATGGCATCCGTCGCATTTCTTGACTATATCTTCTGCGTCTTCGTGTGTTGTGGGCAAGTAGAATCCGTGTATGTAGGCTTTAGCCACTAGAGAACGAGAGTCGGCATGATGCCCGCAGTCTCCAGAGTGTATCTCATTAAGGATTTCTCTGCCTTCTTCTGGTGACACACATCTTTGAAAGACGTCTGCAGGGCTTCGCCGATGTAACACATCGTTGATGAGTACAAAAGATTTGCTTCTCCTAACAATCTGCCTGGCATATACCTCGTCAGTGGGTAGGATTCCCTAGGTCTTATAATCCAAATAAGGCACGACCCATAAGGGGGTAGCATGTATTGAGGCCACCAGAGCCGGTTCTGGATCCGGCTCTGCTATGTCTTGTTCTGTTGGTAGTTGCACGGACGCTTTGTCAAAACGTCAAGGAACACATTTGGTGGAACCGACTTTCATTGAGAGTCGAGCCGGGATAGAGCGTCTGCGGCTTCGTTTAGCTTGCGCTCCACATAGTCCACCTGGTACCCAACAAAGAAATAGGCTTGTCTTTCAACCTCTCGCCGATAGGCTGCCATGGTGGAAACCTTGGAGTTCCACCTTCCCGACACTTGCTGAGAAACAAGGTCAGAATCACCATAGCATCGGATTCGGCTTATGTTCATCTCACGAGCCAGCCGCAGCCCATGGAGTAGAGCCTCATATTCTGCTGTATTGTTGGTGCATGTAAACTGTAGCTGCAAGACATAGAAAAAATGTTCTCCTTTGGGAGAGGTGAGGACCACGCCGGCTCCTGAACCTTCAAGTTGCCGACTCCCATCAAAGTCCATTGTCCAGTATTTGGTAACTGAGTTTTCTGGGGGTTCTTGGATCTTTGTCCAGTCATTGATGAAGTCGACCAACGCCTGAGATTTGATGGTTGTGCGTGGTTCATATTTGATGTGGTAAGCCCCCAACTCTAGAGCCCACTTTGCAATCCTTCCCGTGGCCTCCCGGTTCTGGATGATATCTGCAAGCGGTGCTGAGGTGACTACAGTTATGGGGTGCTCCTGGAAGTAAGGCTTGAGATTCCGACTCGCCATGAACACACCAAGGATCAGTTTCTGCCAGTGAGGGTAGCGTTGCTTTGATGAAGTCAAGACCTCACTAACATAATAGAATAGCCTCTGTAAAGGGTGCTCCTTAGCGGCTTCCATACGTTCAACCACTACCACAGCGCTAACTGCTCGATTGTTAGAAGAAATATAGAGTAGCATCGACTCTTTTGGCTTAGGAGCTGCCAGGATTGGAGTCTGGGACAGTTGTTTCTTTAATGCTTCTAGAGCTTGATCATCTTCATCGTCCCATACGAATTTCTCCGACTTTCGTAAAAGCCGGTATAGTGGGATCGCTTTTTCTCCAAGTCGGCTTATGAACCGACTCAGGGAAGCTACACACCCTGTGAGCTGTTGTACTCCTTTCATCGAGGCCAACTTCTAGAGAGCCATAATACCGTTGATTTTCTCCGGGTTTGCCTCGATTCCTCTCTCTGACACTCTATATCCGAGGAGCTTTCCTGCAGGGACCCCAAAGGTTCACTTGGCCAGGTTTTGCTTCATATGATACATGTGGAGATTCTTGAAGGTTTCCTGGAGGTCACTGATGAGTGAGTCGGCGACCTGAGACTTGATGACTATGTCGTCCACGTAAGCGTGCACATTGCGCCCGATTTGCTCCTTGAGGCAATTCTGCACTGTTCGCTGATATGTGGCCCCTGCATTCTTCAAGCCGAAAGGCATAGAAGTGTGGCACTATATCCCAAAGGGAGTAATAAACGATGTTTTCTCCTTGTCTTCTAGAGCCATCGTGATCTGATGATAGCCAGAGTAGGCGTCGAGAAAGCACAGGAGCTCGCATCCCGCAGTAGAATCGATGATTTGATCAATGTGAGGTAGTGCGAAGGGATCCTTTGGGCAGGCCTTGTTTAAGTCGGTGTAGTCAATTCACATGCGCCAAGTCCCGTTCTTTTTCAATACGAGGACTGGGTTTGCAAGCCACTACAGATAGAAAACTTCCATGATGAACCCAGCGGCAAGTAGCCGGCCTATCTCTTCCCCAATGGCGTTCCTCCTTTCGTCATTGAAACGATGAAGGAATTGCTTGACCGGCTTCATCTTTGGGTCAATGTTTAGGTGGTGCTCAGCGACTTCCCTCGGGACACCTGGCATGTCAGAAGGTTTCCATGCAAAAATGTCCCAATTCTCACAGAGGAACTCGATGAGCGCGCTTTCCTATTTGTCAGATAGCCCTGTCCCAATGATGAACTACTTGGAAGCGTCACCAGGGACAAAGTCTACTTTCTTCATGTCCTAAGCCGGTTGAAATTTGGGGTTGTTGTCAGGAGTCGGTTTCTTCAGGATTGTGGAGTCGGTTGGTTCTACCTTTTCCTGATATGCAGACAGGTCCTCCTTGGCACATGCTGAGTCAGCAAATTTGACGTGTTTCTCGTCACATTCCGTAGCCCTGGACCGGCTCCCATCTACTGTAATCGAGCCGAAGGGACCCGACATCTTTAGCTTCAGGTAAACGTAGCATGGCTGAGCCATGAACCTGGCATAAGCTGGTCTGCCTAGGATGGCGTGATATGGTCTCTCGAGTTTCACCACCTCATAGGGTATGATCTTAGAGCGAAAGTTTTCAGCAGTTCCAAAATTTGTCTCCAGGTAGATTTTTCCTATTGGGCGTGCCCACTTCCCTGGAACTATTCCATGGAACACGGTGTTGGAGGTTTGCAGATGTTTGTGAGTCAATCCCCTCCTTCGAAAAGCCTCGTAGTAGAGTATGTTGATACTGCTTCCTCCGTCCATGAGTACTTTGTCGAGTGTGTAGCACCCGATTTGTGGAGAAACTACCAGGGCTAGGGAACCAGGATGTTGATACTGCTTCCTTCGTCCATGAGTACTTTCTACCACCGGTAGTTGATCATCCCTCGTCCAGGTGATCGGCTGTTCGGACCAGTTAAGCCACCTGGGACAAGTCGGCTCAGTGGCCACAGACATGGCGGCTCTCTGCTGCAGCTTCATGTCCCTCCGACAACTGCTGGTGGTGAAGACATGATAAGATGAGTGATCTTGGAGCTGCTTTGGGTTTGATTGGAATCCGGCGAGTCCTGATTGGTTTTGCTGTCCTTCTCCCTGGGGTCCTTGGTGTTGCACTGCTGCACCGGCCCCCTGGTGGCCAAAATTTTGGTTGTTGTTGTTTTGACCGGCTCCGCCACCTGACCCAGGGGGGCCTGACCTCCACGACGTGCGAACTCTTTCATGAAGTTGCAATCTTCCCAAGTGTGAGTGGCTGGACGGCCGGGTTTGCTGTGTTGTGGGCAAGGTCTCTTCAGATCTTCTTCAAAGCTGACTGGGGGTTCGAAACTTTGTTCCGACTTGCGGTAGTTGTTGCCCCCCTGCTTCATCCTTTGCGAGCCGACATTTGTGTTGGCTACCAAGTCGGAAGTATTCTGATCAAGTCATCGCTTGGTCTGTTGGTTCTAGCTTTGAGATCCCTTGCTGTTATTCTTTTTATTCTGGGCGGCTTTGTCCTCTTCCTAATCATCATCCATGGTTTTTTCAGACTCGGCATACTTGATGACCGCGTTCATGATCTCTCCCATGTTACTGACCGTCCTCTTGAGTCGGCCAAGCTTGTGTACTAGAGGCTCGAACTTGCAGTTTCTTTCCAAGACGATCACTATTGTCTGTGCAGTAATAGTGTCTGGGGAATGGACTATATCTGCGACTCGTCGTGCCCAGCTTAGGGCCGACTCTCTTTCTTTCTGGACACAGTGCTCTAAGTCGACTATTGTGGTGGCTCGCCGGTAGGTGCCTTGGAAATTATTGATGAACTTCTCTCTGAGATCCTCCCAAGAGTTGATGGAATTCTTTGGAAGATTTTTGAACCATGTGCGAGCCTGCCCTTCCAACATCATTGTGAAGTAACGGGCACAGACCTCTTCTCTGGCTTGCAACATGTCCATTGCAAGGTCATAGCTTTCGATCCAAGCCGCTGGGTCCATGTCATCCGTGTAGTTTGAGATCTTACGCGTCCCTTGAAATCTGGGGGAAAGTGTGTGTTCCTCAAAGCCGATACTAGACAACGGTTACCCACGGATCTGCTGATGAACTCGGTGTTTGGTTCCTATGAGGGGGGTTGAGCCACCGGCTCTACACGGTGGTTGGTGTTAGGAGCCTGTAGGTCCATAATTCTCAATGTCCCCTGAGGTCTCATAGGCAGAGGCACTCCGTGGTGGCGATGGCTGCTCGAGGCTGCAGGAGCCGGTGACTCTGCCTGCCGGCTCACGCTTCTATATGGAGTTCCATGTATGTAGGGGACCCCTTGTGAGTATTGGCCCTGCTGTGTGATCACAGTCTTGAGGAAGTCGACGGACTCACGGGCGGCAGAATCTGCTGGGTTGTCTCCATGAATTGGCGCGTTGGTGAGGTAACGATTCGCCCCATGACATTAGCCACGGGGTTGTCGAATTGGTGAGGAGGTGTATGGAAGCGATCTTGGCGTGGCGAAGGAGCCGGCTGTCTGGGAGGTGTGAATCCTGGGGGAGTCGACTTGTCAGGGCTTTCAAAGAGTGTTCGTCATTGGTAGCCAAGGGGGAACCGACTCGTGTATCCCTGTGGGCGCGTATGGGCGAGGCTCAATCGCTGAGCATCTATCAGATCCGATTCTCCCCGGAGGCGCGCGGCTTCCTGAACGAGCCGGGCTTCTCTCTTAGCCATCTGCTCTTTTCCGATGTTGTCTTCCCTCCGTAAGCTCGCTACCCGTACCTTGAGTTCGTTGACCCTCGTCTTCCAGGCCTCCTGATTCTCCGTTGTTACTGTTATGGCCAAGGCCTCATCAAGGGAGTTTAGGGCATCTGTGGGGGCTTCGACTCTAGTGGGGACTTGTGCTGACGAGAGGGATACCGGGTCCCTATTTGCATTGGGAACCACGACGCCCGTTGACTCTGCGTATTGGTTTTGGGTTGCCTGACTCCTCAATCCTCCAATGTCAGCCATGAACACCGTGGCACAATATGGAGGCTCGAAGTGAGGGTAATCCGGGTTATACTCTGGCACACCGGTGCCGAGTCTGTTGTTCCCCACAGATCGGATGGACCCATCATCTGAGAAGCTTCCTTCACTTGGCTATGAGTCGGCCTCAGTCAGTTCCTCCGAGGCATCGTACATTGGGGACTCGACAGAGCGCTCCGACTCTAGAGACTCATCAATGAATCCTATGAAAGTGCTTTTGGAGCCGGCATGTCGCCGACTTGAAGTTTCGATGGGAACTTCGGGATCTTGTTCCGGCTCAGATTCGTCCGTCCTACCGATGAAGATGTGGATAGACCCGATCGGGACCCGATATCCTAATTCGAAATAATCTGCTTCGGGGGCCCAGTTTGAGTCGTCGATGCAGAGATTCCCGCGCCGGCTTCTGGTGATCTGTCCAGCGACGAATTCGTCCATGCCTTGCAGAGCTCCCTCTAGAATCTCAACACCTGCAAGCGCAGACCCCACGGTGGGCGCCAAATGTCGTGGGAAAGTCACGGCAGATGTCTGAAGAGTCGAACTTAGCATGGGACCTTTGTTGCGAGGCAATTTCGTGAAGAGAGTCGACATGGACAAGAGACTCGGCGATTTACCTAGGTTTCAGCCCCTCTTTGTCTCGAGGTAAAATCCTACTCCTGCTTCTTATTATTATGGGCTCCGACTCTCGAAAGAAGAGTCGGTTGATCGATTACAAGAGAGTCGGTTCGTAACCTTAGTTCTCGAGGAGATCTAGGTTACGCCGAAAGTGTCTAGTCCTATCTTGGATTGAGATTGTTCTTGGCCCTGGACCCCATGGACCTCGGCTTATAAAGGCACCGGGTCCCGGGATTCCGCGAGTCCGACTCCGACACGAGGTGGAGTCCTATTCTACTTTACAAATATGCTATAAGCTATACAAGGTAAGCCGAAGTCCTTCTATGGCTTTGATCTTCTTTCTTGGCGCAGCCGGCCCTGGGTTGGGTCTTCCTCCATGGGCCTTCCGTAGGTGAGTCGGCCCATAGACCTAATGCCCGGTCATGGGCTTGGTACATCCCCCCGACAGGACTCGGCATATACATGAACTTAGCCTACTATGGCTTATTTTGCCAGTAAGCTGATGCAAACTCGTATTTATATGACCAACATAACCCATTGTAGAGTAAACATTAGCAAATCCGATAAAGGGTTTGATGAGTTTTACTCTATCAATAGTGAACACTAGAATAAGTAATGCGATGCTTGCATACAGAGAAGTTTCGACTCAAGCGCCATTTAGTGACCGGCACCTCTTTTCCACGAGGCAGGCAAAATACTCATGTTCGAGGAGTCAGTTTTGCATCGAACTCCTGTTGATAAAAGGTGTTGAGACAGTCACGCCTATGGTTGCTATATGAGCTGTTTACATTTTTTGCGTTTCATAAGCATATTACTTTCTGTCTTGTCGCACGTACAAATGTGTTAATAATTTCCCTTCATAAAAAATCGACTTAAAAGTCGGTACTTGGAAGTTATGGTCTGACTCCATTACTCGACATGAGAGAAAATTAATCATGTCGATTCATGGGGGCTACACTTTGAAATTTGCAACTATGACTTGACATGAGAGTAAATTAATCATGTCGACTCATGGGGGCTACACTTTGAAATATGATACTATAACTCGACATGAGAGTAAATTAATCATGTCGACTCATGGGGGCTATGCCTTGGATTTTTCTACTATGATTCGACTTGAGAGTAGATTAATCATGCCGGATCATAGGTAATACACTTCGATCTCGTTACCTTGACTCAACATTAGAGTAAATCAATCATACCGACTGACGAGATCTACACTTCAATTTTTTCCTCCATTTTTTACAAGTATGAACACATATATGGAACAGATAAATGATTTAGCAAGCAAAAAGTGTACCTACTTCGGTTAAAGGACGTGACTACGCTTGTTAGAAAGTCACTAGGAAATAATATATGTAGAGTCGGTTCTCTAAAATATATCGACTCCTAAACAAGATGGAAGTAATAAGCTTGCATCACCATAGAGGGCACAACCCTACATATGAGAAATCTTACAACTAGCCAAGGCAAAAGAAAGCTCGAGCTTTTCAAACCAATGGACGGCTTCCGCAAAAAATATATCATCTAGGCATCAAAAGGCCGCAAAATAAAAACAATAAAATTGTATCACAAAGACTCGACCATACATCATGCACGAAAGCAAGTAATATTACAATAGGCCGACACCGGCATCCCAAATGTTTTCAGACGACTCTCCAAAAGAAAAATAATGCAGCCCTGGGCTTAGCAGCATAAAAACATATTCCTGAGTCGGCTATGTCTTCAGGGTTGTACTCCAGCATCACATGCAGGGTCTACGAGGTTATTGTCAAAAAGATGTGTAAAATCTTCAACCCTCAGATCATCCTCCTCCTGACCTGAAGCCGGCTTAGTCGAAGTGGCCGGGTCTGCGGTCTTTATCTTGGCAAGAGGTCGTTCAGAAAATTTCACCGACTCAGGGAGAGTGAACTTTCGCCTCTTGTTACGCTCATCATAGTCGGGCTCATAGCCAGATAAGTCGACTTTATCATCAATTTTTGTCGCAAAGATGCGCGTCTCTTTGATAATATTGACATAGTCGACTTCAATAAACTTGGACCCATCGGTCTTGAGCTCGGGGAAACCATCAGCTAACAACTCTGGCTTCATGTCGGGATGATGAGATTTGGAGAGCACCAAGCCACGCATTACTCCCAAACGACATGCCGAGCGCTTTGCCAAATCTATCCAAGCTGGTACAGTCGAAAAAGACTGCATCATCTTGGCCATTTTTTATGTAGTAACAGGCTTACCCTGAGCTGCCACAATAGACTTCAGGCTCCCTCGCACAACTGTTTGACCAATGTACACAATGATGTTAATTTTTTCCCTGGAATCTCCTGCAGAACTGGATGCTGATTACATGTACCAAGAGCTACCAAGTTAGCAAGTATTGACAAATGAACATGAAAATTTACCCTAAAAATACCGACTTACCAAATACGGATATTGCAAATTGTTGAACACTCCTTTTCAGAGTCGTTAACCTTTTGTCCAATTCCTGAAATTTCGAATCAGCATTATCAGCAGCCTGCTTCAGGATAGTTTGGGTATTGGCATGCCGGGATTTGATCATTTTCAGTTCTTCTTCTTTCTTTAGCAGCTCATCCTGCAGCCGGCTAACCTCTTTTTCCTCGTGTTGCCGTTTATCAGATTCCGCCTGAGTTTTTCTTCTAATAGTCGAGTCGCCTGTCAGGCTTCCAAAGTCATAGCCTGCATAATACAACAAAGACCTTGGTCATTACAAATATATAACTAGGCACTTGGGGGCTACATTGTTTCACAAACATAATTTATATAAGTTCAGAGTCGATACACGTATGACAACCCGGTACTTGGGGGCTACATTGATATAGCTATCCCTTATAAACAAGATAATACGCGTACCTCATAGCGTTGCTTGATACAACCAATCAAGTCATTTTGTTGGTCGAGACGAGTCATTGACTCCAAATATAAATCCTCAAAGGAAGCTTCTTTAAGAGTCGCCATAAAAGATTGACCTGGGGAATGTTTTGCTTCATCTGATTTCTTCACCTTCACGGATGGGGTCGTCTCTTTAGAATGAATCTCAGTCACAACAACCTCCTCAACCACAGCATTGTTAGTTGTAGGAATCGGATTTAAATCATGAGAGTCAGTTGTCTCCTTCGAGTCAGCGACCGGCTCTTCAGTGTCATCCCTGAGGGAGTCTTCCTTATGAACAGCTGATGGGCTCGACTCAATAGGACCCACATTTTTCATCTGTCTTTCAGAAACTTCAAATATCTTCTCCATGACAACCGGCCCCTGTGTTGGCTGTAACATCCCAATTTTCTAAATTTGGATGTTAATAGATCATCATATGCATCTCATGCTATTTCCGCATTTTTCTGGAGTTTTAAAATATTTTAAACAATTTTCAACACATGGCAGTTCGCTGGAGAGGATATAAATTGACTTATCCCCATTTTTAAATTGTTATACAATAGTTCAAATATTTTTGGAGGCATTTCCAATTTACTTTGGGGTTATAAATAATTTCTAAAAATATTTTGGGAATTTATTTATGCTACGGGAATAGTTTAAAATCATTTTTGGATTTTTTCGGTATTTTTAAATTGCCGAAAAAGTATTTAAAAATATTTAAAAAGTTGCAAAGTTATTATTTTTATTTAATATTTTGGTAATGCCAAAAATTAAATTTTATTATTCTAAAAGTTTTGGTGAAAACGAAAATTAAAAGTAGTTATCCGTGATTTTTCTAAAATTATTTTGGGCCTAACGGGCCTGTACTGGGTTTTTTTCGCCTGGTCGATTTCGTATTTGTTTGGGATTTATATAAAAAAACTCTGCGGATCGGGTCTATATAACGCCCGCGGGTCCGTGGATTAGGGTTTCAAAACCCGCACCCGCGAACCCACCTGGAGTCGCTGCCGTCCGCCCGAGGTAACCGTCGCCGCCTCCTCGCGCCGCCGCCCGCCGTGCCTCGCCACCCCGCGCCGCCGCGCCCTCGCGGTGTTGCGCCGCGCACCGTGCGCCGGCCGCCGCCGCCCGCCTGCGGAAAACCGGCCAGATCTAGGTCAAAACCGGCGTAGGGACCCGATCGCGTTTTTCACAGTTATTTTATTTACGGATAGGTCATTTTTGCGGATTGGACCCCGATGCCACCCCGGTACCGTTTTCATGGTTACTTTTTAACCGTAACTCGGAATTGAGTGGTTCCAGTTGCGTTGCGACCGTGAAAAAAAATTCTAGCCAGTAGACTAAGTTTTACAGAAGTTTGAAGTTTTCAAATTTGAATCCCATGCGGAATCGAATTTGAACTTCCGGTAGCCGTATCTTTTTAACGGTGCGCCTGTTTGCGCCGTTTCTTTTTGCGTTAGTTTTATTTTGTCGAGTACTTTAAGTTTAGCTTTTGTTAGTCAAGTTTTTCTACTGTTATTTGTATGTTTATTACTGTTTGTGCATATTTGTATTGAATATATGTTGATTGGTGCTATGTTTGCTCGTATAGATTGTCTGGAGTGCGCCGCATCGTTTTGTGAGGATTGTGATCGTCAGGAACAGGAAGAAGGCAAGTGATGCTTTGACCATACTCATACCTATAATTTTCTATATGCATTATGTTAAGACTATCACCTTATTGCATGATAGGTAGTTTACTTTACTGTTGCTGCAAAACCAGTTAGGATAGCCACATGTCTTGACTTGTACTTGTAGATCAACCTAGCACGTGTTGTTACTTTATTGCTATGCTTTGTAGACGTGGTTTGGGTTGTGAGAATTCATGGAGTGCATGTGAGCTATTTAATAATTTGTGTAGCAACTTTATAATAAATAGAAATCACTTCTGGACGGGCGGGTTGAATCCTGGTGGTTGTGCCTTGTCTAAGGACGGTGCCGGGGTTAAATGCACTCAATGGTTGTTTTGGTGGTGAACCGGGTGCGACATGGTGTCTACCCTATGAACGCAGTGGGCATCGTCCAGGCTCAAAAGGATCAGACATGCAATATTACTTGTAGCTTCCGTGTACAGCCACTGGCTATATGGGCTCTGGCTTAGCATGAGTACGTTGTGGGGAACCTGGCCCTGGTAGCTAGCTGATGTAGATGTGTGTTAGGTGTACCGTCTACCAACGGGTGGCGGAAACCTCTTCGGAAAGTCTTCGTCTCAATCTTCGGGTTGAGTCCAGTGGGGAACGTGTACAACCTCTGCAGAGCGTATAAACTGATCATGATTAGCCGTGTCCACGGTTACAGACGAACTTTGAGCAACTAGTCAGTACTGTTGATGAGTGATCTTGATAGATGAACACTTAATAATAATTTGGTGGCAAAGATTAGCATGGGTTGCTGTGTGTTTCAGGTAGACTTCAACTTAAAAATTTGACTAGTTTAGTTCAGGAAAAAATTGGCTTTCTGCAAAACAAAACCATAAGCCTTTCCTTTGACTCACCTTGCATGTAGATGTAGGTCCTTTATATATACCTTTTCCGTGTCACTTGCCGTACAAATCAGATGTACTGACCCGTTGTTGGGCTGTAACCTTCGGTGTTGCAGGTTTTTCAGACGACCAGTAAGGTGCGTTTAGGTTTGCGGGTCTACACTCAGCATGTTCGCTTGTGGATGTTGATGGGACTCCTTGTTATTTTCTTATGCTTCCGCTATATCTATGTTGAATAAGCTAGCCTTGAGCTATGCAACTTGTTATTTGTTTTATTCTGGATCATACATTGTAATAATGATGCACTTGTACTTTGATATACATCTATGATACTGTGTGTGCCAGCGAGTTCGATCCAGGGACTGGCACTTGAGCACAGAGACTTCAATTCTATGTGAATTGGGTCGTTACAGATGGTATCAGAGCAGTGTGTTGACTGTAGGACGTGACCCTAGAAAATGGATTAGAAAAACCATAGGAATGAAAATATTACTTTACATCACTCTGTCTTGTACTTACTTACCTTCCCTATCTCGTTTTCATACTTGTTCTAATCTTGCCTTTCCTCTCTTTGATTATAGATGACCACTTTGTCATACCGCGCTATGGCGTTTGGACCTGAGCTCAGGGGGATTTTCCATTACCTGAACATCTACGCGCCAGTCTTTCAGCCGGACATAGTGGAGACAAGGGGAGATAATGACTACTGGCAAGTGGAGACCTTTATCCTAGGAAGCATGACGGAAGAAAGGGTGATCACGGAGTCATTCGAGGTGCATGCCCAGGAGAAGGAGCAGTGTGTGCGCATAGCCGCTCACATAGCTCTTGGACGCATCGTTGAGACATATGCCGCCCAGCTAAAGGGTATGGTGTACGCGGAGATGACCAAGATCCTTCCATCGGGGAACATATGGCCAAAGAAGTTCAAGTATGTGCCTGGGGCCATTTGGCCAGGTACAACTAGCTACTTCATCCAGAGCCTGGAGAAGCACATCCACAGCCTGGAGAAGGACACTCAGTCAGACCTCTACACCGTCACTGAGTTGCAGCAAAAGAACACCAAGCTCAAGAGGGACGCCAACAAGCTGAAGAAGGAGAGGGTGGAGATGCAAGCAGAGATAAAGAGGCTGAAGGAGAAGATGAAGGCAAATGTAATTGAAGAACAAGAAGAGGAGCCAGAAGGGGAGACCTCGGCAGAAGAAGATGAACCGAGTCCCAAAAGGCGCAACCGCATTAGCGGGCGCGAATACCGCATGTTGTTTAGCAAAGACAGCATTCGGAATTACTTCACCGGCAATTAGTCTACTACCGTTATCGTATTAGCGTATTTGACCATGTTGACTTATTCGGTGTGGCAATACTATGTTGCTTGATATACTCATATATTATTCGTGGTTGTGCTGAGGATCTTATATCATTTATGCAATATATTTTAAACTATATGGTGTGATATGCGATGGTTTTTCGTATGAGTGCATTGGTTGATGATTGTTATATGTTTGATGCTATGGTGATATTGTTTGGTGAAGTTGATTGGTGATATATGTATTGTATATATAATGCTTGCCATGATCATAATATGCATATGGGTAGGAGTATATTTCCCTAGCTACTTTCTGTCTACAACTTACCTATTCTTGCCCAACAGATGCCGCCGAGATGTGATCCCACGGGGAATGGGAACAACAACAATGAAGTGCCAGCTTACATGCAGTAGTTACTTCAAGGACAAGCTCAGTTGATCCAGTTGCTCACTCAGAACATGGGCAACAACAACAACAACAATGCGCCACCACCACCACCTGTGGACACGCTTGCGAGGTTCCTGAGGTTGAATACTCTGAGGTTCTCTAGCACTCCTGAACCCATAGTGGCGGATGACTGGCTTCGTTCAGTGGGCCGGAACATGGAGACAGTTGGTTGTACTGAGGCAGAGAGGGTGAGGTTTGCCTCACATTTGCTGGAGGGTCCTGCCGCAGCATGGTGGGACAACTACTTGGTGACTTATCCCATCGACACCATCACTTGGGCGCAGTTCGAGTCTGCGTTTCGCGCTGCACATGTTTCAGCAGGCGCCATGAGCTTGAAGAAGAAGGAGTTCCGCAGCTTGCGTCAGGGAGGTCGTTCAGTGGCCGAGTATGTTGAGGTGTTCAACAAGCTTGCAAGATATGCTCCAGATGATGTCAGGAATGATGCAGCAAGGCAGGAGAAGTTCTTGGAGGGGTTGAATGATGAGTTGGGAGTCCAGTTGGCAGTGGCTACCTTTGCTAACTGCCAGGGGCTCATAGACAAATCTATTGTGTTGGAAGGCAAGCAACAGGCCATTGAGAACCGCAAGAGGAAGTACAACAACAACAATGGTGGCAAGTATAACTCTGGACCGCATCAGAAGCCGCGCAACTCTTATGGTGGCAATGGAGTACATAACCATGGACATAACCACAATGGTGGGAATGGCCATGTTCAAAGTGGAGGACACAACCATCATGGTGCGAATGGTCACAACCATAATGGCCACAACCATCACCATGGTAACAGGAATGGCAATGGCAATGGAAGGAACAATGGGAATGGAAGAAGCAATGGAGCCAATGGAGGCAATGGAAACAACCGTCAGAATGGCCAGGCACCAAAGGACTTGAGTCACATCCAGTGTTTCAAGTGCAAGAACATGGGACACTATGCCACAGACTTCCCGGAGAACAAGTACAACAATGGGAATGGAGTCGGCAAGCCCAATCATTTAAACAAGGGGCATGTGAACCATGTCCACGTGGAGGAGATTTATGATGAGCCTGATGCGGTGATTGGTAAGTTCTTTATCAATTCAGTACCCGCACTTGCTCTTTTTGATTCTGGTGCATCGCATTCTTTCATATCGAGGGTATTTGTGCATAAGCATGAGTTACCTACCATAGTTCTTAAGTCTTCTATGCTCATAAGTTCACCGGGAGCGGAGATGTCTGCTAGTTTGGGATGCTATCAATTGAGCCTAGCCATAGGGAAGCATGTTTTTCCTATAGATTTGATTATATTGAAGTCACAAGGTTTGGATGTTATATTGGGCATGGATTGGCTAGCCAAGTACCAAGGTGTTATTGATTGTGCCAGTCGGTCTATCACTCTCCGTACACCAAATGGGCATAAGATCAGATATGTGTCCAAGTATAAGCATCAGCACGCTCAGGTGAATTCTCTTAAGGGGGGTAGCCTGGATGATGTGCGTGTTGTGAGGGATTATCCGGATGTGTTTACAGAGGAGTTGCCAGGTATGCCACCGGATAGGGAGATTGAGTTCCTTATTGATTTAATACCAGGCACTGGGCCTATTGCTAAGAGACCGTATAGGATGCCCGCTAATGAACTTGCAGAGTTGAAGGAACAGATTAGAGAGTTGCAGGCAAAGGGCTTCTTTCGCTCAAGCTCGTCACCTTGGGGATCTCCAATGTTGTTTGTTGAGAAGAAGGATGGAACCCAGAGGATGTGTGTTGATTACCGTTCTCTGAATGATGTTTCTATCAAGAACAAGTATCCTTTACCTGTGATTAATGATCTATTTGACCAGTTGGAGGGAGCTTGTGTATTCTCTAAGATTGATCTTCATTCTGGTTATCATCAAGTGAAGATTCAGGAGAAGGATATTCCGAAGACTTCTTTTACTACAAGGTATGGGTTGTATGAGTATACCGTTATGTCATTTGGATTGACTAATGCTCCTGCATACTTCATGAATATGATGAATAAGGTGTTTATGGAGTTCTTGGATAAATTCGTTGTGGTGTTCATTGATGATATATTGGTGTATTCCAAGAATGAGCAAGAACACAAGGTGTTTATGGAGTTCTTGGATAAATTCGTTGTGGTGTTCATTGATGATATATTGGTGTATTCCAAGAATGAGCAAGAGCATGAGGCACATTTGCGTTTGGTATTGGAGAAGCTCAGGGAGCACAAATTGTATGCCAAGTTCAGCAAGTGTGAGTTTTGGTTGAAGGAGGTAGGATTCCTTGGACATGTTGTGTCAGAAGAAGGAGTAGCTCTAGACCCATCCAAGGTTTCAACAGTTACAGAATGGGAGACGCCCACGACAGTTGGAGACATTCATAGTTTCTTGGGTCTTGCAGGATATTATAGGAGGTTCATTGAGAATTTCTCCAAGCTTGAAAAACCAATGACTGAGATGTTGAAGAAAGAGAATAAGTTCGTTTGGAGTGAGGATTGTGAAACCAGCTTTCAGGAGTTGAAGAAACGGTTAGTAACTGCACCTGTTTTATGTTTGCCTGATATACATAAGGATTTCCAAGTATATTGTGATGCATCTCGTCGAGGACTTGGTTGTCTTTTGATGCAAGGGGGTAGAGTTGTTGCTTATGCTTCACGTCAGCTTAAGAACCATGAGCAGAACTATCCTACACATGATTTGGAGTTAGCTGCAGTTGTTCACGCATTGAAAACATGGAGGCAATATCTTGTTGGTAATCATTGTGATGTTTTTACTGATCATAAGAGTTTGAAGTATATCTTTACTCAGAATGATTTGAATCTCAGGCAGAGTAGATGGCTGGAGCTTATTAAGGATTATGATTTGAATGTGCAGTATCATCCTGGTAAAGCGAATGTGGTTGCTGATGCATTGAGCCGTAAGAGTCATATCAATGTTGCTAATGTTGAGGATATGCCACTTGAGTTATGTGAGCAGTTCAAGAATCTCAGGTTGGAGATAGTTCCTAAGGGATATGTGGAAACATTGGAAGTGAAGCCAAATCTGTTGGAAAGAATCAGAGAAGCTCAGAAGGGTGATGCAGAAATTGATGAGATAAAGGTGAATATGACCAAAGGGAAAGCAGAGCGTTTTCGTGAGGATGAGCATGGAGCCATTTGGTTTGAGAAGCGCATTTGTGTACCGCAGGATGCAGAGCTCAGGAAGTTGATTCTTCAGGAGGCACATGATTCACCTTATTCTATTCATCCCGGGAATACCAAGATGTGTTTGGACTTGAGGGAGAGATTTTGGTGGCCTAGCCTGAAGCGAGAGATAGCTCAGTATTTTGCATTGTGTGATGTTTGCCAGAGAGTCAAAGCTGAGCATCAGAAGCCAGCAAGATTGTTGCAGCCTTTGCCTATACCAGATTGGAAGTGGGATCAGATAGGTATGGACTTTATCACTGGTTTACCCAGGACTCGGTCAGGATATGATTCTATTTGGGTGATTGTTGATCGTCTGACCAAGGTTGCTCACTTCATCCCGGTGAAGACAACTTACAATAGTGCCAAGCTAGCCAATATTTACATGTCCAGGATCGTGTGTTTGCATGGAGTTCCAAGCAAGGTTGTGTCTGATAGAGGTACTCAGTTTACTTCGAAGTTTTGGCGTCAGTTGTATGAGACTTTGGGAACTAGGCTGGAGTTCAGTACAACGTTCCATCCTCAGACAGATGGGCAGACCGAGAGAGTCAATCAGATCTTGGAGGATATGTTGAGAGCTTGTGCGTTGGATTATGGTTCGAGTTGGGATGACAACTTACCGTATGCTGAGTTCTCATACAACAACAGTTACCAGGCTAGTCTTCAGATGACACCATTCGAGTTACTGTATGGAAGGAAGTGCAGGACACCGTTGATGTGGGATGAGGTAGGATAGCGTCAGTTTTTCGGACCTGACCTGATCAGAGATGCTGAAGAGAAAGTCAAGTTGATTCGTGATAGACTGAAGATAGCACAGGCCAGGCAGAAGAGTTATGCAGATGCTAAGCGCAAGGATGTAACCTATGAGGTTGGAGACCGTGCGTATCTCAGAGTTTCACCAATTCGCGGAATCAAGAGGTTTGGAATCAAGGGCAAGTTAGCACCATGTTTTGTGGGGCCTTACAAGATCTTGGAGCGCAGAGGAGATGTAGCTTATCAGTTGGAGTTGCCAGAAGCTTTGTCAGGAGTTCATGATGTGTTTCACGTATCCCAGCTGAAGAAGTGTCATGCAGAGATGGCAGATATTCCTTTGAGAGATATAGTGCCACTTGAGACAATTCAGTTGGAGAGTGACTTGACTTATGAGGAGAAACCTGTGAAGATTCTGGAGACTGCAGAAAGAGTTACCCGCACCAAGACAATCAAGCTATGCAAAGTTCAGTGGGATCATCATACCGAGGAAGAAGCCACTTGGGAGCGAGAAGAGAATTTGAAGCAAGATCATCCACACCTCTTTGCTAGCCAGCCCGAATCTCGAGGACGTGATTCATCTTAAGGGGGGGGTAGGTTTGTAACATACCAATTTTCTAAATTTGGATGTTAATAGATCATCATATGCATCTCATGCTGTTTCCGCATTTTTCTGGAGTTTTAAATATTTTAAACAATTTTCAACACATGGCAGTTCGATGGAGAGGATATAAAATGACTTATCCCTATTTTTAAATTATTGGAAAATAGTTCAAATATTTTTGGAGGCATTTCAAATTTACTTTGGGGGTTATAAATAATTTCTAAAAATATTTTGGGAATTTATTTATGCTTCGGGAATAGTTGAAAATCATTTTTGGAGTTTTTCGGTATTTTTAAATTGCCGAAAAATTAATTAAAAATATTTAAAAATAAGTTGCAAAGTTTTTATTTTTATTCAATATTTTGATAATGCCAAAAATTCAATTTTATTAATTTAAAAGTTTTGGTGAAAACGGAAATTAAAAATAGTTATCCGTGATTTTTCTAAAATTGTTTTGGGCCTAACGGGCCTGTACTGTTTTTTTTTCGCCTGGCCGATTTCATATTTGTTTTGGATTTATAAAAAAAACTTTACGGATCGGGTCTATATAACGCCGGCGGGTCCGCGGATTAGGGTTTCGAAACCCGCACCCGTGAACCCGCCGCCGCCGCCGCCGAGTCGCCGCCGCCGTTTGTCGTCGTCCGCCCGAGGTAACCGTCGCCGCCTCCTCGCGCCGCCGCCCGCCGTGCCCCGCCACCCCGCGCCATGCGCCGGCCGCCCGCCGGCGGAAAACCGGCCATATCTAGGTCAAAACCGGCGCAGGGACCCGATCGCGTTTTTCGCAGTTATTTTTTTACGGATAGGTCTTTTTTGCAGATTGGACCCCGATGCCACCCCGGTACCGTTTTCACGGTTACTTTTTAACCGTAACTCGGAATTGATTGATTCCAGTTGCGTTGCGACCGTGACGAAAAATTCTAGCCAGTAGACTAAGTTTTACAGAAGTTTGACCTTTTAAAATTTGAATCCCAAGCGGAATCAAATTTGAACTTCCGGTAGCCGTATCTTTTTAACGGTGCGCCCATTTGCGCCGTTTCTTTTTGCGTTAGTTTATCTTCTGTTAGGAAAGTTTTTCCACTGTTCTTTGTATGTTTATTACTGTTTGTGCATATTTTCATTGAATATATGTTGATTGGTGCTATGTTTGCTCGTATAGATTGTCCGGAGTGCGCCGCATCGTTTTGTGAGGATTGTGATCGTCAGGAACAGGAAGAAGGCAAGTGATGCTTTGACCATACTCATACCTATAATTTTCTATATGCATTATGTTAAGAATATCACCTTATTGCATGATAGGTAATTTACTTTACTGTTGCTGCAAAACCAGTTAGGATAGCCACATGTCTTGACTTGTACTTGTAGATCAACCTAGCACGTGTTGTTACTTTATTGCTATGCTTTGTAGACGTGGTTTGGGTTGTGAGAATTCATGGAGTGCATGTGAGCTATTTAATAATTTGTGTAGCAACTTTATAATAAATAGAAATCACTTCTGGACGGGCGGGTTGCATCCTGGTGGTTGTGCCTTGTCTAAGGACGGTGCCGGGGTTAAATGCACCCAATGGTTGTTTTGGTGGTGAACCGGGTGCGACATGGTGTCTACCCTCTGAACGCAGTGGGCGTCATCCAGGCTCAAAAGGATCAGACAGGCAATATTACTAGTAGCTTCCGTGTACATCCACTGGCTATATGGGCTCTGGCTTAGCATGAGTACGTTGTGGGGAACCTGGCCCTGGTAGCTAGCTGATGTAGATGTGTGTTAGGTGTACCGGCTACCAACGGGTGGAGGCAACCTCTTCGGAAAGTCTTCGTCTCAATCTTCGGGTTGAGTCCAGTGGGGAACGTGTACAACCTGTGCAGAGCGTATAAACTGATCATGATTAGCCGTGTCCACGGTTACAGACGAACTTTGAGCAACTAGTCAGTACTGTTGATGAATGATCTTGACAGATGAACACTGAATAATAATTTGGTGGCAAAGCATGGGTTGCTGTGTGTTTCAGGTAGACTTCAACTTAAAAATTTGACTAGTTTAGTTCAGGATAAAATTGGCTTTCTGCAAAACAAAACCATAAGCCTTTCCTTTGACTCACCTTGCATGTAGATCTAGGTCCTTTATATATACCTTTTCCGTGTCACTTGCCGTACAAATCAGATGTACTGACCCGTTGTCGGGCTGTAACCTTCGGTGTTGCAGGTTTTTCAGACGACTAGTAAGGTGCGTTTAGGGTTGCGGGTCTACACTCAGCATGTTCGCTTGTGGATGTTGATGGGACTCCTCGTTATTTTCTTATGCTTCCGCTATATCTATGTTGAATAAGCTAGCCTTGAGCTATGCAACTTGTTATTTGTTTTATTCTGGATCATACGTTGTAATAATGATGCACTTGTACTTTTATATACATCTATGATACTGTGTGTGCCAGCGAGTTCGATCCAGGGACTGGCACTTGAGCACAGAGACTTCAATTCTATGTGAATTGGGTCGTTACATTGGCAGAGAACCGGGTTTCACCTTGCTCTTAGCTTGTTTCCTAAAAATAAGAAACAGTGTGAGATGGCTGGAAATAAACAAATCACTATATCATAAGAGTTTATAAACACTTACCCATGGTTGATGGGAATATTGCTAGGGATCCGGCAGATGACTCCCCAGAGGAGGGATCGGTTTCTTTATACCGAGGCTGCCTAATAGGATTAGACTCGGCACCAACTTTCTGGCGAAGTCGGCGTGGAGAATTAGGAAGTCCGGTATCAAGGGGGCGGCAGACTCGGAGCTACGAGATCGTCTTTTTCTCTCTTGTTCCTACAAAAAATATGGATAGGAGATGAATGTCTTCGCAAAGACGACTCGGGAAATTAGGGAATGATACATTTTTCTCAGGAACTCATTTTTCCTCTGCCCTAGGAGAGTCGGCTCTTGCAGGAGGATTTACATCCTCATCTGCATCTTCATTTTCATCCTCATCTTCATCCTCTTCACCATCATCTTCTTCTGCTGAGTCTTCCTGGAATGGATAAAGGCATATAAGAAGATCATTTCATGAAAGAAAAGATAAGTTATTACTTACAAATCGAATTGGGCTTTGAGCGTCCATCTCTTCATCAACAACCAAGGGTTCGTGGTTAGTAAACCACCATGGATCATTGGCCTGAAAGAAGTTCGTCAGATATTAGAGTATTAAACATGGTCAAACAAAGAAAAGTCGGTTTTAACATCAAATTGACATACTTCGATATCCTTCCTACTCTCATCAAGATACTTCTTGCAGGCAGATACAAGAGCAGTCGGTTCAGAAGGTGTCCGCGCATATCTCATGAGTCATCTATGCCTGAATATTCGCGTAAAATCCGGTCGCTCACACTGAGAGGTTGGATCCTCCAGTCGACCCAACATCGAACCAAATCAGTGCCCAGAAGTCCATGGGCAAGTAAAGCCTTCATTCGAGAGAGGAGGGGAGCAAGTTCTTCCCTTTGCTTGTCGTCTGGATAAGCGTTTAGGCTCCCGTTATAAACAAGCCGGCTATCACGAAAACCTGGGAGTGGATATTCGTCCTCTGGAATCTTGACGGTGCAGTAGAAAAATGACTTCTGCCACCCTTTCCCATGAGTGGATTGTTGGGGTTCGCAGCAGAAAAAACAAATTTTTCTAACTAGCGTTCCCATAACCCAAGATCTAGCTAGCCGTATTACCATAACGGAAAGGAGTGCGGAAATAACATACCTCGGGGTGTAGTCCGTTGCGCGGGAAACGTTCCCGCAAACGTGGTTGATGTAGCCGATCAAGTTTCACAGCCCCCTGGCTGTGTTGAGCACCCGGATGGGTGTAGTGCCACACGTGTATCACCTCGTAGTACTCACACACATACGAGACTCGATGACGACCTCCGTTCTCCGATCCAGCGAAGGTGGCGGAAGCAGACCTCCGGACGGAGCTTCGGCAGCACGACGGCCTCCGATTCTAGCAGAGAAGCCTCAATTCCACTATAGGCTCACACTAGGGAGCCCACCGTGAAAGAGACAAGGGAGGGGAGAAGACCGGAGAAAACCGATGTCAATTCGGAGTAAATACTAATTTAATCCGATTTATTGTGTATTTGGCTTAATTAAATATGTGCACCATGACCCTCTTTATATAGGGGTAGGGGAGGGAGTCAACCCCCCTCCCTTAGCAATGTGGGACTATCCCACATGCTAGGGGGGCGCCGGCCAAGGGGGGAGAGGGGGCGCCACCCTCATGGGCCCTAGGGCCCATGGCGCCTCCCCCCACTCCCTTTTTTTCTTTTTCTTTTTCCCTTTTTTTTCTTCCCCTAATGGGCCTTTTTCTCCACTAAGTCCCATTGCACATATTAATTAGAAATAAAATGATTTTAATTATTAATTCAATTAATTAAGAACTAAAACATAATATTCCATCTCCCGGTGCTCCGAAACACCTTCCGGTTCACTCCAAACTTGTTCGGTTCAACACGGTACTTCTCCGATGTTGTTTCCTTTATTCTCTGGTTACTCCGATGGTTCCGAAAAGGTCTCCGATTTCATCGAGCCCTTAAGTGTGTTACACTACGGTCCGAGAACACTCCAGTCATGACCGAGATGAGGCTACGGTCAATGATCATCAGCGGGACCTGGATGCCCATAATGACCCCTGTGCATTCCGGATATCAAACACCGATTGGACCTTACGCCGTATAGCATTCCCTTTGTCAGCGATACTGGATTGTTCCGAGATTCGATCAATGACATCCTATGTCTGGTTCAACCTCGTTCTGAACTAATCCTCATTCACTCGTTCCCTTGATATTCATCCCCTTGACCTAGTCACACGCTGCAGCTTTATGGATGGAATCTCACCGAGTGGGCCCCGAGTATCTATCCATTATATGGATTGACAAATCCCGCACTTGTAACAATACTCCTCAACATATCTCCACGGAATACCCAAGATACAACCGTTATGACCCGCATATTTCCGTCAGGTGGTGGGATGTAGGTCAAAGCATCCGGGAAGATACAATTATGCACGTACTCACGGTCAAAGGAACGGTCTACCACGTTCTGTAATTACAACACTGAACCTTCACAAGATTTGATCATGCTGTAATGCTTACTTTGGGTAATGTTCATCATGTCACTTAACCAGTGAGGTGATCTCATAGTCAAGAGACTTAATTGTCCATGATCGCGAAACCACGACCATCATGTTGACCATGAACTAGTTATCGATGTAGAGGCTAACTAGGAACTCTGGGGGTTTCTATACCACACCTGCATCATTGTTTCACTGACACAGTTCTAGCACGGTATGAAACTGGTTATGAACTTGCTTAGATATATTGGAATAATCATATATTATTTGCCTCTAGAGCATATATCCAACAGTCTCCCACTTGCACTAGAGTGCTAATAATCTAGCCGCATTTTTTCGATCATAATCATCTTATCACATAAGTGTTCATTTATCATGCATGCTCATGGAAGAGGTTTCGTCAACGAACTGCACCAATTCAGATTCGTATGTTTCCTTTTCAACTGTTACAGGTCAAAAGATCTTTTGACATACCACTCATTATCATATAATGGTTGGATATAAGTTTCGCGGGAGAGTGAGGCTATTATTTCACAGTATCCTCCAATGATCTCTTGGTTCAGTCTTTAGAAGACTCATCCATAGTCA
Organism: Bromus sterilis; assembly: GCA_950022295.1. NCBI lineage: Eukaryota > Viridiplantae > Streptophyta > Magnoliopsida > Poales > Poaceae > Bromus > Bromus sterilis. The sequence goes on from OX465596.1 coordinate 278,391,283, forward strand.
TATATACTGGGAAATACACTCAACCAGAAGTCCAATACTTCTAACGCTAAACTTTTATCCATACGTCTACTTTCTTAAGTAGTATTATGTTTGTAGTGACGTGAATTTTGCTCACATTTCTTTCATGTCTTTGGTGATGTCTCTAATTCCATATAGACCCATAATATGGCTTGCAATTGTAATGTTGCATTACATTCAAGTCTATTATCCTTTCTATATTTTAGAGAATAGTCCTCAGTATTCCTCATATACTGAATGCATGGACTTTATTCTGATTATGTGTTTTACTCCTACAGCACATCAGAATCTGTTCTTCTTCCAAGAACTTTTGAGTCATTCTGTTGTTGGATTCACAATGCATGTTATATGGTAGAATCATATGTCAAGAACATATAAGATCACATGTCCAGTACATGGTGCATCTCTATTCTTCCATGAAGATATTGCTTGTGATATTTCGATTTCATCCATTATATAATTTCTAGCCACAAGAACCTGTTTCTTGTCTTAGAAGATTATTCCAACCTTCACTTCGTTTCATTATCCGTATCTTAATCTACTCATATAGATTTCAACGTGTAATGTGTTGGTATTTCACATAAAATAAGATTCTTGCAATCTTGTATTTTATTTGCCTTATGCTCTATATATATCATAATGCACATATGTATGTAAGACGATTCTCTATATACACAATCAATGCATATCCATATATATAGATATGAGATCATTCTTCACACATATCAATGCATATATGTTTGGGACAATGATCATGCTCCCACTCAAATATATCCATCATATACTCATATATTTGTGGTTCAGCTTTCATCAACTCATTTTATTGTTCACTATGTCTCACATAATGACAAATCTTCCAAAGCTCCCACTCAGAAAATGCCCTCTGCATTCCAAGTTTCCGGGAAGTCTTCAAAGCTCCCACTCAGTTTCATGAAACTACAGGCCCACTCAATATTTTGGTCATCACAAAATCACTTGATCAAATCAAGGTTGAGGGTTCCTGTCTTGAGGTACTATAGTCCATCCTTTTAACGAAATAACCTTCGTCATGCCCATTGCAATTCTCTTTCAAATCCCAAATTTGACTGAGATGCAATTTCAGACTATGGTCCATCGTAGTGTGAATGAAATATTTTATTGATTAAAGAATTCCTACGTTTCCGTAGTCAATCGCCATTGAACTTTGGTCATAACCAAATAATGCCTTATGCCCATTACATTATTCTCAATAACTCTCCAGTTTGTCGAGAATATGAAATAACCGATTTATTTCACGGGACGTGAGCCATCCTATATGTAACTCAATATTATTTCATTTCTCATCGTGTTCTACGCTACCATCATTCCTTTGTGTCTTCAAGCAATGTTATTCCCTATTATTTCATTAAGAAGACTCATGATTATTGTTCTGTACAGAACGTATTCATGACAACCTTCTAAATTCAACAATGGCTTCAATTCATATACCAAGATTAATCATCTATGGCATATCCTTCCTTATACAGTGTCATTGCAGCGGAACATGCTTCCGTTGCAATACTCTGATATTTTGAAGGCAAGGTCCAATACCCCGGTCAAAGTTTCCATTATCTCCCATTGGATCCGTGTCGAGAGACATCTTCTCGCATTACCAATCAAGAAACACACATTTTGCTATTCGGGGAGAATATGTAATTTCAATTGCTTGTAGTTTTATTACAAAGAAATTCTTTCTTTTAAGAAACCTTATAACACCATCAGTTATGGAGCTATCATGTCTCGTTAGATTCAGGATGGTTTCCTATTCATGAAGTGGGTGTTTTAACTTAATGAATTAAACAACCTTATTCGACAATAACTATAGTGCTAGGGGAAAGAACGTTTAGACCATACTACGGTTTAGTATGACTACGAATGGTTTAAGTAGTCTAGCACTTTCAACTTCCATCGTAGTTTGTGGTACAACTTCCACAAGTCTCCCATTATGTCAATATCAATACTTATCACTTCGGATCGTAGCGTAGTGATATGTATCCTTGTATTCTCACTTCTCACTGTGATTCCTGAATCTCAGTTTTATGATCTCAATTGAATACAACTTTCAATTAATCATATGAAGTCTTTAATGATAACTCACGTGCCCATTTAGTACATCATTTATGTATAATGATTGGCACAAGTTCTACTTGCTAGAACCTTGTCATGGTTATATTTATTGCAGAGGTTCATAGATTGTGTATCTAATCCATCTCATGCAATCAAGTTATGACTTTCATTCGATAATGAACTCACAAGTTAATAGATCATACATTTAATGAATTCATCAGTTATGAAGTCACCTCATGCAATCAAATCTTTGACTTATTATAATCAAGAAAACTTTATCATTAAACATTGAATATTTCTTGACAATAATAGCAGTATTATAAATGCTTTCTATCATATCATAAATCAAGACGTAATCAAAGTATAAGCACACTTTTATTCATAAAGATCGAACAACTGACTCGTCTCATTACATGAATAACTTTGTCTCGCGAGATGCAAGACACACAACTAAGTGTTCATACTATAATGATTACATAAGATTTATCTAATACTCTAAGTATCTCCTATGATAGATGTCTCGGCGGAATCCATGCTGGCCATCAACTGACTTGATATCCATCAATCCTCGATTTCACCTCTTCCCGTCCATGCAACGGCAGGTCCTGTCTTCATAAAACGAATAAGTATCAGATACTCATTTACTGCAAATGTTGTATAAAGGAGTAAACATTTATAAAGTATATCAAGTATATACGTTCTCCATCAACAACTTCTCCTTCAATGGGTTCAACCTCCAGGTACTGAAGTCTATCCATGAAGTCAGAGAACTCGAGGCTTTTACCTCTGTCGACATAGCCATGGACATGGTCTGTATAGCTCGGTGGAAGCGAGTGTAACACCGTGTATATCGCAGACTCATCTGTGGTCCCATAGTCAAAGTCATCTACGAGGCTCAGATGTATCTCATGCATCTTGTCCAAGTGTGCCTGCAGGCAAGAGCCTTCTTCCATCTTTGTAGTGAGAAACTCACTTTCTAACTCAAATCTGGCAACTCTAAACCGATGAAAGTTTGATGACTTCAGCTCATCGATCATATCATATGTATCCAAATCAGCATACTCCTCACGCAAAGGTTGCGGAATGCTGGTTTCTATGATACCCTTAGCTATGGCATATGTCCTTCGACGATACTGATAATCAATCGCAGCTTGTGCATCCATGTCGTTTTCTGAAGGGTTTCCCACATGCTCTTTAGTTAAGAATGAAAGGTTGATTCTCTTGAGCACGGCTCTAAGGCGTAAGTACCAACTAATGAAGTTTGACCCATTTTATTTAAGTCTTTCACCATGTAAGAAGGAAACCATTTCAAGGTACTGGGTACTATCCATTTTCTACAAACATAATTGCAAGGAACACAATTAAGACTAGTTCACAACAATGAGTTCATATAATCCTATTATAAATGAGCTCGCACTAAAACAATTCATCCCTAGGAAGTTTTAGTGATTATATGATCCAGATTCACTGCCCGACCTCGAATATCACACGGCCGACGGGTCAGTTTCAAAGGTAGACAACAACTTGTGCGATCACATTATCTTATATGTACTGTGACTCATGCTCGATCTTTCGATCTCTAGTATTCCGAGGCCATATCTGCATATGCTAGGCTCGCAAAATTAACATCCATGTTATATGCTGCTCAGCAAGGCCATATCTGCATATGCCAGGCTTGCCGAACCCAACCTCATGCGAACTCCATTGAATATGTAGGACAACTCCGGTATGTATGGAGCATCAAGACATATGGGAGAACCTTCCAGGCGGTGCACACTTCGGTAGAATACTTGTGTTTGGCTACCGTCGTGTATCCTTTACTAGCAAGTTTTAAGATGTCTGAGCTATGGCAACACTAAGTCTACAGTGTCTCCATTTTAGTTTGTTTTATGATGACGATTACTACTTACTAGTAACACATAGCAAAACTATCGCTACATCACAAACAAACGAATGATAGCCCCCACTTAGCAATACAAGGTTTAGACGGTCTAGTTGTATATTGCAAGTTTTACGTGGCTGCTAGGGCTTTCATAGTTAAACAGGTTTTAACCTACGAGTTAACCACAACGTCAATCATATGATTGTCTCTATTACACCCCGCACGGGGCCCTTCGTTGAAAATGCCACATCCGCTAAAGTAGAGAGACAGATACCCCCCCAGCCACTTTATACGGTACAAGCCGTATGTCAAGCGTGGAACCAGTCTCGCGTAAGCGTACGCGTAAGGTCAGTCGGGGGCCGCTTCATCAAACAATGCCGCATATGTGAACAAGTACACGTGGGAGGGTAACAATCATACAATCAACGCCCACACCCCCGATGTGTTCTATCCGTACAGTAATACTAAGCATAGACCTAGCTCATGATACCACTGTTGGGGTTCGCAGCAGAAAACACATTTTTTTCTAACTAGCGTTCCCATAACCCAAGATCTATCTAGCCGTATTACCGTAATGGAAAGGAGTGCAGAAATAACATACCTCGGGGTGTAGTCCGTTGCGCGGGAAACATTCCCGCAAACGTGGTTGATGTAGCCGATCAAGTTTCACAGCCCCCTGGCTGTGTTGAGCACCCGGATGGGTGTAGTGCCACACGTGTAGCACCTCGTAGTACTCGCACACGTAAGAGACTCGATGACGACCTCCGTTCTCCGATCCAGCGAAGGTGGCGGAAGCAGACCTCCGGATGGAGCTTCGGCAACACGATGGCCTCCGATTCTAGCAAAGAAGCCTCAATTCCACTATAGGCTCACACTAGGGAGCCCACCGTGAAAGAGACAAGGGAGGGGAGAAGACCGTAGAAAACCGATCTCAATTCGGAGTAAATATTAATTTAATCCGATTTATTGTGTATTTGGCTTAATTAAATATGTGCACCATGGCCCTCTTTATATAGGGGTAGGGGAGGGAGTCAACCCCCCTCCCTTAGCAATGTGGGACTATCCCACATGCTAGGGGGGGCGCCACCCTCATGGGCCCTAGGGCCCATGGCGCCTCCCCCCACTCCCTTTTTTTTCTTTTTCTTTTTCCCTTTTATTTCTTCCTGTAATGGGCCTTTTTCTCCACTAAGGCCCATTGCACATATTAATTAGAAATAAAATGATTTTAATTATTAATTCAATTAATTAATAACTCAAACATAATATTCCATCTCCCGGTGCTCCAGAACACCTTCCGGTTCACTCCGAACTTGTTCGGTTCAACACGGTACTTCTCCGATGTTGTTTCCTTTATTCTCTGGTTACTCCGATGGTTCCGAAAAGGTCTCCGATTTCATCGAGCCCTTAAGTGTGTTACCCTACGGTCCGAGAACACTCCAGTCATGACCGAGATGAGGCTACGGTCAATGATCATCAGTGGGACCTGGATGCCCATAATGACCCGTGTGCATTCCAGATATCAAACACCGATTGGACCTTACGCCGTATAGCATTCCCTTTGTCAGCGATACTGGATTGTTCCGAGATTCGATCAATGACATCCTATGTCTGGTTCAACCTCGTTCTGAACTAATCCTCATTCACTCGTTCCCTTGATATTCATCCCCTTGACCTAGTCACACGCTGCAGCTTTATGGATGGAATCTCACCGAGTGGGCCCCGAGTATCTATCCATTATATGGATTGACAAATCCCGCTCTTGTAACAATACTCCTCAACATATCTCCACGGAATACCCAAGATACAACCGTTATGACCCGCATATTTCAGTCAGGTGGTGGGATGTAGGTCAAAGCATCCGGGAAGATAGCAATTATGCACGTACTCACGGTCAAAGGAACGATCTACCACGTTCTGTAATTACAACACTGAACCTTCACAAGATTTGATCATGCTGTAATGCTTACTTTGGGTAATGGTCATCACGTCACTTAACCAGTGAGGTGATCTCATAGTCAAGAGACTTAATTGTCCATGATCGCGAAACCACGACCATCATGTTGAGCATGAACTAGTTATCGATGTAGAGGCTAACTAGGAACTCTGGGGGTTTCTATACCACACCTGCATCATTGTTTCACTGACACGGTTCTAGCACGGTATGAAACTGGTTATGAACTTGCTTAGATATATTGGAATAATCATATATTATTTGCCTCTAGAGCATATATCCAACATGGATAACATCAAGGATGGAAATATGCTCCTCCGACGCCTTTGGATGGCAATTCCTCCACACTCTATGAGTGGACCTCCTCTAAACTGAGTTTGTTTGTTGTCGTGAAAAAACTCGGCAAACAGTGCTAAATTCGCTTTGGCTTGCATGTACACTTCGCAAAAGATTTGGAAGTGACAGAGGTTCAGGATGGAGTTAGGTTCCAGTAGAGGACGAGTCTCCTTCCCTGTAGCACGCCATTTAATTTCCGACTAAGGGGGAATAACCCAAGTCTCCTCCAGCTTCTTTAACTTCAACTGGGTCATATGGGAACCACTCCAATTGGCTACTAGTGTCTTCGAATCCTATTTTTTTAGTGCCTCTTTCCTCTTTTTAGGGCCAGCTCCGAAAGTTTTCTTTACCATCATCAAGGAAAAAGATATGCTTTATAAAATATGATGAGTCGGTTGAGGAATAAAAACGACTAACTCAATGGTGTGATTTAAATTGGTGAGTCGGGTTTATCATAAACATGATTCACATAAAATAAGGAAGCAACTAGACCTATGAGACCTAGAAAAAGCTTACAAAAACGGGGAATTTCTCCCGGAACCCGTAACGGCAGATACGATTTTTATCTATCTACAAGCAGATCTGAGATAGGACTGTGACAAGGTAAACATAGCAAGCCTAGGGGCGATCTATGAATGAGGATCTAACTAATCTCTATCATCATTAGAAGCTACCATTGGTTCATATTATTCTGCCAAGCTTAAGCAAAAGACGGTAATGGGGACAGAGAAAAATAGATCGCAATGCAAATAAAGGAGATGCTGAGAGAGCTTACTCGCGAGATGAATATAACTGAGAAGGTTTTGTATCTCTTTCGCGCGACTAGAGTTGAAGGAGGCACGTGATGTAATGGTGAAGAAGGTCAAGTGTCTCGGCGTCAGAGCGAGAGGAAGAAGAAGAAGAGATTGCAGATGGAATAGAATAAAGAGAGGGGGAATCGGAAAGGTCCATTTATAAGGACTCCATCGGCCGAGAATCGAGGCGCCGCATCCCAACAGAAGATCTCCTCGATCCTCGCAGCATTAAAAGAGAATGTATTTTAATACAAGCAAGCGATCTAGGGAATCGGTTTTGAATCTCTGCAATAAATGGAGGCCAAGATTTTCTACCATAAATGTGTTGGCAAGGCTTAAACGAAAGTCGGATTCTGAAAGTCGGCATATGAATAAAAGAAGATCGTCGTGAAGCTGAAGCGTCTTGCCAATTTTGGGGGCTAATGTCGGGGGATGGCCCAACGCCATGACCCGGTATACGCAAGGACCTGGCCGACTCTCAAGGTGAAGGCCCAGAAGAAGACTCGGCTTGGGCCGAGTAGAGATTCCGCGAAGCCAGAAGATTGTAGAAGGAAATAGTCTTACCTTTTATAATAAGGAAACTATGTTTGTAAAGTAGACTAGGACTACATCTTAGTTGGATTTGGTTTCGTGTAACCCAAGGGACCTGGCGCCTTTATAAGCTGGTCCCCTTGGACCAAATAGGACAACTTAACTTAGATCCTCTCGAGGCATAGGCAGCGATCTCACACCTTTGTATTAGAGAAATCGAACACCTCATAATAGAAAAGAGGGAGTAGGTCTTTACCTTTCGAGAAGCCAAAACCTGGGTAAATCTCGTGTCTTGTGTTCTCGCCGACTCACCTCCTCGAAACCACCTCGCAGAAAAGGTCCCACACTAAGTTCTCCAATGAGGACATCTTCTGTGACTTTCTCGCGACATACGGGTAATGCGGGACCGCCATTAATTGCCCGAATGCAGGCCGACCGAGTATGGCGAGATATTGGGACTGCCAGTCGAGTACCTCGAACTTGAAGATTTTCCTTGCGAAGTTTCCCTTGCTGCCAAAGATGACGTCGAGCTCGATTGTTCCCAAGGAGGAGACTGCTTCTCCTGGTACTAAGCCATAGAGCATGACGCCTGATTTCTTCCAAACTGATCACGGGGTCAGCATCTTGTGCGAGGTGCTGGTGAAGATGATGTTTAAACTTCTTCCACCATCCATGAATACCATGTCCATGTCATAACCGCCGTTCTGAGCTTCGAGTACCAACGGTGCGTGCCCTTGTCTTGGAATTGCGGGTGGATGGTCTTCTTGAGAGAAAGTGATGTTGGTCTGAGCCTTATAGGTGATAAGTTTCTTTTGTCAATAAGTCTTTGGCTGCTCGGGCTTGCATATTGTGCGCCTCCTGCTTTGCATTTGATGGTTTTCCTTCTTGGATCATGAAGACTCGTCCGTGCGATGGAGGGTATGGATCTTCTGTGTTAGGTGCTGGCGGCTGCGCTGCTCCTTGGGCCCGTTTGGTTTTACATTGCTTCTCTTCCTTGAGCCTATCGTATAGTTCGGCGAATAGGCGACAGATCCTCATGGTGTGGCCTGCTCTAAGACGTCCCCAATCGTCTTCAAAATAGTGGATTGTGTAGGGTTCGATAAACCTTAGGTCATCCACTTGAGTGAAATTGTTGCTGTCCTACAAACCTCTGCGCTTGGAGGCCCAACATAGTCTACAAGAATAGAAGCACGTGTAGACATCAAGCTATTTCTGGCGCCGTTGCCGGGGAGGTAAGGTTTGAAGGTATATCTTTAGATCTTGCAATTAAATCTTTTTGTTTCTTGTTTTTATTTTCACTAGTTAGGCTTATGGAAAAAAAATGAGAGAGCTTTATGAGCTCTACCTTGAGTTGGGACATGAAGTGTTTAAAGAGAAAATAAAAAATCCTATGGAGATTTATTATTTACATAACACTCATGTTAGTAGCAATGTTATTAGTATGTCTTCTTTGAATAATTTTGATGCTAATGATATGCAAAGCTATAAGCTTGGGGATGCTACGTTTTATGAAGATGATCTTTTTAGCCCCCCAAGTTTTGATGAGGAAATTTATTTTGATGATACATTGCCTCCTATCCATGATGATTATTGTGATGACACTTATGCTATAAAGAATAAATGTTTGCAAGTGTATCATGATAAGAATGATTCATGTGATAGCTATTTTCTTGAGTTTGCTCCCACTATTACTAATGAGACGGATTTGCTTATGTGGAGAGTAATAAATTTTCTATGCTTATGGATCACGATAAGAAAGTATTATGTGCTACTTATATTGTTGAGTTTATTCGTGATCCCACTAAAAAATATTATGAGAAGGGAACTTATTCGTATAGATATTTCAATAATATCAAGTTCCCTCTCTTTATGTTGAAGGTTTTGAAGTTGCACTTATTTTGCCTTCCTACGCTAATATCTTTATGCTTCAATGAGTTATTTCTCTACAAGACCCCTTTGCATAGGAAGCATGTTAGACTTAAATGTGTTTGTTATTTTCTTCTTGATGCTCTTTTTTGTTCTTCAACTCTTATTCCTTATTCTTACAAGAGCATCATTAAAATCTTAAGCCTATCTTTATGGCTATAAAGAAAGAGCTCTAGGGAGACAACCCTTGTTATCTTTACTTCGAGTTTTTACTTCTGTTTTTAGTGGTCTTGATGATTGTTACTACTATAGCAACATCATTGTATCTTTATTTTTCAAGATTTGTGCCAAGTTTAGCCTCATATGATAAGGGAAGCAAAAGTTGTGACATGATGTCTAGAAAACAAATTATGTCTGCGTGACGGAAAAAATCGGAACAAATCACCAGTTCCTCTTTTTGAGCTGAATTTTTTTACACAGCATGCTCTATACAATTGTCAAACTTTCATATGTTCGGAGTTTTTTTATTTGAGTTGCAGAAGTACCCCCAAAAAATTCTTTACTACCTGTTGTTCGGTTTTTCACAGATTCTGCCACGTTTTGCCTTTCCTCACTTTTGGAAACCTTAAGCTTGCTTTTTCTTTGCAAAAACTTTTTCGCAATCTTGAGAAACAGTAGCTCTTCAAGAATATCTTTATTTCCAGTGGAGAAAATTTATTTTATTAAGGGTACTAACCTCTCTAATCAGCTTATGATGAGTTATGTATGAAGGGAGTTTTCAAGTGTGCGGTGGAAGATGATGAAAGAAGATTCAGGAGTGTCAAGCTCTCAAGCTTGGGGATGCCCCCATGCATCCCCAATAAATATTCAAGGAGAATCAAGCGTCTAAGCTTGGGGATGCCCCCGTGCATCCCCTTCTCCATCAACAATCATCAGTTCGTCCTTCGTCTCACTATATTTTTATCACTTCATGCGTTATGTGCTATGCTTGGAGCTTCTCTCTCTTAGGTTTAATTTTTTGTTTTATTTAGTTTTGCTTTCTGTTCATAACAAGTTAGACCCCAACTTACTTTGTGTGGGGGAGAAACACGCTCCACTCCAATCTAGAACACATCATAGGATTTTTCATGCTTATCTTTCTGCTGTTGTGTGTTCTTTATCTTTTAGTAGCTACCGCCATGTTTAGTTTTAGTCTTAGTTTGTCTTTAGAAAGAGCCTTGGCTTTTGTTTAGTTTGTTGCTGGAACTCTCTTTAGTCTTCATGTTTATCTTGTTAAGAGAGTTTGTTGTTGCACTGAGTTGTTTCTTGTCTTGAAACTAGGTAATTGAGATTGCTATTTAATTTTAGTAGTAACTTGCAATAGTTTTGATGTATTGTTGTGAGTAATGTTTGAACTTTTGGTGTCAAGAGCTCTAGCCTATTAGTGATAGGTGTCGTATTTTGGGAAATCTGTGTTTATTTTCAAAAACCTACGAAACTAGTTGAGAACTCTAGCTACTAGATGGATCACTAATCTTTGGAGGGATCGGATATTAGAGTACACTCACGTACCATGAGTCGAGGATGCGCAAGGATAACCAAACCCCCATACACTCCTCCTCGGGGTACTTGTCTCTTTGAGAACCTCCTTATTAGATTGAGAGTTACCGATAATAAGTGCATGAGTTCTTCGGACTAATGTAAGTATTGAAAGTTGACACTTCCACCTCCTCATATTTTCTAGCCTCTTCTGTATCGTGCATTGCCTTCTTCTCACTCTGAGAGTTGGCGTCCACCTTCGCCGGTACATCCAAACCCTTGGCATGATACGCTCTGTCATCATAAACCTCCCTATATATTTCCTCAAAACAGCCACCATACCTACCTATCAAGGCATTTCCATAGCCTTTCAGTGATATATTGCCATGCAACATCCACCTCTTCATGACTTGATCTTCATATCATACATGTTCCTACTACACTGGCAGAGGCATACATTGCATACATCATGATAGCTACATCTTCTTTATGATTTGAGTACCTTGTAAAGTGTGAAAGATCTTCTATACCCCCTTGTAAATTAGAGTGTTTCCCTTAAGTGAATAAAAGATCCCAAAGAGGACAAATGAGAGTTAAATAGAAAGAGCCATTGAGGCCACCAAAAAAACTATAAAAAATAGAAAAATAAATAAAAAGAGAGAAAGGGGCAACACTACTATTCCTTTTGAGAGATCCACGCTACTACTCCCTCTTATCCTTGTAGTACATAGAGATGATCATTTATACATATAGCTATGTGGGGACCTTCACACTATAGAACTTGGCTTGCATATTCCAAGGATGAGCCTCCTCAAACGAGCTCTAGGTCTTCATGAGCGAGCAAGTTGGATGCACCCCCACTAGTTCCATTGGAGAGCTTTTCTTAGCTCATATGTGCATCCGTTGCATGGCAATCCCTACTCCTCACATCATATCTATCATTTGGCCTTCTCGCCTATGATTGTCGTCATTGATGTGAGCCTTTCTCACCCTTTTTTTATTCCTCCTCCGCCATATTTCTCTCTTTGCCATCCTAAGTGTAAACTTTCGTGCTTACGCTCATCCATTGCATGAGTGCTCAAAATATCCAAAAGGAGTGGATCAAATTGACTTGTACCTAGCTAGTGGTCCGGGACGAGTCAAGGTAAGATTCCAAAGAAGACCAAGTGTAAAACTTTAGTAGATTGAGTTCTCAACAAAAATATTTTTTCTCTCGTATTCCCATATCCCCCTTCTTGCACGCAAACACCATTTGGAGACATACGAGTCACGGACAGCTAAGAGCTCTTGCACCTAATGTTCTTTCATTGCTTGTTTCAATGCCAATATAGACTCTTGCATGTTATGACTGGAATTGAATCACATATCTTAATTGCTTTACTTTCAAAGTTCTTATATGGTTGATAGCATGTCACCACAGAAATTATGCTTGTTATCATTTACCTACTCGAGGAAGAGCATGAATTAAGCTTGGGGATGTTGATACGTCCCAAATGTATCTATAATTTATGCTTGCTCCATGCATGTTTTGTGTGATATAGCTATGATCTAGATACACTTTCATACACTTTTGCTCATATTTGGACTAACTTATTAACTCAGTGCACCCCGGTGCAGTTCCTGTTCTCTGCTGTTTTTCTATTTCAGGTTTCCCCCATATTAAAAGTGCTCCAAAAATTCAGGAAACGTCAGATAAAAACTCAGCGTTCCGGAAGCTTCCGGATTCACCAAAGATGGGCCAGAGGGGGCCCACCTGGTGCCTAGGCGGCCAGGTGGCGGGTGGCCGCCTGGACTCCTGGTGCCCCCCCCCCCCCGGTGCCCCCTTTGGCTCCTATTTATTCTCCCGTCGCGAAAACCCTGATTCCAGACCCCTTTTCTTCAGAAGCAATTCCGATCTCCGCCGCCATCGCCGACAAGCTTCGGGGGACCGGAATTCATGTGTCGGCACCTTGCCGGGACGGGGAAGTGCCCCCGGATTCATATCCATCGACGTTGCTTCCTCCCTCCATGATGCGGGAGTAGTCCCTCCTCGGGGCTGAGGTTTCTACCAGTAGCTATGTGTTCTTCTCTCTCCCATGATGTTATCTTCGTTGTGATCATAGGCTATGTTAATCTACGGTGATCCCATGATATTTCCCCTTCTTATATGTATTGGATTGATGTACTCACTTGATCTTATCTAGTATAATCCCGGGACCATGGTGATAGCGGTCTATTGGACATGGGTTAGAAGAATATTTTCATGAGTGATTTCCTCTTTTGTGTGTGAATTGAAGATTGAGAGTTTCTTGGTGCTTGTCTTTGACTATCCTTGAGATATGTTGTGGTGATTGTGGTACTCTATTTGGATGGCCACGGTGACATTGGGAAATCCATAGATTGAGAACTACGAACTTTGAGGTGTGCTTTTGTAGCCCTACATAATTCTCGTCCTCTCTTAACCACAAAGGAATGACCTCTGAGTACGTCTCCATTGCATGTTTTATCGGAAATATCATGTGATTAGACTATGTTAATGTTGTTGGGAGTTGCCACTAGTGAAAGTATGAAGCCTAGGCCTTGTTTCCCCCATTGTTACACCGTTTGTGCTCACTTTGGTCACATGTTTACTTGCTGCACTTTTTATTGCAGATTTATATTACCTTGCTTTGCCACACCTATCACCCGTATTTTACCATCTCTTCGCCGAACTAGTGCACCTATACAAATCCTAGTTGTATTAGGTGTGTTGGGGACACAAGAGACTTCTTGTATCTTAATTGCAGGGTTGCTTGAGAGAGATCATCTTCAACCTCTACTTCCATGAGTTCAATAAATCATAGGTCATCCACTTGAGGGAAATTGCTGCTTTCCTAAAAACCTATGCGCTTGGAGGCCCAACATAGTATACAAGAATAGAACCGTGTGTAGACATCACTCGTCCTTGAACCAAGTCATGAAACTGGAGTTGTGCTCTTTGATTAACCGTGGATCTCGGTCCGTTATCTGCAGGCCCTGGTTACAATACTTATTCCTGATTACATCTGTGTGCTTTATTATCCAAGGATCGGCCAATTGGATGTGTTGTAGCCTGACTAGGCTTGCTCTTTCAAAGTCGATGCCTCGACCCTCGAAGTTGACATGCATTGCACGGCTTCCCTCGGGGTGACCACACCCATCGATCCTTCCAAAGTGCTTGTTGACGGGCAGACCAATAGGGTTCTCGGTGTTTAGATAATTCGTGCAAAAAGAGATGCACTCTTCGGCTAGAAAACCCTTCTCTATGCTTCCATCTCGACGGGACCTATTACGAACGTATATTTTGATGTGTCCATTCATCCTTTCGAACGGCATCATGCTGCGCGGAAATGCAGGCCTGAGTTGGACGATATCCTCCACGACATGGATTAGCAGATGCATCATAATGTCGAAGAATGCGGGCGGGAAATAGATCTCAATCTCGCATAGTATGAGCACGATATCCTCCTATAGCCTTTTGAGTTGCGTAGCGCAAATTGACTTCCGAGAGACGACGTCGAAAAAGTTGCAAAGGCTAAACAACGTTTTACAGACGTCCTCGTCCATTTTACCTCGGATCACAACTGGGACAGCAGCACGCTTCTATTCTTGTAGACTATGTTGGGCCTCCAAGCGCAGAGGTTTGTAGGACAGCAGCAATTTCCCTCAAGTGGATGACCTAAGGTTTATCAAACTCAGAGAATTAGAGGTTGAAGATGGTCTCTCTCAAGCAACCCTGCAATTAAGATACAAGAAGTCTCTTGTGTCCCCAACACACCTAATACAATGGAAAATTGTATAGGTGCACTAGTTCGGCGAAGAGATGGTAAAATATGGGTGATAGGTGTAGCAAAACAAAGTAATATAAATCTTTAATAAAAAGTGCAGCAAGAAAACATGTAGTAAACGTGAGCGCAAACGGTATTGCAATGGTGGAAACAAGGCCTAGGCTTCATACTTTCACTAGTGGCAACTCCCAACAACATTAACATAGTCTAATCACATGATATTCCTCATAAAACATGCAATGGAGACGTACTCGGAGGTCATTCCTTTGTGGTCAAGAGAGGACGAGAATTGTGTAGGGCTACAAAAGCACACCTCAGAGTTCATAGTTCTCATCTATGGATTTCCCAATGTCACCGCGGCCATCCAAAGAGAGTACCACAATCACCACAACATATCTAAAGGATAGTCAAAGACAAGCACCAAGAGACTCTCAATCTTCAATCCACACACAAAAGAGGAAATCACTCATGAAAATATTCTTCTAACCCATGTCCATAGACCGTTCTCACCATGGTCTCGGGGATTATACTAGATAAGATCAAGTGAGTACATCAATCCAATACATAGAAGAAGGGGAAACATCATGGGATCATCCTAGATTAACATAGCCTATGATCACAATCAAGATCACATCATGGGAGAGAGAGAAGACCACATAGCTACTGGTAGAAACCTCAGCCCCGGGGAGGAACTACTCCTGCATCATGAAGGGAGGAAGCAACGTCGATGGAGATGAATCCGGGGGCACTTCCCCGTCCCGGAAGGGTGCGGCACAGGATTTATGGTCCCCCGAAGCTTGTTGGCGATGGCGGCGGAGATCGGAATTGCTTCTGGAGAAAAGGGGTCTGGAATCAGGGTTTTCGCGACGGGAGAATAAATAGGAGCCAAAGGGGGCACCATGGGGGCCACCAGGAGTCTAGACGGCCTCCCGGCGCGGCCAACCCCTAGGCCGCGCCCACTGGCCGCCTAGGCACCAGGTGGGGGCCCTCTGGCCGTTCTTCGGTGAATCCGGAAGCTTCCAGAACGATGATTTTTTATCTGATTTTTCCCGATTTTTTTGGAGCACTTTTAATATGGGGGAAACCTGAAATAGAAAGACAGCAGAAAACATGAACTGGCACTGGGGTGCGCTGAGTTAATAGGTTAGTCCAAATATGATCAAAAGTGTATGGAAGTGTATCAATATCATAGCAATATCACACAAAACATGCATGGAGCAAGCAGAAATTATAGATACGTTTTGGACGTATCAACATCCCCAAGCTTAATTCCTGCTAGTCCTTGAGTAGGTAAATGATAACAAGCATAATTTCTGTGGTGACATGTTATCAACCATATAAGAACTTTAAAGCAATCAAGGCATGTAATCCAATTCAAGTCATAACAGGCAAGAGTCTGTATTAGCATTGAAACAAGCAACATAAGAACATAAAGGTGCAAGAGCTCTCGCTGTCCGTGACTCGAATGTCTCCAAATGGTGTTTGCGTGCAAGAAAGGGGATAGGGATATACGAGAAAAAGTATTTTTGTGTTGAGAACTCAATCTACTAAAGTTTCACATTTGGTCTTCTTTGGAATCTTATCTTGACTCATCCCTAGACCACTAGTCAGGTACAAGTCAAAATGATCCACTCCCTTTCGATATTTTGAGCACTCATGCAATGGATGAGTGTAAGCAAGAAAGTTGACACTTAGGATGGCAAAGTGAGAAGAATGATGCGGGAGGAAGACACAAAAAGTGGGAAAGTCTCACATCAATGAGGACAATCATAGGCGAGAGAAAGCCAAATGATAGATATGATGTGAGGAGTAGGGATTGCTGATGACGCGAGAGTTGACGGGTGTAGTCTTCTCGCCCTTCGTTGGTGAGCCCAAAGTGGAAGGCGTGATGCAGCACGGCGGCAAATTTCCCTCAGTAAAGTTACCAAGGTTTGTCTCCAGTAGGACTCCAGAGATGATAAGTAGGTGTCAGCGGTGCTACTGACGCGGACCTGCACACAGACACAAATAACTTTGTTCCCAACGAAGTTCAGAGAGGTTGTCAATCTCTCCGGTCTTGTTGTTCACAAAGGATCAAACACAAAGGATAATGATAGCAACTGAAAGTAAAAGCAGAAAAGTAAAGGAGTGTGAAAACAGTAATGAGGATATGGACCGGGATACGTGATGTTCACTAGTGATGTCTCTCTCCCAAAAGACGATAAAACTGCTATGCGAGGTAAACAAATTACAGAAGGGCAATTGACAGGATTATGAACACACCGCAATGCTAACTATGCTACAAAAGAAAGGAAGAGGCTCAAAAGCACGGGCAGTACGCCAACATAAGTAGACCGAAATCCAACTGCATCTACTACTAATCATCCACCTTGAGATATCTATCCAGAACATCTCGCTGGTATTAAGTTGCGAGCCCCACCCAAAGTGTAAACCCAAAGCAATAGACAACTGCATTAAAAAGCACTTTGCGTAAAGTAAACAATCCTTGCAACCGCGATTACAAGCACCGTTGTTTCCCCCCTTGTGGCAACAACACATCCCCTAGACTCATGTTTCTGTCACTCAAGCGTGTCATCGGGGGGCATCAACCCACAATCGAGCATAATGTTCCCTCTTGGGGTTACTACCTACTACTTGGCCAAAGAAATAAACAGCAACGGAGAACATGCAAGAATTACTTAGGAACAAAAATATAAGAGATAAAAACCAAATATATTACTCAATCACAATCTGAACATAATCTCATAATCCATCAGATCCCATCAAACTCAGCATAGCAATAGCAGAAAGATTACAAAAGTGCCTCAATCATGTAGGGAAGCTCACGAGGTCTAAACCATGAAGAATAAAGAGGGGGGGAGAACATCACATAGCTACTGATCACGGACCCATGGTCCAAGGAAAACTACTCACGAGACATCCGGGGAGCATCCATGGTGGAGAGGAAACTCCCGGAGGTCAATCCTCCCTCCGGCAGGGTGCCGGGAATAGGTCTTCTGGTGCTCCCGATCTTGGAAGCGCGGCGGCAGCGGAACAGAGGCGAGATCGCGAAAAAGGGTTCTCTTTTCCGAAGTTTCCCATGACGGAGAATATATAGGAGAAGGGGGGCAGCTAGAGGTGGACCAGGGGCCCCAGGCGCCCCCCTGGCGCGTCCAGGGGTGGGGCCGCGCCGGGTGGCCGCCTGGGCCCCCCTGGCTCCCCTCTGGCCCCACTCGGGCTCTTCGCGAAACTTCCTGTACGCTGATTTTTCCTATATTTTTCCCGGAATTTTTCTGGCACTTTTTATATGGGGGAAAACTGAAATAGAAAAACAGCAAAAAACAGGAACTGGCACTGTGGTGCACTGAGTTAATAGGTTAGTCCAAATATGATCAAAAGTGTATGAAAGTGTATCTAGATCATAGCAATATCACACAAAACATGCATGGAGCAAGAAGAAATTATAGATACGTTTTGGACGTATCAATTGCCATGCAACGGATGCACATATGAGCTAAGGTACGCTCTCCAATGGAACTAGTGGGGGTGCATCCAACTTGCTTGCTCAAGAAGACCTAGAGCTCATTTGAGGAGGCTCATCATTGGAATATACAAGCCAAGTTCTATAGTGTGAAGGTCCCCACATAGCTATATGCACGAATGATAATCTCTATGGAGTACCAGATATAAGATGGAGTACGAGTGTGGATCTCTCAAAAGGAATAGTAGTGTGCCCCCTTCTCTCTTTTTATTTCTTTTTCTCTTTTTTCTATTTTTTATATTGTTTTGGTGGCCTCAATGGCTCTTTCTATTTCTCTCATTTTTCCTCTTTGGGATCTTTTAATTTTGTCCTCTTTGGGATCTTTTGATTTTGTCCTCTTTGGGATCTTTTCCTCACTTTAGGGGCAACACTCTATATATTACAAGAAGTATAGAAGATCTTTCACACTTTACAAAAGTACTCAACATAAAGAAAATGAAACTATCATGAAGTATGAAAATGTATGCCTCTGCCAGTGTAGCAGGATATGCAATGATACTAGCGCGTCATGTAGCAATGATTAGGGCAAGGCCCAACTAGCATGCGGCTCATCGATCAAGCAAGTGGCATGTATGACGTGAAGATCAAGTCATGAGAAGGTGGATGTTGCATGGCAATGTATCTCAGAAAGGCTATGGAAATGCCTTGATAGGTAGGTATGGTGGTTGTTTTGAGGAAGGATATAAGGAGTTTTATGATGACAGAGCGTATCATGCCAAGGGTTTGGATGTACCGGCGAAGGTGGACGCCAATTCTCGGAGTGAGAAGAAGGCCATGCACGTCAAAGGAGAGGCTAGCAAATATGAGGAGGTGGAAGTGTCAACTTTCAATACTTACATTAGTCCGAAGAACTCATGCACTTATTATCGGTAACTCTCAATCTAATAAGAAGGTTCACAAAGAGACAAGTACCCCGAGGAGGAGTGTATAGGGGTTTGGTTATCCTTGCGCATCCTCGACTCATGGTACGTGAGTGTACTCTAATATTCGATCCCTCCAAAGATTAGCGATCCATCTAGTAGCTAGAGTTCTCAACTAGTTTTGTAGGTTTTGAAAATAAACACGGATTGCCCAAAATACGACACCTATCACTAATAGGCTAGAGCTCTTGACACAAAGTTCAAACATTACTCACATCAATACCTCAAAACTATTGCAAGTTACTACTGAAATTAAATAGCAACCTCAATCACCTACTTCTAAAAAACAAGACATAACTCAGTGCAACAACCAACTCTCCTTACCAGATAAACATGAAAACTAAAGAGAGTTCCAGTGACAAACTAAACAAAAGCCAAGGCTCTTGCTAAGACAAACTAAGACTAAAACTAGACATGACAGTAGCTACGAAAAGATAAAGAACACATAACAACAAAAAGATAGGCATGAAGAATCATATGTTGTGTTCTAGATTTTGAAAGTGGAGCGTGTTTATCTCCCACACAAAGAAATCTGGGTTCTAACTTGTTATTAACAGCAAGAAAAGCTAAACAAAACTAAAAAGTAAACCTAAGAGCGAGACGCTCCAAGCATAGCACATAACGCATGAAGTGATAAAAATATAGTGAGACGAAGGACGAAGTGATGATTGTTGATGGAGAAGGGGATGCTAGGGGCCATCCCCAAGCTTAGACGCTTGAGTCTCGTTGAATATTTATTGGGGATGCATGGGGGAATCCCCAAGCTTGAGTGCTTGACACTCCCGAATCTTCTTTCATCATCTTCCATCGCACACTTGAAAACTCCCTTCATACATAACTCATCATAAGCTGATTAGAGAGGTTAGTACCCTTAATAAATAATTTTTCCCCACTGGATATAAAGATATTCTTGAAGAGCTACTGTTTATCAAGGTTGCCAAAAGGTTTTTGCAAAGAAAAAAAGCAAGCTCAAGGTTTGCAAAAGTTAGGAGAGACAAAACGTGGCAGAATCTGTGAAAAACAGAACAGCAGGTAGTAAAGAATTTTTTAGGGATACATCTGCAACTCAAATCAAAAAACTCAGAACATACGAAAGTTCTGTAATTGTATAGAGCACGCTGTGTAAAAATTTCAGATCAAAAAGATGAACTGGGATTTTTCTGTGATTTTTCCCGTCACCAGGACAGAATCTGTTTTCTGGACAACATGTCACAACTTTCACTTTCCTTGTCATAAGAGGCTATAAATGGCACAAAGCTTGAAAATTAAAGATACAATGATGTTGCTACAGTAGTAACAATCATCAAGACCACTAAAAACATAATAAAAACAAAAGGGAAAACCTAAATTCGTTGCGGGCTGCCTCCCGAAAGCGCTTCTTCAAAGCCATTAGCTAGGCTTAAGATTTTAATGATGCTCTCCCAGGAATAAGAGTTGAAGAAAAAAAGAGAGCATCAAGAAGCAAATACGAAACACATTTAAGCCTAACATGCTTCCTATGCATAGGAATATTGCAATAGAATAATTCATTGAAGAACAAAGCAATAAGCATAGGAAGGCAAAACAAGTGCAGCTTCAAAACCTTCAACATAAAGAGAGGGAACTTGATATTATTGAAATATTTATAAGCATGTGTTCCCTTCTCATAATAATTTCCAGTGGGATCATGAATAAACTCAACAATATAAGTATCACATAAAAAATTCTTATCATGATCCATAAGCATAGAAAATTATTTACTCTCCACATAAGCAAAATCCTTCTAATTAGTAATAGTGGGATCAAACTCAACAAAATAGCTATCACATGAATCATTCTTATCATGATACACTTGAAAATATTTATTCTTTATAGCACAAGTTTCATCACAGTAATCATCATAGATAGGAGGCAAAGTATCATCAAAATAAATTTCATCATCAAAACTTGGGGGGTAAAAAGATCATCTTCATAAAACGTAGCATCCCCAAGCTTATAGCTTTGCATATCATTAGGATCAAAGGTATTCAAAGAAGACATACTAATAACATTGCTACTATCATGAGTGGTGTGCAAATAATAAAGTTACGTAGGCTTTTTGATTTTCTCTTCAAACACTTCATGTCCCAACTCAAGGTAGAGCTCATAAAGCTCTCTCATAATTTTGTTGTTGTTTTCCATAAGCCTAACTATTGAAAATAAAAAACAAGAAACGAAAAGATATAATTGCAAGATCTAAAGATATACCTTCAAACACTTACTTCCCCGGAAACAGCACCGGAAATAGCTTGATGTCTACGCACGCTTCTATTCTTGTAGACTATGTTGGGTCTCCAAGCGCAGAGGTTTGTAGGACACCAGCAATTTCCCTCAAGTGGATGACCTAAGGTTTATCGAACTCAGGGAAGTAGAGGTTGAAGATGGTCTCTCTCAAGCAACCCTGCAATTAAGATACAAGAAGTCTCTTGTGTCCCCAACACACCTAATACAATGCAAATTGTATAGGTGCACTAGTTCGGCGAAGAGATGGTAAAATATGGGTGATAGGTGTAGCAAAACAAAGTAATATAAATCTATAATAAAAAGTGCAGCAAGAAAACATGTAGTAAATGTGAGAGAAACGGTATTGCAATGGTGGAAACAAGGCCTAGTATTCATACTTTCACTAGTGGCAACTCCCAACAACATTAACATAGTCTAATCACATGATATTCCTCATAAAACATGCAATGGAGACGTACTCGGAGGTCATTCCTTTGTGGTCAAGAGAGGACGAGAATTGTGTAGGGCTACAAAAGCACATCTCAGAGTTCGTAGTTCTCATCTATGGATTTCCCAATTTCACCGCGGCCATCCAAAGAGAGTACCACAATCACCACAACATATCTAAAGGATAGTCAAAGACAAGCACCAAGAGACTCTCAATCTTCAATACACACACAAAAGAGGAAATCACTCATGAAAATATTCTTCTAACCCATGTCCAATACACCGCTGTCACCATGGTCTCGGGGATTATACTAGATAATATCAAGTGAGTACATCAATCCAATACATAGAAGAAGGGGAAACATCATGGGATCATCCTAGATTAACATAGCCTATGATCACAATCAAGATCACATCATGGGAGAGAGAGAAGACCACATAGCTACTGGTAGAAACATCAGCCCCGGGGAGGAACTACTCCCGCATCATGGAGGGAGGAAGAAACGTCAATGGAGATGAATCCGGGAGCACTTCCCCGTCCCGGCCGGGTGCTGGCACAGGAATTATGGTCCCCCGAAGCTTGTTGGCGATGGCGGCGGAGATCGGAATTGCTTCTGGAGAAAAGGGGTCTGGTGTTGGATATGTGCCCTAGAGGCAGATTAATAAAGATATTTGTCACATATCTGTTTGTTCATAATACGTTATATATTGTGCTAGAACTGTATTAAGCGGAGACATTAATACACGTGTGATATATAACAACCTGGTCCCTAGTTAAACTCAGGCATACTAGCTCATTGGGCAATTGATGATCAAGGTTTCCTGATCATGAGAACATAATAGTCTATTGACAATGAGGTCATATCATTAGGAGAATGATGTGATGGACACACACCCACCTTAAGCATTGTAGTGTGATCAAGTCACATAAGTTCAGCATTGCAATGACTTAATAACATAGTGACTGAATCCTTAGACCGTGATGATCATACATAATTGCTATCTATTAGGATGCTTTGAGTGCATTAACCGTTACACTGAAACATGGTAACTGAAAAGGTGTATCTTGGGTATTCCGAAGTAGATATGTTGAGGAGTATGAAATAGATCAGAGCGGGATTTGTCAATCCGAGTGACGGATAGGAACTCTAGGCCCACTCGGTGGTGTTGCATCAATAGCTTGCAAGCAAGTGACTAGGTCACAAGAGATGTAATATTCACAGACGAGTAAACATGTTATGTCGGAGACGAGGAAGAACTAGGTATTGGATACCGACGATCATACCTCGGACAAACATAGTACCGAAGCACAAAGGGATCAAGTCATATTGTTAACGGTTCAACAGCGATGAAGTTTATTCGATGGAAGCGTAGGGGCACATCAAAGATTGTAACCAGATCCCACATGATGGTCATTGGTTAGAGAGTGTCTCGATCATGTCTATTGTTTCCCGGACCGTAGGGTGTCACACTTAAGGGCAATCGATGCATTAAGGATTGATTCGGGATCATCGGTGAAATGAGAGAAAACACCGAAAATGTACCGGGAGGTGCGGGAAGCTGTTCCGGATATTTTGAAAGGTTCAAAATAATATATATTAATATTTAAATATGTTTTATTATTTAATTGACAGAATTAAATATTAAAAATGATTTAAATAATTAATTAAAAAGGTGAAAAGGTATTTGGGCCTTAAAAGGCCCATGAGGGGAAGGGGGAGTCTCCCCTCCCCCCTTGGTTTTGGCGCCAAGGGAGGGGCCCATCCCCCCTCCTAGCCGCACCACTCCCCCCCTTGGGGGTTTAGTCCCACATGGGGGAAGGGGAGGGGTGGAGCCCCTCCTTGGCCTATATAAGGAGGGGTGGGGGTGCCTTTTTCAACACAACATTGAGTTTCTCTCTCTCTTTCTCCGACCTAGAGCGGACTCCCCTTGTTTGGAGTTTGCACCTGGTTGGTGGTTTCACCATCATCCGGACGCCGTCGCGCTGCCGGAATCGGGATCCGGATCAATCTTCTTTCCGCTGCTCTTCTGGTTCGGAGCCCGGAGGGACGTCGGTTGCACCGTACGTGTGTAATCCCGCGAGGCACTACACGTGTGGTGATACTTCATCGTCGGAGCTTCTTCAACACGACAGGGAGGTCTTAGGATCAGAGTCTACACCAACCACGTTCGAGGAACGTTTCCCTCTTTCGGTCTTCAAAGGTATGAACACCGATTCCTTCCGTTACATACATCAACATAGCATAGATCTTGGGTTCGGGACTCGTAGGTAGGAAAATTTTTGTTTTCTGCGCCGATCCCCAACAGTGGTATCAGAGCAAGGCTATGTGTAGATGTATTGTACGGGTAGAACACATCTAGGATGTGGGCATCAATTCTCCAATTGTTACCCTCCCACGTGTACTCGTTTAGCGTTGCGGCAATGTCCTGATGAAGCGGCCCCGACCGACCTTACCCGTTTACGCGAGACTGGTTCCACGCTTGACATATGGCTTGTACCATATAAGTGGCTGGGGGTGTCTGTCTCTCTAACATTAGCGACGCGAAGACGTTTGCAACGGAGGTCCCCGACAGGGGTGTAATAGAGACGATTGCAGGATTGGTGGTGTGGCTTGTCTTCGCAGTATAGAAAGCGGTTCTTTCTCGAACCCCCTTAGCAGCCACGTAAAACTTGCAAAAGATAAAGTAGAAGGCGTTTTAACTTTAATTTTCATGTAAGGGGGGATCATAGCTTGTATGATTTACAGTTTTACTTCCTGGCTTGCTAATATGCTAGATATGCGACGGTAGCATGATAGGATAATCTCTCTCAATACCATGATTGTATTCTCCCTCAGTGGGCACCACCTGGAAGGATCTCTTTATAATAGGCAGGCCATGAAGATCGGGTGTCATACATACATTAGCGATCGCATGAGGTTGGGTTTGGCAAGCCTAGCATATGAAGATATGGCCTTGTTGAACAGCCATACACTAAGGTTCGACTGGCAGCCTTGACATATGTTAGATATGAGCTTGGGATACAGATGACCGAAAGGTTAAGCATGAGTCATATAATTGATATGATTGGCATGATGGCCTACCTAGGGAGATGTGTCGTCGGCCGTGTGATATTCGAGGAAGATCATTCAAACTAGGATTATGTTAATCACTTAGTAAATTTGGAGAGATGTTTAACTAAGTGGGAGTTTTAGAATTAATTAAAATTGAACTCCAATTATGAACAAAGTCTAAATATGTGTTTTGCAAATAACCATTGTAGATGGCTGCACCTCGCCCCTCATTCAACTTAGGGTCATTCCTAGACAAAGACAAACTGAAAACCGATGGGTCAAACTTCACCAACTGGTTCCGCACTCTGAGGATTCTCCTCGTTCCCCTCGAGATGGCATACGTACTAGAGGCCGCATTAGGTGACGAACCACTAGCAGACGCTAGTCAGGATGAGAAGAATGTCTACCTATCCAAGACGGATGATTACAACCTTGTCCAGAGTGGAATGCTTTACTCCATGGAGGCTGAGCTGCAGAAACGCTTTGAGAGGATGGGTGCATATGAGATAATCACCAACCTCAAGGCCGTCTTTGCACCCAAGCCAGGGCTGAACGTTATGAGGCTTCTGAAGCTTTCTTCTCTGCAAAAATGGATGAACATAGCAGTGTTAGTGAGCACGTGGTCAAGATGTCTGGCTACGTTCAACGCTTGAATGCTCTGGAATGTCAGATTCCAGATGAACTTGCTATTGATAGGGTGCTGCAGTCGCTGCCCCCTAGCTACAAAGGCTTTGTGTTGAACTACAACATGCAGGGGATGACTAAGACCCCTTCTGAGTTGTTCGCCATGCTAAAAACTGCTGAGGTTGAGATCAAGAAGGAGCATGCTGTATTCATGGTCAACAAGAACGTTGAATTCAAGAAGTCTGGCAAGAAGGAGAAGGGAAAGAAGGGAAGCCCGAAGAAGGGTGGCAAGCCAGTTTTCACTCCTCGTAAGGCACCCAAACCTGGACCCAAGCTCGGCGTTGAGTGCTTCTACTGCAAGGGTGATGGTCACTAGAAACGCAACTGCCCCAAGTACCTAGAGGATAAGAAGGCTGGCAAGATTGTCAAAAGAGACAAAGGTATATTTGATATACACGTTATTGATCTTTTCTTAACAAGCGCTGGGAACAAATCCTGGATATTTGATACAGAATCTGTTGCTCATATTTCTAACTCCTCTTAGGGGCTACGGAATAGGCGACGCTTGATAAAAGATGAAGTGACGATGCGCGTGGGAAACGTCTGCCGGATTGAAGTGGTGGCGGTCGGCACGAAGCATCTTAGTCTCCCTTCGGGATTAGTTTTGATTTTGAATAAGTGCTACTATGTACCCGCATTGAGTGTGAACATCGTTAGTGGTTCTTTCTTGAAGCGAGACCACTATTCTTTTAAGTCAGATACAATTGGTTGTGCGATTTATAAGGATGATGTGTTTTATGTTCACGCACCAGAGAAAAATGGCTTATTCATTCTTAATCTCGATTGTGATATACTTCATATTGATAACGTAGAGGCCAAAAGATTAAAACCTAGTGGCGAAGAACACATGATGATGTGGCATTGTCGACTTGGTCATATTGGTGAAAAGCGCATGAAGAAGTGTCATGATGATGGACTTCTGGAGTCATTGGATTTTGGATCCCTTGACACATGTGAACCATGCCTTATGGGCAAGATGGCAAGGACTCCATTCAATGGAACAATGGAGCGTGCGGAAGACTTGTTAGGGATCATACATTCAGATGTATGTGGACCTATGAACGTCCACACACGCAATGGTCTTCGTTACTTCGTGACCTTCACAAATGACTTAAGCAGATATGGGTATATCTACTTAATGAAACATAAGTCTGAAACCTTTGAAAGGTTCAAGGAATTTCAGAGTGAGGTCGAGAATCAACTCGGGAAGAAAATCAAGCACCTTCGATTCGATCGAGGAGGCGAGTATTTAAGTCACGAGTTTGGCGATCATCTTAAGACTTGTGGCATCGTACCACAACTTACGCCGGTAGGAACACCTCAGCTTAACGGTGTTTCTGAGCGACGTAATCGAACTCTATTGGATAGCGTACGATCGATGATGTCTCATACCGACTTACCTGTGTCATTCTGTGGGTATGCATTAGAAACTGCCGCTTACATTCTTAATAGGGAACCGTCCAAATCCGTAAAGACAACACCATTTGAGGAATGACATGGCAAGAAACCAAAGTTGTCTCACTTGAAGATTTGGGGTTGTGAGGCTTATGTTAGGAAACTTCAGCCTGACAAACTCGAATCAAAAGCGGATAAGTGCATCTTTGTGGGATATCCAAGGGAAAATGTTGGATACACCTTCTACAACCAGTCTGAGGGCAAAACGTTTGTCGCCAATACTGGATGCTTTCTTGAGAAAGAGTTTCTTTCGAAAGAATTGAGTGGGAGGAAAATAGACCTCAACGAGATGATTGACCAATCACTCCAAGTGGAAGAAATGGCAATGGAAGTTGTTCCGGAACCATCTTCCGTAGTGGGAGCTGAAGAGAACGGTCATCGTGATATTCATAATGATCATGACATACATGATGATCATGATCAAGATGAAGAGGATCCTATTGTACCCCGCAGGTCATCAAGAGCCCGAGTGAAAACTCAGTTTTATGGGCAACTTGTCAATGCAGTCATGTTAAATGAACCTGGCGAACCTGCGAACTACAAAGAAGCAATGGAGGGACCCGAGTCCGAGAAATGGCTGGAAGCCATGAAATCAGAGATAGACTCCATGTATGCCAACAAAGTATGGACTTTGGTGGATATTCCCGAGGATCGAAAGGCCATCGAGAATAAGTGGATATTCAAGAAAAAGACTGACGCAGACGGAAACGTATCTGCCTATAAACCTCGACTTGTCGCAAAAGGTTTTCGACAAATTCAAGGAGTTGACTACGAAGAGACTTTCTCTCCCGTAGCGATGCTAAAGTCCATCCGGATATTGCTAGCAATTGCTGCCTATTACGATTATGAAATATGGCAGATGGATGTGAAAACCGCATTCCTAAATGGCAACATTGAGGAAGAGTTGTATATGGTACAACCGGAAGGTTTTATTGATCCTAAGGACGCTGGTAAGGTATGCAAACTTCAACGGTCCATTTATGGGTTGAAGCAAGCATCTCGGAGTTGGAATCTTCGTTTTGATGAGGTGATCAAAGCTTTTGGATTAGTCCAAAATGAAGAAGAATTCTATGTTTATAAGAAAGCGAGTGGAGCTCTGTCGCATTCCTAGTACTATATGTGGATGACATATTATTGATAGGGAATGATGTGAAATTTCTAGAGGGGGTAAAGGAATATTTGAATGGACAATTTTCCATGAAGGACCTAGGTGAAGCTGCATACATATTAGGCATTAAAATCTATAGAGATAGATCAAGACGCCTATTAGCACTGAGTCAGAGAACTTACCTTGAGAAGATATTGAAGAGGTTCAATATGGATAACGCCAAGAGAGGCCTCTTGCCCGTTATGAAAGGAAGTAAATTGAGTGTGACTCAATGCCCAGCAACAGCAAAAGAAAGGGACGAAATGTCCTCAAAGCCCTATGCCTCAGCCATAGGTTCTATCATGTATGCTATGCTGTGTACTCGACTAGATGTGGCCCTGGCGGTTAGTCTGACTAATTGTTTCCAAAGTAATCCTGGAATGGATCATTGGATTGCAGTGAAGAATGTCCTTAAGTACTTACGAAGAACTAAGGATTTGGTTCTTGTCTATGGAGGATGTGAAGAAGAGCTCGCCGTAACAGGTTACGTCGATGCCAGTCTTGGTACTGATCTCGATGACTCAAAATCCCAGACGGGATACGTGTTTATGTTGAATGGTGGTGAGATTAGCTGGAGGAGCGGCAAGCAGTCAGTCGCCGCCCAAT
The DNA here is from genome assembly GCA_950022295.1 of Bromus sterilis. Lineage (NCBI taxonomy): Eukaryota > Viridiplantae > Streptophyta > Magnoliopsida > Poales > Poaceae > Bromus > Bromus sterilis. The sequence continues at coordinate 278,420,122 of OX465596.1, forward strand.
ATACGATGGAGTCGGAGTATATTGCCGCTTGCGAAGCGTCAAATGAAGAGCATTGGCTGAAGAAGTTCGTCATCGAGCTTGGCGTATTCCCTAGTTGCACTGACCCTGTTAGCATTTATTGCGACAATACGGGTGCCATTGCTAACGCAAGGGAGCCGAGGACTCACTCTACAGCCAAGCATATTCTCCAGCGTTTCCATGTGACGCGGAACTACGTCAAGGATGGTCATACTAGGATTTGCAAAATACATACGGATCTGAATCCGTCACACCCAATGACTAAACCTCTTCCACAAGCCAAGTTTGAACAACACCGAGAGACTATTGGTGTTAGATACATACCTGATGTAAACTAGTGTAATTTTTACTCTAGTGCAAGTGGGAGACTGTTGGATATGTGCCCTAGAGGCAAATTAATAAAGATATTTGTCACATATCTGTTTGTTCATAATACGTTATATATTGTGCTAGAACTGTATTAAGCGGAAACATTAATACACGTGTGATATATAACAACCTGGTCCCTAGTTAAACTCAGGCATACTAGCTCATTGGGCAATTGATGATCAAGGTTTCCTGATCATGAGAACATAATAGTCTATTGACAACGAGGTCATATCATTAGGAGAATGATGTGATGGACACACACCCACCTTAAGCATTGTAGTGTGATCAAGTCACATAAGTTCAGCATTGCGATGACTTAATAACATAGTGACTGAATCCTTAGACCGTGATGATCATACATAATTGCTATCTATTAGGATGTTTTGAGTGCATTAACCGTTACACTGAAACATGGTAACTGAAAAGGTGTATCTTGGGTATTCCGAAGTAGATATGTTGAGGAGTATGAAATAGATCAGAGCGGGATTTGTCAATCCGAGTGACGGATAGGTACTCTAGGCCCACTCGGTGGTGTTGCATCAATAGCTTGCAAGCAAGTGACTAGGTCACCAGAGATGTAATATTCACAGACGAGTAAACATGTTATGTCAGAGATGAGGAAGAACTAGGTATTGGATACCGACGATCATACCTCGGACAAACATACTACCGAAGCACAAAGGGATCAAGTCATATTGTTAACGGTTCAACAGCGATGAAGTTTATTCGATGGAAGCGTAGGGGCACATCAAGGATTGTAACCAGATCCCACATGATGGTCATTGGTCAGAGAGTGTCTCGATCATGTCTACTGTTTCCCGGACCGTAGGGTGTCACACTTAAGGGCAATCGATGCATTAAGGATTGATTCGGGATCATCGGTGAAAAGAGAGAAAACACCGGAAATGTACCAGGAGGTGCCGGAAGCTGTTCCGGATATTTTGAAAGGTTCAAAATAATATATATTAATGTTTAAATATTTATTATTTAATTGACAGAATTAAATATTAAAAATGATTTAAATAATTAATTAAAAAGGTGAAAAGGTATTTGGGCCTTAAAAGGCCCATGAGGGGAAGGGGGAGTCTCCCCCCTTGGTCTTGGCGCCAAGGGAGGGGCCCACCCCCCACCCCCCTCCTAGCCGCACCACTCCCCCCCCCCCTTGGGGGTTTAGTCCCACATGGGGGAAGGGGAGGGGTTGGAGCCCCTCCTTGGCCTATATAAGAAGGGGTGGGGGTGCCTTTTTCAACACAACATTGAGTTTCTGTCTCTTTCTCCGACCTAGAGCGGACTCCCCTGGTTTGGAGTTTGCACCTGGTTGGGGATTTCACCATCATCCGGACGCCGTCGCGCTGCCAGAATCGGGATCCGGATCAATCTTCTTTCCGCTGCTCTTCTGGTTCGGAGCCCGGAGGGACGTCGGTTGCATCGTACGTGTGTAATCCCGCGAGGCACTACACGTGTGGTGCTACTTCATCGTCGGAGGTTCTTCAACACGATAGGGAGGTCGTAGGATCAGAGTCTACGCCAACCACGTTCGAGGAACGTTTCCCTCTTTCGGTCTTCAAAGGTATGAACATCGATTCCTTCCGTTACATACATCAGCATAGCATAGATCTTGGGTTCGGGACTCGTAGGTAGGAATTTTTTTTATTTTCTGCGCCGATCCCCAACATCTGGAATCAAGGTTTTCGCGACGGGAGAATAAATAGGAGCCAACGGGGGGCACCAGGGGGGCCACCAGGAGTCTAGGCGGCCTCCCGGCGCGGCCAACCCGTAGGCCACGCCCACTGGCCGCCTAGGCACCAGGTGGGGGCCCTCTGGCCCTTCTTCGGTGAATCCGGAAGCTTTCGGAACGCTGATTTTTTATCTGATTTTTCCCGATTTTTTGAGAACTTTTAATATGGGGGAAACCTGGAATAGAAAAACAGCAAAAATTAGGAACTGACACTGGGGTGCACTGAGTTAATAGGTTAGTCCAAATATGATCAAAAGTGTATGAAAGTGTATCAATATCATATCAATATCACACAAAACATGCATGGAGCAAGCATAAATTATAGATACGTTTTGGACATATCACTCCTCTTTAAATAGCTGGAGATATAGATTGAGGTCCGTACCTGGTTGTTTTGGCCCTTGAACTAGCATACACATTGTTATGTACTTGTTCTTCATGCACTTCCAGGGAGGAAGGTTGTATATGCATATAAACACAGGCCAGGTACTGTGTGTGCTGCTCTGGCCGCCAAACGGATTGACTCCATCGGCGCTCACACCAATCCTGGGGTTCCTTGGTTCTTTCCCAAAATCTGGGTATTCGAGGTCCAATGCAGTCCATTGGCTACCATCTGAAGGGTGCCTCAGCATGTACTCCTTTTTCGGATCCGGGTTCGGATCGTCCTCTTTTAGCTTCTTTCTATCTGTGTGGCAGGTCATGAGATTTGCTTCCTCGAGATCTACGAAATACCTCTGCAGATGAGGAATGATCGGAAAGTACCATACCACTTTTCTAGGAACTTTCTTCCCTCTCTTGTATCGACTAAGACCGCACACTGAACATGTGGTTTTCTCTGCATCCTCACCCCGATAGATCATGCAATCATTTAAGCAGACGTGGTATTTAACGTGCGGCAGACTGAGAGGGCACATGACTTTCTTGGCCTCAGCGATACTAGTTGGGCACGTGTTGCCCTTCAGAAGACGATCGTGCCAGAATGCCATGTTACCATCGAAGCTTTCGTCGGTCCATTTGTGTTTTGCCTTCATCTCCATAGCCCGAAGTGTTACATTCAAGCGGGTATCCCCGTCGTTGCATCCTTCATACAACATCGTAACCGCGTCTTTCTCGAGTTGTTCCAGCTTGGCTTTCTCTCTAGCTGCACCTCTGGCGTTCAACGCCTCCTTGACAAGCAGTTCTTGAACATGAGGTTCCCGCACCCATCTTGGATCCTAATGTCCAGCATCTTGATCTTCATGTCCGACATCTTGATCTTCATGTCCGGCATCTTGATCTACATGATCTGCTCTGGCATCCTCTTCATGATCATGTACGGGATGCTCTTCGTCTTCTCGCCCGCCATTGTTGTCTTGTTGCCCTTCCTCATTTCCTGGCGCCCCACCATTGACGTCCTCCTCCTCACCAGCTTCATCATTAATTATCCACCATGTGTATCCATCCATCAAACCATTACGCTTCAGGTGCATTTGCAATACTCCGGAAACAGGCTTGGTCACGCACTGTAGTTTGCATCTCCGACACGGACATCTTATATTCGTCATATTATTCCGTAGCATGTCGTTTGTCGCACATTGCATCCACCTAGTCACGGCGATATCGCTCATTATCTTGCGGACTATGATCGACCGCGGGCACAGAGAGAGCAACACAATTATATATCACGCTCGTCGCCAGAGAAATTCGGCATGACCTTCCCTATAATGCATGGGTGCATGCGGAGAGTGCGCCAGAAATTTGCCGAAACAGAAATGACTCAACATTTCGGCAAAACATTGGCAACTCATTTTCACGTCATTAATATAACACAAGATTCACATATACATCAAACCACAACACATCAAACCACAACAAGCTTCACATATACATCAAACCACAAGATTCACATGTACATCAAACCACAAGCTTCACATATATATACGACATCATTCTACAAGCTTCCCATATAAATCAAACCACAAGCTTCACATATAAATCAAACCATAAGGTTCATACAAAAGGAGGACAAGAAAACAAGTAGATCTAGCTAATAAAGGCAAGTATGGGTGATAAATGGAAGAAAAGAGTTGGGGAGGAGGTCCACTTACATTAATATGAAAGAAAGTAGATTTAAAGCCAAGTATGGATGGATAAATGGAAGAAATGAGGTGGGGAGGAGGAGAAAACCAAGTAGATCTAGGGTTAGAAGAGTAGATCTAGTTTGAGAAGAGTGTGGAGTGAATGAGAGGTGATAGGTGGGGTGGAGTAGATAAGAGTAGATCCAGGTTATTAGTGGCGCATATTGCAAGACAAGGGTGGCACACATAAAAAATGCTCCACCATCAACTCCCTAAGGGTGGCACACTTTCAATATGCGTCACTATTAATTTCTTATGGGTGGCGCACTTCCAGAATGCGCCACCCTAGGTCTGATACGTGGCACATTCTGCAAAATGCGCCACCCCTAAGATATTTAGGGGTGGCGCATTATTTTACAGTGCGCCACCCCTAAACCCTCAGGGGTGGAGCATTTTGGACCAGTGTGCCACCCCTTACATATGGTGGCGCATTTCTTATAATATGCGCCACTAATAGGGTTTCCATGTATAGCCTTTTCTCTAGTAGTGTCTTGCTTCCTCGGCCATAGGAAGACGACCCATGGTACCCTGGTTTCGACTAGGCCGACAGGGGTTTGCTGGGATTAAAGGGCTGAAGAGTAGCTCAAGGAAGAAGATGAGTCACACGAGTAGCAGGAAAGCGCAAAGCGATTTCTCCTAATATGGTTTCCCTTATATAAGGTGGAATGGGGAGCGGCAACAATTTGGCTGATCACCATGTGGCGGCCCATGTACGCCTTTCCTCGCAGTTCTTTGACTATGTGCGAGAATCAAGGGGTGTGGTTGATGTTCCTCGAGATCGAGGCACATGCCCCTTTATCGATGGGGCGTGACGCTGGTGGGACCCTGGTTCATCTCAACACGCCAATTTCACATGGAGGCATATTACATTATCAATCTTTGGAAAATGAAGATGCATTACTTTCCCACCATCCATTCCTCCAAATATTTGACGATCGTGAGAGTAAAGATCATAAAGATACGGGATACATAAGATGAGTGGTGTGGAATGCTCTCAAGCCCGATGAGGCAAAAGCCGAAGAATCAAGCATCCGAAGATCGAACTTGAATACCAGTCCAAGGGGATACTGTAGGTGTCCTGGATAATAGGTCAGCTACAACGATGGGTTCAACCCTTTTGGGCCGAACCTTGGGCCCTATGGATGGCCAGCTTGATGGATTGATAGATGGAACCCATGATATGGTAAAGGAAAGGGAGCAGCGATTCGGTGCACGGGTGCATCTGCACCCGGGGAGACTAAAAAATATAGAAAAAAGCTAAAAAAAATTCATAAAATTTTGTGGTGAAAGATGATTTTGGAGGAGATGATCATGAAAATTTTGGAGAAGCTTGGACATCTGGAGGAGCACCTGCCAAAAAGGACAAATTCGTTGTGTAAGGCCCGATATGCGTTACTGTTCCAGATCTAGATGTTTCCATCCAGATCCGGGGGCGAAGCACATATCGGTCCCACCGCGACATATGACAAGGCCATATGCCCCGGATTTCCAACATGATATAACAACACTACAGCTACAAGGATACAACATCTCATACAATCGACATATAACTGCCTTAATACAATACATCAGCAGAAGATACTTGTCTGAGTATAGACTACAAACAATTGCCTAGTGGCAAAGAGAAAATCATTGATCCCCATAACCACACGGGTCCAGGCCCTCCGCCGGGATCAGCCTAACTAGTCGTCATCGAGTCTCCACGTGCAACTTCGATCACCATACGTGTTGTCGACCAACAAGCTTGAAAAGAGTTTGGGGGGAGTATCATGAGTACAGAAGTACTCAGCATCCAACTGTAGTGGTCAACTGACCCAGCAAGGACTTCATCACTCGTCATTCTAGGATAACTAGTAGTTCACGGTAAGGATGGGGTAAGTGGTGAGGTTGCTGCCGCACTAGCATTTATGAAGTGGCTAACCATCTAGAGAGTAAGATAAGAAGCCAAACATTCGATGACGAATCGCCTCCAACAAGTCTTGCTATCAGCTACTTACGCAAACAAAACACCTATCATATCCTTGTCCTCCCCTTCGCATCCCGACGAAGAAGAAGCAGTCAAGGCACACACACACTGATCAATTTATTAAGATTATCTCAGTTGTTGTTGTCTATGAACAAGGAGTAGGTCTCAAGTCGTCAATAATCGTGGACACGGCTTCTCGAAAAGATTTAACACTGCAGGGGTGTACCAACTGCCCATTACAAGGCTCCGCACGCACGCCCATCTCTCTCAGTTGCTACCCATCACAGGCAACCATTCTATGATTTAGTTTCGAGAGATCTGAAATGACAGGTCCCTCTAACTAACAACGCACAAATCCGGGTGGCCCCCCGGGAGTCGAGATCCAGTTCATGAGCCGGCCGCGCTCTCGTCCTGGTCTCTTCCGTATCAAATGGGTTTGGTTACCGTGGAAAAAACCATGCCCGGGCCCTCGCCGGACAAGTGTGGACCAATAGGATATACCACCCCACTGGTCCGGTTTGTTTTAAATCCATTGGCTGCAGACCAGTTATGCATGCGGTTTCAAATGGTAAATCAGCTTGGGCCACCACTAGAAATGTTTGAAGCTAGGTAGGTAAGAAGAGGGGACCCCATAGCATCCCACACGCGGTTAGGCACGCTCGTCAAGAGACACAATACCCGGAACTCGGGTCCTAGGTGACTCGAATGGAACAAAGCGTCGGGGCGGGATAGCCTAGATCTTCCATCCTTCGTCGAATATAGTCAACATTATAATAATCATATCATCCACCACAATATAATAATGTGATAGCCGAAAACAAGGAGTAACAGGGGGTAACATTCGTAGCATCCTAAGCATGCATACTAAGAAGGGGCTGAGCAACGAGCGGTAGTAACGTAGCAGTACATGGTTTGCTAGGAGGGGACATGGCTGTATTGGTTTAAGAGAGGCTGTAAACATGTGGTAGGATCAAACATCGAACCTAACCTAGACTAGCATGCAAACCGCTGGTTATAATAGGATGGATCATAAGTAATGTATAGTCCTTGCCTGTTGATAAGTCAGATTCCGAAGGTGTAGCCGATCGCAAGCTCGCATCGTCTCCGAAGTACCCGCGGAAGTACACAAGAAGTAAACACTGGAAAAGGCAATCAACGAGTAAACATCTATTAATACGAAGCAATCACCAGCAAACAACATCAAGAAGGGAACACGAGACAACGCACGGTATCGCATCTATCCTCGAGAGCGGTTACTAACAGGTCAAGTGCAGTATTCGTCACACATGACGGTACTGCACGTTTTATGATGGTTAAGGATGTATAGCTACACAACATGAGCAAAATTTGTTAGCATGGCATCTCACTCAAGCATGGCATATCACACAAAAATGGAAAGAGGTGAAGCATAAAGTAAACTATCTATGCTAGTCACTTTAAGTGGGGGGGGGGGTAAAACCTATACATGGCAACTATTACACACCCCACGATATTTATTGCATTTGGTACTGTTCTGCCCAAAACATAATTTTATTATTTTATTTAGCAAGCAAGAACAGAATATTCAGAATCTACACAGAATTCTAGTCAAGTTACATATAAGAAACATTTTAATCGGAGCAACGGTTGAAAAGATACAACCTATTTCATTTACGGTGGCATGCGACTTAAATAGCAGTGAAAAAGCATGTGGACAAGTGAAAACATGGAAAAGGACAACATTTTATTAATCTACATGCAAAACGGAGCAAGTTTGACGTTTGAACCATCGCAATCTGAGCTACGAGCAAAAAGATATCGCCACCGCAAAATAATAACACAATCTGCAATTTTATTAAACCAGAAAAAAAACTATGCGTCCTCGGGCCGAAACAATAGCTACCGGGCCTAACAGGGGGCGCTGGATACTATCAGATGCCCTAGGAGAGCATTAATCACGGGTCGGCCCAACAGTGCAACAACAGTAACAAATAATAAAGAAAGGCAGAGGTCGCTCACCACAGCGGGCCACGACCCAAGAGGAGGTGGGTGCGAGATAGTACCGCGTCTCCTGGGGCGAGAGGCGCGTCGTGGGCCGGTGCGGTGCTGGGCTGGGGATGGTGCGGCTGGGCCTTGGGCCGCGCGTGGCGAGGCCAGCCCACAGCGGCATGGTGGCGGTTCCCTCGTCCCGATCCCGCCTGGATCGCGACGGCGACGGCCGGCCGGCGGCTCTCCTACGCGGCGGCGCTACAGGGCGAGGAGGAGGTCCCGAGGCGGGCAAACAAGATCGGGAGTACCGGATCTGACGGGATCCGGTGGCCGACGTTGATCCCAGGCGACGGTGAGAGCTCCAGGGCGGCGCGAGCTTCGAAGGCCATCCATGGCATCTCCTCGCAAACGCACAAAGAGAGAGGAGGTTAGGGAGAAGGAGAGGAGAAGGGAAGGGCGGCGCACGGGGCAGACCTGCGGCGGGGCCCGCCGGCGTTGCCGTGGCGGCTCGGCTCGCCGGCCGAAGCAGGAGGCGCGCGGGACGGCAGGGCTCGGGCGTGGAGGCGGCTTGGGCAGGAGCTCGGGCGTGGAGGGGTTTCGGGGTGACGTGGCGCCTTCGGAGCCCTTCGATCTGGATCTGGCGGATCAGAACGAGGGGGTCAGATCTGAGGTGGGGGTTGGTTTGCTGGTTTCCATGTGGCGGCGGTGGAGTGGGCTGGTGCTGAAATTGAGGGAGGTAGGGGCTAGGTTTTGCCTAAAATGGCTAGGGTAGGATGTTATATATAACAAGTGGGTGTCTGGGAGGGCTTTCGGGCCACAAAATGGCCCGTTTCGGGTCCGTTTTTTCGGGTCGGCTAGAATCCGAAGATAAGAGGGGAATCTGGGGGTCCAGCTATCAGCGCACGCAATATTTTGTAAATACACCCCTGGACTTACACCGGCTACTATGCCTGGCACATCCGAACGTTCACCTACCCCCATGAAGTCGGAATCGCGCAAAATTCGAAACACCGCCTTGCTGCACTAGACTGACGTCGTCTACGTCGTTTAACGCCAAAAGAGAACGTCGAGCACCTCCCGATAAAATAACCCATTTAAGTATAAATGGGGGTTTCTGCACTGATGGTGATGGCTGGTCCTGTGCCGGAGGTCACGACGGTGATTGGGTGACTTTCCCGGTGCCACAACGAGGTCGTGTGCCATTGGGAAAAGGGTTCGGTCTCGCATCCGATACGAGAAAGAGGGGGAGAATATTCAACTGTTAATAATTCGGCAAAGCAAATATTGCAAACAATTTTAGCAATCGGCAAAATAAAGCAACAAACAAATTTTTAATTAGGGTGGAAATTCCGGGCTGTTACAATACAGCACCACCAACAAGGGATCTCGTCCCGAGATACTGGAAGATCCGGGGGAGAGAAAAGAGTGTCGACAATCTTCAGCACCACCAACAAGGGGCTCTGCTCCATGCCGACGACGAACTTCCGTCGAGATAAATTTCCGCAGAGAGATGGCAACGTCGGAAGAACGCAACCATCATGAGATCAAGAGGAAGAATGATAGTTCAAAGAGACGATCAAGGGAAGCATTCTCACTCAAATCGTGAGGATACTGGGCAAAAGGAATGAAGTCAACGGACGACCAAGATGTAAACAAGAGTCGGATAGACTAAAGGTACTACAAGATTTTCCAACCTGAGATCGGAATTGAGACAATACGCTGCACACAAGGCATTGTAACGATTCCGAAACTCCATTTACTCAAGATCCTAGAGTTTGAATGGGGATAAGGCGAGAATTAAAACACTTACGACACTTGTCCTGACCAGAGAAGGGGTAAGGAGGAAAAAGAATCCTACTCTCCGATAACTATCTTAGTAACTACAAAATAGTTTTTGTCTAGACTCGACTTCGACCAGAAAAGGGATCCTACGGCCGGTAAGGCTCTGATACCAAGTTGTAAGGCCCGATATGCGGTACTATTCCAGATCTAGATGTTTCCATCCAGATCCAGGGACGAAGCACATATCGGTCCCACCGCGGCATATGACAAGGCCATATGCCCCGGATTTCCAACATGATATACAAAATTACAGCTACAAGGATACAACATCTCATACAATCGGCATACAACTGCCTTAATACAATACATCAGCGGAAGATACATGTCTGAGTACAGACTACAAACAATTGCCAAGTGGCAAAGAGAAAATCATCGATCCCCATAACCACACGGGTCCAGGCCCTCTGTCGGGATCAGCCTAACTAGTCGTCGTCGAGTCTCCACATGAAACGTCGATCACCATACCTGTTGTCGACCAAGAACCTTGAAAAGAGTTTGGGGGTAGTATCATGAGTACAGAAGTACTCATCATCCAACTGTAGTGGTCAACTGACCCAACAAGGACTCCATCACTCGTCATTCTAGGATAACTAGTAGTTCACAGTAAGGATGGGGTAAGTGGTGAGGTTGCTGCCGCACTAGCATTTATGAAGTGGCTAACGATCTAGAGAGTAAGATAAGAAGCCAATCATTCAATGAGGAATCGCCTCCAACAAGTCTTGCTATCATCTACTTACGCAAACATAACACCTATCATATCCTTGTCCTCCCCTTCGCATCCCGACGAAGAAGAAGCAGTCAAGGCACACACACATTGATCAAGTTATTAATATTATCTCAGTTGTTGTTGCCTATGAACAAGGACTAGGTCTCAAGTCGTCCATAATCGTGGACACGGCTTCTCGAAAAGATTTAACCCTGCAGGGGTGTACCAACTGCCCATTACAAGGCTCCACACGCACGCCCATCTCTCTCAGTTGCTACCCATCACAGGCAACCATTTTATGATTTAGTCCCGAGAGATCCGAAACGACAGGTCCCTCTAACTAACAACACACAAATCGGGGTGGCCCCCGAGGAGTCGAGATCCAATTCAGGAGTCAGCCGTGCTCTCGTCCTGGTCTCTTTCGTATCAACCGGGTTTGGGTTACCGTGGCAAAAATCATGCCCGGGCCCTCGCTGGCCAAGTGTGGACCAATAGGATATACCACCCCATTGATCCGGTTTGTTTTAAATCCACTGGCTGCAGACTAGTTATGCATGCGGTTTCAAATGGTAAATCAGCTTTGGCCACCACTAGAAATGTTTGAAGATAGGTAGGTAAGAAGAGGGGACCCCATAGCATCCCACACGCGGTTAGGTACGCTCATTAAGAGACACAATACCCGGAACTCGGTCCTAGGTGACTCGAATGGAACAAAGAGTCGGGGAGGGATAGCCTAGACCTTCCATCCTTCGTCGAATATAGTCAACATTATAATAATCATATCATCCACAACAATATAATAATGTGATAGACCAAACCAAGGAGTAATAGGGGGTAACATTCGTAGCATCCTAAGCATGCATACTAAGCAGAGGCCGAGCAACGAGCAATAGTAACATAGCAGTACATGGTTTGCTAGGAGGGGATATGGTTATATTGGTTTAAGAGAGGATGTAAACATGTGGTAGGATCAAACATCGAACCTAACCTAAACTAGCATGCAAACCGCTGGTTATAATAGAATGGATCATAAGTAATGTATAGTCCTTGACTGCTGATACGTCGTATTCCAAAGGTGTAGCCGATCGCAAGCTCGCATCGTCTCCGAAGTACCCGCGGAAGCACACAAGAAGTAAACACTGGAAAAGGAAATCGACGAGCAAACATCTATTACTACGAAGCAATCACCCGCAAACAACATCAAGAAGGGAACACGAGACAACGCATGGTATCACATCTATCGTCGAGAGCGGTTACTAACAGGTCAAGTGCAGTATTCGTCACACACGACGGTACTGCACGTTTTACGATGGTTAAGGTTGTTTAGCTACACAACATGAGCAAAAGTTGTTAGCATGGAATCTCACTCAAGCATGGCATATCACACAAAAATGACAAGAGGTGAAGCATAAAGTAAACCATCTATGCTAGTCACTTTAAGTGTGTGTGTGTGTGGGGGGGGGGGTAAAACCTATACATGGCAACTATTACAGACCCCACGATATTTATTGCATTTGGTACTGTTCTGCCCTAAACATAATTTTATTATTTTATTTAGCAAGCAAGAACAGCATATTCACAATTTACACAGAATTCTAGTCAAGTTACATATAAGAAACATTTTAATCGGAGCAACGGTTGAAAAGATACAACCTATTTCATTTAAGGTGACATGTGACGTAAATAGCAGTGAAAAAGCATGTAGACAAGTGCAAACATGGCAAAGGACAACATTTTATTTATCTACACGCAAAACGGAGCAAGTTTGACGTTGGAACCGTCGCAATCCGAGCTACGAGCAAAAAGATATCGCCACCGCGAAATAATAACACAATCTGCAATTTTATTAAACCAGGAAAAAAACTATGCGTCCTCGGGCCGAAACAAAGGCTACTGGGCCTAACAGAGGGGGGGCGCTGGATACTATCAGATGCCCTAGGAGAGCATTATTCACGGGCCGGCCCAACAGTGCAGCAGCAATAAAAAATAATAAAAAAATGGCAGAGGCGGCTCACCACAGCGGGCCACGGCCCAAGAGGAGGTGGGCGCTAGATAGCACCGCGCCGCCTGGGGCAAGAGGTGCGCCGTGGGCCGGTGCGGTGCTGGGCTGGGGATGGTACGGATGGGCCGTGGGCCGCGCGGGGCGAGGCCGGCCCACAGCGGCATGGTGGCGGTTCGCTCGTCCCGATCCCGCCTGGATCGCGACGGCGACGGCCGGTCGGGGGCTCTCCTACGCAGTGACGCTACAGGGCGAGGAGGAGGCCCCGAGGCGGGTAAACGGGTGCGGAAGTACCGGATCTGATGGGATCTGGTGGCTGGCGTTGATCCCAGGCGACGGTGAGAGCTCCAGGGCGGCGCGAGCTTCGAAGGCCATCCATGGCATCTCCTCGCGAACGCACACACACAGAGAGAGAGGAGGTTAGGGAGAAGGAGAGGAGAAGGGAAGGGCGGCGCACGGGGCAGACCTGTGGCGGGGCTCGCCGGCATTGCCGTGGCGGCTCGGCTCGCCGGCCGGAGTGGGATGCATGCGGGACGACAGGGCTCGGGCGTGGAGGCGGCTTGGGCAGGACCTCGGGCGTGGAGGGGTTTCGGGGTGACGTAGCGCCTTCGGAGCCCTTCGATCTGGATCTGGCGACTCAGAACGAGGGGGTCAGATCTGAGAGTGGGGGTTGGTTTGCTGGTTTCCATGTGGCAGCGGTGGAGTGGGCTGGTGCTGAAATTGAGGGAGGTAGGGGCTAGGTTTTGCCTAAAATGGCTAGGGTAGGCTACTATATATAGCAAGTGGGTGTTTGGGAGGGCTTTCGGGCCACAAAATGGCCTGTTTCGGGTCTGGTTTTTTGGGTGGGCTAGAATCCGAAGATAAGCGGGGAATCTGGGGGTCCAGCTATCAGCGCACGCAATATTTTGTAGCCCCTGGACTTACACCGGCTACTATGCCTGGCACATCCGAACGTTCACCTACCCGACGAAGTCGGAATCGCGCGAAATTTGAAACACCGCCTTGCTGCACTAGACTGACGTCGTCTACATCGTTTAACGCCAAAAGAGAAGGTCGAGCACCTCTCGATAAAATAACCCATTTAAATATAAATGGGGGTTTCCGCACCGATGGTGATGGCTCGTCCTGTGCCGGAGGTCGCGACGGTGATCGGGTGACTTTCCCGGTGCCGCAACGAGGTCGTGTGCCATTGGGAGAAGGGTTCGGTCTCGCATCCGATACGAGAAAGAGGGGGATAATATTCACCGATTAATAATTCGGCGAAGCAAATACTGCAAACAATTTTAGCAATCAGCAAAATAAAGCAACAAACAAATTTTTTAATTAGGGTGGAAATTCCGGGCTGTTACACGTTGTTTTCGAGAAGACACTGTTCATGCACTATTTCAGGTTGAATTTATATTTTTGCCGTGAGTTCCCTAGATGTCGGAAAAATCTCAAATTTTACACGAACATCTACCCCCTAAGCATCTTTCACCATAATGAAATTTGGATTTTTAAAAACTTTTTTCGAATGTATTTTTGAAGATCTCGTGCGCAGGTTTAGATGATCCTAGGCTCATCTTTGAATAACTGTAAAGGAAAGTCCATTGTTACCGTGGAGGACAAGATGGTAGTATTGTAGTCGGTACAGTATCGTCGACCGTACCGATGTAGGACTTGTGTGAATCTCGGTATCCCCTGACAAGGTCCCTAGAGGCATAACAACAATCTCTGAGTCATTGTAGTCGGTGTTACACCCCATCATAATCAAGAACACGTAGAAGTAGGGTTTTATCTCTTAAGAGAATCTGAACCTGGGTAATTCCTTGCCTCCTGTTATCATCATCATCATCGATCACCTAGCTTAGGACACATTCCAATGATCTCCGACAGTTAGGAAAAAGAAAAGATGTAATTTCAAAACGAAGACATATATCTAGAGGTCTTGTAGCGTATACAATCTAAGGGTGAGTTTTTTTGGCGGCTTAAAAAATAACCCGCCTGCTCCCCAGCTTCTACCATAAGTCGTATATATCATTCGTTGGAATTTAGAGAGCGGCTTATTTTTTAAGCCGAAGAGGAGCAACTTATTTTTTAAGCTGTCCAAAAGAACTAGCCCTAAATCACACAAACTAGAACACACTTTTAATATCGTTTTCCTAGCGTTTGCAGCGACAACAACAATAACTGTGTGGTTTAACATTATGCCTTCCATGATTCTTGCACCTCCTTCCTCATGCCAAGCAAACTATAGATCTGCCCATTATCCATAGTTCCAAAGATAAACTTCACGCATAGTCTTCCGCCTCAATCCCTTTGCATTTTAGCCCAACTTCTTCTCGCAAGCCTAAGGTTTAGATGAATCGGCCAATTAAAAATAATAAGAATGTCTAAGAAATTCTTTTTTTTTGAACGTAGAAATTCTTTTGGTTAAAAGTACCTTAATGATCGCCCATGATAGTCGAACTCGGGTCACTCCTTGACACGCAGAAAATTGGAAGAGAGAGGGATCCACGTCTGTTCCCTCCATCCTACGTGGCAGAAGATTGAAGGGAAATGGTCCCATCCCAGCCGTCCGATCTGGCGCGCATTGGTCGCTTCCTCAACACGCCCTTGCGCCCACAGCCAAGCGGGCCCCGCAGTTTCGCACGGCCCACATGCCAGCCGCACGAGCCCCTCCCCGCCTCGGCCATCTCCGGCCATCTCCTCTCTTCCACCAATCCTCCTCCGATCCAATCCCCGAGTCTCCACGCCGCCGCATGCCGCCGTTTGCCTAGGCCTTTGCCGCCCCCATCGCCGGCGCGATGGGGAACTCCTGCGCCGGCCCCAGCGCCCCGGCGGACCGCCATGGATTCTTCGACACCGTCTCCATCGGCGTGCTCTGGCGCCCCGGCGCCGCTCGCGCCGAGCCGGCGGTTCCACCGCCCGATTCCTGCCCTTCAATGTCCTCCTCCACCTCGTCCGCGGCCCCCGATCCAAACGACGACTTCGACCTCTCCTCCCCCTCCTCCAACCCTAACAAGCCCAAGGTAAAGCGCGTCCAGAGCGCCGGCCTCCTCGCCGAATCCGTCCTCAAGCGCGATTCGGAGCGCATCAAGGACCTCTACACCCTGGGCAAGAAGCTGGGGCAGGGCCAGTTCGGCACCACCTACAAGTGCGTCGAAAAGGCCACGGGGAAGGAGTTCGCCTGCAAGTCCATCGCAAAGCGGAAGCTCGTAACCGAGGAGGACGTCGAGGACGTGCGCCGCGAGATCCAGATCATGCACCACCTCGCCGGCCACCCCAACGTGATCTCCATTGTCGGGGCTTACGAGGATGCTGTTGCTGTGCACCTCGTCATGGAGCTCTGTGCGGGAGGGGAGCTGTTCGACAGAATCATTCAGAGGGGACACTACTCTGAGAAGGCTGCCGCACAGCTGGCTAGGGTGATCATTGGGATTGTTGAGGCTTGCCATTCTCTTGGGGTCATGCACAGAGACCTCAAGCCAGAGAATTTCTTGTTTGTCAACCAAAAAGAGGACTCACCACTCAAGACCATTGATTTTGGGCTCTCTATCTTTTTCAAACCAGGTCTGACCTCTATCCTTGGTGCTGGCTGTACTGTAAAACGTGCATGATATTTTGCCAGTGCAATTTTTTCTTTTATATCACGGAAAATGCTAGCTTGAGCTGCTATTTTGCTGACTTTGCCAGGTGGATGTGTTGTATTGGTGCACATGCAGCTTTCAGTTGAGAATCTTTATTTAATACGAGCTGTTGAATACTATTGTGCTAGACTGCTAGGATTATTTGAAGTGTTCTTGGTAGGGGTTTCATGTCTAGTAATAGACTCATAATTCCAGTTTCAGGGATATGTACATCGTGTGGGAGTAGTCATGTGTAAAGCAGGGATACTTTGAACTTAAGCGTCTTAAGGTATAATAGTAACTTCGAGACATAAGCTTGTAACTTGTGAGAACTTAATTTATGTCGCTGCACTTTAGATAAGAGTGATTTGAACCTTCTTTGCCCATGTGTGAATGTGAAATTGCTGCTCAAAGTTACATACCGGTTCCCTCCGTTCCAAAATAATTGAAGTTTGAGGTTTGTCCTAAGTCAAACTCGTTTAAGTTTGACCAACTCTACATAAAAATGTGCTAAGATCTAGAACACCAAATGAACATAGTATGCAAGTATATTTCATAAAGAAACTCATGAGACTAATTTGGTGTCCTTTTTTTTTTGAACCGGACCATTGCCCCTTTCCATTACTCGCATAACGGAAATACAGGGTTCGAGTGAGAGGGGGGAGGGAAAGGGCGGAATAGTACAGGTTCGAGATCAGTGGGAAACCCACCCACAGAGGCTCGGAGTCGAAACCTCTGCCGTGGGGCAAAAACCCACCGTCCCTTCTACCAAAGTTCACTGGCACATGCCACCACCAAGACACACGACAAGTCTAAGTTTTAAGCCTCACACAGGAGGTAAACACCAGAGAAATAACACTACCAAATGACCACCAAAAGCTTCCCAGCACATAGATCTTCAACTTCTTGAACTTCAAGTCCTAGCCGACGCCCCCTCCTGCACGGTGTTGCAGATCCTGAGGAGCTTCGATGCATTCTCCTTAAGCAGGTCCACTCCCTTTGTCAGCAGCTCACCATCACCACCTTTGAGTAAACCTGCCCAAGATTTGAGAAAGACCACAACCATATACACAATGTCAAAAGGACTGCCAAGACGTTTGAATTCAAATGTAGCACGATTTCTAAACGTCCAGATGGACCAGCAAATAGCCGCCAAACCCATGGTATAAAACCTTTCTCCATCAGGAATAAATGCATAACACCAAGAGAAAAATTGCCAACTATTGGTGGGGCACAGATCAGTCCCTAATACAGATGCAACCGTCCTCCACACAACCTTGGCAACCGGGCAACCGAAAAAAAATGATTAGAAGTTTCCCTATCGGGGCAGAAAGAACAATGAGGCTTTCCCTTCCAATTCCTTCTTTCCATCACATCACGGGTTAAGATCGCATCCTCCGACAATTGCCACAAGAACACCTGGATTTTCAGAGGGAGTTTCGCTCTCCAGATCCACGTATAGGAGCATCCCGAAATAGGCCTCTCAAGCATCATATAGACAGATTTAGTGGTAAATCTTCTTTTAGGGCCCAACGCCCATCTTACCACATCCGGTCCCTCATTAGTCACCAGAGTACTCTAACACACCACACATCTCTCGCCACTGGTCACACAGTGAATGAGTTAGACGGCGTCGAAAGAAACCAGGCATATTGGCCCGCCACTTGCTAACCACAATATCAGGGAAATTGCACACCCCAAACAACTCAGGGAACTTATAGCAAAAGGGTGTATTGCCATTAATAGGGTCCTTCCATACACGAGTCAAATCACCGGAGTTAAGATCTATAACTCTCCCCTTAAGATAGTACTCTTTAACTTTTAACAAAGCCTTCCAGATCGGCGAATCCTGGAATTTCGTACTCACCGTAGCTACAGTTTGTCTCTTCAGATATTTAGCTTTAACAATATCCTGCCACAACCCACTTTGAGTTTCTAACTTCCACCACCATTTAACCAGGAGGCTAATATTTTGTTTTCGCAAATCTTTCACCCCTAGCCCTCCTTTGGCTTTAGATCTGCAAACACGAGACCACTTAACTAGGTAATATCTTTTCTTAACCCCTCATGTTAATATATTTTCCCAAACCATTTAACCAGGAGGCTAATTTGGTGTCCTAGATGTTAATATATTTTCCTATTGACTTGGTCAAACTTAAACGAGTTTGACTTTGGACGAACCTACAACTTCAATTATTTTGGACTGGAGGAAGTACACAGGAAGGTAGACACTGAGTTTTGTGTGATGATATGATTGAGTTTCTGGACAATCATAAAACCTGCGACCAAACTCCTATGTGAATAGTTGTGGATATTGAGTCGAGATACTGGTTTAATTGAAAACAAATCTCCATATGATGTCAAATGCACAGTACTGGTTTGATTGCATATAATTTGTAATGTTACATTGACTAAGAATATTATCTGTTAATGTCCATGAAAGTTTATTTCACAAAGGGTCATGGGTGCATAGCATCACCAATTGATTTTTGCTTATTTGCTCACCTGCTATGGCAGAAGTCATAAAGAATCTCTTGATATCTGAAAGGGTTTGATTGTATACATGATCCAGGTGTGGAGTATATGGTTATGGCAATTGATGGTGCAGCTTTGCAGGGTTTGCCTACAAATATTTGACCCCAGTGTTTGAACCTTCAAATGAACACACTGCATGCAAAATTCTGAAATCTTGAGCATGATGTCGTATGATTGTGACGTGCCTGTTGTGAAAGTGGAAGCGAAAAGGATGGCATTCCGCCTTCTGTTCTGGTTTTTGGCTATGGAATGGGTATTACAGGTCATAATATTTAGAAATAAAAGAACATGCACATTGATAGTTAAAGAATTTAGAATGTTACATCTTACAACCTGTGCATATTCAGGCATGGAAACTTCTATGGAAGTAATCAATATTCATATACTCATTCCTGTGTAATATGCATTAACATGATTGCTTTTACAGGCGGAGTTTATTCGGATGTCGTTGGAAGTCCTTACTATGTCGCCCCTGAGGTTCTGATGAAACAGTATGGCTGCGAAGTGGATGTTTGGAGTGCCGGAGTAATAATTTATATATTATTGAGTGGAGTCCCTCCATTTTGGGATGGTAAGCATGCATCTAATCTTCTTGCCGCATTATTAAACCTCATCCCTTTGCACAATATCTACAGTTCCAATTTTTTATTTATTTTGTTGTCGATGCTGGTCTCTCTTGCAGAATCTGAGCAAGGGATATTTGAACAAGTTTTGAAAGGTGATCTTGATTTTTCATCCGAGCCCTGGCCCAGTATCTCAAAGAGTGCAAAGGATTTGGTTAGGAAAATGCTGAACCGTGATCCTGGAAAGAGATTGACTGCACATGAAGCTCTATGTGAGTACATTGAAGCATAATTAACACTTTGTGAGGAAACTACTATTTTGCCATCCAGTGTTGTATTTGCTTCAGTCTTTATTGTAGCGAGCCATCTTTACATTGGCAGGTCATCCTTGGGTTTGTGTTGATGGAGTTGCTCCTGACAAGCCACTTGATTCTGCTGTCTTAACTAGATTAAAACAATTTTCAGCAATGAATAAATTAAAGAAGATGGCCCTTAGAGTGAGTATTGCAGTAAATTTTCCTTTCGGTTTCTGCTAAGCATATTGATTAAGCTATGTTCAGTATTGATGCTACCGTTAAACTGGGTTCTGTGTATAGGTAATTGCCGAGAATTTGTCTGAAGATGAAATTGCAGGATTGAGAGAAATGTTCAAAATGCTGGACACTGACAATAGTGGCCAAATCACATTGGAGGAACTAAAAACTGGCCTGCAGAGAGTTGGTGCGAACTTAAAAGAGTCAGAAATTGCAACTCTAATGGAAGCGGTAACTGTTCTAACATATTCATTACAGCATGGTAGTTCTATTTTAAGTTCTTTTAGGTTGTATGCTTTCTAAGATAATATTTGTTTGTTATCGAGCCCTACAAGCTCAAGAAAACTCTCTTAAATCAGGGTTCTCTACACATTTAGCTTGACAGTTGGGCATTGCATTCTTGACATTGGTACTATTTACTCGTAAAAAGCTCATAAGCTGTCGTATTTCTTCTAAACTTCCGTGGTTCTGAAAACTGTCATTGCCATGTGCGAGTATCCCTTTCATGTTCTGGCAAAGGACTATACTGTGATCAGCATTGTCTGTGCTACTTGTACTAGATATGAGACATGTTCATTAGGCCTTGCTTGAATGAAGATATGTGTTGGTGCAATTTTCAGGCGGATATTGATAACAGTGGGTCAATTGATTACGGGGAGTTCCTTGCGGCAACATTGCATCTGAACAAGGTTGACAGGGAAGATAATCTGTTTGCAGCGTTCTCATACTTCGATAAAGATGGCAGTGGTTACATTACTCAAGATGAACTGCAAAAAGCATGTGAAGAGTTTGGTATAGGAGATGCACATCTTGATGATATTATCCGAGACATTGATCAAGACAATGTAATTAGATTTTGTTCTCATTATGAGATCTATTTGATAATTGAGATCAAGAAGTTCATCCCTTTTTCTCTCCAGGATGGCCGGATCGACTACAATGAATTTGTAACAATGATGCAGAAGGGAAATAATCCACTAGGGAAAAAGGGACAAGGGCAGATGAGCTTTGGTCTTAGGGAAGCATTGAAGATACGCTAGTGGTAACTGATCTGTGCTCTTCCACTTTTCTCCCTTTATGTTGGATGATTTGGTTTATACAGTGCCTTACTCATCATCAGAGTATATGTTTTTATCTGCCCACAGTCCATTGTGTGGTCTTGTGCCCCAGTCATTTGATATGCTATGATAGTGTGAGCTGAAGGATCCGCTCCCCGCGATCTGGACAATTCCTGTTCCAGCTAACCAAAGCAGGGTGGGATTACTGAACTGTGAAGCCAACTAAAGAAGAAATTCTCTAATGGAGTGAGCAAAGAGAGATTCTAGATGGTTGTGCCATTTTTCAATCTGAAGGGGTCACCCTGCTTGTGGATTGCATGTATCTAGTTTTGGCATTTCAAGCGATGGAGTGAGAAGACTTAATACTGGGTAACGACATCTGAGCATGGTGGACTAGAGTACCCAAGTTCAGTGACAGTGTGACTAAAAGTATAAAATGTATAGGATAAAAACAATGTAATTAGTGAAGCTCTTTATATGTCCACCGGTCACACTGTATAATGGATGCAGATGTGAGTAGATAGAAGCCGGTGTTTTTATTTTTCTTGTGCCTACTCTGGATCCCCATATTTATCCTCATAATTCTGGGTGATTGTTCTGATGTACTAGTAGCGCATGTAAAACAAGTGTAAAACCATAAAAATGACAAGAAGGAATGCACTGTTTTTTCTAGGGAAAACTCGTGACATTTATTTATTCATCACGCTCAGCAAACTCAAGATAACAAGTGTGAATAGACCCTTGTGATATTCTATTTGTAATGCTTTCTATATTTTGACTATTCTGCAAGTTATCTTTTCCATCTATCTTTGTAACTTTGGCATGTTGAAGGGCATTAAATATTATAGATGTAAAATATTCAAATGTATTTATTTAGCCTTTATTGGTATTTTACTTTAAAGTTTTATTTTTATTAAATCAATTTATGCCTTATAGAAAATCCTCGTACTTCTCAAGTCATTGCCTAAACTCCACATTTTGCCCATGTCACTCTTTTCACTTCATCAATAAAATTTCAAGATTTTTATGTCAAGATATCAACTAGTCATTCCTCGTCGCAATCCTTTGAGGCGGTCTCCTAAGGCTGCTGAAGTTGGACCCTCTTAGGCTTCTCAGTCTTGGAAGAAAAAAGTTGCTGCTGCTCGTAAGGAAAAGGCTCCAATTGCTTAGTCGACTCTTGTTCAGTCAGTATGTGGGCTACACCAAGCCCAATAGTATGAAAGAACAAGTTTGTCAAGGTCCGCGTGGTAAATCCATATCTTGTGATTAGAGCTTGTGGTGTTGATCCACGTTTTTGGAACTGAATAGAAGGGCCCCCCTATTGTCATAAATTCCTCAAAAAAAAAGTCATCATCACCAAGGCCAATAAAGTTGCTATCGAATAAAAGATTGATCTTGAGCATGTGAAGGCCAACATTGCACACTAGTGAGTGCTTGAGAAGCTTGAGGATTTTGGTTATATACCTCTTGTTAGATTCCATTAGAACTACTGTGAGGAACTTGTTAAGTAGTTCTTCGCTACCGTGCACTTTAGCGCAAATGTGGAGAGGACCATGACCTTTATGACCGGTACTGAGAGGAGTGTCAACTTCAGTGAGCTTGTGGAGATTTGTGCCTATACTTTTCAGGGTGACAATGTGGCACGAGGTTACTGCATTCGTGCCAAAGGTGAATACATGGATCACAATAAGTTGAAGATTCTTTGTGACAAGGGTGGACGGATTGAGCATGTGACTAGCATGAAGCCTTTCTAGTACAACATGCACCTGTTCTACAGACACACCATTGCACCCAAGGCGGGTGACTTGGGATGTAAACGAATCGGATCTAATCGGATAATGCCTTCTCCAAATCCTTTACCATATTAGTTTATCGGATTCGAAGCAGAGCGGATAATGACCGGATGCGGATTTTATCGAATTACAGATTCAAAGCGGAAACGGTGTGGACTCGGAGCAGAAACGGATAAAAAATATCGGGTTATACCTACAATGAAACAAGATTTTATTTTTAGTACACAAATAATATGAACACTATTGTTTCTCCAACCACATAACACTAGTGAGTTGTCAAGCGTTTGAAGTCATAACACATACCAATAGGGTGACAATTTATATGTTGTGATTCTAATTTGTGGGCTAAATTTGGTATTTGGGCTTGTCAACGACTAAATTATCAGACAATCCTAGTTGATAACCTCATAATCTGCGAAAAATAATGGATAATCCACATCCACTGTATATTACCAATACCATATCGTCTACCATATTAGTCGGATATCCACATGACCAAAATTCACATCCGCGTCCATATCCGGTGGATTCGTGCAAGTGCATACCATATCCTTAAAAACGGATGCAGATGGGGATTCGGAGCGCAAATTATCGGTACCATTTACATCCCTACGGGTGAGTCACATGAGGTTCATGGCTTTTTTTATTGATGTTATGCATGCGACTGCCACTCGTTAGGGTCCCATTGATGTCATGGATTTCATATGGAATGCGAAGATCAATATTATCAAGGATCGGAGATCATGTGCTTGTGGTCCCGTTCTTTATGCCCTTATCTGTCGTGTTTGTGCTCAAGACATCCCTCCATTGATGAACAACTACCATGTTAAGATTATTGCACCAGTCATGTTTTATGTGCATTAGGGTCACCCGGTTATTTCTAATGGGGGCGATGATGTTTATGAGGTTCTTGCAGATGATTTATTTGTTGCACTTTTAGTTCCCTCACGACGTCAGGACACTTAGGGAGCATCTATCTTCGGGGCACCTTCTAAGGATGGCCGCTTCATGAGGGCCATCAAGGCCATGTTCTGCATGACAACTCAGACTTACCATAGGCAGTGTCGTGATCATGTGTTTAGCAAGATGTAGGATCAAAAGAGGCTTGCTTAGGAGGGGGAGAGGGGGTGAATAAACCAACTAAAAGTTCTAGGATGAAAGCTAGTGTTGGCACAAGATAGATAGGTCAATACACACCTACACATGCAATGCTACAAAGAGTAAAGTAGTGGAAATCAAGCATATGAGAAATTGCATGAAAGTAAGAGTAGAGATAGAGAATCGCAAACACAAGAGATGCCGATAATTTTTATCCCGACGTTATGATAGTGGGTGCTATCGTACATCCTCGTTGGTGGAGGATTCAATCACTTAGGATAACACCCATGAGAGTGGACACAACGCTTCACCCACGAAGGGTCCACAAATAAGCAAGCTTTCCTATCTTACCGGCCTACGCCCACGAAGGAGTAGCTTCACTATGGGTAGATATTCACGAAGTAGGCAATCTCCAAACCAGTACAAACTCCTTGGCTTCTTCATATGTTGAAGACTTCCAAGCTACTCGCTAGGCAAGCTAGGAGGCAATCCACCCTCCAAAAGGTAAAGAGTGAAGTGTTGATGAAGAACCCCTTGCCCTTTTGCTTCCAAAGATCAATCCCTCATCACTGAAACTAACTGAAGTTGGTTTGGGTGGAAAGCTCGTAACCCTAACGTAGTAAGTCACGTCGACGAATGGGCCATCGAACTGCTACCGTTCAAGCTGGAGTTCCTCACCACCAGGACCATCAAGAGCGCCTCCCTAGCTGAATTGACAGCTGAGTGGACAGATCCTAACCCAGAGGAGCCTCCCGAAGAGGATTCCCTCATGAAGGGTATGGACTCCCCGAGCGGCTGGGTTCTACACTTCGACGGAGCGTTCTCCCGCTAGGACGCGTGGGCTGGTGCAGTGCTCACCTCCCCTATGGGTAAGAAGTTGTTCTAAGTGGTACAACTCTACTTCAAGCACGACGGGAAGGTCTCCAACAACATCATCAAGTACGAAGGATTCCTCGCCTGCCTCAGGGCAGCCATCGATCTCGGCATCAAGCGCATCAAGTTCAGGGGCGACTGATGGGTGCAGATAACACCTCCTCATTGATTACCCCAAGTGGAAGGTTATGATGCAGACAGCGGAAATTTCCCTTACGTGAGGACTGTAAGGTTTATCGAACCAGGAGGATTCCTGAGACGACAAGTAGGTGTCTGCTGCTCTGGCGCTAACAGAGGAAGTGGACCTGCACACCAGAACACAAATAACTTTTCTTCCAACGAGTACAGAGAGGATGTTAATCTCTCCGGCCTTGCTGTTTACAAAGGGTCAAACACAAAGGGAAAAAAGTAATAATGCAACTGAAAGGAAAAGTAAAGTGGTAAATGTCGGTGGTGTAGACTATAATGTGAAGGTGGATCGGGGTACCATGATGCTCACTGGTAGTTTCTCCCTCCAAAATTACAATAAACAACTATGCTGGGTAAGACAATTACAGCTGGGAAATTGACAGAATTCTATACACACCGCAATGCTAATTATGCTATAAGAAAGTAAAAGGCTCAATCGTATGGGAATTACACCATGACAAGTAGACTGTCAATTCATCAGCATCTACTCACTAATCATCCACCTTGAGATACCTATCCAGAACATGTTGGGGAACGGGGAAGAAAACAATTTTTTTTTCCTACCAACGAAACCCGAACCCAAGACCTATGCTATGAATATGTATGTAACGGAGGGATTCGGAGTTCATACCTTTGAAGACCGAACGAGGGAAACGTTCTACAGACGTGGTTGGCGTAGACTCTGATCCTACGATCTCCCTGTCATGTAGAAGACCTCCGGCGATGAATTAGCACCACATGTGTAGTGCCTCGCGGGATTACACATGTACGATGCAATCGTTGTTCCCTCCGGGCTCCGAACCAGGCGAGCAGCGGAAAGAAGACGGATTCAGATCCCGACTCCGGCAGAGCGACGACCTGCGTATGGTGGAGAACTCCCAACTGATGGTACGAGAGATGGTAACTGCTTCTCGCCCTTCGTTGGTTACCCCAAGTGGAAGGTCAGATGTAGATAGCAACAAATTTCCCTTGGTGAAGATACCAAGATTTATGTCTCCCGTGGGACTCCGAAGATGACAAGTAGGTGGCTCGACAAGTGAGGCGCCGTTTGAAGATAATCACTTGCTTTACCTGGACCTGCACACACAACAGATAGCTTTGCTTCCAACAAAGTACAGAGAAGTTGTCAATCTCTCCAGCCTTGTTGTTTACAAAGGATTAAACGCAAGGGGATAATGATAGTGGTGATAGCAATTGAAAGTAAATACAGTAAATAAAGTGAGGTGTAAACAATGGTGGAAATATGGACCGGGGTCCCATGATGTTCACTAGTGATGTCTCTCTCCCAAAAGACGACAAAAGAGTTAATGATGGGTGAAAAAATTACAGCTGGGCAATTGACAGAATTATAAACGCACCGCAATGCTAATTATGCTACTGGAAAGCAAGAAGCTCGAAAGTATGGGCAGTACGCCAAGACAAGTAGACCAAAATCCATCTGCATATACTCACTAATCATCCACCTTGAGATATCTATCTAGAACATCTCGCTGGTATTAAGTTGTGAGCCCCACTCAAAGTGTAAACTCAAAGCAACAGACAATTGCATTAACAATCTATGCGTAAGGTAAGCAATCCTTGCAACCACGATTACAAGCACCGTTTTTTTCTCCCTGGTGGCAACAACACATCCCCTAGTCTCATGTTTTTGTCACTCAAGCTAGACATCGGGGGGCATGAACCCACAATCATGCATAACGCTCCCTCTTGGAGTTACTGTCTACTACTTGGCCAAAGCAATAAAAAGCAATGGGGACCATGCAAGAATTACTCAAGAACAAAATATAAAAGGTAAACCAAATATATAACTCATCACGATCTGAACATAATCTCATAATCCATTGGATCCAAGCAAACATAACATAGCAACAGTAGGAAAATTACATAGGTGCCTTGATCATGTAGGGCAGCTCACAAGGACTAAACATTGAAGAACAAGATTGGAGAGAATACATCACATAGCTACTGGTCATGGAACCATGGTCCAAGGGGGACTACTCACGGCACATCCGGGAAGCGTCCATGGTGGTGGAGAAGCTCCCGGAGGTCAATCCTCTCTCCGGAAGGGTGCCGAGAAGAGGTATGCTGGTGCTCCTGATCTTGGAAGCGCGGCGGCGGCGAAAAAGAGAGGTATTTCGAGATGCGGGGTTCTCCTCGAGGGTTTCTGGGATGAAGAGGTAATATAGGCCAAAGGGGGGGAGCCAGGGGCCACCTGGGGCTCCTAGGCGCCCTGGTGGCGCGGCCAGGGGTGGGGCCGCGCCACCTGGACGCCTGGGCGCTAGGTGGGCCCCCCTGGCCCTCCTTCGGGGTTCCAGAAGCTTTCGTTCTGTTGATTTTTATTCTGATTTTTCTGGAATTTTTGGAGCACTTTTAATTAGGGTAAAATCACTGCAACTAGAAGACATCACCAAACAGAAACTGACACTGGGTGCACTGAGTTAGTAGGTTAGTCCAAATATGTAAAATGATATGGAAGTGTAGTAAAACATGTAGCAATGTCACATAAAAGTGCATGAAACAAGAAGAAATTATAGATATGTTTGGGACGTATCACCAACCAAGTGCAGACTCCAAACAAGGGGAGTCCGCTGGAGGTAGGAGAAAGAGAGAGGTGGAACTCAATATGATTGATGGAAAAAGGGCACCCTACCCCTCCTTATATAGGCCAATGGGGGGATCCTCCTACCAAGAGGGGGAACCCCCTCGTTCCCCTAACGGGCCTCAAATAGGCCCATATGCCTTTTTCCATTTTTAATTATTTTTAAATATATTTTAATATTTAATTCTATTAATTAAACAATTAAACATTATTTTGAATCTTTCAAAATATCCAGAACAACTTCCAGCACCTTCCGGAACAATTCCGGTGTTCTCTCTTATTTCACCGATGATCCCGAATCTATCCTTAATGCATCAATTACCCTTAGGTGTGACACCATACGGTTCGGGAAACAACAGTCATGATTGAGACACTCTCTGATCAATGACCATCATCCGGGACCTGCTTACAATCCTTGATGGCCTCTGCGCTTCCATTGAATTAACTTCATCGCTGCTGAACCATTAACGATAAGACTTGATCCCTTTGTCATGCAGTACTTTGTTTGTCTGAGGATTGATCGTCGGTATCCTTATACCTAGTTGATCCTTGTTTCCAACAAATAAGTTTACTCGTCTGTGCCTATTACATCTCCTGTGACCTAGTCACTAGCTTGCAAGCTATTGATGCAATATCATGATTGGGCCTAGAGTACCTATCCGTCACTTGGATGGACAAATAACATTTTGATCTATTTCATACTCCTCAACATATCTACTTCGGAATACCCAAGATAAACCTTTATGGTTACCATATTTCAGTGTAACGATTAATGTACTCAAAGCATCCTGATAGATAGCAATTATGTATGATCATAACGGTCTAAGGATTGAGTCACTATGTTATTAAGTGATCGCAATGCTGAACTATGTGACTGGATCACATCACAATGCTTTAGGTGTGTGTGTCCATCACATCATTCTCCTAATGATATGACCTCATTGTCAATAGACTATTATGTTCTCATGATCAGGAAACCTTG
Organism: Bromus sterilis; assembly: GCA_950022295.1. Lineage (NCBI taxonomy): Eukaryota > Viridiplantae > Streptophyta > Magnoliopsida > Poales > Poaceae > Bromus > Bromus sterilis. The sequence goes on from OX465596.1 coordinate 278,448,676, forward strand.
ATCATCAATTTCCCAATGAGCTAGTATGCCGGAGTTAACTAGGGACATGGTTGTTTACATACTACACGTGTATTAATGTTTCCGCTTAATACAGTTCTAGCATAGTGTAGAATCTATTATGAACAAATAGATATGTGAAAAATATCTTTATTAATTTGCCTCTAGGGTGTGACGCCCCCAAAATCGAACAGTGTACAGTAATCATACACGCAAGGTACACGATCGAGATCAGGGACTCACGGTGAGATATCACAACACAACTCTACAAATAAAATAATACAAGCTATTTAATACAAGCCAGGGGCAACGAGGGCTCGAATACAACAGCTCGAGAGCACAAAGTTAGCGGAAGCAATAGTATGTGAGTACAGACACAAGGTACACATGATCTGCCTTAAGAAGGCTAGCACAAAAACAACAAGGATCGAAAAGGCGAGGCCTCCTGCCTGGGAACCTCCAAACTACTCCGGATCATGGGGGAACTCTACGATGAAGCAAGCACCGGGGATCTTCTGCTCCTGGACTCCAAGGCTCCAATGTCGACTGCAGCGGCCGATCAGGCAAAACAAAAAGGAGAAATAAAGCAAGGGTGAGTATCTAGCATACCCGCGAGTCTTACGTCCTCTACTAAGCATTTATGCATTTGTATCAAATGGAAAGGGGAGGCTATATATAGTGGACTGCATGGTAAAAATCAGAATAATGATGAGAAGCTAGGCCTATCGAAGACTAGCATCTTCCGACGGTTCTTGCAGCATGAGAAGAGAATGTCCAACAGTTCAAATAAAGCATAAAGTAACAATGCAACAGAAGTTGCTGCAACATTGTATAATACTCCCTCCATTCCTAAATATAAGGTGTATAGTTTCTTTAAAAAAGTCAAACTTGTTCAACTTTGACCAAACTTGTAGATAAATATATTGATATAAATTATACAAAAACGGTATCATCAAAGTTGTCTTAAAATGTAGTTTCATGTTATATTTATTAAATATCATAGATGTTGATATTTTTTGCTATAAATTTGGTCAAAGTTATAAAAGTTTGACCTTTAAAAAAAAACTATACACCTTATATCAAGGAACGAAGGGAGTAGTAAGTTGTAATAATTACCAAAGCCTCTGAGATCCCCTCCTCGACTTCCCCGCGAGGAAGAGAAACCGGAATCAACAGTTTAATAGTAATAATTTGTAGTAGTAGGCTCTGGCTTCAGCATAAAGCGTCCTGTTACCGTGGACACGTCTATTCGAATAAATCATCTTCCCTGCAGGGGTGCACTACTGTTCAGCCTGCACGCTCGGATCTCCAGGGTGGCGTAAACCTTGTTAGGGAATTCCCCACCGAGGCTACCCGAGACGCCGAGGCCCATCCTACGACTCATCGGAGAGGTCCCGACCGGTCTAAAGTCCTAAGCGCAAGGGGGTCTTGGGCCGTCGCCCCTCGCTCTCCGGGTCGGTGTGAGGACGATGGATACCACACAACTCTATCATGGATGCGAATCCGACCGTGCCACAATGCTGAATTGGACGTCTTTCAGAGCTTTCGAACGAGACTACAACGCGGAGAGCCCACACCGTAATCGCACGTGAAGGTAGTGCGTACAGGCCTTTGCGGCCTCTCAAGTCATCCACCTGAACCATTAAGCATTATTATTATTTTCTGTTGGGAAAACCGTTATCGTTGCCCCAATCCGGCTGAATCGCGGACAACGACAGCAGCCAGGTCCAACCCCATAACCAGAACCGGTGGCCGCCTTCCCTGTCGTCCCACCAACTCGTGCGGTTACCAACAAGGTGAACTGTCTCCTTACCTTATCTCGCGTGTGCTCTTGGAAGATCTCGACTTTCGTACTATAGGGTATCTCATGGCCAACGAGCAAGGACCAGGCCCATGATGGTATCCGCCTGTCCTGCCGTCCCGATACAATCCCTGCGCGGGCACCGTTGGGTCACCCGACTCCTTGCCTTTAAGGACACCAGTTGATTCGAGTGCCTACCATCAAGTGAAACCAGGAGGAATCACCCTCGATGGTACACTTGAAGAGGTTCTACAGAGACATCAACGAAATGAACTAAAGAGGTAAACCTCGTATCATCCCGGTGATGCTACGCTATGGAGCCGGTGACGAGAGTGAAATACGAGTTCATCCACTCGTAAGTCAAACTTGAAGCGACTCGGAGAGTCTCGCCATTGTAGGTTCCCATGGGCGTCTGCTCTGTACCGTACCTGTTGCAGTTAAATATATTTAGTATCCGCGTTCACTCACCAGAGTGATCACGGCCCACTATTCTAAACCTATCTAACTATGCGCAGGGTTTACTGCTGAATATTATATATATATATATATATATATATATTTATAAGGCAGCATAAGACAACGAAGGTACATCAAGGGGCGACAATGACAAGCTATGAAATTAAATAGGTAAGCAATGTAGCAGCAGAAGCAATTCCTAGTGCAAGAAATATACGGGAAGATAGGCGATATCTGGGGAAGGAAAATGGCTGTGCTTTCCTGGAAGCTCGACGGTAGGGGTACGATCGTCGACGAAGTAGTCGTACTCAGCAGCGTCAGCAGCGCTAGTCGCGGGGTCTATCGGAGAATAAAGGGGCGAGACACAATAAATACACAACAACAATAGCGATACAAATTCAATACATGGCAAACACAGTGTTAGGGTTGAACTAAAGCGGTGCTACACGTTGAAGACGAAACGGGAATTCAACCGGCAATTTTACCGGCTCCGGGCGATTAACGAACAGTGCAACCGGAGGGGGGGAATGTTCCATGTTCAGTATGTTAGAGGGGTGTGGTGGGCATACGGTAGCGTATTTGTATTCATTACATTTTTCTGATCAACTTTCATGTATGAAATATATTATCAGAGTTACGGTTTAAAAGATATTGGTTTATACAATTTTATTCATTTTATAGCAATTTATGGATTTGTTTTAATAATAAAAGCAACATTATCTAGAACAGGGATGTTTGACCAGGTCAACTGATAGGTGGGACCCTACTGTCATTGACTGTAGCTAAATAAATTATTTATGAATTTGAACAGTAGAGGGGGGCCCACATGTCATAGACTATTTATTTAGCAGATTTATTTAATCTAAATTTTAATTAATGGTGGAGGACCTATTTGAAAATTGCAGGAACTTAGGAAGTTATATGCGAACTCTTTATTTGCACATATGGCATCAGGCTTAATTGTACCAGCTCATCATAGATTTTTGCATATTTGCAATTTTTCTTCGAATTAATCGGTGCATCTAGTGACTTTGCTCCAATGAGATGAAATGAAATACATCCGATGTACTACCCATCCATATAATTTTTATACAATTTCGAATTCATCTGCTACATGTTTAGCTGCTGTGCAAACGGGTACAAATTGACAGCACTAGCTCCATTTAGCAATCTTCAGTTAGAAGAGCAACACGTCACCTGCAGCACAACTTCAGTAGGCAACAACAGTCGGCAGGGCAGCAACGCAGCAGAGGCTGCGGCCATAGTTGCTGGGTACGGGGTGGCGGCATGGGGTGGCTGGGCTTGTGCGGGCAAACGGCGTCGGCGGCCGGAGCCAGCCAGCGGCACAACCCGGTGTGGCTGTGCACACACAAGACACACACGTACCTCTCTCACACACACACACACCACACACAGCACGACCCGACGATGGCTTGCCTATGGCCAGCACGCATGGCACAAGGCACCGGCGTGCACACCACGTACACACACCACACGCACACAACACACCCACGCACTCACACTTGCTGCACACTCGCGGGGAACTGATGGCAAGAGAGTGTTAATACTCTTCAAGCCTCGTTGGTTACCCCAAGTGCAGGGTGAGATATAGTGCAGCGGGAAGTTTTCCCTTGGCAAAGATACCAAGGTTTGTCTCCCGTAGGACTCCGAAGGATACAAGAAGGTGGTAAAGTGAAAAATGGCCCCGAGGTTGCTAGCTTCACCTGGACCTGCCTACAGATACAAATAACTTTGCTCCCAACGAGTACAGAGGAGTTGTCACCTCCTCCGGCCTTGCTGTTTACAAAGGATAAAAGCAAGAGATAAAAGTGGAACTGAAAGTAAAGACTGAAAGTAAGCTAAGGGTATAAACAATAATGTAAATATGGACCTGGGTCCCGTGATTTTCACTAGTGATGTCTCTCTCCCAAAAGACGATAAAAGTGCTAGCGAGGTAAACAAATCACAGCTGGGCAATTGACAGAATTATGAAGCCACCGCAATGCTAACTATGCTGCAAAGAAAGGAAGGCTCAAAAGCAATGGGCAGTACGCCAAGGTAAGTAGACCGAAATCCAACTGTATATACTACGAATCATCCACCTTGAGATATCTATCCAGAACATCTCGCTGGTATTAAGTTGCGAATCCCACCCAAAGTGTAAATTCAAAGCAACAGACAACTGCATTAAAAGAACTTTGCGTAAAGTAAACAATCCTTGCACCCGCGAGTACAAGCACCGTTGTTTTATCCCTGGTGGAAACAACACATCCCCTAGTCTCATGTTTCTGTCACGCAAGCTAGACATCAAGGGGCTGAATCCACAATCAAGCATAACGCTCCTCTTGGAGTTGCAACAAATCACTTGGCCAAAGTAAAATACGGCAACGGAGAACATGCAAGAATTTACTCAAGAACAAAATATAAAATATTAGAACCAAATATATTACTCATCAGAATCTGAACATAGTCTCATAATCCATCAGATCCCAGCAAACTCAACATAGCAACAGTAGAAAATTATAAAGGTGCCTCGATCATGTGAGGCAGCTCACGAGGTCTCGAAAGTGGAAGCACAAAGAGGGGAGAGGAACATCACATAGCTACTGGTCACGGACCCATGGTCCAAGGGAAACTACTCACGGTACATACGGGAGGCGTCCATGGCTATGGATGGTCTCCCGGAGGGGGTTCCTCCTCCCGGCAGGGTGCCGGGGCAGCTTCTCCAGGCAGCCCTGATCTAGAATCGGCAGCGGCGGCGGTACAGAGGCGAGTTCGCGAAAACGAGATCCGTCCTAGGGGTTTCCACCCCGAGGGCAAAATATAGGCGAAGGGGGGCACCGAGAGGGGCCACAGGGCAGCCAGGAGGCTCCCTGGGGCGGCCGCGCCAGGGACCCTTCTGGAGTCCCTGTGGTGGCCCCCCTTCCCTCCTTTGGTGTTTCCGGAAGCTTCCGGGTCGCTGATTTTTTATCCGATTTTCTGGATTTTTTGGAGCACTTTTAATGGCCGGAAAACCTGAAATATAAAAACAGCAGAAAACAACAACTGGCAGCTGGGTGCACTGGGTTAATAGATTAGTCCAAATATGCTCAAAAGTGTATGAAAGTTCAAGCAAATCATGGCAAAGTCACACAAAACATGCATGGAGCAAGCAGAAATTATAGATACGTTTGGGACGTATCAACATCCCCAAGCTTAATTCCTGCTCGTCCTCGAGTAGGTAAATGATAACAAGCATAATTTCTGTGGTGACATGCCACACAACCATATAAGGACCTTTAAGTAAAGAAATCAAAGCATGCAATTCAATTCAAGTCTTAACAAGCAAGAGTCTATATTAGCATTGACACAAGCAACAAAAGAACAAAAGGTGCAAGAGCTCTCGCTGTCCGTGACTCGAATGTCTCCAGATGGTGTTTGCGTGCAAGCAGGGGACTAGGAAAAAGAGAGAAACAAGGTTGTTGAGAACTACTATCTACTAAAGGTTCACACTTAGTCTCCTTTGGATTCTTATCTTGACTCGTCCCCAGACCACTAGCCAGGTACAAGTCAAACTGATCCACTCCCTTCCGATATTTTGAGCACTCATGCAATGGATGAGCGTGAGCAAGAAAGTTGACACCAAGAAGGCGAAACAGAAAGAAGGTGGAGGAGGAAGACAAAAAGGTTGTGAAAGGCTCACATCAATGAGGACAATCATAGACGAGAGAAGGCCATATGATAGATATGATGTGAGGAGTAGGGATTTCCATGCAACGGATGCACATGTGAGCTAAAAGATCTCCAAGGGAACTAGTGGGGGTGCATCTAACTTGCTTGCTCAAGAAGACCTAGAGCTCGTTTGAGGAGGCTCATCATTGGAATATACAAGCCAAGTTCTATAGTGTGAAGGTCCCCACATAGCTATATGCATGATGATGATCTCTATGGAGTACAAGGGATAGAGGATGAAGTACTAGTGTGGATCTCTCAAAAGGAATAGTAGTGTGCCCCCTTCTCTATTTTTATTTTTCTTTTTATCTTTTTTCTCATTTTTTTGTATTTTTTTGGTGGCCTCAATGGCTCTTTCTATTTAACTCTCATTTGTCCTCTTTGGGATCTTTTGATTTTGTCCTCTTTGGGATCTTTTCCTCACTTTAGGGGCAACACTCTATATTTTACAAGAATATAGGAGATCTTTCACACTTTACAAAGGTACTCACATAAAGAAGATATAACTTGCAAATGTATGCTTCTGCCAGGATAGCCAATGATACTAGCGCGTCATGTGGCAATGATTAGGGCAAGGCCCAACTAGCATGCGGCTCATCGATCAAGCAAGTAGCATGTATGACATGAGGATCAAGTCATGAGAAGGTGGATGTTGCATGGCAATGTATCTCGGAAAGGCTATGGAAATGCCTTTTAGGTAGGTATGGTGGCTGTTTTGAGGAAAGATATAAGGAGGCTTATGATGACAAAGCGTATCGTGCCAAGGGTTTGGATGCACCGGTGAAGTATGCGCCAACTCTCAAGGTGAGAAAGGGCAATTCACGGTACCGAAGAGGCTAGAAAAAGTATAGGTGGGTGGAAGTGTCAACTTTCGAATACTCACATTAGTCCGAAGAACTCATGCACTTATTATCGGTAACTCTCAATCTAATCAGGAGGTTCACAAGGAGACAAGTACCCCGAGGAGGAGTGTATGGGGGTTTGGTTATCCTTGCGCAGCCTCGACTCATGGTACGTGAGTGTACTCTAATATTCGAACCCTCCAGAGGTTAGTGATCCATCTAGTAGCTAGAGTTCTCAACAGGGGTTTTTGGTTTTCGAAAAACACACGGATTTCCCAAAATACGACATCTAACACTAATAGGCTCGAGCTCTTGACACCAAAAGTTCAAACATTACTCTAGTCAATACCTCAAAACTATTGCAAGTTACTATTACAAAGAGAATAGCAACTTCAACTACCTACTTCTAGTCAAGACACAAAACTCAGTGCAACAGGAAAACTCTCTGACAAGATAAAACATGCAACCTATAGAAAGTTCACAGCTCACAGCTAAAAGAAATAAGCATGCAAATCCTATGAGGAGTTCTAGTTCCAGCGCAGCGTGTAAATCCCCCACACAACAGAGTAAGATGGGGTCTAACTTGTTAATACAGAAAACAAAGCTAAATAAAACTAAAAATAAAACCTAAGAGCGAGACGCTCCAATCATAGCACATAACGCATGAACTGATAAAAAAATAGTGCAACGAGAGACGAACTGATAATTGTTGATGAAGAAGGGGATGCACGGGGGCATCCCCAAGCTTAGACGCTTGAGTCTCCTTGAATATTTCTTGGTGGTGCACATGGGCATCCCCAAGCTTGAGCGTTTGACACTCCAAGATCTTCTTTCATCATTTTCCATCGCGCACTTGAAAACTCCCTTCATACATAACTCATTGTAGACTGATTAGAGAGGTTAGTACCCTATTAAAATAATTTTTTCCTTACTGGAAATAAAGATATTCTTGAAGAGCTACTGTTTCTCAAGATTTCCAAAAAGTTTTTGCAAAGAAAAAGCAAGCTTAAGGTTTGCAAAAGTAAAGAGAGATAAAACGTGGCATAATCTGTGAAAAACAGAACAGCAGGTAGTAAAGAATTTTCTAGGGATACTTCTGCAACTCAAATAAAAAAACTCAGAACATACGAAAGTTTCGTAAATGTATGGAGCACGCTGTGTAAAAAATTCAGCTAAAAAATATGAACTGGTATTTTTCCATGATTTTTCTAGTCACGTGGACAGAATCTGTTTTCTGGACAGCATGTCACAACTTTTACTTCCCTTGTCGTATGAGGCTATAAAAGGCACAAAGCTTGAAAAGTAAAGATACAATGATGTTGCTACAGTAGTAACAATCATCAAGACCACTAAGAACAGAAGAAAAGCAAAAAGAAAAACCTAAATTCGTTGCGGGCTGCCTCCCGAAAGCGCTTCTTTAGAGCCATTAGCTAGGCTTAATGCAAATAGATCAAGTCTTCTCAAGAAAATAACTAGCCCGTGTGACAGACTCAAAAGGTAACTTAATCTTTTTCCTAGGGAAGTGTTCCATTACTTTCTTGAGAGGGAATTGGAATTTTATAATCCCTTCTTTCATATCAATAACAGCACCAACTGTGCGAAGGAAAGGACGTCCCAAAATAATTGGACAAGAAGGTTCACATTCAATGTCCATAATAGTAAAATTAACGGGAACATAATTGTCATTGACAATGATAAGAACATCGTCGATCTTCCCCAAAGGTTTCTTTACGGAAGAATCGACAAGACGAACACCAAAAGAACAAGGATCAAAAGGTTTCAATTCAAGCATATCATACATTCTTTTGGGAATAACAGAGGTACTTGCTCCAACATCACAAAGAGCATAACAAGAGAAGTTATTCAATTTGATTTTTATCATAGGATCCCAACCATCTTCTAGCTTCCTAGGTATGGAGGCTTCTAGTCTAAGCTTCTCCTCCTGTAAGGCCCGATATGTGGTACTGTTCCAGATCTAGATGTTTCCATCCAGATCCGAGGACGAAGCACATATCGGTCCCACCGCGACATATGACATAGCCATATGCCTCGTATTTCCAACATGATATCACAACATTACAGATACAAGGATACAACATCTCATACAATCGGCATACAACTGCCTTAATACAATACAACGGCGGAAGATGTATGTCTGAGTACAGACTACAATCAAATGCCTAGTGGCAAAGAGAAAACATCGATCCCCATAACCACACGGGTCCAGGCCCTCCGCTGGGATCCGCCTAACTAGTCGTCGTGGAGTCTCCACGTGAAACGTCGATCACCATACCTGTTGTCGATCAAGAACCCTGAAAAGAGTTTGGGGGTAGTATCATGAGTACAGAGGTACTCAACATCCAACTGTAGTGGTCATCTGACCCAGCAAGGACTTCATCACTCGTCATTCTAGGACAACTAGTAGTTTACGGTAAGGATGGGGTAAGTGGTGAGGTTGCTGCTGCACTAGCATTTATGAAGTGGCTAACGATCTAGAGAGTAAGATAAGAAGCCAAGCATTAGATGAGGAATCGCCTCCAACAAGTCTTGCTATCAACTACTTACGCAAACATAACACCTATCCTATCCTTTTCCTCCTCTTCGCATCCCAACGAAGAAGAAGCAGTCAAGGCACACACACATTTGATCAAGTTATATTAAGATTATCTCAGTTGTTGTTGTCTATGAACAAGGAGTAGGTCTCAAGTCGTCCATAACCGTGGACACGGCTTCTCGAAAAGATTTAACCCTGCAGGGGTGTACCAACTGCCCATTACAAGGCTTCGCACGCACGCACATCTCTCTCAGTTGCTACCCATTATAGGAAACCATTCAATGATTTAGTTCCGAGAGGTCTGAAACGACAGGTCCCTCTAACTAACAACGAACAAATCCGGGTGGCCCCCGGGGAGTCGACACCCAATCCAAAAGCCGACCACGCTCTCGGATCGGACTCTTCCGTATGGCTGAGGTCGGGGTTAGTCTCACCTATATAACAGGGGACTTCCCTAGCTCACCAGTGTGGACCAGCAGAGGAACTCTGTCTCCACTAGCCCGAGTTGTTTTAAAACTGCTGGGGGCCCAACCAAGCACACACACAGTTTCAAATGGTAAATCAGCTTGGGCCACCACTAGAAATGTTTGAAGCTAGGTAGGTAAGAAAAGGGGACCTCATATAATCCCACACGCGGTTAGGCACGCTCAGTCTTAAAACCAATACCCGGAACTCGGGTCCTAGGTGACTCGAATGGAACAAAGCGTCAGGGCGGGATAGCCTAGACCTCCCATCCTTCGGCGAATATAGTCAACATTATAATAATCATATCATCAACAACAATATAATAATGTGATATCCCAAGCCAAGGAGTGATAGGGTAACATCGTAGCATCCTAATGTAACACCCCGGGTGTCACGCTACAGTAACCCAACAGTAATCACTGTTGTTGGAACAGTAATCCTTTTTCTACAGTCAAATCATTGTTGCTAATTTCACTTTGATCACCTTTGCATTGATCCTTTCAATAATCATGTTGGGTGATATTCAAAAGCAATGTGATCATGGACCTTGCTCATCATGAATCAATAAAAAAGTCCAACCCTTTTCATTTGAATTCAAATCAAATCTTGAAATGCCTTGGGTGCAATATTAAAAGCTAGGTGACAATTAAAGTTTGACCAAAAATTGCCCAACCACTTTTATAAATTCACTAATAATCTCTGGACCAGGTTGGTATAGTTGTTGTTATTTATTGTGCAATAAAATAATGCAAACAAATAAAATAGTAGATTAAAAAGTCCAAATTAAATAATTATTATTTAAATAAAATGATGAATGATTTTATTTACAGTTCAAACTTTAAGTGGCCACTGTATATTACCTAACACTAATATTGGAGCCAGTCCTATATTTTACAAAATTATAATGCTAGCTAAAAGAATTAAATAAAGTAAATAATAAATAATTAAAAAGGAAAAAAAAAAGAACCGACCCAGGCCAACTGGGCCTAGTGCTCAACCAGCCCAGGCCGGCCTGCCAGGCCGCCCCAGCCCACGGCCCACCTGGCCTCCCCCTAGACCTAGCCCGAGCGCCCCCCCCGGCAACTCTCTCTCTCGCTCGGCCTCCCTCCCCATCCCGATCCCCTCTTCCTCCTGGCCCGCGGCGGCGGCGGCTGCGCCGGCCGATTCCGGCGAGCCCCGCCCCAGAAACCCCCCGTGACGCCGCACCCCTCCGCCCCACCGTCTCGCCGCCAGGTCGCCGATGCTCGACGTCGCCGTGGCGCGGATGCGCGGCTACGCTGCCGTGGCTCCGGCGTTCCCCCGATGGTCACCATCGCCGCCTCCCCAAGCCCCAGCCGCGACGCCTCCGCCCACCATGAGCTCCCCCTCCGCCACCCCTCTCCCCATGGACACCTTGCCGCCGTAGCCCCATCCCCCTGTCAACGTCGCGGTCACGACCACCATGGGCGGGTCCCTTGCGCGTCCATGCGGGGCTGCTCGTGGCGTGCCACACCTGCCGGCCGGCCTCGCCCCCGTGGCCCGCCATGGCTTCTCAGCCCCAGCTCACCGGAGTGAGCCGGCCCGTGCAGGCCGCCAATCCCCTGTCGCCGGCAAGCTTGGGTTACTCCCAGGGGGTTTACCCACTGACAGGTGGGCTAGCCTGGGAATTAACCCCCTCTAAACAAATGATTAGTTAAAACATTAACTTAAATAACCCCACCGTGAGACTTACACATGGACCCCACCGAGTTAACTTTCTGTTTAAATTAAAATAGTAAACTGTTAATAGCTGTCTCTATTACACCTGGGCCCCACTGGAATATTTAGTTTTAATAAATCATTTTACTATCACTGTCTATGACATGTGGGACCAGGTGCTGGTTAATTAAACAAAATGATTTTTATATATAACCAGAGGCTGACATGTGGGACCCACATGTCAGTTGACTGGTCAAACTCCACTGTTATGGATAATGTTGCATTTAAATAAATAAAAGAAATCTAGAAATTGATTTAAAATGATATAAAACTTTAAAATTCAATATCGTTTAAACCGTAAGTCGGATTCAAAAACTTTATACATGAAAATTGATCAGAAAAATATACCGAATACGAATACGCCATCCATATGTCTGCCACACCCCTCTAACATACCGAACATCGAACCATCCCCCTCCGGACCGTTTGTCCGATGATTTGTCCGGTAATGTTAAAGTATCCGGATGAATTTATTCTGAACAAGAAAGTTGTTCAGAATAGTTCAACTAACACGGATACACCACCCATACGCTTGTCGGATGTCCACGTCACCTCCGGCATGATCCCTTCCCCCTCCGGACACCCTGTCCAGTAATCACCCGGGGCCGGTACTTCATCCCCGGATGAATTCCCGCTCCGTGCATCGTGCATCGTACTGCGTTAGTTCACCTCTAGCTTAACGTTTCCCATGTCTTGTATTTGTATTTCTATTTATTGCTGTGTGTTTATTGTTTCTTCCCCCTTTATTCTTCGATAGACCTCGATGCTGTCGCCGACAACACCGTTGCCGAGTACGACTGCTTCATCGACGACCGTACCCTACCGTCGAGTTTCCAGGCAAGCAGAGCCATTTTCCTTCCCCTGATATCGCCTATCTTTCCGTACATTTCTTGCACTAGGCATGGTTACTGCTGCTGCTACGTTACAATCCTATTCAATTGCATAGCATGTTTTTGTCGCCCCTTGATGTACCTTTCCTTTGTCCTATGCTGCCTTATAAATGTATATATAATATTCAACAGTAAACCCTGCGCATTGTTAGCTAGATTTAGAATAGCGGGCCGTGACCACTCTGGTGAGTGAACGCGGATTACAAAATATTATAACTGCAATGGGTACGGATCAATGCAGACGCCCTAGGGAACCTACAACGGCGAGACTCTGCCGGGTCGCTTCGAGTTTGACTTACGAGTGGAATGGACTCGTATTTCACTCTCGTCAGCTCAGTAGCGTAGCATCACTGGGATGATACGAGAATATTCCTCTTTAGTTCATTTCGCTGATGTCTCTGTCGAACCTCTTCAAGTGTACCATCGAAAGTGATTCCTCCTGGTTCACTTGATGGTAGGCACTCGAATCAACTGGTGTCCTTACAGGTAAGGAGTCGGGTGACCCAACGGTGCCCGCGCAGGGTATCTTAGCGGAACGACAGGTCAGGTGTATTCCACCGGTGTGCCGCGGGCCTGGTACTGTTCGTGGCCGAAGGATTTCCTGTTGTACGAAAGTCGAGCTCTACCAAGAGCAAACGCGAGACAAGGTAAGGAGACGGTTCACCTTGTTGGTAACCGCACGAGTTGGTGGGACGACAGGGCAGGCACCGACGTTACTGGTGGTCCTGACTGCTGTCGTTGTCCGCGACTCATTAAAGAAGGGGCAACGATAACGAGTGTCTCGACAGAAAATTAATAAAATGCTTAACGGGTTCGGCGGATGACTTGAGTAGCCTTTTGGCTTGTACGCACTACCTATGCGTGGGATTACGCGTTTGGGCGCCTCCGCAATGTAGCCTCGTTCGAAAGCTCTGAAAGACGTCCAGTTCAGCATTGCGGCAGGGACGGATCGCGCTGCGGCGTTGGAATTCACCCTCCTCGCAATGACCCGGAGAGCGAGGGGTGATAGGCCCATGACCCCCTTGCACTTAGGGCTGTAGACCGGCGGGGACCTCTCTGATGAGTCGTAGGATGGACTGCGTTGTGTCGGATAGCCTCGGTGGGGTGCTCCCTAACTAGGTGTACGCCACCCTGGAGATCCGAGCGTGTAGTGTCACACTAGTGCACCCCTGCAGGGAAGATTAATCTATCGATAGCCGTGTCCACGCTAACAGGACGCTTTAAGCTGAAGCCAGATCCTATCACTACAAACTATTACTATTAAACTGTTGGTTCCGGGTCTTCTTCCTCGCGGGGATGTCGAGGAGGGGAACTCGGAGGCATTGCTATTATTATAACTTATTATTATACAATGCTGCAGCAACTTCTGCTGCATTGTTACTTTATGCTTTATATAAACTGTTGGCTGATTCTTACCTCATGCTGCAAGACTCGTCGGAAGATGCTAGTCTTCGATAGGCCTAGCTTCTTATCCTTATTCTGATTTCTACCTTGCAGTCCACTATATACATCCTCTTCTTTCCGTTGATACAATGCATAATGCTTAGTAGCGGACGTAAGACTCGCGGGTATACTAGATACTCACCTTCTTTATTTCCTTTACTGTTTTGCCTGATCGGCCGCTGCAGTCGATGTTGGAGCCTTGGAGTCCAGGAGCAGGAGATCCCCGATGCCGACCACCGCAACGTGAAGATCCCCGATGCCTTCTACGACGTCGAGTTCCCCTTTGACCAGGAGTAGTTTGGAGGTTCCCAGGCAGGAGGCCTCGCCTTTTCGATCGAGTGTTGATTTTTGTGCTAGCCTTCTTAAGGCAACCTTGTACCCTTGTGTCTGTACTCAGATACTATTGCTTCCGCTGACTTTGTGCTCTCGAACAGTTGTATTCGAGCCCTCGTGGCCCCTGGCTCGTATTATACAGCTTGTATTATTTTATTTGTAGAGTTGTGTTGTGATATCTTACCGTGAGTCCCTGATCTCGACCGTGTACCTTGCGTGTATGATTACTGTACATGGTCTGATTTTGGGGGCGTCACAAGTTGGTATCAGAGCCGACTGCCTGTAGGAAGCCCCTAACCACTCCTCGGTCGAAGTTGAGTCTAGACTTTGCAAAACTACTTGCTAACTTAATGTTTGGCTTACGGGCCCACACTGTTATCACCCCGTGTGATATCTTTGGTATTAGGATCTTTTTTCTCCGTACCTATGCTCTGGGACTCTGCTCTCTTATCCTTGCTGGTAAAGTTTTAATACCTCTGACTTAGGTTCACGTACCTCCTTCCTCCCGGAGAGCTCTGCATTCAAGATGATCGCTTGCTTCACCTGAAGATTCCGAAGATTACTCCCCGATAAATTTCCGCAAACCTACGTGTTCATCGCCTTTGCAATCCGCTGCCACCGACAAGTCTGTGTGGATAATTGCATCCACCTTCCGATCTAGAAATCACAATTTCCTTGTACTTAAGCATCAAGTTATTCCGGTGCTTCTGTCACCCGATCCCTTGGCATTCTTTCCCCTTCTGGTTGAGTGCCCATACTCACATCGGATCCTTTGCGAACCATCCGACCTTTTTGTGGATTACTATCCGACTATTCTTACATGGCTTATTCCATGTGTCAATTGGATTCATCGTGTGAAATACCCTCCATGCCCCTCGATGATTTGTGTTATCATCGACAACCTTCCTTGCCTCCGTGCCAATACAACTTGATCATATATATCGTTTTCTGCTTTCCTTTGGGAAAGATATACACCTGATACATGTGTATCATCACATCTTCCTTTCGATTGGTCTATTTAACCTTTTCTATAAGGTGTCTTAACTGAGCAGTGATAATCCCCTTCTTACGTAAACACTTTGATGTACTACTCTGTGGTACAACCTGTTACTATCGTGGATAACCTTTTGGTTACCGACGATGGACGAGAACTTTGCCTATTGGTCCCCCTCGTCTTAACGAGCAGAAAAATGGTTCTCTTTGTCCACTACCCTTGTTACCGACGTTGTTGCCGAGATAACTGACGAAATGTTCTCTGACAAACCTCGCATCGTGGTCGCATGGAATGTCACCACCCTTCTTATTCAATGTGGGCTCATAACCCACAGTTCCACAGGATCGAAACCTGACTCTTGTCACCTGCCTTGTGAAGTTCATTCGGTATCAGAGTCAGTGCTTATGCCTGATGCTCTAGACCCCTTTTCATCATCCGTTATCGGCATCGAATGCATGCATATCCGCCTGAGACTTCTCATGCGTTCTTTTATTATCTCGATGTACTACGCATACCCCGGTAATCCGTCATGAACCTCGGATGCATCCCCATTGGCCTAATGGCTCCTAACATCACCCTCGGAGTTGAAGGAGTTGGGCTCCTTGCTACCCCCACCCACATAGTCTCAAGTCGGCCACCATCAACCTTGTTTTGGTGATGGTTTGGTTGAAAACCCCCGCAGCTGCAATCTATTGACACACTAGAGTTGTTCAACTTTTCACCCTTCGGTGAGATGGTGAACTCTACCATGACCTCTAAAACACAGTCGAGTTCGTTAAGGTTCGGTGGTCAAATCATGTTGAGCATGAAGCCACTCCTGAACGTGAAGTTCGCCTTCGCGAAAAATATGGATTTTTTTTCTACCACTCAAATTCTCGGGACGAGAATTCTTGTAGTGGGGGAGATTTGTAACACCCCGGGTGTCACGCTACAGTAACCCAACAGTAATCACTGTTTTTGGAACAGTAATCCTTTTGCTACAGTCAAATCATTGTTGCTAATTTCACTTTGATCACCTTTGCATTGATCCTTTCAATAATCATGTTGGGTGATATTCAAAAGCAATGTGATCATGGACCTTGCTCATCATGAATCAATAAAAAAGTCCAACCCTTTTCATTTGAATTCAAATCAAATCTTGAAATGCCTTGGGTGCAATATTAAAACCTAGGTGACAATTAAAGTTTGACCAAAAATTTCCCAACCACTTTTATAAATTCACTAATAATCTCTGGACCAGGTTGGTATAGTTGTTGTTATTTATTGTGCAATAAAATAATGCAAACAAATAAAATAGTAGATTAAAAAGTCCAAATTAAATAATTATTATTTAAATAAAATGATGAATGATTTTATTTACAATTCAAACTTTAAGTGGCCACTGTATATTACCTAACACTAATATTGGAGCCAGTCCTATATTTTACAAAATTATAATGCTAGCTAAAAGAATTAAATAAAGTAAATAATAAATAATTTAAAAGGAAATTAAAAAAAAAAGAATCGACCCAGGCCAACTGGGCCTAGTGCTCAGCCAGCCCAGGCCGGCCTGCCAGGCCGCCCCAGCCCACGGCCCACCTGGCCTCCCCCTAGACCTAGCCCGAGCGCCCCCCCGGCAACTCTCTCTCTCGCTCGGCCTCCCTCCCCATCCCGATCCCCTCTTCCTCCTGGCCCGCGGCGGCGGCGGCTGCGCCGGCCGATTCCGGCGAGCCCCGCCCCAGAAAACCCCCGTGATGCCGCACCCCTCCGCCCCACCGTCTCGCCGCCAGGTTGCCGATGCTCGACGTCGCCGTGGCGCGGATGCGCGGCTGCGCTGCCGTGGCTCCGGCGTTCCCCCGATGGTCACCATCGCCGCCTCCCCAAGCCCCAGCCGCGACGCCTCCGCCCACCGTGAGCTCCCCCTCCGCCACCCCTCGCCCCATGGACACCTAGCCGCCGTAGCCCCATCCCCCTGTCAACGTCGCGGTCACCGCCACCATGGGCGGGTCCCTTGCGCGTCCATGCGGGGCTGCTCGTGGCGTGCCGCACCTGCCGGCCGGCCTCGCCCCCGTGGCCCGCCATGGCTTCTCAGCCCCAGCTCACCGGAGTGAGCCGGCCCGTGCAGGCCGCCAGTCCCCTGTCGCCGGCAAGCCTGGGTTACTCCCAGGGGGTTTACCCACTGACAGGTGGGCTAGCCTGGGAATTAACCCCCTCTAAACAAATGATTAGTTAAAACATTAACTTAAATAACCCCACCGTGAGACTTACACATGGACCCCACCGAGTTAACTTTCTGTTTAAATTAAAACAGTAAACTGTTAATAGTTGTCTCTATTACACCTGGGCCCCACTAGAATATTTAGTTTTAATAAATCATTTTACTATCACTGTCTATGACATGTGGGACCAGGTGCTGGTTAATTAAACAAAATGATTTTTATATATAACCAGAGGCTGACATGTGGGACCCACATGTCAGTTGACTGATCAAACTCCACTGTTATGGGTAATGTTGCATTTAAATAAATAAAAGAAATCCAGAAATTGATTTAAAATGATATAAAACTTTAAAATTCAATATCTTTTAAACCGTAAGTCGGATTCAAAAACTTTACACATGAAAATTGATCAGAAAAATATACCGAATACGAATACGCCATCCATATGTCTGCCACACCCCTCTAACATACCGAACATCGAACCATCCCCCTCCGGACCGTCTGTCCGATGATTTGTCCGGTAATGTTAAAGTATCCGGATGAATTTATTCTGAACACGAAAGTTGTTCAGAATAGTTCAACTAACACGGATACACCACCCATACGCTTGTCGGATGTCCACGTCACCTCCGGTATGATCCCTTCCCCCTCCGGACACCCTGTCCGGTAATCACCCGGGGCCGGTACTTCATCCCCGGATGAATTCCCGCTCCGTGCATCGTGCATCGTACTGCGTTAGTTCACCTCTAGCTTAACGTTTCCCATGTCTTGTATTTGTATTTCTATTTATTGCTGTGTGTTTATTGTTTCTTCCCCCTTTATTCTTCGATAGACCTCGATGCTGTCGCCGACAACACCGTTGCCGAGTACGACTGCTTCATCGACGACCGTACCCTACCGTCGAGTTTCCAGGCAAGCAGAGCCATTTTCCTTCCCCTGATATCGCCTATCTTTCCGTACATTTCTTGCACTAGGCATGGTTACTGCTGCTGCTACGTTACAATCCTATTCAATTGCATAGCATGTTTTTGTCGCCCCTTGATGTACCTTTCCTTTGTCCTATGCTGCCTTATAAATGTATATATAATATTCAGCAGTAAACCCTGCGCATTGTTAGCTAGGTTTAGAATAGCGGGCCGTGACCACTCTGGTGAGTGAACGCGGATTACAAAATATTATAACTGCAACAGGTACGGATCAATGCAGACGCCCTAGGGAACCTACAACGGCGAGACTCTGCCGGGTCGCTTCGAGTTTGACTTACGAGTGGAATGGACTCGTATTTCACTCTCGTCGGCTCAGTAGCGTAGCATCACTGGGATGATACGAGAATATTCCTCTTTAGTTCATTTCGCTGATGTCTCTGTCGAACCTCTTCAAGTGTACCATCGAGGGTGATTCCTCCTGGTTCACTTGATGGTAGGCACTCGAATCAACTGGTGTCCTTATAGGTAAGGAGTCGGGTGACCCAATGGTGCCCGCGCAGGGTATCTTAGCGGAACGACAGGTCAGGTGTATTCCACCGGTGTTCCGCGGGCCTGGTACTGTTCGTGGCCGAAGGATTTCCTGTTGTACGAAAGTCGAGCTCTACCAAGAGCAAACGCGAGACAAGGTAAGGAGACGGTTCACCTTGTTGGTAACCGCACGAGTTGGTGGGACGACAGGGCAGGCACCGACGTTACTGGTGGTCCTGACTGCTGTCGTTGTCCACGACTCATTCAATAAGGGGCAACGATAACGGTTGTCTCGACAGAAAATTAATAAAATGCTTAACGGGTTCGGCGGATGACTTGAGTAGCCTTTTGGCTTGTACGCACTACCTATGCGTGGGATTACGCGTTTGTGCGCCTCCGCAATGTAGCCTCGTTCGAAAGCTCTGAAAGACGTCCAGTTCAGCATTGCGGCAGGGACGGATCGCGCTGCGGCGTTGGAATTCACCCTCCTCGCAACGACCCGGAGAGCGAGGGGTGATAGGCCCATGACCCCCTTGCACTTAGAGCTGTAGACCGGCGGGGACCTCTCTGATGAGTCGTAGGATGGACTGCGTTGTGTCAGATAGCCTCGGTGGGGTTCTCCCTAACCAGGTGTACGCCACCCTGGAGATCCGAGCGTGTAGTATCACACTAGTGCACCCCTGCAGGGAAGATTAATCTATCGATAGCCGTGTCCACGGTAACAGGACGCTTTATGCTGAAGCCAGATCCTATCACTACAAACTATTACTATTAAACTGTTGGTTCTGGGTCTTCTTCCTCGCGGGGATGTCGAGGAGGGGAACTCGGAGGAATTGCTATTATTATAACTTATTATTATACAATGCTGCAGCAACTTCTGCTGCATTGTTACTTTATGCTTTATATAAACTGTTGGCTGATTCTTACCTCATGCTGCAAGACTCGTCGGAAGATGCTAGTCTTCGATAGGCCTAGCTTCTTATCCTTATTCTGATTTCTACCTTGCAGTCCACTATATACATCCTCTTCTTTCCGTTGATACAATGCATAATGCTTAGTAGCGGACGTAAGACTCGCGGGTATACTAGATACTCACCTGCTTTATTTCCTTTACTGTTTTGCCTGATCGGCCGCTGCAGTCGATGTTGGAGCCTTGGAGTCCAGGAGCAGGAGATCCCCGATGCCGACCACCGCAACGTGAAGATCCCCGATGCCTTCTACGACGTCGAGTTCCCCTTTGACCAGGAGTAGTTTGGATGTTCCCAGGCAGGAGGCCTCGCCTTTTTGATCGAGTGTTGATTTTTGTGCTAGCCTTCTTAAGGCAACCTTGTACCCTTGTGTCTGTACTCAGATACTATTGCTTCCGCTGACTTTGTGCTCTCGAACTGTTGTATTCGAGCCCTCGTGGCCCCTGGCTCGTATTATACAACTTGTATTATTTTATTTGTAGAGTTGTGTTGTGATATCTTACCGTGAGTCCCTGATCTCGACCGTGTACCTTGCGTGTATGATTACTGTACATGGTCTGATTTTGGGGGCGTCACACCTAAGCATGCATACTAAGCAGGGGTTGAGCAACGAGCAATAGTAACATAGCCGTACATGGTTTGCTGGGAGGGGACATGGCTGTATCGGTTTGAAAGAGGGTGTAAACATGTGGTAGGATCAAACATCGAACCTAACCTAAACTAGCATGCAAACCGCTGGTTGAAATAGAATGGTTAATAAGTAATGTATAGCCCTTGCCTGTTGATAGGTCGGATTCCGAAGGTGTTGTTGATCGCAAGCTCGCCTCGTCTCCGAGAGGTACTCGCGGAAGCACACAAGACGAAAACACTGGAAAAAAATCAACGAGGAAGCATCTATTACTACGAAGCAAACACGAGCAAGCATCAACAAGAAGGCAACACGAGACAACACAACGACCGCGTCTATCGTCGAGAGCGGTTACTAACAGGTTAAGTGGAGTACTCGTAACACACGACGATACCGCACATTTAGAAAGGTTCAAGTTGTTTAGCTACATGTGATCAAAAAAGGTTGTTAACATGGCATCTCACTCAAGCATGGCATAGCACACAAACATGTCAAGAGGTGAAGCATAAGATAAACTATCTATGCTAGTCAATTTAAGTGAGGCACAACCTAAACATGGCATAACACTAAGTGCTCCACGACAATTAAAAGATTTGGTACTGTTCTGCCCTAAACCATATTTTAGGTTGGTTAACAGCAGAAAACAATAGCATAAACACAAAGTACACGAAAAACTAATCAAGTTACATATAAAGAACACTCCAAACGGAGTTACGGTTAAAGAGATACAAGCAAAACAAGTTTGGAACACAATGTGCCAACATCGGGAAGCACACTTTAGAGCAATGCATAAACAGGATAATGGATGCAAACATGCTCACAAATGATATGCAACTAAAGTACACATGACAGGTAAGGCATGGCAAAAAGAATCATGCAAAAAGGCATCATGAACAACTAGTTATAGCTCATGCAAAATGCAATAAAACATTACTGGTCAAGGACTTAGCGAAAATAATGAAAACAGGGCATAAACTGTTATTTTTATGCTCTACAAACAGGAGCAAAACTATATGCAAAAGTGCAGCAACATGACATAGCAATATATGAGCATGAGGTAGACATGATGGTGATCAGGTACAAAAAAGAATCAAGGTCATAGGCATAACAGATCAAAAGATATTAAGAAAACAACATGGCATCGGAATGTTACAGACTTAGAGAAAAACAGATGTGGTTGTCAAAAACAGTGGCATAGCAACTTTGGAGCTCAAAAACTAGATGACCAGCAAGCATACCAGGTCAATGCAATACATATAATGAACGTAGACATGATGCTTAACAATATGCAAAAAGAATAAATGCAATAGGCCTCATGGATGTGTCACAATCATCATGTAAACTTGCAATAAAATAACAACAACATCACATAACAACAATTAGTAGAAGTTTAACGGCCTGATGCCCACTTCAACACAGATCAACAACATCAAGATGTCTCAAAACAAAATGCTCACAAAAGATGGATTGACGTACACACAATTTTAAGCAATTTTCCTTTTGGGCGCAACGTCATCCGAGCTACAGATTACTCACAAATTACGGCGCAAAATTGAAACAGCAGCACAATATTACGAGACTTAGCAAAAATTTAGCAACATGAAAAAAACAGAAAAAAGGAAATCAGGCCGCTCACCATGGGCCAAGCCCAAGTCGGCTGGGTCAAGGGGCGCTGGTCTGGCCGGCCTGCTGGCGGCGGCGCTGGTGGGCCTTGGATGGCCTGGTCCTTGGCCCACGCGGAGGAGACGGTCGAGGGGCTCCCGTCCCCGACGGAGGGAGGCCGACATCAATGGTGGAGCTCGCCCTCCGGCGAGAGGCGGCGGCCGCCGAGCAGCGCAGGCGGCGGGGACGTGGCAGATCCACCCGGATCTCGCCGGATCCAGGCCGGCGGCGAGCGAGGGCGGCGCGAGGAGGCGCTGTGAGCCGGCGGCAAGCTCGGTCCATGGCTGCGGCATCCTAGGAGAAAAGACAGTAGGGAGGTGAGGAGAAGGAGCAGGGAGGAGAGGAGGCTGGCGGGAGAGGGAGAGAGGAGAGGGAGGGCGCGGGGCGCGGTGGCCGGCCGAGGCGGCTCCGGTGGCCGGCCGGGGGCGGATTCGGTGGCCGGGTAGGCAGCGGAGGCATGGTCGTGGAGTCGGAGGCTAGAAGAGGAGTTGGAGGAGAGAGATGGGTAGGTGGGGAGATCCCTGGGCCGTCGGATTGCGAGATCTAACGGTCCAGGATGGATCCGGCTCAAATTTGCTAGAAAAATGGGCAAACGCGAAAATTAGGGCTATTGTGAGGGGGTGGCTGCAATTTTGTGGCTAGGGAAACCCTAGAAAGAGGTGGGAGTGTGGTGGTCTTTATATAGCCCAGGTGGCTGGAAGTTTGCAAAAAAAATCCCCGGTTTTTCTCTCGCGCGCACGGTGTTTACGTTTCTGACCACCGGGGGTCCGCAGGACCTCCGATTCGGGTAAAACTTCAAACTGCGCCATCAGCGCGTCAAGCCGGCGGCGTTCACCTCGCTTTGGAACCGTTCCGAGAACACTTTTCGGCACGCTATAAAAGTAACCCGCTTAATTATTAAATGAGGTTTTTCGTTCCGTTGGCTGCGGCTGGTGTAACAGCCCATTTTTCACAAAAATTAAAAATTTTGTTTTCGGTGTGAATTGTTTGATTGTCTGATTTGTTTGCGGTGTTTGTATTCCCGATTTATCGATCGACGATTTTTCCCCCTCATATCTTGTATCGGACGGAGACCGACCCTTGCCACCTTGACACTCGACCTTTGCGACACCGGGTTTCACCCGATCACCGTCGCGAAAACCACACGAGACCAGCCGCAGCCAACGGAACTAAAAACCCCGTTTATTTAATAAACGGATTACTTTATGGGGCACCGAAAAATGTTGTCAGAATGTCACCATAGTGAGGTGCGATCGACGGGCTCGATGCGCTGAGCGCGCGGTTCGAGATTTCGTCGGAATCGGAGTCCGTACGGAGTCTCGGCGGTCACGAACGCGATCACCAGACGCGAGGGAGGGGTACGAAGGGCGTTTGCGTAAACTGGCTAGCCAACCTGCCTATATAATGACCCCACCTCCCAAACTAGCCAATTAGGGTTCCCCCTATGGCATAATTGCAGCCACCCCCCTCCTTTTGCACAAAATTAGCCCCAAAACCCCCCAAATCCCCGAAACCCTAGTCTCAGGCCAATCTGAGCCATCTGATCTGCAGATCAGTGGCTCTGGAGAGGCCACGTAGCCCCAACCGCTCCTGCAGCCAGCACGGGCCCTGCAGGGCCCTGGATCCGCGCCGCCAGGCCCGCCTGGGCCCATCTGGCGCCGCCGCGCCCGAGGGAGCCGCCCGAACCGCCGGCTCCATGGCGCCGCCGAGCTCCGAGGCGCGCCGCCGCGCCCTGCCCCCACGGTCGCCACCTCTCCTCTCCCTCCTATCCTCCTTCTCTCCTCCTTTTTCCTCCTCACCTCCTACTCTTCTCTCCCTCAGGTCACCGCAGGCCAACCCCGCGTGCCATGGCCGAGGGCCTCGCCGTCAAGGAGCCGGCGCTGCCTCCCTCGCCTCCGGCGCCGCGCCACCGGCCGGATCCGCGCCTTCCGCGCCTCCCGACCGCCCCACGGCCGTGCCGCTCACGCCGGCTCACCGGAGGAGGCTCGCCAACCCCTCCGCCGGTGGTCTCCCGAGCGGGCTGCTCGCCCTCCTCGTCGGGGCTGGAGACGACCACGTGGGCCGTCCTGCCAGCCGAGCGACCCACATGCGCCAGGCCCAGATCCAGCCAGGCCAGATGGGCCGATTTCGGCCCATGGTGAGAAGAGGCCCAACTCTTTTTTTTTTCTGTTAATAAGAACCTACGAATTTTTCTAAGTCCCAGGAGTTATTGCTGCTGATCTGTTTTTGCAACGATTATTGCGATGAATCCGTAGCTCGTATGACGTTGGCCCCAAAAGGAAATTTGTTGTGCTTGATGTGATGAAACTTTCATCTTTTGTGAGAATTTTGATTTGAGGTCATCTTGATGTTGCAAATGTGTGTTGAAGTGGGCATCAGGCCGTTAAACTGCTACTAATTGCTGTTAAGTGCTGCTGTTTATATTTTGTTGCACGTTTGCATGATGATTGTGACTAATCCATGAGGCCTATTGCATTGATTCTTTTTCCTATGTGTTAAGCATCATGTGTACTTAATTTCCATGCTTTAAATTGTCATATTTGGGTTCTTTAGCTATATTAAATCTTGCTCCAAAGTAGTTATCCTGATGTTAATGTTTTGCTGTGCTGAACACTGTTATTTTGTTGCAACTTCGGTCGACGAGTGTGTCGCGACCGTTTATCGGATTTGAGTGATGCCAATTGCATATTGTTGAGCATCATGTATACTTTCATTACATGTATTTAATATTCATGTTAGCATTACTGGTCATATATATATTTAGCTCCAAAGTTGCTATCCCGCTGGTTTTGACAGCCACCTCTGTTTTTCTCTAAGTCTGTAATGTTCCGATGCCATGTTGTTTGCTTAATATCTTTTGATATATGATGCCTTTTTGGATGATTCTTTTTGCCATGGCTCCCTTGTCATGTCTAGTTCAATTTCATATCATTTGTGAGCATGTTTTCATTGATTATCCTGTTTATGCATTGCTCTAAAGTGTGCTTCGTGATGTTGGCAGATTGTGCCCGTAACTTGTTTGCTTATATCTTTTTAACCATAACTCCGTTTGGGGTGTTCTTTACATGTAAGTTGATTAGTTTTTCGTGTACTTTGTGTTTATGCTATTGTTTTCTGTTGTTAACCAACCTAAAATATGGTTTAGGACAGAAAAGTACCATCGTGCGGCACTTAGTGTTATGCCATGTTTAGGTTGTGCCTCACTTAAATTGACTAGCATAGATAGTTTACCTTGTGCTTCACCTCTTGAAATGTTTGTGTGCTATGCCATTCTTACTTGAGTTGCCATGTTAACAACCTTTGTTGATCACCTGTAGCTAAGCAACTTGAACCACCGTAAGCGTGCGGTATTCGTCGTGTGTGACCGATACCCCACTTAAACTGTTAGTAACCGTTCTCGACGATAGATCTGTATCGCGTTGCCGTGTCGTGTGATGTATTCTTGATCTTGTGTTGAACCATAGTAATAGAGTGCTTGCTCGTTGATTGCTTTCCAGTGTTTATCGTCTTGTGTGCTTCCGCGGGTACCTTCGGAGACGATGCGAGCTTGCGATCGGCTACACCTTCGGAACCCGACTTATCAACATGCAAGGACTATAAATTACTTATGAGCCATTATATTTCAACCAGCGGTTTGCATGCTAGTCTAGGTTAGGTTCGATGTTTGATCCTACCACATGTTTACAACCTCTTTCAAACCGATACAACCATGTCCCCTCCCAGCAAACCTTCTACTGCTATGTTACTTTGCTCGTTGCTCAGCCCCTGCTTAGTATGCATGCTTAGGATGCTACGATGTTACCCTGTTACTCCTTGGTTTGGGATATCACATTATTATATTGTTGTTGATGATATGGTTATTATAATTTCGACTATATTCGACGAAGGATGGAAGGTCTAGGCTATCCCGCCTCGACGCTTTGTTCCATTTGAGTCACCTAGGACCCGAGTTCCGGGTATTGGTTTTAAGGCTGAGCGTGCCTAACCGCGTGTGGGATTTTATGGGGTCCCCTCTTCTTACCAATCTAGCTTCAAACATTTCTAGTGGTGGCCCAAGCTGGTTTTACCTTTTGCAAAACGTGTGTGTGCGAGTGTCGACCTCGCAGATTTTCAAACAACTTGGGCCAGCGGAGACAAAGTTACTTTGTTGGTCCAAACCTGGAAGCTCGAGGGCTATCCACAGTGTTGGTTTAATTACCCCGACCTCGTCCAGACGGTAGAGGCCGAATCGAGAGCGCGGCCGGCTTTTGAGTTGGATGTCGACTCACCGGGGGCCACCCGGATTTGTGCGTTGTTAGTTAGAGGGACCTGTCGTTCCGGATCTCTTGGGACTAAATCATAAAATGGTTGCCTATCATGGGTAGCAACTGAGAGAGATGGGCGTGCGTGCGGAGCCTCGTAATGGGCATTTGGTACTCCCCTGCAGGGTTAAATCTTTTCGAGAAGCCGTATCCACGGTTATGGACGACTTGAGACCTACTCCTTGTTCATAGACAACAACAACTGAGATAATTTTAATATAACTTGATCAATGTGTGTGTGCCTTGACTGCTTCTTCTTCGCCGGGATGCGAAGAGGAGGACAAGGATAGGATAGGTGTTATGTTTGCGTAAGTAGTTGATAGCAAGACTTGTTGGAGGCGATTCCTCATCGAATGCTTGGCTTCTTATCTTACTCTCTAGATCGTTAGCCACTTCATAAATGCTAGTGCGGCAGCAACCTCACCACTTACCCCTTCCTTACCGTAAAATACTAGTTGTCCTAGAATGACGAGTGATGAAGTCCTTGCTGGGTCAGATGACCACTATAGTTGGATGCTGAGTACCTCTGTACTCATGATACTACCCCCAAACTCTTTTCAGGGTTCTATATCGACAACAGGTACGGTGATCGACGTTTCACGTGGAGACTCGATGACGACTAGTTAGGCGAATCCCGACGGAGGGCCTGGACCCGTGTGGTTATGGGATCGATGTTTTTCTCTTTGCCAGTAGGCTTTTGATTGTAGTCTGTATTCAGACATGTATCTTCCGCTGATGTATTGTATTTGAGGCAGTTGTATGCCGATTGTATGAGATGTTGTATCCTTGTATCTGTAATGTTGTGATATCATGTTGGAAATCCGGGGCATATGGCTATGTCATATGTCGCGGTGGGACCGATATGTGCTTCGTTCCCGGATCTGGATGGAAAAATCTAGATCTGGAACAGTACCTCATATCGGGCCTTACAACTTGGTATCAGAGCCTGACCGACCGTAGGATCCCTTCTCTGGCCGAAGTCGAGTCTAGAAAAATACTATTTTGTAGTTACTAAGTTAGTTATCGGAGATTAGGAATCTTTTTACTCCTTACCCATGCTCTGGTCAGGACTATTGTCGTAAGTCTTTTATTCTCGACTTATCCCCTTTCAAACTTTAGGATCTCGAGTGTGTCGAGTTTCGGAACCGTTACAATGCCGGGTTTGCAGCGTATTGTCTCGATTCCGAGCTCAGGTGGGAATTCCTGTAGTACCTTTAGCTTCTCCGATTTTGGGAATCATCTGGGTCATCCATTGCCATCCCTCCTTTTGACCGGTGTTTTCACGACTTGCGTCGAAAAGCACTATCCATTTGACCAGGTTTTAGCTGTCGTTCTTCCTCTTGACACTGACGGTTTCATTTTTCCGACGATGTCTTCCCTCTGCGGAAAGTTTCTCGACAGAAGCTCGACGTGGACATGGATTTGAGTCCCTTGTTGGTGGTGTTGAAGATCGTCGTCTCTCTTCTCTCTTCCCCTCTCCCCCGGATCGTCCTGGATCTCGGACGAGATACCTTGTTGGTGGTGTTGTATTGTAACAACCCAGTTTTCACAAAAATTAAAATTTTTGTTTTCGGTGTGAATTGTTTGATTGTCTGATTTGTTTGCGGTGTTTGCATCCCTGATTTATCGATCGGCGATTTTCCCCCTCTTATCTCGTATCGGACGGAGACCGACCCTTGCCACCTTGACACTCGACCTTTGCGACACCGGGTTTCACCCGATCACCGTCGCGAAAACCGCACGAGACTAGCCGCAGCCAACGGAACGAAAAACCCCATTTATTAAATAAACGAATTACTTTATGGGGCGCCGAAAAATGTTGTCGGAATGTCACCGCAGTGAGGTGCGATCGACGGGCTCGATGCGCTAAGCGCGCGGTTCGAGATTTCTTCGGAATCGGAGTCCGTACGGAGTCTCGGCGGTCACGAACGCGATCACCGGACGCGAGAGAGGGGTACCGAGGGCGTTTGCGTAAACTGGCCAGCCAACCTGCCTATATAATGACCCCACCTCCCAAACCAGCCAATTAGGGTTCCCTCTATGGCATAATTGCATCCACCCCCCTCCTTTTGCACAAAATTAGCCCCAAACCCCCAAAATCCCCGAAACCCTAGTCTCAGGCAAATCTGAGCCGTCTGATCTGCAGATCAGTGGCTCCGGAGAGGCCACGTAGCCCCAACCGCTCCTGCAGCCAGCACGGGCCCCGCAGGGCCCTGGATCCGCGTCGCCAGGCCCGCCTGGGCCCATCTGGCGCCGCCGCGCCCGAGGGAGCCGCCCGAACCGCCGGCTCCATGGCGCCGCCGCCGAGCTCCGAGGCGCGCCGCCGCGCCCTGCCCCCCGGTCGCCACCTCTCCTCTCCCTCCTCTCCTCCTTCCCTCCTCCTTTTCCCTCCTCACCTCCTGCTCTTCTCTCCCGCAGGTCACCGGAGGCCAACCCCGCGCGCCATGGCTAAGGGCCTCGCTGTCAAGGAGCCGGCGCTGCCTCCCTCGCCTCCGGCGCCGCGCCACCGGCCGGATCCGGCGGGATCCGCGCCTTCCGCGCCTCCCGACCGCCCCAAGGACGCGCCACCCCCGCCGGCGCGCTGAAGGAGCCGCGCCAACCCCGCCGCCGGTGGTCTCCCGAGCGGCCTGCTCGCCTCCTCGTCGGGGCTGGAGACGACCACGTGGGCCGGCCTGCCAGCCGAGCGGCCCACAGGCGCCAGGCCTAGATCCAGCCAGGCCAG
Source organism: Bromus sterilis (assembly GCA_950022295.1). Classification (NCBI taxonomy): domain Eukaryota; kingdom Viridiplantae; phylum Streptophyta; class Magnoliopsida; order Poales; family Poaceae; genus Bromus; species Bromus sterilis. The sequence goes on from OX465596.1 coordinate 278,477,832, forward strand.
ATGGGCCGATTTCGGCCCATGGTGAGAAGAGGCCCAACTCTTTTTTTTTCTGTTAATAAGAACCTACGAATTTTTCTAAGTCCCAGGAGTTATTGCTGCTGATCTGTTTTTGCAACGATTATTGCGATGAATCCGTAGCTCGTATGACGTTGGCCCCAAAAGGAAATTTGTTGTGCTTGATGTGATGAAACTTTCATCTTTTGTGAGAATTTTGATTTGAGGTCATCTTGATGTTGCAAATGTGTGTTGAAGTGGGCATCAGGCCGTTAAACTGCTACTAATTGCTGTTAAGTGCTGCTGTTTATATTTTGTTGCACGTTTGCATGATGATTGTGACTAATCCATGAGGCCTATTGCATTGATTCTTTTTCCTATGTGTTAAGAATCATGTGTATTTCATTTCCATGCTTTAACTTGTCATATTTGGGTGCTTTAGCTATATTAAATCTTGCTCCAAAGTAGCTATCCTGATGTTAATGTGTTGGTGTGCTGAAAACTGTTATTTTGTTGCAACTTCGGTCGACGAGTGTGTCGCGATCGTTTATCGGATTTGAGTGATTCCAATTGCATATTGTTGAGCATCATGTCTACTTTCATTACATGTATTGCATCTTCATATTAGCATTACTGGTCATATAGATATTTAGTTCCAAAGTTGCTATCCCGTTGTTTTTGACAGCCACCTCTGTTTTTCTCTAAATCTGTAATGTTCCGATGCCATGTTGTTTTCTTAATATCTTTTGATCTATGATTCCTTTTTGCATGATTCTTTTTGACATGCCTCCCTTGTCATGTTTAGTTTAATTTAATATCATTTGTGAGCATGTTTGCATTGATTATCCTGTTTATGCATTGCTCTAAAGTGTGCTTCGTGATGTTGGCAGATTATGCCCGTAACTTGTTTTGCTTATATCTTTTTAAACGTAACTCCGTTTGGGGTGTTCTTTACATGTAACTTGATTAGTTTTTCGTGTAATTTGTGTTTATTCTATTGTTTTCTGTTGTTAACCAACCTAAAATATGGTTTAGGAGAGAACAGTACCAAATCTTTCAATCATCGTGCGTCACTTAGTGTTATGCCATGTTTAGGTTGTGCCTCACTTAAATTGACTAACATAGATAGTTTACCTTGTGCTTCACCTCTTGACATGTTTGTGTGCTATGCCGTGCTTGCTTGAGTTGCCATGTTAACAACCCTTGTTGATCACCTGTAGCTAAGCAACTTGAACCACCGTAAACGTGCGGTATTCGTCGTGTGTGACCGATACCCCAATTAAACTGTTAGTAACCGTTCTCGACGATAGATCCGTATCGCGTTGCCGTGTCGTGTGATGTCTTCTTGATCTTGTGTTGCCCGGTAGTAATAGAGTGCTTGCTCGTTGATTGCTTTCCAGTGTTTATCGTCTTGTGTGCTTCCGCGGGTACCTTCGGAGGCGATGCGAGCTTGCGATCGGCTACACCTTCGGAACCCGACTTATCAACAGGCAAGGACTATACATTACTTATGATACATTCTATTTCAACCAGCGGTTTGCATGCTAGTCTAGGTTAGGTTCGATGTTTGATCCTACCACATGTTTACAACCTCTTTCAAACCGATACAACCATGTCCCTGCTTAATATCCATGCTTAGGATGCTACGATGTTACCCTGTTACTCCTTGGTTTGGGATATCACATTATTATATTGTTGTTGATGATATGATTATTATAATGTTTACTATATTCGGCGAAGGATGGAAGGTCTAGGCTATCCCGCCTCGACGCTTTGTTCCATTTGAGTCACCTAGGACCCGAGTTCCGGGTATTGGTTTTAAGACTGAGCGTGCCTAACCGCGTGTGGAATTTTATGGGGTCCCCTCTTCTTACCTATCTAGCTTCAAACATTTCTAGTGGTGGCCCAAGCTGGTTTTACCATTTGCAAAACGTGTGTGTGCGAGTGTCGACCTCGCAGATTTTCAAACAACTCGGGCCAGCGGAGACAGAGTTCCTTTGTTGGTCCAAACCTGGAAGCTCGAGGGCTATCCACAGTGTTGGTTTAGTTACCCCGACCTCGTCCAGACGGTAGAGGCCGACTCGAGAGCACGGCCGGCTTTTGAGTTGGATGTCGACTCACCGGGGGCTACCTGGATTTGTGCGTTGTTAATTAGAGGGACCTGTCGTTTCGGATCTCTTGGGACTAAATCATAAAATGGTTGCCTATCATGGGTAGCAACTGAGAGAGATGGGCGTGCGTGCGGAGCCTCGTAATGGGCAGTTGGTACACCCCTGCAGGGTTAAATCTTTTCGAGAAGCCGTGTCCACGGTTATGGACGACTTGAGACCTACTCCTTGTTCATAGACAACAACAACTGAGATAATTTTAATATAACTTGATCAATGTGTGTGTGCCTTGACTGCTTCTTCTTCGCCGGGATGCGAAGAGGAGGACAAGGATAGGATAGGTGTTATGTTTGCGTAAGTAGTTGATAGCAAGACTTGTTGGAGGCGATTCCTCATCGAATGCTTGGCTTCTTATCTTACTCTCTAGATCGTTAGCCACTTCATAAATGCTAGTGTGGCAGCAACCTCACCACTTACCCCTTCCTTACCGTAAACTACTAGTTGTCCTAGAATGACGAGTGATGAAGTCCTTGCTGGGTCAGATGACCACTACAGTTGGATGCTGAGTACCTCTGTACTCATGATACTACCCCCAAACTCTTTTCAGGGTTCTTGATCGACAACAGGTACGGTGATCGATGTTTCACGTGGAGACTCGACGACGACTAGTTAGGCGGATCCCGGCGGATGGCCTGGACCCGTGTGGTTATGGGATCGATGTTTTTCTCTTTGCCAGTAGGCTTTTGATTGTAGTCTGTATTCAGACATGTATCTTCCGCTGATGTATTGTATTTGAGGCAGTTATATGCCGATTGTATGAGATGTTGTATCCTTGTATCTGTAATGTTGTGATATCATGTTGGAAATCCGGGGCATATGACACCGTCATATGTCGCGATGGGACCGATATGTGCTTCCTCCCCGGATCTGGATGGAGACATCTAGATCTGGAACAGTACCGCATATCGGGGCTTACAGCTGGTCTCGTGCGGTTTTCGCGACGGTGATCGGGTGAAACCCGGTGTCGCAAAGGTCGAGTGTCAAGGTGGAAAGGGTCGGTCTCCGTCCGATACGAGATAAGAGGGGGAAAAATAATCGCCGATCGATAAATCGGGGATGCAAACACCGCAAACAAATCACAGAATCAAACAATTCACGCCGAAAACAAATTTTTTAATTTTTGTGAAATCTGGGCTGTTACAATTCAACACCACCAACAAGGAATCTCGTCCCGAGATCCAGGACGATCCGGGGAGAGGAGGGGAGAGAAAAGAGAGTCGACAATCTTCAACACCACCTACAAGGGAATCTGCTCCATGTCGAACGACGAAATCCGTCGAGAAAACTTTCCGCAGAGAGATGGCGACGTCAAAAAACGAAACCATCAGGTGTCACGAGGAAGAACGATAGCGAGATCCGGATCAAAGGATAGTGTTCCCACTCAAAATCGTGAAGACACACAGGCAAAAGGACTGAAGTCAACGGACGACCAAGATATATACCCAGAGTCGGAAGAACTAAAGGTACTACCGGATTTCCCAACCTGAGATCGGAATCGAGGCAATACACTACAAGCAAGCAAGGCATTGTAACGGTTCCGATACTCCACACACTCGAGATCCTAGAGTTTGAAGGGGATAAGTCGGGATTAAAACACTTACGACACTTGTCCTGACCAGAGCAAAGGTAAGGAGTAAAAATATACCTACTCTCCGACAACTAACTTAGTAAATACAAATTAGTTTTTGTCTAGACTCGACTTCGGCCAGAAAAGGGATCCTACGGTTGGTAAGGCTCTGATACCAAGTTGTATGGCGCGATATGCGGTACTGTTCCAGATCTAGATGTTTCCATCCAGATCCGGGGACGAAGCACATATCGGTCCCACCGCGACATATGACATAGCCATATGCCCCGGATTTCCAACATGATATCACAACATTACAGATACAAGGATACAACATCTCATACAATCGACATACAACTGCCTCAAATACAATACATCAGCGGAAGATACATGTCTGAATACAGACTACAATCAAAAGCCTACTGGCAAAGAGAAAAACATCGATCCCATAACCACACGGGTCCAGGCCCTCCGCTGGGATCCGCCTAACTAGTCGTCGTGGAGTCTCCACGTGAAACGTCGATCACCATACCTGTTGTCGATCAAGAACCCTGAAAAGAGTTTGGGGGTAGTATCATGAGTACAGAGGCACTCAGCATCCAACTATAGTGGTCATCTGACCCAGCAAGGACTTCATCACTCGTCATTCTAGGACAACTAGTAGTTTACGGTAAGGATGGGGTAAGTGGTGAGGTTGCTGCCGCACTAGCATTTATGAAGTGGCTAACGATCTAGAGAGTAAGATAAGAAGCCAATCATTAGATGAGGAATCGCCTCCAACAAGTCTTGCTATCAACTACTTACGCAAACATAACACCTATCCTATCCTTTTCCTCCTATTCGCATCCCAACAAAGAAGAAGCATTCAAGGCACACACACATTAGATCAAGTTATATTAAGATTATCTCAGTTGTTGTTGTCTATGAACAAGGAGTAGGTCTCAAGTCGTCCATAACCGTGGGCACGGCTTCTCGAAAAGATTTAACCCTGCAGGGGTGTACCAACTTCCCATTACAAGGCTCCGGACGCACGCACATCTCGCTCAGTTGCTACCCATTATAGGCAACCATTCTATGATTTAGTTCCGAGAGATCCGAAACGACAGGTCCCTCTAACTAACAACGAACAAATCCGGGTGGCCCCCGGGGAGTCGACACCCAATCCAAAAGCCGGCCATGCTCTCGGATCGTACTCTTCCGTATGGCTAAGGTCAGGGTTAGTCTCACCTATATAACAGGGGACTTCCCTAGCTCACCAGTGTGGACCAGCAGAGGAACTCTGTCTCCACTAGCCCGAGTTGTTTTAAAACTGCTGGGGGCCCAACCAAGCACACACACCGTTTCAAATGGTAAATCAGCTTGGGCCACCACTAGAAATGTTTGAAGCTAGGTAGGGAAGAAAAGGGGACCCATAAAATCCCACACGCGGTTAGGCACGCTCAGTCTTAAAACCAATACCCGGAACTCGGGTCCTAGCTGACTCGAATGGAACAAAGCGTCGGGGCAGGATAGCCTAGACCTCCCATCCTTCGTCGAATATAGTCAACATTATAATAATCATATCATCAACAACAATATAATAATGTGATAGCCCAAACAAAGGAGTAACAGGGTAACATCGTAGCATCCTAAGCATGCATACTAAGCAGGGGCTAGGCAACGAGCAATAGTAACATAGCAGTGCATGGTTTGCTGGGAGGGGACATGGCTGTATCGGTTTGAAAGAGGCTGTAAACATGTGGTAGGATCAAACATCGAACCTAACCTAGACTAGCATGCAAACCGCTGGTTGAAATAGAATGGATCATAAGTAATGTATAGTCCTTGCCTGTTGATAAGTCGGATTCCGAAGGTGTAGTTGATCGCAAGCTCGCATCATCTCCGAGAGGTACCCGCGGAAGCACACAAGACGGAAACACTGGAAAACAATCAACGAGCAAGCATATATTACTACGAAGCAAACACGAGCAAGCATCAACAAGAAGGAAACACGAGACAACGCAACGATCGCGTCTATCGTCGAGAGCGGTTACTAACAGGTTAAGTGGAGTACTCATCACACACGACGATACCGCACATTTAGAAAGGTTCAAGTTGTTAAGCTACAGGTGATCAACAAAGGTTGTTAACATGGCATCTCACTCAAGCATGGCATAGCACACAAACATGTCAAGAGGTGAAGCATAAGATAAACTATCTATGCTAGTCAATTTAAGTGAGGCACAACCTAAACATGGCATAACACTAAGTGCTCCACGACAATTAAAAGATTTGGTACTGTTCTGCGCTATACCATATTTTAGGTTGGTTAACAGCAGCAAACAATAGCATAAACACAAAGTACACGAAAAACTAATCAAGTTACATATAAAGAACACTCCAAACGGAGTTACGGTTAAAAAGATACAAGCAAAACAAGTTTGGAACACAATCTGCCAACATCGGGAAGCACACTTTAGAGCAATGCATAAACAGGATAATGGATGCAAACATGCTCACAAATGATATTCAACTAAATAAGGCATGGCAAAAAGAATCATGCAAAAAGGCATCACGAACAACTAGTTATAGCTCATGCAAAATGCAATAAAACATTACTGGTCAAGGACTTAGCGAAAATAATGAAAACAAGGCAGAAACTGTTATTTTTATGTTGTAAAAACGGGAGCAAAACTATATGCAAAAGTGCAGCAACATGACATAGCAATATATGAGCATGAGGTAGACATGATGGTGATCAGGTACAAAAAAGAATCAAGGTCATAGGCATAACAGATCAAAAGATATTAAGCAAACAACATGTCATCGGAATGTTACAGACTTAGAGAAAAACAGATGTGGCTATCAAAAACAGTGGCATAGAAACTTTGGAGCTCAAAAACTAGATGACCAGCAAGCATATCAGGACAATGCAATACATATAATGAAAGTATACATGATTCTTAACAATATGCAAAAAGAATCAATGCAATAGGCCTCATGGATGTGTCACAATCATCATGCAAACTTGCAATAAAATAACAACAGCAGCACATAACAGCAATTAGTCGCAGTTTAACGGCCTAATGCCCACTTCAACACAGTTTAACAACATCAAGATGGCCTCAAAATAAAAGTCTCACAAAAGATGGATTGAAGTACACAGGGAGGTGAGGAGAAGGAGAGAGGAGGGAGGTGAGGAGAAGGAGCAGGGAGGAAAGATGGCTGCGGCGTCCTGGGAGAAAAGAGAGCAGGGAGGTGAGATGAAGGAGCAGGGAGGAAAGAGGCTCGCGGGAGAGGGAGAGAGGAGGGGGAGGGCGCGGGGCGCGGTGGCCGGCCGGGGCGGCTCCGGTGGCCGGGTAGGCGGCAACGGCGTGGTCGTGGAGGCGGCGGCTAGGATAGGAGTTGGAGGAGAGAGATGGGTAGGTGGGGAGATCCCTGGGCCGTCGGATCGCGAGATCTGACGGTCCAGGATGGATATGGCTCAAATTTGCTAGAAAAATGGGCAAAAGCGAAAATTAGGGCTATTGTGAGGGGGGTGGCTGCAATTTTGTGGCTAGGGAAACCCTAGAAAGAGGCGGGAGTGTGGTGGTATTTATATAGCCCAGGTGGCTGGCAGTTTGCAAAAACATCCCCGATTTTTTCTCTTGCACGCGCGGTGTTTACGTTTCTGACCACCGGGGGTCCGCAGGACCTCCGATTCGGGTAAAACTTCAAACTGCGCCATCAGCGCGTCGAGCCGGCGGCGTTCACCTCGCGTTGGAACCGTTCCGAGAACACTTTCCGGCGCGCTATAAAACTGCGGCTGGTCTCGTGCGGTTTTCGCGACGGTGATCGGGTGAAACCCGGTGTCGCAAAGGCCGAGTGTCAAGGTGGCAAGAGTCGGTCTCCGTCCGATACGAGATAAGAGGGAGAAAAATAATCGCCGATCGATAAATCGGGGATGCAATTACCGCAAACAAATCAGACAATCAAAAAATTCACGCCGAAAACAAAATTTTTAATTTTTGTGAAATCTGGGCTGTTACACCTCCCTAACTTTGATTAGAGCATTAGTGATATGCTCTGTGAAGGCAAGATTAAGTGTGCTAGTGTGGGGGTCTTTAGACATCTTGTGTAGGAAACCAATAACTTCAGGTAAAGTGCAGTTGTCAAAGTCTAGGTCACTACTATCTATCATGGAGGTAGTGATATCATGGAGGTTTCTTCATCTATGGTTGAGGTGGTAGCATCACCATTGATAGGTCAAGTGGGACTAGGGTTGTGATGTGTGCTAACTGTTTGGACATCCTCAACTACTTGGATAGTAGCTACTGTGTGGTAGGTACGAAGGATCTTAACTCTCTCTTCTTCCTCCTTTTCTCTAGCCCATCTCTCTTTAAGTTTAGCCATCATCCTAATGTTTTCATTGATTTGTAACTGGATAACACTAATAGGAGTGACCTTACTCTCCTCAAGGGGAGAGGTTCTAATTTTTAACATCTCAACATCAAGGGATAAGTTATCTACCTTCAAACAAAGATTATCTAATTTAACTAGTTTTTCTTCCACATTCTTGTTGAAGGATTTTTGGGTAGTGATAAAGTCTCTAAGCATACTCTCTAGTTCATAGGTGGGGTTGTTGTTGCTAGGGTAGGTGTTGTTGTTCCCATAAGTGGATGGAAACGGCCTAGGATTACTAGCAAAGTTGCCCCTATAAGCATTATTATTGAAGTTGTTTCTAGCAATGAAGTTCACATCTACTTGTTCTTGAGCAATCAGAGAATTTAAAGGAACATTTTGAGGATCAATAGGAGCTTTCTTGGTAAGTAGAGACATGATAAGGTCAACCTTTTCATTTAGAGAGGAGATCTCCTCGACAGAATTTACCTTCTTACCAGTTGGAGATCTTTCGGTGTGCCACTGAGAGTAGTTCATCATCATCTCATCAAGTAGCTATGTGGCAGCACCAAGTGTGGTTGACATAAAATTTTCTCCCGCGGCCGAATCTAACAGGTTCCGCGAGGTAAAGTCAAGCCTGCATAAAAGTCTGGATAACCATCCATGTAGTCAGTCCATGTGTGGGGCAGTTCTTGACAAGAGATTTCATGCGTTCCCAAGCTTGGGCAACGTGTTCATTATCCAATTGTTTAAAATTCATAATAAATCTCCTCAACTGGATAATCTTAGCAGGGGGGTAGTACTTCCCGATAAATGCATCCTTGCACTTATCCCAAGAATCTATGCTATTCTTAGGCAAGGATTGAAACCAGATTTTAGCATCATCCCTCAAGGAGAAAGGAAAAATCTTAAGCTTAACAATATCACCATCTAATTCTTTGTACTTTTTCATATCACAAAGCTCAATAAAATTATTTAAATGCAAAGCAGCATCATCTCTAGCACCAGAGAATTGGTCTTTCATAACAAGGTTCAGCACAGCAGGTTTAATATCATAAGAAGGTGCTGAAGTAGCAGGTGTAGCCATAGGAGTGCAGATAAAGTCACTGTTGTTGTGACTGGTGAAGTCACACAACTTGGTGTTTTCATTGGAACCCATAGTAGCAGCAGGTATTTTTGGTATTTTTGATAAGGGACATAAGAGTAAAAACTGAAAGGTAAACTAACAAGACTAAAAAGCAAAGATAAAAGATAGTGTGCAACTTCCCTATCTTGTAGACTGGAGTCCCCGGAAACGGCGCCAGAAAACTTGCTGATGGCAAGAGAGTGTTAATACTCTTCAAGCCTCGTTGGTTACCCCAAGTGCAAGGTGAGATATAGTGCAGCGGCATGTTTTCCATTGACAAAGATACCAAGTTTTTTCTCCCGTAGGACTCCGAAGGATACAAGAAGGTGGTAAAGTGAACAATGGCGCCGAGGTTGCTAGCTTCACCTGGACCTGCACACAGATACAAATAACTTTGCTCCCAACGAGTACAGAGGAGTTGTCAATTCCTTCGGCCTTGTTGTTTACAAAGGATAAACGCAAGAGATAAAAGTGGAACTAAAAGTAAAGACTGAAAGTAAGCTAAGGGTATAAACAATAATGTAAAGATGGACCGGGGTCCCGTGATTTTCACTAGTGTTGGCTCTCTCCCAAAAGAAGATAAAAGTGCTAGCGAGGTAAACAAATCACAGCTGGGAAATTGACAGAATTATGAAGGCACTGCAATGCTAACTATGTTGCAAAGAAAGGAAGGGCTCAAAAGCAATGGGCAGTACGCCAAGGTAAGTAGACCGAAATCCAACTGCATCTACTACAAATCATTCACCTTGAGATATCTATCCAGAACATCTCGCTGGTATTAAGTTGCGAATCCCACCCAAAGTGTAAATTCAAAGCAATAGACAACTGCATTAAAAGAACTTTGCGTAAAGTAAACAATCCTTGCACCCGCGGGTACAAGCACCGTTTCATGTTTCTGTCACTCAAGCTAGACATCAAGGGGCTAAACCCACAATCAAGCATAACACTCCCTCTTGGAGTTGCAACAAATCACTTGGCCAAAGTAAAATATGGCAACGGAGAACATGCAAGAATTTACTCAAGAACAAAATATAAAAGATAAGAACCAAATATATTACTCATCAAAATCTGAACATAGTCTCATAATCCATCAGATCCCAGCAAACTCAACATAGCAACAACAGAAAATTACAAAGGTGCCTCGGTCATGTGAGGCATCTCACGAGGTCTCGAAAGTGGAAGCACAAAGAGGGGAGAGGAACATCACATAGCTAGTGTTCACGGACCCATGGTCCAAGGGAAACTACTCACGGTACATACGGGAGGCGTCCATGGCTATGGATGGTCTCCCAGAGGGGGTTCCTCCTCCCGGCAGGGTGCCCGGGCAGCTTCTCCAGGCAGCCCCGATCTAGAATCGGCGGCGGCGGAGGTATAGAGGCGAGTTTGCAAAAACGAGATCCGTCCTAGGGGTTTCCACCCCGAGGGCTAAATATAGGCGAAGGGGGCACCGAGAGGGGCCACGGGGCAGCCAGGAGGCTCCCTGGCGCGGCCTAGGGTGGGGCCGCGCCAGGGACCCTTCTGGAGTCCTTGTGGTGGCCCCCCTTCCCTCCTTTGGTGTTTCCAGAAGCTTCCGGGTCGCTGATTCTTTATCTGATTTTTCCGGATTTTTTGGAGCACTTTTAATGGCCGGAAAACCTGAAATACAAAAACAACAGAAATCAGCAACTGGCAGCCGCACCACGCACGTACGTATCAGGAACTCATACCACGCAACACGCCATGGACATGCCGTGGCCATTGGCTGGAGGGCAGGGAGGCTGGCCGGTAGCGAGCATGGACAACGGAGTCGGGGAGCAGGCATGCCAGGGCGCGCACGAACGACAGCAGGCGCAGGGGCGTGAATCCAGTAGCGCACATGGGTGGAAGGGCGTGGAGCCCAGCCATGGCGGCCGTGCTCACGGACTCGTCGGGAGCGGAAGAAAATGACGACGAATCGACAGCGGAAGGAGGGGAATCGACAGAGGAGCTCACGGGGAAGCTTTTGGAAATGCTCCGCGAGGCCGGGATATGCTGGTGGTGGAGACTGACGGCAATGGCCTCGACGACCGTGGGTGAAGATGACGGTGATGGAGAGTGTACATGGCATCCGATCGCGAACCGGTGCATGTCGTTGAAGGAGTCGTCGACGCTGAAGCTGCCGGACATGCTCCCGGTCGCCGGGGAGCCCAGTGGCCACGACGACGACGATGGTGTGGCGACAGATGCGCACAAGAAAAAGAAGGGGACGAGGTGAGGGAGAGGAATGGGTCACCTAGGGTTCGTCCAGGGGCGCGGGGTCTTCTTATCCATTTGCAGGGCGTCGTGGATGCTTGACACGGCGGCAATCGGCAGCATGGACGGCGGGCGTGCGTGTACAAATCCATGGCGCCCTCCCCATCCTCCTGTAGCGTGAGGTACATGAAAAAGTCTAGGGTGGGCTGGGCTTGATGCTGGGCTAGGTGGAGGTTGCCAAGTGCGTAGTTTAGTAGTTTTAGGTTTTCCTTTGTTTTTCTCTTTTTTGGTCTTTGTTTCTTTTCTGTTTGATTTAATTTGGCTAGAAATTGACTTTTATAAAAAGTGAAACTAGTCCCATTGTTAGTGTTACAATTTATAACATTGTCATAAAAAGTCTGAGCATAGAATAAAATCACTTGAAATTTAGTTATTTATTTAAAGATTAAATGGGGTTGTCTAGCACTGTTTTATTTATTTATTTATTTTATTCAAACATTTTAATAAATGCATATTTCTATTTTACCTTTACCTAATGATTATTTTGCATCTAAATAATATTTTTGTACAATTTTTGGTGCACGTTTAATTTCCACTTTGTTTTGAAATTCCATTGAGTTTGAATTTAACTTGGGACATGTCAAGGGAAATTAATACTTGCTAATCATTGTGACCTGACACTATCAAAATTGATCACTATGGCTTGACACTAGGGGTGTTACAAATCTCCCCCACTACAAAGAATTCTCGTCCCGAGAATTAAAAGGAAGTGTAAGGGGTAAAACTTTGGTTTAGTAATCTAACGAATTATCTGGTTCTTGTTGTCCTTATCAAAGGAGTTGATTCTTAATGTTGTTGTCGGGACCCGGGGTTAGCGTATGCAAGTACAGTTAAGACATAGTCATATGGAGAGCCGAGAACCGCACCCACTTGTCTAAACAGACAAGGCCAAGCACTGAACATTCTCGGAAAGCATCGTACGTGAGGGGCATCCCATCCAGGCCGGATGATCAACTGAGATGGGTCCTCATCGTCCGCACACAAGTCAAATGATATGGGTGGTGAACTCCCATATTCAAAGACAAGTCGCCTCAACCATACTACCGACTATCTCAAAACTCTTACATAGACTTACTCCAGCCCGATCACTTAGTCGGGATCTAGGGCGGGCTCGATCATACCACAAAGTGTGCACGAGACGGAGTCTCGAGCAATCGCATCGCGATGCCCCAAGCTGCGCACATCTAAGGGCCACTTGGTGTATGAAAGACCGCCAGCCAGAACACAACTAAGGTCTCGAAAACCCATACAAAGACATGCATGTTATAAACATACACGCAGTACACATGCCTTGTATGAACAGCAGGTACCATTGCAATTCTCTACAAAGTGTACATTTTATTTATAACTCTTATAGAGTACACACAGAGATCACATACATGTGATCCAACATTACAACATAAAGCGGAAGCAAATTATGTCTGAGTACAGACAAGTTTAAAAAATTGGCTTAAGAAGCCTTATTCAAACATAAAGCCCTCCACGAGGGAACCAGTCTGCTGACTGGGACTAGACTAGCTTAACTTCAGTCGTCCAGCTCGATGAAGAAGCCACCTTCGGGGTCAGTGGCGTCATCTAAAACATAGATTAAGCAAACGTGAGTACAAAGGCGTACTCAGCAAGACTTACGTAGGAGCTATACTACTCATGCACATGTATCAAGGTAAAGGGAGGTGGGGTTCACTTGCAGAAATGCCAGCTTTGACTTGGCTAGTCCTGAACTACGAGTACCAGACTTGAGGTAAGAAGCGTACACGAGTCCACTACTTTCACCAACCAATACACCACTATGGTGTCTTCCTCGACTTCCCCACGAGAAAGCACGCCATAGCACTCACACTTATCTTGGTGTGTTTTAGAAGTATCCGGTTCAAGTTATCTAACAATCAAGCTAAGCTTTCCAAGTAGTCCATAACCGCGGACGCGGCTATTCGAATAGTTTTGTTAACCTTGCAAGGGTGTACCGCTACACACACATGATCATCATTTACCGCCTTTGATCTCGACACCATTCAAGGGGTGTCAGCGAGGATGCTCACCACAACTGTTACCTCATAGCCTATCTAGTCCGAGAAAGCCGCCTACTTGGGTTGGTTACCACAATCGTGAACCCGGCCGGTTTACCGAAGTGGACCCAAGTGATGTGTGCGTGGTGCATAAGCCGGTCTCGGGTGAGCCGTTCTCTCACTTAGCATCCAGGCCACAAGCCTACCAGAACTCCGAACTACTGCGACATCTGGACATCGAAAGGGATGAGTTAATAGGTTGAGAGGGGTCAGTGAGCCCAATGTGTGGTTGTACTCTTCATCTTGGATCACCACACAAGAACTCGGACTTAGGGCGGTGTTCAACGAGACAACCCACCGTGTACTCCTACACAGCCTCTCATCGTTCACCTTGTATTAGGGTCGATTCACCAACACTTTTCTACTATCATCAACATGATCACTACCATCCCGACTCACATCACAGTAACAACATGGTATCATACTAAGCATGCAATAAGCGATAACATTTGCAGGGGCCACATGATATCATTCAACTCCTACATTTGCTAGGATTGTGGTTTGCTTACTACTGTGACAAAAGATAGGTCATGCAAAGGAATGGGTTCATCTATGCGGTAGAATCGTAACATGGTGATCATCCTATACAATGCATAAGCGAGACATGAGAGGGAAGTGGGATTTTATCGACATGATCAATGGGGTTTTGCTTGCCTTGCTGACGAGGTTCGGGTTCTGGATCTTCAGCGAAGGGGGTGACCTCTTGCTCCGGTTCCACCTCTACTCGACAAACAAAGCATGAAGTAGCAATCAATATGAATGCAATGCTCAAGCACATGATTGAATGTTAAAGCTTGAAGTACAAGTTTTGATGTGTGAGGCAATTCCATTTAAGTGGAATATATTGCATTTAAAATGCAAATTCAAACTCCACATTTGAATTCAACATTATCCAAGTAATATGTGATATGGTTTGATAATTTTGAATTATCTTCAAATGTGTATGATATGCCTCTGAGGTGTAAGTGAAATGTAGCATGTCGCCATGGTTCAAGTTGCCAAAATATTTGAATTAAATTTGATTTAATTCCATTTAAATCAAATAGCAAATGCTACTGATCACATTTTAAATTCAACTCAAACAGAGTTGAAAGTTGCATATTTGGAAAGATAATTTTCTCCTGATCATTTTTCATATATTATTTGTCCAATTTGGAGTTAATATGAATTTTCTATGAATTTCCAAAGTTTGGGGTATTTTCTGGAATTATTAAACTATTTTGCTTTTCTGGAAATTCAATTAAATGATTTACTGCGTCAGGCTGACGTCAGGCTGGCATCAGGGGGGGGGGGCTGACATGTGGGGCCACCCTGTCAGTGGCTGGGTTAACTTAACCCGTGGGTTAAATTAATCCAGTGGCTTAATTAAGCCACTGGGCCCACTGGTCAGTGACCCAGGGGGTCACTAACTAGGTGATTAGTGGCTAACCCACCGGCGGCTTGACGCCGGCGACTGGAGCCACGGCGGCGACTCGCCGGAATGAGCTAGGGGCCACGGGAAGCCACGGGGAGGACACCATCTTGCTCCTGGAAGTCGTCCGCGTCTTCTGGAGGCAACAGGTGTTCGCGAGGTGCTCGGAATCGACGACGGCGACGACTCCGGCGGAAGCAGAACCACGGCGAGGTCGTAGACGACGCTACCGTGCACGGATCGGTCTGATTTCACTCGCGTTAGAAAGCTATCGTGCTCAAGAGCCAAACGCACGCGCTGGCTGAGTCGAAGGGGCACAAGGGTGACCTCGAGCTCATCCATGGCGGCGACAAGCTTCGGCATCCATGGCGGATCCGGCTAGAGCGAGAAAACCAGGGGAAGAAGAGAGGGGTTTCACTCGCAAGCTCACCCTGAATCCAGCAGAGGTGGTGGCGAAGGCTGGGGTGGCTCAACGGCGACGGAATTGACGAAGTCTTCCACGGCGGCCGGCGGAAGCTCGAGGAAGAATCCGGCGACTTCGACGGCTCCGAGTTCGATTCCTGCTTCAGTTCGACGAGGACGACGACGACGAAGAGCTTGGACACGTTGGCTTGACTCCTCGACGTCAATGGCCATGAGTTCTTGCGACGGCGAGCGGCGGCGCTCTCGGGTGGCGATGGAAACGATCACGGGAGGAGGAGGAAGCTCTGGAGGGGGGGAATGGACGCGTCGTTCTCCAGGGCGCGTCCAGGTGCGAGAAGGGGCCACGGGGAGGGGTGGAAGCTCGTCGACGACGACGTGTCGCCACCAGCTAGCTCGGTGGCATTCCACCGAGCAGCTTGGAGGCGCGGGAGGTGGAAGAAGACCCCCGTGCCCCTTTGGGCCGGCTGGGCTGGGGTGGGCCGACTTCGCCTGGCCGCCAGGTAAGGTTTTTCCCTTTTCTGTTTAATCTTTCCTTTCTGTTTTTCTGTAATTTGTTCTGTTTAGCTAAAATAAATAGCTAAACATTTTATTAAATTCTGAAAACTTTTATGTGGCCTCATAAAAATAACAACTAGCCACTCATAAACTTTCAACATTTTTAAAATTCAAATGATTTGAATTTTAAATCAAAATGGGGTATTTCATTAATTCCAAGGTACAGTTTGAATATTTGAAAAATCTATGAGCATGGGATGGGTCCCACATCACTTGATATGTGATCACACTCATTTATAAGAGTTTTCAAAACTCTAACATGAATTTTTGGAAAATATTTTTATCTGGCCTTTTGAAATAATTCATCTGGGGGGTGTTCCTTCTCCCATTTTGATTTTGAATTTGATTTCCAAGATTTCTTTTTGAAATTTTGACATGATGCAAAGGCACTAGCTAACCCTAGCACATACCTAACAGAGGGTTCTGACAACTCGCCCCCACTCAAAAGAATCTCGTCCCGAGATTCAGAAGTCTGCGGGAGGAAGGAGGGGTACTCGGTACTGAGACGGTCTTCTCTTTCCCATGTAGCTTCTCTTTCAGAGTGGTGTGACCATTGCACTTTCAGAAACCTAATCTTCTGACGACGAGTGACACGCTCTGCGGAATCAAGAATACGAACGGGGTATTCTCGATAAGAAAGGTCATCTTGGAGATCAAGCGTTTCATGGTCGACTTCGCGGATGGGGTCCTTGAAGCAACGCCTGAGTTGGGACACATGGAATACATCATGTACTCGGGAGAGGTGCGGAGGTAGTTCAAGTTGGTAGGCAACTTCTCCACGTTTAGCAATAATGCGGAAAGGTCCGATGTAACGTGGGGCCAACTTGCCTTTGATACCGAAACGTTGGGTTCCCTTCAGAGGAGTAACCCGAAGGTAAGCCTTCTCATCCAGATTGTAGCTTTCCTGTCTATGATGACGATCATAGTAGCTTTTCTGACGAGACTGGGCTGCTTTCAATTGATCACGAACAATGCGAACTTGCTCTTCTGCTTCCTTGATCATGTCCGGTCCAAGGAATTGTCTTTCACCGGTTTCAGACCAGTTTAGTGGTGTTCGACATCGTCGTCCATAAAGGAGTTCAAAAGGAGCCATGTTCAGACTAGATTGAAAACTATTGTTATAAGCAAATTCGGCAAATGGAAGAGAATTCTCCCAATTCTTCCCGAATGAGATAACACAAGCTCTGAGCATGTCTTCAAGAATTTGGTTAACCCTTTCGACTTGACCG